>JAIRCJ010001042.1:805000-2233750 GCA_020883675.1 Bruguiera gymnorhiza | reverse complement strand
ACTATTTTTGTGAAAAGAGTTGATTGCATACATCTAACCCTTCTTAGACCTGCGGTGTCAGAGTCTTGTACAATGTAGACATCTTTTTTTTTGTTATGTCAAGAAAACTCGCAATCCAATCCAAAAGCCCAAGTGAAGAAAATTTGAGCAAACCTGTGAATGTGGTGGTAATTCCCTAAAATGTTGACATTTTGGTAGTAATAATATATTGTAAATGTTCTTATGGGGGATCCTTTCGTATTTTGCATTTCTAGAATACAGGGGCATCAGGAATGGATTAATGAAGTGAACTTCTTGGGTGTAGTTAAGCACCCGAATCTTGTGAAGTTAGCGGGATATTGTGCTGAAGATGATGAAAGAGGGATGCAACGGCTTCTGGTGTATGAGCTTATGCGTAACAAGAGCTTGGAGGACCATCTATCGGCACGGGTTTCAATACCACTCCCATGGATGACAAGACTGAAGATTGCTCAAGATGCAGCCCGAGGATTGGCATACCTCCACGAAGAAATGGATTTTCAGGTATGTTGATCTCACGTGATTTTAGGATGTTGTTGACGGCATAATGCCTTAGAATCTTTAAGCACCAATGTTACTGTAGATTGTAGCGTTCATAATTATTTTCTGAAAATAAAGTGGTAGCATGAGTTGTTGCCATCTTACGGAAGGATGCAGACTATGAAATGAAATGCAAGTTTTTTTTGGCTCCAGATTGTCTCCATTGCTGGTGAACCTGGTGGTTAAATGTTTTTATGTGAGCATTGTGGCTTTTTGTTGTTCTTATACTTATGAAGCCCGGGGAGTGACGCCTGCTTTTTAGAGCATTCCTCTGAGCTGCATGTGGATTTTCCCAGCTGGTCGTAATGCTGATGATTTCAATGCATTGGTGCAGCTAATATTTCGAGATTTTAAGACATCCAATGTTCTGCTAGACGAGGACTTCAATGCAAAGCTTTCCGATTTTGGACTGGCTAGGCAGGGACCTCCTGAAGGACTTGGCCATGTTTCAACATCAGTAAGTTGCTATGAATATGATCCTCTTTCCCCACCCTTTTGCAGTTTACTTACCATATTTGGTCTTATTGCCTCTTGTCAGTGGCAGAAGTACTTACCAAAGGGTATCGATGGTCCATCATAACTTCATTTGCAGAGCTGTTCCAAATTTGGGGGCCTTTTATCCAGACCGGAGAAATGTTGTAGTTTTGACCGATGCCTTAATAATAAGATTTCAAGAATTATATTTACTACATTTTAGCATTGATCACAAGACCTTTTCTGAATGAGACATGGATATGGTTATATATGTTAATTAAAACAGATACAGTAGATAGTAAATCTTAATTTCTCCAAAAACAGAATAGTGGATCTTAAGAACTCGTATGAATGAATCCCATGATACTGTGATTATCTCGAATAAGTTATTCTCTAATCATAAAATTTGTCACATTTCTAAAGGTTGTGGGCACAGCGGGCTATGCAGCTCCTGAGTATGTCCAGACTGGCAGGTTGACTGCAAAAAGCGATGTGTGGAGCTTTGGGGTGGTTCTTTATGAACTTATTACTGGAAGGCGAGCACTGGAGAGAAACCTTCCTCGTGGTGAGCAAAAACTCTTGGAATGGGTAAGGCCGTATGTATCAGATTGGAAGAAGTTCCTCCTCATAGTAGACCCCAGACTTGAAGGACAGTACTGCATCAAATCAGCTCAGAAACTAGCAGGCTTGGCTAACAGGTGTCTGAGAAAGCAGCCCAAATCCCGCCCTAAAATGAGTGAGGTGGTGGGGATACTGGGAGACATCATCAGTGAGACATTGATTCAAGATGAATGCAACGATGAACTTGTCTGTGAAACTGAGGAAGTTGAAGAAGAAAATGTTGGGGAGGCCAAACCAGAGTCTACCAAGCATGGGAACAGTTACCTGAAGAAAGTTATTGTCCTAAAAGAAATAGTCAACTTGAGAAACAGATCAATTGGAAAACTTGATTGGAGAAGTTGGTGATTGTCTGCTTGTAGCAGTAAATCCAAATGCAGACACCCAAGCTTGCGGCCTGGGCAGATAAATGAAAACTTGTTCGAATCGTCATTTTTTATCAGAAGAGGCAATACTAGAATATGAGCTACAATGAAAACTTTGTTGCAAGATAGCTGTAAATATAGTTGCGTTGGCCTGTCGCTGTAAGGCATGTACACTTTCCTCGAATACATATTGCAGCTGGTAAAACAACCTGAGGATGGTAGCTTCCATTTCGCAAGCTTCTTTTATCTGTCTTGGGTGCTTAACAGTGCAAAGGCCACTTACAGTTTCTGCAAATTTCTCCTAACCCTAGTGTTTGAAGTGAGAATAGAACTCGTTCTCATATGCCCTAAGGGACGTCCCCATCAGTACTGCTTGACTAAAGGCTAATTGGTTTCTCCTAACTCTGGTGTCCAAAGCTACAACTATGTCATAGATTTGGAATTCTCCTGGGCCGTCCAAACAACTTGATAAAAGTTATAACCTGAGCATGCTTAGGGCAAAGTGATCAAACCTAAACCTTGCGCCCTATCTCATCACTGTTCGTTCGAAATATGCCACTTGTAATGCAACCAAATACTGCTGGGAAGCTGACATTTTGAAGTGGCTTCTCGTGAGCTTTTTGTACTTTTAGTTTTGGTCTCTTGCGCTAAAGACTTGGTTACAACGTTGACTGGAGTCTCAAGTGTGAGTTCAGTTGAGAGGGGGGGGGTTCCAACCCCTGTCCCCTCCCTCATCCCTGTCCCTTCCCCTACGATGGCTTGCCATCTCCTCTACAGACCCAAAAATTGCGGAAGAGTAGGACTAGTAGAATCAGCCGACCAGTGAGAACTAGGAACTAGGAAGGTAGGGATTGTGGGTCGCACAGACAGCTACAAATAATGCACAACATAAAGCACAGACAGAAGTACACCGGCTACTGCTTGCATTTTTATGCTACAGTCAATCACCAAATCTCGTGTAGAATCTTTTTCTATAATCGATATGCCCTCTTTCGTTGTTAAGATCCAAAACAAAACAAGGGTCCCTTGTTAATCCATTACTTTACTTTATGTTAATCCATTACTTTATCTTTTGTTGCAGTTTACCTCCAATTATTGTTGTATGGGAAGATGAAAGAGGCAGAGTTTCAAGTCGCCATACATGCCCCTCCCCCACCCCCCCCCCCAAAGAAAAAAAGGCTTGAAAATTGGTAGCATCGCGGACTAATAACAATCATAAACATACAAGGCAGCCAAGTATCCTCTCTACATATTCCTCATTGAGTAATTGTACACAGAGGATGATTCACAGAGCCATTGAAAGGAAAACAAATGATTTCATAAACATATAATTCAAAAAGCCAGGCTAAAGAAAAGGTAGGGGGGAGGAGGAGCTAACAACAATCATAAACAGAAGCACCGGCATTTTCCATTTCTGCGTTGCTATGGTTCCTGGTGTCGCAAACATTTGTAGTGGTTAACTTGAAAGACACATGACATTGTGTGCTCTCCTCTTGCAGGCCCAATTGGAAATTTAGTCAGCAGAAGGTAGACATGAATGCATTAGCTGGATCAAGAACTGTACAATCGTTTGACAAACCGTACGTGAATTCAGAAACTCCCAAGATACTTGCTAGACCACCTTCAGTATATTTGGTTATATTGAGAAGCAGTTTTGATCTAGAACCTTTATTCTGCTTTCATGCATAAAGAGGGGAAGCAGATGGGTGAGGATATGCAGTTGCAAGCCTTCTGCTACTAATATCATCTGCACTTCGTCTGCGCATCCTGGGCGCATTGCTCAAACTGCTATTGGTGCTTCTGTTTTCATTGGAATCATGGATCTGCTCTAATGCTGTCACTACCTCAGCCATGCTAGGTCGAAGCTTCGGTTCCATGGATAGACAACGGAGTGCAAGTGTAGCAGCCTTAAAAGCAACATCCATAGAATACTGACCATCAAGACGATTGTCAAGGATGCGAAAGATCTTACGTTTGCTTGCTAGATTGGGTTTAGCCCATTCCACTAGATTGTGTTCCCCAGATGGTCTATTTTTATCAATTGCTCTTCTACCAGACAACATTTCTAACAGAACAACTCCAAAGCTATAAACATCACTCTTGGGAGTTAAATGACCTAGCAAGTGAACAATAAAGATCATCAGTACTTCTATGGTCAACAACACTGAATGTCTGTACATACAAAACGACAAAACATTAGAAAAGCAACTGGAAATGTGTCAAGCTTAAGGATCCATATGAGTGAGGCAAAATACTAGACTCTGAATAGAGTGATTTAAATTTGAATGATACCTGTGGCGAGATACTCTGGAGCTGCGTATCCATAAGTTCCCATAACTCGAGTAGAGACATGACTCTTATCACCTGTTGGCCCATCCTTGGCTAACCCAAAATCAGAAAGCTTTGCATTGTAGCTCTGCATAAGTATAAATGAATGATTTTCTGAAATTCCTAAAGAAGACAACATGATTGAAGCACGAGAATCTGCTTTACAATGTCACACTTACTGAGTCTAGCAGAATGTTAGAAGTCTTGAAGTCCCGTAAAATTACTTTTGTTTCAGCACTGTGGAGAAATGCCAGGCCCTTAGCAGCACCAAGAGCAACCTTTAGACGAAGGTTCCAAGAAAGAGGTTGGAAATAAGAACCTCCTGGCAAACAACAGTTAAAAATCTCATCAATGATTGGAATATTTATGAAAGCTATGTTGGTTCAATAAAGTCAAGGGATGGAACAGGAATTTACTGACTTCTAAACAAGTGATTTTCCAAACTGCCTCGAGGCATGAATTCGTACACCAAAAGCCGGTGCTCATCTTCTAAGCAATAACCAATCAGCTTCACAAGATGAGGATGATAAAACTGTCCGAGGTAATTTACTTCTGCCTATTAAAGAGAGAAAGAAAGAGATAAGTGGACCTCCCTGATCTACAGGCAACCTAAGATCACACATGTTCGCATTAACAGGCACCAAAAGAATAAAAAGGTAACCAATCCTTGAAACTGGCTTGCATTCATTAAAGGTACCAGGGAGAGAAGCTCACTTATACTGCATTTAATTCTGCTGTAACTATATTTAGATAAGTTTATACAAAATAGAATGCAAACTGGGCCTTTCTCTTTCTATGTCCAAATCTCTGCCAGATGCGGAAAATCAAAGGATTGCAAAATTGAACTCACCAACCACTCCTTGTGTCCCTGAAAACCCTCTTGGTTGAGCTTCTTCACAGCAATAACCATTCCAGTTCCAGGCTTTGTGGCAGCATATGAATGTTCATCAATCCATCCCTTAAAAACTGAACCAAAACCACCTTCTCCCAAGACACTGTCGGGACGGAAATTCCTGGTGGCTGTCTTGAGATCAGCAAAGGCGAAGCTCTTCAAATTGGAAGACTGCAAGATCTCTCCCTCACTCCGAGGTGTTGGAGGCACCATAAATGATGAGACATTGCTACCATTACTAAGGTCATTACCACACTTTGAACTCACTCCTGCGCAGACCAAAAGTTGTTTTGTTTTTTTCTTTTACTTTCATGTAGTTTATCAGAATTCACATGCTATAGCTAAACAATCATTGGAGGCAACCTAGTTTCGACGAATAAAATTTCTCAAAGAACTATATGTAGCCAGGAATGGTGACAAGATAATTTTCAAAGTAAATTAATAACTCCAAAATAAACACGCCATAGTCGGCTAGACAATTTCTAAAGCTAACTTAAAGCCATCTCATCGAACAGAAAAGCTAGAACTACAAAATCAAACTTAAATAAGTATATGAGTCTCAACAAAAGGGCGAAAAGTTGCAGTACCTGTGTTCAATGGGCTCTCAGCTTTAATTTGGGCGCTCAAGCAAATCCCCATGAAATTAAATCGAGATAAAGATGCTCCCTTTTGATGCCTTTCTCCCTACAGCTCACAAAAAAGGGGAACTTGAAATAAACAAATTTGAAAAGCAAAGCAAAGCAAAGAGACAGATCCAAGTGTGAAGCAAAGTTGTATCTTTTTATACAACAGCGAATTGAATCAGCAGAGGGCGATTGCTTTTGATGGAAACATTTGAAAACAAGAAGAAAAAGAAGTGGAGTAACGTCAAATGAGCAAATATAACAATCCCGTGAATGAGAACACAAAGAACTCAATAACCCACCTCGGGTTTCGCTACCCCACCAAGAAATCACTGTGAAAGGATTCAAGAAAAAGGAGTTTCCAGACAGAAACAAAGATGGGTTCTTATCGAAGTTTCAGAGTAATAAGCACAGGGAAAGAGAGAGATGAACCGGCTTGAGGTAAGATTTGGATTTGGCTTCGGCTGTAAAGAAGCCTCGGGAAGAGAGAGAATTTGGGTGTCTGCGCTAGAAGGAGGTGAGAAGCATCGCATTAATGGCGGGCTGATCCAACGCTACTCTTGTTGGCAGGCTTCGAACCGAATCAGATAAATTAAGCTCTGCACAGAGATACTTTCTCCGCCGTTGGATTCGATTTTCCTTATCAAAGAATCCAACAATCAATTTTTCTTGGTTTAAATGCAATCATCACAATCACCATCATTTTATCTTTGTGGCTTAAAAAAATGTGGTTTAATAAATAAGAGTTTTAAAACTTAATAAAGCAGTCAATTTTTCTTCGTTTTTGGACGGCGCTTTGCTGACTGATATATATATGGGACACTTGCCAAGTGCCAAAGAATCTCCGTGATAGGTAACTTAAGTTAGATAATTTAGTTTATTTTTTTTTATAAATTTTTGTTTTTGTGAGAATTTGAATATGTAATGATCGAATTCATAGTCTCTTTCAAAAGCTTTGATCTGTTATCAATCAAACTAGTTGGTTGTACTTTTGGCGCCAAATGGCATGAAAGTGAAGCTCGTGGATGATGTCAAAATCTCATGTTGTGACCCAAATTGGATTCAAGTGGCGAAGGATTTCTTGGCCATGCATATTTCTTCTTTATGTGAAGAGAGAAAGCATTTACGTGAACCAAAGGTGCCCTCTTGCAGATCTTCATGCTTAATCCATTACTATGATCTTCAATTCGAAGGTCGTTTTCTTTGTTCTCTTTTGGGGGGTCAGAAGCACTGATGCAAGAAAGCAGCCAAACATGAAACCCATGATCAGCAGCATTCAGGCCTCCATCCCAAAAGTTGCCTTCAAAACAGGCATCCGTAAATCAATTTTCAGCCACAAGACTTCAACGTCTCGTGACCACATTAAATTCCCATCAACTCTTGCATTGTTTGCCCTTTTTGGGTCCGCAAATCGAGCGTGAAAAAGAGGATGGGGGACCGAAATTGTTATAAATTATGTGCCTTTTTGGGGGGGCAGGGGGGAGGGGGCCGACACGTGAAGTAGTTATGTTCTTGTTGGCTTTTCTGCAGTCATTGTAAAGGGTTGCTTTTTTGGCAGAAAAAAAAAAAAAAAGAAAGAAAACGAAAAGAAGACAAATCGATCACGAAGTTGGGAAACCTCAAACCGATCCCTTTTTCGGGATTCTGTTGTCCAAATGCCCCTGTATTGGACATGAACCCAACTCCCTTTTCGTTTTGTTTTTGTTTTTGTTTTTGTTTTTCTTTTTAAAGTATAGTACAAAATTTTACTTTGTTGTGCTTGGAATGACGTGAGATCTTGGGTATATCATGCGTCATTGATTAAATCAAAGCCGTCCAACTCGTTGAATTTTCAATTACAAAATCAATTTTTCTTTTTCTTTTTTAAATCATGTTACTAGAAGGTTTGCGGTGGGGGAGAATGCACCTAAAGTTTCCATATTTGTTCCGACTTTTCAGTTATAAAGTCTGAAGAGTGGGTCCCTTTGAACTTGGGCCCACAGGAGGCGGCACGGTTTGACGAGGCTTGCGCATTTAGCCGACACTTTTTAATTTACCTAACGAGGTGCGCGGACCAGTTATTATTTGAAAGCGTGCCGCCACGACAAACCTAATTTACACATACCTCCCTGCATTTCTATATTGAATATTTATATTCAAACAAAGAAATTATTTTTATTGTCAATAATCATAAGTTTGCGAAATTCGAGATTTGTCTTCGTCGTCGTCACACGTCCAAAGAGATACAGAAAAAATGAACAATAAATTGAACAAATGTTATTTGTATTGTTATTTGTCTTCGTCGTCGTCGTCGTCTGCCTGTTGCTATTTGCTAGGCATGTTGTGGGGGGGGGGGTTTGCCAAAAGAAAGTTCGCGGAAAGATTATCTTGTCGCCGTTGAAAGGCTTTTAAGATGAAACGGGTTGGTAACGACTTGAGACGTCCAACTTTCAAAAACTGGGACAAAGTTGCTGATTAGAAGAAGACAACAATTATCCCCAATTCCTCGTTCAAAAACAACACGGGTAAAGAAATCCATAGACAAAACTGGACGATGTTCTAAATCCCTTTAGAGTTCAGAACAAGATTGATTTATTATGCTTTGGAACTGTAGTTGCTAATGCCCCTGAAATGGCCCGACAACAACTAGCCCTGGTCTCAAGTCAAACAACTAACTTCCAGGGAAGCGAGTAGATGAACTCCGGCTGTCAAAGAATAAGCATGACAGGATTCAGCCACCGAAATTGAGGTAAGGGCAAACAGAAACCAATTGATTATATTAAGAGGGTGACAAACCTTTAAGGAAGCTCCACCAACCAAAAATCCATCCACGTCTGGTTGCGCTGCCAACTCTTTGCAATTTGCTCCATTTACAGAACCTGCAGTGTAATTTGGTAACAGTGGACCAAGAAATGCGAAGAGAGAACTGAAGTTTCAATAACGTGAAATTTGGAGAGCAACAATTTAGAAAAAAACAAAAACCAAAAAAATAAAAACCTCCATAGATAATTCTAATGGATGCAGCCACATCAGCACTGACGTTGTCATGAAGTCATTTCCTCAATTCATTGTGGACCTGTCATATATATCAACCAAATCTTGGTAAAAGAATATAATGCAAATCAGATGCATAATCTCTTGGCACAGATTAAAAAAGTAGATGTGTGCTTCGGGTCCACGAGAGAGGGGCAGTGAAGCCACATAAATGGAAAGATTTATATATACAGATAGACAGATAGATAGTTGTAGATATACATATATATACTTCACAAATATATTATCTGTTGATTTATAAACCATAGACATGATACCAGAACATTGTTTTACACTCTACAAATCATGGTTGTTACAACCCACCTAGATTTCCCCATGGACAGCTCCACAGGCACTCTCTCACAACCCACACATATTAGAACTCAAAAAGATACTTCAGTGTGCACAAAATTTACAGAATTAGGATACTGAGATACATACATCTGCAACTACACGGAGATCCCGGAGGAATACTAATCAAACTGAATTAACCTCGCACTTACTTCTTGAGCCTGAGCAGGTGTTGTGACCTTTTCTGTACCAATGGCCCAAACAGGCCCATAAGCCAAGACAACTCATGTCCAATCTGAAACTTTATCTGCAGAGGAGAAATAAGTGACAATTAATCAAATATGTGAGTGCAACAATCAAAACAGGAGCACAAGGGCACAAAACAGCACATAATTTACACATCATGTATTTACCAACAACATTTTTGATAGAATATCTAAAAAAAAATCCACTAAATAAAAAATCCAGTTTCCTAAGATTTTGAGTGTAAAACTAATCACGTTTACTAAGTATGCAACCCCTGAGTGAGAGCATAACCAAATATTCTCAGGCATCAAGGTCCTAAAATTGGAAAATTTACTATAAGTGATGTAACCTGCAATTGCTTTTGTTTGCGCAGCAACAACAGCCATTGTAGATCCTGATTCTCTCTGCTCCAGCATCTCACCAATACAAGCGATCACCTTTAAGCCTTGAGAAAGAGCATAGGCAACTTTTTCTCCAGCAAACTACATAGATAAGCATCACATACAATAAATACGGCATACGATGGATGGCACCGGAAATATGTGAAAGGAAAAAACCATATGTCTATCGTAATGTGACATTGCTCACCTCATTGGACTCATTTAAAAGAGATATTCGCTCTGAATGGCCAAGAATGACCCATGGAATGCACAAATTCACAAGCATCTCAGCACTGCATGCCAAAAACACCTCAACTTCACAAGAGGAACTCACATAAAGGAGCATAAAAGTTTCAAAGTGTTTTTTTTTTTATCTTCTCCCCAGTGAGAGCCACTTGGAACTAGTCAACAACACAGTAACTTGTGTTGAAAATTTACAAAATCCTAGTCTCTCATTTATTATACATCCATCTTTTTCATATATTATGAGACGTATTACAACATGTCCAAAACACAAGTAGACCGATTTTGCCTATTTTATACGAGAAACCATGCAGAGCAGAGCAGAAATGAGATGGGTGACTACAGGAATGTGTAAAGCCTGAACCCCATGAACTGAAGTAAAGAACGAAACGACTTACAGTCTCTCAAGTCTCGATTAGCGTTTGTAAACTAACAGTTGACCACAGAGCACGACCACTCGCTCAAGCCAGTGTATTTAAACAGCAAAACATAAAATGCTCTCAATGACACGTGGACAAATCATGCCAAAAAAAAAAAAACAAAAAATAACCTAACTTCTCCAGTAAAAGCACCACCTTTGCGAACCCAACAGTTTTGTGCGGCAAAATGAAAGTCTGACCGCAGCAAACTCTTTACCTTGGGAAGAAAAACATATGGAGGGCTCACAACAACCTCTGCAATAAAGGGAAAGCCATCCATGCCGTCAATGCAACAAGGAAAACAAAAAAAACAAAAAATCCTCTCCATAAGTAAAAATTCAACAACGTAACACAACATTCTCATAATAAAACGCTTTACTAGGTGGCGTAACGGAGATGAAAAAGTTGTGAGCGGGAGGGAGAACGTACGCATTTCCAGTTGCCACCGACGAAGAACTTTCTGGCCTTGGCCACCGAGGGTATCGAGAACAACTTAGCGCCAATGAATCACAGATTTTTGCTTGGCTACGCTATTATCATTTATTTATTTATTTTCCCAGGAAGAGATGGTGGGCGTCGCGATCGAAGGTAAGCGAGTGGAGCACAAGCTTTCAGCTATATTGCAGCTCTGTATTTTTTTTTTTTTTATTTTATTTTTTCCAAAAAATTTATACACAAGTTGGTAAATATACACCATCGATGTATTTCATGTTTCAAGTAAAAAAGTCACCGGCAAGTGTCCGACGGACAGACATTGAACTAGACCTGAAGAAGTGGAGAAAAAGAAAAGAGGCCAAACTCAAGCCCGGAAAATCAATAGGCCATCTGAAAAGAGAGTACAGCTCCCTGTACAAAATGATGGCAAATTTTTCTAAAGAGCTATTCTATTAGCATATTGTCTGAGTAGTCCGAGAAAACCTTGATGAGCAAAAGAATATTCAAAATTTTGGAGCGAGAGGATCCTTCATTGGCCTATGAGTATGATGAAACTGTGAACCCTCAATACTACTTGTTTCAAACCAGATGATTATACATTGGTGCGCGTTACTCCATCTTTATATGCCTTCAACAAGACTTTTCTTCACCATAATACGCGGTGTTTAGGGATGCAAACGCATCGGCCCATTTTTGCTTCTCATGTGCAGGCACCTTTTTACCACCAATGAAGGGAGTCCATGTATCTTCATCAGCATCTGAAAGAACCCACACAGCACTATCGGGTGGATGACCAAAATCGAAATCTAACATCGGCCTGTTTGTGGCCACTGCAGGCTTCTTGTTGCTTTGAATTCCTGAACCCTTTGAAGACTAAAGAAATAATAAAAATTAATCTTCAGAGAAGAACAAATAACTAAACAAGTAGAAAAAGATGAAGTTAGGAGAAAAATCAGAGAGGGGCTAATAATGCTTCGTCCAAACAGAGGTTTGTTTCTCACATTAATGTCACCTTCAGGATTATCCGTTGCTTTTGCTTTCTTCCTTATGGTTCCCGTTTCCAGATAATATAGAACATCTACCTTGGTCCTGAATCGACGGCCTGATGCTGGATCGATGTAGTACTGCACAGTACAAAAACCCATTTACGGTGTTTGAAATTCCACAACAAAGAAGCAATCACCACCTTGTTTGACAACTTGGCATAAATGGAGTCTCCCCTTTCTCTTTTTTGTTAGTTGTTATCCTTAGATTACTCTCGTTTGAAACCACAACATAGAATGAAGTAATATGCAACTGCTATTTCAAACTTCAAAGTGAAAATCTGTGGATGTTATCCCAAGGCTGTTAAAAGAATTTACTAAGAACAATTGACACAATAATTTCACTAGCGCTCTGACAAATTGAATACAAATACTACTCTCAACTTTCTTCCCACCATATATGGTGTTAGAAAAGAAACAGTAAAGCTCAGAGCCTAAGATATTGAAAATTCTATAGGGCCTGGTCAAAATACTACATCTGAGAAAAAGACATATCAAGGTAATCATTTTCATGGCTAAGGAGATGGATGATGAGGCCAAGGCATGACTAACTCCCTGGCTGTATGCTGAAAGGCTTATTCAACTTAGCGGACGTTGAAAGAAGGCAACAAGTACAAGACACTAACTCCAGCATACAAAACCAATGATGAAACAAAACCCCTCCCACAATGCATTTCTCTCTCTCTCCAGTGTGATCATATTGCCTATTTATGCCTATAATGTTTCCACATCCCAAACAATTGTCAATCTTCTGTATTCGAGTTGACATTCAATCAACCCAACTTTCTGCACAATTGGCAGAGGCAGCACAAGAAAAAATTTCAAGACAGCAGGAAAATAAAGATATGACTTTCTTCAACCTCTCCAACCAATTCATTTGTTGAGACAGGTGTAAAATATTGAAAGCAATAACATGCTTCTAAGTTTTAATAGGAAGGGCTGAAATAAATGAAAATTGAAGGAAAGAAAAAATCCACAATTTCTGTGGGATTCATTGTTATATCAAAAAAGAATGTCCATCTGCAGTTGTCCTTATATTCCAACAAAACAGACACAAACAAAGGAATACATCATATAAGAAATTTAGGCTAGTCACTCACCAACTCATAAGTTCTCATTCCCCAAATGAAGATCAAAATTTATCAACATTGATGAACTTTGATATCAAACCAATTCAAACAAAGCAGTGACAAGCAAAAACCCGTTTTCTATTTCAATAATTGCTCAAAAACAGAATGCATCCACTTCAAAACAAAACATGTATCAGTCAATGTCATATTTTCACAAAGAAACTGCAGCCCGTACGTTCATAACTTTGAAGCCGATCTTCATGAGCAAAAAGCTCCAGACATTTGATTTCTTTGTTATTCACAAAATGAGTGAATACAGGAAGCAAATGGCTACCTTAATAAAACAACTGAGCAAGGCTAATTAAAACTAGATGGATTCAAATGCCAGCTAAAAAGCATCACAAAACAGAGGAAGTTTAGCATTGGAAATAGCCCTGGAGAGGATTGATTATCACACAAATAATCCCAAGGTTGCTTCAGAAGAAGAAATCAAGATTAAAGGTATCCTTGCATTAAAAACCTTCATTATCTAGAGCCTAAACCCAAGTAGGCTTCATTGTTTCCAAAACCCTGATAGAATTACATTAGTAGAGAAAAAAAAAAAAAAGAAAAATCTAAACCAATCAATCTTAAAGTTCAAGCAAACTCTAATTTAAACCAGAAAAGTTGTCAACAACTCCAGCAACCAAACAAGCCATATAAGGTCCAACAGAAAAGGAGAATCCAAATTCTGTGAAAATTCGCAGCAGAATACCTAACACTAACCTTGTCTTTAGTACCCGCCGTTGCACCGGAGCTCCGAACTCTGTCTTCGACTATCCATCCCGTCGGCAACCAACTCGTCGTGTCATTCTTACCCGGCTCCGGTCCTTTTCTCTGCGCTCGACTCGGTGCCCCAGCCTTTGTCCCATTTGCCGAGCTGGTTTGCATAACAGCGTGTAGATTATCTCCGTTTTTGCCACTGGCGGAGAGGCGGTAGGTGGTCCAGTTAGGGTGCCGGTTCGGAAGGGATCGGCGGCGTGGCTGCGGTCGAGTCCGAATGGGTCGGCTTGGGACAGCTCGGGTACGGATCTGTTGGGTTTGACATGAAATGAATGTTTAGCCAATTTGAAGGTTTTTGACCTGTTGACTTGAAAAAACACCTAAAAAGAAATGGTGGGCCCCAAACAGATAATAGGCACTATCTCACCGTTTATTCGAGACTTGTTATTTATAGTTGGTGTTTTCTAGTTTTTTTTTTTTTGTTATTTTTTAAAATAAAAACAAAAGATTTGTTTGATTATTGTTATTTTTTTTAATTTTTTTTAGCTAAGATGTTAAAAGTATCTTTAAACCGAAAAAAAACAACAAGAAATTGAGAAATTATTCTAAAATTTTATAGAATTAATCAATATTTTTTTGCTTTTATCTTTCATTCTCTTTATATTTTTTTAGTTTTTTTCTATTAATTCTCTTTCTATTCATTCTTTTATTCTTTTACTCTTTTTTGCTATTTCTTTGACTACTTTTTATAGTTTTTTTCTCCCTTTTTTTTACTCTTTTTCTATTTATTCTTGCTCTTTTTAGCCTATTCTTTTTTTTTGTCTATTATTTCTCTCCAACGTTTCTCCTTCTATCCTTTCTCTATTCTTTCTTTCTTAATAAATATTTATTAAAAAAAGTAATTGGTAAAATAAATAAATAGATAATAATAATAATAACAAAAATAACAAAAAAATAATGAGAAAAAATTAATAATATAACCAAATAACTCCATAATTTGTATATTTACTATACTTTGATATATAATTACAAAGAAAATACTTGAGAATAAAAAAAAATCTATTATTTTATTAATTATTCCCGTTACTTTTTAATTGCAATTACAATATATGTTATGAGAAACCCAACAAATAAATTTCTTTTCAAAAAAAAAAAAGGCTACATTTGTGCCTTTGACGCTTGGACTGTCTCCAGAGTCTAAAACCTCCGTTTTGAAGAATCTGATCGTTGTATTGGAGGTTGCATGCAAGCCAAATGGTGCATATGATTGCACTTGTAAAGGAAAATTGTGCAAAGCACAAGTGGTCTTCATTTTTCAGTTTATAGGAGTCCTGGTAGGTTACGAAATTCTCTCTTATTTTTATAAATTTTATATTTTTATTCTTAAAATTAGAATTCAAAATATTAAAATTAAAAATAACTCTTAACTACATGAATATTTTATAGAAAAAAATACAAGTAAATTTCTTTGATTTCATATCTAAGTTTTTTTTTTCACACAAAAAAATAGAAATAATAAATAGGTTGAATTAGAAAAAATTTTAGATATGAAATTAAAGGAGTCTACTTGTATTTTTTGTAAACTCCTCCTTTAATGATTAATATTTGTTTCTTTTTTTTCTTTTTGTATCATCGTATAGAGTTGAGAGACAATACAACGTAATCTTGTAATCCAGAAAGTAAGATATACATATATGTTCGCATGTACAAATGTGGGCAAATAATCACAATCCTTTACATTATGTATCTTGATAAAAGGGCAGGGAGGCGACGCCAATCAATTGAATTTTGTTCAGAGAACCACTCGTATGATCAATTGGAAATTCTCGGCTTCCAATTCCATGATCCCATCATCTCTATTCGGGATTATAAGCAGAACTTCGACAAAGCGGGCAACGCGTGTCCCTTCTGAGCCACTGGATCATGCATGCTTTGTGGAACATATGTTCGCACTTGGAGAGAACCCTACACTCGTCTCCATCCTCGAAATCGTCCAAGCAAATAGCGCAATCTTTGCAAGATGTTTCTACTTTATCATCATCCCTTTTGAACTTAACGTGCGACCATGATGGCATCCCTTCGTCTTGTGGTCGCGGTCGTGGTTGCTGCTGTCCACCGTGACTGTCTGGCAGCCCTAGCTCAATGTCCGGTTCTTGGTGGTCTTCAGTAGAAGAGCCGAAAAGGCAGGGTTTTAGCCTCCACAGCAAAAAGTAGATTAGAAGTAATAATATGGTCGGTATAAGTAGCTCCATGGCAATGTCAGCTAAGAATGTGTAAATTACTGGGTTCATGTCGAGCGTCGAGAATCAAAAGAAGAGAGATAGCGATGGATTAAACTTATCATAAGAAAGTTTTGGGGGAGACGATATGTGCCTGCGTAATTATATATAGACCTTATGATGTTTGGTGTTTGAATCGGATTCGGACTGCTCAGACATCAAATCCTAGAAGGAATGTCGAATTTTAGCCGATGATCCGCGCATGCGCGTCAAATGCATGGTCAAAACTTTCCGAAATCTCTAATTTCCCTTCTTCTTCTTTTTTTTTTTTTCAAATTTTATGCCCTTTTTTGAAATTATGGTATTATTTGTGGATCCCACTCAAACTTGTACCTACGTGCTGACCTCAAAATTTCATGAAAAAAGAAATTACGAATTCCCAAGATTCATGAATCGATTTTAATTATAAATAATGCTAAATATCACAAACGAATTTTTTTATTTATCACGAAAATATTATTTCTATTAAACTGGATAATTTTTGACCAATAAAATGATTTAATAAGATATTAAAAAATTATTCATCTCAATAAAAATAATGTTTTGTGATATGTTAAAAAAAAAAAAATCGTGCTATTTAACATTATCCTTCAATTATTACAAAACATCAAAAGGAGGCTTTTGAGCCTCACCATTATGGAATTGTTCAAGAGATTGATAAGGGCTGAAAACAAAGATAAAGACAGGAGACCTCATCTCCGGTCGTGCTGTCGGAGTTCGGCACCGATACAAAGCCTAGGGGCCTACAACGAATTGCAACGAGCATTGGAATCCCGGGATTGCGGTAAAAATTGTATCCAGTATACCATGATTATCTGAAATTAAAAAGAGAAAAGAAAAAGAAAAAACCTGAAAATCGTCTTCTTGAAGCCGATTCTCCTTTATGATTTCTCCCAAACATAGCTACGACAAAGTGGGCATTTCGTGTTATTTTCAAGCCACCGATCGATGCATGCCAGATGATACACATGATTGCAAGCCGGAATCACCCGACACTCGTCTCCATCTGCCAAACACTCCAAGCAAACGGCACAGTTCGCGCTCATGGTCCGTTTATGATAAACGACCGGCGGCAATGATATTTCCTTCGAGCTGGTCCCTCCCCGGGTACGCCGTGCCGTTTCTTCTTGATCTTGAACTGTCGTCCCAGAAAATTCAACGTCGTCACGATTGCCACTTTCGTCTCCGTTGGCGGTTGGGTGGGTTTGGCGATTATAGCGGCCGCCGCACGGCATGAAGACGCTGCATAAGCTGCATAATATTATGAGGGCGACGAGTCCACCAACCGTTATTGTCCCCTTCTGATAATTAGTACCGCTGCTGTGATGATGGTGATGAATAAAATGATTCTGATGATGGTGAGGGGGAGGAGGAAGGAAAGGAGGTGGTGGTGGTGGTGTCAGCAGCCACGGCGCCGGCATCGACGTCGGCTGCGATTCTGGTGAAAGGAATCGTGGAGGGGTGTAGCGAGGCATGACTCTACCGAAAGCTAGAACACCATCGTAGAAATGACAAATGAAAATAGAAACTTGGAATAATCATACTATTATTGATGAGAGGATAATTCTTGTTTGGAGAGAGGGAAAATTGACCATCATACGAGGTCTAATTCAGGTAGACTAATCGTTCATTAGAATGGAATATTGTGGCCGTACAGGAAAGCTTTTCCCTTTTGTTTTGTTTTTAGAGACAGTCCTTAACTACTCCTTAATTACTTGGCTGGCCGGCAATTAATTAATTAAGGAAACTCTCGATGGGCTATAGTAGCTGCTGGATCTCACAAAAGACCCTTGATGCCACTAATCAATAGGTATTGAAGTATTTCTCGGAATTAAGGTTTCAAAAAAATTGAATTTTAATTGAAGTTTATCGGCCAAAAAGGAAAAAATTCATTCTCGATTTTACTAAAATGTGTCCTGTACTAAACATTTATGTGGAATGTTTTTGGTGGCAAATGAAAATTAATACCCAAAAACGAGACAATACTAATTCTCATTATTCTAAAAAAAAATTGAGGGAAAAGGGGGACATTTGTTAAAAATAAAAAGAATGTATCAGATTGTTTTTAGGCATCCTAACGTGTAGGCCAAGGATTTGCATCTTTTTGTTGTGTTCTTCGCCCGGGGCCAATTCTCCGCGATTAGAACAGGGAGGCAACTTCACGCTGTTTTTTGCTATGTACTCGTGGTTTTAACTGTGACACTCGTAAAATTAAATGAAAAAAAAAACAAAGTTTGCCAATTTCCCCAATACTTGTCCGGATATAGTAGAATTGATAACGATAGAAAATATATAAAAAGATAATTTTTAAATTGATTGATTTCTTGACAATTTTATTTTTCTAATTTATGGAGTTAAATCAAAAGAAATAATAAAATTGCAGTGAACATTTATTTACTTAGTGAGCACTTTTTATTAATGAATTATTGATGTTATTTTAACTATACAGACTATACTAATTTGCAATCGTACGAAATTATTACATCTCAAATACGTATTTAATTTATAATTAATTGGGTGATTTTTTTAATTTTTATAAATTTTATATTCAAAAAATATTATAACCCGATATTTTCAAAACAAAAATTTAAATTTTTAATTACTTATAAATTCTGCGGGTCATAGAATTCCCATAAAAGCCTGCATTTATCCAACCGCGTTCATATCTCTTGAAAAAAATTTTCTGCCAGAATCGACTCGATACGACGCCGTTATTACCACTACGAAATGCACCGTTTCATGCCGGTTTTCAACCGACATCAATACGCTGCCCTCCTCGTTAATTGATGACTGACTACATTTGGTTTGTTTCTTGTTTTATACATTGCTGAATTTTTGTTACCAATTTTTGGTTTTTTTTTTTTTTTTTTAATTTTTAGGTGGGTGTTGTGTTTTCGGCTTCTAATGGTCTATGAGCAAACCCTTAGATCTTGACTTCTTGAATTAGGCTTTTTAAGGGAAAAATTAATTGCCATATTTAGGAGAAAATGAAGAGGATTATTTTGAATTCTTTCGTTTTTAGTAGCGATACCCATTGTAATTACCAATTTAATTTTATTTTTAGGATGAAAATTGAGGGCTTTATGAATTAGAATTTGAGTTATGAATCTCTAATTGTTTTGGGTTAACTGGGAAACAACTGACTAGTGCTAATTTTCCCGCTGTAACAGTTAGTTCAAGATGCCGGCTACAGCTGGGAGGGTTCGCATGCCTGCAAACAACAGGGTGCAGAGCAGTGCTGCCCTCCAAACCCACGGTACATGGCAGAGTACAATTGGCTATGACCCATATGCACCCGCCACGGATGACCCCAAAACATCATCCCTGCAGAAGTCGTCTGCTGCTGCTGAGCCTGACACTGAGAATGCATATCAGAGTTTTCAGGAACTTCTAGCTCTTGCCCGCATCACTGGTTCTAATGCTAATGAAGCTCGTGGTGCTTGTAAGAGATGTGGCCGCTTTGGTCATCTTTCTTTCCAATGTAGGAACTTGTTGAGTGGTAAGGATGATAATAAGGAGAAAGACCCAGAAGCAATTGAGGCTGCAGTGTTGTCTGGGTTGGATAAGATAAGGGATAAAGGGAAAAACGCTGTTGAGAGCCAGCAGAGTGAGGAAGAGGAGGGATGAGACCGAGATCTCGGATTCTGAGATTGATTCGGAGATGGAGAGCATTACTGCTGAAAGGTATGGTGAGAAGACTATTAGCAAGGGCAGGCCATTTAGAAAGAGGAAGGAGGCCTCTGATGAAGATGTGTCTGATTATGATTCCCATCATAGAAAGAAGAGAGGAAGGTCAAAGAAAAGGAGGAGTAAGAAGAGGGGAAGTGACGATTCGGAGGATAAAGATGAAGAAAGGAGGAGGAGGAGGAGGAGGAGGAGGAGGAGGAGGAGGGATAAGAGGAGGAAGAGGGATGAATCCTCTGGTAAAGAGGAGGAATGGAAACACCGTCAGAGGAAGAGCAGGAAGGAGAAGAGGAGGAGGCGAAGTCATCAATATTCTG
The DNA here is from genome assembly GCA_020883675.1 of Bruguiera gymnorhiza. Lineage (NCBI taxonomy): Eukaryota > Viridiplantae > Streptophyta > Magnoliopsida > Malpighiales > Rhizophoraceae > Bruguiera > Bruguiera gymnorhiza. The sequence goes on along the minus strand of JAIRCJ010001042.1, from coordinate 2,213,711 downwards.
ATAATTCTGATTCAGATGCATACGAGGATTCCCATAGTGAGCGCAAGCAAAAGAGCAGGAACGAAAAATCAGCTTCTTATTCTGATGCTAGTGACTCTGATGCTTCACGGGTTGGAAGGGGCAAAAGACGCTCGGAGAACAGGAGCAGGAAACACCATTATGAAGAGGATGAGTAACTACTTGCTGCAAAGGGTAGTTCTAGTTCCTCAGACCTTTCCCAATCTCTGATTAATCAATTATGCTTTTGTTTGATATATTTCCAGTGTTCTCCTCTGGCTCGCTTTCGAGGGTCATCAAACTTGGTTTTCCCAGAGATTGGAAGGGGGTGTTTGTCATCAGAGTTCCAAATGATGGAGACAGTTGTAATGAATGAAATTGAGTACCGCTTTTGTCTCAGTCGACTGCTAGTTTGCAAAATTTTCTTTTGTTGCCAGCATCGCATGGGGAGAGGAAAAGAATTAGATTTACGGCGTTAAGATTGTTCTATTAGGTGCCCATGAGTTGAAGTTGATCCATGCCATGTTTTTCCTACAGCCTATAGGGCACAACAGTTCCATTTCAGCCTTTTTAAAATTATAAACTTACAGACCAATTGTTTCATCTTGTTCTCTTGCGGCAACTTTAGATGTGGCTGTCGACATATGCTGGCTGCGTCCGGTGCAGTGTGTGAATGTATGTTCCGAGAAGCCTTGATAAATAATAAGGCAATTTTACTGTGCTTGCCGTACAACTATTTGATTTAAATTTTAATTAGGGGCTTATGCTTGGCCTAAAAATAATATCTTACATGGATGATTATTTTGAAGGAGATGAGCATTCCAACTTGGTCGCCACATAAATGAATTTCGACTGCCTCAGTTCAGTTTGTTTCTTCTCTCTTTTCTCGTATAGGTAGCTGCAGCCATTCTGATATGCTGGGAGGGAGGGCTATCCAATGTGTGTATGTATTCAATAGCAAGCTAACTAATTTCAAGAGTTCTATTCCATTCATTTTTTGCTTCAGAGTAAAATACAAATGGACACTCAATGTCATATGAATCTTCAATTTCCAAAGGAATAGGTAGTCATTGTGCTTCAAATTAGTAATAGATATAGATGTGCAAACAACAATTATAAATCCCTTATTGCTGTGTCTTATTTCCCGTTGGCAAAAAAAATTGTTGAAAAACAACAGAAAAACAAGCCTTGTTTGTCTAAAACAAGTTCTACAGCGGCCAACAATGGTTTTTTTTTTTGGAGCCAATCTGTAGTTGTTTAAGTACTCTGAGCAGCTCCTTGATTAAGCTCGGCAAACCTCATTCCAACACACATCGAATGCTTCAAGAACTTCTCAGCACATCTCATCACACAAGTCTCCTCTTGTTTCTGAAGAGTTTTGCGAGAAAAGTTGTCAACACAGTCGGTGAAGCATCTTTCGAACAAGTGAATTATACATCCTCAAACTGCAGGAAATAAAAATTAAGTTTAAAATGATAACGGAATCCAATCCATAATCTTACATCAAGAGGCAAACGAGTTATCACTTCAGATGCTATCATCAAAAGCTACACACAATCACATCAACGGGATAGAGCTTACGGACAGACATGATACCAATGACTTCCTGCATTAATTGAGATTATCCAATAACTGAAACCAGTAGCAAAGCACAACAATGCCAGAGGGCAGAACCATTTTGAGAGCTACTTTTCCTTAGAACTAGTCTTATGGGTCACATGTCTGTAATCTCTACAAGCTATGAACCCGTCGCTGTGTGTGGGAGAGGGGGCGTGGGGGGAGAGAGAAGTAGTATGATAGGGACCCTTCAAACACTCTTAACACTATCCAAATTACAAGGGATTAACAAAAAGACAAAGGGAATGCTTGTTTGTAATGCAGTTGCCAAAGCATCCTATGCAAACATCGGTTTTAGGGAAAACATTCTTCTGGCTACACGAGAATAATGTCACCCATACAATACCAATCAAGTGACAATGAGGCAACTGGTGCAGAAAGTGCAGCCACATAAATAAGAATGAAGATGCAAAGCTAAACGCAAATAAGCAACTCAATCTTATAAGAGAAATCCAAGTGGCCTAACTGCTAATGTCTAATTTCACACAGAGTATAGAGCATCTCCCAAATGAATCACAAACAAAACAAGTACCAAAAGGCAACATGCGTGCATCATCTGTCTCAAAGAAAACCTGGTGATTCTGTAGATAACCCGCAAGAACCACAAAGCGCAAACCACAACTTTGCGTTCCATAAAACCTCAAATTGATGCCAGGAAGTACAAAATAACTCATCCAACTTCCTCACCAATGTCGGCAGGCACCTATGTTTCCCTTCCTCCTCTTTAGCAAAAGGATTACCTCTAAACTCAGAAATTCTGATTTAAGAGGCCAATACAGACCGGCCGACCAAGGCTTGGTGTAATGGTAAGGTTCGAGTGACAGAAACAATCTCTACATCAAAAGAAAATTAAGTCTGCGTACATCATATCCTTCCCCAGACTCCTTGTATCGAAGCAAGCCGAAATAACCCAATAATCAATCATCAAAAGTAATTCTTTTTAGTGACAGAGACGCAATGTAACCAATACTAAATCCCAGCTTCAAAACAAGAATAAAAAAAAAAAGTTCCCTTTGCCCATTAACCAACCTGACTAAGATAAATGGAAAAGGAAGAAGAAGAAGAACAAAAATTCAAAAAGAAAAACCGTAAAAAAAGAACAAACCCGTCGCGAATATGAAGATGCTCAAACATGTTGGCCATTCGGGCTTGATCCTCTTCCGACATAGCAACGTCCATTGTTGTTCCTATCATCTTTTTGTCCATCAGTAACTGACTTCTGATTCTCAGCAACGGGTTGTTCGTGGCACCCTTTTCTTCCAAATTTTCGCTTTAATTTTCTTGCTCGTCAGCGAGCAGTAGTGTTTAAGTGAAGGGAATTGCCGTTAAGGCAAAACCGTTGTCTGGGGCGCTTATGCAGCTCCACAACTAAGACTACAGTTTTGCCCTGACCCGGCTCCGAGGAAAACCTTGGACTAGAAGGATTCTTGTTAAAAAATTATCAGTTTATGTTTAAATATTTAAATTTATTTTTATCTAAGTAAATTAATATAAAAGTTCAAACTTAAATTAATATAAGAGAAGGGAAGAGACACTGAAACGCCAATCTAGCTGATAGAGATTGAATTTCTTCAACTACGTCGTTTGATTCGACGATAGATATTGGACCGGGCCTTTGTCACCTGTTGATTCTCGGGGGACCATCAAAAGTACAGTTCCTTCAAACGAAGAAGACAAGGGATCCATGATAACACAAAAAACATTAAAAAAAAAAAAAAGGTTACCCTCGCGATTAGAACATTTTATATAAGAAAGGTGCATATTAGGAGTAAAAATGAAGCAATTATTGGTGTATATACGCAAAGGTCTATGCTAGGAAGAAATCTCATAACCTTTCCTGCCATCCTCCAATAATGAAGGAATTATAGTGTCCTCATCACAAGTGAACTAAGGAGGTTTAATCTTGCTTACCAATAATTCCATATACAATCACTTGGGTGGCTAGAAAGACTCTCGAGTGTCATAGAGAGAAAGAGCTTCGATATGGAGATACAAGTAGATGAACATAATTAGACACAAGTTCATATTACTCAATCATATAAAAAATTGTGACAACTATAAATAATATGTTAATCTATGCCCATATATCCGTGTTTTTTGTAACTTGTTTCCAAAAGCAATCCTACGACATTCCTCATATACCCAAAAGTGAAGTAATTGTGTTGTCTGACTCTTCGGTAATTCAACACTTTCATGTCCTAATTTCTCAATCCCTTATTGGCTGCTAAACAGTGACTATTATGTCTTAAAAAAGAAGATTACATTTACATAGAGGCTAAAGACTTTGTCTCACGATGGTGTATGTTTGGTATATGTGGTCATTTCGCTCAGCTCTTGTTTAAACAGTTCATGTTACTGATGTTTTTCCCTGGCTGCTTCAGTTCGTGTTACTGATGTTTTTAAACCCGGCATGGGCATATTGAATATGCCTGAAATTTTAAGTCAACTATGGTAGTCAGTTCCTTTTACAATTAAAGGTGGGGTTACACGTGAATATGTAATCCTTCTGTGTTGTCCTGATGATGGAAGAGCCGTTGTTGCAGCTGAAAAAGATGTGCAGAGAAGGTGCTTACTGGGGTAAGAATGTGATTTTTTTTTGCACGGGTTAACTTATGGATTCTGTTTTGGGAAAAGGAGTTGCATGTTGCTTATTACATGTTTGGTATATGTTGCCATCTCCAGAACAATTTCTATTTGATTACAACGGAACTATTGCCGGGGTGTATGTCGGAATGGAATATGGGATGGAGAGGATTCGTGGCAACTGGGACTGGGTATGCTTCTGTAAATGTGTTGCAGCTTTAGTAAGAATACTCATCGGCAGTAGATATTTAAGGAATTCTAACTGGGATACCCTCTTATATGCAGTGTTAACTTGAAACTTTGCCTGAACGGTTCTTTTGCTCTGTGAAAATTACAGAAGAATGCCGTGCTTGGGGGTGCATTAACAGGGGCTCCGATATCTGCTGCCTGCAACAAAAGCAAAGACAAGATCATGACAGATGCTATCACTGTAGGTGCTATTGCAACTGCAGCAACATTTCTCAACTATCTCACCTGAACAATGGAAGCTTAAATTGCTCCTAATCCTATTATCTTGTTTGGCATCAGAAGCACGAAAGATCATCGTGCTTGCATCTTTCTGTCATTACGAACGTGACAAATTGTAAACTAATAAAACTGACACTGATGTTACGGATCCATTCTAGGAGCCGTTACAAGTGTTCTGCCTGATTATTTGTTACCTTTTACCAAACATCTCTCGAGGTATCGAGGCCTTTTGCCAGCAATGACAATGATGCTTCAAATAATTTTGAAAATGATAGTCCATTATAATTCACTTGAGTTACAAGTTTGAGTTGTAAAAACATCATGCATACATCTAAACTTTTCTCAGTTTGAGTTGTAAAAACATAATGGATACATCTAAACTTTTCTACACTGTAGGACTTTGTGCACTACTCTACGGTCCTAGAAGTCTCGTGCCCCCTGAAAATACCTTTAAAATTGGGAAAAGATGAGACTTGGAAGAAATAGGGTAGATTATAAGATAGATGGAAATGTGGAGAATAGACAATACTTCTTTCTTTTAGCCTACAAAATTGATAGACCATACATTTATTTTTCTGCAGTTGAAAAATGAATTGTATAATACAACATATTCAATGTATCAATGCAATTCAAGTACGATACTGCTCAGCAAGTTTCATCAGACTATAGGTCTCAGCATCTGGCCTGGCACCCCCTAAAATCATCCTCCTCAAAAGATTAGGGTCATAAACCTTGGAATTTACATATGCCTTTATTAAAGTATTGTACACAAAAGTATGCCTTGTATACTTTGCTTTCCTGAGTTCCTCAAAAAACTTCTCAGCGTTAACTACATCACCTTTCTCTGCAAAGCACTCCAAGATTGAAAGAGTAGTTTCCAGCCATGGGGCTGAACATTTGACCCTGTTGCTCGTTGTCAACTTTGCTCCCTTCTCTAGTGTCTTCAATGCTTCCTCCACTAGTTCAGTTCTCAAACAACCCAAAGCAAGTTGTCGAAAAGTGATGGCATTCGGTTTGCACCCATTGCTTTCCATTTCCCTAAATATCCCTGTAGCCTTTTTAACAAGACCACGTCTGCAATACACAAACAACATGGAATTGAAGTGTTCTGTTGAGTTCAACCCTTTTATTGACTTCATCTCTATCCAAAGCTCTTCAGCTTGACTGACTTGTCCTATCCTTCCAAATGCTTCAATTGCAAGCAAGTAGCTTTTAGACCTAACATGGGGGAGTTCTTGCACAATGCCCCAAGTTCTCTCTAGCTCTGCTTTCTTTTCCAAATATCCATACAATATTATCAAAACATCAAGTGTTGACCAATTATCTCCAGTCCGAGACTTCTCTACAGCTTCAACATATGCTTCAGCTGCAGTATACAATCTTGCCACTGCATGTGCTGTGGCTAATATGCAGAAAGATATCTCATTTGGCTCAACTTTTAATTGCTTCATTTCACTAAACACCCTCACCAAACCATCTATATCATGGTCATTTGCTTTAATTTTCATCAGGATGTTGTAGGTGGAGACATGAGGAGACACCTTACTGGCCTTCATTTGAGCAAGAAATTTGGGGATCATTTTCCTTTGGCCGGGTGTGGAATGGAGGATTATAAGGCGGTTGAAAACTAAATGTGATATGGGGTGACCAAGCTCCCTCATTTTCTTCATGTAGTCAAGTGAAAGCCTTATGACACCTTTCTCCAGGCAAGCAATCACAAGATTGTTATATAGCAACTCATTCTGGAATTCAGGAGGCACACGTGAGAAAAGTTTCTCTGCATGTGGCATCCCATGAATTTTAGCTGTGAATTCCAGTAGATAAGAGTAATCAAGCTCCTTTGGCCTGTAGGGCCTCTCCCTAATCACCCATTCCATCACCTGCCACAATTATAGTAAATTACACATTTTCAAGTGCTTTTACACTCAAGATATTCAATCAAAAAAAAAAAAAAAAAACTGTTTCTTTTTCTTCTTTTCTGAAAGGTCCCTGTTAATGCAGCATCTACACAGCCATTATAGGACTCCTTACATTAGAAAAACAATGGAGGCCCTTACCCATTCAAACAAAACCTTGTAGAAAAACGTACTATCAACATGCTCATGTATCATTCCACATTCCCATTTGGATGCCATGAAGAAGAGAAAACCAGAAATGAAAATCCCATCTATGACTGCATGATACCAGGACTTGCTTGCAATCAAGCTGCATACAGCTAATGAATAAACAATTCAACAGTAAGCTTTTATTTTTCTCAACAAATACCCACATAAAGTACTAGCCTAAAAATAGAAAATTTCGTTTCTTTCCTGTCCTAGGCATCCTACTCACACTCGCTCAAGCATCAAAACAAACACGTACCTGCAAAGAATTAAAGAACCCACTTGCCAGTTTCAAAATAATAATGACGATGATGATGATGATGATATTCTTGTGATAATACATAAAAATGACGAAAACAAATCAAATAAAAACCCTAAAATAAAAAATTTTCTATTTTCTCAACCACCTTCTTTCATTCTTTTTTTTTTTTATTTACTGTATTCGTGCAATTGAATCAGACAACCAAATCGAAGAATATTAATACTAAACAAAAGACTCGGAGGCTAACCTCAAGCGCGCGCTTGTTCAATCTGAGCTTCCTCAGACGGTTAATCGCGTGGAAAATGTCACCTCTGTGAATGGGGTGTCCCTCGCCCATCCAGCTCTGGAACGCATACCCGACTGCTTCTCTTCTGGGCAGCTTCTCAATTCTCGTAGACAAGCACTTGGGTCTCTCTTCTTCTTCTTCTCCTTCTTCTTTCGGCCCAAAGCTTTTCTCGGGAAAGTTATTACTTGTTTGGGTACAGAGAAAATTTGGAATACTGGGAATTCGATTGAGAAATGGAAAGAGTATGCAAACTGTTCGATCGATTGCCCGTGAGACTCTGCCTTGCCTCAGAACGACCAGCGCGCACATACTTTTTTTTTTTTCCTTTTGCATGCTTTGTGACCGAAAGGAGAAAGGACGCATATAGCATTTAAGAGATACGATCGTCAAATATCATATATGCACTGCAAATACGCAAAGATCGTTGATTTTCGGGGGCGTGCTAACCTTAGGAAGCTACGGGAGAGCCCAACACCTGAAGTCCAAGTCATAAAGAACATGCCCAATAATCCCAACCCATGTTAAATTAAAGCAACATAATCTCTTAAAACATGAGATATTGAAGGTAGATATTTAAAATAGTAATTATTATTATATGAAAGATATAAAAAAAATTTATATTATAAACTTTCAAAAGGGTTAAATTTACGTATTTTTATTTTTATTTTTAGAAAAAAAAAATTTTGCAACTCGATTCGTCCTATTGTATGTATTCGTAGATGCCCGATTTTTTATTTCCTTCTGTTCTTCGTATTCTAATGGCAGATCAAGATGAACTAAATTCTTTTTAAGATAAAAATCTGTTCAAGTTTCACATCATGTGTTAGTGTTAAATTAAGTTATTAATACTGAGATTATATATCTGAAATCATATAGAGAATAATTCTCTGCTGCCAAGTTATATAACTTAAACGCAATCAAAGTCTCCTTCCAAATCGAATTGAAACATTATGCTTTTGCTTGGCCAATAGTACTGATTGAATTTATGCGCTGGACCCAAACACTTGCTAAATAAGATTCCCATATGGTGACGGTGGTGAGGCCTCCCCACGCTTGGATCTGTACAGAGCTGAAGAGATTTAATTTGTTGCCATATTACTTGTCATTCCCCACTACTTCTTTTCTAATAGGGTCTGTTTCTATTTTGAATATTATTTGAGCTTCTCAAAACTTTCAATCTCTTGCTACACAATTGATATGGCGTGTATTTTGCAGATCATCACCTGTTGGATTATGACCCTGCCAATAATTTTCATTGGCAAAACTATAATCTGCCTATGTTGGTTAGTCATGATGCTCTTCTGAGTAGTTTTTTTTTTTTTTTTCTTTTTTAATATAATTTTTTATTATTTGGTGTCGTGACGAACAAAATATAAAGTCATTGACAGTTGTTGTGGAAAATGGTGCACAGATATAACAAGAAGTGGGCATAGCCCTTCATTCCCATTCAAGTGCGATGCAGGAAGTCAGGAGCACCCTTCCAAATTGACATACATACACAAAGACCTTTGAGATCAACAAAGCAGTGAGACGGCAAGACACATGCAACACAACAGCAAATGAAATCCTATGACAGAATCATTAGAAACCATGACCATATTTTATTTTATATTATATTATATTTCACAACGAGCACCAGAGTGACACACGGTCCAACCATAGATATCTAGAACATAGCATGCAACTGAATTTGTTGGGGCCATTATGCATGTTCCATCATTTGCAGCTGCATGGGTCACAGGAGCAGCTCGATCCACACTTGCAGCCATTCTCGGCAAAGGAGCTCATTCCCAACCTCTCATGGGATCTGAAATTTCAAGCTTTTTAGTTGTCAGGAAAAAGAGATTTGCCAATGTCTTGTTTTGTGGGAGAAATCGAGGTAGATCGACTTTGAAGTAAATTAGGGGACTTTCTAAAGGGTGTACATGTGGGTGGGTGTGAAGAAAGTGTTAAGTGCTTGTGCGACTTAAATCTGTCTTTTTTATGTTATAAAAAAAATAATCTCATCGTCACATTAAAATTTATCTTTTAAATAAAAAAATTTATAATCCCAAAAAAAAAAACAGAAAATTTGTGTGCATTCAAAATAATATTTCTCCTACGCACATCTTAGCTGGCGCAACTCCTGCAATGATAGTTTCAGTTGCGGCAGTCTCCGAGAAACTCAAGTCAGGATACACGCTGCATCTGCAAGTACATACACAAATTGCACAAAGTCACATATAATCTATAAGTCACAATTCCAAATTAAATTCCGCATAAAAATAAAAAAACCAAACAAATCAAGGTGTCATAATTTTAAGCCATATATGTGAAATTCCAACAAAGAATTACCCTTTGCCACCGTTGCCGCAGTTGCAGTTTCCGCCGCTGCAAGACATATTCTTGTTGGAGTAAAGGGAACGATAAAAAGGATTCACTGGGAAAGCTTGCCCTTAATCAGCTGGTACAATGTTACAGGTGCACACCTTGGCAGCTAAATTTATAGTGTGGTGGAGGCAAAGGTGGGTTGGCATCCACCGTTCACGTGGATGAATCAGAAGTCGTTGGTTTTGAATACCTGGAAAAAATATTAAATTAATTGACGAATACCATTAGAAATATAAGCAGGTGACTTGGCCGTGCAAAAATGAGATCATAATTGTGCAACTTATCAAATTATAATTGTCCTTTTGTGAGCCCGCATCACTACCGGCGTTGAAAACTTGCCGTCGTAAAAAGTTAAAGCAATGTTCTTTGGACACCCCAGAAAATGTGACATTCCACATCTAAAAATTGTCGGATTCTCGACTCAAAAATGTTCTTGATGATACGACAGAGTAAAGGAGTCAATTACGGAATTTTTAAAGAATTTTGGTCGCCCTCGCCTGCATTGGAAAACTCAGGAGAGAAAGATGGGTGCAAGTACCGGACACCCGGAAAAGTTGGCTTCCGATTAGATATTCTGCAGAAAGATCCAACCCCTTAACCTGGGGAATATCGAGAAATTTTGTACCTTCTTTCCAATGATAGTGATTCTCGGGACCCGCGTTTGTGCAATTCTGATCTTGGGGTAACATAAAAATTATGAAGTCACTATCGTGATCACAGATACATGGTGAGATTGTGTTGGAGTTTCATCTTTGTTCTTCCATCGTTAGACAATGACATCTGATGGCAACGTTATTAAAGATCAGGAGGCCAAGCTCAAATTTTGGTCCGTGAACTTACTTTCGATTTCTGATTTTATATGATATACCATCAAGTTTCAAAAGTTATTGATTTCATCCTCAGCCTTGATCTAAGATATTAAAATCAAATAGTTTCTCTCCGATTGAACTACACACAGATTGTTCATCTTCCACATGCCAATAAAAAGCCGAGCTCCATATTTCGGGCTTGCAGAACCCGTCGTATAGTTTGTGTCTACAGGTTGGGCTTGGAAATGAAGACTAGATTCAAATCTCGAATTTAGCCAGGCTGGAGTTAAAGGTGGAAAAACTTTTAACTTGCATTGGACCAAGCGTGTAGGAAGATGAAGCCCGATACATTTTGTCCAGGTCCAATCTTGCTTAGCTTCTAATGAATAGATCAGTAACCCATCTTCCAGTGAGGTGCGCCGTTTCTGACCAAAACTTTAGGCGTGTAGGACGTAGCAACGATCCCAAGAATTCGTCCATAGAGGTGACAAAAGAACATGATCAATCGGGTCTGTTTGCTCGAATTTTAAGTTCCTTGATTTTAAATTTTTTAAATTTTAAATATATTAAATTTCAGATTTCGAGTTTTTAGTTTCTCAAATTTGGGTTAATCAGGTTTTCGATTAACTTTATTATTAGAATGAGTCTATTATTAGATCAAGTTCTTCATTACTTCTCCTCGTATGAAATGCAGCATTTTTGGGACATTGTTTCGTGATCACCAAAATCAATGATAACTTAATGGCATGTGGAAGTTCTCTTGCTTCCTCCAAAATAGCTTGAGTTTTTGTTTATTAATTAGTATGTCATGATTAGTAATCTGAGACTGCTGATTGAGGTGTTTGAATTGCTCTCTGATGCTACATAGGGAGGAAAACAAATAATTGTTTATGAGGGCAAAGAAAGAGTGACCCACAGAGAAGATGGATGAGAATAAGGAAGCTAACTCAATAACACAGTAGATATATTGATCATTGATACAATTCCAGTTTTGGTATACCGAGAGGCTCCATAGACCAACAAAGCAGTGACACTGGACACAAAGCAGCCATAAAACAGCTTCAAATGAAATCCTGTAAGAGGATGTTAAGAACACATGGCTGATTTATTTACACCAAGCATACTATTAGCTATCAAATGGACCAACAATTAGATTTTATTCTAGAGCACATCTGCTTTGTTGGGTCCATCTCCATGTGTTTTCTGATCACTTGCAGTTGCATGGGTCACAGGTGCAGCTTGATCCACACTTACAGCCATTCTCAGCACCAAAGCTCATCTCAGTCGACCTCTCTTGGAACCTGCATCATTAGTCAATTTTTTGCTGAATACCCTATAATTTTCACACAGAAATTATTAATAAATCAATCCTCGAGGCATCCAATACTAGACATATCAATTATAATGCCCTGTTCTATTTGTCAACTTAGAACCTTATTTCATGTCACATATTTATGGGTAAATTATAAAAAGCCTCTGAAATCACCGAGCTTTTTTTTTCATGTTGACATGACACATATGTAGAGTGATGATATATGCCTACATCTTAACTGGTGCAACCCCCTCAATGATGGTCGGAGTTGTGGTGTTCTCTGAGAAGCTCAAGTCAGAGGACATGGCACTTCTGCGTTGAAAAAAAAAAAAGGGTCACAATCAAATCATCAGAAACTCTTAATCTAGGCAATTGGGTCTTCTTAATATAAGAAAAACCAAGAAAATAAGTTTTTTTTTTTTTTTTTGGGTGACAAACCGAGTAGTTAAAGAATATCAGACAGAGAAAAACACATAGAGTTAAACATCTTTTGTCTCCACTTTCTCGTCTCTTCCCAGTAACAAAGAACATAAACTTGGTGCAAGTAGGAAATACGGTTAAACTTCGTAAAACAAGAAAAGTAAATGTTACCGCTTGCAGCCACCGCCGCACTGGCAGCCAGAGCCACAGCCACAGCTTCCTCCGCAGCAAGACATTTTTTTTTTTAAAGAAAAATGGATTTGGGAAATTTTCTGCTTAGAAGGAGATTTCTGTGAAGCTAAGCTCTTGTTCTTGAGTTATTCAGCGTGCAGGGCCCTTGCCTGCTATTTATAATGTGGCTTAGGCTAAATGTCTGTTGATATCCACCGTACACTTGGCTAAATCTACTTTTTTTTTTTTATTTGCTTACATAGCCCAAATCTTTGGTTATGTCGATTGAATTTCCTTGTGAACTAAGCAAGAGCAAAAAGTCAAACCACAAACATAATTAAACCCAAAAATCATAATTTTTAAAAATTTTTTCCTTATCTTACGTCATTGTATTTGACTTCGTGCCCACATTTGTTATTCTTTCTGTATCCACGATAGCAATCAGGCCTCATATCATAATCAGCCTAAGACAGGAAATATAGCAAAAAACATATTGTTTTTTTGGGGGGATAATATAATTTTTTTGCATAGTAATTACTAGAGAAGTGATGGTCAATATGTAAAAATTTGAATTCTCTTCTTAAAAAAAAAAAAGAAATTAAACTTGTAACAGCACGCAACCTCTATTGACTTCATTTATATATTCAAGATTTTCAAAACATTTTATGCATATATATATATATATATGGGTGTGTGTATATATATAAAGTTAAGTTTTTAATTACAAGGATACTGTTTAAGGAACAGTTTACACTATTTTGATTGGAATTTTTTCTGTGTATCTCCTTCTCTTTTTTTCTTTGTTTAGTTTGCAATTAGATTTGCCGATATTTTACAGAATTCTTCGCTCCTACTGGTGTGGTTTTTCCTACATCGAAGCTGAAGCTCGTATTTCGCGACAAAAATTGAGGGAAATGGGATTTAAAGCTCCGGCTTGTCTCCAGAACTTTGCTTCTCGTGCGTTTTTTATTCCTGACAAGACCTCGGTTAACTATTAGGATAATGCTAAATGGCCCGAGAATCTTTCTTTAACTTTTCTTCCAATCCCACTGAAGTGACGCTGTAGATAAATAATTTAACATAATCTCATCACCTATTACTGATTTATCACATTATCACATGAGAGAAATTCAAAAAATAATTGTGGGGCTATTTATCATCATTCTAATTATTAAGGGTTTCGGTCATTTTTTATACTGGAGCCTAGCATCCAGGAAATGGACTTTAGATGCCATCGGTGTCGCGTAGGTCACGATGAAAATGATTGATATCGTTTAAAAACCGGAGGAAGCCGGCTGAGCACTAGCAAGATTTGCAAATTGTTGGAGTGAACGGCAAGCACAATACGAAATAAAAACGTATGAGAATTCAAGAAAGATGTTGTTTCCCGTAGTTATGATGCAACATTGGATTTGCGCAGAGTCATAGAAATCTGATTCGTTTACTTTTTTTTTTTTTAATTAAAAAAAAAAACAAAAAAACAAAAAGTATGTTCAATGGCTGTGGGCCTTGAATGCTTCGTGTCCCCCGATGGTGGAATTCGCCTTTCATTGTTATTCACTCTTTTCTGTTGAAAAAGTTGGCGTTTATCCGCTGATTTGTTCTGGTTTCCTTTTTTCTTTCTTTTTTTTTTATTTTTATCTTCACTGCCGTGGCGTATTGTATTAAACTTGTTTGTTCCAGCTACCATTTAAAGTACTTAAGCTCAAAATGATGAATTGGATTTGTATTCTTTTCTGCAAGTTGGGCATGTGCAGAAAGTAAGCTCCTTTTTTTATTTTATTTTTTATTTTTAATTTTGGTTAGCTCAGTCATTTCTGGAAGCCAACGATGAAACTCACCATTGGTGCTGCCTTACAATATATCTCCATCCTATGCATTGGTCTAATCGCCCAATATGGACCACAAAAAGTCGCATCACAGGGATGTGTATATTGGGTTGGTTGTCAAAATAGGGAGAGTTAACTAGTTTATTGACCAAAAGTTAAATTTAATTCTGAGAGCTCCGTCCCAACAAGAAAATTTCTTGTAAGTTTTCTAGTCTGATAATCACGGACCATGAAATATTGGTAGTTGTAGCATCGTGGGGAACTGACTTATGATATATCACTTGAAGATAACAACAAAAAAGAAAAAAAAAAAAGGAAAAAAGTAAATCACAGATCATGTAGCCCTTACTTCTGTCAAGAAACCGGCCATAATGTCTAAAGCTTAAGCTATTGAGTAAAACTAATAAATGGATTACACATCGAACCTTAATAATTTTAATTAGTATTTAATAAATTTAATACTTATTGTCTATTAGAATACTTTTTAAATGACACTTTAGTAATTATTAAATTAAGTGTCTATGAGAAAATAGTTTAGAATTTAGGAGAATGAAAAATATTATTTTTTACAATATAATTTATAATTCAAATGAACTTTTTAATAAAAAAAGAAAACTTACTTGCCTACTAAGAAGAATTTTTCTAGGAGGTTGCTGCTAATCTAAAGGGTCTAATATGGTGAAAAATTTAGTCATTTTCCAAGAAAATGACTTTTAAAAGACCAAGACGGAGCTAATGGACAATGACATTAATTGCTATCCATCAACACCGGGAATATCAAATCCCGATAAGCATCAAAGAAAGTGATGTCCTAGCTTAAAATGACAAAAGTAATCAACCAAAGGTATAATATAAAACATCTTAGGATGTGAATAATCAAACGGCAGCACACAAGAATGCAGCTTTGAAGATCAGAGATCCTTGCTGCGGCACCCATGCACTAAACCCAACAACATTCCAAATTACAAATAGCCATTTCTTTCGTCTCAAAAGAAAAAAGAAATGAATGTGTACAAAGTAGAGAAGGATATGAATGTGATCCATAGCCGTCCACACTAAATAAAAAATAGTGTCCCATAGAATATTAGAAATATAGCAATCTTTTCGGTCGGAATCCACAACGAGATGCCCCGAACACTTTGTCTCAAAAAAAAAAAAAACTGTTTTCCACGATCTTGTCTTTGATGCTTTACTCGCAATATCATTTCTTTTAGGTGACCAACATTAGTCTCCCAATTTTCTTCTGTTGCCCTTCTCTTCAGCTACTTGCCTATGACATTCATGGATAGTGCAAAATGGGCCTTGAACGATCTCAATCCCCCAATTGTAGAATTTGCTTTTCTTGTGATTTGCCCCATCAACTTTGACCTTTTTCATTCTTCTCTCTTTGTCAGGGTTCATCTTGCTTCTTTCCCACGTACGAACGGGAAAAACGGTTAACCTTCCAAAGTTTCCAACCAGCGATAGGCCTATGCAAGAGAGATTTGAGTTCTAAGACATTTTGTCAAGAGCCCAATGACTCGGCCCAGAGGCCTGTAAAAACAGCATTGTTGGTTCCTTCACATTCATGTGCATTTACAAATGCCTCGCTCCGCAGAGATGCAATGACGGGTCGAGAGAATTGCGAAACTACACTTCTTGTTGCCTGTCCTACAAGCATTTGCGAGGTACCAACCATTTTAAGCCATTTGTGGCATCATGATAAGCATCAAACATCTGGAATTCCAACTGATTGACATAATTCATGCACTCCAATGGAATAATTTCGGGAGATTTTTGGAGTCCTGCTGCTATAGGGTCATATGCAATCAGGTACTTTTCGTTTATAATTGATCATTCCATTTCTGAATTATCGAGCAAATTATTAAGCACCAAAACGATTTGCAGGCTCCCGCCATGGGCAGGTAAAGAAACCTGTGAACGTAAGGGATCATATCTTTGACCATCAAGCCCAATTTTATATGGAAAGCATGTCAGTCATCACCAAAAATTCATAAGTTGGCAGAATTGAAGAAACTTACAACTATAGATAAAAAAAAAAAAAAGGCGAAAACCTTGACCTTTTGGAACCTTCAAATTGGAAACGGTCCATACAATACGCTTCAGCCGAAAAATAGCTGGTACTCACGTGTTTAAACAACTTGTGGAAGGTTTCTGTCTCTCTGAAACCCAGCAATGTATCAACTACGAATTGCCATGCTGGCTGGCAACAAGATTACTTTGACCACATTTCAGGGATATAGTTATCTCCAGCAAACTTATTATGAGCAATCGATTTGACTTAAACAAAGCCTCTGTAAATTTCCACTGTGTACTAGCATCTTAAGGCCAGCTTTCAGCTCTGGTACTCCTTCCTCCAAGACAGCACACACTGGATAAATAGGAACGCCCTTCACCCTTCTTTTAAACTCTTCAAACATTTCTTCTGCCCCAGCCTCATCAATCTTATTTGCCACTACTAGGGAAGGGCGAGCAGAGAGACCCTCTTGATGGTGCTCAAGCTCTAAGAGTAAATCTCTGAGCTGTTCCCATGGAGGAATACCTTTCTCACCACCTAATGAAGCAGCCAAGTCTATTACATAAGCCAAAACTTTTGTACGTTCTATGTGTCGAAGGAATGCATGCCCAAGTCCATGATTCTCATGAGCACCTTTTATTAGTCCTGGAATGTCAGCCACTGTGATGGAAAGGTCGTCAAAGTTCACTTTCCCTAAATTTGGCCTGAGGGTAGTGAAGGCATAGTGGCCAACCTTGGGTTTAGCCCTTGACATAGCTCCTAGAAGGGTACTTTTACCGGCATTTGGCATCCCTACAAGACCCACATCAGCTATGCTCTTCAGTTCTAGAACAAGAATAGCCTCAGAACCAGGCAAGCCAGCTTCGGGGGACAATTCATTGTCATTTTCTATTTCAGGATCAGAGCCAGTTCCTTGACTGGACCCAGGCTTATTAAGGTTACCCCTCTTTGAAGAAGACACACTACCTACCCCACCCTCCCCTCCACAGGCAACGGTCACCCACTGACCTGGTTGTGTTAATTCAGCAACATCATATTTCACACAGTCAGCACCTTCTGATCCATCCTTACTGTCTTGTGCACTCACTGATTCCTCCATAGATCCCCCACCCTGTGTTGCTGAGCCACAGCTGCTATCTGATGACTCAAACTCCACTTCCATGCTTGGGTTTTCACAGACAGATTTTGATTCGCATACCATTTGGTTGGTATCTAGAGTGCCTGGAAGGTCCCAGGGATCCATATTTATTGCAGAACAAGTTTGCACCATGGATGGAAGTTCACCCCTTGAAAGATGAATCACAGTGCCAACAGGTACTCGGACAATCTATCAAAGAAAGAGTTGTTCAATAACCCACTGCTCTCTCATTTTCAATCAAAAAGGTAAACAATAGATGCTACTATATGAACTCATAGGTTAACAGAACAACACTTAAGAAATAACCTTGTCTTCCCCACGAGTTCCTATCATGTTTTTTGAGGCTCCATGACCCCCTTTTGCTGCTTTCTGCAGGATACAAAAACTAATGCTCATTCTCTAAAATCTGGGAACCAGGTTACAGAAAACTGGACAAGAAAGAATTACATACAACATGAGGTTGTAAGCCACTGAAATCCCAAACTGCAGGTGAACATTCTAGGATCACATCACCCCCTCTTCCACCATCTCCACCTACATCAGCAAATCCACACATGAACAACGACACACAACCACAACTATTTCAAAAAATTTCACTCAATTCACTGCTCTTAATTCTCAATGACAAGAATCAGATGCACTGAATCGATGCAAAGGTTTAAGGAAATAAAATTTCATACTATGAAGAAAAAGATTCAAGCTGCTGTGTAATGATGAAGATGAGAAAGATGTCTTTGTCCAATAAAATAGCCATAATTATATACTACAAAACTCACTCAATTGGAGTAACAAGACTCACTGTCTTCCTAAATATTGGATATCAATATCAAACTGCAATAAAGCCTACCATCTGATCTACCACGGCGATCATGTCGGCTACGGCGAATGCTTGAACAGCCATTTCCACCATCGCCTCCTTTAGCATGCAGAGTACACCTGTCTCTCATCCTGGTTTCCTGCCAATATTTCCCAAGTACACCATCACTCTGTTACCATGATGGACGAGTAGAAAAAGGGAAGAGACAGTTATACCATCGGACTAGTGAAAATTCTCTTGCCTAAGTACCATCAACCTTTGTTTGCCCATTACTTTCCAAACCTTAAGACTCTTATGGTTGCCACATCTAAGAAGCCACGAGTGCATTAAAGAGAAGGATACAATTAGACTGGCAAACCTGTAAAGGGGTAGCCTTTGCTTTCATGTGAGGATTGTCTGAATACAAGAAAAAGGACGAAAAAATCCATGGCAATTTGGAGGAGCTTCTCAACGTCTTTAAGTGGCAAAATTGTTTTGCATGTTGCAACAGCCACATCTGTTTCTCTTTTCCTATCCCTTAAATGCTCCTTACTTCCAACAGATCTTTACTTTGCTCAATGTTGTGCCATCTATCTACAGAAAGATGAGGCCGAGATGCCGAATTAGTATATTCACCAAAAGATTCTAAACCAAATTTGTGACCAGAAAAATACACAGACGCCGGTTCACATCAATCTTACTAGAACAAAAGCCAGAGTTCTAACAACTCCCCAAGTCGGTCAATTAACAAAAGTCACAAATTGTTACATTTGCCAAAAAAGGCTATCAAAACTCCAGCGCAATGAAGTATGATATCTGCAGTTAATTATCTAAAGTGACACTAAGATACCAAAAATTCACAGCAGAATCATCGTACCATCAATCACAAGACAATTAACGGCTACTACAAACCTGATATAGACGTCAGCAACTTTTTGGTCCCTTAACATACAGTATCGGCGTGACACACACAAATAGATTAAAATGAAATGCTTTACTATCCATAAAACAGTAAGATAAAGCATCTAACCAAGCAAATGCAATCGGAATTTGATCTGGGGTATAACCTCTCACATTCGATTTCAGCAGCAACAGACAAGTTATCTATCAAAGACACGAACGCGAGAGAAAAATTACAATGTAGCCTCACCGAGTATTTCCATCATTCAAATTTATGCAATTTAATCCTCGCAGACTTTATTTTAATTCAATGCAGTATATGCATCCAATTTGTTATAATTTTCTTTTTTTTTCTGTTTCTATTTTCAAAAACTACAGCATCTACAATCAAATCCAATAATGTGGAACGCATGTGGCGTTAAAAGAAGGAGTTTTATTAAATGCAGCAGGAAAATTTGATGCTGAGTTCACGTTACTCGAACATAAAATATTAATTATAATTATGCATCGAACGCGGTTCATATAATTTGTAGGCCCGTGTCTATATCCACGCACGCATGCCCACGTAAGATTTCCCTCAAAGGACTTGTGTTACAACGTTGTCAATGACATGAAATGTTCATGCGCATCAAATCAAAGGTTCCATTACGAGTTCAAATTCTCTTCGGCTTTTCGTCGAACGATTGTTGGGCACGAGCAAACGCGTTTCAACCATCTTCTGTATGCCCCCCCCCCCCAAAAAAAACAAAATAACTACCTTGAAATTCTCCGGGCACCATACCCATGATTCTCCATTTTCTTTACACTAAAAAAGAAAAGAAAAATGAAATTATATAAATAGCACAAGAAAAGGGAGGTGGTGGCAGTAGAGCAAACAATAGCTAATGAAAAGTGAGAAGACGCGGCAAAGGTAAGAAATGGATGAGAAGTAAACCTCAAAATCTCGTAATCGCCGTCAAGTCTTCTTAAGAATTTCCGTTAGACGTTATTGATCGGTTATCCATTGCAAAATAAATTATAGGAGATTGCGTGGTAGTGTAGGAGTAGCAGTAGAAGAAGAAGAGAGTAAACGGCCGTCTAAGCTGGCAGGACGGGAAAGTCTTCGGCTCGGAGAAACCTATGTTTCGGAAGTGCCCTTTTTGGTCATGTTAACGTTTGTTGGAGGAGATAACGCATGGAAAATTGGAATTATCAATTATGTATCTACTTTTTGTAAAAAATAAAAATAGAAGATAATAAATGTAAAAATAAATGAACTTTGAAAAAAAAATAGCAATTGGAAATTGCCCGTTACAACAACAAATCTGTATAAGTTAGTATGTTGCTCATAACAGTCAAATTTTGAAGCAATTAAGCAAATAACTATTAATTGCATGTTTTTGTTTTCTATGATTATTAATGAACTGTGGCAAATGTACAAGTCACGTAACAATTTTTGTGTATTTTTTTTTTTTTTTTGAGTATATTGCGCATAAGAAAATCCTAACATTTCAATGTTGGTGTTCCATTTTTCCTCACTCGTACTAGCATTGTCCTAAACAAAATGGAACTTGGCAAAATGAAACAAGTGGAAGCACCAAAAATAAGCTTTTTGGGACTATGGCCCGTCCTTCTTCAATTACAGGGCTGCAGCAATATTCCAAATGTGTGAAAGGATGGTATTTCGAGATTCCCTATTCTACTCTCAAATTTACCCATCTCATTTGATACTTACATGGCTGAAAATAAAGAGGAAAATCCGGAATCTTGGCCACTGAGTGACGAGCATCAGTCAGATTCCAGGTTCCAGTTTTCCCTCCCAGGAAAGCTGTAGCTGTGGAGAAAAGAAAACCCACTTTAAGGAAGCCCAAAACGAAAAAAATCTGTGTACAAACTCTTGTCCAGAACCTCTGAAGTAGAGTAACTCACTCCTTCAAGGCAGCTTTACATGACATCATTGATTCAGTACCAGGCATAAAAGCTATGTATCAAAAGCACACTGCCTCATCTAGAAGTTGGTCAAAAATCAAGTCTTCCAGTTCAAGTGCAACATCCTCAAAATCCAATGCCAGGCTCATCCAAGCATCACCCTTTTCAAAGTCTCGACCCACAATGTCATGCAATGATTGATCCATCGTCTCTGGCCTTGAGTTCCCGTGCCAACCGATTCCTTTCCAGACTTGCTCAACAATACGGTTTCCCTTAGGCAGTGGACGGGCTCGTTGAGCGAGGGAAAAGGACTTTGGGAAGTAGGCTAATGAGCTTCCATAGATTTCAAGAAGTAACTCATTCACTAAATCAAACAGGAGCCGGTGATTACAGTTGCAGCTGAAGTCTTCTTCTGAAAGATGGAGTTCAGGGTGCAAATAAGCCTCCAATTCCTTGAACAACATAGGACTCAATGGTTGGTCTAATGAGTACCATGTCCCAATGTGCCCTTGCTCAATGAATCCCGAAAGGTCAAGAACATCCCTCACATAACTGAATTCGGGGTCATCCTGATGATTTGAACCAAGGCCAATGAAATGGCTGTCAACCATTGTGTCTGCAGTTCCGAGATTGACAGAAGGATCGGATACGTGATCGTCAATGGCTCTGCAGCCCAACTCTGTACCTGATACAATTTAGAGAAAGCAATCACAACCAAATGAATCATGTTGATGATGATGAATGACCAAAATGAAGTATTTCAGGAGAAAGAACAAAATAGATTTTTGCTAAAGTCAAATCCTCAAGTTTGTTGTCGAATGCTTTCTTTATACATTTATACCATTTGAGGCATTAGACATCCTATGCAATGAAAGTAACTTCAGTCTAGGGGTGGTAGGGGTGGTAAAATTGTCCCGTGCAAATAGTGCTTTCATCAAGTGTATATCAGAAAAAGGGAAACCATAGCTTCGGATAAGTAGAGCATGGTAACAACTAACAAGCCTGTAAATTCACCTTGTAAAATTGGAAGCTCTGTCTGGCCAGTCATATCGTCTTGATAGCAAATCTCCGAAGCTATAAGCAAAGATTGTTCACCCTTCTTAAACAAGGTTTTAGAACTGATCTCCTGCTCTTGTTGAGGAACCTGCTCAATTGTGTGGTCATGTAGATCATCTGAAGTAGAAGTTTCCTTATCAATACTTGGTACCAAACAACCTGATTGTTCATTGTCTTCACTATTGTTACCTCTTTCTACAATGACATACTGAAGTTCCGCCTCTTCAATAACGTCTAGTGCTTCAGTTTGTTTCATGTCCACAGGAATGCTTATCAACTTCATGTCCTGAAGGCTGCTACTCTCTGCATTTGTATGACTGTCCTCAGCAATTCTAACTGGCAACGATAGATTGGCGTTATCATGCAAAATTTTGTTCGGAAGCGGACAAATAGACTCAAGGTCAGACAGAGATAGTCTCCTCGTGAAGGATTTCATGCGATGTCTTCCAGACGGAAACTTATCCTCACTTGTCAGTCTTAAGCTCTTAGATTTATACTGTTGCCACTTAGCCTCCTGGGTTGAACTGTACTCAAATAAGCGAGCATACCTATCCAGTGACTCGTGCAGAGAGGATGCTCTTCTCATCTGGAGAACTCCACCCTTGTTGAGATAATTATCAAGATCATACTTCTCATAAGAACTTCTTGGTTTTTCAGCCTTTTGTTGCTGAATTGGGATCTCCTTCAAATTTTCAGAAGTTTCTTTCTCATCGGTGAGAAACCTACAATCAGAAGAAACTTCTTGGAGTAGTGCTGAACTTTTGGATGAATGCTTTCTCCCTTTTTTGCTCTCTTTGAGTGCTTGCTTTATTCTCTTCTTGATATATGTGAACTGACTCACTAAAGACTGATGCCATCTGTGCTTATATAAACTCTGGGAAGCAGCAAATGAAGAAATGCTTGTCTCTTGACTGCTGGTGACGGTGCTACCATCATCACCCTTAATGGCTATTAGCTTCTCATGAGAATCACCGACAGATGCAAATGTGACATGTTTTGGGACTTGAGCCCCAGTATGCAACTTTTCTCCCTTCGTGAAGGACACTATTTCTTTCTGCTTATCTTCGAGTGTAACTGGTTTCATCAATCTAACGTGAGAGTTGTTGAGTGTAGGAAATGACCCTGATCTTCTTAATCTTGCTTTTGCACCGGAAGTCTCCTGAGCATGGGGGTTCTTCATGACTTGAACATCAGGATCCTGCAGAATTTCCATGAATAGTTTCTCATTGACCTTAAATACCTCCAAAATATCCACACATTCCTTAAATTGGTCACATGAGACTTCTCTGTTGACCTCCTTGGCATCTGAAAGGCTCTTTTTTATGAAGGGGTTCCTCAATTTATCACAATCCTCAGAAGAACAAGCATGCTTTGTAGAAATTTGGCTTTGCTTTAAGTAGCCCTCGGAATCCAGAGAGTCGGCATCAGAATTTTTGTGGAGTATTATAATTGGATTTCCCCAATCACTACTTGTTCCACCAAGTAAATGGTCAGAAGATCTTGCAGACTTCTCTTCAGAAATCATTGCCTTTATGTGATCTTTCCTCAACTTTGTTGTTTGTTGCTCATCCTGATAAATGCAGAACCAAAGCACTGTCAATTTCATATCTTTCCATTTGAAACCAAAGAATTCGATTACCATAAATAAGAACAAGTACAAATATATACATTCTTGCCCAAGTTATACACAACGAGGGCTTACCAGAAAGGGAGCTGCGTCAGCATCCAAGTATCCTTGCATCTCATCACAGTAATGTTTAAAAGAAACTGTTTTGGGACTTCCAAAGCCTACCAAAAAATGGATTCAAGGTCGTTAAGTGCAACTAAGGAAGTGAATTATCCTTATAAATTGTAGACTTAATTATGGAGTTCAGGCAACTGGTGATGCCATCCAGTCCCATAAACCTTAAATGTCAGAATCTACCCGAAAAAAAAGAAAAGGAAGAAGAAACTTCTTCTTGAAATATCTCATCATCTACTAGTTCATTTGCAGCACTATCCCGAAAATTAGATGTTAAAATAGTAATTTTAGAACAGCTTAACAACCATTTCCCAATTCTCTATACTCAATGGAAAAAGTGGAAAGATAATAAGGAAAATCAAGGTTGCTTACATGAGGCCTGTTTCCCTCTTCCGTGTTTTCTTCGGATTGGCCACTTTTTGGCATGGTGCCAATGAAGGTAGTCAAGAAAGTGAAATATGCCCCACATCCAGCCTGAATGGTAGCCCTGCAACTCGACATCAGAGTCCTTGGTCTGCAAATGCCTTCGCATAGCTCAGACAAAGAAGAAAGTGACTCTATCTTGATGTTGACGCCCACATAAAACCCCCAACTCAGAAGTGTGTTGTCGTCTATATCCTCTAGTATGAACAAAACGCTTTCTGGTAATACAGAAGAAATTGGCGTCATGAACTTTATGGACAATGCCAAGAAAAGAGAAGGCCCTATTCAAACTCTAACTCTGTTTAGAAAGAATTTCTAGTCCTATCCTTCTAATTTAGAAATTGAATTAAGCAGTTGAATTCATTGAATAGAGCCTTCGACAAAATTCAAAGCATGCCTAGCATCTAATTTGATCAGAAATTTTCCAAGAAGCGAAGAACCCATTTCTGCAAAGCCTATGAACTTGATTGGATTCTTTTCTTTTCCTATCTTAATTTTCACTCTGCTTCCTTTGTACAAGTTTCTATTTTCTATATCACATACAACAGCAAGCAAAGTTCAACCCAGATTCCCATCTACTTTCTTCTGCCTAATCACAGGAAAAAGGAATATAATATTGCATGCCGACAAAAAGAAATTATACCTGTCGATGCCAGGTATATAACAACTTAAAACCAATTTAAGTTGCATTTATTATGACAAGTTTGGCAACAAGAACAATAAAATGAGTTACAGAAGGAACATTTATGAAAACTTTGCCAACGCCTCAAGGGCTAACCTTTTGATGGGAGACCAAAATCTTCAGAGGCGGCCTGCTTCAAAAGTCCCAGAGATTGTATCAAAATTGTTGATTATTTTATGACCAAGATTAATGTATAAATGTTGACAAATAGTTATTCGAAGAAGAAGAAGAAGAAGAAGAAGAAGAGGGTGACTAAGTCTTAAGGGAAGGAAGGAAAGATAGACGTAAAAAAGAACAGTTTATAGGCTCAAGTTTACCCGCCATTTGGGGGCGGGGGGGGGGCCTACGTCTGTGTCTCTTATGGAAGACTGGTCCAAATTGAGTTGCAAAGCAAAAGGCCAAAAAGTCTAAAGCGGCTGTTTTATGAAGAGAGGATTAGATAACTAACCTTAATTACAGTTGATGTCCGGTTAAGTACTCTTCTAGTTGATGACCAAGCATACTTTGCTTCCCCGACCCCACAATGCGCTACCCAGCAGGATTGAGACTCGGTGCATGGCATGTGCTAATGTAAAAAGAGGTAAAAGAACAAAGAGCTTCATCATGCAGACGGCGGACCGGTCAATTTGAATGGTTTTAAATGTGAGTTAACATTGATTAATTATCATTATTGGATGTAAATGTGTGATTTTCGTCGTTAATTACGATTAATTGTGCAGCCAATGGTCACGACAGTGCAATATACAGGTCCTCTTTTGAATGTGTCAAATCTACCGCACCTTAATTACTTCATCGAATAAGAAAATAGAGTAGTTGGTCTGTGGATAAGGGGTTTTTGTTTGTTGACTGGGTTAATATGTTTCATCATCTTTAATTTCTCTAAAAACGTAATTAAGTAGTATCGCAGTGCTTGCATTTCATCGTGTTTGTCCCTCGTCTAATTAAATACAACTCATTCACACTGAAATTATAATATTCACAAACAAAAAAACTTCTTCGCAGTTACATTTATATTTTACTATTTTATTTACATACAACATGCTCTATTTAGGGTTTCTTTTTTTCAATTTTTTGGGGGGTTGGTTTGGTGGGTGGCTTGACTGCTGAAGATTATCAAGCGCCTATAGTAATTGAAGTCGTCATTTTCTGGTTTGAAAACGCTCATGAAAGTCAGTATCTCAGACATTCTGGAGCCTTTTTAGTTTTTTTTTTTTTTCTGGTTTTTTAAGTTAGAGTTAGGTGGTTTCCATGCAAATTGTTGGGATATATTTTCATCCAAATCACTTTTCGAGTGACATTAATCGCCAAGGTGGTCTTTCATACACAAGAGCCGCCGTTTGAACCATTCCCATTCGCTAGAGGTCATGGGCAAGTACAGGGTAAACCTGTAATGGATGAATGAATCAAATGATGCAACCGTTATATGTTGACGTTTTACCAGAAGAAATATTTGTACTTGGTTTTTCTCTGTTTTTCTTTTCTTTTCTTTTTTTCTCCCTTGTTTTTGGAGGCTAAATGGTCAGACTTCAGAGGTCTGGCCCTCATAATAAAAGGGAAAGGAGAAAAAGTTTATTGGGTTTCCGTTCTATTCACATTTCGTTATGCGGTAAAGAGCACGTCGACGCCTTCCTTCTGAAGATGTCTAATAAAGCTTTGTTGCATTACACATCATGACTTGTTCAAACGTTTGAAACTGTAAACTGTTTTGCCAATCGTCGACTAGGGTATTAATTAATATCTGTATTAGGATAGGTTAATCGAACGTATACAACAATTTGAGTGTGCAATTGCGGAAATCCTTGTCGAAGAAAACATCTAGACTCGTCCACTCGTTGTGTGGATGGCATGCCAAGGCTGACTTGGAATATATGACAAAGACTAAAACTCTGACTCCAAATTTACAACAGCTTGGGACAGTGTCTGACGTTGATTATTAATAGAGTCTACTACGATCAAAACCGAACAAAGCATATTACTTATATTTAAATATAAATGTAATAGTCTCGTAGTGTTTAGTGTATTGTTGGTTGCATTCTTACGCTGAAGCCTCCGTAGAAATAATGATCAGTTATATATAATGGTAATTTGTATCATCGGATTTAAAATCCATCTACTTTTCCTATTAAAAATAATGATTATAAGAAAAAAAAAAAGGATCACTCTCCTTATTAAAAATAACGATTATAGAAAAAGAGACATGACTTTTTCTATTACAGCTTCTTTTTCTTTTCTCTACCATTAGAGAAATTAGAGAAACAAAAAAAGGAAAAAAAAGAGTAGGAGAAATTCATAAAAAAATAGGAAAATCAGAAGATGATTCTTATCTTTACAATAGGAACTCGATATTATGAACAGATGAATGTAAAATTCATTACGATTTACATATTAGTATTTATATAAATAAAAAATTCTGCATCACAAAATTAAAAATTTTGATAAAAGAAATTCTCTCTTTTAACAATTGGTACCAGAATGAGTTTGTAAATATTGTAATTTGTTATGAAGGGAAAATGGCTGATATTGAAAAGAAAAGACATTCATGCCAGCCATTGGGGGTTCCACGCCGCAGGCCGACAATCATTTGCCGAAAAAAAAAAAACATTTCGTTTTTCTTCCCAAATGTCCACCACCGGCCCGACTTTCCCGAATGTCCACCGCCGGCCCTTCCCCTTTCTGGGTCTGGTTTTTTCACGCCGTTTCAGTCGTCGTGGTCGACGAGAAAGAAAGAAATTAATGAATGTTAAGATCCGGCTATTGGAGTGGTACCCCGCCGGCATTTGTCGGCGTGGGGTATAAGTTAGCTACCGGAATAGTACCTGGTATATTGGCTGGTGTTGATCCAAAAAAAAAAAGGAATTTTCACACCATTTCAAATATTGTCAGTGTACAAATAAACTTATTTTCTACATCATTGATAGTTTATTAATATTTTATCAAATTGAATAATCTCAATAATTGTAAATTTTGAAATTTATTGAGATCATATTGACATCAATCAAATATTGAAAACTTATTGGTTACCAAAGTAGCCTAACTTGAAAGGATTCAAGTATTTAATTATGAATTTTAATTGTTCATTTCTTTAGATGCTAATAAAATGTTATACAGATTTGAAATGAACAATTATGATTATTAATTATAAGGTTAGGAGATTACCCAAAGATGGATCATTGCTTATAATTAATGATACTAAAAGAGATTCATTGATATACTAGGTAAATATGATTGTATATTTAAAGATAACATTCATGTTAACTCTAGTATGATTGATTGATCTATCAAAATATATCTAAATTAGTATTATCATTGATTAAAGTTATGTATTTGAGGATCACCCAAAGGTGAACTTAAATACATCTCAAATACATAATCAAAGTTTGTAATATATGTATTTGAATTCATTTGAGTTTATTCAAAGTATTAATGTGTAAATTTGGATTATGTTTACAGTTTCCAATAATATGTTTGCCTTGGGCAATGCAATGATCAAATTCAATGGGCTAAATTATGCGGAATGGTCTGAGCATATTCAGTTTCACTTAGGTGTTTTGGGTTTGGACTTAACAGTCATCTCGGATGAAAAGCCTGCAGCCATTACTGAGACCAGTACAGAATCTGATAAGTATCTTCATGAGGCTTGGGAACGGTCTAATAGGCTGAGTTTGAATTTGATGTGAATAACAATAGTTGAAAATGTCAAGCCATCGATGCCTAAGACAGAAAATGCAAGGGAATTTATGATGAGAATTAAGGAATACTCTCAATTAGATAAAGCTGATAAATCTATTGTAGGAAGCCTAATGAGTGAACTGACGACCAAGAAATTTGATTGGTCACAGCCTATTCATGATCATGTCATTAGTATGGCTAATCTGGCATCAAAGTTGAAAACAATGGGCATAGATATGAGTGAATCCTTTTTGGTTCAATTCATCATCAACTCACTGTCTCCTGAATTTGGTCAATTCCAAGTGAATTATAATACTATCAAAGAGAAATGAAACCTTCAAGAAATTAAAGTCATGTTAGTTCAGGAGGAAGGGAGATTAAAGAAGATGAAGGATCACTCTATTCATCTTACTGTTCATAATAATGCTAACAGTAGCAAGTCTAGACCATGTAAAAAAGATAAGAAGAAGGACAAAGCCTCTATAAAAGTCACTAGAGGTCAGATTTACAAGGATAAAAAATGTTTCTTCTGTAAAAAGATTGGTCACTTGAAGAAAGATTGTCCAAAACGAAAGGCTTGGTTCAAAAAGAAAGGTATGTACTATATATCAGTATGTTTTGAATCAAATGTAATCGAGGTACCTAATAATACTTAGTGGTTAGACTCTAGAACTACTATTCATGTGTCACATATTATGCAGGTATTCCTTTCAATTCAGCCCATAATAGGAATTAAGAAATTCCTTTATATGGGAAACAGAATGAAGGCATGAATAGAAGGAATTAGGATGTACAGATTAATTTTGGATACTAAGTGTCACCTAGATCTGGAAAAGTGTCTCTATATTCCTGAATGTGCTAGGAATTTAGTTTTTGTTGTAAAGTTGGATAAAGTAGGATTTAACCTTAAGATTGGAAACAATGTATTTTCATTGTATAAACATTCGTACTACTATAGATCTGGTATTTTGGTTGATAATATGTATCGTTTTAATCTTAATGTTATGTATGCTGATTCTCTATTTCTTGTTGAGCATAATATAGGTAACAAACATAATGCACATAATAACAGTTCTGCTTTCTTATGGCATTGAAGATTAGGTCATATATCCAAAGAAAGGATATTGAGGTTGGTAAAAAGTAATGTCCTGCCTCAATTGGATTTTACTGATTAGGAGGTATATGTTGACTGTATCAAAGGGAAACAGACAAGACACACATCAAAGAACCCAGCCATGAGAAGTAATGAACCTTTAGAATTAATATACACTGATATTTGTGACCCCTTTGATATTTCAACATGGAGTGGTGAGAAATATTTCATCACGTTTATAGATGACTACTCACAATATTGTTATTTATATCTACTGCATGAAAAGTTTCAGTCAGTAAACACCCTGGAGGTGTTTATAAATAAAGTGAAAAGGCAGTTAGATAGAAAAGTGAAAGTGATTAAGTGAGACAGGGGTGGTGAATATTATGGAAAATTCAATGAAAGTGGACAATGTTCTGGTCCATTTGCAAAACTTCTTGAAAGTCAAGGCATATGTGCACAGTATACAATGCCTGGTACACCACAACAGAATGGTGTAACGGAAAGGCGGAATCACACACTTATGGATATGGTTAGGAGCATGTTAAGTTACAGTACTATACCTTTATCTTTGTGGTTGCATGTATTAAAAACTACTGCATATCTACTGAACAGGATTCCTAGTAAGGTTGTCCCTAAGACTCCTTATGAGTTATGGACAGGTAAGAAACCCAGTTTAAGACACCTTCATGTTTGGGGTTGTTCAGCAGAAGTAAGGATATATAATCCACATGAAAAAAAGCTTAATGCAAGAACCATTAGTGGTTACTTCATTGGCTATCCTGAAAAGTCCAAAGGGTATAGGTTCTATTGTCCTAACCATAGTACTAGAATAGTTGAGTCTGACAATACTCGGTTCATTGAAAATGATCAATTCAGTGGGAATGAGGAATCATAAAAAGTGGATATTAGAGAATTACAAAATGAAAGATCCACAGTAAGCACTTCTACTCAAGTTGTTATCCCCACACCAAGTGTTTCTACTCAAGTTGTTGTTCCTTTTATTGCATTATAGTTACGCAACATGCAAAGACAACAAATTGATATTCGAAACACACAAAGTGAACACATAAGAGATGAACCAAGTGACAATGTGCAAGTTACAAATGAGCAAGTAATACCATAAGAAATGGCATTACGAAGGTCTACAAGACAAAAAAGATCAGCTATATCGAATGATTATGTGGTTTACTCACTTGAACATGAATCTGAATTAAGCATTGATAAAGATCTAGTCTCATTTAAACAAGTCATGGAATATAATGATTCTGAAAAGTGGTTTAATGCCATGAAGGAAGAGATAAAATCGATGGATATAAATCAAGTCTGGGAACTAGTGGAGTTGCCTGAAAGATCAAAACGAGTTGGCTGTAAGTAGGTCTTCAAGACCAAGCGAGACTCAAAAGGTAACATCGAAAGGTATAAAGCTAGACTTGTTGCCAAAGGTTACACTCAAAAGGATGGTATTGACTATAAGGAGACTTCTCTGAGAAAGACTTCTTAAGAATTATTATGACTTTGGTGGCTCATAATGACCTAGAGCTCCACCAAATGGATGTAAAAACTACCTTTTTAAATGGTAACTTAAAAGAGGAAGTGTATATGGACCAACCTGAAGGTTTCATAACCACAGGGCAAGAAAATTTGGTGTGTAAATTAAAGAAATCGATATATGGACTGAAATAAGCCTCTCGACAATGGTATATTAAGTTCAATAATACCATTACATCATATGGTTTTGTAGAGAACACCGTTAATCAGTGTATCTATATGAAGGTCAGTGGGAGCAAGTTCATTATATTAGTCCTATATGTCGATGACATTCTTTTGGCTGCTAATGACATGAGTTTGTTGCATGATATCAAGAAATTTCTCTTTGAAACTTTGGAAATGAAAGATATGAATGAGGCATCCTATATTATAGGAATAGAAATATTTCGTAATAGATCACAAGGATTGTTAAGATTGTCTCAGAAAGGCTATATTAATAAAGTATTATAGAGATTTAGAATGGAAAATTGCTCTACAAGAATAGTTCAAATTCAGAAAGGGGACAAGTTCAATGAATTGTAATGTCCAAAGAATGATTTGGAACGAAAATCAATGGAATCCATTCCCTATGCATCGCTGGTTGGAAGTTTGATGTATGCTCAAACATGCACTCGGCCAGATATTAGTTTCGCTGTAGGAATGTTAGGCCGATATCAAAGTAATCCTGGAATAGATCATTGGAAAGCTGGAAAGAAAGTACTTAGGTACTTACAAGGCACTAAGGATTATATGCTAAGTTGGAAAGAAAGTACTTAGGTACTTACAAGGCACTAAGGTTATATGTTTACTTATAAAAGATCAAGTCATTTTGAAGTAGTAGGTTACTCGGATTCAGATTATGCTGGATGTGTAGACTCAAGGAAATCTACATTTGGTTACATGTTTCTGTTGGCTGGAGGAGCAGTTTCATGGAAAAGTGGGAAGCAGTCTGTCATTGTTACTTCCACTATGGAGGTTGAATTTGTACCATGCTTTAAGGCTATTATTCATGCATTGTGGTTGCGGAATTTTGTCTTAAGACTTGGTTTGGTCGACAATATAGAAAAGCTGTTAAGAATTTATTGTAATAATTCTGCAGCTATTTTCTTCTCTAAGAATGATAGGTATTATAAAGGTGCGAAACACATGAATTTGAAATACGTATCTATTAAGGAAGAAGTGCAAAACCAAAAAGTGTCCATTAACCATATTGGTACTGAATTGATGATAGCGGACCCGTTAACTAAAGGTTTGCCACCGAAAACATTTACTGGACATGTTGAACTGATGGGCATTTTGGACAGGTCCTCATTCTTTTGAAAGTTAATATTTTGTGCTGCTCATATTATTGTGACACTTATGAATTCAATTAAGGTTATAGTTTTGTTTGCGCTTTTGTTATCTATATTAAGTTGTATATGGTTATAATTTATGAGATAATTAGTAGCGTATTTGGAAATGACAATTTAAAGTCTTAATGTTCCTCGGTTAAGTTATTATGAATTATGATGATTATGTGATACATGGAAAGAATCATATCACTAAAAGATATGTGACCGTCATGATCCAATTATTTTAATTCAATCAAGTATTATGGTTTGATGATCTCTAAGTGTGGTGCACACTTATTCGTTATTGATTCGTCAAGTCATAACATGGGCCAAGGGGGAAATTGTTAAATTAATTGACACAAGTGACCCTTGTTATTTAAAGTATAACCAAATATAAAAGGTCTAATATGATGGTCAGTTGGGTATAACTGTAATTTGGGTCATCGGGTTTAAAATCCCTTCACTCTTTCTATTAAAAATAACGGTTACAGAAAAAAAAGAAATCACTCTCCCTATTAAAGATAATGGTTATAAAAAAAGAGACGTGATTTTTTCTATTACAGTTTCTTTGCCTCTTCTCCACCATCAGAGAAATCAGAGAAACAAAAAAAGGGAAAAGGAAGAGTATAAGAAATTCATCAAAAAAAAAGAAAAGAAAAATCAGAAGAGAATTCTCATCTTCATAATAGGAACTTGACATTATGGATAGAGATATGTAAAATTCATTACGATTTGCATATTAATATTTATATAAAAAAAAATCTTGCATCACATAATTGAGAATTTTGGTAAAAGAAATTCTCTCTTTTAACAGTTTTGCCAATCTTCGACTAGGGTATTAATTAATATCTGTATTAGGATAGGTTAATCGAACGTATACAACAATTTGAGTGTGCAATTGCGGAAATCCTTGTCGAAGAAAACATCTAGACTGGTCCACTCGCTGTGTGGGTGGCATGCCAAGGCTGACTTGGAATATATGACAAAGACTAAAACTATGACTCCAAATTTACAACAGCTTGGGACAGTGTCTGACGTTGATTATTAATAGAGTCTACTACGATCAAAACCGAACAAAGCATATTACTTATATTTAAATATAAATGTAATAGTCTCGTAGTGTTTAGCGTATTGTTGGTTGCATTCGTACGCTGAGGCCTCTCGTAGAACTTGTCTATTGGGCTTTTCACGCTTGACCTTGTTTGTATCATTCCAAGGGCCTGCTTTTTGCATACTTTAAAATTTAGTATGACTTCTAGCAATGGATTGTTGTTCCGAACGCGATTCAGGATCTAATTAAGGACTTCCATATCACAGCGTCTTCCTTTTGTTTTGGTTCATCTAGTTGGCATTTGCTTCATTTGAAGCTAGCCTTTGTATATACTTCTTTTTTCTTTTTGTTCGTATGCACCAAAAAAATCTGTCGGTTTTTTAGTTCATCCTTATTTAGACTAGTAATTGGTTTGTCAAAACTAGTAATAATCAAGAACCCACAACAACATTTCAGACCTGCTTAAAACAACAGAAGATAATCCTAAAACATTCGTTTTTGTTCTTTGGACGATTAACTATGTGTAATATTTCAGATACATGCATTGCTGTTGCTTGGGCTCGCGAAGGCCCTGTGTCCCTTCATAAAGTTTGGTCCGTAAGATCATAAAGCAACACGAGTCAACAGACAACTAGATAACCACAGATCCTTCCAAATAATAATAATAATTAATAATTAATTAATTAATTAAGAATGAGAGCTTTATTTTTCTTTTCTTTCTCTAATTTATGAGGTAGGGAAGATAGGATACGTGTTAATTTATAGCATTATGTCACATCTTTAGTTTTTAGATTTAATAATTTTGTAATATAATATAGAATTTGTCTGAACAAAATGTCACGCTACTTGTGTTAAATCTTATCTGGGGTCTCGATCAATAGTATTAAATCTTATCTGTGACCAAGCCGTGCCCTCGATTAGTATTTTTATTTTTCTGCGGTGTAAAGCGAGGGACACGCAGAAGGGTGATGATCCCAGAGGGGTAAAAAAAGAAAAAAGACACAGAGAACAAAAAGAAACCTAGACATCGGCAATCAAATGGAAAACTCTTATATGTCGATAGTCTGCCGTATGTCATTGGATTTAATTGAGAATTTGAGATCGATTTGATATGAAAATTTGTTTTATTATTTTATTTTATTATGAACTTAATTTCGCATACGATCTCATTATTCAAAATCTTTGTAACATGAGTGTGTATATTTAATGTACTCTAGTTTAATTAGTTACGTATGACACTTACGTGATTTTATTTGTTAAAATGTAGATATGCCGTTTGGTTTTAAATAAAATAAAAAAAAAAGAGTGGAAATGCCAGTTTTAGCCACGTTTTGAGAAACAAAAATCGCACGCATGCATTTAATTCGACACGTGGGCGTGTAAGAAGAACCAGACAACCTTGATCTTTGACGGGTTGAGAAAGGCCCACGTGGACGCGGTGATTCTGGTCGTAACCTTACCTTCCTGTCAAGAGAGCAATTCTGGACTTGACCGTACCGAACCGAGCCCAGCTCCACGCTTTGTCGAGATGACCTCCTGTTCCTGCCGGGGATGTCTAACGTTACTCCTGCTGTCGGTATCTTAGCTTCACGACATGAACTCCCATAATTGAGATCGAAGTCTGAATCTTTAGAAAATTATTACCCGTAGAATATAAATGATAAAATTGGAGAGGTTATTTTGCATTAATCTAGAGTCCAAAAGACACTGTTATATTTCCAAACTTAAGAGTATTATAGAACACGTAAAAATTTTGTATCAAGAAAAATGATAACATTAAAAAAAAAAAATAGTTAGCAATACTTCGCCGCACCCTTTATTTATAGGTATTTCAATAATTATTATTATTTGGGGGAGTTCAACTCAATTTTATTGAGCTAACATTATGAGATTATCCTGTTAAATTAATTAATATGAGTGGCCTTTGTTATTTAAAGTATGACCCAATATAAAAGGTCTAATATGATAGTCGGTTGGATATAAAGGCAATTTGGGTCATTGGGTTTAAAATCCCTCCACTCTCCCTATTTAAAGATAATTGTTACGGGAAAAAGATAACGATTACGGGTAGGATAATCGTTATTAGAAAAGATGGATAATTCCTAATTGATAAGATAAACGTTATGGAAAGAAAAGGTAACGTTTTAATTAGAATATTAATTCCCTAATTAATTATAACGATTTAATTAGGGTATTAATTTCTAATTAATAATAACCATTATGAAAAGGAAATAATGGTTATCATTAAAATTTTCCCGTAAGTCGCTCAACCATCAGAGAATCGAAAAAGGAAGGGAGGAGTCGGAGAAAATTGTGAGAGAGAGACCGAAAAGGAAGGAAGACGCGAAAGGAAAGAATCCGGAAAGGAAAGGCGAAATTTTCTCAGACACGGATCGGTAAAGAGATCTTCACCTCCGACGAAGGAACCGACACGGAAACGGTACGTCGATTCCTTACAGTTCATTTGCTAGTATTCGCTTAAAGATCCTGTATTGTGGTAATTGAATTTTCGCAAATGAAAATTCAGAAAAGTATCGTTTTATTATTATAGTTTAATTATTCAACAATTGGTATCAGAGCATGTTTTTGCGAATACTGCGTTGTTGTTTTCGTTTTCCCTGTTGTGCTGGAAGGAAAGGCGCACGAAGGAAAGCGGTCGACACAGCCGGGACCCAAATCGATTCGGGTACGGCGAAAGGAACCCCGGTGAGCGCTGTGTTCCTGCGCGTCGCCGGGGAAGCCCGACCGAGGCCGAAAGGGCCACCGGCAACCCGATCCGACCGGGGCCGAAAGGGCCACCGGCAAGCCCGATCCGACCGGGGCCGAAAGAGCTACCGGCGAGCGCGATCCGACCGGGGCCGAAAGGGCCACCGGCGAGCGCGATCCGACCGAGGCTGAACGGGCCATCGACGAACGCGAGGCGACCGGGGCCGAAGGGGCTACCGGCGAAGCGCGAAGCGACCAGGGCCGAAGGGGCCACCGGAGAAGCGCGACCCGACCGGAGCCGAGGGGCCACCGGCGAAGCGCGACGCGACCGGGGCCGAAGGGGCCACCGGAGAAGCGCGACCCGACCAGGGGCCGAGGGGCCACCGGCGAGCGCACGTGGCCGGGACCCGATCGGCCTGCTGGGCACGGCAGAGGCCCGGCTGTGGGATCCGGGCGGTGCCGGCAGCGTTGGCCGGCGTGGGAGGAGCTCCGGCCGGAATCCTACACTGCCGGAGACTGTTGGCTGGAAAAGTGCGTCGGCCATTGGACCCTATGTCGCTTGTGGTTGTCGTTCGTATCGCGGGTGATTATCGGCGTAAGGCATAAGCCGACTACGGGAAAAGTGCGCTGTCTGTGTATTGGGCTGTGTCAACTACCACAGAATGGAAAATTAAATTTTGAAAACTTGTAAGTCACCAAAGTGGCCTGGTTTGAAAAATTTGAATAACCGTAAATTTCAATTGTTCATTTATGATGCTAATAAAAGGTGGTACATGAACAATTGTAGTTATTAATTATAAAGTTAGGAGATCATCCAAAGATGGATCATTGCCTATAATTAATAACACTAAAGGGGATTGATTGATATACTAAGTAAACATGATTGTATGTCCAAAGATAACATTCATATTTCACTCTAGTATGATTGATTGATCTATTAAAGTATATTTAATTAGCATCATTATTGATTAAAGTTATGTATTTGAGGATCACCCAAAGGTGGACTTAAATACATAATCAAAGTTTGTAAAGCATGTATCTGAATCCATCAAAGTTTGCTCAAAGTATTAATGTGTAAATGTGGATCATGTTTGCAGCTTATAACAACGTTTTCGCCCTAGGCAATGCAATGATCAAATTCAATGGGCTGAACTATGCAGAATGGTCTGAGCATATTCAGTTTCATTTGGGCGTTTTGGGCTTAGACTTAGCGGTCATCACGGATAAAAGGCCTGCAGCCATTACAGAGACCAGTACAGAATCCGATAAGTCTTTTCATGAGGCTTGGGTACGATCTAATAGGCTGAGTCTGAATTTGATGCGAATGACGATGGCTGAAAATGTCAAGCCATCGATGCCTAAGACCGAATATGCAAGGGATTCCTTTCAATCCAGCCCATAAGAGGAACTGAGAAGTTCCTTTACATGGGAAACAGAATGAAGGCTCGAATAGCGGGAATTGGGACGTACAGATTGATCTTGGACACTAAGTGTCACCTGGATCTAGAAAAGTATCTCTATGTTCCTGAATGTGCTAGGAATTTGATTTCTGTTGCAAAGTTGGATGAAGAAGGATTTAATTTCAAGATTGGAAACGGTGCATTTTCATTGTATAGACATTCGTACTATTATGGATCTGGTAGTTTGGTAGATGATTTGTACCGTCTTAATCTTGATGCTATGTATGCTGATTCTCTATTTCTTGTTGAGCATAGTATAGGTAACAAACGTAATATGCATAATGATAGTTCTGCTTTCTTATGGCATCAAAGATTGGGTCATATATCCAAAGAAAAGATATTGAGGTTGGTGAAAAGTGATATCCTACCTTAATTGGATTTTGCTGATTGGGAAGTGTGTGTTGATTGTATAAAAGGAAAACAAACAAGACACACATCAAAGAACCCAGCCATGAGAAGTAGTGAGCCTTTAGAATTAATACACACCGATATATGTGGCCCTTTCGATATTCCCACATGGGGTGGTGAGAAATATTTCATCACATTTATAGATGACTACTCACGGTACTGTTACTTATATCTACTGCATGAAAAGTCCCAGTCAGTAAACACCCTGGAGGTGTTTATTAACGAAGTGGAAAGGCAGTTAGATAGAAAAGTAAAAGTGATTAAGTCAGACAGGGGTGGTGAATATTATGGAAAATTCAATGAAAGTGGACAATGTCCTGGTCCATTTGCAAAATTTCTCGAAAGTCGAGGCATATGTGCACAGTACACAATGCCTGGTACACCACAATAGAATAGTTGAGTCTGGTAATGCTCAGTTCATTGAAAATGGTCAGTTCAGTGGGAGTGGGGAAACACGAAAAGTGGATATTACAGAATTGCAAAATGAAAGATCCACAGTGAGTACTCCTACTCAAGTTGGTATCCCCACACCCAGTGTTTCTACTCAAGTTATTGTTCCTTCTGTTGCATCACAATCACGTGACATGCAAGGACAACAAATTGATACACGAAACACGCAAAGTGAGCACATAAGAGATGAACCAAGTGACAATGTACAAATTTCGAATGAACAAGCGATGCCACAAGATATGGCATTACGGAGGTCTACAAGACAGAAAAGGCCAGCTGTATCGAATGATTATGTGGTTTACATGCTTGAGCATGAATCGGAATTAAGCATTGATAAAGATCCAGTCTCATTTAAACAAGCCATGGATTGTAATGATTCTGAAAAGTGGTTGAATGCCATGAAGGAAGAGTTGAAATCGATGGATGTAAATCAAGTCTGGGAATTAGTAGAGTTGCCTGAAGGATCAAAACGAGTTGGCTGTAAATGGGTCTTCAAGACCAAGCGAAACTCAAAAGGCAACATCGAAAGGTACAAAGCCAGACTTGTTGCCAAAGGTTACACTCAAAAGGATGGCATTGACTATAAGGAGACTTTCTCTCCAGTATCTAAGAAAGACTCCTTAAGAATCATTATGGCTTTGGTGGCTCAATATGACCTGGAGCTCCACCAAATGGATGTAAAGACCGCCTTTCTGAATGGAGACTTAGAAGAGGAAGTGTATATGGACCAACCTGAAGGTTTCATAACCACAGGGCAGGAAAGTTTGGTGTGTAAATTAAAGAAATCGATATATGGACTGAAACAAGCTTCCCGACAATGGTATATTAAGTTTAATGATACCATTACGTCATATGGTTTTGTAGAGAACACCGTTGATCAGTGTATCTATATGAAGGTCAGTGGGAGCAAGTTCATTATATTAGTCTTATATGTCGATGACATTCTATTGGCTGCTAATGACATGAGTTTGTTACATGACGTTAAGAAATTTCTCTCTGAAACTTTTGAAATGAAAGATATGAATGAGGCATCCTATGTGATTGGAATAGAGATATTTCGTGATAGATCACAAGGATTGTTGGGATTGTCTCAGAAAGGCTATATCAATAAAGTATTAGAGAGATTTAGAATGGAAAATTGCTCTACAGGAATAGTTCCAATTCAGAAAGGGGACAAGTTCAGTGAACTGCAATGTCCAAAGAATGATTTGGAACGAAAATCAATGGAATCCATTCCCTATGCATCATTGGTTGGAAGTTTGATGTATGCTCAAACATGCACTCGGCCAGACATTAGTTTCGCTGTTGGAATGCTGGGCCGATATCAAAGTAATCCTGGAATAGATCATTGGAAAGTTGGAAAGAAAGTACTTAGGTACTTACAAGGCACCAAGAATCACATGCTTACTTATAAAAGATCAAGTCATCTTGAGATAGTAGGCTACTCGGATTCAGATTATGCTGGATGTGTAGACTCGAGGAAATCTACATTTGGTTACGTGTTCCTCCTGGCTGGAGGAGCAGTTTCCTGGAAAAGTGGGAAGCAGTCTGTCATTGCTACTTCCACTATGGAAGCTGAATTTGTAGCATGCTTTGAGGCTACTGTTCATGCATTATGGTCGCGGAATTTTATCTTAAGGCTTGGTTTAGTCGACAGTATAGAAAAGCCGTTAAGAATTTATTGTGATAATTCCGCAGCTGTCTTCTTCTCTAAGAATGATAGGTATTCTAAAGGTGCGAAACATATGGATTTGAAATATCTATCTGTTAAGGAAGAAGTGCAAAACCGTAGAGTGTCTATTGAGCACATTGGTACTGAATTGATGATAGCGGACCCATTAACTAAAGGTTTGCCACCGAAAACATTTATTGGACATGTTGAAGGGATGGGCATTTTGGATAGGTTCGCATTCTCTTGAAAGCCAATATTATGTATTGCTCATATTATTGTAACACTCGTGAATTCAATTAAAGTCATGGTTTTGTTTACGCTCTGTTATCTCCATTTGGTAGTATACAATTACAGTTGAGAGATAACTAGTGGCATGTTCGGAAATGACAATTAAAGTTTCAACGTTCCTCAGTTAGGTTATTATGAATTATAATGATCATGTGATACATGGAAGGAATCATGTCGCCAAAGGACATGTGACCGCCATGATCCAATCATTTTAATTCAATCAAGTATTGTGGTTTGATGATCTTTAAGGATTGTGCACACTTATTTGTTGTTGATTCATCAAATCATAACAAGAGCCAAGTGGGAGATTGTTAAATTAATTAACATGAGTAGCCCTTGTTATTTAAAGTATGACCCAATATAAAAGGTCCAATATGATGGTCGGTTGGACATAAAGGCAATTTGGGTCATTAGGTTTAAAATCCCTCCACTCTCCCTATTTAAAGATAATTGTTACGGGAAAAAGATAACGATTACGGGTAGGATAATCGTTATTAGAAAAGATGGATAATTCCTAATTGATAAGATAAACGTTACGGAAAGAAAATGTAACGTTTTAATTAGAATATTAATTCCCTAATTAATTATAACGATTTAATTAGGGTATTAATTTCTAATTAATAATAACCATTATGGAAAGGAAATAATAGTTATCATTAAAATTTTTCCGTAAGTCGCTCAACCATCAGAGAATCGAAAAAGGAAGGGAGGAGTCGGAGAAAATTGTGAGAGAGAGACCGAAAAGGAAGGAAGACGCGAAAGGAAAGAATCCAAAAAGGAAAGGCGAAATTTTCTCAGACACGGATCGGTAAAGAGATCTTCACCTCCGACGAAGGAACCGACACGGAAACGGTACGTCGATTCCTTACAGTTCATTTGCTAGTATTCGCTTAAAGATCCTATATTGTGGTAATTGAATTTTCACAAATGAAAATTCAAAAAAGTATCGTTTTATTATTATAGTTTAATTATTCAACATATCCCACTCGGTAATTGCTTGACAGATTACCTTCCGTAGATAACGAAGTGACTTAGATTCCTTGAGTTACTGTTGTTACCGTGACCTGGTGTTTATGAGATTTTTCCAGAGTGAGGACGCTTCTGAAATACAGGCAGGGACTGTGAACTGCGATGAGTTAGCGTGTACATGATAGTTGCTCTTAAAGCATCCAGCCAGATGCCAATAAACGAATTGGCAATGGGAGCACGTCACCATGCCCAGCGAGTATCATCAACCCGAAATACTATGCGCGCGTGGACAAAGAATATTCATTACATAAGCGGAAACATAATACAACAGCGTTTCGCTTCTGCTTTGCTTACCTTTTGCAAATGTAATATAACAATCACGTTGTTATCATTAATAATGAGAAAGAAAAGAAAAAATGTAACACACTCTCACACGCATCCTCACTCGCGCGCGCGCGCGCGCGCGCACTAATCCCACTACCACCACACCGAACCCACTACCAATTAGAGCCTCTCTCGCTGTCTGTGTGTGTGTGTGTGCGCGCTAGAAGAAGCAGAAGCACCAATTCTTGCAGAGAGATGGCATTGGCACCGCCAATCATCAAAATCGAAAGCCCTATTTTGCATTCCCATTCTACCCCCATCACATTAACCTATTTACTCCTCCTGTCCTTCATCATCACCACCACCACCACCACTCCCATTCTCGCCACCAACATCCCCAGCCTCCTCTCTTCCTACCCTGACCTCTCCTCCTTTACCGCTCTCCTCTCCACCGTCCCATCTCTTACTGCCGACCTCGCCAACCGCTCCTCCCTTACCCTCTTGGCCGTCCCCAACGCCTACCTCTCCTCCTCCGTGGAGCTCACGCGCCACCTCTCCTCTTCCTCCCTCTCCGACCTCCTCAGCTACCATGTCCTCCTCCAATACCTCTCGTGGTCCCAGCTCCATCAGATCGCTCCCTCCGGCGTCCTCATCACCACACTCTTCCAAGCCACCGGTCGCGCCGCCTCCAACTTCGGCTCCGTTAACATCACCGGAAATCCAACCACCAACACCACAACCATCCGCTCTCCGGCGCCTTACTCCCCATCTAACGCCACTGTTCTATCGTTAATCAAAACCCTTCCGTACAACATCACAATCATATCCATCGATTCCCTTCTAGTCCCGCCCGGGTTCGATCTGATGGCGTCTGAGGAAAGGCCACTGCTTGGCTTAAATATAACAAAGACACTCATCGACGGTCACAATTTTTTCGTGGCCGCGTCAATGTTGTCGGCTTCCGGCGTTGTGGAGGAATTCGAAGCCGACGAAGGCGGCGCAGGAATCACTCTTTTTGTCCCCACCGACTCCGCATTTGCAGATCTGCCGGCCACCGTGGAGTTACAGTCACTGCCGGCGGACAAAAAGGCAGCAGTTCTAAGATTCCATGTTCTGCATTCTTATTATCCGTTGGGTTCGCTCCAGTCGATTGTGAACCCGGTCCAGCCGACATTGGCCACGGAGGGCATGGGGGCCGGAAGTTACACTCTCAACATCTCGAGAAACAATGGCTCGGTGGCGATTGACACCGGGATAGTTCAGGCGTCGGTGACGCAGACCGTTTTTGATGAGAACCCCGTCGCCATCTTTGGGATATCGAAAGTTTTGTTGCCAAGGGAGATTTTTGGGAAGACTCAGTCGGTGACGGCCAAGCCGGGGAAAACTGGGACGGGGGCGGCTCAGCCGCCGGATTCCTCCTCTTCGCCGGAGAGTTCACCGGGATCGAATGCGCAACCTTCCCATCTTTCATCGTCGTCAGGCTATGGAGAAGACTTGAAATCCGGAGCCGGCATTTCCAGATTGCAGAGCTTGGCTCTTGTTCTGTGTTGTATAGGATTGTATTTACTGGTATGAGTTTTAATCATTTTGCTTTCCTCGTAAGTAGTAACTAATATTATTTTTTTTGTTATGTCTGATTCTTACACGGCTGACTGAATTTGGCTAAAAAAGCAGCCTGCTTTTCATGTGCTTTTTCCTTGTTTCATATCCTTTACTTCTGGGTTTTGTAAGAGGGCAGC
Organism: Bruguiera gymnorhiza; assembly: GCA_020883675.1. Classification (NCBI taxonomy): domain Eukaryota; kingdom Viridiplantae; phylum Streptophyta; class Magnoliopsida; order Malpighiales; family Rhizophoraceae; genus Bruguiera; species Bruguiera gymnorhiza. The sequence goes on along the minus strand of JAIRCJ010001042.1, from coordinate 2,170,134 downwards.
GCTTATTCAATTGTCAATGGTGCCAGTTCTTGAATAATTCTAGTCTGAAGAGGGCGCAAATTTTTCTCTGCCTCCACTCTCTTCTTCGTTTTTTTCTTTTTTCCTTCTCAAATTCTTCTTGCAGATGTTTGTTCCAGATGAGTTGGAGAAGGGAATGGTGTCCTGCTCTACTTTTCTATTACACTGCTCGTTCTCTGACAACGTTTGCGTTCTTGGCTAACAGTGAGTGATGGAATTAAAGTTCAAATCTACATTTCTGTGGTTCTTTTGATCTCTACTTTTTCTTCTTTTGCCTGTAACCGAAACTGTTCAGATATAGTTGGAACCTTGGAAGTTGAAGCAAAGAAAATCTCGGCTTCAGGGGCTTCTGATCCACAAGATACCAAATGCAGATGGCTCTGTAGATGCTTTTAGATTGAGGGAACTGAAAATTGAAGAAGGAAAGGGGTAGGATTGCATATTTTGCATTTAAATCCATGAAATTCAGAAAACCCAAATTGAGCAGTTATTAGGCAGGAGTGGCATGCTGCCTCAGCCTTTGCCTTTTTTTGTGTGCCAGACCAATCCTTGAACAACAACACATGAAGCAAGGTGTGAGAGATGACTAGGGCTGTAAAGGATCGATCGTTAAGAGCTCCTCCTCGACTCGCGCAATAAAAGTTAGCTCTAAACTTAATATCAAAGTTCGTTTATTATTAAATTAAGTATGAATAATGACAAGCTTGTTTCATTCAAATTTGTGAATAATTTGATTAAAGAGCCTCTGTAAAGTTCATTTTACAAAATTTTTAAAATACTTATTTGGTATGTTGTTATTATATCTGGTAGGTTTGTTTGAATTAAAAACATAAAGATAAAGATAAAAAAGTGTTTTTTTTTTTTAAATTTTAAGATCTCTATGTAGAAACTTTTGTAGTTATGCAGTAAAAATAAAAAATTATTATTATCAATTAATTAGTTTATTAAATATTTGTTATAACTTAATTTTATTAAAAATAATAATTTCTGAATTTTTAATTATAAATATTAATTTTATAAAATTAAACAAATTATTCATAAAAAATTCGTAACTCTCGACTTGACTCACTTCGATTTTATAGCTAAACGAACGGAATTTAGGCATGCTGCAATATAATTCGATTCGGTTCGTTTGGAGCGGCAAAAGTGACTCGCCATGAAGCCGACACGGAAAAGTTAGAACTCAAAGTGCTCCTGGGTGCGCGGGCCCCCTTTATAAAATTCCAATTTTTCCTGTCACTCCCGGATTTTAGGCGCTACACGATGTGATCTCATCTCTTTAATCTCCAGAAGTAACAAGAAATTCACGATGATCTGTTGTCCCCCCCCCCCCACCCCTTGCTTTTCAGCCACTCTGTTGTGTGTACATGATGGTAGCAGACAAGAAACAACCAATAGACTAACGGCGTTGTATGTCTCGTTAATTCTTTTGACTTATGCCAAAAGCCATCTGACATCAACACCATGCTGAAATGGCGTTCAAAGGATTGGACAGTCTTCACCCAATAATTTCTCAACCCAATTCGCCTTCTAAGACCCCCAAGCCATGTGGTGTCATAAAGGTCTCATTCTTTTCTGGAAAACTCCAGAATTCTCAGGGCTGTCCGGAAGCATGGCTTCTTCAAATTTTGGTCTTTTTTTTTTATTTTTTGGGAGGGGTGGGGAGGGCACATTGGCCGTAGGAAAAGGGGTACAACGCTACAGTTATAGTTGTCGAAGAAGTAGCTTGGTGTCTTCAAGTTGGTGCTGGCGGTACCCAAGCGGCTGAGCCAGATGACAAATTAGAGATTGTAATGATTTTCACTACAACATGATGCTGTGGGCTTTGGTCAACAGCTAATGTGACCACCAAGAATTGATCGGACGAGACAACTATAATCCCGTTTCTGTTTTGATCCCAACGGGGCACATTGTTTGATGTAATTGCCTGGTGGGGCAAGTGATTAGTACATGGAGTGGATGACAGGGTGCATGCAGGTTTCTGGACCCACAAGCATCGGACGGTCATGATGTCGGACTGGTCGAAAAGCTGCTGGCACCAACGCATTTCTGCGGCTACATGTTTTTGGCTCTCGACTTGGTGTGGCGGACAGCGTACGGTCAGATCTACGGTGACCGAAGCCATTTGCCAGGGAATCTGCGGTGCCAATACTTCTTGTATTCCCTTTGGCGTACTTTTATCTCATTCAGCGATGGGTTGGGTCCCTCTTTCTTGATCTTTTGATATAATGGATGGTGGTGGTGATAAATCACATCATGATGTCAAGGCATCCGTCAGTAAAAAGCCTGATTAACAGTGGACCCACCATTTCCCCAGACTTAATCAAGCGCCCTGGATCATTACTTGTAAAAAATAAGAACAGGGTAATAGCTAGATCTGATAAATCTTGCCATTCTTAGGGTGTGAGAAATCCAATTTAATTAGATGTGACCAAAGATAATTTCACCTCAATAATTTGATTTAACCCAAATTAACTCAAAATACTTATAATTGAAATAACATGAAATTAAAACATGAAAATGTCCCAGAATTTAAGTAGTGTGAGTTCAAAAATTCGATAACCATTGGAAACTCAAAACAACTGGACCCGCTTGTTTGCTATCTGTAAATCTAATGCATGCAGGCTGTTACGATTTTTCCTAATAAATTATATCTGCAAAGCCTAGGAGAACCGAATCTAAAGTCCATGTCCTTTTACATCTAATATTACAACAACCACAATGAGATTGATAAATTTGTTCGCAAGCCCATCAAACGGAATGTTCTGAGGAATTCGTCCTCCGAGAGCCCAGAAGAACCCAACAGAACCAACACACATGGCTGCACTTTTTGCTTCGAGCGTGGGTCCATTGTGATGAATCCGTGGATACCTTATTCCTAAAACAAAAATGCCCTTATTAGAAGCCGCTTGGGCGTTTTCAGCCCATAAGGTCTACTGCCTTACGTATATTGTGCTGTCTGGTTTTAATTTCCTTGAATTGCGTTTTTGAGAAGGACAATGAAACGTTGAACCCCCCCCCCAAAAAAAAAGGATAATGGAACGACTTTTTGGTAGTTCTTCTTCTTCTTCTTCTTCTTCTTCTTCTTTTTTAAGGAGAGAATGCAAAAGGCAATTGTTGATCATTTATACAGAAATTTGCATTGACCATCTAAGGCCAGATCAGTAAGGAAAAAAAAGGAGAGAAAAAAAAAAAAAACTTCGAGCCAATTTAGCAATTATGTAATTTGATCAAGGAGCGGTTTAAGTCAATCTGGCCCACATTAGATGCCAACCAGGGCATCCATGGCAATCAAACGCGTGAAAGAAAGAACTTCCTAAGGCCAATGAATAAAGAACTTGTTGGAGTTTCCATAATAATCTTAAATTTCAGTATTTATACTGTTACAAGATAATATGTCTTCTATTATTGAATTTCATTTGATAATTTAAATTTTTAATTTAATTAATTTATTTAAATAGTATCAAATCTTTATGAACAAAAGTTATAAGTTTAAATCACATAACTCATGTATTTGCACGTAAAAAATATGTTAAATTTTAAAATATAATTTATTTAAAAATTTACTTAATAATTTAAATTTCTAAGTTGAGTAAATTTTTGCTTGTACAATGGATTATAATGTAGGCCACTAGAATTTTCACACAATCTAAGACCAGCCAGTGAGAATTAAGTAGGATGAGAAAAGAAACAAAAGATATACACTAGTGAAACTCACAATGTAAACTGTTACAAAAGCACTTGTGTAATTCAATTACTTGGAGGGATTTTAGCATCAATCGTCACTCTTACAGAAATGTAAAATGTAAAGAACAATATTGAGAATACTAAAAATTGGAATGAATATTTGTTAATGAATGATATCCGCAAAGCTCTTAATGACACACAGTTACCCAAATAAATAAATAACAAAACAAAGGCGCCAGGGGAGAGAGATGGAAAATTAAAAAACGAGAGGGGGAACAAAACAATGGGCGAGGCTGGTGATATCAGAGGCATGAGGAGGCCGAGATGTAGATGGCATTGGGAATGGACTAGAATTGCAATAGTGACTAAATAATATTTGCTAGTGGGCTACCCTGTTGGTGGTGGTAATGGTGATGGTGTTTGCTTGCTGATAGTTCATGACAATGACTATGGTGGCCATAAATTCCTCTCGGGTCAAACTCTCTGGATTGTGTTTGCCCAATGGCTAACACACACTTGTATAAAATATCCTCATATTGGACTTGCATAATTTTTCTAACACAACATTATTCTCGTTCCGTAAACTTGCGGATTAAGTTTCCTTTACCTACCCAAAAATCAACATTCTTCTGTTTTAAGATTGAAAGGACTGAGGAGGTGACAAAGGGAACTGTTTGAATTTGTTCAGTTGCTCAAATATTGAAGGGTTAATATTAAATAAATTAAGATATTTACATTTTTTTAAAATAATTTTAATATAACCTTTTAAAAGTAATAAGTTACATTTCATACAATTATTTTATAATAAATTTAACGCACTGTTAATTAATATTAACAGACGCTAGAATATATACATGTGACATATCTATATATATATATATATATATATATATATATATATAATTAGTTATATAATGTGTTTTATGTTATTTAATTTAAAAGTAATAGAAACCAAAAATAATAAAAAAATATTTAAAAAATTTCTAGTTTTTATTTTTTTCTTCTTTCCTCTGTTATTCTCTCTCTTCTTCCACGATATTTTTCCTCTATCTTTGAATTTTCACCTTCCTCATACAATTCCCTTTTTCAGAACCACAGGTTTCATACTAAACCCGATTGAAATTGTTTTGAAAAATTAAAACAATAAAAAATAGTCGAGATTATCACAACTTAAATTGAAATCATATTATTATTAAAAAAGAAAAAAGAAAAAAGAAATCTATCATTCTCTCGTGATAAGTATTATAAATTTTAAGATTTGTTTTTGACCCTATTTTTGTTTTTATTTTTCTTCCATGGATCTAGATCTTCTAGATGGATTGGGAAAGAGAATTGAGGGCTTTTGGTGATGAGATTTATTTTGATTAGACGATGAACGATATCGATTTTGTGCGGCAGATCACGCAAAAATTGGGAAAGAACTGCGACGGCAGCGAAAAGAAAACAACAGCAAAATTAGGTAGATCTTGCTGGGTTTCGAGAGATGTGGACAAAGCGCAAGGTGGCGATGACTGGTAAAACTTTAGTAACCAGAAGAAAATTATTCAAAGGTTTCAAATTTTGAAATTTTTTGGGAGACTTCAGTCTAAGATCTTATGATTGTATAATTATTTAATTTGAAAAAAAGCTTGTGTGATGGAGACGGAGGGGGAAGGATGATGGTAGAGAAGAGAGAAAGAGAGAAGAGAGAGAAAGAAATATAAAAATTATTTAAATATATTTTTTTTATTTTTATTAATTTAAAATTAAGTAACACATTAAATATAACATATTATATAATCAATTTTTTTTTATATATAAATGTATTATATGTATATGCTAACAAATTTTGTTAATATTAATTAATAGTATAATAGATTTATTGAAAAGTAATTTTACGGAGTATAAATTATTATTTTTAAAAAAATTATGTTAAATTTAAAAGAAAAATATGCAAAAATAATAATTTTGTTATATTGATCCAATATGAAATAACCAGAAATTAGGGTCTAAAAAGTCAAAAGCTAGGATATTATAGCCATTGGCTGGTAATTTGGGCATTTCCATTTTGAACTCTTAAGATGACTCTGTGTGGACATGAAATTTGGAGTGAGGATGTACGCTTGCTTGTCATGTGAAAAATGGGTACAATCTGATCTAAATTGGAGAAAGTTTAACCCAAGTGATGGCCCATCCTACCGAATGGCCCCTCCAATATTAGGTGACATTTTATACTTACACTGAGAAAGTAAGAGTGGGAAAATGCAAAAGTAGTTGTTCAAAGGAAGAACGAAAACGTAAATGTGAAACTAAATGAGTATGTAAGTCAACAAACATGCACGGCGCCAGCGCAGCCAAAGGCCCACAAAGGTGATAAGAGAATATACGACAGAAACAAAAAAAAAAAAGAAAAAAACATAAAATACAATAATTAATCTGATCATCCACGACGGATGGAAGGGGGGGTAAGGTAAATGGCTAAATGCACATAGACATTCAAATCAATACATGCGTATAGTCAAATCAAACCGAAGATTTTAAGGATCAAAGATCAAATTATTTTAAAGTCCAAGCTCGAAGAGTCAATTTAATTAGGCCATGATGTTTAATTTCTTTCTTTATAACAGATAATTGAATAATATTATTTAGTGGAGCAAGTCAGCTCATTGAATTAGGCTTTTGAAGTTTCTCGGCCTTCATTGCGTTGCCATGGTTTACTTTATTAAAAATTAAAAAAAAAAAAAAAAGTATATATCTACTGTGCATGCGGGAGATCACTGAATGTTGAGGCCGAGATTGTGAGATCTTTTCTTGGTAAAGTTGGACAATTGGAGCACCACAAGGTCCGCCACCCAACACACCGTCTATTGTACTCTTATTTAAAAATAATACTCTCTCTATATCTCCATTATTTTCCTTTTCTCTCTCTCTCTCTCTCTCCCCCTTTCCCTCTTTTATGGTGATTGGGAGCCGATATAGTAACTATTATTGTTGATAGTTGCAAGTATCTTAGTTAATTAAACTGGAGAAAAAAGTGCAAACAGTAAACTTGATGATTTTTCTTTTTTCATCGATTTTGATAAAAAGTTAAAATTGAGACTTTTAATTGCGGAGGTAATTTTAATATTAATGGACTAGAATTTATTAGTGATGTAAAAGCTTTCTCCCTGACCAAAAGATATTTATCAGAAGATGCACCACAATGATGACTGACTTTGCTAGTGCTAAGTGGGACGCAAAATTTAATTAATTTCCTGGGTACAATGAATTCCACTTCAATTCAATGTATTTAATGATAGGCACTTGAAGTCTGCATGTGAATTGCTCCCTTGATTGAAACGATATGAAATAGTGATAAATAAAGTTGTGGTGAGCATTGATACAATTATCTAAATTTTTAATTTTAAATTTAAAATTCAAATCTTAAGTATCTAGAAGCCAAAAAAAAAAAGAATATAAGTTTACGTTGGAGAAGAGAAGAGCATAGCATAGCATTGTTATGAGAATTAACACAGAAGAAAGTATTTCCATTACTTCGTTATTTAATCAAAATGGTGATAGAAAATAATCTATAATCACGTTTAGAGGAAGCCATAAGAGAATAAGAGCTTGGAGTCACGAGGGATTAAAAATGGAGTTCGGGGGAGGGGAGGTGTGTGTGATAGTAAATGTCAATTATTAGGCATGCAAACGATAGTGAAAGTTTGTCGAATGAGAATCCATGTTAGACCCAGATTACTTTGCTGAGCTTCCAACATTCTCACGGGCAAAGCCAAAGCCAAATTGAAATAAACTAATGCATATACAAAGCATTTCCTGTGATAATGTTGAAAACAGCTGTTCGCTGAAGAAGACAAAAGAAGAAGATAGAAAGATGGTTTGGTCAAGCAACTGGATAAATACATAGAGATGGTGGATTGGGAAGGGTTCTCCAATTTGCGATATTTTGAACGATGACGACCTTGAATTCCCAAATGGGATTTTATATTCATAGAGAAAATTAGGGCTTTGTAATTGTTTATTTAATACAATTTCTTTTTTTTTAGATTCTCGATCTCAATAATTTATTCATACAATAATATATTCATAATACATATTGTCGATAGCGTTGGATGGGATCCTGCACCTAAAAATTATTTGCTTCTATATGTCATTTGTCACGTGGCAACCTCAAGCATTGCCATCTGTCGCAAGGTGCGAGCCAATGCACGTTAAGATCAGGAAAGCTAAAGTTACCGTGGATCAAATTGAAAATGCCACCTTATTTTACTGGTTTACAAATTTTATTCGACTGTTTACTCTATTTTGCAGCAGCGAGAATTTCACTCCAATAAGTGCCCCTTTTTGTTTATAACTTTCATTAACTTTTTGTGTTTTTAATTACTTGAATTTTCATCTCTACTTTAATTTGAATTGTGACATTATTTTGTAAAAATTGTAGATAATCTAATTTTTCTTAATTAAATGTACGTGTTCAGAGTCTAAGCCAAACGGAAAAAAAAAAAAAATTTGTTTAGACACAAGCCTCTTGATTTAAAACATAAAGTATACGATGTTTTAAGATATATTAGGATCAAGCCAAACTTAATAGACACGTAAATTACAATTTTAATTTAGTTATTGACAGAATTTAAACTGGACTATGTCAATTAACCTAATAAATGAACAAAGTTTAATCTGAATTTGGCTATTTTATCAAATGGATCAGATTTCCGAAATGATACATTTTTGCCCGACACAAAAGTCATTGACTCAACCATGTGAATTAATAATAATAATAATAATAATAATAATAATCCTTTTTAATTATAATTATGAAAAAGTAAGCTAACTAAAGAGAGAAAATATATTATATATTCATTTTTTTAATATTTTATTAATTATATATGGTTGTTTTTTTTTTTTTTTTGGAATCGAGTCATTGACAGATTTCAGAGCCCCAAACATGAACAAGTCCGTAGCTAATCTTTTCTTTTGTCTAAGTCTGTATTCAAAAAAGAAAAAAAAAAAAAAGAAAAAGGCCAAGTCTACCTAAACCCTTGGCACTAGTAACTGTAGTAGTAACATGGCTATGCGCACGCAGCCACCCCACCTTACCAAATAAATCGCTGGAAGAAAAATTTCAATTTGTAACCCAAATAAAAAGAAAGCGAAAAAAAAAAAAAAAAACATTGATGAAAGGGACTGTGATCCAAAGTCAATTTCAGTTTGCGGTGACAGTACTTGGAAAACTCGAGTTGACAAAGGACTAGCGGTCAGGCTACAGTCATGCCAGGTGTCAGTCATTCGGCTCTGATTAATCTGTCTCGCCAGATCCAACGGTGATTTCTGGCACTTTTTCCGAAGCGCGTTTTAAGTTGCGTCTGCTTGACTTTTCGATACTGGCTAGAATCTCTGAAATTGCGAATGACTGTACGCGCTTATGTCGCGTGAAGGACACGGCCCCATTAACAATATGAAGAGTCTAGGTTATTGCAAATTCTCGTTGATAACTCATTTCTTTAATAGACACAACCAATGGAAACTTTTTGGAAAATAAATGACGATTTTCTTAATTGTTTTAATATCATTTTAATTTCTTTTTAACACATGGCCGAGGTCCCAGATGAAAGAATTTTTTCTTGTTTAAGTCGCCTTTTTTTTTTTGTTTGATTGGAATATTGGAGCTTTTATACTTTTTTTTTTAAATAAGTCGCTTAATCCTTATTAGTGATATTGAGCAACTGTCTGTATTTAAATCTATTCTAAAAAAGAAAACAGAAATTCTCTAAGATTGATACTAATAGTATTCTAATTCTTTATGTCAACTTTTACCCTTTGTTTAGTTTATGAGAAAGCAGAGGAAAAGAAAATTAAGAGAAAAAAAAATGTAAGAGAATGAATTTTTTTTGTTTAGATTACTGTAAGAAAAAAAGTCTAAGAAAATAAACCAATTCCTTTTTTTTTTTCGTGGGAACCACCCTTTTAGACCAAATTGGTGAGAAAAGTTGAGAAAATAAAATTGATAAAATTCATTGAAGATATAATTACAAAATTATTTTTATTTACAGTTGAAGTTTGTACAGTCACTATGTTGATTTTTTTTTCTGTTTCTCTTCTCAACACTTCCCTCTCTCTGTTATATATTTACAGTTCAAGTTTGTACAGTCATTATGTTGACTTTTTATTTTTTTTTTCGCTTCTTAACACCCCCTTCTCTCTTATGGGTCTTCTTTTTTTCTTTTTCCCTTTTACTAAATATTCTCTCTTATATGTATGGGTCTTGTTTTTTTTTTGGGTCTGTCTTTTTTTTATTTATCTATATACAAAAAATATTTCTAATAATATGTTATTACATAAAATATTATTTATTCAACAAAAGGAATTTCAACGTTATAAATCGATATTAGAAGAGCTTCCAACCATACTCAGATACAAATAAATTCATCACCATAGAAATTTATGGATGTGATTTTGATAGTAAAAAAATTATCAAATTATAGAGTAATTGATACATGGGCATAAGTATTATTTTATAAATATCAGTTTTTTTTCTTTATTTTCTTATCATATTCAAATAAAAAGATTTACTTTTTACTCATAGTCTTTTCCATTAATTTTTAAATTATCCAAACAACCAATAAAAAATTATTATTATTTTTCATAACTTTTTTCCTTGCTCACACCATTATAAATCCAAACAAAAGCTTAATGCTTTAGTAGTAAGCCTGTAAGCTTGCTTCCTCATTATATCTCTGTCAGCATGATCTTGGCTATTGATCAATCCAAGACAATGTGTTGACAAGCACTGAATATACCATTTAATGCTTAAGAACATAATGGCCGTCTTGAAGTCAAAATTTTGACTATTTCACAACATTTTAAGTGCTGAATTTAGAAAAAACAAGATGCAGAAGAATTCATTGTGTTCGAATGATTCCAAAATTTGTATACAACCCCTTTTCCCGGGGCCAAAAAATATGAGAAAAATTGAATAAAAAATCAAAATTAGGGATTACTGTACTAAAATATGTCTCGCGATGACAAATTTCTAAATGACAACTTAACCCAAAATGCATACAAAAGCTGAGCGAAAGAAAAACAAAAGCGTCCCTGGACCTGTTCCTCTGCTCTTCTACTCCACTAACATTTGTGGTCCAATCACAGATCCTCCTTTCCCCCATCTCAAAAGCCCCTTGGAAACAAACAGTGCAAGAGGTTGTAGGCCACGCTCTTTAAAAGAAGTCATAAATAATACCCCACTGATTTAAATCCTAACCCCATCAGTTTACTTTAAACCCCCACAATTTTTGTTTTTTTTTTTTGGTCAATAAACCCCACAACTTTAGTCAACGGTCCGCACACGCTCACACTCGCACAAAAAAAAAAAAAGCAGACAAGTAAAGAGAAAGCAAAACTCCATTTCTACACATACTTCGAAAAAGGAAAAACAAACAAAAAAACCGAAAATATAAAATCAATCACTTCTAGTTTCAACCTCAATCTACCTCCAAAAGTCAACGTCCCTTGTCTCTCTCTACTTCACATCCCTGCTCTTCAGCTCTCTCTCTTACCAAATTATCTTGAGCTCTCTCTCTTACCAAATTGTCATGAAAAAGCCTAGGAACTGATTTCAGTTTTGTCCTAAAAGTTTCAGAAGAAGAAAAAAAAAAAAGAAAAAGAAAGAGCCTTTTCTTTTACTTCCTTTTCAGTTTTGGTGAAAGTTTGTTTCTTTTTTCATTTTTTTATTTTTTTTCATTCTTCCAATGGGTAATGGTCTTGGAAAACTGACGGTGTGTTTCACCGGAGCCGGGGAGGCTCGCCGGAGACAGGACATATCGGTGTTGATATCCGACCCGCTTGACGAGGGTCTGGGTCATTCATTCGGCTACGTCCGACCGGACCCGGCCCGGCTTTCATCCTCTAAAATCCACTCCGAGGAGGCCACCACTTTCCGTACGATCTCCGGCGCCTCGATCAGCGCCAACACCTCAACGCCGCTCTCCACGGCCTTCATCGATCCCTATGTGTACAACACTTTCGACCGAGCCGCGGCTTTCGAGAGCTCCACTTCTTTCGCTTCGATTCCTCTGCAACCAATTCCCAGAAGCCTAATCGGGTCCATAAATTCGGGCCCCTTGGTGGGAAATTCGGGTCTAATTGCGGGTTCCGGTCCGATGGAGAGGGGGTTCTTATCGGGCCCTATTGAGAGAGGATTCATGTCGGGTCCTCTGGATCGTGGGTTGTTCTCGGGTCCTCTCGAAAAGGGTAGTTCCGATCAGCTTCAAAGAAGCTTCTCCCACGGAGGTATTGCTTTTAGACCCAGATCAGCAAAAAGGTCTCTGATTCGAGCTTTGCAAAGAGCCATATCAAAAACGATATCTCGCGGACAGAACTCAATTGTGGCTCCGATAAAAGGCGTTGTTGTTAAGGAACCGGATTGGATGCTGAACCCATACAAGCACAACGAGAATTTAACAGTAAGTAGTGTTAATTTGAGTAGCGATGGCAGTCTAGAAGATGATGATTCCTTGGAGAGTCAGAATCTCCAATGGGCTCAGGGCAAAGCAGGGGAGGATCGCGTCCATGTTGTTGTCTCCGAGGAGCATGGATGGGTCTTTGTCGGAATTTATGATGGGTTTAACGGCCCAGATGCTCCGGATTATCTTTTGTCCAATCTATACTCTGCTGTGCAGAAAGAGCTTAAAGGTTTGTTGTGGGATGATGATAAGTTTGAGTCTGCTAAAATCTCTGCCCCTGCTTCTTCCCCTGTTCAATTAGAAAGAGAGAGTGGTGATTCTGTTGCAAGTACTAATTCAGGATTGGAAAATGTGGCGCCAAGTTGTGAGATTAAAATGAATAGTGGTGGGAATATTGAGTGTTCTCAGTGTTTAGAGCAAGATTACTACCCGTCAGCCTGTTCTGATTCGAATTCGAGGAGGAAAAAAAGCAAGAACTCGAAGGGAAAGTATGGAGGTGTTGCCAAGAAATGGGTGGAGAATCAGTGGAGATGGAAGTGTGAATGGGATAGGGAGAGAGTAGAGCTTGATAAGAAGTTAAAGGAGCAATTAAATCGATGTGGGTCAGATGGTGGAGCTGTAAATCATGCAGATGTGCTAAAAGCTCTGTCTCAGGCCTTGAGGAAGACAGAGGAGTCATATTTGGATATTGCAGATAATATGGTGATGGAGAATCCGGAGTTGGCTTTGATGGGTTCTTGTGTGCTCGTGATGTTGATGAAGGGAGAAGATGTGTATGTGATGAATTTGGGTGACAGTCGTGCAGTTTTAGCACAAAAGGCGGAGCCTGATTATGGGGTAGGGAAGATTAGAAAGGACTTGGAAAAGATTACTGAGGAAACATTCCGTGATCTTGAAGCTTCTGATACAGAAAGATCGAATTCGATGCCCCCTTTGACTGCTTGTCAACTTAGTGTTGATCATAGCACCTGCGTGGAAGAGGTAAAAAATGGATCTTGGTTTATGGTGAAGAAGCCTTTTTCTGATGGATCGTAGCATGATCTTTTCTATTCAATTCTCTGCATTGGTTGAGCTATATTTTTGTCTGAATTTTGCATTTCAGGAAGTTCAAAGAATTAAAAAAGAACATCCGGATGATGCTTCTGCCATTGTGAATGACCGTGTAAAGGGTTCTTTGAAGGTCACTCGGGCTTTTGGCGCTGGATTTCTCAAGCAGGTATTCTTTTAAAGTTTTCTATCTAAATACACACAGTTCTTTAGCACTGGGCATTCTTTAGTACTGTAGATATCCAAAGGCCACTCAGCAGTGCTTAAGAAATATATGTTGAGGGGAAGCTGACCTCAAGGTCTTTATACAGTTGTTAACTTTTAGTATTGGTACCAATGTAGAATGTTCATTGACTAGCCACCCTCTTGTTGATATTGATATGCTTGTATGGCACATAAAAATCACAAGCTTTCAGGCTTGCAATTTGTAGTAGTTTCAAACCCTCCATCACATTAGCATTAGCAGCATGTCTCGAAGGACATGCACCTGGCTAAAATATTAATTAGGGAATAGAAAGTTTGTCAGCTGCATATGTCCAGATCCTCTACAATGGTGAGGATTCAGATAATTTGCTTGTTTAGAACCCTCAGAGGTTGAGAGAGACTGATGATCAGTCAGTGCCTGTACAGCATTGCCGTGTGAAGGGGGAGGCATGACTTTTGGCTGAATGCTTTATTTATAACTCTCTTTTTGACTTGTCGACTAGCATACTTATGTGATTCTTACTCCTGACATTCCATTTGCAGCCTAAATGGAACAACGCACTTCTGGAGATGTTCAGAATTGACTATGTTGGCAATTCTCCATACATCAACTGCTTGCCATCTCTCTACCATCATAGGCTACGCCCAAAAGATAGATTTCTAATATTATCCTCTGATGGGCTTTATCAATACTTAACGAATGAAGAAGCCGTGTCTGAAGTTGAACTTTTCATCACCTTGCAACCTGAAGGAGATCCCGCTCTGCATCTGGTTGAGGAAGTGCTGTTCCGTGCAGCTAAGAAAGCTGGTAATTGTTGAAATATCAATGATATCTGTTTGTGTGCTCATGAATAGAAAATGTAACGGAACTAAATGTAGTGAGCTCTGTTTTGGTGATTGCAGGTATGGACTTCCATGAGTTGCTTGAGATACCACAGGGGGATCGACGGCGATATCATGATGATATTTCCATCATTGTTATTTCTTTGGAAGGAAGGATATGGAGATCATGTGTATAAAAGTAGAGAGAATTACAGATAGAAGATATAGAGACATCTGCAGAAAAGACTCGGACAATTTTCCTTTTTGCTCCCCCTTTTTGGCTCCTTTTTCTTTTCCTTATCACCTTCATAACCTAGCAATTAAGCTTCAGGAAATGAGTGTCTTGGGAACTTAGTTGTGCTATGTCCTGGGTGGTGAGGACTGTAAAGGTGTAAAAGCTGGTTCTTCCTGATCATAAACTCTTATTAAAAGAACAAAAAAAAAGAAGGAAAAATTTAATCTTCTACAGTAAAGATATTCCTTTGGAAATGGTTTTTTATTTAACATTATCTCTACTTTAGTCATAGTGCTGCTTCTTCTGATTTTTATTCCTTCCATCGTGGGGTTGGCAACGGTGGCTATCTTCCGGCATCTGCATCTTAGATACCCATCTTTTTTCAGAGAATTCAACTCTTCTAGTGCAGAGATGCTCTACGACAATACTTGGCCTTTTATGTGTTTAATGGCTTTTACCTTTTCAGTTTAACAACACTATATATTGGTCGACAAAAAGCTGAAGGGCACTTTGGGGGAAAACTACCAACTCTGTTGGCAACATGCTTTCCGAGTCTTTTCCTCTCCACACAATATACGGTGAATCCAGGAGATTAGAATCCCCTTTTAGCCATTCTATGAGGAGAAACCTGACTCATGCCTTTTTGTATACGGACCATCTAAGCTCGGTGAATTCAATCATCAAAGTCACAAATTTAATCACAAAGAAAATTAAACCCGAAGTGTGCTCGAAACTCGCACATCCCAAGTTCGTCTTCACCACTAAGCTACCTCATGTTAAGCCTCACATTTCCTAGCCATGCATGTAATGTATCCCTTTTATAATCTAGGTTTAAAAAGCGTACCTTATCTTCTGTTTGGCACCCACAGGAATAAAAGTTAGGCAAAGAGCCATCTTTGAATCCTTGGCCAATAAAATATACATTATTTTATGTTTCCTTTGTTTAGATGATAAGGTTTCAGACTTCAATTCTCAATGATATTTATCTTGGACAAACAGACCTTGTAATCTTCTGTTCCAAAGTGAGCTGTACAATACAACTTGCACTTTGTAGTTCTGAGATTAAATGCAGCTATATAAATAGCGGTGCATTGACAACATGACGAAGTCAAAGAAACCCATTAACACTTTGCTTCTTAGACATTAAAGACTTTTTGAGAATTCAAAACCCCAGGTTGCTGACAAAAGGAAATTCCATTTGACCACCTGTATGTTACATAAATATACATTTATATTGCTCAAGCCACGCAGCAAACCAAGAGCCTTGAGATTGTGAGAGGCTACAGTGGGGGTTTTTTCTTCTTTTTCTTTGGGGGGGGGGGACCTCCCTTCTACCCGGCTGACCTGATCATAAATTTTGCAAGTTCCAACCACTAACAACTTTCAAAATGGACAGTAAATGCATTTTGCAGTTAGGGCAGGAGAGGTGAGGTGGGTGTCAACCTCATCCGCAATAAACACCTGTCATTTTACCATTCATTTCCAGCCCACATTTTTCAGTCATGGTTTGCTGCTATTAACTTAGCTCATCCCATTCAATTCCTTATGTGGTATGGAGAGGTGCAGGATCTTTTTTTGCAGCCCATTACATCAGCTTCTAAAATATAATATATTCATGCAAAAATAGGCTATATTTTCCTTTGTCGTAGTGGTGAAAATTGATAATTCTCCTACAAAATTATGCTACCGATGCTTCCCAAAAATTGCCAGAATTTTCCCACGCTCGATGCTGACACTCGGCCCAATGAGGGCCTAGGGCCTTGGGCTACAAAACGATATAGACCCAAAACGTCCCAATGCTGGCTAAACAGTCCCGCGATGAGATTTTTGTTCATTTGATAAGTCAAATAAAACTGTCAAATATAAAATATGTGATAGTCAAATCTATAAATGCCTCTAAATGACAAAATATACATTTAGCAGATGATGATATCTCACATGTATCAACAACGTGTCGAATTCTTGTATCCATTTACACGGGCTCGAGGAGGATCGAATCGTTGATTGAACTGGGCTTATCGACCATTCTATATGTTCGGCCCAATAAATTTAGGCAATGAATTCTGGGCTGTAGGAATGTGTGGCAAGGCCCAATACTAACAAGTTGGATGAGATAGTTTGTTGGGGTAATTGAGGAGGCCCATAGGCTAGATTATCGTGCATATGAACATCATGCACTTCCCTAATATGCCTTTTTTTTCTTTTTTTTTGGTGGGACACGGAGGAATTCTAATAGTTTGTCTTGTTATTCCCTATGCATTTTTATTTTATAATAATTCCTTTGGACAAGAATTTTGTTTAGATCAAGTTCAGACAAATATATATATATATATATATATATATCTACTATGCATAATCAAAAGAGGCTGAATTTTCTTGGGAACAAAGAATGTAGATTGGACTATGCATCGAATAAGCAAACTTTTGCCTTCGTCACTAACATTCCATATGTCACAAACTCACAACACACTAGAAAATTTAACCAAAAAAAATGTCATATTCTCGTATTAACGTATATTGAAATTGTGATTTTTATTGATCAATTTATTGGTATTGGAGTCATCTTCACAATTGAAATTTTCGAGTTAAAATCTCAATCAAAATCAATTAATAAAAAAGAAAATTCGGAGTTCATAAATACAATCAATGCTTTAATCATACAAGGCGCTCTTTCTAGAATAAGACTATGACAAGCCAAAGAGGGAGTGAACGAGGTAAAAACGACACCGGTTTTGCTGAACTCCTACCTTGGGAAAAGACGACAAAAGGCAAAAAATAATTTGAGATGTTTTCAAGCGACGGCATGCGACGACTTACGGATTAGACCCAAAACAAAAGGATGGTTTTGTTGGTAAACGTTTACATATCCGCCGCGTTTGACGGTTTCAACCCTAATTTCAGAAAGACAGCTTCAATCCCAAAACCTGAGAGGAAAATATGCACCATCATCATATTATGGTGTTGTTGGTTAATCAATCACCCGTTTGGAGCATTACAAGATTTGTCTAACATAGGTTTTGGGATCTTGATATCTCGCTTCAACACTAAATACAAATTAAAATATTATCTGATATTATGATTTAATGATGACGAAATTGATTTTATATAAAATTATAACCTTAATATTTCTTAACGAGATTATAAATGTTATATATATATATATATTTTAGTTTTCATTAGGATAAAAAAACAAAAACTGGAATCCTCTTGGTCGAGAAAACGATGGGGGGGGGAAAAAAAAGAAAAACTGCAATTCTGTATCAACCTTTTCAGGCGTATGAGTAACGGTGGCTCATAATCTCGACTTTATGATAATGATTTACCCTTTTTATCACATACACTGCTTACTAGGTCTTATTGTGGTGACCCCAGTTGCCTTGTGGTTCACGATATGTTACGTGCAGTTACCCTCCTTGTGAAAAGAAATGGAAAGAGAAAAAAAAAAAATCTGTATTGAACATGGCCGTAAAAAATTCAAATTCAAGCCGCCCCCCAGAGCCCAGTCCTCGAGTCTAGCTTGCATACTGTCCAGATGTTGACTTCACGTCGAGCTTTATTTGTTAATGAAAAATACAAAAAATAGAAAAAGCTGTATTTCCACGGCTACGGGCTCGCGTTGAATCCGTCGCACTTGACAATTTGAGTTTCACGTCAGCAAGTTAAATTTAAATTCCCATATTACTATTTGTTTCCTTGAAGTGTCCACCCAATATCAAATATTTGTTTCTCTCTCTCTCTCTCTCTCTTTTCTTTTCTTTTTTTTTTTCCTTAAATAGTTTCTCAATGCCATGTTCAACTAGTTCACATTAGTTGATATAAATTAGGTGTTCTGTTGGGGTTCAGTCCATTCTTTGTTGTGTAATGGATTTGTTAGGCTTAACTCTATTTTGAAGTTTCTTCTTCTTTCTCTTTTATTATTATTTTTTTTCTCTCTCCTTCTCCCTTCTGCTTGTCTCATTTTCATTTTCCTTTTCTGATTTCTGATCATGTCCATCTTGAGCAAAAATGGCAGTAGCAACAACATGGGGTCTCTTTCTTTCCGTGAATTCAAGAAGCAAGCTTCTTTCTTTTTCAAGGAAAAGATCAAAAGTGCTAGATTGGCACTCACAGATGTTACACCTGCACAATTGTAAGTAGTTTCTCTGTCGTTTAATGTATCAGAATGTCCTTTTAAACTTGTGTTCAAAATTTTCTGTTGCTTTGGCTCTGAAACCGGTCCGTGGATTTGAATTTTGATCTGGGTTATGTGTCTTGGATGGTGGTGATTGAATATTTGGAAGGTTGACTGAAGAGGCCACAAATGGGAATCCAGGGCCACCGGACACACCTACCTTAGGATCCATTTCCCGGGCTGCTTTTGAGCTTGAACATTATTGGGGAATTGTTGAGATTCTGCACAAGAGGTTTGCCATTTCTGTCTCATGGTCTTTTAGATTTGCAGTGTTTTTTTTTTTGACCATATGAATATTTGGATTGTGTATACTAGATTCTCGAGGTTTGATAGAAAGAACTGGAGAGTGTCTTACAATTCCCTTATTGTGCTTGAACACCTGTTGACTCATGGACCTGAGAGTGTGGCAGAAGAGTTTCAGATTGACAAAGATATTATCCGGGAGATGGACAGCTTTCAGTATATAAATGAGAAAGGGTCTGTTGTTCTGAAACCATTTTTTGAAGCTTCCATTCTTGATATGCTTGTTTATTTACACAGATATGTTGTTGTGGGTTTTTGTGGTAAAAGTTATAATTCGTATGCAGCTTCAATTGGGGCCTTTCTGTTAGAAAGAAATCGGAGAGGATATTGAAGCTACTCGAGAAAGGAACCCTTCTCAAAGAAGAGAGAGAGCGAGCTAGAAAGCTGACTAGAGGAATTCAGGGTTTTGGGAGCTTCTGCCAGAGGTCTCCTTCAGCAGGAGGCATTCTACAAGAGTCATCTCATTTTATGTTTGCAAGAAGTAATTCTCAGTTCAACGATCACGATCCTCGGGAAAATCAGGAAGTGTCCTCAGGTGAAGAAAATGTGATCCGTAAAGTTGAAACATCACCAAAAGGCCCAGAGGATGCAAATTTCAGATTGGACAAGAAAGGACAAAGCTTGAAATCTTTGAATAGTTTCAGCAATGGCCAGATGCTTGAAAAATCCGAAACAAGTTTCAAGGAAAACATGGCTCCTACGAAGGAAGAGTCACACCGATGGCCCCAGACAGGGGAGGATAATCCACTTCTGGGCGGCACCAGAGATGAGCCAAGGATCATCGAGGAAGATCATCCGTTCAATTACACGGAGAATCAAACTAGTGCTTCCCTTCTTTCAGCAAGGGATGGAATCTTGCAAGGATGCTAAGTTTTAGAAATTTTCCTGTTGCAGCCATCGCGTCTGCAACGCATCAGTAAATTTAAAAGTCAATGTTCAAGTTTTGTTGTTCCTACCATCATCCGTGTCCTATGATTGGGCTTTCTAGTTCTACAACTGGGATGAATTGGGCAGCATCATCCAAGGTCATAGAATGATGCGTTTGTTTAGCACTTCATAAACCGCCGGTCGAATCCCTTTCGATTATCTTTCGACAAGAAAATCAATGTACAGGCAATAGACTGTAAACTACAGATATGGGCTTCGAATGGCAGCAGGTGTTTTGTTCAGTACAGTAGCTAATATTTCCAGCAATTAGCGTCAAGAACTGATTCCCAGCATCCCAGAACTCAATGGACAAATACGGGTTGCCAACTTGCCTGGTTTTGTTAACACCTATAAACAAAATAGATGGAAGGATTCCCAGAAAATGAATAAAATAAAATAAGCCGAAATGACTTTACCTCATTAAACTCCTCTTTACACGGTAGGACAGTAGAAGTTAAAACCACTGCTTATATATATTATTTGCATCGTAGACAATGGTGGACCTGGACGCTTAAAAATGCACATTTACACGGATTCATGTTACAGGTGCCAAAAATATTGCAGATGCCTACATGAGATACGTATATACATAGTTGCATAGAGGTGGGATTTTAAGATTTGCACAGCCAGTCCTGAATTGCAAGACGAAGTGCATGGTTAGGAGTGAGATGCAGATGACTTAATTTCAAGTTGGTCATAGGAGAAGTTTCGCGGCCATTTTCCAACCATCCACACAATGCTTCACCTTCATATGTAAACCCGTCCGCAGCCACCTGGGGGTCATGCATTATTTCCTGCGAGAAAAGAAGTACTGGATCAGTTAACTGACACTTGACAAGATGCAATGCGTTCACCCTTATGACAGGTGAAAAACCCATGATGTTCCTCCACGATAAAAACAGACTCGGTAAAATTCTGCATTTGGTAGGACAAGGTAATGGCATGTTCAACTTCAAACGAGAGATTTCATGACCAATATACCATTTATGCCCATCCAAATGCCACAAAAATAAAGGGTATGTGTGAACTTGTATGAGTTGCGAGTAGATGCAATACAATTATATGATTATGAACTTCTTAATATCAATTCATAATATTCACATATCATCTACCTTAAGAATGGGGCACAAGAAGAAATGTGGGACTGGTCGCTCTTCTGAAACATGCATCTTTTCCATCTCTCTCACCACTGTAGGTGTTAAGTTGGGTCTATCCCTACCATTCAATTCACAGAACTGCAGCCCCAGGTCTGCCAATCGCCTTGCCACAAACATTGGCCATTCTCCAGCTGATGGATCCAAAATTGAGGCCAATTTTCCACAGGACATTGTTCTACGTACCTCCCCTACCAAACTTACAGGAGGCTTTCCTGTGAGTAGCTGTAGTATGATCACGCCAAAAGAATAGATGTCAGACTTGGGTGTTAGAACTCCCGTTCTGTGAAACTCTGGATCTGTATATGGGAAAGCACCCTTTGGCTCAGTATTCCTGCGAAAACTTGGGGAATAGAGGGTGTCCTCTGTCACCAGCCTGCAGATACCAAATTCGCATATCTTGCAGCTGAGTTCAGAATCTAGTAAGATGTTTTGTGGTTTCAGGTCACCATGAACAATCTTTTCAGGTTTGGAAGAATGCAGGAAGCAAAGGGCGCTGGAGATTTCAGCTATCATACGTGCTCGGATCTTCCATGTCAAGGGACAAGTATTGCTTTTGTAGAATAGTCGGTCTTGGAGGCTCCCATTTGGCAAGTACTCGTACACAAGAGACCATGCTTCTGGGCATGAGCCAAGCAAAGTCACCAGATGAGGATGCTGCAGTTTGCCAAGAACTTGAACCTACAAGGACAATTATCAGTGGTTATCTCATATATCTGAAATAAGGCACAAGATGCTAGCCGAGAATTAAACCTACAAGGACAACTATCAGTGGTTATCTCAAATATCTAAAATGAGGCACAAGATGCTAGCCGAGAATTACAGATGCTGGGCCATAGCTGATATGTAAATGATACTGTACAGCAGATGAATCGCAGTCACTACAAAAAATAACTACAGAGAAATATTACAGTGAATACCCCCTCATTCAAAAGCCAGACAAAGACAGGAAAAGTTCCTAGCTTCCTAAAAGGGACCTGGAGGCTATGTTAACAAGTTAGTTTCCATGTTGAAGCATCTCTAATATCATCTTACTGCTCTCTACAGTTTGGCATAAGCACACAAGTAATCTTAAAGTTTATGACCCCAATGATCTAGACTTCAAACACTAAAATCTTGAATGTAGTTTCAGAACTTTAACCAAACAGACTGTTCAACTTATTCAAACACTCAGCATGACAAAGAATCCAACTAAAAGGGTGGAAGGTAATTTTATCAGTACGTGTCCACATCAATTTATGGGGTAACTATAAAGGGATTCTCGAATTTCACCATTGACTAAAAACAGAAGGTATAATGCTCGATAAGCGGCTATCAGAAACAAAAATAAGTAAAGCTATCTTCTCTCAATCCCATCAAGATACCTCAACTTTTGAGAAGTTACTACTTTAGGGGCCACAACTGACCTCTTTATGAAACTCTGATTGCCCTTGCATGTTATGCGGATGCAGCTTCTTTATAGCAACCGTTCTGCCCAACATTTCGCCCTTGTAAACACAACCATACCCTCCCTGCCCAAGTTTGAAACTTTCAGAGAAATTGCATGTAGCATTTTGCACATCAGACAATGAAAATTCGGCCAATTCAGGCAACTCGTCAGCAACCCCAAAAATACCACTGCAGCTAGAGGATCCAGCTTGCCTGCGGCTTCTCCAACGATCAAGCCAACGCTCAGCTTCCATTTTCTGCCTCCGGATCCTCTGCTTTTCCTGCTGCAGGGATGCAAGGGAAGCTTGAATGCATTTGAGTTCTCCAGCAGCTTCATCATGCCTACGATTTGCTTCCTGGGCCCTATTGTCTAGAAAAGCAACATTTCTGATGGTCCTCTCTAGCTGTCCAGCTGTTTCATCTCTCTCTTTTAATAGTTTCTCTTGTTCCTGTATTGTATTTGTCAATACATCCTCTACTTGTCTCCGAAGTCTGACTTCCTGTGCATGAGCGGATTCAAAGATTCTAACCTGAAGAGAGTAGGGAATCAGATTGCCCATCCTATGAAGAGAAGATAACAAGATACACAAATGTTAACCCTAGGACAAGATAAAAAATTTGCTGTTTCATCATCATCAAAATACTTTTTCAATCTACTAGATAATAAAATCTCCATAAGATGAGGAATGATTGACTGCTGGACAGCATCCACATTTTAAATTAGCATACGATATTTGGAAAAATAATAGATGGAAACATACAAAACCAACATGCATACCTTGTTACTCATCATTTTAGTTAATAATCCATCTAATGGTCAAAAGGCACAAGAAAATAGAGTCATAAAAAAATTTAGCATAGAATGATAATGTATTATGTCTGCCAAATTTTCTTCTTTATTCTTTTTTGTTTTCTTTTTCTGCTCCTTCTTCACTTTTTCAAAGAATGTCTTTCTGTTATTTCCCACGTCCTTCATCCGTCAAAGCTGATAGCGTGGTGTCCAGGCCTCTAAGGGAGACATTGTGTGGAGGTGCCAAAGCATATCCATAGCAGAATGGTTGAGATGCAGGTGTAAAGTGAGTTGAACACTTATGAATTTTAGGTCACATGCTTGGCTACGTCACATACAAGCCAGTTGATTGCTATATCCATCATTACCTTGTTGATGGCTTCCATAGCTTCCCGTTCAAATTTTTGGCGCCTCAATAGCTCTTCATATGCAGCCTTACTAGATTTTTCAGCTTCTATCCTGATTTCTGCCAACTGAAAATACAAAAATTCATCCACCATTTTTGAATCAGAATCTGAACACATCACTATTTCGCCAGAAATAAATCCTGAATCAGAGTTACAACTGGTTGGAATAGGTGAATTCTGGAGATGGCAGTCAAAATTTTTACTCGTCCAACCAGACATGTTAGCTGAAACAGGAAGTTCTGCCGAATTTGATTCATTCTGAACCCAATTGCTAATTCTGGAGCTAGTTGGCAGTGTTGTAGACCTCAATTGAAGAAGCTCTGCACGTAATGGGAGTTTATTCCTATGATACTGCAAAGATTTAGACCTTAAATTTTCCGAGCTTGTACCCTCTGCATGACCACTTGGTGGTAGAAAGTTTGACTCTTCACAGGCTTCTCTCGTCCATATATGTTTCCCTTTGTGGACAAACAAAATTTCACAGAACAAAGGAGCATTTTTGGCAGCATAATTAGCTTTGCTGGAGCTCTTTTTCACCTTTATGCAACTGTATTAAATCACTAGCATCATATACCAAGAAAGAGAGACACAAGAAGACAAAATTCTTTGTAGGATCCCTAGGATGAACATGCAAATGTGCAAAAAAATAAGACTTTGGGACCACCATTAGGTCAAACAAAAAGGGCAGTTGAACATGCTTAAGATTTCCAGAACATATACAACTGCAGAAAATAACAGGTCGCAATGCAAAAATACATCATACAGCTCTGCAATTGTCCCACATTGACTAGGGTATATGCTCTCTTCAGTTATGTGACACAGAAGGTGTATCCATTTGTGCCTCAGAAAAGTGCTTCTCAACTTATGAGACCACACCATGGTATAATTTTACATTCCAAAATTTAGTTTTTATGTGATGTAGTAAACCAAAAACAGAAAAAGTTGGTAATGATCTATCAGGAAACTGCAAAAGCATATTGTAACATTAAAATTTACAAAATAAAAGAGATATTACATCAGACAATCTCAGAACCTAATTTTAGAGATTGTATATGTCAATTTCTGTTGAAGAACAAGTGAAATGACAGAGGGAGACTTACTTTTCTGGCACAGCTCCCATAACAAGCTTCCTAACACTATGATTGGCCACCAATTCTATTATTCCTTTCTGAATTTGGTCACATTCAGTTGTCACCATGCTTACTTTCACCTGCAAAATAATTAATTTCCCTGAAAAAAAACTGCTACAGCAAAGAACACAAATGCTACAAGAATTTAAATCAACATACAGGATTGGCAACATAATCATCTCAAGGCCTAGATAGGGAAAGCCAAATGTGAACCTCTCGTAATAGAGACTGAGATAAGGAAGGCAGGTCATTTTCTACATCATCTTATTTGCCAATTTTCCTCTCCAACTACCAGGATTTCAACCAACAACAATAAATAAGCTTTAGTCCCAAGTTTAATTAGAGTTAACTACATGAATCATTTCTTACTCATTCCGTTCTATTATCAAATAAGTTTAGCGTGAAATCTAATTGTTCTGAATCTTTCTTAACCAAAGATTACCAATTCAATTCAAGTCGTCCTCTCTCTCTCCCCCCCACCCAATCATCTAGATTTTGTCACCCCTCTTAATTAGAACATATGTTGGTTCACATTAAATGGTTCAAAACCTACGGAACCACCACTCCCTCAACTTACTCCAATTGGCGTTACACTTATTTTGATAAAACTATCCTCATTTCCTATTCAGTACTTTACAGAGTGATCACATATCCATGTAAACATCTTCATCTCCACTACACTCATTTTTTGGGCATGTCTATTCAATCAGAAAGAAAAAATTCATGATAACAAATCTGCATCAAATTCGCAATTCAGACCTACAAGAAATCCCAGATATGCTATGTAAACCAATAAGTTTGATAGCCTGGTCAAAGGGGCAATTCAGGACAGAACCCTTCAACAGTGGGAGCACAAGGACAACATTAGGCTCGAATCACACGAAATTATCTGTAATACAGGACATTTCATTTTTTTCTTTTCCAGGCAGACAAAGGGCCACGGGTATTTGTATGCCCCATGCCAACACAAACAACATTATTAAATGGATTTTTAATCAAAAGCATACAAAAGAAAGGTACTTTATGAGTTTAGAAGGTTTACATAAATAATAAGAAGACAAAACATCTATAGCTGAACAAACTGATATGCAGAAAACAGGGATTAATTATGGGAGATTAATGCACCTTTGCTCCATGGCAAATGTTCAAGTAACTTTCCAAAAGCTTCCTGGTCTGTTCTTTCTCCTCTTTTCTATGCGCTGTCAGCACTTCGGCACTTGCTTGACTGGCTGGTAACTTCCCCACTGCAAGCATAAAATAACAATTTCCAGGATTCAATCTCCAATTACAATACCCAAGAGGAAGTTCCCATTTTGTGTTCAGAAAAAAGAAGAACTAGATAGAGAGAGAGAGAGAGAGAGAGAGATTTACAGAGAGTGGGGATGAAAGAAGAAGGTTGGTGAACATGAAGCAAACAAATTTCTCTTCCAATAAAGCTTCTAAACACCCAATGAAGCAAGCTCGCAGCTTTGTCCATTGATTTCTCAACAGCAACATAAACTTTTTCACCGCTACTGCTGCTGCTACCTTCTTCAACAATATCCGGCAACTGAGGAACAACCGCCCGGCCAA
This sequence comes from Bruguiera gymnorhiza, assembly GCA_020883675.1. Classification (NCBI taxonomy): domain Eukaryota; kingdom Viridiplantae; phylum Streptophyta; class Magnoliopsida; order Malpighiales; family Rhizophoraceae; genus Bruguiera; species Bruguiera gymnorhiza. The sequence goes on along the minus strand of JAIRCJ010001042.1, from coordinate 2,143,801 downwards.
ACCCGGCCCGGAAACCTCCCGGGGAAGGAAATCCGGAGATGGGTGTCTGGGTCCGGTCATGGTTGGGTGGGCTCACCGGCTTTAGCAGCTCCATGGCTCTGGCTCTGGCTCTGGCTCTGGCTCTGGTTGATGGGATTTCGGATAGGCCGGCAACGCGCAAGGAAAGAAGAACGTGTCAGAAAATAGAGATTTTTTGTGGCATTTTAAAATATGCGCTTTTCGAAGAAATTTCGCTCCACTGCTTTGACTTTTCTTTTTTCTTTTTTGTTTTTGTTAACTCATCACAGAAAAGAGAAATGATCTCAGCGGAGGTGCTTGTGAACCGGAAGAAATAAAGAAAATAGAACTGAACGAAATTGATGGGACAAATGTTTGGAGTGCTTTGCCTTCTATTTTTTATTTTTTATTTTTAAGCGGTATTTTAATTATTTTCATAAGCTAAAGAGTCAAATTTATTCATTTATTATGTAATATATGTAGTCAAAATACATTCCTCCCTAACATCTATTTTCCCAAGACAAGAATAGTTGGCGACTAACCTCTGAAGTCCGAACATGTGGCACTGCGGAGGAGTCCCCCCTCGACATGGTTGAGTCGGAGCATGGTCAAAATTGGCGTTATTTCTAATAAAAAAAAATATTATTTTAAAAAAATTTTAAATTTTTTTTTATTAAGAGTTAATAGATGCATAAGCAAAAGCATCACAATGTATGACAGGTCAGATAAAATTTACAATGAACCATAAAAATATCGAAGAACGCCTTGTTATATGTTTTTTAATTTTTAATTACATATTTTGTCAACTTAATTGCATATTTAGTTATTTAAAAAAATTAATTTTTTTTAATCGACAAGACTTTACTACATCTTCGAGTAAGATTCTCTGACTCGCAAAGATGACCGATTGCGGAAAATGCAAGAAATACAGGTTTTTATGCAGTGCAGCAACTTTTATTATTAAGAATAACAATATCTCGTACTTACAAAAAATAACAACAATATCTCTTTTCTCGTCTTAATAATGTTTGAGTCTTGGAGAGTAATCTAGCGCTTATGATTAGTTATTTTTTTCGTATAAAAATATCTATTAACCAAAAAAAAAAAGACCAAATAATGCAGTCGTTTACCTGTGTTATATATATATATATATATATTCATTTATTTATTTTACGTCTTTTATCATTAATGTATAAACATAGAACAAAATTGAGAAAGGGGATATTGAATCTAGAAGTCCTTAATCAGCGAAGCGAAGGAATGGTTGGAAAAGGACAGTTCGGCCCATTAAATGCTTATGTACATTTCGTGTCATAAAATTAGGAAAGGAATTTCAATATTAATCACTTGATGTTTGAAAAATAAAAGAAAAAGAAAAAAGTACCCCACCACTTTGCAGATTAATGTTACATTATTTTGAGAAATAATAAAAGATTGAGGTTTATCTGGTAGTCAACTTTAGTGGGTGAAGCAGGTAGATGAACGATGCAAATAAGAGTGCTAAATGCCGAGTATTGGATCCCAGAGGCATCATCACTCAAGGATGATTAGGAATACGACATGGGGTTTAGGTGTTGACGAGGGGTGCCCACTAAAAAACATATATGTATAGAGAGAATGTTGTGTCCAATTGGTACGGAAATTTTGGTAATTGAGCTCCAATTAAATTTTACAACAGAACACATGGTTAAATAAAAAAAAAATCAATTTTATAGTTAGTATTTTAATAATTAAATTAATAAAAATTGAAATTTTTGAATAAATGAATAAATAATGATTATTATATTTTTATGAGTGTTAATCTTCTGTCACATCATAGATTAGGTCCCAGCTTTTGACAAAAGCGGACGGGGAGGAAGGCATTTTTAAGGCCGTTCTGGCCCCAAAGGAGTTGGCATTGGAACTAAAGAGGAGCCATTTTTGAGCCTGACGAAGCCGAAGGGTTTGTAGGTTATTTTAGACACCTTCATCAGGTGTTTCTTTTTTTGTTTTTTTGTTTTTCTCCTCAAGGGTTTAGGTGTATAGATGTGGGTACATTGCGAACATGAAATCTCGTAATGGTCCCAATTAGCAAATAAAGACTCCGCCTTGCAGCCGAAAGCACTCTTGGGATCATTTCTTTGAAGAAAACAAAACAGGTAGGAAGTGAAAGATCCAATCCAATTCATCTGATGCAAATTAGGTTTAGTGAGCCAGGCGTCATCAGAGAGCAAGCATGTTTTATTAACCACAGGTGACACCAAAAACGAAATCACCTAGATAAAATATGAAGGCGTAACCAACATGTCATTGATTAGTTATTGTGTTCCACATTATCTGAGCTTTATCATTTCACCTGTCTACCCGTCGTGAAATTCTTTGACAAAATGCAATCGGGTTGATTTTTTAGTCGGTTTAGGACAGGTCACTTGCATCGAGAAATGATTCCCAAATTTACTACTTTTTTATTAGTTATTTCTGAGAATCAGACGGTAATGGAAAGTCTTATCTTTTTTTTGTTTTTTTTTGGGGAAATTTTTGTCGAAGGCCCGTCTTCCGTCCATGGGAGTACAGTTGGCGATAAATTTCTATTGGAGAAGCAAGAGGAATCAAGGGCTGGCCCCTTCAGTTGAATTGCGAGGAAATGCAGGTTCAAGCCGTCAAAAGAACAGTATTGGACGAAAGAAACAGGTAGGAAATGGACGAAGAAGAGAAAGTAAGAAACACGACTAAGTGACGTAATGGCACGTTCGGTCAAAGGGTCTTTTTTTTTTTCTTTTACAAACCTAAATTTTATTTATAAAAAAAATCCTCCCTCCTCAATCTAATCAGCGAAGGAAAAAACAAGAGAGATCATGAACATCACCGAAGAGAAAGTACTCAAAGCTATATAAGTCAATAAATGAATACGATGAATTCACAAAATAATGACGGTGGTTATATTTATTTATTTTTTTAATATAATAAATTTATTATTTTTAATTATATATATATATATAATTAACTTTTTATTTTAATATATAATATTAAATTAATTTAACTATTTTTTAAGTATATTAAATTAAAAATTTCCTGAAATAATAGATGAGCTCAAAGAGGTAATATTAAATTATATTGGAGCTAAGAAGTAATGAGTAATTATAAAGGTCAAAGGTCAGTCCAAAATAGGATGCAGGCGGACCTCAGATCTCCCGAGTCAAGCTCTAAGAGCTCCGAGAGTCTCTAGTCCAAAATGGCAACGCCCACGAGTGGAGGTTGAAGTGCCAAACGATAATTAGGACACATCTGTAGGGCAAATCACACAAATTTCTCGAATATTCTTACTTTATCATATGGAACAAAATAATCATTGAAGTACATAAATAAATAATTTTAGATACAATAAATCAGTAAATTTATCTAAAAATAATAGAAAATTATATATATTTATTAGATAAATATAATTAATTTGACATAATTTAAATATAAATTCATATCATATTATCATAATTGTTATATATATTATTAATTATGATCAAATTTTAAAATGTAAAAACAATAATTATAATAATATGATGTTTGTCTAATATTTAAAATATCATATTTTTTATGTTATCCAATTTATTTAATTCGTGAAATTATCTAAATACGATAAAAAGGATATACAATTTTACAGAATTTTGCTACAACAGCCAAAGGGAGCCTGAATATGTGAAATTTGATCAAATTAACTACTCCAAAATAGCTCACTAATGTGTCATAAACCAGGAACTCGGCCAAACTGCTTATCAGTTGTACGACCACTTGCGCGCGGGGAGAGAGCAGCCCGGATTGCAAGATACAGGGGCAGGAGTGTTGAGTGTCTCAAGCATGACTTGAGTCATTTTCTCACGGTCCGCCCTAAGGGCGAGAGCTGCTTCAGTAAGCAAAACTGGGTGCTCTTCCGGGGCCACTCGGAGTTCATTGTGGAAGGTATGGTGCCAAATCTTCTCCATATCATCCCAGTTACAAATGGTACCACGCTCAGTTTCATTTTCCAACATTTTGCCGGAAAACAAACAGAATGCGATAGAAAAATTCAGATTTTTCCAAATGTGAGCTAGAGCTTGGGATTAACGTTTAACGAAAACAAAAAGGCGGACCAGATAAGGCAAAGGCAATGTGCTGCCATAATAAAATTTGAATATGAAATCTACAATTTGGCTTTATAACTCCAATTTTCTCAGCCTTTTTTAGTAACTGTGAAATATTTATTTTTATTCATTAGGGATTTTATTGGGTTGTGAATTAGACGATAGAGATAATTTTTCTTATTTTTATAAATTTTGTACTTTTTTAAAATTTAAATTTAAAATTTTAAAAATAAAAATTTACATTATTAAATATGGGTACAATAAATAAATAAATGCATATATAACAAATTCCAACTTTTGCCTTCGCTCCTCGGGAACAAAAGATGTGCGGCCCTCAACGCTGTTTGTTCGCCTTGGACTTGAGGGATTATAATGTGCAAGGCCGTTTTTGTTAGTGAATCTTGTAGCGGATGCATGGAGTTTGGGCTGTTGCACTTGCTCAGGTCAGCAGACTTGGGCCTTCAATTCTTCTGACAGAAGTTCAATTCCCTAGCAAAAGCAGGAGCCGACCCATCAAATCGTATTGTTTTGTTTTTTTTTTTTTTTTTCAAGTACATCGACGACTTCATAATTGATTATGCACTTGCGGCTTTCACTAATTAGCTGAAGAGAAGCATTCATCTTTCAGGCCATCTCAGGAAGGAACATTTTCAGAAATTTCATTCTTACAAATAAACCTGTCATGCGGTGTACACAATTTTTCATCTCCACAATAAAAATTTGAGGAGAAAAAAAATCACTCGTTATTAGTAAAGGTAAATTTAAGCGTGTTATCTTAAATTCAAATTCCTTCAGATACATTCTGTGGGGTATAGAAGTCGCGACAATATAAGTTGTGTTAGGGAGAAGAAAAAGAAAATTGAAGTAAAGCACAAGCGAGAGGAGAAGGAAGGACGTGGTTAGCGAGATGATTGCTGGGGATGGGACATGATGATCGGAGGTGGGGAAGCAAAATCATTGAGCATGAGAGAGCATGAGAGGTGCAATTATGCTTTATGAGAGTGTGTGCTTGCCTGTGCGCTCACCTTTTTACATTTATTAATCATACCCCACATTATTATAACATCTGCATTCCCCCCCTTTAGTTACACTTGTGCACATAAATTAATCATGATCAGAGGCACAATTTGCTAAGTAAAATAAATACAAGAATCAAAGAAGATGCCTGGCCGAAAGGGGGTTTTTTCTAACATTGAGTCCGAAAATTTTATGTATTTCACTAAGGGCCCTAGCTTTATTTTTATTTTTATACTCATTTGCAGGTTTAAAGTGTAAAATTAGATCAGTGTTGTTGAGCGACGTCAGCAGAAACGGTAAACAAATTAATAGGGAAAGAGCCGTTACATGGGTACAAAAGCAAATTGAGTCTCTCCGCTCCACCTAACTAACAATCTTCTTGCTTTCCCATTCCCAACATTTTAATTTATCCGGAACACAATAAATTGTTGGCACACAAACGATTAGCTATAAGCATGCATGTCATGCCAAGCAGAGGCTTTTTTGTTTTTTTTTGGTACATTTCATTCATTGTTTAGTGTGCACACCGAGCGAAGTTGCTTGATTAAGGCCATTTAACCTAAAAATCTCATTAACAAATTGCACAGTACAATTTATCAAGTGAAAAGGTTTAAAGTGTTACACGGGCACTTGCATAATCCGTGATGCTCTAACATTTTAGAGATGGGAGCTTTTCAGATCATAAGAGAGGTGTACGTGTGTGTGTGTGTGTGTGTGTGTGTGTGTGAGAGAGAGAGAGAGAGAGAGAGAGAGAGAGAGAAGAGAGGAGGATGAACATTTCTGATTTCGCCATAGGCTTGAGGAATATCTATCGAGATAATAAATTTTTATGAAGATTTGACAGAATCAATCTCTGTTAATCGAAGGTGTAAGTTATTATGCGTCCATCCGAGTAACATTTTCAAAATAAAAGGGTTGCAAACCTCAATGCTCAGAGCATCAAAATCAACCCTTAATCGACGACAGGTTGCTTGTAGAAAAAGAAAGCTACGGATTTTTTTTTCTTTCCCCAGACTTGTCCATGCCTGCTGCCCGGTGCTCAAGTATTTTTATTTTGATTTTTTTTTTAATATAACTTACTTATAATTTCATATTCTATAATAAGTAAGATTTATTTAAAATAAAAAATCATAAATTAAATTTATATAATATAAAATTATAAATAAATTATACTCATAAAAAAATAAAATAAATATAATAAATACTGATGGATATTTACGAAAAAATTGGGGCAAAAGAAGAAAGAACCAAAGCCACGAGAGGCAACACAAAATTTAATATACGAATCTTCTCAAGTATGAAGGCCCCTTTATCATATCACACGACGCGGTGAAATCCAAGCAATTTGGTTTGGTGCCCCCACAAGAACAAGAGGATCATATCGTCAATCCATCACTACAAGAGATATGTCATATGACATAAACAAATCACCACCACGACACAACAACAGAGAGATTGTGTTGTAAATTATCCAGTGTGAAAACTTCCAAGTTCCAACTTGTTCTTTTCGGTCATCTTTTTTTTTTTTTTTTTTTTAAAGGCAACAAATCGGACTTCCAATTTCACACGATTTGGTGTTTCAAGGACTTCAATTTTCAATATGGAGAAATTGACCCTCCATTTTCTTGACTTCAATTTTGTCTTTTGAATATTCCGAGTTCCAACCTAGCAAGGCAAACCACGAGCCACGTGTAGATGGATATATCAAATTAATTTATATCTATGAATTACTATAGTTTGAAGTTTGTCACGACTTGGATGAATATACTTGACATTCTAGACTTTCTTTCATGTTGAAATTCCAACTATTGCTCCAGATTATTGTATACTGGAAATCAACCTAAACTGGGATATATAGTAGTTTAGTTTCTTCTCTTCAATCAATAAATAAACAAAAGATATAATTTTTTTTTTCTCACAACTAGGTAGTATCACGTCGGTTAATTCTAGCAATTGTACATTTTTTTTTTTTAAATTTCCTTCCAGGGCAATCATTCATGTCAAGACTGAAAAATATACAATAAATTTTCTTCTTGGGATCTATCAAAATTTAGATCTTGGGGCAGTTAGGTCAACATTTGAAGTAAGTTTGTGGAAATGTCAAACTACAATTTCGCTCGAAATTATTTTTTTTTTCTTGTTCAAAGTGAATCCAAACAACCCAATCATGCACACTAATATCTTATCTCACAAGACAATGGGCACAGAGTCATGACTTGTCAAGGAGGTCTCAGATGCCAGAATACAACAAATTCAATAACCAAATCCCAACTCTCCCAGCATCTACCGCGGGAATCCTAAGCAGTAGGAACTATACAGTTCTCTAAAGCAAACATGTGTATCGAAGTGGTGGCCCGTAGGCAACTGCGGTGGGCCCACACTGTAGGCTCTACCCCTTTGAAATCGGCATGCATTGGGACCCATGTGAATACAGCTGGTTCTAATGCATCGATGGCAGCTTTCTGCAAATATATAGATGCACAAAATATTGCTAGTGTTAATCACACAACGGTGAGATCTGAAAATTAATATTATACCTTAGCAAAATGAAAAAATTTAAAAAGAAAGAAAGAAAGAAAAGCTAGGTAGACGGATGCTTGGAGATGAGTGGGATACACTGTCAACTATTTAAAAATGTGTGCTTATTATAATTATTTACATTTTTTGTGTACATAATACACTTATAATTGTAGATCAAATAAATTTCTTTTATTTTAATTGAATTTCATTTAAATTTTTATTTTCACCTACAGTTTTTCATTGATTTAACTTGAAAAGATGAGTTAAATTATTAAGAAAAAAATTTTAGAAATGTTTTAAACAAAATTGCCGTAGCTAACCCTTCGGGGGATTTCTCCCACGCCCATCTTCCATGTGTCTTTGTAGCGGTGCTATAAAAAAACAAAATAAATAAATAAGGCTCTGTTAAAAGATTGTATAATTTCACTTGCCCGTTGCTTTATTGTTTCTGTGGGAAATAGTCCCAAAGGTCATCTTCATTTTTCCGAATAATCCCCAAACAAAACAAAGAGATGCTTTTGATTTGAAACAAAACAATCCCCAAAACTTTTATTTCTGTAGTCTTTTTTTTTTTTGTCTAGAAAAATGTTTTAAAAAATATATATATATATATATAATACAGCGTACCAAAATAGTATAAAAGACAAATTTCAAGCATAAACGTGAATAAACAACGAACGAAAACAAATAAGATATCAGAAGGTAGAGTTTGGTAATTATTAGGAGCTCGAACCTCTATTTTATCCAATCATGATGTAGAGAAAGCAATGAAAAAAAATCAAAATAAACCAGGAAAAAAAAAAGAAAATTTGGGAAGAAATTAAAATAGACTAAAGCCTCGATAACTTAGAGGCAAGAATAAAAAATATCGCGAGAAATGAATTTAAGGGAAAGGCAGACAAGCACGTTAACATCAGATGGGTCTTGGTGTAGTAAACCACGTGCATAGATGCATCAAAGTTCGTAGAGATCAGAGAAAAAGCAATGCTTTTTCGCTTAACCTAGATTTTATACTGGATTTAGGTCATGGCTGACCAACCACAAACAGTTAAAACGTCACTCTCCCTCTCTCCCTCCCCCATATTTTTAGAGCAAAAAAGTGCTAGACTTTTGTGTGTGTGTGTGTGTGTGTGAGAGAGAGAGAGAGAGAGAGAGAGAGAGAGAGAGAGAGGGAGAGAGGGAGAGAGGGGTGGGTTGAGGATGTTGAAGTGAATGTTGGCTTGCTATATATCGCTTGCATTGGATCCTTCGCCAGAAGTGGGTTTCAAGGCCACCTAAACTCTCTCTCTCTCTCTCTCTCTCTCTCTCTCTCTCTCTCGGTTAGGAAACATTTTCGTATAAGGTTAGAGAAGTGGTGGCGCCATTGTATGATTATATCCTCCTCACTAGGCAGTGGATTGTCATTTGTTTATCAGTTAACTGTTTCTGTCTCTCCTAGGATTCTCAGTTTTCTGGCTGTTGACTTCTGGGGCTCTTTTTTCCCCTATGGATCACCATAATTTCTGCTTTCCTTATGATCTTCTTTTGTCTTCTTGTTTCTAATCAGGTCAAATCCTAGCTTTTGGTTCCTGGGTTTTGCTTTTTTTGGAGTTTTGTTTCAACCTTCATCTTTCTTGATTTTGGTTTCTACTTTTGATCCTTTTGTTGTCATGTTCTCGGAGTTGAAATCAGTTTCTTTCATGGGAGCTGTGTCAAACTCTCAGGTGATTTTCTCCGAAAAAGATCTGAATTCCTTGGAATTTGATTTCCTTGGAAGAACCTCTTTAGAATTTGAAGACGAGTATGATGTTGCACCTATAGAAGATAATTTTGATCAGGAACTTGACAAAAAGAAGCAAGAATTGCAAGACCGTGAGCAAGAGAAAGGAAAAGAAGCAGCACGTGAATGTCAGATATTGGTTTCTAATTTGGAGGTAAGATTGCCATCTAAAGGCGAAGAATTCAGGAAGGTTCAAGATAATAATGTTGAAGATGAAGGTGATGGGTTCAAGACTCCAACATCTTTGGATCACAAAATCCCACCAGTGATCCTCCAATGTCCGCCTGCACCACGAAAGCCCAAATCGTTTCCATCAACAAAACGAAAATCGCCCGCCCGCCGCACAGCCCTACTTGATCTGTCAAATGAGATTGAATCTTTGTTTCCACCGGCTCTTGTTGCAGATCTTGGTGGCAAGATCAAGAAAGCAAGACAAGGAAATGACACCAAATGAGACTTCACCAATGATATATATATATATCTTTTGTATTTCAAATTATAGTTCATGTCTCTCTCCTATTTTAATTAAGCTACTCTATATCTATGATAACACAGTTTATCTCCTTTTCATTTCTTTCTCCCTTTCTTAATTTCTATACTTGAAATATGGTTCTTTCTTTTACATTTTTCTCCTTGTTGGCTGAGAATTTTTTGCGGCGATAGTGCTTTTAATTTGGCCATAGATCTGTACCACATATTGTCTATATGCATATATATTATATATATGGTGGCATTGGCGTATACGACGTTGGTTTTAATAGGTGAAACAGATCTGTATCTGCAAAGGAACAAACTAAAATACGAGTTATCAACTTGTAATAGATTCTCTACCGGGATTCTTACTTTATAGGAGCCCATAGCATATACATTTGTAAAAGAGTATCAATCGTCCTTCTATTTATACGTCCAAGGAAGACTTTTGAGCACAAAGATTGAGCGGAAATCGGGCTGCCTGAAAATGTGTGCAGCAGTGCGCTTTATGTGTTTTCAAGTGAAATTATGTGGGATTTGCATTGATTTTCCCGAGAAGCAAACATCCGGTAATGGTTTCGCCAGCAAGGTGAGGTAAAACATGTGGAAAATGTTAGGATAGAGGAGGGGTAGACAGAGATAAAAATAAAAATAAATAAATAAATAAATAATATATATATATAAACGAGGTACAAATTATTAAGGTATAATGTGCATAAAACTTAAGAAAGATATACATACAATTATTAAAAAATATTAAATACATATTATATAATATTAAGCTATATATTTTATTTTAATTATTTGCAAATTATATTTTTCAAAAGAAAAATTAAGTGACACCCGCGAATCTCACACCATCAATCTCTCTTTATCTCCCGTCCAAGTGTCGACACCCAGCCCAAATGGGATATCCCCCTCTAATATGGGCTCGCAAAAATTCTCGAAACAGCACAAAGTGGATATCGTCCCAAACTCCAATGTAATAGTTTTACCTTAAAAAGAAAAATGTTGAGAGGGAAATTGGGCACAAATAGATAGAGATTAATTATAACTATTGATTTTAGTATATAAAAAAAATGTAGAAACTATAATCAACTAAAATCAATGATTATAATTAAATTATGTCCACTTTTATGTTCAATTCTCCTGAACTCTAGTTTTTTTTTTTTTTTTGGCATCCTGAAGGGTTCCCAGTTAACATTCTAAAGTTCAGGTTTTCGCCACTCCTCATGCTGATTCTATCCTTCAGATCTCTACTGCTACCCTCCTTTCATGAAACTTCAAAGGATTTTTGTTAACATTATTTGCAAATACTTGAAGACAGATGAGACATAATTCTCAAATGATGATTTCAGTTTTGGGATGGTTAGTCTTAGATTTGACCAGGACTTTACCAGAGGTTAAACAGGTAAAGTATTACATAACAAAAGTTAGTCATTTCACTTTCCATACCATCTCATTCCGAGAAAACATCAAACCGACAATGGAATTAATCTTCCCGAGGCTTCGGGGGGAAAGTTGGGAACATCATAATTCTTAGATACCCTACATATTACATAAGCATCCCCTCAATTCAATTGGGATGATAATTGAGTCCAGTTTTAGAGTTGAAATCCTTTATTCTTAACCCTTAGCTGTTTTACTATTTGGCTTAGCAATAAAGAATTTTCAAGGTTCCTGAAAGCAAGGAACGCTTAGAATTTGTGGAATATGAACGCATCACTTAACAAACTGTTACGTGGAACAATACCAAACATTTTCATGAATCATTGTTAGAAAATTTCCAGGTATTTGACCGGAAGGCATAAAACTTGCCACAACTTGGTTCTATAAATTTAATTTAACCGAACTTCTTTTTTTTTTTTTTTTGGGGGTTTAGATCGTAAACCTTAGGCAGACCAATTTAACCGACCAATTTTCCCCTAATTTAACCGACTTTAGATCGTAAACCTTTTCAACTACAAGTAACCCATGAAGTTTGGTAGGTAAGCAAGCAGATTACACAGTGCAAAATAAGCCCCAACTCATTCGAGTTCCGGCCATCTTCATTTAAATAACTAGGCCATCCATTTTGATGGATCCTCTTGATTTACAATGATGGACATTCTAATCAGCCGAGTTCAGGGCACCAGAAATTGGCCCACAGCTCGTTACTCTAAGTAGGCTCCGCCTGTGGGAATGTGTAAACCACCAGCTCTGGAAAGGAGGTGGACTTCATGTTGATCTTGGACCTAGCCCAATTATAATTGCACAAGCTTGTGAATGAGCTTAGATTGGAGAACTGAAATCTTGGAGACGTGTGATTAAAAATTTATATTTATATTTTTATAATATTAAATTTTAATTTTTAAAAAAGTATAAGATTTATAAAAATAAAAATAATTCAATTGTATAAATTATAATAGTCTTCTAATAAAAAAAAAAAGGAGAACTGGAGGAAACTATTAAAGAATAATTAATCTCATTTTTGGTTTTTAATCTGGATAAAAATGGATCGATCCAAAGAGAATAAAAAAAAATTCTAAATAAAATGGTCTATGGCACTACGTTGTTATTTTGTAGTGCCTTTTGCTAGAGCAATTTTACTGGGGTAGAGATACGATTTTCCCTTCTTTTTTTTTTTTTTTTTTCCTTTTGGTGGGGTATGTCGCACTACTATTTTCTTTTGGCTAAATAATGATAATACAGATGATCTTTCAACATTTTTCATTGAATTAATTGTTGTCAAAGGCTCAGTATTTTTAGCATTATTTGACTAGTATCAGAGATGTAGATCTCTCTAGGATTAAATATAATCCCACAATAAACTGAGATGGCTTTGAAAAAGCTCATTTTCTGAATTCGTCCGTGGGGTTTACTCGTTATGGTAACGAGTAACTGTAAGACGAGGACAAAAGGGTCTTCCCAATAGTGGGCCCAAGGAAAGGTAAGCTTTTCCAAATGGCGGTGGAATTGCCGTCGACAAGCAAAGAAAAAGGTGCATGTCTTTTTCTTCAGCAGTGTTCATTGGATACTTCTCATCCCACTTAACCTTAAAAGGGCAATGCTATGAAAGCCCTTTGGTGTCCCCAATAATTTTCACGCTGCATAGTGTGAACATAGTCCACTAACATGGTGCTTGTTAAAAAAAAAACAAAACACTAATGGTCATTAACATGGTTGTTTTGGTGAGAAGAATGAGAAAATATAGATAATATTTATAACGGACGATTTTCTTATCATTAAACTGAATTATTCGTAGTATGGTTATTAACATAATAAATAAATAAAACTGCCCATGTTTGCCAAAAATGTTAACTCTAGTGATACATTTGTAGTAATTAAACGTATTAATTTGTTGCAGATTTGCAGTCTATTTGTTGAGTTCACGTTTATGTGGCAGACTAGACATGTCTAAAATTCTCTCGGCGAGGACTTGCAAGTTTTTCAAACCTCAAGCCACATATATGCTAAGTTTACCGTCTTCCCTTTTAATAAGAAACTTGATTAGTGTGGACCAAAAAAATAAAAAACATAAAAAAAAAAAGGAAACCTGATTAATGATAAGGAGCCTTGAAGATGTCATACATACCAAACCCCGGTAGTCCCGTTCTCAGCTTTTTTCTCGAACAACCTATTGTCACATGAATCCAGGTAAATTTTTATCTATTACGATGAAGAAATGCTTCCTTAACCTGCCTTAAATTATCTGGTTTCTATAAAATGCTACATATGTATCCAAATTAGTGGACCAAAGTGGGATTTGACTGCTCGGAGAAAGGGTAACACTGTCAATTTTTGGCAGGGCCTTACCTTGGATCTTGGCTTATGAGTGGTCTGGTTCACTTTAAATTTTTTTTGTACATACACAATTATTCTGTTTCCTCTTCCTAGTCAACAAATTTTAAGTAAAGTGATGAAAAGAGTGCACATAAAAGATGCGTCTTTTCTCTTTTGGACACTTTTCTGCTTGTCTTTATTGTTTCACACAGGTAAGCAATTTCTTGGACTAATGCATTGGTGGAAACCATATGTTTGCTCTATAATTTCTGAGAATCTGTTTAAACTGCTGATGTCTGTTAGAGGAGAACACCAAGGAAGTGACACTTCTTATTTCATAAACGGTGCCTGAAGTGACCTCATTTGTGACACATATTTCTGAGCTCAATCAATCTAGCCGTACAAATAGAGAAGATACTCTTGGTTGGCAGATATGGCTCAACAGGTAGTTCTTTTGTCCTCCTATCGTAAGCTTTGAATCACCTCTCATGGGTTGTCCACTGGATTTTTATTTTTCTCTGAGATTCTGAATTGAGGTTCTGTGTGCTCTTTTGATTTTTTCTGATTGAGAGGTCCAGACTTTCTTTGTCACATTGCTGTTGTTCCTGGTGAAAGTAAAATTATGGTTCTCGTCATTTTTAGCCATTATGTTGAAGGGTTTTGATTGATTTGCCGAGTGATTGATTGCAGCAAGAGGGTTGGCCACTGGGATTGCAACCCCTCCATGCGAGGGTTGGTTTCGCCAGGAATGGTGAATTTTCTGGATCAGTGTCATTCAACACACTACTCACTGGTTCTCCAATTTCATCAACAGATTCCTCGTCAGACTTGGACACAGAGGTCAGTGATGATTAACAGACATTTGTTGTAAAATTCATGGCTTTGTTGCACAGAGGTCTGATGTTTGGAGATGTAATTCAAGATTTGACTTTCAAAAGTTCGTATGACGTGGTTAGAATGTACCATCGGCTTTGTTCCTTCCAGCTTGTTTTTTTCATGACCAGAGATTCTTGGTAATTCTGGTATTTTACTAGAAAATGAGGCTGCCTTCCTTTCCTTTTTATTCATTTATTTTTTTTCCATTTCCCAGAGAAAATAATAAATGGACTAATTAATTATTGATGAAACTAGTTGTCACTTGGTACCTTATCCTGACTTACCAATTCAATTAGCTGGCACAGCATAATTGCTACATTTGTCATCCCCAATCATATATCTGGAAAATCTCCCCGGCTATGCAGCAAAGAAACATATTTTAGCAGTTGGCCTTTGCCAAAAGAGAATGCAAGGAAAAAATTATTATGTCCGAGCGTCTTTCCTCCCAATTTTTGTGATGAATTTAATTAACTCAACTGAAATGGTTAACAAAAGGGTGAAAAAGTTTCAAGCTTTTGACTGGGATATATAAAAAGATGAATTGCAGATGTTTCTGTTAATCTTGGAATCATGTGGCTCCGATACTTCACTTTCTCTACTATGGATGATTTCAGTCTACAGGGTCTTTCTTCCATGACAAGAGCATTACACTGGGGAGCCTCATGGGTGTATCTAGCGTATTAGAGCTATCTGGAAAGTCATCAAAAAGGAGGAAAGCAGAAGCAGTAAAAGAGAATAAGAAGAGCCAGAGACCCACAACATGGTTTTTCTCTTTATGTTCAAAAGACACTACAGATGCTGAAAGTGCGAACAACCCACCATCTCTAGGACACTTTCTTGCTGTTGAGAGAAGGGCAGCAAATGAATGCAGAAGACCTCAAGGCCCTGCAGCCATTTATGAGGTTGCTGATGAGCTCATTACCTTAACCCAGCCTGTTATAGAACCAAACTCATTTTTTGTTGATGGCCATGTTGCTCCTCCTGGACTAAATTCATTGTGTGATCCACATGCTGAAATGAGAAAAAATGGAAGAGGCAGTGGGCAAGGAGTTCAAGTTCTGTTATCTTGCATGTTTGGACAACCATCCCAGTGAATGAACCCTTTTTGGCTTTTCCTTTCTTTTTTTTTTGGGTGTTTTCTTGCAAGAAACAAGGATTTCTCCCTTTCTTTCCGAAGGAAACAGATCTCCATGTTTTGTGATGTGCACACTTTTATACAATTACCATAGCTGCGTTTATGCATTACCATGTCTATCTTCTATGCAAGCAATACTTGGGCCCCAAGCCCCTTATTTGAGCAAAGGTTGTTGCTGTTCAAAGAGTAGTTGAGCAAGGTGAGAACTTCGTAACATCAAAGATAGTTAAATAAGCACGGATATTAGAGGAGAGAATCGGACACGATCTCACATCGTTGAATTTAAACCCACTATGTATCTGAGTAGTCTGACCTATTGTTTTTTTGTTTATTTTTATTTTTATGTTCGAGATTTCCATTTGTTTTGAGAGACGGATTTCAATGTGAAACGCTGATTGGTTTACCCAATTAATCCCTGGTACATGAAGAGCCCACTTGCAGAATAAAGTTTACTCAAACTGACATGATGAAACGTCAATTTATTCGATAATATATATTGAGAGAAGAAAAAAGGCCGCAAGATATTGAAATTCCTTGGTAATTTTTTTCTCTCGGTGTAAAAAATAAGAAAGTAAAAATAGTATCTCATAATTTTTGTAAGCCTATATTTAATATTATTAGATATTTTGAAAAAAATTTAAATTTAGAATTTTTAATACAATAATAAATGACCTCTTAATTATTGAATTAAAATATTTAATGATACTATTAAGCGATCGATTGCTCATTAATTTGTTCTTTTCCATGTATGAGTATGACACATTACTAATTCTTTTTGAAATTTCAATCACCAACTAATAGGATTGGAAATTCAACAAGAATTTATGAAGTAAGTACCTTCTTCTTTAATCTATCGGTCCTTGTCGAATGTCCCATTGCTCGTAGATATTTCTGCTCCAATATCGTTAGAATACTATGGAGCCAAAGACTAATACGCGCAAGTGGTAACTCTTGATTGATTGATATGAATTCCTTGACCAAAGACAGAGTTTGATATTTATCATTTTTAAAGACACAACGGACTCATCTACTTTTTAGGTGTGAAGTAGAAAAGGTTACTTTATACAGTCCAAAGGGTGATATTAGTCACGAATTTTGGCTGGTTGATAGCAACTTCTTAGTTTAAAAAAGACATTAATTTTTTTTTTTTTTAACTTTTTAGTTGGTGCATCCAACTAACTATGGCAGACAGATGAGATTCCGCGTCTCAATACCCACATAAACCCCCCCCCCCGCGGGAAGTCCTATTCTAAAATTTAAGCCATCATTTAAAGAAATATAAAACATTAAAACTTTAAATTGGATGTGCCCGTGTAAATGACAGGGATTTGGTATTTATGTAAATAGCTTTGTGCAAGTATGTGAGAGAGTAAAAAATATATAACTTTATTCCTATTCTAACAAATAAAATGCTTTATCGGTTAAAAATAAATACGTACCTTATAAATTACAAAAAAAAAAAAAACAATAATGTTATTACAATAAATCTCTGACTCGTACTTAAAGCCATACTTCTTAAACACATTTATAAATCTCAAACTAGATCTTGCTGTTTATTAAGGAAGAGGCTACCATTTCACTAAATTAATCAACTAAAACTTTACTCTTTTCTTTTTTTTTTTGGTTTCCATTTTCACATTTTAGTCGAAGAAATCAAGGGTTGAACGGGTCTGCAAATCGGCCTGCCAGGGGACCGTGTTGACGTAAGTGGGTTAAAAAAGCCTAGAAAGAGACCTCATCGCAAGGCAGGTAAAAACGCCGCGCGCCCTCATTTTACCCCTTTTCCTCGCAGAACAACAATGTGCAGGCCTGCGTCTTGTATGGCTTTTTCAAACACTGATTGGCCCACCATTCTGTTCCACGTGTCCACATTCATCTCCGATGTTTTCCACTGGGGCCCTTCAGTAAGGCCCCACCCCAACTTTTGCCTGAATTTTTTTATTGGATTTATGCCATACGCGCATGCATGACAGTACCAAAATTATTTAATCCACGGAGACATGATCACAGGTTCACGTGACAACAAACCAACTGCCAACAACACCGCAGGCTTTTCTTCTTCCGCCATTTGTAGTTTTGTAGTTCTGTACAGGAAATCCTGATACAAAATCTTAAAAAAAAAAATCACATTCTAAAAACTAATTATTAAAGTGAAAAACCAGAAAGGTTCTAACAAATCCCATATCTTGAAATTAAGATTCTAACAAATCCTTACCACTTCTTCTTCTTCTTTTTATTCTTAATTTTATCACTATTTTAACAAATAAGTAACTGTTAGTGATAGAAAGGTTCAGTCAGTCCACTTGCTGATACCACTTCGGAAAAAGGAGTTGAGCCAAAGATATGCTCCCACGTTTTAAGGGTCTTTTCGTGTGATAGCAAATAGCAATTCGAGAATGTCTGAGCTTTTTAACTTGAAGAAGAAAAGAATTTCTTTCTTATAATCATCCATCCAGGTGTCTAACAGACCTTGAAGCAGTAATCAAGGCTGCTTCAATCTCAAGTAAACAGAAGGGGAAAATAGAAGTGACCCACCCACAGCAACAATATATCAGCAAACTTACCAACCAAAAACCAGCAATTGCTTATTTCCCAAATCTACCAACTAAATGGACCTCTATCTATCTTATATATATATGTATACATCAACCAGGTCCAGCACCGACATCCATTCCTTGGTATTTTTGCTCCATTTTTTGGATCAAAAATAAAGAAATCCTTGATTGTCAGTTCCGATCTCTGATTGCCAAACGATGCCAACCAGTGTTAAGGCTTATCGATCCACTCATTTTCTGAAGAAACCCTTCCTGAGCCACGGGCCCCCATTTTTTCGAAAGAACCCTTCGCCGATAACCCTTTGAAGCTGTTGCTTCCCTCCCCGAAGTTTCTGGACTTCTTGGCATTTCTTGGTCTGGGAGAATCAATGTCTCCGATGCCTCCAGCATCATCAGGATTTTGGACTTTAGCAACAACTAAGCGCATGATGGCACTTCGACAGAATGGGCAGACTGGAGGGGTTACGCATGCAGTCGTCGGGTTGGGCTTGTTATGGCAGCAGAGGGCTAATGTGCATTGTGCACACATCTGATGGCCGCAGTCTTGAACTTCAATTGTGCAAACTTGCTCAAAGCATATGCAGCATAGCTCTGCATCACTTCCCTGCATATCACAATACCCCAGTAAAAACATTAGACGTACAATTTTCAGTCACCGAAATGTTTTCTTTATAAATGACTCGTTCAAAACAGGGCAAATAGAACTTTATTAAAATATTGGAGGAAAAAACACTTAAACAGTTGATAAAAAAATTGCTATGCTAAGGCCTAGGAATGACAACAGTCACATAACCTCAGAATAATAGTCTCATGTGTACAGTTCAACACCGTACTGAACATTCAGGACCATGATAGATCAGTTCATAACTCAAATTCAGTATCAGATAAAGGAAAATAAATTGTAAAATTTCACAGCTCAGCCACGGGCACTGCAATCACGGAAACCATAACACAAACTATTCCGTTAATTATGGCTCATGTGCCAATTGAAGATAAGAGGCTGAATTTGAACTATTTTTATGTTGTGTTTCACCTTGAGTTTCCAAATAAAGCTTAATCCAGTTCCGGATAAATTTCCAAATTTTCACAAATTTGTAACTTTGCAACTTTTGTACCTGATTGACTAAATTACATCAAAATAAGTCATCATTAATAAAAACCTTTATAACGTATGAGGTAGGACAATTTACCTCAGACAAACTCTCATCAACCTCAACATCAGAATATGAAGGAGATGGAAGTGAGTAAGCAGTCCCCTTCAAGATTTTCTTCTCTCTTTCTTTGTTAGCATCCATTAATGCTCGTTCCAGTAGGGATTTAGCCTCTTCATTGAGCTCACTGATGAACTTTAAAGGTGATGGCCAGACAAGAGGCTCTGCTGATGAAGGATTTAGTAATGCTGCACACACTCCATGCTTGTGCTTCAAAGCAACCACATAAGGTATTCTCCTGCATTGGAAAAAAAAAATGTTGAGATGTTGAGCAGGAAGAGAAACTTCAGACAAAGAAAAATGATGGCAAATCCAACTCTCAGCAATCAAATAATGACCAAAGATAAAGCGAAGATAATCTTTTGGTTATAAAAAACATCTGACTATTATCAATCAAAAGAATCTACCGTTCACTGCCTTATAGAGTAACCTCATAATTACACCCCCTCCTTCAACAACCACGAAGATGTTTTACAAAACCAATTGCACCAAAAGGATTGGAACACCTACGTATGTGTCCTCAGCTTTGCAAATATTGTGAAGACTAGTGAGTGCTTTATATAGGTAGAAGTGAATTGAGTTGTACCCAGATGCATCTATTTGAAGACGATTTGCACCCCATGCTAGCAATTCACGTATGCAATCAACAGATCCTCCTCTAGCTGCCAAATGAAGAGGAGTGCTCCCTGGGCAACTGTAAGAAGTAATATATTGGTATTGTTGAAGAATAAAAGGGAAAAATTAAGATGATCAGAGAATAAAACTTTTGGCATGACGTTACCTATATCCACCTGTTGAAGCACACACAAGAGCACCATTATCTAACAGAATACGCACACAATCAGCCCGCCTTTGTCGGGCTGCTAAATGCAATGGCATAGCTCCTCTGCCATCTCTAATATTGACAAACCGTGCATATCCCCTGGATTCATCTCGGTTAAGTCAATACGATGATATATACAAAAAATCAATTAGCCAGGTAAAATAAAACTAATCAATCTAGAGAGGGACAGTCAGTTACCAAGAAACAGCGACAGGGCTAGACCGGGCAGTGGAAAGAATAGCTCGAAGACAATCAGAATGGCCAAAGTAAGCAGCATGGTGCAAGCATGTTCTTCCATTAATTGAATCAAACTTCAAGATCTGACAAATTATAAAGAATAACACAATCAATTAGTATTCACAATTTAAAAAAGAATAGGTGAAGCCTACAGAAGAGAGGAGACATTTATCAAAAAAAGAAGAGAGAAGACGGCAATGGATTTTCACTTACATTTGCTCCTGCTTCGATGAGCTTTTTCAGACAGGCGATTTTGCCGTGCATTGCAGCCAACATAAGAGGAGTCTACAACAATAGCAACCATCAATCAACATTACATTTCATTTAAACCAAGACAGTTAAGGGAGTTAGGAGGGCCAAACAATTCACGGAAAAAAAGATTCCACATTCGTGTACAATCAAGAACTCTCACCTGCTTGTGACGATTCATTACATCTGGATCCACAGATTGCTCCAAAAGCATGGATAAAATCTAAACGCCGTCGAAAGCACAAAAATCCATTAAAGCTCAACAAAAAACCAATATCCATCAACCAAAAACCAGGGAATCTCACAAAAAAAGAAGAAAAACAAAACTTGACTTCGCCCCTAAAGAAAAAGACCCAACAACCAAAAAAACCAAAATTTAATCCTAAAACGAGCAAAAACCAAGAAATCCACCTCGATCTGGCCATTGGCAGCAGCAATATGAAGTGCAGATTGGCGATCATAGACAGTTGTTTGATGCAAGAGAGAAGGCTCTCTCTGAAGCATCGCCTTTGCAGTGTCTAAGTCACCAAGCTGCACAGCATAGAAAAGCCCATGCTCTTGGCTCGCTGCACAACTCAGACCCTGACCCATATTTCCACCACCTTTCTTAAGACGGTCGGCACTTCTTCCCCGGCTCACCGGAGAGGCGCAGCTGCACCACCACCACCACCACTATCTTGAGACACCTTCTCCAAAGAGAAATGGTGGCTCTTCATTTCTTTGCTCAACGCGGAAAAAGTGAGTGTCTTTAAGTACCCTCTCAAAGAGGGGGTCTAGAGAGAGAGACAGTGAATCGTTTTTACGGGGGAGAGAGAGCGAGTGTCAATGTTGAGTTCGGAGCTGCCCGGAAGCTGACCGTGTCAGTCAATGAGGTAAGTACGGGCAGCAGTCAGATATTTATTCGGGCAGTTTAAGATTCCAAACCAACAGGGGCCTCTTTGAAGAGTCTCCCTTGTCCAAATCTAGTTGTAGACTGATCTCATCCGTTGAAATCTATGGAGGTTGATCATTGTGGATGATAATTATATTAGACTTTCAGGGGCTTAACCCAAAATTTTTTATTGCAAAAAAAAGGATAAAATTTTACTAATATCACAAAAAAATCAAATTAATATTTAAAAAAAATTAAAAATGGTTAATGTTATAAAAAATATTTAATGTCTTATGACTATAATAATTTGTTAATATTAATTGCAACATAATAACATAATGAATATTGATGTGTTATATTAATACCAAAATTTTATACTATATAGATGAAGAATTAATTGTGTTGTAAAAGATATTAAATATTTTTTGAATTTAAATAATTTTTAATATTTATTAATTATAATTTAAATAAATAAAAAGTTAAATTATTTTTTAAATATAAATTTTAATTAAACAAATAATTAGTAATTTATTTGATTCTAAATTTATATTTAAATATTATTATGTATTAATACATAAAAAATAATATAAATATTATACAATAATTTTTACTTAATTAATTTATTTATAAAATTAAATAAAATATAATTAATTCATATTTTTAAATGTACTTATTTTTTAAATATTATTTCTAAATTTTTTATTTTTTATTTGGCCAATAAAATGAACCAATGTTATAGAACTTGAAGTCTCTATTACTGTACGACCCTGCAAGCTGCAGTACTTGTGCCCCCTGTCTTTTAACGGGGCAGTGTTACAGTGACAATCAACGGAGTTTCTGAAGAAATTGTGAAATGGCCATTGAGCCCCCCAATATTATAGCCATTAATTTTCTTTTCTGAATAATTATAAAAAAAAGGCCTAACGAAGATGTCGCCCCGGCAAACTAATTTCAGAAGTTATTCATTGTGATTCCGATTGAATATTTTTATAAAAAGAACCTATTATTCAAATAATAGTAATTTTGAACAGGACTGTTTGCTTCGTATTAGTCTTAGAAATTGACTCGCGATGATAAGAACAACGAAAAGAGAAAAACAAATTGGTTTCTAGTTTCGATTTATCGGTGGTGTTGTCTGGATGAGGTTTTGATCTTCTCAATGAATACGCGTACATCAATTTTATTTCCTTCGTCCTTTCCAAAAATATACGTGAAAAGATGTCAGATTTGAATTATAACATAAGCAAGTCTTTGTTACTTTTGAAAAATTGCATTCAAGACTTTAGCTCAATCTTCACCCATTTTAGTAAACAATTCTATTTTATGGACACCAAGTTTGACAAATTGTTGATATAAATCAAATGTTATTTAATAAGTACATTTCTTTTAACTCGGATGCATTTTCTTGTGGCGTATTTTGTATTGGATGATTTTATTTATTGCCCAAAAGAATATATATATTTATGTAACGAACTCGTATTCGTGTAACATTGACGAAAGCAAGTTAAATTTGGTTGGTTAAAAGCAATATTCTTGCTATAAATTTGAATATTTCTAAATTTAGAAGATATATATATATTTTTTCAATTAAGAAATTCATTGACTTATGTGTAACAAATAAAAAATATATTTTTTATTTTAATAAATTTAAATGTATAATTTTAAAATTTTAAATTTAAATTTTTTACTATTAAAGCGTGCTCCAATAAACTCCTAGAAGAAATGTTAATAAATTGCATCCGTGTGTGGAAAGCAAAATCGTATCTGTAATTCGAAAGTAGCCTCAATGTACATGGCAATTCTGTACGTAGGCAAATCAGATACAATTAATTACTTCACCGTTACTTCACGTCAAGAACTTACATGTCGATGTTAATTAAAAAAAAAAAAAAAAAGCTTACATGCCTTTTTTTAAATAAAAAAAAAATATATCTTGCACGCCTTGTACTAAGAAGTCTACAATTAACTGCCGAATTACCAAGTACTTTTAGCTTGGCTCCTCTACATGGGTGTGAAACGCACTCGCAAATGTAGACGTGACGATGAATAGTTTCTAGCACCCCCAATTTGAAAATTTCAAGAAGAAGGCGTACGCGAGATACTCTAAGATTATTTATATTGAGTCGAATGAAATACAAATAGCTGAACGAACAAGATTTTACAGAAAAAAAAAAAAAAAAGCATGAGAACCAACGGAGTGACATGACAAGTTCGTTAACTAAAATACAAATAAGATTTGGTAGGAGTTGAAAATGGGGTGCCAGTAGGCTGCCTCGAAACAGAGCTATAGACAGAAGCATTGCTTTGATTGGCTTTCTACGTTAGAATGGACGACAAAACATTTCAGAATGCTAATTGACATGATCCAATTTTGACATTGTCAATGCATCCGTTTGCTTATAAAGATAGATTGGCGGCTGTTTGATTATGTGTCCAAGGAGATTTATACCTATATATTCTATTTTTTATTTTAATATTAAATTTCATACATAATTTTTTTTAATTTAAAAATTTCTCTAAAATATAATTTAGATGTTTTAAAAAAATAAAAAAAAATTCCTCTACAAAATCCAAATAAAGAAAAATTTAATATTATCTCAAAATTTATAAAATTTAATAATTTGACTGAATCCATTAAGTTTTAAATTGACATTGTAATTAAAAATAAAAAAAATTTAATTTTTATAAAAATAACTACAAATTAATATTTATTTACTGATTATATTTCGTATATTATTTTTCATATTTTGAAACATATTTATTAAAAATATCATATTTTTAAAATTTTTATCTTGAATTATAGTGATAATAAGTTATTTTTATTGTAGAGATAATAAAATTTGGGTTAAATTTTTATATTGTAAAAAATATTTATTACAACTTTCTATCTTCTAAATATAAACTTGATATTGGAAGAAGATCATAAAACAATTAGAAAGTGAAATTTGGGCTAATTTAAAGGAGGTCGTTTTTCAACAAATGTGTTTAACAAGGAATTCTCCTTATCCCGTCTTGTCTAGCATTTCAAGATATCTGCGAGTGTATCAGGGTAGGGACAAAGAGAAAAAAGAGGTAGGAATCAATAAAAATAGTAAAAATACATGAATGGATTGAAGAAAATATGCCATGCAATTTACTTCTTTCGTTTATCCCTATGATTCTTACAGGTGTACTTTAAATTATTAAAATTGACATAATTGGAATTAATAAAACTTTTCTTGAATTCACAGCAAACCGTGACAATACATATGCTAGTCTACAAAGGAAAGCATACATATGCTAGTAGATTGAGAAACACGTGTGGGCAAACAGATTTATTTAAAGAAGTCAATTGCAGAACAATGAAAATCGGCTAGTTGTTTTGAGAGAAGAAGATCGTTCGGCCTAATAGCAGGAAGCCTGAAGTCAACTGTTCACATAGGCATTCGTGACGAGAAGATTTTAAAAAAGAAGCATAAGAGATCACTTCTTGACTTGTTTTGCGGCGGCCGAATGGATGGTCAATAGACATCCTGTATACAGAAAACCGGTTCCCATTATATTTTGCTACAGCGGCTGTTCTTTTCGTACCATGCTTTCTTCAAGTCTCCTGTTAAAATAGACTCTAAGAAAGTGATCATATCCAATCACACGTCGGTGCCATTAATTAATAGTAACAAGGAATGAATACTTTATAGTATATGGGCGAGAAAGAGGAAGGAATAAAACCATCCAACGTTCTGAACTAACAGAAGAAAAGTCATTCCTTTCGTGCAAATTATAAGTTTGATTTTTTAAAAATTATTTGTTAAAGCTAAACGTACGTATTAAGTCTACATAATTTTAAGAACGATCGGTTTTCATTAAAATCATAAATTGAACTGCCTATACAATGGTATAAAAGCGCAAAGAAGAAGGAGGAATGATAAAAAAAAATTTATGGCGATGAAATTGGCACCTTTGCCGAGATCCATTTCGGGCATCGAGACAACGAAAAACATTAGGCCCCGTGGACGCTGTGGAAAATAATGGAGCCCAATAATGCATGAACGGAAGCAAGTGCCCCGAAATATGGAGACCCTTTTTTATTTTTTTCACCAAATTAATGAAAGCAGGAGGAAAAGTTACATATCCGTGCTTGATTTTATGTGGGTTGTTTCAAATAATGGCTTCAGGATAGGAACGATTTCTGTCCTTCCTGGGAGATGATTACGAGTTTTGTTTGTTAACCTTCGGTTGGTAGTGGGCATTATGATCTAACGAGCTTTAAGTAATGATAATGGAGGACCACCGCAATTATACAAAAGCTCCATCTATGCACAGTTTTATCTTTATAGAAGCCATAGGAAAGGAATCATTCGACAGTAAAAAGAAAAATGATCGCCGATTCGCTTTTGTACGAATATATTGCGTGAATTCTT
Source organism: Bruguiera gymnorhiza (assembly GCA_020883675.1). Classification (NCBI taxonomy): domain Eukaryota; kingdom Viridiplantae; phylum Streptophyta; class Magnoliopsida; order Malpighiales; family Rhizophoraceae; genus Bruguiera; species Bruguiera gymnorhiza. The sequence goes on along the minus strand of JAIRCJ010001042.1, from coordinate 2,117,827 downwards.
CCCTGATCGTCGGATCAGATGGCCCCCGCCCAATTTCGCGGCCAGAGATGTGTCGGCACGCTTAACACCATTTTCTAAAGAAACAATGGCTCCTCTTAAGAACGGTATCATGGCCTGATACGTAAGGCAGTGGCTTTATAGAAAAGCTAGGCATTGAATCACATTGACAAATATTTTTACGTCGACTGCACCTGGGATGTGCCTGTTTCTAAGCAGGCCATAACGAATTGTTTAATGCAGATGTGGTCGCGGAATATGAACAAGATTTGAGATTGCTTACTGTATGACAAAAGCATGTGCCCAAAGCCCTTGGTCCATACAAAACGGGCGATATTGAAGGGAAAACCCAAAAAAAAAATAAAAAAAGGGTTCCCCTTTTTACTGTCCGTTCATTGATATCTTCAGAAAACCGACTGTGATTTTCCTTAAATGCATAAATCTAGATGAATAAAATGTCGCAGATCATTCCTTCTTCATTTATTTATTTTTAATGAAATACAGAGTAACAAAACTATTTTTTTGGAAATACTTTTTTATTATTATTATTAAGGACCATCCCCATGGGCTAAATAAATAAAGGTTAAATTTATCTGCTCGTCACAACATTTCAAAGAATGCCAACTAAAATGGTATTTTGAGAATAATTACAAGATAGGTTATGCATTATCTCTACACATTATTATTATTATTCCCCGAGTCCCATCAGCCTCGGAGAGCCAGAGATCCCATCTGTCCCAATAATTCACTAGGACACAACCTGAGCAGGTTTCAGAAGAACCTGTGATAACCTAAGGAGGTCTCAAAATTTTTAACAAATTAAGAATAATAATAAAAAAGGAGGAGATACCACCCGTGACAGCATTCGAAAGTTTGAAAATTATAACTATCAATTATGAACTTTTGGAAAGTTTATACAGTCATTCTCTATAACTTGATATCTACACGTACACAGCTATAAATCTTTAACTAAAGTTTGGTAATGAATGCTTAGCATGCCTAAAAAAGATGTTGAAAAATGGTGGAATAATCATTAAAAGGTCTCCCACTTGCTTGAAGCGTGTTCTAATGATATATCTATTTAATAATGTGGTATATTTAGTTCAATAATCAACTTCTTTTAACAACTATGCGTGTTAGACTCTCTTGTTCACTTTTTTATGTTTAGCCCTGATGTGTTTGATTGCATTTATTTATTTTTGAGTAAAAAAAAAAACAGAAAAATAGGATGATTCCTCGTAATCTCGCTATGAAAAATTACAAAGAAATAAATTTTATGAGTAAAAATTCAAACTCATGATCTTTGACATAATAAAAGATTATCTCTTTACCGCTGTACCACAATGAACAATGACTGAAATTATTTACGATAAACCGATTCATGTTTTTCCCATCTTTGTTTCGTGCAGGCTGAAGATAGATTGCAGTGATGAAACCAAAACCAAATTTAGAAGTCATTGAAAGCATCAAAGGCACTGGGGTGCTGGGCCGTTGGCTCACCTACGTCTTCCACCCGGTTTTAAAAATAATTTCTCTAAATAATTTCTTCAATTTGAGTCCAAAGGCTGTCTTCAATAGACATCGGATTATATTAGAAGTAGAAAGATCAACTATATATATATATATATATATATATATATATATATATATATATATATATATATATATATATATATTAGAAGTAGATAGAGTGATTGATGACAGTGTAACGACGGGGTTTGGATTCACAGGCCGATGTAATTAATTTAGTAAATCTCTATTTTCGTTCTGTATGATACTTCTAAGCTATAGTTCGTTAGGCTTAGTTCCAACAAAACTTGACGAAAGATTCATACTTACTAGAAATCAATCTACCAGGTACAAGTGGCGTGTACGCAATTTGGTTTATGGACCCTTGACGGTGACGTCAGGAATCTGCGCTACCGTCTAGGCTTAGTTCTGATTACGACTTAACGAGATTCCAATCGGGATTCCACGAGGAATCCACTTCTTACTAATTTATTGGCTAAAAATTAGTATACTACATTAAAATTAATTTAGATTTACCACATATTAAAGATTAATATTTAAATAAAATATCACATATAATAAATATCATATATTATAAAATATCATGAAAAATGAAATTTTAGACTTTAAAAAATACATACGCCACAATTTCTTGAAAATTCAAAATCAAGTATAAATCAGTTAAAATTAGTCAAATAAAATTTTGATAATTTTGTCAAGAAAAAAATTTGAAAAATAATACATTAAAAATTTTAAAAATTATATTAAGTTAAAATAAATATTATAAATAACTACATAACCAAATTAGAATTAGAAAAATGTTAAAATTAATTCAAATTAATTATATATTAGAAATTAATATTCAAATAAATTTTAAATATTTAAATATTATTTATTATAATTTTTATATTAAATTAAAAATATATATATATTATTATTTAATATATAAGAATTTAAATATTTCAATTTATTATATAATTAATGTATACAATTTTACATATATGTTATATGCGTACTTCTTTTAAGCATGTAAAATTTTATCATATTAATAAAAATAATTATAATATAATTATTTATTAATAATATCACAATTAATTAAAATCTCACAATAACATCCTTATTTAATTTAGAAAGATTAATACTTGCTATTACAGTAGAAAGCAATCAACTACAGGTCATAAATTTGATTTTTCACCAAAACATTTAGTAGAATTAAATATAAATTTACAAAATTTATTCTTTTGATGTTGATCAATTTTGTGAAAATAGTAAGATATTATTTCTACTTTCTCATCCTTTTACAAAGAAAAAAAGAAAGCAATGGATTAGGATAAAAGTCTTGTACGCAATGTGATGTACATGGGCCATTGATAATGTACCTAGAATCAAACTAGTTCCAATCAGTTCGATTCCCGTATAACTAGACAAAATTATGCCGCTAAATTGCGTTGTTTGTCCATAAGCATCCTAATTCCCTGCGGAAACGTGAACTGTCAAGGTTTTGCTATTCTGAAAGTGTAAGAAACCATTCAATCCACGGCAAGACATGCTCCTTGTTGTAATAATTATTAGATGTTATGTAGCTCACGAGTCATGACTCGAATTTTCCTATAATACGCACTAAACAGAGTAAGTATCCTATAATTGATTACAAGATTGTTTCTCTTTTATGAAACAAAAATTTGCAAGATTATTTGTTTAAGAAGAGTTCTTAATTTGCTTTTTGAGGAAAAAAAAAACTAATGACAGTAGGCAATCAAACACGCTGAGCTTCAAATTTAGTGCACACAACCGTGGATATGGTGTGGGGTGCTTTGTGACGGAGGTAGGAACACGACTAGGTACAAAGTGGAGAGGATAGCTTTTAACTTGTACGCTTTGGCAAGTTGCACTAAAGCTTCCCAGGTTTTTAGCACGAATTCCATCGAGGAGGCCACATTTTGTATTAGTAATCAATACGGAATCTATTAAAACAACAATTTTAAATAACAAAAATCATTTTCAACGAGGCGTCTACCTTTTGGCTTTAGCCGAAAATCGAGCCATTACAGTCCAGGTCCCATATTTTTCAAACTATAAATGAATAATTCACGGATACACGGGTCATATACGCAATGACATATGATATGGACCCCGCGTTTAGAGATACCAAGAATCTCATCTCATGTGCCCATCAACTAGATTCTGATTTTATAAAACCAAATATTTGTAATTTGCGCAATGAATTGCACGAAGTTTAAGCATCCCCCGTGTGCTTATTCGATAAATTCAGAATCATTGATATATAAATTCAATTTGGTTCCTTCTACATACTTTTTTTTTTTTTGGTTACTCATGTGAACTACGCTAGGGGTTTGGCTTTGTCGAGCGGGATTGTAGAACCGACCCATCTGGTCTTTAATCTGCCCAAAGAGGAGTTGTATTTGATGTTTCATAAACGCTTTTGAAAGGGATTACTAATTAACAATGAATTCGGGTAGGGAATGTTGGGCCTAAAAGAAGCTTTGTCAAATATGTAATGCACCGAAAAGAAAATGAGCCCAGTTGTTCTTACAAAAGCCCAGAAGTCGACCTTTATGCCGAAAGTTGGTATAACAGAGTCTTTGGATTTTGGGTTGTTCCTTTTTCGGGGTTCCAGTTGTATAGTTTCGGGGCCGAAGTTTGCGTGGAAGCATGACTTCGAAGGCTGTCATTTTGGATCATGTCTGTCATTTGGTAACCCAGAGAGAAGTAAATAAAATTTCTGAGGTGTATTTAAATCAAGGCCCAAATGTACCCAGAGCACAATAGCGATCTAAGATGTATATCTGTTACTCTATTCTTTCTCTTTTATTTGGTTGAGCTATCCGACAAGCCATAACTTGTGTGTGTGTATGTTTTCTCAGGCTGGAAGACATTGAAGGTTTTGTTCGAATTCTCAGAGTCACAGGCATTCATTGGGAAAACCAATTTGACAAACATGTAGATTATGACTATTTGGCTCTGCCGCACCCAAAAAACAAATTTTTCGCAAGCGATGTACATCAGTTCCTAATCCGGGCTTAGATGGCACCACGGTTCATGATGATTGCAACGGTGACAAATACTCGTACATTAAATTAACTAGCAAAAATAGCGTCTTGGTACTAAGAAGTCAGACTGACGCATGTCTATCCGGCTTTCCAAGCGTCTGGGTAAATTTATGAAATTATCCTTTTCATCTTCCAAGGAGAGCAAGATCAGTAGAACCCATAATTAAATCCAATAGCACACCCACCAATAAAAATCGGAAAACACAAGTATGAGCTTGATGATTTTCCCAATAATTAACTACTTGAATTTAAGTTTAGAGGTTTCCTTTTCAAAGTTAAAACAAACTTAATAAAAAGAAAAAAAATTTATAAAATAAGAAATAATAATTCAATGTTTAATAAATTTCTAGTGTTAGTTTAATAATGATTCAGTGTTTTTTTTTTTTTTACATCGATCTGAGTTTGTTGAACGAGAATATAACAAATATTTCGAAACACTCCTTTTTATTTTATTAAAAAAATAAAATATAAACCCCTATGCATAAGGAATCAAAGGTTTAAATAAAAAAAAAAAGGCACAAAGACGACTAGGGATTATCTCAAAAGCATTGTTGAGGTACAGACTTTAGTCTTTTCGGGCTCGTATTATTGTCGTGGCTGCTTTAACAGGCACCGCCATGCACCAGGGCCTTTATCTTTTGAAACCTTGTCGTGGCAGCTTTATCTTTGGAAACCTTGCGGGCATGGTGGCAGCACAGTAAGGTCAGATTATTAAAGTGAAGGTGGCCCCATTCTACGAGAGAACTTGCACAGCAGTTAAAAAAAAAAAAACAAAAAGGCAAAAGATAATCCATTCTCTTTTTTATGCTTTATGGACATGGAAAGTAAAGGTCGACAATAATTATAGGGACGGGGGACACCAATTTGATGGTGCGAGCCTCTTTTTCTCTACAATTGTAAGAGCCAAGTTCCAACCATTTGAGAAAAAACCATCTATGGCTTCAAAACCGGGAGAGCCTAAATCCATGAAATTGAAGCTTCTTGTCGACAATCGCACAAACAAAGTTCTGTTCGCCGAGGCCGGAAAAGATTTCGTGGATTTTGTCTTCGGTCTCCAGCAGATACCATTAGGTTGCATCATCGCACTTCTAAAAGGAAATGGAGTGGCTTCTTCTGGTTCATTCGGTAGAGTTTACCAGAGTATAGTGGACCTGGATCCTACATGTCTTCAACCAGACACAGATAAAGATGATCTCTTGAGGCCTAAGGTGTGCTCTTCACCAAACATTCACACCCCACTGGCAAATTACTTTGTAATTGAAGGAAGTCAGTCCTGTTCGTTTGGATTGCCTACACAGAGCCACAGTAAAAATGCGCCTTTCGGATCCTCTGGTCTTGTCTTTCCAAGTACAAGTCAACAGATAGGGTGGGTAAAAGATGGGGAGAGGTTCATGGTGAAGGATGACTTGGAGATACAAACTTTGTCACCCATTAGTTGCATTGCTTTGATCAACATTTGCGGTATTAAAGATCTTAGCTCTCTGGAGGAGAAGACCGTTAATATCGGGAGACAGGAGGTTCCACCGACAACCTTAATGCTCCTTTTTTTTTTTTTTTCTTTTGGATTTGCTAATCTGACCAAGGCATGAATTTTGTGCATATGTTTTACTTAGGGTTTGAAGATATTGAAGGCTTTGTTAGAGTCAAATACAGTTCTTACGGATGTTTTCATTCAGAAGACACAACCTGATTTCGCTGACGATTATGAGATTGGACTGCCACCAGGCGCTGTGTGAGTCTCCGGCTTTGAGGGCATGATGATTCGCGATGACCATAACTAGTTCTCAAATATACTTAAGCAAAGTTAAGAAGTCAAAAATGGCAATTGGTGATAGTCCTGGTAATGTACGATAATCTCACAATGATGACTCTTGCTGCTTGCCGACTTTGCTGGTCTTGGCGGGATGCCCTCATTGCCCTGAATCTTGGCTTTGAAGTTGTCGATGGCTTTTGGTTTTAGGTACTTATATTTCAATCGTGTTAATTACTTTTGCTTGGCTTAGAGGGAGACCTTGAAGATTGGATCTAATTAGTAGTTACATGGGAGTGTACCCTTAAAATTACATGTCGTATCATAGATCAAATTAAATCAAATGTGCTATTCAAAAAGGAATTACTAGTCAAAAAATCGTGGGGGGACTTGCGTTAATAACTAGCACGTTGCATTTGCACCCATTTACAGCTAATAATTTAATGGAATGTTTTGCGCACGAATCACTTCAGCTTGAGGATGATGCGCAATGATGACGAGCTTACCAATGAGAACATGGAACTGAGTTTTTTTCAACCGAGTCGGGATAGAGTTTTATTATTGAGTAAATCTAGTAGAGTCCGATCCCAATACAGAAACAGACAGATAAATGTCACAGTGAAACTCTGATATTAGTACTCTGACCATCAATTTAGTATGAATATAGAAGGTTCTCGAGCAGATAAAAGTGTAGAGTCATTGTCTTTCTCTACCGTAAGTCGAGTCTATTTATACGGGTACTAAAGTGCAGCAATGAGTGAGTTTTAATAGTAAACATAATAGCCACCAAGCTGCTCGAGTGAGACAGTAGTGTCCAAGGTTCCAACCTAGTGGTGCGGATCCAGAGAGGGTGACCCTTTGTACTTGGGCCCAGACATGGAGTTTCTTGGGTTAGGCCGTGGACGGGGGGCCTGGTGTTAAGTCCTGAGACCGATAGGAAAATAGAGCAAAAATATCAAACGGCCTATGCAGTATCCAAAAGCATAGTTTTACTTTCGAGGCCCAGACATGTGTAAGGTTACATTTGGATCCAGCTCATTCACTTGATTCTTTTCTTTCTTCTTTTTTTTTTTTTCACTTAAATTTGCCGCGCTATAATTATCAAATAATAGGATAATATCATTTTGACAAAAAATTCTTATTACAACGTTATCGTACAGATAATGCAAGAAATCTATTAAGTTCTTGAGCACTAAACGCATTTAAAATATCTACACAAACAAAAAAGGAAAAAAAGAAAGTGTTACATGCTGTGATGCTTGTTTTTAAAGAAAAAAAGAAAGCGTTTTGCCATGGAACGGCACTGAGACTACTGAACTGAAAATTTTTGCACTTTACAATTCTTCACACCGAAATCTCATAGAATTGACGTGAACATAAAAAGTATTATAACTTGAATCTCCGGGAAAAATGTGTTACCAAAGTTTCTATTTCTCCTAATATAAATCCTAATTATAATTTTTCAAGTTGGGCCCAAGTGCCTTCGATCGTGGTCCAGAGCTTTTCCCCATTGGTGCTTTCATTTCATGATTGTCTAAAAGCCGTAGCTGAAAAACACCTGAGCCCATTCTAGGAAGGTCGTAGAAACTGGCAGAAGATGAAGCATCTAGCACCATCGCTACACGTTCTGAGCAGAAATAATCATGTCGAGGGAAAAAGATAATAGTCATGAAAGAACAAGACGTCTCTGGTCTTCACTTTTATTTAATTGTTTTTTCTTTTGATATTTTACACGTAATGAAGAACTAGAACCCTCGTCTCGCGGCTATATATAGAAGCGATCTTCCAATTGGACATTCATCCTGGTATCAATCAAAGCCTTACATCGGTCCCATTTTGCAACATTTTTTTGTGTCGTTTTAGTTTTGTTCTCTGATTTTCGGGACATGTCGCTCATTCCAAGCATTTTTCGCGGCATGCGGACCAACGTGTTCGATCCATTTTCTCTAGACATAGGGGATACTCTCGACGGGTTCTCCTCCGCTGTTGCCAATGTGCCTTTCAATTCGGCGAGCGAAGCCGCTGCATTTGCCAATGCCAGATTTGACTGGAAGGAAACCCCAGAAGCTCACTTATTCAAAGCCGACCTTCCGGGGCTGAAGAAGGAAGAAGTGAAAGTGGAATTGGAAGAAGGTAGGATTCTTCAGATAAGCGGAGAGCGGAACAAAGAGCAGGAGGACAAGAACGATAAGTGGCACCGCGTTGAGAGGAGCAGTGGCAAGTTCTTGCGCAGGTTCAGGCTGCCGGAGAATGTCAAGATGGACCGGGTCAAAGCTAGCATGGAGAATGGTGTGCTCACTATAACTGTTCCCAAGGAGGACGAGAAGAAACCTGAGGTTAAGGCCATTGAGATCTCCGGCTGATGCTGTTCGTCTGTGATCTTGGTCCTCCTATGCTGCTGCTGTTTCAGCATTTGAGCCATTCCAAAATAAGTGTGTGGTTTTCAACTTTTTATGGGTGCGTGTGAAAAAGTTGTTGCGTATGTATGTGAAGTGTGTAAAAGGAATCCATATCTGGAGTTCTTTTAGTCAATAAATTAGAAATTTCAGTGCAAAACTTTCCTTGATCCCTCGTATCTTCAATCACTGGGTTTTTCTATGGTAAAATAATGAAGCACAAGCATCCAGATTGATTGAAACCCTTTTGGTCCTAGATCTCAACTCTAATCGTTTAGTCTCAACAAGAAATCTCCGAAAGTCATTACATTTTTTTTTTTCATTGAGAAATTCGTAGAGCCTAAGTTAGATAATGTGACTCATTTTTATAAATTTTATGCATCTTTTCAATGATAAAATCTCCAAAATTAAAAGTTTAAATTATTAATCTTCAAAGCACTTAAAGTCATTTTTTAACTTCAGCCGAATTCAAAGATCATTTGAAGACTATATTTTTCTTTTATGTGTAATAAGAGGGTAACAATCTCAGCTTATATCGCTATTGCGCAGGACAAAGCAACTCCACGAATATCATTCATAATAATCTGTATAGACCCTGTAAGAGGGGCAGCTAGAATCTGCAAAGCCTCTTTCTTGACTTGGTGCTGAAGTAAATTCAGGGCCAACTTGGAATCTGCCTCCGAAGTTACTTGAGTAGCCTCCCATTTGCCAAACATACTTATCCCCAGGTAAATTGTCCAAGGTTCTATATAAAAGCGGAACATGGCCAACTTGCTTCAAACACCCCCAACCATGTGTCAAAACGATTCCTCACTACCCTGTTTTTTTTTCTTTGTTCGGTCAATTGGAACCGCGGCGCAGTGATAAGGGAGGGGGGCGGTGAGGACCAAAGTCGGGAATTCGAACTCCCGACCATCGTGACAAAGCCGGCCCTTGTCCTCATGACTCCTCCTGCCGCAGTTAGACTCTGATTGCCTTTTGAGGCCTCATCTATGTTGGGTTAACGCACCCCGCTGCAGTTAGACTCAAGTTGCTTTTTTAGGCCCCGTCTTTGTTGAGCTTAACCCATCAAAGGCTCAACATCTTTCAACCCACTAGAACCTCTACAAGTACGACTTCCCCCGCCTGATCAGGGGGGATGACACCCTTTTCGATTGGACAATAGGCATCTTTTGCATACAGCTTGGCTGCCCTAATAAATGAGGCAATTTGGGACAGTCCGATCCAGAATTCCATCTCCACTTGTGTAAATTTTTTTTTCCCTTTTCTGGGATTGTTTAAAATATGGAGAAAATGGTATATCTAATTCAGAAACCGATACGGTTTTCTTATTTTTATTTTTTTTAAAATTTTTTTGTTGTTCTGATGTTGATTTTTGATCTAGAATTCCATCTCCACTTGTGTAAATTTTTTTTCCCTTTTCTGGGATTGTTTAAAATATGGAGAAAATGGTATATCTAATTCAGAAACCGATACGATTTTTTTTATTGTTATTTTTTAAAATTTTTTGTCGTTCTGGTGATGATTTTTAATAATAAATGTTATTAAAATACGACCCACACCTTTCTTACCAAAAAAAAAAAAAAACACAATTAGATTGAATATAAAATGGCCACCCGAGTGGAAAACACAAGAATTAAATGCTCGTCCTTTTCCTTGACTTTCAATGGCAGCCATGCTTTGATTTTCAAGCTTATTCGCTTAGTCACAGTACTGATGTCGCTTAGCATCTTTTGCTTGTAAACATAACGGGAGTAGTCTTGAAAATAAATTGAAGATTTTAAGCAAACATTTCAAGAAAATTATTTTTTTTTTTTGACTGAATTATTGAAATTCCAGACAAAACGTGGAGGTCCCATAAGACAGAAATTTTTATCCAATCAGTGAGGTGAGGTTGCTAATAAGTCAGCCTGCGGGTGATTCGATCAGTCGTGGCAGATAAGGGAGTGGTTACGCTAAAAGCCAATTTTACTTGGGAGGGACACTTGAGCTGTCCCTGTGGTGGGTTCACATGCGTCTGATTGACCTCCGTTCAGTGGACTCGGCGGGCCCCCACTGATCGTCGGATCTAGGACCTTTCTGGGACAAGAATACTCTGTATCTCGACTATGCCAAGTGGACGGCTGTGGTTTTTTTCTCAACGACAAGACCAACTGCCCTGTATTGATTTGCTCTCTGTTATTATCTGTCTAAAAGCAAAAATATTAATAATATATAAGAATAATAATAATAAATATAATATAATATAATATATATTTTTTATTTTATTTATTTATTTTATAAAATTAAATGAAATGTGTGATTGATCGAATTTTTTAATACCACACTGTTTAGTTTTTCTCATCTAACCCATGCGTTCCGACATGACATCACCAACAGTAACGTAACGTTACGAAACAACAGGCAGTGCCGCCTGTTAGGTTCACATTCAAGTCAGGCCGCCGTTGGTTTTAACCGTTTCAACGAACCACCCAAAACCGTTCGGTAAATCAGAACTACCGTCGTCAGGTTGAGGTCGCGCCGCCACGGTCCAACCTTACTCACCGAACCAGCCAAAACAAACCAAAACAGGGAAAAAGAAAAAGAAAGAAAGAAAAGTCCACAGGTACTCAAAAAACCCAAACCCCGGTTTAGCCACCCCCAGTCGCGCTGCACTAAAAGTCTTTGCTCTCTCTCGTGGAGACGACGACGACGACGACGAGGAGGAGGAGGAGAAGTACGGACATTGGCCTTGAAAATTAGATTAAAAATAAGTACTAAATAGCCAGTTCGGTGCGCTTTCCTCCGGTTCGGTGAACGGTGAGAGATCTGGTTCAGTTTGCTTTCTGGTGAAGCGAATTGATGGAGGAAGAGAAAAGAGCGTTGCTGTGGAGCTTGATTGAGACGGTCCACGAGATAGCCTCGTTCTCCGATTACAGGTGTACGGTCAAGAAGCAGTACTGCAATCTAGTGAGGAGGTTGAAGCTGTTGACGCCAATGTTCGAGGAGATTCGAGACAGCAAGGAGGCCATAACGGAGGAGACGGTTAGAGCTCTCGTCTCGCTGAAGGAGGCTCTTGGTTCAGCTATGGATTTGCTTAGATTCGGCACCGAAGGCAGCAAGATTTACCTGGTGCGTACCTTTGTGATTTGTTTTGGATTTGGATCTGTTTGGCTCCCGGGAACGAGATGGAAAGTGGAAGGAAATGAAAGAATGTTGTTTCTTCCAGTCCTGGAAGTTCAACTGTTTTGCTGCTTCCGGGCAGCGATGAGCAGTCTCCTTGCTCTTTAGTCACTCTTGCTCGCACGACCAGAGCATTTCCGGCAACAAGTACTTAAAAATATTAGTGATTTTTCGAAATGGTTTTGAACCCCTTCTTCCTTTTTTTTTTTTTTCCGAGTAATTGAAGAATACAACTAAAAGTTGGTCTAATTGCAGAATCTGATTTGTTTTCTTTGGTTAAGTTTGTCTTCTATATTAATTATAAAAGTAACTGTGTTTGGGAACTTGTTCAAAAGTTGTGGCTAATTTGTTTCTCTCTTCTGTTTTTAGCTACTCTTAGCATTAATTTTGTAGGAGTAATATTGGTTTGATCCTTTGGAACTTTTCTTCGTCTATTTGTGATGAATCTTTGTCCATTTTGCTGGCAATATCTCCATCGGGTTTTTTCAGGTTTTTGGGGCCTCCTTTGCATTCATATGTTAGTTAGGCAACAATTGTAGTAGAATCACATACATAGACGCACTAATTGTTATTCTCTTTACGTGGATACAGTGCCTGTTCTTGGAGTCTTGTAACTGTCCCTATCGTGTAATTCCCTCCTTATATGTCCTTGTAGATGATTTCTCTGTTGTTGATTTCCTATATTGATTGTATCGTTTTAGGATGGCCTTGCTTTGTCTGTTGCTGTGTACTTATGTTTTATATGTTTTTCTTTGTGCCTTTTTGGGTCTGCCCTTGTTGTAGCTGGTGGATGTAAACTTCTTTTGTCTTAATATTATGAAGAAGGTGCAAGTATATGATCTGATACAGCAGCAATGGTACTCTGCCTGAGCCTGTAATAATATAGCAGAATTTTTGGGTTTTCGGGCATTGTTTTGAGTAGTAAGTATAAGTTCCTTCGATTCTTTCCTATTTGGACAACCCCTAATGTGAGATCAATTTTATTTTTTATTTATCTCACTCAAGGGGTTTTATTTTTTTTGGTGAATACTTTTATCATCAGTCTAATCTTGAAGCAGTTCCACTTGCTAGGTAAATTTAGTCATTCTCAGGGGTGGGTTCTACATATGTTCAATATTCAATCCTTGAAACTGTTAAAATCACATTGTCTGGACTTCAATGTTTGGAGCTTCGTTTGTCTTGTTTAATTGTCTATATGTATTTACTGTATGTTGAGGCTTATTTTGTTTGGAGTTTCTTTTCAATGACTCTGTATGGTAGCACTAGGCTATAAGAATTCACTCAAGTGATATTACTTTGACGTTGGGGGATGAAGGGTGCACTTGTTATGAACCTTTGATTTGCCTGAATTCTGCTCTTGGGCTTAATTGAGATGGAGGAATATTGCCAATTGAAAAAGGGCATAGAGATTTTTTCTCATTGTCAAGCCTATATATCTTCACTTTCCCCAATACCAAATTTACTATCATTTTTGTATGACGAATTTTCCTTGGTTTTCTATCTATGAGTCTGCACACTAAGCTCTATGGAAATTGTTCCAGTAGCTCAGTAAATAATCTGTTTATTTTGCTCTTGCAATCCAAGCTAAAGTATAGGTTTTTATTTTTGTGGAATATCTTTCTTAGTATTCGTGTGTTTGCATTGATATGCATGAACTTTTTGTAACTTATGACATATTTTCAGAATTGAGATACAGTGGCCTTCTATACTTGTGTTGTTACTTGCTGTTGGTATACTTTTTCTTGGTTTGTGCAATTTAACACACTTTTTTTTCTGTGTATGTTATGCCGTAAGATTTTTTAAGTAAGATAGGTTAATCTTTATGAAAAAAACATTGATATTTCTTAATGAAAATTTTCTTTCATTTGGATTGAATATTTTTTTCTGTGCTTCCAGGCCATAGAGAGGGAGAAAATTATGAATAAATACCACGAGGTGACAGCTCAATTGGAAAGAGCTCTATGTGAAATATCCTACGAAAGCCTTGACATATCAGATGAAGTAAAGGAACAGGTTAGAAGATCATTAGCAGAAATTTAACCGACTGAGAATTGAATGAATTGGTGTTAAGATAATTATTCAGCATAGATTGCTGCTTTTCTTTCTGAAAAATGTCTCCCAATATGATATGGTTGACACGCCAAAAGATAATTCATGCACAAAAGACTCCTTAAGGGGTGCTTAAAACTACAAGTGGTTCCTATTAACGGGGGATCAACAAGAGACAAAAGAAAATAAAAAGAATATGTTGCTTTACAAAAGTATGCATGGATCCTAAGAGCTACATAGATCATAAGGATAGTATGAGTGGGTCCCAAGAGCTATGTGGATCCAACCATGTTATTATTTTTCTGTATTTATTTCCCTTTCATTTTGTTTGTTCAGGTTGAACTTGTCCTTTTTCAATTTAGAAGAGCCAAAGGAAGAGTTGACACTCCTGATGTTGAGCTGTATGAAGATCTCTTATCCCTGTACAACAAAAACAATGACTCAGCAGATCCCACTGTCCTCAGAAGATTGTCTGAGAAGTTGCAATTGACGGGCATAGGTGACCTTATGCAAGAGTCATTGGCTTTACATGAAATGGTTGCTGCAACTGGTGGAGATCCTGAGGAGATCATTGAAAAGATGTCAATGCTACTGAAGAAAATTAAGGATTTTGTGCAGACAGATAACCCTAACATGGAAGGTCCTGCAAGAGAAAATGGTGTTCCTCTAGGTGGAGGCGTGCTTGTCTCCACTGATGGGAATCACAGGGCCCCTGTTATACCAGATGATTTCCGCTGTCCAATATCACTGGAGTTAATGAAGGATCCTGTCATTGTTTCAACAGGGCAGGTATATGCAACAACTTTTTGATGCACTATCAATTTTTTTTACCATCCATGATTTTCTAGCACTATCTTTGAGCCTCTGCACCAACTTTCCCTACTATGGAATATCCTTAGAATGCAGCTGCAGCTTGAAGGAAAATCTTATAGTTTATTGAAGTTTGTTCATCCTGCCCCAGAATGTATATCCATTTTGGATTTTGTGGGGTTAGTCTTAGATATGGCTTTTGCCGTCAACAACTGTCATTTTGGTGGCATAATTGTAGAACTCTTGGACTTATGAACATTATCATTTGCCATCAAAGCCTTGGGAGCAGCCATTTCATGAAAAAGAGCCCAATTGTGGGAGTTTGTTTAAATATTTTTTCCCAGGAGCTCACTGTGATCAATCTATAGATGGGTAATTGGTTTTCATTGTTGTCATTCAAAATCTAAGAGTTAATAATTTCTAGAAAGGATCTGAGATAAGTTGCTGCACAGATTGGATTGAAAGAAGTACTTGGGTTTTGACTGTTGAGGCTTATTTGTATCTGCTATTTCTAACATTTCTTTTATCTGCATTTGTTATAGACCTATGAACGTTCCTGCATTGAGAAGTGGCTGGAAGCAGGGCATGGAACATGTCCAAAGACCCAACAGACCCTCACTAATACTGTTGTCACACCCAACTATGTCCTACGCAGCCTCATAGCCCAGTGGTGTGAAGCAAATGGCATTGAACCACCAAAACGGCCAAGTAGTTCTCGAGCAAATATAAGCACATCTGCCTGTTCACCTGCTGAGCGCACAAAAATTGGAATTCTT
The DNA here is from genome assembly GCA_020883675.1 of Bruguiera gymnorhiza. Classification (NCBI taxonomy): domain Eukaryota; kingdom Viridiplantae; phylum Streptophyta; class Magnoliopsida; order Malpighiales; family Rhizophoraceae; genus Bruguiera; species Bruguiera gymnorhiza. The sequence goes on along the minus strand of JAIRCJ010001042.1, from coordinate 2,102,307 downwards.
CTTCAGAAGCTTACATCTGGCAGCCCTGAAGACCAACGATCTGCTGCAGGCGAGATCCGTCTTCTTGCCAAGCGTAATGCAGATAATCGTGTAGCTATAGCTGCAGCTGGTGCAATCCCTCTCCTTGTAGGCCTCCTCTCAACATCTGATTCTCGTACTCAAGAGCATGCTGTTACAGCTCTTCTTAACCTTTCAATATGTGAAGATAATAAAGGAAGCATCATTGCAGCTGGGGCAGTTCCTGGAATAGTGCATGTGCTTAAGAAAGGCAGCATGGAAGCTCGGGAAAATGCTGCAGCAACCCTTTTCAGCCTTTCAGTTGTAGATGAAAATAAGGTTACAATAGGCTCTTTTGGAGCCATCCCCCCACTTGTGACTCTTCTGAGCCAAGGTACCCAGAGGGGGCAGAAGGATGCTGCAACTGCACTTTTCAACTTGTGCATCTATCAGGGGAACAAGGGAAGGGCAGTTAGGGCTGGAGTTGTGCCCACACTGATGCGGCTATTGACAGAACCTGGAGGTGGCATGGTGGATGAGGCATTGGCTATCCTGGCAATACTCTCCAGCCATCCTGAAGGGAAGGCAGCCATTGGAGCTGCAGAGGCAGTGCCAGTACTGGTGGAGGTTATTGGGAATGGATCCCCCAGGAACAGAGAGAATGCGGCTGCAGTTTTGGTGCACCTTTTTTCTGGAGATCAAAAACATCTGGCTGAGGCACAGGAGCTTGGAGTGATGGGACCATTGGTGGATTTGGCACAGAATGGCACAGAACGTGGAAAGCGTAAGGCTCAACAGTTGCTTGAGCGTATGAGCAGGTTCATGGAGCAGCAAAAGCAGGCTCAAGCACAAACCGAGTCTCAACCTCAATCTCAGACACAGCAGCCCCAACCATCCTCCTTGGGAAATCTTGCTGATACTTGACCTTTTTTTTTTTGGGTCTGCGATCTTCTTGATTTGGTTCTTAGGTTGTTTTCAATCTATTCCAAGAGGTTGCTTTGCTTCGGAGTGTAAGGTGGAAGATCACCTGCCTTGTCCGTACGTTTTTGGTTGATTTCTCCGGGATGTGGGGCTACCGGACACTTAAACGGAACATTCCAAGACCCATTCGGGAAAGAGAATCAAGGAAGAGAAGACCCAGAGAGATATCCCATAAGTATGTGAATTGTAACATTGCAACATGTAATCATCCTCAGTTTTTTTATCGAAGAGGTACTTCCTGTATTCGATGTAAATTATGTACGATGCCATGGTTCCACATTCAGCAGTTGTGAACGGAAGGATAAATGAAAGTCCAACAGTGAAATCATTCGTTTGCCGTTGGACTTTTCTTTAGTATTTCTTGGTCGTGTTCAATACAAGTCTTCTGCCGTTATTGAGTTTGATTGGGCCAGGTACCCCGTTAACCTGTGGTTCCTCAGTTTCCCAATAATGTATTCCTGTACTTGCGCGAGAGAAATACAAAATATTTAACATTTCCAATAGTTAGGATTTAGGTACCATTGTCAAAATGTAAACATCCAACTATGAATTCAGTAAATGATAGAGAAGAGGATGTGATTTCTCGTATGGGGGACTGGGGGGTTTATTTCATATTGTATATTTTACGGATTAATGATTTTTTTAATGACTCTTATAATAATAATAATAATAATAAAACCATATGAGTGCTGGACAAGCTATTATGATTTATGCATAAGATTGTGGGAAAATTATTCAAAAAGGCATAACCCAACTTGAGTTCAAACGGGCTTTAATTAAGTTGTTCCTCCTAACTGAAGAATTTGAACTGCACGCGCCGCCGCTAGAAGGAGACATAAAGGTAAAGGGAAAAGTTACTCCGGACTTATCAGGAAAACGGAAGAAAGGAAAAGAAAAAAAAATATTAAGAAAAACGCGCGTGAAAGGCCACAGCAAACCGCTGTTGTAGGTGCACATCGCTAATCCACAAAATGATTGTAAATTAAACTGCATGCATTTTGCACGATCGATATCGATACTGATAAGAGTTGTAAGCTTAATGGGTGTTCTAGAACCTAGAATTACTCCACTGGTTGCATTACAAAAAATGTAAATATAAATTTATATCAGTTAATTATAATTATTAATTATTATCTATTAAAAGACTTATTAATTATTATAATTATATATTTATAAATTCATATTTAACCATATTCATTTATCCATAACCCTCAAACTTTGTCGTTACTGCATGAGTAGCCCAAAAGCCTAATGCTTCCGTATAACATCATCACTCCTCCCTAGATTTTTCTCATCATTTAATTTATAATTAAAAATTGAGATCCTGAGCTATCAATTATTTGTTATTTATTTTAAAGGCTTTATGAAATAGTTCTATCTCAAATTTTAATTTAAAATTAATTGCCCACGCCCAGAGGTAACTAAACAGAATAAATTGCGCTATTCCTACTTATATATATGAGAGGATGTGTTATTATCGTATTAGTATTAACATGATAAATTATGTTCACCCGGTGTCAAAATTTGATCTCAAGTACGGACCAGTGGGAATCATGTTATTTTGAGATAAGCAGTAATGAACTTTTCCATCAAATATTTCGCAAACATGCAACTAAGTCGCAAGTACTATTGCCTGATTTAAACTGAGATTGTACTCGAATTAACATAAAATAAACCAATACCGTGCCAGACTCCCGTCACTGAAAAGCAGATACACTTGGAAAACGAGAAATGGGGGAAGGGGGGCGGTGTTGTGGGGGGCTGGAAGCCATTGTCAAATGGAACGTGGATGAGTCAAAAGAAGAGTGGCTAGGCGGGTTGAAAAAGTGGAACCAAAACAGTGAGAGAGAGCATTTCACGGCTATCAATGGGGTCATCATAAACATGAACGCAACATTAAGCATGGATTTCCGAGCCCTCTTTTTGATTGCTCCTCTTGGTGCAACGTCATGAAATGTACATCTCATCATCAAACAATGTATCAACACACTGCACCCCACCATCGGCAACAGCAACGACTCCTCCTCCTCTCTTTATCCTCCTTTTGCTTTTCTTTCTCTTTTTTTGTTGCCCCATATATCTCATAACATAATTGCTTCTCCTCATTTTTTTGCATCACCATTTTAACTGTTTTCAGTTCGATCACTTTCTACGTCGAGGACCAGCATACCGTACATATATATAAAGAAGGAATGGAGAGGGAGCGAGCGAGACAGAGAGAGAGAGAGAGAGAGAGAGAGAGAGCGAGAGCTTTGCGTTCTGGTTTGATTGCTTTATTTATTACTGCGAGGCGGTCTTGGTAACTACAAAAGCAAATCTCTGATTCCCTTTCCTTTATATGAGCCATGACTATATATGAGACCACATAGAACCCAATTTGATTATATATAATGTTGACTACCAAACTATTATCAGGACTTCTTTTTTCGGTTAATTGAAGTAAAATGTTTTATAATCATTACATGAAATTATAAGTACAAGTGGTTAGAGTGATAAAAGATTATGTGAATGGTGCTAAGATCAAATTTTCTTAAATACATGTTTTAAATGGGAGTCGCGATGGTAAGTCCTTTTAATAACTCTGATTTACGTGAATGAATTCTTTATCATAAAAAAGATCACTACATGGTTCTATGTAGAAATCCTAAAATGACACTTCTAATATAAATTAGTGATGTATGATCATCAATGTGGAAGATTTTTATTGCCAGAAGTAAGGGTCAAAGTTTTCAACACTTTTGCAGTGGGATAGGGAAAGTTATCAACTTTCATTATCATTGTAACGAAATTCTAGAAGCATTTCCTTCTTAGGTTTGGCTGAATATAGAACTTGCATGGTTTTGAGTGGGATCTTGGCGTTTTCTTTAGATAGTTGTCTTTCCCTCAAACTTTCACTCTCTTTGTTGTCTTACTAGAAACAAACAAAGAATCAAAAGTAAGTACTCTCCCTTCTATATTATAACAAAATCATTAATAACTGTAAACAATCTTATCAAGCATGCATGTGGTAATCAGATTTCCCCGGGAAGTGAAGGCTGAAAGAAAGTACTGAACTTCTCAGATAAATCGCCTAAAAATGTGAGACAATAGGGAGCTTTATGGGAATTCTGGTTTGCAGTTTGTAGAGGGAAGAGGGGAAACTATGGGAAATGTGATGTGTTTCTTGCAAGTCTAGATATGAAACATCACTTTCTTTGGCAGGCCGAGTTAAGACCTTGAGAGATTGGTGAATTTGAACTTTGGAAGATCGACGTAGCACCGGACGGAGCAGGAATTCAAGTTCACATACAGCACTTTGTGTGTGTGTGTGTGTGTGTGTGTGTGAGAGAGAGAGAGAGAGAGGTTTATGAACTTACATACCAAGATATATAGATGTGTACGTGCGTGTGCAACCAAGATGGGTGGATGTACTCGAGAGAACCAAAAACAAAAACCAAGATGGGTTATAGCACTTGTTGAAGTAGCTATTTGTTCCATATACGTAGTATTGAAGAGGAATTGTTCACAGCCTCTCATAATTGCACAAGTCATTTGAACGAGCTTAATTTGCACCAAAAACAAAAGAAGTAGCTTAATTTAAATGCTCTGTGGTTCACTGAGCATGAGATGGAGATGTAAGATATTGCTATTCTTCTCTGGGCAAATCTCCATCTTATCTAATTGGGTCTGCTCGTAACTTTTATGTTGCCTGAATTATAGCACTGCAATTTCAATGATGCTATTGTAACAAGAAAAATAAATAAATAAATAAGAAAGTATCAATTCTCCAATGATACTATTTTATAACAAACACCTTGAATCCCAACACAAACCTGGTAAGCAATCCATACAATACAAACCATGCACAAAGCTCAAGTTAAACAAACCGAAGAACACATGCATCTGAAAATTCGAAAGTAAACCAAATCCTACCAGACTGCTTCCTCCTTAAAGAAACCACTCAAATTTCCATCTTTGGGCTTGGACATAGCCGACGTGGTTCAGTTGAACATGCATGCTGCTTTGAGTCTACTGATGTCGCCAATTAGTGCTAACAAGTAGTGGTAAACAAGCCCTTCAGTCATTTTTTCGTTGTCAGGCTCAAGAAACAGTGAGATTATAAGAGATGGCTTGTGGAAGAAGAGTTGAGACCTGATAAATCCGTCCAAGAATTGCCACCCCAATACTGATTATTTTCCGTAATACCCAAAAATTGCCTTGGTATATTTAGGCCTTGGTTCTCTTCCATCTTCACAGGAGCCGACTGAGAAACCCTACGGCTGGAAGTCATCGCTTCAACACCTTCATGGCTTTGAAATGGATATAGGCCTGTGGAAGCTGGTTCAATCAAAGGAAATTGTTGCACTCCAATGGAATTACTCATGCCCGAATTGCTTCCCATTTGAAACCCCACCATGTCAGCCTGTCCACTAGCACCGGTAAAGTTTAGCCCAAAGTTTCCCACACCAAACTGAGTCAGATTGTGCAAAGGGGTCATGAAGGGTAGCTGATGATGGGTTGGATGTTGAGGCAGATGACCAATCATCTCTGAGGCAATTGCACTTGTTGAGCTTGTTGAACTTGAGCCCACTTGCCTTTCACTTGAAGCTGGGGACTTTGAGTTACTTTGGCTTTTGGTTTTCTTGTTTCTCCTGCATCCACCTCCCACAGGAACATTTCTAAGCGCACCCCCTCTAGTCCAGTATCGACGGCAGGTTTTGCAAAAGTGGCGCGGCTGAGACAGGCTGTAATTATTGTAGTAACAAAACTTGGTGTTGGTAGATTCACACCTGGGGCACTTAAGGGCAGCTTCCGGCTGTGGCAGCTTGGCTAACCGGGCGCGATCGGCCAGCGAACCAGGTCTAGTTGATGAGCCAGCACCTCCCAAAGCAACACCAGCATGATGAGATGCAGTAAAAGCTGGGAGATGGGGATTTTCGTTGCCAATACCTTGTTGATTTGGTTGCTGCAAATGAATTAAAACTCCAAAAAATTAGCTAGTATTCGAGAAAGAAATTGATTAACTTTAGCTGGTATATTCAAGAAAAGATCACAAAAGGAATAGGAATAATGAATAATCATCTTTTTTTATATGCTTCTTTTTATGTTTTCTATCAAAGGAAGATTTGTGGGATACAAATTGAAGAGAAAACTTACCTGCTGCCAATTGGGGGGGTCTAAATAGACCGGAACTGAAGAGAAAACCATGGTTTGTTTTTTTTTTTTTTGGATCTTTTCTTCTTTTTTAAAGGTTGATGGGTCTTTAGGAAAGAAAAATGGTGGAGAATCACACTAAGAGAATACCAGAGCAAAGAAAGCACAGAAAAAAAAGGGAGAATTAAAGGGAAGATGAAGGAAAGAAAGGGGAAGCTTTTGCTTTTTTTTTTTTTTCCTAAGAAAACCTCTTTTATTCTCTCATTCTCCTCTTCTTTATTCCCTCATCACTTTTTGTTTTATATATATTCCTAGGGTTTTAAGTGAGTGGTCGAAGTTTCTTCGCATATAAGCTTTCTTTGTGGACTGTGGACTGTGATTTAGTGCTCTAAAAGTGGAATGTGGCTCATGCATATGAATGCGTGTGTGTGTGAGAGAGAGAGAGAGAGAGAGAATCACAATAAAGCAAATTATCTCTATCTACCCTTTGTGGTAGGTCGCCCATATCTAATTAAAATTTGCTTATTTTGGAGCTCCACATTTCTAACTGGATGCCCTGTGGGCTTAATGATGCATGGGATGAGAAACAGGAAATTACTTCATCCATCTTTTACCGGAGTGGGAGCTTAAAGGTATTGTCTACATTTGCTTGTGAGTCCTAGCACATATGAATACAAGCGAGTACACAAAAATAGAAGATTATTATAGCGTGTGTCAACAAATCAACTCGAGTATCAATTCAATTCTGTCCGGTATTCTCTGGTAGTTCAAAATTTTTAGTAAATATCTTACTCATTTATAACGTATATTAATTAAAATGTATTGTATTACATCCTCTAAGGCTTCAAATTGAAAAAAAAAAAAATCCTTTAAGACAAAAGTTACATTGTTATCTTTCACTTTTGCTTAAACATGTAACGTAACTATAGAATTTCCTTGAAGAAATATGAACCAAACATGTCTGAACTACAAACTTTGCAGTGGTCCTGTTTCCTTTTGAACATTTTTCTGAAAAGCACACAATGTTTGCAGAGGTAAACAGAACTTGTTTGCTTGCATCAGATTGTGCCTAATGATCACAGAAAACTTCATCAATTATTTGGCTAATGCAAAGCACACCAACGTATGGAATTTGAGAAGATAATCATTTTTCACCCGTCTCTACCAACTTTTTCTGAGCTTGATCAATTCTCTGCTCGATGTCTTTCAACTTACGTATATGCGGAAACAATGTATCACAAATACACGGAACACCAATTTGGATTTGTCTTTCTTTCTGTTCTCTACTTTATTTTATTTCGTTTCTCCCTTTTCCCAGATAGAGGCTAGAAGGTCAGAGAATAGTGAACTGTGGAAGTTCCTGTGACTGGGAGGTCAAATAAGGAAACCATGCTTTAGCCAAAGCTAAAAGCCATTCATAATAAAGCATATCTTCTCCATTAAGGAATTTTTCTCCGGCAAAAGGCATTAGGCATGCATGCTGATGGTGTTCTGGTTTTTTTAGTATTAATATATAATGCCCCTTGTGCTGTTAAGTATTCGGGCATATCACACTTAATTTTGTGATGGATCAAATCTTTCATATTCTATTAGGAATTTAGCTAAATGGGATGTTTTAATAAAGTAGAATTCGTATAATTGGGCCACCAAGGTAGGGGCCGTTCTGACATTTGAAAAATCGTCATACTCTGGCATTCGAGCGAATTGGCAATTCTTTGTTTTCGGTAACCTTTTAGTTATCCTTCCCAAGAAGCGAAAGAACATGAAGCACCAACTATCAAGTTCATTTCAGACTTTTTTGGGATCGTCATAGAAAGCTAACATGTTTGTATTATGGTCCTTCCCCATAATCTCTTTTCTTGAGAGAAAATTCTCGCAACTTTGGGATCAAAATTAGGAATTTGGAATTTCAAATTAAATGCTTTAAATTGAGGGGGGGAAATGATACAGCAGAAATAGAAACAGATGCAATGGAGAAAGCTTTAGATCATCACCTTTCAATGACTTAAGATATTAAGTCCACGCCATCGGTCCATATTAGAATAGATGCCAATTCTTTTTTTTTTTTTTGATAAGTCATAATCGTGTGTATAGAGTAAGTTGTTACAAGAGCACCCATTAAGGCAAATAGATGCCAATGCTTATAAATAAACCACAAATCGACTGAGCCCTAGTGATCACACCATAGTCACATGATCTCAGTATAAAGCTGTTAAATTTTAATTCTCACCCATCAACCAGATGAAACCTTCACATGGAATAAATGAAAAACGAAATCCATATATAAAATGCATGCACTTGCACACACAAACATCTCTAGCAAAGTAAAATTCCTTGGGCTGATAATATATCGAAAAAGGTGAGTCGACATCAATCTTCATCTCTCTTGAGATGCTCACGGTCGGGGAATTTCTGGGGACCACGTCATCCGGGTGGAGCCCTTGCAAAGAACACTTTTTCCAAATAAAATTTAAAAAGGTGCGACAATGAGACTATAAAATTGGTAATTACAAGTGATAATAAAAAATTTGTATATTATATTAATATTTTATATTTAATATAAAATATTTTATATATAATATAAAAAAATTCTGTGCGGCCGCATAAATTTTTTTAATAAAAAACCCTTCGGAATATATATGGTGGGCGATGGAGAAAAGAACAATTCCACCACCACCACCGCCACAATGCCGGCATTGTCTCCTCGTTGTACATATATAACGCATAATCCTTGACTAATTACGAATAATTCATACTCAATTGAATTGTCAATGACAACTAGAAGAATATATTACTTATTCTGGTTTACAATTAATTTTCAATTAGCTATAATTTATTAATAACAGAATGTTTCTAAAATTAAAAGTTTTGACTTTAAATTTTAATTAAAGTTAATTAACAGAAAAAAAAAGGTTCGATTAATCTACAAGAAATATTGGTTTGTATATGATAGCTTGATACTCTTTGACAGTAAACAACAGAAGTCGACGAGCTTTATATTAAAGTGAATCAATGGAAGTATAGTTTAGCGGTGGTAACTAGAGAATTAGAAGATACAATATTGTTGCTTCCCCAACTGATTGGATAATGATCGCGATGAATAATTAGAAGCGAGGTCATACGATCATAGTGTAATTAAGGTGCATTACTTTTTCTTAATCGGTTGAATGATCGATCGTGTATCTACATATATATTCCATAATGGTTACTCTGTGGTTTTCCCTGAAAAATTAGATTCTAATGCAGATGCATCACGTGCCCGTCCATGAAGGGCAACAAAAAGAACTAAGATACGGACGCTATCGTTTTCTTCTTTATTGTGTGTACATAAATATATATCTCAAACGTGGATGGTTTTGAAATTGTTTTGATACTGCATTGAAAGATCGTTGCAGGTTATTAGTGGTGTTGGAATCTAATTCCTTATCTATTTTTCTCAGCAGGGTACAGTTTTTTTTTTTTTTTTGCTCATTTTCATGCGAAAGGCCATCCTTCTGTAAGATTTCTAGTTGTAAATAAAGCAAACTTGCAGCTTTACCACATCCTCCTGTCTCCTCTCTCTCTCTCTCTCTCTCACACACACACACACACACACACAGAATGACATCAATGGCACGCCATTTACATTAGGTTAAAATTTTATTCTTTTGAACCACAAGATCAGTTAATGAAGCTAGCAGTAGGTACAAGAACAATGCAAGAAACCCACCATATTTTTTGGGGAGGGGGGTGGGGTGGGGTGTGGGGTTAGTCCTACATTGATAAATTGATATATGTAGGGAGGGCCCTTAAAATGTTGGGTCAACAGCGTCAGAAATACGGCTCCCACACTGGAAGGGGTTCAGATGGTACGATATCCGTTGTCATGGGTTGTGTTATACAAGTGGCTGCGCGTTTAATTTTGATTCGCAAAAGGGATCTTGGAAACTTTCAGTTAATAATTGCACATGGAACCTGACATAAATTAGATGCCACTCTGTCACGTATGTCTATACAGCTTTATAGCTTAGGAGGCACAGGCAAGGCAGTGGCCACAATTTTGAAGGATCAAGAAAATGTTGGCCGAAGTAATGTTTCGCTAAAATACAAAAGGAACGGACCAATGTGGCTTTAGCTTAAACTAAAAAATTTAAAAAAAAAAAAAAATCAGCAACCACAGGCATGTACCTAAACGATCATGCTAAGCCCGGAAATGATTTCTTTTTTTTTTTTTTTTGCCGATTCGGTGGTGAGATTTTATCAAAAGAAGTAATGATTGTACGAGAATTACAACAGGTTAAGAGAAAACCAGAGAACCATAAATAAAATATTTCAGAATTTCTGAAACCGGCCTACTTAGCGCATCAAGAGCAGAGTTGGCTGCCCTGCTAATATGTACAAAGGCACAATCATAAAAGGAACGGAGAAATTTCCTAATCAATATAAAAGTTCCATAACTTACGCAACTCCAATCAATTAAGCCATAATAACAAAGCCAACTACCGAAATGAAATGGATATATTCCAATGACGAACCAGGAAACCAAATATGCACAATTGAAAAACGAGTAGACAGTAGCATAGCCATACAGACACAGGGACTAAGAGTCAACTCCAATGAAGTCGCTAAAACCACACTTGAAAACATCTGCCACGATCAACATTTCAGTAGAAAAGAACAAAAAAAGACTTAAAAATTTGGAGCGCGCAAAAAAGTTAGATATATACAATGTTTTTTTTTTCTTTCTATCTAAAAACTATTTTTATGACTTATGTGAATAAGTCATCCCTCGTTGACAAGAACCCAAGCCCACCTAGCCATTTCAATGTTTTTAATTGCCACCTATGTAAATAAAATAAAAAATAAAAAAGAAGGAAAAAAAAAGCGAAATATTCTAAAAGCTAGAGAGTAAAATCGACTATGGACAATGAGCCAAAGCCCCCGTATATTTTATATATTGAAATTTGAAGGAGGAGGATTTTTACTGTAGAATGATTTTGAATCGAACCTTAAAAAAATTAAATCTCAACTAATGTTGTAAGAATTGTCGAGGTTGCCCGACGGATAGAAAGGAGAATTTAGGGCTTTCTGGTCTGTCATCGGATCGGAACTTTGCCTCGTCCATTTGTGCTGTTCTGTAATTGGGAGAAAGCCCATGCGTTTAACTTTAATGGGTCTGTCGTTTTAAATGCCTGAAATACAATGACCCACAAGCATGAGGACGGAGTCCAAGAATGGAGGCCCAAAAATTCTCTGCGCAATGAAACGGTTTTCTTTTTTTTTTTTTTCTTCTTTTTAAAAAAAAAAAAAGTTAAACGTTTGATTAAATTTCAGGTGATTGTCATTTTTATTTTTTTTAAAAATATAACTCACTTATAATTTTATACCACATAAAAAATGAGGTTTATTTAAAATAAAAAATTAAATTAAATTTATATAATATAAAATTAAAAATATATTATACTTATTAAAAATAAATAAATATAACAAATATTTAAATTTTATTATTAAAGTCAAATGTTGTTCGGTGTTCTCGGAAATTAAATTAAAAGCACACCCCGATGATTGCAACTTAAATTGGATGTCTCAAATTCCATTCCATGTACTTAGAGAGTAATAGCTGGCTTAGAATGCATAAATTTTGTGAAATTTAATTCAATTTAATTCTTTTTATATCTTTTCTTTGGTATCATAATTTTTAAAATATAAAAATTTTGCTCAAGTCTAAACTTTTTGTTAAAAAAAAAAAATGCTAACATGTGAGATTTGTCTAAAATTCAATTTATTATAGTTTTCAAAGTATCCTTCCATCATAAGATTTTTTTCTTTAAATAAAAGTAATAATATAAACAAATACAAGCAATTGAATTCTCACTTAAAAAGTATTTGAAGTTAATCCGATTCTTTTGTTTAGAATTTATAGCAAATAATAAATTAATTTTAAAATTTAATCAATAAATCAATTGAGTCGAATTAAATTCTATTCATATAATCCAATTTACTTAAAATTTCTCAAAAAGTTAATTCTAAACAAGCTATAAGAGAAACCTGCAGTTGTTATGCAGTCCAAATTGGATGGGCGTCGTGACAGACCCAAAAATAACACACTTGCCCTTTGTTTGAAGGCATGCATGTTTTTAGATTCCGTATATTTGGACTAATCGCAGGGGCCATGCTAATCTTTTTTTCATCGTCCTAATTTTTTCAAATGTCCTGGAAGGGACCTTGATTTCCTACCCTTTGTTAGTAGTCATGCATAGTTTTCCTTTTCCTTTTTTTTTTTTTTTGGTTTTTTCGGCCGGAAGTCATGCATGGTTTGTTTAGTTATATAGTTTCCAAGGATATGCGCAGGGTAGAGTTGCACTCGTTGTACCGTGCATGCGAAACTTCCGCCCACATGTTTGTGACGAAAGGAAATCCTTGTAGTTGGCACGAAATGCATCATTCTCCATCGTAGAAGTTAAAGAAAATGTAGTAGCAACAGCAACAGTGAGAGAATTTCAGAGATGGCATGCGAAATAGTAGTGTGATCCTGCAAGCACATTAGTCTAGCGACATTACATTGCTTGCACTCTTCCAAATTGCGTAACATTTACCCTATAGAAGGAAACCAAACGGGGGACAGAGAGAGAGAGAGAGAGAGAGAGAGAGAGAGTATGTGCACTCTCAAACAAGCGGTTCAACAATTCTTGTAGCAGTCGATCCATTAATAATTAATTAGCGCTCTCATTTCTTCATTTGAAAAATTCCCCTGGCCGGTAATGTTATTGTCCAAAGTAGACGTTGCTGTCTTGGTATAGCTATGATAGATATCATAAAACAGGAGAAGGGTTTTTGTTTTTTTTTTTCTTTTTTTTGTAAAGATTCTTTCTTGATTCCTTGTTTGTAATTGGTTGGGGATTTTAACCATGACACGGCCCTGGCTGCTCCACGTGTGTAAAGATCCAATCTGTTCATGTGCACAGAGAGCCAGTTTTCATGTAATTGGTTCAACTCGATTTGCTAATATCATGTTGTAAGACCAATTTGGTTCAAATTGCAGAGGCGAAGAGTAATTTGTTTAAGAGATGCACGTGCTCTTAGAAAGTCAAGAAGATTTCTCGTCTTTCACTCTTATTATGTTGCGCCAGTCATCAAGAATATTCAATGCCATTATGGCATGCGACAATTCTTCACAATTTTGTTTGTTACATGCACACATTTCCTATCCCTAATCTATCAAAAAAAAGAACAATTTCTATGCCTAAAGTCTAAAACTTTACAAATTGCAAATGGTCGTCCAAATCGATCCCCCAAATAGCAAGACGTGATTAGCTAGTTTTTTTTTTTTTTTTTTTGAAATAAACAATTATTTATAACTACTGGCCATAAGGTATAATGACATATAATCATCTAAGTTTTTCATTTTAATATTAAAATTTGATCCCTAATCTCTACCAGCTAAAACAATTATCTATAGAAATTAACGAAGACATTTCAGCAAAATTCACAACTGGTGGGTCCCGCCTTTGCATTACAAGATTCTCTAAACAACCATTTCGAGAGTTTGGGACATGCCAAAACGGAAATTGTCGTTGAATTGGGCAATCCGGATCGCGTACTTGAAATCCAAATTACACGAATGCGACTTGTGGAAGGGCAGGAAGGAAGGAAGTTAAATGACGAGAGTGTTAATGAAAACAGCGATGGCAGCCCCGAACCCATCTCAAGAGAAATTTGATGTTCGTAATGGGATAAGTCCAATGAATTGACTTCCACATGGACCACGCTGTGGCACCAATACCACCATTTTGCCTAAAATGCAGTGCAAAGCCAGCATCTGCCAATTCAAATTTTGAACTTTAAATCATGAGAGTTAGCACAATAACGTCTTATTTTCCCCCTAAAGTAGCTTGGAGCCTCTGAGAGATTCGAAATTTGAAATCTTTATTAAGCGTTGATAAAGAAATTGACACTTGTTACTTTGCGTTGGCAACTTCCGGTAATCCCGTGATCAAAATGACTTTCCTTGATGTTTAGATAAATGCTCATTGAAGCGCCCTTCTTCCAACTTCCACCACTTTTTTTTGGTTGAAATTAGACCTCTTTCTAAAAGGGCCTCTTATTAAATGATGCTCTTTTAAAAGACGCTGTTGCTTTTGAAACATTATCCTGTTAAATCAAGTTCATAATTAATACCTTGCTCGTGCAGAAACCTTGATGATTTGATCACATAAACAACTGGGGTCTACAAGCTGATCCTTGAAATACACTTCATTGCTTTTTTAGGAGCAACAGTAACTACAAAGGTGCAACGTAAACAGAGAAAAAGTATACAGAATATGTTTCAACTTTCAATTTTCAGCTCCACTTTCTCTTCACCTTAATTTCCAGTAACATTATCCTTTACAACCACAATAAACATTAGCTGGAAGCCCTTCTTTTTTTCATTTTTTCCCTCTTTTTTTTTTTTCATTTTATCTTTAGAAGATTTTTCTTTTCACGGTTCATAATTCTGTTTGTGCAGAACCATTGTCTTTTTCTTTTTCTCTCTCTCACTCACTGTTTTTTTTTTTTTAATCATTGTGCAAAACAATTGTCTATATTTCATACTTAACCGCATTGTATTGTCTTCAGTCCATACTTATGATAGCTGGTGACAAGCAAGTTGCCACCCACAGAGAGTGACTCAGTTAAAAAGCTGATAACTTTTAACAGCTCATCCAATTAGTAGTTGTTTGATAAAAGTAACTAGTAACTATTGAACAACTTGTGACAGTCTACCTAATAACATTCACCAGAATGTAAAAGAGCAAGAAAAGAAGAATGAGAAGTTATGGAAGCACTTATCCTAAACAAAGAATTACGGTGCCATTTTACAACGAGAACAATTAGCAATTAGCATCATTCCTCACAGGAATGATTACTTGTTAGCAGCTTAGGTTCGCTTAGGGGATAGCATGGATAATGGCCAGAAACATAATGCCAGTTAGCAGAAATTGTCAGTTTGGCTTGGAATACTAGAGGTTCCGTGCCCAGCAATTGCTGCAGATGGGTCATGGCCACTTTTGAAGTTTCAAACAACCCAAATTATATAACGAAACAAAAAGGTAAGAACTTCGATGAAGAAGTGTTTTTCATCTTGAAAAATAAATTGACAGATGAAAACAATAAACTAGAACCATTCCATGTTAATTAATTTGAGGAAAATGGATTAATGCACAGTGGGCTTGTTGTCTAACGGTCTGAGTGCCGTGGGGGAAGAAGCCAATGGCAGTACCTGAGAAGAGCCGGAAGGATATTGTGGTATATGGTTAATAAGCTCTCTTTCTTTGCTTTTACCGCCAAGGAAGCCTGGATAAGACCCTTGCGTCTCTTCGGTTATAGCTGTTGAGTTAGAAGCTTTTGTCTCAGAATTTTGAACAAACGCATTAATTTTAGATGCCCTTCTCTCAGCTTCTTCCATTAACTTCCTGAACAGTTTCTCCTCTGCATCCCTCAAGAACTTAAATTTTGGTGGTGGCGAAGATCTCAGCCTGTTGAGCTCTGCCTCCACTGATGATTCAAAGAGAGGGTTGAATCCATGTTGGCAATAAGAATCCAAAGGATTACCAAAAGTTGGAGACTTTAAACGTGGGGAAGCCAAAGGAGTGAGAAAAGGGGCGTCAACAGTCATCATAATATCACTTAAGCTTCTAGTGCTTGACCCTTTTCTGCTCCTATCACCTCTGGATTTCCCATCATCACACTCCAAATCTTCCTTTGTTTCCTCATTGATTGTGAAGAGAAATCTTGGCGGGCCTGAGAGACTGTACAGCCTCTTGAGTTCTGATTCCACACTTTCCTCACCAAAAGCCTTTACCTGCAAATCCTTGCTGGTGCCCAATTCCAAGTCTGGTTCTTGGGCATGGACTTCTGGGTTTTGCACACCATCTTGACTGGTAGAACTAATGCTTTGCACAGAGGAAGCTTTTCTCCTACAGACAAGACGAAAGATTTCCTTTACATAGTTACTGCCGTAATCATCATCTTCAATTTCTCTGTTGTTGATTTTCTTCCTCCACCACAATAGATAGTAAACCTCTGCAACAAGTGCTAAAAGAAGGCAACCAAACATTATGCTTAAACCAACTTCTAATCCACTGAAAGCCAACATTTTGGCCTACAACATCACATTCCCATAAAGTTTCTCTCAAATTTTTCACCAAATGACATCACAAATCTAAAATTACACCAAAATAAAAGAAACCATTTTAAATGGAAGCAGAGAAGCAATCTGTCAGCAGAACTATCAAAAGGAACCAAAACCCATCAAAAAGCCAATCTGTCTCTATTCGTACAACACTGACTGAGTACATGAACCGACCTTGTCAGTGTAGGAAGGAAAGCAAGACTATCTAAATTCGGTTTACATTCTCAAATCACAATTGAGGATCTGTTGCTTAAGACAGACGCTACAGAAGGACGAGTATTTCAGGTAAGGTTGTGGAAATCCACTGCACAGAAAAGACTCACCTTTGCTTTGTAAGTACAAAAACTAAAGGGAAACCCGAAAGACCGTAGAGGAGAGTAAGAGAAGGTAAACGATGATCCTGGTTTAGTATATAAATTTATTATTTTTGATTATATATATCAATTTCATTAAAGTTTATTTAATTTTTTCAATTGTTTATATATAATATTAAATTTATTTAATTAAATTTGTAAGTGAATTAAATTAAAATTTTCTTTTGTATGATTGGGGCGTGAGTTAATCTCGTCCAATATGCGTTCTTTTCTCGTGGAATGTTGTTGGAAAGACACCTCACATGGGTTTGCATCAGAGTGTGTCCCATTTAAAATTTTAAACACTTATTTAATTTCATATTAAATTACATGCATTTTGGTATGGTCCGGAGTACATCATCTTATTTAATAATGTAAATATTCATTTTGAAGGCTTTATACTCAAATTTCAAAAACTTTTGTCAGATCTATAAAAAAAATCAGGATAATTACTTTTGTAGTGTAATTTAAAACAGTAATCCTTTGTAAAAAAAAAAAAAAAAAAGATTTTGGTGTGACACACACCATGCACTGTAAAAATTAGACAATAATGGTCGAATGAGACGGCCATCTTATACAAAAAAGAATATAAAGGCATCGAAAGCGAAAACGTCTCTTCCTTTTGTAGTTTTCCTTTGCCTAGTAACTTTGGCTTGGGCTGGGGTCTGCCTCATGAAAATCAGTGTGGATCCCATGAAATCAACAATCAACCTCAATGGAAAAAGGAAGAAAAAGAAACAACAAACCCAACATGAGGGTTGTTTTCTCGAGCGAAATTACAACAATTATTGGACACTGCTATAAGTCTAACTATTCTGGAATTACGAGAAGCCTGATGATAATCTACCAATCTTCGCCCCACTTCCTCAATGGCTTAGTACACTACTGGCCTCAAGTTAAGTTGAACCGTATAGGTGGCCCAGATGGCTGGCTATTGGGTTGGTTCGGGCCCGATAAGGGTGATTTGATCAATGGCCTCCGATGGGTCTTGTCACAACGACTCCTTATATGTAGGGCTGATCAATGTATAACCAATTCATTGCCTTGCATGCAGCATGGGGAAACTCTGGTGGACAGGAAATTGGAACGGCTTAAGAAGTAATTTCATGCTAACCAAGTCTCGACCAAGAGCAAGTTTATGACAATGGTTCTAAATTCTGAACTTTATGTGGTGGGCGAAATTGAATTACCATGCAAAGGGCGCATGATATGTAAGATCTTTTTCTCAATAGAACTGCAGATATTCTGTTCAAAAAAAAAAAGAACGGTTGATATTATTTCACAGGCAGAGTCAGAGGCACTCTATTGCCTCAATCAGTAAATTAAATCGAAGAAAAAAAAATGGCGAGGGTATACATTTTATAATAGAAAAATGGGAGAGAATATTGGTGGCAATGAAATGATTCAGAAGGAAGGACATCGCAGAATACAATGTTCCCTTGGAGGGGGCAAAGCCGCACAAGCACTGCGATATCTTTAGTCGGTTTATATTTGCCGTGAAAAAGCATAGTTATAACACAAAAACACACAGATTGGGATTACTGTTAAAGAAAAAGGAGATTTATAAGATAACAATGCCGTTGAGTAATCTATGATAGAATTAGTCTCCTAATAGACCAAAAAAAAAAAAAACAGAAAAAGGGTATTGATTGGAAGATATTGGGAAATAAATTGGTAATTGTAATTAATGGAAGATGCAAAGTATTAATTGAAAAATAATTCCCTACAAGTTGGACCGTAGGAGTTCCTACAATTACCTGATCGGTTTTGGGCTCTGTGGGTCGGCCCATAAAACCAAAAGAAAACTCAAATTCGGTCCCACCATTAAATGGGCTTAAAACGGACTGCTACGAATACGAGTGACAATCCTAACTGTTACCACCCGTGAACTTTTGAAAGAAAATTTTGTTCCTATTAGTTATAAAGTCTAGTGACAGATGCATAAATTTTTAATTTTAAATTTAAATTTTGACTTTCATGCTGACAGCGAGACTTTTATACTACACAACAGGAGAGCCCTATTATTACATGCTTCCATTTTGCAGCGCGAGAGCGAGATATATACATATCTTGCCGCTGGCCCTTGTTAGCCTGATGGTTGATGATGTTTGGCGTCTCAAGAAATTAATCAAATGATGTCCTCCATTAGTTCTCTGTAGTTTTTTTTTTCTTCGCATTCATACTCATCCCGACGTACGGACACAAATCTCAATTAACCAAGTCCTCGAGTAAGTGTGGCTACAGAATCCATCCAATGACAAGGGCTCAAGTTATGTCCAATTTGTGCATATATACTCTTGACTTTTTGTCCAAAATAAATGTCACATACTTTGTCCTTTGTTTGTTTTTTTTTTTTTTTTCCAAAATTCCAAACCAATGTTTTGCCAAATTTGCCCCAAACACATGCGGCCAAATAGTAAACGTTGTCAAATGCAAAACAAAGATGGTGTAAAAGTAGGAGGGGCTAGGCCTGTAGAGAGGCAAATGCAGCAATACCAATCTGCATTGAATTTGATGCAAATAAGAAACACAGAATTGGCGGAGAGTGGTGGTGCTGTAATTCACGAGGCGGCGTGGAAAGGTGGCGGCACCTGAATGACTAGTGATTATCTTACAATTCCATGGACAACAAAAAAACATCTGTGAACCATTCATCTTCTTTATTATAAATTGTTCTTTTTTAATAAGCAATACATATTTAATTGAGGAAATATCAACTGGGGGTTTGGTGAACTGACAACTAGAGGGAAGAGAGGAGAAAACAGAAATGGTTGATATTGATGTTGTGGTATTCAAATATGGCACAACATGTGTAAGAGTCAGCAATTCCCTATCACGCGCATGGCCTCTTTTTGCACCCCCCCACCCACAAGTTGACTGGCCATGTGACTGCGGGCATTAAATTGGAACGTCGACATATGCTTGTAACTGAATGATGATGGATGGCATTTCTCCATTTTATTGATCCATATGAGCACCAATGACGATAACAATCAAAATCGATCAATCGGGAACATGCAGGCCAGATCTTTCGTTGTGAATTGCTGGCGGTCGTTTGGCTCCTAGCCAAGCAGTCCAAGAGTCCTTCGGTCCTTTTTTCAATGGGAAAAAATGATGGTGCGCAAACATCCGCGTTATTGGTATACTTCAAATCTTGGGAAACCCACAAATTCCTTCAAGAGTATGATATTTCAATTCCTTCTGAAATGGTCAATTGCTTTTCTTTCTTTCTTTGTTTTTTTTTTTTTTTTCACTTGACTAGACAAAGCAAACACAACAATATACTAAAATTCCATAAAATTTATGATTTTTTTCCCTATCAATGTTCTCATACCAAGTACACCAATTAAGCTATAAACTAGACAAAATAAAGGGATAGTAATCTTCTATTTTGTAAATTCACTTTCATTTTATCATATAGATTCAAACTGGAGGTATGTATTTAACCGCAGTACATGCAAGAACTAGGGAAGAAATCAGTTGCTCTTGCGTAAAGTACATGTAATAACACTGCAATTAATAATAACCATCGAGTATTATATACGACACTCTTCTCTTTTTCTTAATCCTTTCCAAAGTTGATACAAATTAAACTTTGTAATGGTTTCCCTTATGGGATGTTGATTGTTTGGCACCTTTTTCTCATATATTGGGAGTGTTTAAAATCAATGCATGTCATTTTGTTGACCGGTGTTGTTGGATATAATCTCTTCACACCATGATGCTATAGATCTCATACTGAACATTGTTTTGTTTTTTGGATTTTGACCTAAAAAACGATAGAAAGGGCAGAGAAAATTACTTAGTTACCGAATTGGGGGTTTATTTTATATCGAAGCCACAAAATATGGCAGAACAGAATCACTTTACTTTTCTATTTTTTTTTTTTAACTTTTTGAACCAAGAATCAATGAACCCATCCTAGACTTTCCAACTTCAATATATGTAACTCCCGCCAACCTAGCTATCAAGCCCTCACTTCAATTCCCAAAGCCTAACCCATTTACCTTACCTCTACACCTTACAACCCCACCAATTGTCTTTGTTCGCTCTCGGTGGCATTTATACCCTTTCGCTTCCTTCCACTCTGTATCTCATTCCCGAGATGCATGCAGGCATTAGCGAGCAAACCCGCTGCCGTTACGTCTAACAAAGTGCAAAAGAGAATACACTAGGGACATTTTTGTCTTTGTCTATTCACGTTTTCAGCAGGGCGGGGGCGAAATCAAGAGCCTCTCCTTATAGCCGCTACACGCCATGTTTTCAGAGATTCAGCACAATAAACAATACGCATGTCAAACAACTTCTTTCTATCCCTCTCTTTTTGTTTTAACTCTAACATCTTAGTTTCCGCCTCATTTTTTTCTCTACAAAAGAGCATATAATTACTCAGCCAAAAAGTAACCAAAAACCCTTTGTCTCTCGGCATCGCTATATATTCGTATTGAAAGCTATCCAGCTTTACAACTTGTAATGGAGAGTGATAACATTGACACGGGAATTTCTGGTGGGGTTGGTACGGCGAATTCGAGATGGAGCCCAACGAAGGAGCAGATAAGCTTGCTTGAGAGCTTGTACATGCAAGGAATAAGGACACCAACTGCTGACCAAATACAGCAAATAACAGGGAGGCTCAAAGCTTATGGCCACATAGAAGGGAAGAATGTGTTCTACTGGTTCCAAAATCACAAGGCAAGACAAAGGCAGAAGCAGAAACAAGAAAGCATGGCTGTAAATCCATATTTCCATCACAACGCTCATAATCAGCCTGTCTTTCAACCTCCTTTCCCAAATGGTTAATTTTCTTTGTCATTCAGTAGATGCATTTGTTTTTTTTTTTCTTTTTCTTGTTTATTATTATTATTTTTTTGTTGTTGAATATATATAGTTTCATTCCTCTTCATGCAACTGGGCTCGATGTGTGTGTGCAATGAAAAACTAAGCATAAAAATCTGTTCTACATGCGCTCCTTATCCAGAGGGATTTGTGCTCTTGCTTATTGCACTTTTTTTATTGAAGATATATTATTTATTCACCCAAACTAAACATGGCCTACTTTCTTTTTTATCTTTTTTTTTTTTTGGAATTCCTCCTGTTCTATATAAATGAAATAAAAATATCTTTGAAAAATTGCACTTAAATCCTAACTGATTTCCTTCTTTTTCTCTTTTCCAGTCTTTCTTACATGCATGAAATTTTATTGTGAGATCTTCTCCTGTTCCGAGGCTAATGAATTCTGTTTTTCCTTTTACAGTTATTTGTAGCCCATACTATCCCCATCAACAGAGCGATTTAGGGTTTTATCCACATTACTCCAGGGCGATATTCTCTGGTGGCTTCAAGAGGAGGGGAAGGGCTGAGAAGATGGACAAGAAGTTAGTATCCTCTTTTCGTACAGCACATGAACTTGCTGTGTCCCAGGAAAGAAACCATGTCAACATGGACAAAATGACTTTGCCTCTCTTTCCTTTGCACCCAACAGGTTTTTTGAAACATGGGAAGGAAACAACAGTGCCATCCCTTGATTTAAACTTCGCTGAGAATTCTACTAACACTAGTAGCTCCCCTGATACTATTTCCGGTGTTGAAGATGGTTCTTGTTACAAGCCGTTCTTCGATTTCTTCTCTGGGCGTGCCCCTTCTGAGAGTTAGTGAGCTTGCACTCCCCACAAAGGAAGAAACATAATTTTAACTCTTAGGTTAATGAGTTCTTTCTTCGATTGGATTTTGTTACTGGGATTTGGGCTAAATTGCTAACTTTGTCCAAAAGTTGATGGTAGATAAGCATTGAAAATGATGCGCTTTGTTGTTTTTATCTTTGTCGTTTTGATAGTTTTGGTTGGACTTTCTTGTTTTAAAAAGAGCTTAATTTTCCTTTTCTTTTATTTGTCAGTGAACTTGCATCCCAAAATAAATAAATGTAGTTTCAACTTTTAAAGTTGATGATTCCTGTCTTCATCTGTATCCTGTGCTTGAAAAAGTGTTAGCTTTATTTGAAACTCAATGATAGAATCGCACTAAAAGTCTGCCATGCTATGTTTTTTTATTGCAAACTTTCTTGATTTGAAAGATTTTATTTTATTTTTATTATGTTCTTGTACATTAGTGGGGGTTCTATAACTGTAAGCTATAGACAAGGGAATGCTTTTTTTTTTTTCTTCTTTATTTTTTATGTTTTTTTCTGCACATTAATCTCCGTTTGAGACCAATACATTACTGTCACTTTGGACATACATTCTCATCGAAAGATGGTACGATACATAACCTATTTTGAGACTTCGTCCAGATCCGCGAATTATCCTCGTTAAAATCCTAGGTTGCGCGGTCAGGCCCTTTTTTTCCCATAATGGGCTCCGATTGGGCTTGGGGTCTGCCCAATCAGCTCGCCAGCCCATAAAATTGGAGTTCTTAGGCTTTAAGTGTCGTCTTAGGCCAGCCTCACCCGACAAGAAGTCCATGTCTATATAGTTGGGCTAGGGTTGAGAAAACTATACCAGCCCAGCTCTGGCCGACCTATAGTTAACAGATTGCTTAGAGGCCTTTTGTCCTTGCGCCGAACGTTTGAACCATAGAGCAGAAGTAGCCCAGAAAGTGGAAAATAAAGATGGTGAAATGAAGTCTACAATGTAGCAAATACGGAAAGTGAAATGAATAATAAGGTGAAAGCCTCTTGCCCGACCTTACGACAACTTTCCGCACTTCTCCAATGCAAAAGCTCTGTTGTGAAGTAAAATTTCATAGTTTATCAAAGCATGAAAGGGTAACAATTGGCATTCAGAGCATTAATCTACTCTCCATCATCTATTTGTCATTAAAATTTCAAGATCCAAGCGATAATTTAGTTTGTCATAACAATGAAAAGAAAAGAAAGTCTTTTTTGACAGCAGCTGACGTTTCTTTTTTTTTTTTTTTTTGTGGGAACTCAGGCCTTGTGAGGTAGACCATAACATGGCGAAGCTCGGAAAGATTTAAGGACAATCTGGATTTACAGTTAAAGCTGCCAGAAAAAGGCTGTGGCAAAGGATTTTTTCAAGTGGCCATCACGTGACTGTCAACTGCTATATAATATAATAGTCACAAATCAGCTTTCTTTCAACCTCAGGTCCTCTCAGAATGTGCACCAAAAGGATGGTAAGAGAATATTACTTAAACCATTTATCAAACTGGGTCTAATTGCTGGACATTGTGCGGCATCACTTCCTGATTTCTAACTTGGGAATAGGGCTAAATTAAATCTGGTTAGACTTTGTTAGAGTAAATCTTGCTAGACATTGTCAATGCCGCTTTCCCATTACACAATATATATATATATATAGCCTGGACGGTTGGCTAAGCAAGCAGAAAACAAAGCCAAGAACAATGAAAAACAAAGGAGGAAATTATTATGCGTGATATTTGAAAATAGAAAAAGAAGATTACTCAAACTATTTATCAAAAACATAAAGTTAAATATATCACTCTCGAACCAATTTAACTAGTAGTATAAATTCGTAAAAATATAATTATCATCCTATTCCTTTTAACACGTTTCTTTACATTGCTTTCTAATTATTATTTCCACTGCAAGGTGCCTTCTCCTTTATAATATTTTGGTACTCTTCTTTGTTATCTCTTCGCGAATATTTTTGTAGTTTTATCGACCACCCCTTTTATAGTTTTATCGACCAACCGGTCCTGCGTAATTAACATAATTTATAATATCTTGGTATTGTTTTTGGTCACTTTCTCCTATAAGATCAATATAAATTATAGAATTGTTTCCGGTGCAACTGCCAAGTAGCTACCCCATTCCCATGTTTGACGTCATAGAATTGTTAAGCACTTCATTTTTAGAAATAACTGAATTTGATAACTATAATATTGTGTAGAGGCACCTGATTAAGACTGTCTCTTTACTAATTCTTTTATTATGTACTCTCTTGAATAAAGAAGATGGTAAAGATTTTTATTCCTAATTAACAATACTATCTACGAAATTGAATATAAAATGTTTCCACTTCAGTAAGCATATTATTTAGACTTGAGTGATTTTACATATTTAGGTATTGGAATTACAAATAAAAGTTAAATCATTTAAGATTTTAAGACCCTAGAAGTGTATAAATTAGTGGGATAGTACGTTCAAACTAAATTTTAAAAAAGGAATTGTTTTTATCTTTGTGGTATTTACAGTAGCGGCCCATTATAAGTGGTCCATACAATGTCTGGGAAACTATCTTTAACTCCTCTCCCATTCAACTAGTGCAGCCAATGCACCGAACCTCTCACATGGCCGATCAGCTAATGCAGCTAAGCAAAACGCATAAGAAACAACCAAACCAGCCCACAGAATAAAACCTCCTCAGAACACAGTTGCCCTGTCAGACATCCTAAACCCAAACGTCGAATCTCAACTCAAGATGTATTTATGTGCATGCATGCCTGGTAGATAGTAAATGTACGTATGGCAGTCGGCATATCTAGAGCTCACACAATATTATCAGAGCACCGGGATTGCGCTTCAATTTCGTAGCCCGTAACATGCAAGTTTGGGCCAAGCCTAAGAAACATTCTAATGGTATCTTTTTTGGAGAAAAAATTCTAATGAAATTTGGCCTAGACGATGTTGTTGTAAATTGCCTGTCTGATAGGCGCACACAATTTTACACGACTTGTCTTTAGGTTTTTAAGCTAGAAATTCATAAATAGCCTGGAAATCATAGTTGGATACTGAAAGGCGTCAATTGCAACACAAGAATTCACACTGGGTAGACAGAGAACAGTGACAACGCCCTCAAACTGCCATGACACGGAGACTCGACGGAAATAGTAAGTTGACAGAACTTAATCGTCAGGCCCAACCAGGTCCAAACACAATTAAAAAAAAAAAAAAACACAAAAGAAACCCCACCGTCCATCTTAATCCACTTCTTCAATTTTGGGGCCAGGGCCACTTCCACCACCAACAGAAGGGCCATCCTCATCCATGGCTCCACCCGCGGGGCCAGCACCACCTTGGTACATCTTGGCGATGATTGGGTTGCAAATGCCTTCCAGCTCCTTCATTTTGTCTTCAAATTCATCTGCCTCGGCGAGCTGATTCCCATCAAGCCATTGTATGGCTGAATCGATCGCATCCTCAATCTTCTTCTTGTCAGCGGCAGGAAGCTTTGCGCCAATCTTCTCATCCTTGATGGTGTTTCTCATATTGTAAGCATAATTCTCCAGGGCATTTTTAGCATCAACTTTCTTTTTGTGTTCCTCATCTTCAGCTTTGTATTTCTCTGCTTCTTGAACCATCTTCTCAATCTCCTCTTTAGACAGCCTGCCCTTGTCATTAGTGATGGTTATCTTGTTCTTCTGTCCGGTAGTTTTGTCTTCAGCAGAGACATTCAAAATACCGTTGGCATCAATGTCGAAGCAGACATTAATTTGGGGAACACCCCTAGGAGCAGGCGGAATGCCAGACAGTTCAAACTTGCCCAGGAGATTGTTATCACGAGTTCTGGTACGTTCGCCCTCATAGACCTGGATCAACACTCCAGGCTGATTATCAGAGTAAGTGGAGAATACTTGTTCCTTCTTGGTAGGAATGGTTGTGTTCCTCGGAATCAAAACAGTCATAACGCCACCAGCAGTCTCCAATCCAAGTGATAAAGGGGTAACATCCAGCAGCAGCAGGTCCTGCACCTTCTCGTTGCCCTCACCACTCAGGATTGCGGCTTGGACTGCAGCTCCATAGGCAACAGCTTCATCAGGGTTGATGCTCTTGCACAGCTCTTTACCGTTGAAGAAATCTTGCAACAATTGTTGAACCTTGGGAATCCTAGTAGACCCACCAACAAGAACCACATCATGGACACTTCTCTTGTCCATCTTCGCATCTCTCAGGCACTTCTCCACAGGTTCCATGCACTTCCTGAACAAGTCCATGTTAAGCTCTTCAAATCTTGCTCGAGTAATGGTTGAATAAAAGTCAATTCCTTCGTAAAGGGAATCAATTTCAATTGTTGTCTGAGCAGTAGACGAGAGGGTCCTCTTCGCCCTTTCACAAGCAGTTCTTAATCTCCTCAATGCTCTTGGGCTGCCACTGATGTCTTTCTTGTTCTTCCTCTTGAATTCTTGAACAAAGTGGTTAACCATCCGGTTGTCAAAATCTTCACCTCCCAGATGGGTATCACCAGCTGTAGCCTTCACTTCAAAAATACCTTCCTCAATGGTCAGAAGAGAAACATCAAAAGTACCGCCACCAAGATCAAAAATAAGAACATTCTTTTCACCAGAGGTGCCAGCTTTCTTGTCAAGCCCATAGGCAATAGCAGCAGCAGTCGGCTCATTGATAATTCGCATCACATTGAGGCCAGCAATGACACCAGCGTCCTTTGTCGCTTGACGCTGGGAGTCATTGAAGTATGCCGGGACCGTCACCACAGCGTTTTTTATGGTGGCACCGAGATATGCCTCAGCAATCTCTCTCATCTTTATGAGCACCATAGAAGAGATTTCTTCAGCCGCAAATTGCTTCTCTTCTCCCTTGTACTGAACAACAATCATTGGCTTGTCACCGGGGCCAGGAATGACTTTGAAAGGCCACAATTTCATGTCAGCTTGCACAGAAGGATCACTGTATCGCCTACCAATCAGACGCTTGGCATCTGCACATCACGCAAGCCATTATTAGCTACCGTTAATTCTCCCAGAAAATTGCGGACTATTCCAATCAATACACAACACGCTGCACCTTATAAATAAATAAATAAATAAATAAATAATATATATATATATAGATTTTCTTTTTTTTTCAAAAGCCCATCTAGCAAATTTCAATTTATTCGTTTAACATAACACAAACAATAACAAGAAATGCTCTGTTTCATCCTACGAGCCACTACATCTGCCCTTCAGCTACAAACGCATGTAAATCAAAACTCCTGTCTGTTTCAAAGAAAGCCTCAATTGAAAACAATCAACATATCATACGTTTAACTTTCACAATCAGAGTCAAATTCATGCGAGTTCTGTTAAGCAAGCCAAGACGACAAACGTATTCTTGGAAAAATCAGTTTACCACAGATAGCAGAGAGCGTTACTGAGTAAAGAGAACAGAGTGGAGGTAGTTACTAACCGAAAACAGTGTTGATTGGGTTCATGGCGACCTGGTTCTTGGCCGCATCACCGATCAAACGCTCAGTATCAGTGAAAGCCACATAAGACGGCGTCGTTCTGTTCCCTTGGTCGTTGGCTATGATCTCGACGCGGTCGTGCTGCCAAACACCGACGCAGGAGTACGTGGTTCCAAGATCGATCCCGATCGCAGGTCCTTCTCCTTTACCAGCCATAGCTACTTTCAAATTCAAAGAAAAATCGAGATTCAGTAAACACAGAGCTTCGACAGAGAATTAGCAAGCGTAGACGCAGCGTAAGTAGACTTCTCAGTTTGCTTTTCGATATGCTGAGAAGACACGAGAGGGAGGAGTCGTTTTAAAGACAAGGCGGGGTTTCTCTAGAAGTTTCGTTGTCGACTTTGAGCCGTAGGATCGTCGAGTTGGACGGTGACGATGTTTCCTCCGAAGCCAAGGCGTTTCAAGCTTTCTCCAGCGGATTCGAGAAATATCTAGCAAAATTTTTTTCGCGTTCGGTTGGGAACTCTCTCGCTAATTGGTTTTCAGTTTTCTCTCGTAATTGGCTGCAGGCAAGACTCTTGGGCTTGCCATTGGGAACGTAGTAGAAAGTCATAAAAAATTTATAATATATATATATTTTTTGTTTTTTATTACATAATCTATGATTAGTAAATATTTTAATAAATAAAATATATACAAATGATAATATACCATTAAAACTATATTGTATCAGAACATCAAATTATTCAAAAAAAAAAAGCACCACAAAGTATTAATATTTAAAAACACATAATATGAATAAAAAGATAGTAAATTAATGTTTTTTTATTTTTAAAATTTTTTATATATTTTAATAAGTGTTATCAATGAGTATTTTCCTTAAAAAAAATATTTTGGGATCTGAATTTTTACTTAAAAATATTATTTAACACAACGAGAAAAATAATAAAAACAATCATATATTTTATCAATTAATTATTCCAGTAAGGATAATTTTTTTTCTTATAATTAACTAGAAGAACGTTCTCGTAGAGGTAGGACTCTCACATCACCATCTTTCCCTTAATAGTCTCATATATTTCATAAAGGGTGGTGTTAATATGAGATTTCTGAAAGTGTTTCTCACACACGATTTGAACGTGAATTTAGAAGCTGCGTGAATATTCCATTTTAAATACTGGTAGCGACGGTGGCTTATGCGGTTTATGCCTTCTCCGTTTTACCTTCCCCGTGTCTTAAATTGCCACGCGGCACTTCTCTTCGCCTCAAAGACGCCCAACGTGCATTTCACTCCATACGTAAAATTTTTTTTTTTTTTCGAACTCAAAAAAAATATTTCACAATATGTTGGTCACTATATTTACCCGATTAAAATTAGAAATTATTTACTAACATGTTATTTTAATTTTTTATTAAAAATTTATTATTTAAGTATTACTAAATTTGAATTTGAATTTTATGTTTATTTTTAGAACAAACAATAGCAAAAGAAATGGAATCCAAATCAATAGCAAAAATAACACCAGATCAGCAATTGCTCTACTTCCACGAGCGATGATACGAGAAGTATTAAAGCTTCCTTAGTCAAGAAAAGTGTTGCATTTTATGCGTAAAACAATAAATGTCGTGTAAAATTATTATAATGCAAGTATAAAATACATTTTTCTATAAAAAAAAATGGCGTCCTCTCCCACGCTCGCATGGCAGTCCTTTTGTTTACTAGCCACAAAAATTCAGATATTTTCACCGGGTAATTAAAAAGCAGAAATTCTGGCTTTCCCGTGGCCAACAAAAGCGCGCCACGTAAAAAGCACCAACATAAAAACGCGCGAGCTCAGTGACGTGGATCTCAACCGTTGGCCCATAACAGCGTCGCGCCAGAACGCCGTCTTGCGAATTGCCATAAACGAATAAAACGGAAATCTTACGGCGTTGTTGGTGGGCGCAGAAACGCTCGGTAATGTG
The DNA here is from genome assembly GCA_020883675.1 of Bruguiera gymnorhiza. Taxonomy (NCBI): domain Eukaryota; kingdom Viridiplantae; phylum Streptophyta; class Magnoliopsida; order Malpighiales; family Rhizophoraceae; genus Bruguiera; species Bruguiera gymnorhiza. The sequence goes on along the minus strand of JAIRCJ010001042.1, from coordinate 2,072,626 downwards.
TTTTTTTTTTTTCTAAAAAAAATAAAATATATTGTACTTTTTAAGAAAATGGAATGTTTTGAAATATATTATATTATTATAAAATATTAAATTTCTAACATGCATATTCTATTTCTAAAACCTACAACATTTTCTGCAAATGAATTATATTATCCAAAAAAAAAAAAAACTCAATTTCTTTGTTAAAAATTTTTACTCTGTTCAATGGGTTAGACGGCGTGTCGAGCAGCTAGTCGCGCTCAGGAAAAAGGATAATTCAAAAAATCCACAACAGTTATCTGATCTCTCTTTCGGCTGCCAAGCATCGTCCGTCTCCACCACTCCCTCCTCACACATGGAAGCTTGAAACGCTCCCAGCTTTCTCTTCCGTTCTAATTGCATGGCGAAAACGCTCCTCTCATCTCCGCCGTTCATCGGCGCGCCGTTCCCGTCACTCTCTCGTCATGGACTGCACCAACCACCGCCGAACAGGAGACTGATATCCACCAGAGTCAAGCTGAGCTTGCACGAGATTCCTCCAATCACTCATTTAGACTCGTCTATTGATTTCTCTGAGATAATTAGCAGAGCCGAGAGCCTTCTCTACACGCTCGCGGATGCTGCAGTCGCCGGCGATGCGGCCTCCGGTGGCGCCGCTTCGACCACAACTGATGCTGCTGCGCAAAAGTCCGGTGGCTGGTTCGGTTTCATCTCTGACGGAATGGAATTTGTTCTCAAGGTAAATAGGCACCGCGTTGTTTGTATACTCGTAGGGAAAATCATTTGTTGATTAGGAAGTTTGGAATATCTGTTTCTTGAAGGTACCTACAGGTGTGATTTGTTGAATTTGCTGCGTTTATGAAATAGATTAGACTTTTTGAGAAAGATTTTGTTTGATTCGTGTCAGATTCTGAAGAATTTGCTTGCGGCCGTGCATGTGCCTTACGCATATGGTTTTGCCATAATTTTGCTTACAGTCATTGTTAAAGTAGCGACATTCCCTTTGACGAAGCAGCAGGTGAGTGGTATTGCATATGATGGACAAATGTGTAAGCATCGTGGACTTATTGAATATGTTACTATTGCAAACGCCTTTTATCTGACTTTCTGGACTGCGTATAAGAATATCTCATCTTCATTGTGTAGGTGGAATCCACCCTCGCTATGCAAAACCTTCAACCCAAGATAAAAGCTATTCAACAGAGATATGCAGGCAATCAGGTGAGGCATGATAGCTTGAGCTTTACCATGGATAAATTTAGTTCCTTAACAGTAATTTGGTCTGTCTCCCAACTTATAGGAAAGAATACAGCTCGAGACATCACGCTTATATAGGCAGGCTGGGGTTAATCCACTAGCAGGTACACTTTTACCTGATTGCTTAAGTTCTTGTTTCAAAAATTGTACAGTTTGATTTGAAATGATAGACCAATTTGTCTTTGCCCTTATTTGAGTGAAAATGATGAATGGACAATAACAAGGCATAATCTTTTGATAGAGCTTTGTTTATTAGGCGGACATTGGCATTAGAAATCTTCCAGTCCTTAAGTTAGCTGGTATACGCACTATCTGTTGTTGTTCATTTCTATCTCAGATCTTGTTAAAGCTGTCTTTTCATTATTCTTGTTGCTTGCACTGTATGCTTAGCATGTCTGTTGGACTAAGCTTGTGGCAAAATTTCTCTGTATCACTATCTTCACCTGTTGCTAAACTGCCAATTTGTCAGTGTACTTATCTGTTTACTGTGAACTAACGCCCTGTGATACTATTTCTTAATAACATCGTATCCTAGGTTGTTTACCAACTTTGGCAACAATACCAGTTTGGATAGGTCTATATCAAGCTCTTTCAAATGTTGCAAATGAGGTAAATAACAGATTGCCTTGGCGTCATAGTGCCATGTGTATGTATACACATTATTTATATGTAGGAAAGGGATTATTGCTGATAGTTGCTATTTTCTTTTCCTCAAAGGGACTGTTAACAGAAGGTTTCTTTTGGATCCCCTCATTGGGTGGGCCAACAACTATTGCAGCTCGACAAAGTGGATCTGGCATTTCTTGGCTTATTCCATTTGTGGTAATTAAACTTGCCTTGCCCAGAACATTGAAACTAGCATTTGTTAGCTCCTTTTATTTGTGTCAAGAATTTCAATTTCAATTCCTTAATTGTCCTTAAAAAAAGGGTCTTCCAGTAGAATAGACTTCTTCCACACTGTGAGATTTGGAGAATGGTCACATGTACATAGGCTTTGTGTTTACAAAGAAGTTGTTTCTGCGACTTGAACTTGTGACCTTTATATCACAATGGACTAACCTTACATTTACACAAAGGCTCTTTTTTTGGACTCATTTGTAGTTTCTCTAGGAATATTTATGATCTCTAGAGTAATTTTTTGTAGTTTCTCTAGGAATATTTATGTTGTGTACCGCTAAATCTGATGTTTTGAAAAAAGTGAATCCACTTTTATGCTCGCTTGTTGTCACTGGGCACGCAAGGTACAGCTGTCTGGATCAAGTGTCTGGGCATAGAATCCGGGCAATTGGGGTCCTGGATTACTTATTCATTTAATTAATTAGTTTATATAGTGGGTAGAAGCACACTGGAATCATTCAAGCCAATGAAAAGACAGAAATCTTATGATCCCTGGAATTGCTTCTATTGTCAGGGAAGTTGTTTACGTTCCTTCTCCACTCAGTTGCAGTTTTGTGTTTAGATAATTGTCATCAGCCAACTCAAAGTAGAGATCCTTGCTGGTAGAGGTGCTTTTATTTGATATATTTCCCTTTCTCCTGCATTTTAGGAGCAGATATAGGATAATTAGTTAATTATGTTGATATTCATGTCTTTGTATGGGTTTTGGGGATTTTCCCTCTACTGTGCTGATGGAAGTCTCCAAATTCATTGTTGACAAATTTTAACTCCTATATTATTACATTAGTCTGAAAATTTTGCCAGATAAATGGTTTTTTAATATTGGAAAGTTATTTTCTCTTCCTGTTTGATCTGTCTGCTTATAGAGTATGTTGTTTGGAGAATCTTTTGTTTGGCTGCTATAACTGTATAAATGGGCTGAGTCTATGCATCATGAGATTTGTAGGGGGCGCCACAAGTTTGGGAATTAACTGCTTTAGCTGTATTATGATATAAGTCAAGGAAAATTCATAGACTTGAGGTTTTTCATCAGATATGGCTAATATAACAAATGGCCTAATGTGCAGGATGGCCAACCACCATTAGGCTGGCATGACACTGCAGCATATTTAGTTTTGCCTGTCCTTCTTGTTGTTTCTCAGTATGTTTCCATGGAGATCATGAAGCCTCCGCAGGTTAAAAAAAAGGATCCCTTTGCTTGCATTTTATTTCTGCAATCTGTTTTTCTTCAAGCATTTGTGAACTCCTAAATTGTTTTGTTTTAACAGACAGATGACCCAGCTCAAAAGAACACACTTCTTGTTTTCAAGTTTCTTCCCCTCATGATTGGTTACTTCTCCTTGTCTGTGCCATCAGGACTATCTATTTACTGGTTGGTTTCTCATCAAACAAAGTATCAAGAATTTATGCATGTGTCATACTCATTTAGTTGGATCTTATAGGTGACTGGCAAAACGTTTCATGCTTGTCCCCTGTTAAATTGATTTTGAAGAAAAAAAAAAAAAAAAAAAGCTGGCAGTCAGCTTATGAGTATATGCATTCGCCAATGATTTCTGAGATTATATCATGCAGATAATTATTTCTTGGCAAAAGTAGCAGGTCTTCTTTATCTGTTTTTTTTTTCTGTTTTGGTGTCTTTGTTAAGCTGTGTCTGCTGCCTGTTGTTCTTGTCTTTGTGATAAATGCACAATGTGAGTCATGTGCTCTTTAGGTTCACAAACAATGTTCTTAGTACTGCCCAGCAAGTATGGTTACGCAAATTGGGTGGTGCAAAGCCTGTAGTAAATGAAAATGCAAGTAAAATCATTACTGCAGGACGGGCAAAACGGTCAGCTTCACAGCCAGTTCAGCCTGGTGATAGGTTAGTATTGTGTTCCAGCGGTTTTATTCTTACTTCAGCTGCTTCAGTGTCATAAACAAAGATGCCGGTGGGCAGATTCAGGAAGTTGAAAGAGGAAGAAAAGAGGCAAAAATTGAGCAAGGCACTAGCAGCAGAAGAGGTTCAGAATCTGGATCCTGGATCTGATGAGGAGTCGGATGATGAAGCTAAGGACAAGGTAAATCCTAAATTTTAATCCTTATGCACTGTTGAAAGTTGTTTAAAATGGAATAATGGATCCCATTAACTGTAGTCTTTCAACGAACAGAAAGCATGACCTGTAGTTTGGATATCAGTGCTTGGTACTTATGAACCAATGCAATTATGGACAGATTTTCACTTATTTTTTAGCACTTGTTTCGTATCACATCTTGTGTTGAACTCTGAATCTTAAAACCTATGTGAACTCCTGACAGGGAGAGGAAGTTCTAGAAGAAGCATATGCTTCTAGTGTAAGCAAACAGGTTCCTAATATTTCTCAGCCAAAGAGGAGCAAGCGCTCAAAGAAAAAGCGGGCTGTATAAAAGGACTGTGTAGTGATACCATTGTAGTTCTCGGCGAGGCTTCGTACATCTGAAACAAAATGCATTCTAGTTGATATATAGTTGCCATTTTTATTGTGGCTTATTCTTTTGGAACATCAACCCCACAAGAAGTGGCGTCCGATTATATAGTCTCTATTTCACATTATTTATGTAGTGCATTGTTATTATGGTGTGAGCAACATCGGACTTGGCCTTTCCCACGTTCCATTTGTCTCTCTCTCCTTAAATTGTTGAATTAGAGTTGCACAAGTTGCGAAAATGAGTAACCATAAATAAGATGGTAAAGCAAGATGCCTGTTGCCATGTTGATTCCCGGTGGTTTAATGATACATTAACTGGGGCGTATGTGTAGGGCAATGTGGGCGTTGTTGCAATGGTAAATTCCTAGGAAGAATTTTTTATTCCTCGATTCGGTTTTGTAAAATCATTCATAAGGAGGGCGAAAAGCTATTGTTTGACAGAACTTAAGGAGGAAGTTAATTTTAAGTGGTCTACTTTGCTTTCGATCTCTACGTCTTACATAACCATTTTGAGTTTGGATCTACGTCTTATGTGACTGAAAGATGCAAAATTTCTGAAAATATCAAATCATACGGTTAACTCATGTGGGCACTGAGTACCTGAAAAATAACCTTATAGGGCACAAACTGGAGCCAATAAAAGTAACATTTCCTACCTACAGAATTGCTATGATATGTACCAACCTCTTACAAATTAAACATTACAGGATTGCAAAATGCCAATAGTAGGAATTTTTTAATCTAGATGAGCACATCTGACCTTGTATTTGCGGAAGTACGTTGGACCTCAGTCTACTCACTAGGCTGATTGCTGAATACGTCCATCTAATAATTCAATGCTTAGTTCTTGGGTTGCGATTACCTACTGGGTTGGGACCGGATGGAGATTTACGCATCTTCATCCCTCCAACCTGCAATAAATTTAACTAGAGGCGTAAACATTAATTGAGAGGAAAGCACATGTAATTTGGGATTAGAACGAGACTGAAATCCTCACCCTATTCGGTAAGAGGCTTCCTATGTGCGACTTTGAGCCGGATTGCGTGGACTCGAGTTTGAAATCAACTGTGGTAGCAAAGAAATGAAAGGTCAGTACTGGTGAGAACCCAGATAGGTCTCCGCGTAAAAGAGAGAAGAGATGCTCTTAGACAACTTTGACGACATGTGTAGCAAATGTGGCTACGTAAAAGAGAGAAGAAACGTTCCTTGCCTGATTCAACAGCTTGAACCTCGATTTTGGTGGAGTAATACTGGTCTCGGGAGGCTGCACCCAGCAGCCATGCCAGGAGAAGGTAAATGAGACACCGCCTACCCATCTTGCGCATGAAATGTTGCATCTTGGCAGTGAATATAGGAGCTCAATGTAATGGTGGTGGCTTACATTAGCGTGAAGCATTTTATTTTTGTCTGTTATTTCTTTTTGGTAATCATAACGAAACTTGAATAAAAGGCACGAATGCCTTGCTAAACGGTGCGCGGGAATCCAATGTCATTACATACCGAATTGACTTCTTCCTGGTTATCATTGTGTCCATCATAAACCTTGAAGCATACTTTGCTCGTTATTTTAATTTTGTGTGCTTGACCTATCTTCATTGATATGATTGTTGGGACCCGCCGATGCACATTGCACCATCTTATCTGCTTACTCAACAAAGTAATTTTTTATATATATATATATTTAAAATTATTACACAGATTATTACTTCATAATAATATTCTGTTGGAATATATATAATTATATAAAGATAATAAAATAAATTTTATATTTATAATTTTATTTATTTATAATAACAAAAAAATATAGTTAACCGATATTTTTTTAATACTTTTTATGTATCTCAATATGCCTCGTTAAGCCGACTAACTTTTCTCAAAAGCTTAGGAAGTAAGAAAGTGGGTTGTTCAATTAATGGTTTTCAGTCAGCTGCTAACGAAGTCAAATCTTTGCATCATGAATTCACCCTTTCAAATCCATTGGCTAAATTTGGAAGCAGAGTTGCAACAGAACAGTTTCGTACCAAAGTAAATAATTTCTATTAACAAATTTATAATTAATTCTCTCTCTCTCTCTCTTTTCTTTTAAATTAGAATCTGAAAATTGTAAAAATTTAAATTTAAATTTTTAATTCGTTTGTACTATTTGTCATCTCAATCTTTGGATCTAGACTAATGGATACGGGTCGATGAAGTCGTCGGCTTGCTGAATTGAAAGTCTTCGGCTCGGGCTGGTTCAGGAAACCTCGTTTATCCTTCATAAGGAATTGTATAGATGGGCCTGAGCGTAACCCATTCTCCAAAAAAACTACTGACATTGCGTATGAACTCAACAGGTAATTGATACTTGATAGCCCAACAACGTTGGTAAGATTACATCCGAGCTGGAAACTGGGTCAGGACGAGAACACAAGGATCTCGTACACAGCGACGATGCTCATCCTCTTTCTACAACGTGTCTGTCGTCACTCATAGCCTCCAAGCAAACGCTCCGTGTAGATGCCGATACACAATTCCTTTCCGGCACTTTGTTTTGGACCCGAATAAAAATGTCTTCGATCAGGAAAATTCTTCCGTTTGATCTTTTGATGCAATATAGATGGTTATTTGACACTTCCCCATTTAATATCCACCTCCATCATCTCATTGGCGACATTTTCAGAGGTGAAAATGAGGAAAAAAGGAAAAAGAAAACGGCCATGAAGGAACTAGAAAAGCGCAAACTATTTCCTTCCACGGTTTCTTTTCCATTGCTGCAAGAAGCAAATTATTCGCATGGACGATAGTAACCACGATGACTAGACCTCTAACTTGAGAGCCGCACAAATGTGTATAACTTGAGAGTTTCGAAATTTAGAATTGCTAACTAACTTAAGAAAACCAAATAATCACTCACACTAGTTTACCAACCATCAATCCTAGGCCGCTCACAGCTTTTCGTTTGTTTGTTTTTTTGCTTTTTTTTAAATTATATTCTAAGTTCTCTTTTCTTTCTCTACATTTTTAAATAAGGAATAGTAAACTTTAGACCCACCATCGCCCCGTTGTGAGCTGTCAAGTCGCAATAAGCAGTCAAGCTTCCTTGTCAATGCTGGCATATTCCAGTTACAGCAAGTTTCTGACCACCACTCCAGCGGCGCAGGCCCTCGGTATACACTTGCCAAAGCAAAAGTTTCATAGCTCCTTTACAAGGGGCAAATCAGCCAACACATTTGTACAGAGTTCACAGAGAAAATTTGAAATCCAGGGTCCTGTTGAAAAATTGAGTAGTTATCAATTGAAACAAACGATTATTATAACAGTGTATCTATCTGATTTGCGCATTGTCCTAACTTCTCTTACTTTTTGGATAAAAAACTACCCTCCGCAGGGCACCGGCAGATTTTCCCAGCTATAAATACCAAGCAGAGTTCACAAACCATTGCACACTCAAAATCCCAAAGGCAATAATCAAAAAGAGATGGCTACTTCTAGTACCAGTCTGCTCTTCACTGCTTTCCTTCTACTTTGTGCTTTGAGCCAAGCAACCTACCATACAGGCCTCATTTTAACCCTTGTTAATAACTGCCCCTACACCATTTACCCAGCAATCCAGCCCAACGCCGGCCACCCAGTACTCCAAAAGGGTGGGTTCCCCCTCCAAACCCTGACCCACCGCTCATTCCCCGCCCCGACCAAGCACTGGTCCGGCCGGATCTGGGCCCGTACCGGCTGCACTCGTACCAACGGCAAGTTCCACTGCGCCACTGGCGATTGCAACAACCAAATCGAGTGCAACGGCCTGGGTGGCGCCACCCCGGCCACGCTGGCACAGTTCAGCCTCCACCATGGCCACAACGACCTCTCCTCCTACGGCGTGTCCCTCGTCGACGGCTTCAACGTCCCCATGACGGTGACTCCTCACTACGGCAAAGGCCTGTGCCCCGTCGTGGGCTGCCGTGCCAACCTGCTGACCACCTGTCCCGAGAAGCTGCAAGCCCGCTACCCGCCGGTCCACGGCCCAGTGGTGGGATGCAAGAGTGGCTGCGATGCGTTCGGTACGGACGAGCTGTGCTGCAGGAACCATTACAACAGTCCGCAGACTTGTAGAGCTTCGAACTTCTCGGAGTTTTTCAAGCACGCGTGTCCTGCCACGTTCACCTATGCACACGACAGGCCCTCTCTCATGCACGATTGCTCCTCGCCGCGTGAGCTTAAAGTTATCTTCTGTCATTAGACACAAGCAAGCTCCATAACAATAAGACAAACTGCGTTTACTGTATTAAGGTTGTATCTTCTTCTCCGGTTGTGTTGTCTGTCGTGTCCTGGTCAAACGGTCAAAGTCTCAAGCCCTTTCGTTTGCCGTCGTTCTCGTTAAGTTGTTTGTCAATGCTAAAATATCAGATTATGTATTCTTAACCAAAATTACAATATTATATGACAGTTATGTTATAATTAAAAGAAAAAAAAAAAAGACCATGTCTCGTAAATTGGCACAAATTAATGTTTTAATTTTTTTATTCATCAGAAAAAATGACCATAGATTTTTTTTTCTTCTTTCGGGTACGTCGGAAGTCAAACTTGCTTCAATCTCGTTTTACCGTTGCAATTGATGTATAAACACGTGGGGCGACTCGATATATGATAAAAGATTAATGCAAAAAACTGGAAAAAGGTGGCCATTGGGCTTTGAGTACCCACCACTCAATTTGTGTGCTCTAGCTTTTTAGTTGTTTGTTTATTTAAAGTTTAAATTGGGGTCTTTGTTATATTTATTTATTTATTGTGAGTATAATTTATATTAAATAAATATATTTTAATATTTGTTATTTAAATAAATTCTATTTATTATATAGTATAATATCAAAAATTTGTCGACCGGACTCGGATTCTTCAGGGAAGTCCGATTAGGTGCAAGAGACACAGGGACAGTGCAACAAGCGGTTCGGTTCGGTTCGGTCATCAGAGTGGTGAAAAGGAGAGACCAAAATCTTTAGTTAGGTTTCATTCTCGTTAAACCCATTTGCACTGTCTGTCACGAGAAAGGCTTTGCTTTCGTCGGGTTACATCTTTCTTCACGAGTAAAAAGGAAACAATAAAAGTTGGTCGTCATAAAGAAAATAATCATAAGAGAATCATAAAATTTTAATTTTTAAATATATATATATATATAAAAAGGAGAATTTTCTCAAAATAAAAGATGTTGGGCTTTTCGATGATTACCTTCTTATATCTACTTAAGTGTGGCCCGCAGCCTGGAATGAGGAGCCGGGCCTCGTTGCCGCATGAAAGAATATATTTTTGTTTTTTCTTTTTTTTTTTTTTTTAGTTGATTATCTGAAGGGACACTTTCAAAAATTTTGATTGTCATACTAAAATTTCATTTCACCTGCTTAAAATTTAATCACTAAAAATCTTCGTTTAAAAATTTCAAAAATCTACTAAGTCTCTTCGCAAGGTATCCCTTTTTTTTTTTATTTTTTATTTCCTAAGTGGACTACATATACCACGTTGCTAAAATTGTTAACATGTAATGTATTTAAGAACTTTTTTTTATCATTAAAAATGAAAAGTTAAGAATGATACCAATAATCTCATTAAAAATAATTCATTTAAATGTGTATCACAAGATAAGTTGGGTCTTTTTATTGAAATATAAAAAATAAAAAGTAAATTTATGATCCATAAAAATGTATTCATCATTTTAATATTTTATAAAACCAAACATATATTAAATTTCATTAAATACCTCGACAACATTCAATCTTATAGTACGACCGAATGTTTCAAAGTTATTACTCGGAGAAATTCAGCCCAGGTTTGAGACCGATTCCAAGCAATGCTTCGCTTGGATCCTAGGAGCACAAACAAACAGTGGATCCATTAGCTTTCGGCCGAGCAAAACCCAGTTGATGTGGTTGCAGAGAATCCAGCTGTATTCAAAGACCAGCCAGGTCCTCTCGTACATGCAGAGGAATCCTTCAACCGCTACCATAGTGTACTTCCTCCGGTCAAAAACCTGGATACATAGAGTAGCTGTACTTCACATCTTCTAAACAAAGGTTGGAATATTATGAAAAGAGGTATTCTTCCGCTATCTTCTTTTATGGTGCATCGTAAGAGTACGTCAGGATCTTTTGAGAATTGCCTTGTCATCTGTGTCATCTCTGTCCGTTTGGACAGAGTGTTTATGCACATAATGATTCACTGGATTCCTGCATATTTATCTGTAAATTGGGGTTTTCCTCAAATATTTTTTTCCCTCATTATATTTATACATGTGCACATATATATATAAGTATATATATATATATATGGTTGTACGTCTGTGTGATCAGATAGAGTTGAAGAGCTTGGCACGGAAAAAACACCTGCAAGGAAGAACAAAGAGTTGAGAAATCAAACGGTAGTCGTTATTGACAATCTTACACGTAAATTAATGGGATGAGATAAGAAATAATTAACAAGAGAAGCTTTCAGTAATTACAAATGTTTTTATTATATATTGATCTTTATAATTGGAAATGTCAATCTTTTGTGTTGTGTCCGAAAGCTTGGCATTACAAGGAACCGGTTTTCTTTAACAGTTTGACCAAGATAAGCAGCAGACACTTTGACGGAAATAGTGAAAGGGTGCCATGCAAACCCTAGAGGAACTAACTGATGTCAATATTGAGGTCAGCAACTTGGTAATGAGTTGGGTAAGATTATACTTGACGATCCACTGGGCTCCAAGTAGAATTGGACCTTAACGCTAAAATTCCCATCGGTGGATAAATGTGTCCCGGTCGAACTGGGAAAAGTAGCACTTTTATATGAAAAGAAAAAAAAAAAAAAGAAAAAGGAAAAAGGAGCACTCTTTTACCTTCTTTCACTATTTTAACAATTAGTAAAGAGATAAAGTAACAGTAACGATTACAAATTTAAATTCCTATGTTTGAACTTTGGGACTCTAATCTTAGGAAAGGAATGTAAATTTATAAAAAATTAAAAAAATGTATTTTTTAATTATGTATCTTATGACTTAATGACTTTTTAATTAACTAAAAATATAAAGATAAATGTATAAGATAAACAATAATAAGTTTTGAATGAAACAATCATTAGTGCTTTTTCATTATGGGCCCGTGAAGATATTAACAATCATTAGAGTTCTCTCATTATGGGCCTGTGAAGATCTTACTTCCAATAAAAGAGCAAAAAATATTTACTTTTCCTTGCTTTCACGGAAAGAAATTCTGCGACATGGATTTTCATTGTAAAATTGTAGAAAGAGAAGGGAAATGAAAACCTTCTCAATAAGAAAAAGAAAAGGTCAAAAAAAAAAAAAGAAAGAAAGAAAGAAAGGAAAGGACTTCCAATTTAAATTTTCTTCCTGATATAGTGATTAGAATACGTTCTCTCACGCAGCCAAAAAATAAAAAATAAAAAAACCCTCCTTAGTCTTCTGACATGTCAAAATCCTATTCGTCACAAGAATCCACGCCAACACTAATGCCCGCATCCAACCATAACCCACATGTGTCCCTTTAAGATTGTGAAATGTAGATGGAGATAGAGAGAGAGAGGGATGCGAAGAGAGAGAGAATCTATAACCCGACAACCTTGTGGCGTTTACATACGGATGGATGTCCAACAGAAGGTTCTGAACACGGTCTTGTAAAACCTCTCTTTCTATCTATCAATTTGTAGAAAGCTCACGCTTTTAAATCCTCAATCCCTCTACTGCCTCTTTCTCTACCTACAGTCTAATAAGATGGCATCCCAAGCCAGCCTTCTCCTCCAGAAACAACTTAAAGGTATTGTCTTTATTGATTGATGATGATATCAGGCGCTTGAGTATCGATCTGGTTTCTTTTTCGGATTTTAATGGTCGGTTTTTGGATGGGTTTCGTTTTGACTGATGGTGGTATTTTTTTTCTCTTTTTTGTGGGTGCAGATCTTTGTAAGAAACCCGTTGATGGGTTCTCGGCGGGGTTGGTCGATGAGAGTAATATCTTCGAATGGAGTGTTACAATTATTGGGCCGCCCGATACGCTTTAGTATGTATTTGTTTTGCAATTTGATTTTGGTAAAGTTTGTATCTTTGTTGTTTATTGGCTTTGTTTGAGGGCTTGTGTGCTATTTGTTTGATGGTGAGTTTCGTGCATGTGCTTGATTGGATTGGTGAATGGGGTTTGGGGTGATTGTTGGTTTGCTTTGGTGCTCATCGGGCTCTTGGGTTTTCAAGACTTAATGGATTTGAACTAGGTTTCTGTTTGTAGAGTGTGGTATTTGTGTGATAGGATGTTTTCCATTGAGTTAATGCTGGGAATACCTTGAAGTTGTTGGGCTCTTCTTTCTGCTCTAAATTTCTGCTGAGAAATTGTTGGAAGATGATTTCTGGTTTGAATTTTAGAATTATCATTTGGAACGCTGCTTGCTTATAAGTGCCAAATGATTATTTCTCAATTTCGTCACCCAGCTGTGAAGCTGGATGGTGTGTTTGGGTTTCACTGTTTAAAAGTGTACTTGTTGATTACTTCTGTCATGTCAAAATGTTTTTGCAGACAGTTTGATTCATGAAGTGGTTAGATCATGTGTTATGTTCCAAGCTTATTGATTCTGAAAATTGAGATTGGATATTGTTTATTCGGATGCCTGTAAGATGCCAACATGGGAAACCATATATAGTAATATCTCTCTGGTTATTAATTTTTTTTCCCTCTTGATTTGAGCAATTTGTCATATTCTGCTGATCCCTTTATCTTGTTTATGTCTTTCTAGTTGGTTTGTCTTAGGAGTAATGCCTGCAAGTTTTAATAACATAGATACTGTTTGAATGCAGTGAAGGGGGATTTTTCAATGCTATCATGAGCTTTCCATCAAATTACCCAAATAGTCCTCCAACAGTGAAATTTACATCAGAGATATGGCATCCCAATGGTTGGTTGATCTTATAGCTGGAGTGCATTAGCATTTTCTTCTTATTACCATGCTTACAAAACTGGTTTTTGCAACTATTGCTTTGCAGTTTATGCTGATGGGCGTGTTTGCATATCCATTCTACATCCACCCGGTGATGATCCTAATGGCTATGAGCTTGCAAGTGAACGTTGGATGCCAGTACATACAGTATGTCATGGTTTCTCTTCATGCCTCATGTTTGTATCTTGTTCTGGTTTGCCATTCATCCTTAAATGTGCAGAGGACCTTCTTTCTCTTTCTCTTTCTCTTTCTTTCATTTTATTTGATAGCTTATTGTTTGCACATAATTTCACTGTTAATGGTTTTTAAGGCTAGACATGCAAAATGTGGGCCATAATCAACTATCAACAACACAGTTTCAGGGTACACAAAAGAATATAATATAGATAATTGTAAAAACTGGCTTATTTAGTTAATCAATTTGGCATGGTCAGCATATTGGTGTTTTCTATAAAGGTAAGGACTTTTTCTTTTCGTCACTGTTGGACCATTTGTAAATGAATAAATTAGGTTATCAATAATGGCAGAACACTTTTTTGTTCAGTATCCTGGACATACATAACAATTGGGTTTTCATCAATTCTTGCAATTTGAAATTACAAAGGGAGGACAAACACCTTTTTCTTTTTACTTGATTCTCTTCATTTTTGTTCCTTCCATCTTCTGTGTTGTTATTGTCATAGCAAATGATGACACGGTTAAGCTTAGGACTAATATCATAATGAGAATTTCTCTTTCTGGATCCTTGAGAGAAATTAACACTCTGGACTCTGCTTATTGAATTTTTCATTGCTCATGTTTATCAAACACCACCATAATTTTCAGGTATTGCATCTATTTAAAGTTGTGGAAATTTTACTCTTGGGCAGGTTGAAAGTATAGTGCTGAGTATCATATCAATGCTTTCAAGTCCTAACGATGAATCTCCTGCAAATGTTGAAGCAGCAGTAAGTAATAAGCAGCTCTCTTGTATTTGGCAATGTTGCAGGTTGTTGAAAGTGTTGGCATGCTAATATGAATATCAAGACAAATATTACAATATGGTTATTGATGGGGTGAAGTGTCCGAATACTATCCAGGTCCCAAGTTTGATGCTAACAAGTTTTAAATGATCATTGGAAGGGGAAATGGATAGGGATGGTTCATGTTGAAAACACAGCTAGAATGTATGGCATAGGATCCATAATGACTCATTAATCATCATGCGGTATATCTACAAGGAGATTATAATGTTTATCTCATATTAAATATTTGAGTGTACTTAGTTATCCTGTGATTTCATTATTTTGCTTTACCATGTTCCTATCACCGGTGCTGAATAATTTAGCTGAAGAAACTTATTCTCCAGTTTCACATGACTTTTTACACATCCAAACAGTAGCATTGCTCAGCAATTAATTCATATTTGGATTGCTTATGCAGAAAGAGTGGAGAGAAAGGAGAGACGAATTCAAGAAGAAAGTCGGTCGCTGCGTGAGAAAATCACAAGAAATGTTATGATCCTTCAATTATACTTCTCTTCTATTTGTACGTAGCAGGGAACTCCTAACTCTATTGTGGGTGGGGAGGGAAGGGGAGGGAATGGGAGGGGGCAGATGTGTTGTCAGACTTGATCACCGGGCAATTTGTCCTTGTACAATGTCTTGGAAATTCTTATTAGCATCTCATCATTTACTCTCTTCCTTGTCATGGTCAAGTCATTGTTACAATTCATAAATGTGTGTGTACTTTAAACCAGCTTGGTTAGCGTTGATGCGACGGGTTTCTGTGGTGCATTCGTTAGATTGGTCTATAAGGCTGGTCGTGTACTTGGTTAGAAATTGATGTTTGGTAGCAAGGGGGGGGGGTTTCTGTGCATGCTTCCATGTATACCTCCATCAAAGCTGCCTCTTTAGACCAATCCATGACTGCGCATTCTGATATATAAAACCATCAGCCCAGCATTCTGATTTATATAGCCATCAGCTCTTTCCTTCCGTCGTATGCATTGGCCAATGCGGTTGCTCAAAGCATTCACTAATGTGATTCTTAAGCGCCAAAAAATGTGTATCCTCTCTTTATCATTCTGCCATTTTTGATTGCTTTTCGTTCCATGGAATTCGCAGGTTCTTTCCACGCTTCGAGGGGGAAAGTTACCAAGAATTTATCATTAGTAAAATGGACTGACGAGTCTTCAGTTTCCTACTGCCAACCTTAGACGACGGCTTACAATTTTCTGCTCATTCTCTCCTACTTTCCAACCAAAGCATGTCAAAGTTGTTAAGAGCGTTAGAATTACAGGGGTTTTCTGATATAATATGTATAGGCCTCGAGAGTGTGTTCAAACGTGTCGTCAATTTTCAAAATATTTCACCTGATATGAACCACAATAGAAATTCCATTAACTAAAAGGACCAAAGAGAACCACAAAATAGCAAATATGAGACAAGATCATAAAAGAGGAGTAGGTTCGATATGGTTCATTAATGCATATAATAACAATATGATAGTATGAAACTCTCTAAGAAGTACATGCGAAAATCGAAATGTGGAAATTTCTCTGGTCATCAAGGCCAAAGATCATAATGGGTTATTTTTATGTATCTACAGGGTGTTGTTTGAGATGGTTTTCAGACATCAATCTTGCTTAGCCGGCTTCCCAACGTGGCTGCCCATTCTCACCACAATTCCGTCGATATCACGAACGTATCCAACTCTCTGCCCCCATTCTTTGTCCTCTGGCTCGCTCACTGGCACCGCTCCATTCTTCACTGCCCTCTGCTCAACCCCATGATATCGCGCGCGCGCGCGGGAGAGGAATCAAGGGAGAAAGAATTTAAGAAATAAACAATTATAACTGGGACTATAGTCCTGGGCCAGGGCCAGTATTATCAATCTTAGAGAACTAAATTTCTATTCAGATTATGGATTGAGGACTGTTAATTTGGAGATAAACTCAGACATATGAGGAAAATATTATTATCATCTTCATAACTATATACAAAAGTATAATGAAAAATATTTAATGTTTAAATGAAGTGGACATAAATTAGAGATTTCTCAAACAATGAGCTTCATCTCTTATTTCCTGTAATTCTGAAAATAAAAGATATTACTCGTCCATTTGTAACCAAGGGCTAACCAAAAATGTTTTGGATTTATAATATTTGTACAGAATAAATCATAAAAAAATACCTTTTTTTTTCTCCGAATATTTATTTTTGGGGGCCAAAGTCTGGGCATCATAATCCCTCTCAAAACTTCAGAAACTTATTTATAATTTTAGCCTATCGTCTTTCGTTATAGGCCCCACAGTCCAATTCCCACCCTGCAGACAATGGAGATTATTGTCTAAAATTTTGTTCTTATTATTTCTGCGTGTGTGTGGTTTATTAGGATTTAAACAAATACTTACTCTGTAGGCCGCATCAATGTCAGTGTAAGCAAAGCAAATCTCGAGCGGGGGTCGCTCGTGAACAGAATGGGGAGTTTGGACTTCACCAGTTCTCTTGTCAGTCTCGTGCTGGTGGATCGGAGTAAAGGCTATGGTAGTCTGCCCACTCTCGAGCTCTCCCCATCTACCACACCCAAAATTCAGAAATTAACATATATATCTATATATATATATATACACACATATATAACTAATTAATCAATTTCAAAGAAAAAAAAAAAGCACAAGAAAAGAGGCAAATTGTGTACAATTTTATATATAGTTTAGAACCTGTGAGACTCGTCGAGGCGACGGACGTTGTGGCCAAATGCTTTGTGGTAGAAATCCACGGACTTGGCTACGTCCTTCACGTACACCACCGCGTAGGCAAACGCTGGGCTCAGATCCGATGCCATACTTGGTACTAATGTAAGCAGTTTTGGTGCTTTTCTTGTTCTTTTTGAGAGGACAGAAAATTTTGATCTAGGCTTTCTGCATTTCAGGAGTTGGTTGTTACTGATGTTGAGATGGGGTTTTTACACGTGTCCAAGTGTTTGTTACGCGTGGGGCTCCATGCATTTCTAAGTAGCTTAGATGTAGTCAGCTGGCTTATCAATGTCTCGGTTTCGCGCGCACATGTACCTCCTAATTGGATAGAATAATTATAGGCTACGGCGCCTTCCATTTCTATGGTTTACTTTAATATTTTTGAGTTTTTTGTTAGAACAATTTTATCGTACATTCTTACTTAACATGGTTAACTTTTTTTTTTTGTGTCTTTAATTGTTAATGATTATCATCTATATGAAGTTTTCTAAATGCTAATAGAAAACATTATTACTGTTTTAAAGTACATGAGAATTGCCAATATAATTTTTAGAAAATTATGAAATGTGAAGCACGATCTCTTAAGCCGAAAGTACTGTCCTTTAATTTAATTGAAAAATGAAACATAAAGAGCGTTGCCTTTTAGCGGTGGCCTGTCGGATTTGAGGATGCTCCCGCCATTCAATGATCCATAGACGACCATGCTAGAGCAACACTCACAATAAACCTTAACTATGTTCCACTGGCCTGCCTCACAGGGAAAGTGAGGTACTTTAGATCAACGCCATGCACATGGTATTCGATTAGATAAAAAGGAATGAGAAAAAACTTGATAACAATGCAATGAAGTATTATGGTGAACGTTTGTCTCACATTGTATTATTACGAAATCAATCTCGGAAGAATGCGTCGTTAAAAAGGTTCGATTGTGATAGCGTACATGTGAAAGTTAAACTGGTAGTTAGTTAGTTATTAACAGTTGTAACCCCACTTCGTGCCAAGCCATGACCCGATAGCTGCTCTGGTAGCTTCACGTAGCTCGATCCGTTTGTGTGGCTCCAAGCTACTCGTACTTTCGAGGGGGGGGGGTTTTTTTAAAAGAAATTTTGTGGGCAAACACAGTTACTTTTCGCGGTCTAACTTTCCAACTAAGTTACATAAATACATTAAAAGACAAAAAAAAAAAAATCAGATTTGTACAAATTTTCTAAAAAAATATATATGCAATTGAGTCAGAGTACTAGATCGAAATAAATATCATTATTCAAAAAGAAGAAGCTTTCACTTTAGCACGAAAAAGCAAGGAAATCAGACGTCCACGACAAAAGAAATGTACTCTATTGAGGCTCTGCACCGAAGTCCTCAGCTCTGGGCCACAGAAACAGCATTACTTTGCCCTGGGCTCTGTTTCAGCAGTCTCATCAGCATCAGCCTCTAGTACTCGAACTGAGAGCCGAGGAAGTTTTTCTTGATGGAAGGAGCCACCAAAGAGAGACGATTAAAATGGAAAGTTCAATTGTGGCTGCTGGGATTCGAGCCCAGGTCTCCACGGCCACAACGTGGAATTCTAACCACTAAACTACAGCCACTGGCGCTGTAGTGATCCCGATTATATCTTCATCTCATTTTGCTTGATCTCCTAAACTCTTTCTTTCTCGTTCTTCTTGAGCAGTGGGGAATGATGAAATTCTTTAAGGCTGTATGAAAAGTAATGGGTTTCTTTTGTGGAAAATTTGATGCTCCTAGTCTACTTCGTAAACCTTTGCTCGTAAATTGCTAGGAGGTGGGAGTTTTTTTTTTTTTTTCCTCGAAGGTTTTCCCATGATTTTAGCACGAATTTGATATATATATATATAGATGACGGTATTGCAGGAGATACAGAAGATACAATAGGCCATCAATTTATCAGTACCCCAAAATCTCATAATAATTGTTAAATATAGAATTTAATGAGGCATCTCGACATAAATTCTTTTATATATATATATATATATATATATATTATTTAGAATGAACGCACAAAAAATATTTGCGTGAAAACTATACAAAACAACTATTAAACTTCTTAATATGTGAAAACTATGTAAAATAATTATCAAGCTAAATTTTCAATTTTTGTTTCTAAACCAACATTATCAAATTTAATCTGATCAGTTAAATTAAAAATTTAATAAATCGGTCACTAAATCATGTTTAGTTTATCAAAAACAAAATCAATTGGACATTTAAATAAAAAAAAAATCAATTAATTCGGCTAAATTTTTCTTGACCCAAGCAACCCATCGACCCAATTAATTAAATCAAACTAAATTGACTTTTAATTAAAATGGTGTAACTTATAAAATTACAATAACATATTTACTCTTTTCTCAATTAATTGTTGTATACTTTGTTTCAAATGCATTAATTAATATTCTAAATTTAATTTCATTTATATATTTTTTTGACTAATATTTAATTATTAGTTCAAGAATTAATTCGTTTTAAATATATTAATTAATTAATTAATTGTATTTTAATTATATTAATATGTGATTTAAATTAATATTAAATTGATTTATATATTTAATTTAAATTTTTTTAACTTTTTATTTCATCTTATTAATATACGTAAGAATAATTATTTAAAATTTATAAATTAAAATATTTGATAGGTTGAAATACATTATTTTTAGTACGCAATATTAACGCGATGGATTGATTTTAAAATTGTGGTCAATATATCATCGACCAAACGGTGGGACTGTTCGCTACTTTTAAGGACACGTGGCAACATGAAGACGCACAAACAATAAAGTAAGTGAAAAAAGTTGAATGGTGCAAGAGCATCTTTGTGTCTCAGCGAAAAGCAAAACAGAAGACAAAAAGGCGGAGGAGAAGCTTCGCTACTATTAGTCACGTTTTGATGCAAAACCTCCCTACAAAAAAAAAATAATAATAATAATTAAAACCTCAGTTTAAAAAGAATAATTATCGCCGCTTTAATAATTTTATCTTAACGTTCTTTTGTCCTTGCTGTGATAACAGACCAGATCCTGTTGTAATATGTTGATAAATGATTTCCTAGACAGTTTTGGCAATTCTAGAAATCAATCTATTTACATATCATGTGTAGATTTAACTGTTCATTATGGGAAATTTGCCCTGCAGATGGAGGTGGGAGCTGTAGCAACTCCCAACTAGTTTATGCTATTTCAGAAGATAAAAATAGAGAGACCAGAAGTGGAATAATAAGAAAAACATATTTGACAACATCTAGCTGCAATTGAGCACGAGTTATTGGATGTTGATGCCTTGGTGAATGTAAAACAAGATTTTGATCTTCTTGGCTCCGTGCTAGGCTATGTAAGCAGGTCCTGGCAAGTGAACTCTAGAAAGAACCTTTTGTAGGCTTTGTCACTGTTTTTGTAAAAACAAAGGAATTGCTCTTTTGCATAAATATTGCTGCCTCTTACCTGCAAAACCGATACTTTTTACTGTCATAATGAACACTACCCATAATGTCACACAAAATAAGAAGCTTAACATTTTGCCTCATACATATGCTTTTATTTGCATTTCTGATGTGTTGATCTGGATGAACAATGAATTGTGCAATTTTGTCTCATCTTAGATGTCACGGAGCCATTGCTAGTTGAGGTTGATCATATTTACCATCTGGCATGCCCTGCTTCTCCAATATTCTATAAATACAATCCTGTAAAGGTGGGTACAAAAGTGATAATTTTGTAGTCACCAGATGATGCCATATTTCTCTTGACAGTTGAGGGACATCTAAATTGAAAGTGTCTGGTCTTCCAACAGACAATAAAAACAAATGTTATTGGCACATTGAACATGTTGGGTCTTGCCAAGCGAGTTGGAGCAAGGTTTGAAGATTTATTTTCTCACGTGAAATTTATTTCTACCATTATGAATAACTGGATTCACTATTTTATGATGTTGTTGGTCAGAATTTTACTTACATCAACTTCAGAAGTGTATGGTGATCCTCTTGTGCACCTTCAACCAGAGAGCTACTGGGGTAACGTTAATCCAATTGGTAAGCTCAACCTTTTGCCCTTGTTGTTTTTAATTGTTTAGTAACCTAATAACATCATTTTAATTGAATGCATACCATTAAGGACCTGGTAGAATTGAGGTATTGTTTCATTGTTGTATTTCTTTCTCAAATAATTGAACTCATACATTATCTAATTTTAGTTTAAAATTTGCAAAAATCTGTAATTTCTTGATTAAAAAACTATGCATGGGAAGCATAAGGCTCCTGACAACAGCATGTACTCCTTAGCATTAAAAACTTAACCACGTCTCTATCAAGGGGTTCGGAGCAGCTGTGACGAGGGCAAGCGTGTGGCTGAGACTTTGATGTTCGACTATCATAGGCAGCATGGAATAGGTGACCATGTTACTTCCTAGTTTCTCCACTCTGGACACAATTTCCACATTTTGTACTCTTCTAATGCAGTTTCTTTATGTGCAATAGAAATTCGGATTGCTAGAATTTTTAACACATATGGACCACGCATGAATATTGATGATGGTCGTGTTGTCAGTAATTTCATGGCTGAAGCACTTTGGTAAGCCTTGTTGCTTCATCAGTTGTTTTCTAAGACCTGAATGCCTTGTTTCTATGTTATATTGGTTACATGTGTATGCAACGGCATTCATTTGCTCCTTTATATTGAACTTTGTAGTGGTGAACCATTGACCGTCCAAAAGCCTGGAACTCAAACACGTAGCTTCTGTTATGTTTCTGATATGGTATGCACAAATATAGTTTTGTTAGCTCCTTCACGCTGTTGATATTTAGGAGTTGCCGAGAGTCCCATTTGAATTTTATCAAGTTGATGGCCTCATTCAACTCATGGAAGGCGAGCACGCTGGACCAATCAACATTGGAAATCCAGGTTATCCTGCCGATTCTGATTTGTAGTTTTTGATGAATCGTTAGGTGCTAATGTTGTTCTTATTTCACATTAGTAGCTTACCTTGGTGTTCCTTTTTTACAACTCCAGGGGAATTCACTATGACTGAACTTGCTGAGACTGTGAAGGAGGTTAGTACCAATTTTGTGATTTTGCTTCTTCTTTCTCTCTCAATTATCTGTTCCTGTATTGACACATAAGCCACATAGGAATACAAGCGCCTTTTTTTCAATATTACATAACAAAAATGTTTATGGGCAGGGAGAGAGTGAAATAGAATTGAATTATAGTAACAAAATGAGATGTCTTTTTGAGGGTATATCTAAAACAGATATTTTGATAATCAAAATCTTTAAAAGTTTTAAACATCAAACAATGCTGACCTATAATCATCTTACAATATTGCTTCATTGAGGTGCGTGAGAGTGTAAAAACTTGAAATTTGTGGCTTTGCAGCTTATTAACCCTGCTGTGGAGATAATGATGGTGGAAAATACTCCTGATGATCCACAACAACGAAAACCTGACATCCTGAAAGCAAAGGAATTGCTGGGTTGGGAGCCGAAGGTCAAGCTGCGGGATGGCCTTCCCCTCATGGAGAAGGATTTCTGTTCAAGGCTTGGTGTCTCCAAAAAGAACTGAACAAAGAATCAGTACCATTCAAAGATGACAAGCATGTGTTTAAAAATTCCTGGCGTTGTCAACGTTTTCGCTTGAATTTGGGTTCACGCAGTTATATTCAGTATGGTATAGAAATGGGGAAATAATTGCTATGTTGCCTGTTTGTTCTGTCTTCCTAATACATCAGTACCAACCAAGAGTGTGAATACAGGCATTCACTTGATAGTTGAAGTTAAAAGGTTTATTTTCCATTGAGGCAATGCCTGCTGTCTTATTACCCCGAGTTTTGTTGCGAAAAACAATAAACATACTTTTTGGCTATGTTTTTCTTTGTCAATACTGATTTATAATTCCTCAATAATAATTTCTTACTTGTGTTTACAGTCATTATAAATAAAAGAGAAACCAAAACTGAATCCACATGTAATACCCTTTTCGCGACTAGTTCCCTCATTTTTGTTTTTTGTGGGTAGCAATTATAATGGTTTCTTTGTGAGATTGGACTGGTGCCATAAACTGTTCTCCGCATTCTCGAGTCATCTGTTTCCTTTCCTGTAACTACTACCGCTGCCAAGACACTTTAGTACACTATTTCTAAGATGGCTACTGCGATTTATATTACCGAATACTTTGATCGGTTGGGGGTCGAGCAGCCAACATTAGACCACCCAACTACTTAACCAGAGGAGCGCTTAGTTACGACTATTTGTTTCAAAATGTAAACCTTCGGGACACCGTCCAGAGTAAGATAATTACAAGAATCTGCATCCGAAGATTCCAATTTGCTCCTAAGGATTTAAAACGGGTGGCCTGTGAAATAATTGTACCTCCTGCGTAAACTGTGACGAATTCAATATAATCTAATAAAAAATTACTTTGAGAACATACATGGGGCCTGTTTCAAAAACCGCAGTTTTTTATTTGTTTATATACTTCCATGATATCATATACATCAGTATACCTGAAATAACCATAACATCCACCATAAAAGGATATTTACCAGCTATCTTATTCAATTTACCATATCAGTGCCAAAGAATTGTCTGATGACCTACTAGTACTGTCTTCTTTCTCCCCGAAAAACATATCTCCGATACCCAGTTGCATATAAGCATCAAAGAATCAACAGGATACATCGCATAAGTAAAAAGATCTCTGCATCCAATCGTGCATGCATCCATTGAAAACCTCAACCAAAGCACGATAAAGTTGGAACTCCTTCCACACCCAAGTCACACTGACCCTTCAATGTGGTTTGACAAGTTCCTACAGCCAATCTTACTGGAAAACATGTCAATATTTCATCTTCACCAGTACTTGCATCAGGTTGACTGACATAGCAACATCCGAGACATAGCCTATAATATGCTATGTCAGGACCCACGTAAAATATTTATGGGAACTAATATGTCCCTGGAGAGAATACAAGTGAAAAAGATGCAACTTAGACAAGCATAAGACCCAAACATTTAGATTGACCACACCATTTATAAGGGGCAGCTCCATTCAAATGAAGGTATCTACCTCAAAGAGTCTCCCTGGCAAGCAACCCAAAGATATTGGAGCTCTGGGTGACTTCTTCAGGGTTCTATCCTCCAATCCTTGCAGACAGCATTTTCTCTATGTAGGTAGCAATGAGAAACAGTTCCACTTGCTACACAGCCAAAATCTTAAACCAAGATAGTGATTACATACCAACAGCTGTCCACTAACCCACATATGGATATCCAAGTCAATGAACAATTGAAAACAAAAGCCCAAACTTAAAACAAAGGTGTATTTGAGACCACTACAGAGACAGACTTTGTAGAGATATGGGAAATACGATAGATTGCTGCAACATCAAGCACAAAGGCCACAGAAAATAGATACGAGAGCAGATAGCAAACAAATGGGTGCCTTCAATTTGTCTGCATTGCTTCTGAATGATATTTCTCCAAATCAGCATCAAGGTCCTCTGCAGATACCTTTTCACCTTCACCTCTTCCACGTCTACGACCCTTTCCAAATCCACGGCCAGCACCAGCACCACCACGTGGCCTTCCAATCACACCACCCCTACCTTGTCCACTGCATTAGAACATACTCCAATGAGAGAAATCGAGAAAAAAAATGCAAGTTATATGCAAATCTACATGTGAGAACTCATGCAAGAAACATAAAAGAGTGTTAAAACTTCCCACCAACCACCTCCAAAGAAATATACCAAGTACCAAACTCATACTTGATACCCTTGAATTAACACAAGTTAAAATGCTATTTCAGGGGCAAGGAAATGTTCCACATACAACTCAACTCCATTAAGCATGTATATCAAATTTAATTGAAGTCAGCAACATTAATAATTTTTACCACTCATTTCTATTGTCAGATTCAATTAATTCTGTCAACTCAAATTGGCCTATGCTAGATTCAACTGATTTTCTTGACTCAATTCAGACTATGTTAGATTCAACTGATTTTCTTGACTCGATTCAGCCTATGTTGGTTGCAACTGAACAGACATCTGATTTGGCTCAGCAAGTCCAAGGTATGTACGAAGGAGGTTTTCTGAGGTTGACTGTTGAGGGCTAGTATAAAAAGAGTCACACCTTTATGATATGAAACTTCTGAAATATGTAACATACACAAAACCTTCTGCATGAAAATGGTTGCACCAACAATACACTAGGTCCTTTTACCAAGAAAATATCTCCCTTAATCCTTTATGTATTTCAAATATAAAATACATCATACACATCTGATACAAAGCCATTCAATCCTCAGGTTTGTCGGAAAGCCGACAACAATAATAACCAGTCAGTATTTCAGAATCATAGCTTCATAATGAAAATATTGGAGAATTGTTTTTCTTAAATATAAGCACAAAAGTATGATTGGATTTCAAAGAGTTTCATTTGGCAAAACTCAGTTGTGAGTCTTCTTTTGAAAATAATAAGAAAAAAAAAAAAAAAAACGAGAACAAAAACTCCTTGTACCATAAAGATGCACACTCATAAAACTTTATCATAAGCAAACATGAATAGAAATTAGAAAAAACAGAACAATGTAATTGATTCAATTGAGAAATGCAGCATACACAACAATCAAGAGGATGACAAGTAATGCTTCAATTGAATCACAAAAAATTAGAAGCTTTCTGGGCCACAGGGTGAGAAAAAATAATGGGCGACAGAGAGAGAGATAAGGCATACCCTCTGGGAACTCCATTTGGATTTCCGAAAGCAACATTAACAGCCGTGGGTGCAGCAGCAGGAGTTGCAATATTTGTTCCCACGATCTCTATCTTCATTGGTTTCCCATCAAGCTTAACATCGTTGTATCGCTTAACAGCAGCCAGAGCATCTGCTCGCCGGGAGAAGACAACTTCTGCCGTTCCCTAAGAAAAAGAGGTTTTCTAAACTACAGGCGGAGACACAAAGAATTCATCAGAAGGAAGCAGTTTTATGCCAAACTTTGTTTAGATACCTTCGATCTCCCACTCCTATCATAGTGGATCGCATACCGCTTCAGATCACCCACTTCAGAAAACAGTTGCTGCACACACAGCCGCACACCGACAAGTAACTTTAGAAAATCCAGAAATTTAAACATTAAAACCCTTCCAATCTCAAGCCACTTATCAACGGTTATCCATTTGAAAACCACTCCAAATAACTCCACGCAAACACGAGAGCTTAAATTAAGCTTACAATTCAAATTATGTTAATATGTCACCTTAATATCCTCGTTTGAGACGCCATAGTCGAGATTTGAGATATAGAGCTTTGTTCCTGTCTCGATAGCAGAAGCCCGACCCGGTTGTGCCAAGTACGCCGCACCCTGATCCGAAAACATGTCGTGCTGCCACGTGGTCTCCGGCGCCTGAAAACATAGAATAAAGTTCAGGAACTTCCAAATCAGAGAAAGATCGAGAAGCCTGGAACCTACGACGAAATCAGAGCTGACTTCGAAGTACCTTAGCGGCTACATACGGTGCTGCGCGGTTGACAGCGCGGTTGTTGAACCTGCGTGCAGGTCCAGGTCCGCCGCCACGGCCACGGCCGCGCCCGCGAGAGTTACCGGATCCGGACTTCTTGTTGTTCTTGATGATATCGTCGAGGGACATATCCAAAGCGCTCGTCATTTTTTTTTTTAATTTTTCTTAAGTTTATTATTAATAAATACTAAGAAGAAAGTAATTGGAAAGCGATCACAGAGGGACGGAGAGAGAGGGAGACGGAGGTAGGGTTTCCTCAGAAGAAGAAGAAACCCGTAGAAAGATTGGGAATTGTATCTAAAAGAGCAAAAGACGATTATCTCTTTAGCTATAAAAATCAGTAAATAAATAAATAAAAGGGAACATGGGTGCGTTACAAGCAGCTGTCCTGTAAAGCAATCGGGCCAGCCCGAGTGGCCAAGGCCCAGGATCTTCTTATTTTCAAAAGTATTTAAGAATCCAAAACCAAAAAAAACAGGTGGGTGTAAGAAATTTGTATTAATTATATTTTTTATTGCTATAAATAAATAAAATTTTAAATAAAAATTATATTATTGTTATTATTTTTTTATAATCTTATGTAAACTAATAAATGTTTAAGAACTAATAGGTCAGTGTAAATTAGAGAAATACAAATAAAAATAATAATTTCGAATTTAAAAAAAGAAAAGAAAAAATGAAGAAGAAGACAGCTGTTTTACTAGCTCTGAAAATGGCAAAATTGCCCTCGAACTCCCTCTCTCCGCAAACCGTCTTAATGTTATCGTCAATGGTGGCCCGGGGGGGGGGGCCTCTTGAAACTAGGAGCGAGCGTCCATCCGACTGTGAAACTGAAAAAAAGCAAAAAGTATTTCAATCCAAATCGAAATTGCCAAACCGTTCAAAAATTGAACTGGATGCAGACTATGTGTTTAGGAAGATTACTACTTACAATTTAGCGATTACATTTGAAAATATAAGTAAAATCGACTCTGACGAGCGTGGCGGCTCTCTACTATTTGTATTACTATTTTATCCTTTGCATCATATAGGTTGTATTACTATTTACGTCCATTTAAATCGTTCGGTGTCATGGTGTAGTTGGTTATCACGTCAGTCTAACACACTGAAGGTCTCCGGTTCAAGTCCGGGCGACGCCAAAAAAACTAGCTAATTCATAGAATGCTAATGTACTTTTAATTTTTGATGGATACCTAAAATTTTAAACTTATATTTAAAGTAAAATATTATTATAAGAGAATATCAAATAAATATTTTTAAAAATATTATTATACTGTGATATTTATTGTCAAAATATAATAATAAAAAGAGAGTATTTAAAAAAATTAGCTAATTCATGGATGCTAATGTATTTTTAATTTTTGATAGATACCTAAAATTTTAAACTTATATCTAAAGTAAAATATTATTGTAAGAGAATATCAAATAAATATTTTTAAAAATATTATTATATTGTCATATTTATTGTCAAAATATAATAATAAAAAGAGAGTATTTAAATAATTTTTAATTTTATTTATTTATAATAAAAAATGTGATTAATTTATTTTGTTGTCATATTCATCTAAAGAGTTCAATTAATTTTTTTCTAGTTTCTAGAAAAATAATACTATATTAAAAATTTAAATAAAGTTTAAAAATATGTATTCATTATGTCAACCTTTTATCGAAACATTATTGTTTTCATGAAAATTAAATGGTCTTATTCCTCATAGTCATTAAAACTATGTGAACATACCTTAAATAGATATATTTAACTGTTTTTTTTTTTTTGTTGTTGTTTCAGAAGAGACCTACTTAACATCTTTAATCGAAGCTCTCTGGCATTTTCCCAAATTATAGAAAGGTAGGACGCATGCCCTTTTAGAATCGTCTAGCGAATAGGTAAAAAAAAAACTTGTAAACTCTCCAAGTAATGGCTTTTTCGCCATTCGAAAATTGCACCAGAAAAACTATTAAAAAACAAGTGGTAAATCTTGTTAACGGAAGGAAGCAAAAGAGGGGAAAACGAAAAACTCACTAGGGCCCAACCGGGTTCGAACCGGTGACCTCTTGATCTGCAGTCAAATGCTCTACCACTGAGCTATGGACCCGATGGCCCTTTTTATTCCAACTAACAAAATATATTGTATAATATTTTTATGTTTTTTATCTTCTTTTTTCATCAGCATCGGAAATTACTCTCATATGTCTGGAATTATTAGAGGGGAACAAAAATTGACACCTTTTTCCGCCATTTTTTTAAAAGTAAAATAATTTACGATCTTTTGTTATAAGGAGATCTTATCTATAATTATCTATTATTTTAAAAAAATTATTAAACTTAAAAAGTTATTAATTTTAATTTTAAATATAAATAAAATATAAATTTTAAATATTATTTTTTATTCTCAATTTTAAGTATAGTGATCTTTAAAGTAATAAAACTTTTATATCTCACTGTAATCACCAACTAACTACTTGGACAAGTACAATCGAATAAAACTTAAATAACTCGTAGGAACCCTCTTTTTTTTTTTTTTTTTATTCAATGGTAAACTCACACTAGAATTTAAAAATCCATAACACATTGCATCTTCATTTCTCGATCCCATGAACGAACTTTCGTCAATAAAGCGAGAACAAAAATCTTTTTGCTAATTAGCCAAGCCTTAGGGTTGTTATAAAATTCAATAAGTTAATTATAACCTAATATCAAGCCACAATAACGAAAAGATTATTAAATGAACTTCAACCCAGCCAAGAGTATCAGTTTTTGTTCTGATATGCAGCAAATGAAAGACGAAGGACCAAAAAGAGCAGAAATGATAGTCTTTAAGGGGGTGACAAATAAAAGAACACAACAGGAATTGATGGAGCGTCAATCAATTTCAATTTCATTCATGTAAGGTTCCTAAAAGCCAATCATTCTCGGTCGTCATCCCACAAGGCCAAAGACCGAACCAAGCAAGCAGAGCCAGCGACCACAAGCGCAGCGAACGTGGTAGGCACAAAGAAGTCCAACGTGGACCTCCTGATCATTCGAGCGGGCAAGCACACCACCTCTCCAGGCAAGTCCACGGGAAGCCTAACAAGACCATCCCTGCCGCCACACGGCCGCGAAAGCTGCCAAGACGGAGATATTGCCGATGTAAAGGCAATCTCAGAAGCGAATGATGTAATTGCCACTGACAAGCTCAGCAGAATTGTCCATGTCAATGCTTGGAAAATTTCCGGCCACCGTAGCCTGACTCGCCGGATAACTGAATGAATGAATGGGAGAAGCATGAGGTTGATATTATTGGGTTTAGGCAAAGGTGTTTGTTGATGTGAAGCCGGAGGAGGAACTAACTTTGGTCATTATGGCCCTTTTCTTTAGTTGCTAGTTTTTGGGGGCGAAATAAAGGGAGACGGAAGCACGTTCAACTTCTCATTTGTGGACTACAGCAAATGACAAAATTGACCCCTTTAGCTGTTGGCTTTGTTGCCATGGTTCTTGGTTGGGCCTCCTGGTTGTGGGCAAACATAATTTTAATTGAACTGACAGAACAAATAGGCAAAGTTGAAAAAAATGCAAGGGATACAATGAATCGATTAATCTGGTGAAATGGCACCAAGAACGAGCAACCCCGGCCAAGATTAACAATTCAATACACAGAAAAAAATTGATAATAACAAACCAAAGAAAAAAATAAAATGAAATTGATAGTATGTTCATCTGCTTAATATTTGCTTCAATCTTCCTTCTCCAGATTGACTGTACAAAACAACGCCTCTTCTCGCCTTGTCAAAATAAAGCATCAAACAGGTAATCGCACAAACCCTTCAACAAGTGCCTATTCTTGTTTTACTGCAACATGGTTAGAACACCACCAGTTGAGCACTTATCTATATGCGAAAGTTTTTCTTTTCTTTTTTTTTTTCATTTTTAATGATGTACAGGTACATTGATTGCCCAAGAAAATTCAATTCAGCATTCATGCTTGTTTATCCCAGAAAAAAAAATGAGACCATGAGTTGCTTTTCTTTTACTGAGCTGCAAAGAGCCCCATGGATGTTAAATCTACTTCATCTGTTTGAATGCATTCTCAGGGGTACACGTACCTTCCTCTCAAAAATACAACATTTGAACATTAAAAGTAATTACACAGACTATGGAACTCCAATCTAATTGGGGGAGGGGGGGCAATCACTTTCACTGAGCTGAACCAGAGCTGCCTATAAATTCAAGAATCGCAGAATAGACGGTTTTGATTGGAAAACGAAAAGCATACAATGCACCAGAAAGCCAGAAGCAAAGGCAAGATTTCAACACTCTGAACATAATTATTGTAAATGGATATTGCACTACTTCAATCCTTAGCAAGAAAAGAAAGGCCCTTTTGGCCAAACGATTCTACTTCCAAGAAATCCAAATCCCAGGAAAAGAAAATAAAAGAAACTCATAATCACCCTGTACAGATCCATTTGAATTAAAAGTAAGTATTACATTTGTTAGAAATAGAAAAGGCAAATAGTAATGTTGCAGAGGGCACAGACCAATGTAGCACTAATGCAGACATATGCAAGTCCTCCGCAATAAGCACAGAACTCGCTTGGCATGCCTTCAATTTCAATCATTTGCAAAAAGGAGACGAATGAAGACTTGCTAAGTATAATTTGCAATGCTGCCCCTCAAATTTCCTGAAAATATCACTATCACGCGAAGCCATTAAGATAAAAGGAGAGGAACAGCAAACACAAAAATTAGAATTTTCGCGATGACATATACCTAAAGAATAAATATAACACTGATAAGAAAATTGAAGTAAATCAGCCAAAATGGATCCAAATCTTTCATTCTTAGTGCTTCTTACATTACCACAATCAACCTAGGCAGAGCAACCCAAAGCATAAAAAGAAGAAAGAAAAAAGGAAAAAAAAAGCTATCCTAAAATTCTTAAACATTTCAAAAGAAAGCCCAACCCTAGAATTATCCCCAAATTTTAAGAGCTGGTAAACTTGGTCACCGCCTTGGTCCCCTCAGACACGGCGTGCTTGGCCAATTCTCCAGGCAGCACCAATCTCACGGCCGTCTGGATCTCCCTCGAAGTAATGGTAGGCTTCTTGTTGTACCTCGCCAGCCTGGAGGCCTCCTGAGCAAGCTTCTCGAAGATATCGTTGATGAAGGAGTTCATGATCCCCATGGCCTTGCTGGAGATTCCGATGTCGGGATGAACCTGCTTCAGGACCTTGAAGATGTAGATCTTGTAAGTCTCCGTTCCCTTCTTCGTGCGCTTCTTCTTCTTGTCTCCGGCCGCCGCGCCTGCCTCCTTGGGAAGCTTCTTTCCGGCCTTGGGCTTCTTCTCCGCCGGAGCTTTCTCCGCCACCGCCTTCTTCTCCTCCGCAGGCTTCTTCTCGGCCGGCTTCTTCTCTGCCTTGGGCGCCATTGACACAGACGAACTCAAACTCCTCAGCTGAAAGGGAAGAATGTGAATCGGGAGGCTGTTTTGGCGAGCCTTGAAGACGTGGAGACAGAGAGATCGATAGGTTTTTCAATATATAGAGAAGCCAAACTGTAATCTTATTGGAGAACGGGAAGGCACACGGATTGATGACGAGCACATTCTCTGCCGTTGGATTGATATCGACGTCGACGGCTTTGAATGATGCGTAAGGAAGTTGTTTTGTACGGAGTAGCTGGAGACGTGGCAAGAGGGTATTGGAGGAAATGAGCCTGTGAGGATCGATGACGTTTTTTATTGCATTTCTTCGGTCCTTTTCTTTCGGGGTCAAATGTTTCATAATCCAAACAACGGCCCTATGCCAACATACCTTTTGATAATTAATTTTATATTTTTCGGTGTGTTGCAGTAATGATAAATCAATTTATTAACATTATAACAAGCTTGCATTTAGGCAACAGATGTTTATTATGATGCAGCAATTGAAATAACTATTAAAACTAATTTTTTTCTTTTTTTTTTTTTTTTAATTGTGGCTCGCGTTACGTGCAAATGTGTGTATACTTTAATTTTATGTCTCT
This sequence comes from Bruguiera gymnorhiza, assembly GCA_020883675.1. NCBI lineage: Eukaryota > Viridiplantae > Streptophyta > Magnoliopsida > Malpighiales > Rhizophoraceae > Bruguiera > Bruguiera gymnorhiza. Next base: position 2,039,835 of record JAIRCJ010001042.1, on the reverse strand, counting down.
TGGTGTATTAATCGATCTTTGGAAATAAATGTTTAGAATTCTAAAAAGTCTCGTAGGCGTAATTCTAAAGAACTTCTCGATGATTGCATCTCTTTTATCTTCTTGATACCAATAGAATAATAGCTCTCAAATTAAGACTCCTAAGAGTCTCACAAAATTGCATTAAACCTCACAACAAGATTTGTGTAAATCTGTTCCAACTTCCAAGTATTAGTGGCTCTTAAACAACATTCAAATTGCTAGTTCATTAGTTCTCAGCGGTGGCCTTCATTTTTCCATTTTTGACGACTGCCTCACCTCATTGCCACGATCGGGCGATGAATGCAGCCTAAAATTCCCACTTTGCCGAAAATGAATCCATCCCGTCACTGCAGACCCATTACAGTCCTCCACGCAAAACCCAGAAAGTTTTGCACCCACAAGACCTCTGCTGCTGCAATTCAGGACAGCCACGACAGAGACCGAGACTCACAGTTGATAGCCATCCTCAATAACATCGTGAGAGGAAGGAAAAGCTGGAAGATTGCATTCGACGATCCATTCATTTCACGGAATCTAAGGCCTGACCATGTCGAGACGGTCTTGAAGGAGACCCTCGACGATCCCAGGTTGGCTTTGAGGTTCTTTAATTTCCTGGGCTTGCACAAGAATTTTAATCACTCGACAATTTCTTTTTGTTTTCTGATTCATGCTCTTGTTAATGGTAATTTCTACTGGCCTGCTTCGTCCCTATTTCAAACGTTACTGCTTCGTGGGCTCAACCCAAGAGAGGTTTTTGATGATCTCTTGGATTCTTTCGGGAGAGGGGGATTTAAATCTACTTTGGGTTTTGATTTGTTGATTCAAAGTTATGTGCAAAATAAGAGTTGTTTTGATGGCGTTGTGGTGTTAAGGTTAATGATGGAGCGCAATTTAACGCCTGAAGTTCGGACCTTGAGTGCACTTCTAAATGACTTTTTGAGGATTAGGCAATTCAATATGGTTTTAAAGTTGTTTGATGAGATTTTGAGTATGGGTGTAAGGCCTGATATTTATATTCACACAGCAGTACTTAGAAGTTTATGTGAGTTGAAGGATTTTGTTAGGGCAATGGGAATGATTCATTGGCTGGAGTCCACTGGGAGTGAATTGAGTGTAGTTATGTATAATGTTTTAATTCATGGGCTTTGCAAGAGCCAGAGAGTTTGGGAGGCTGTTGAGATCAAGAATAGTTTAATCCAGAAAGGACTGAAAGCTGATTTGGTTACTTATTGCACCTTAGTGATTGGGTTCTGCAGAGTGCAAGAGTTTGATGTTGGATTGGAGCTTCTGAATGAGATGATTGAGATGGGGTTTCTGCCAAGCGAAGCAGCTGTTTCCAGTCTTGTTGAGGGCTTGAGGAGGAAGGGGAGGACTGGGGAAGCTTTTGACCTGGTGAACAAGGTTGCAAAAACTGGGCTCATCCCTAGTTTGTTTGTATGCAATGCATTGCTCAATTCTATGTTTAAAGAAGGAAAATTTGATCAAGCAGAGTTACTTTACAAGGAGATGGAAGCAAAGGGTCTGCGCGTTAATGATATTACTTATTCTATTTTGATTGACTCATTTTGTAGGCGGGGGAAACTGGATACTGCAATTCAATTTTTTGATAAAATGATCAAGGCAAAGATAAAAGTCACAGTGTATCCCTACAATTCCTTGATAAATGGCCATTGCAAGATGGGGAATTTAGATGCTGCAAAATCTTTTTTGGATGAAATGGTAAACAGAGGATTGACACCTACAGTGGTTACCTACACATCATTGATTAGTGGATATTGCAATGAAGGAAAGTTAAATGAGGCATTTAGACTGTATCATGAGATGACTGGGAAGGGCATTGCACCAAATTCATACACCTTTACATCACTTATTTCTGCCCTTTGTAGGGTGAACATGATGCCTGAGGCAACCAGGTTATTTGATGAAATGGTAGAACGGAATATTGTGCCAAATGAGGTGACTTATAATGTTGTTATTGATGGATATTGTAGGGAAGGAAACACAGTAAAAGCCTTTCAATTGTTTGAAGAAATGATAGAGAAGGGTCTCATTCCAGATACATATACCTATAGATCTCTAATAAGCGGTCTTTGCTATACTGGTAGGCTATCTGAAGCCAAAGAGTTCATCGATGACCTTCATAGAAAGCATCATAAGTTAAATGAGATATGTTACAGTGCACTTCTCTATGGTTTTTGCAAAGAAGGAAGATTCGGGGATGCATTGCGTGCTTGTCGTGAGATGCTAGAAAGAGGCATGAACATGGATATTGTCTGTTATGCTGTACTTATAGATGGAAGTTTGAGGGATAATGATACAAGAACTTTATTTGGTCTTTTGAAGGATATGCATGATCAAGGATTGAGGCCTGATAATGTCATATATACAAGCTTGATTGATGGATACAGCAAAGCAGGGGATCTTAAGAAGGCTTTTGGGCTTTGGGATTTAATGGTTGATGAAAGCTGTACTCCAAATGTTGTAACATACACTGCCCTGATAAATGGTCTGTGCAAGGGAGGATTCATTGATCAAGCTCGGCTTATTTGTGATGAAATGCTAGTTAATAATTCTCCTCCAAACCATGTCACTTATGGTTGCTTTCTTGACCAGCTTACCAAGGAAGGGAACACGGAAATGGCTGTGCAGCTGCATAATTCAATGCTTAATGGGTTTGTAGCAAACACTGTATCCTATAATATACTTATCCGGGGCTTTTGCAAACTGGGTAAGATTGAGGAGGCAACCAAGCTTTTAGATGGAATGCTAGACAATGGTATTTTCCCAGATTGCATTACTTATTCTACAATTATTCATGAGTACTGCAGACGAGGTTATTTACAGGAAGCAATCATGTTATGGGAGACTATGCTAAGCAAGGGTCTCAAGCCTGATAGAGTAGCATATAATATTTTGATATACGGTTGTTGTGTTCTAGGGGAATTGGGGAAGGCCCGTGAACTGCATGATGACATGTTGAGAAGTGGTTTGAAGCTAAATTGGGCGACAAGTAACAGACTCATTCACAGAGCTTGTTCCCAGAGTCCATTTTTGTCCACTGACAGGTAATTATGCTTGTAAACTTGTCTGTAATACGTGTTGTGGCAGAAATTTGACCATCGAGATGGTCCGAATTATCACAATCTGATCACTCCAGAAACCATTCTTTCATGTAAATAGAATTTGGTTCTAGTGGCTGATAATTCAAAGGCTGCAATGAAATGCAAAATTGTTTTTTTTTTTTTTTTTTTTTAAATCTCCCCATCTTTTCAGCAGCTTCTTGCTTTTACGTAATTAGCATGCAAAACAAATGGGGCGGAACTGAGTTTACGGCAACAACACTCCATCAAGCTGAAATCTCTCGGTGAGTTGAGTCAAAAGGCCAGGGAACTATAGGTCAAATTACACCTCTGTGTAGGGTTGGTTATTGGCCTAAGCCAATACCGATCGAAATAACAAGGAGAAAAAGGAAAGAACTAATCCACCCAGATGGCATTCATCTAACAAACACCAATTCAGCGAGTAAAAGAACAGCCAACCTTTCTCTCAAGAAACAAAAAGTGTCAAAAGACCACGTTCAGGTTTTCTGAAGTGAACTCAGGTTTTCCCTATTATCAGAGGATGATACCCCGGAGGTCGTAAGCACCGCCGTACGGGAGCACGCGTTGCATAAGTGATAAGTACCCCTACATGCTAGTACATCATTACAGTACAATCAACACCACAGGAAATACAAAGATCTAAGTTTAACTTTCAAATATCGAATTTTAATCTTAAGATGAATTGTGTGATTTTTAAAAACGAAAAAAATTCATCTTTTTTGCGTAAGTCGCGGCGAGTCAGCCCATTGAAGCCCATAAAGCCCGTCACCGAACCCCACGAAAAAAAGAAAAAAAAAACAGAAAAGGGTGCTTCATCGTCGCCTTTGTTCTGGTTTGCTGAAACAGAAGGCAAAACTAAATGCAGTATTTGAAACGCAGAGGCAGCCTCCACCGTACGGCTCCATCGGTGAGATGGTTATTGGGTCGCCAATTTTCGACCAGACTATTTATTGCAGGTGACTTTCCTCCTCCTATTTCTCCTCCTTTGCTCGTTTCCCGTAATTCCAGAAAAAAAAAAAGAAGAAGAAAAAAAGAAAGAGAATTGACAGATATGGCGGCTTATTCTTTATTCTTTGAATAAAAGCAAAGAATATGAGTTCCGACTTCATAATCAAAAGTGATGTTTTTAAGATTCTGTTTGGCTTAGTTGCTTAAAATCAAATTTCTTGTTTTCTGATTTTCTCGTTCGGGAGAAGAAAGCTAATAGCTAAAGTGAAAAGATCGAACAAAATGCAACCAAAATTTAAGGTGTCTTTTAAGGTAAACCTGCTTTTCTGAATTGCAGGACTTTCTTCTGATACCAATGAAACTGCCCTAAAGGATGCTTTTGGACTGCATGGTGACATAATTGAAGGTAATTTAGTTTGTCTTTCGAACATTTTTCTGGTCCTGTCTGCCGTGGAAATGGTCTTGTAAAGTATTGGCATTCTTTTGTTTTTTTTTTTTTTTTTGGTTCTGTCCGAACAGTTAAAGTTATATGTGACCGCGTGAGTGGAAAATCAAAAGGGTATGGATTTGTGCGTTTTGTTTCTGAAAATGCAGCAAGCACAGCTTTGAAAGAAATGAACGGTCAGGTCAGGTTTCCTTTGCTTTGCCTGTATGTTGCATGAACACTGTCGAGGTCCTTTTGATTCTTTATTCTCAATGTTTTGCTTTCTGGTGTTCCTTCCAGTTATTGGATGGCAAGAACATTCATGTAGAATATGCACACAATAGTTGACCACTAGCAGCTCAGCTCAGGTTTACTTCTGTGGTTCATTATATGAAGAACAAGCGTTTTAGTATTCTGATCTGATATTCCGGCTGGCCTTTGGGCTCAGAGTTTGTATATACGTGGTTTCCTCCTTGTGGCTTTAAAAGAGAAGTTTTCTCTCTCTCTCTCTCCCTCCCCTTTTTCTCCATTGGAATCCTTTTCTCCTCATTTTCAAAAGCTGCTTATGTACCATTGTCCAACGAATTTATTGTTTACTTGAACTCCAAACCCAACAGCCTCAATGCAGAAGAAAGAGCTAATGTTAAGTCAAGTTGATCAGTTATTACAGTGTATCTAAAGGAACAAAGGCTTAACTTGGTTGTTAATCAGCTGTTACAGTGTATCTAGAGGGATAAAGGCTTAGCTTGGTTGGCCGGACACGGGTTGGAGGTTCAAATTTAACCTTTTTCAAAATTTTGCAAAATGCTTGGTCGTTGAGATTATGGATAGAACAGAGATATCTTTCTCGCCCTTTCTATAAAATTCTCCAATGGAAATATTCGTAATTATTTCCTAATTGTTTAGCATTGGCTGCATGCACTTACGGTTTGGAAGCATCCAAATAAAGAGAATTTATCTGCACAAAACCTGAAAGGAAAATAAAATCTTTTGACATCAACGGTTGCAAAATTTGAGAAACAAATTAGAACCATCCCGATGTGCCACAAGAAAAAGAAGGAAAAAATCAAATTACCAAAAGATAATTCACATTGGAATGTAGTGCAATACAGTCATCTAAAAATTCGGCTCCGCACACATGACAGATATTTGAAATCTGTACTGCTATGTTGTTATAGGAATGAGAATGAATTCTGATATCGGATTTTTGACCAAATAGATCTTTTGCCAAGCCTTCACGAGATATTTTCAATTGTTGGCATCCTCTCCATGTCTCGTTTTTGCAACTTCCACGAAGATTATTCTTCCCTTAACCATCTGTTGAAGTGCCAAAAGATACAGAACAAAAGATGAAAAAGAGAGTTCAAGTGCTTTGCAGCTACAACACCATATCAACTTTGAACACCTGAATTCAAAAATGCAGAATACTCCAATGAAGATTCACTTCAAAGCATGTTGGAGTAAGTTTTATCCTTCAATTTAGCGTGTGGATGGCCCAAGGAAAAGATGAGTTAAATTTGAAGAGTGCAAAGAAAGTTTTGTGGTGAAAATATCTTTCAGCTATTATTTTAGTAAGCAGACCACAAAGACATCTTCTTTACTACCCAAGTCAGAGAGAGAGAGAGAGAGAGAGAGAGGAGAATTGGCTTGTCCTGCCTCGAGTCCTTGATTGAAGCAATCATTTTTGAGCAATAATCTAAGTACAGTACAAGAGAATGAGATGAAGGTCAAGCAAAGAGCGAGCATGAATCTCACTTGTGCAATTCACAGGAGGATATCCAATGGGCAGGTGAAGGTCAAGCAAAGAGCAAGCATGAATCTCACTTGTGTTATACAGCAATGCCGTTGACATTTGTAAGAAAGAAGTCAAATTTCTGGACCATATAACATATTTCATAACTACAAAATTTCTGAAATGCAAGAAGATTATAGAAGCAACATATTATTCCCTCAAAAAAATGGCAATATATGTAAACAGAAGACTTGCATCTAGCTTTTTTGTTTGTAAACCAAAATATAAACAATCTCCAACCCTCTTCTGTAAATGACTGAACCACAGCCTTTATAGGAACTCTAGTCAACAAGGTATAAGCAACGCTACATGTGCTACTTACAAGAAGTACCCAATCTTGTATCACACCCTTCTTAAAAGACCGAGCCTTTCACACTTTTACATTGTCTGTTGTCAAACAAGCTTTAATAGCATAAACATATAGTCTAAAACAAAAATGGTTTGGACAAAACTTGTCCTGGTTGCCAGTTCCCCTTACTTGCAATTATGTTTGAATCACTTCTTAACTTCATATATGGAGATGGTTCCAGCAAATGTGTTTCCCAAAATATTATACTTCTAGAACAAACTTGCTAGCATAATAATTTTCTATAGTAAGGTATCAACTAAAACACCAAGAGCCAAGAAGTGGGGAACACATCATCATAATCCCATCAAAGTCACTCAACTGCAGTTGCAGAAAGTTTTGCAGCCAATTTGGCTATCCAAGTGAAGTAATAAATAAAGAACCTGTCTGGCGATGAGCCAACTCGAGGCATCTTAATTCAACTGTTATAAATATTCAACTCAATTTTACTTAGAGATATATTCTGAAATAATTCAGACTACAAAGGGATCTCAACTTCCAGATATAGTCGATGCATTACTTTCTACCAAGTTTCATGATTGAATATGCAACGAACTACCATCAAATAACTTGGTTAAATAGCTAATAGTCGGCCAAGATGTTTCTCATTTTTTGAATAACACAACACAGCTGTTCCATCGTAAAGTATGGTATAAATCCATATAGCCCAGGTAGCTAAACAAAGGGAATATCTACAAATTAAGCATAATATGAATTCAATGTGAAAGCGAATTTGACAATTACCCTGCAATTCATAGCCTTCAACGCCTTCTGCCCTTCAATCTCCGACTCAAATGTAACAAAGCCGAAGCCTCTGGGCTTTTTAGTTTGTGGGTCTCTAATTAGCCTAGCTACAGAGACAAACACCAGCCACCAAGTTAATTGCTTAGTTGCAAATTCACAAAAACTTAAAGAGAAAGAAGTTAAAAAGAAAAAGAAGAGAAACGGCGAGAACAGTAAGTGTGAAATTTACCTTCTGCGACAGCTCCAAAAGGTGAAAACATCCCTTTCAGCCCTTCCTCAGTCATGTACGAAGATAACCCTTCAAGACAATTTCGGAAATCATAACAAGAGCTTAAAAAAAATAGTGCCAATTAAATGAACACAAACGCCCACCTGCATATTTGTGTGCGTGCGTGTATGTGTTTTTATCAGAAAAGAGAGAGAGAGAGAGAGAGATAGAGAACTGCTAACAAAGAGCTGCAAGCCTAGTTTTTTAGCCATCGAAGCCCTCTTTTCCAGAGATTTCTGAGCAGCCGAGCAGGAGCTAGAGAGAGTGCAGAGAAAATGGTTTTATAGCGGAGTCCTCAGTACGGGGGCGGAGCCGGCGGAATCGATGCGCGAGAAATTTTGCCTATATGTACGACATGTCGTTTCAGCGAGTTTTCACCCAAGAAGCTTATAATCCAACTTAAAATAAAGAAATAATAGACACTTCTGATGCAACTCAATCACCCATGTCAATTAATACGCTTATTATTACTATTAAGAGTGCCAAAGACTTTGTGCGCGCGCGTGTCTGTTTTCTAAAGAAAATTATGCACGCGCATCTGGGGATCTCGGATAAAATTTTGAACAGAGCCATAAACCAAATCACATGGTGAAATGATACCACGGACCCCTTCATTTTGGGACCCCGAATCCCCACCACCCCACTCCTTTTTTTTTCGTTTCATTGACTAAAGCAATAGTAAGACTAAAAAGACACACTCAAATCGATATGTTCCCAGAAACACAAGCGATTCATTAATTACAAACTGCTACTTTTTGTGGACAATTATTGACGACAAACTACAGTTCTACGATACTACAACCAACCGGCATCAAAACGTGTTTGTGAGAGGGAGAGAGAGAGAGAGAGAGAGCCATCCGGCACGTTTGTGTTTGGTGAGCTATCGATATTATACTGTGTAAATCCAAAGACATTTTAAGAATCTCAACCCCCACAAAAAATAAATAAATAAATAAATATATAAAGAGAATCTCTCAACAAAGGATGGAAATCGTAATGCTTCACAGCAGTCACGCGCAACTAAATGAGACAGGGCCAAGTGGGCATGATAAAATGCGCTTGACATTGACACGGAAACCTTCTACCTACCCCTCACAACTTCATAACTCCCTACTCTACTCTTTTGATCCTCTCTATCGTGCTGCGGCAGAGCAGCATTACGCCCCCCCCAGCCCCAAATCACCCGTTCCAACTCTACCTCGAATATGTGAAAATCAACTTAGAAGATCCTTTTGCCACTTATATGTGCTTGAATGCCCGTAACAATAATCAAGTTCCACTTAATATGTGCTTTTCTACTGGCTGACAAGCATCTTTGCAGTTCGTCATAATTTGGTTTAATATACACCTTATGAACCCATTGACCCCTACCATACGGAGGCAGAACCATCTATAACCAACCGTGTGATAGAACAAACTTATCAGTTGGTTTGGTAGGATTGACTTTGACAGACATTGACGCTGGTATTTGCCACTGCATCATATCACTGATACCCACAATGCTTCCACACATTACACTCCAATATTACTACCCATTAACCACAGAACTGCAGTGTAGTCCCATTCAACAGCAAGCCAACAAACTAATCAGTGAAGGAAAGGAATGACCTCCTCATGTTTCCAACAAGTGCTGATCTCAGCCATCACAGATCTGCCAATAAATAGATTCACAACAAGGAGACGCCTCCAAGTACCAACAATAAGCGAAAATAAGTAGAAGCTAGCCAAAATTCCAAGGTTCGTTAATCCAATTTTAAGAGTAAAGGCATATAAGGCCATTCAACTTCTAGAACAACACTTCTGCATTGTTTAGTTAACCATTTAGCATTGAAAATAGTCCCACCGACTGACCCCTCAAATCTTGGCCAGAGAAGAGTTTCAGGAAAACTACCACTTTGATTGCAGAGATTAGCATAACGGTTACCAGAGCCCCAATACCCAAGGACTAGAACCAGTCAGTCCCAAAAACAAATGTAACCCAAACAATCACCTAAACATAACCAAGAACATCTGCACGCCCATATAGAGAACTCATGGGTCGTACATTTTACCCGCAGAAGCCACTAAGCTGATTACAATCATTGTTTAAACAAATTTATTTTTGAAGCAATTTCCATAAACAATAAGAAAATTCTGGGAATCGAAGAAGCATAACAACGAAAATATTCACACACAAAATATATTTCATTTCTACCACAGAAGCGTTGAGATCAACCAGATCTAAACTTCAATTACAAACATTAAATCCAAGTCATCACAGAGGAAAGTGAAATACCAATCTACTAACTAAACCCTAACCGTAGCCAGATAGACAGATGAAGGAAAAACCTAATTCATCAAGACCAGAACACCTATTCACCACAGACGCATCACTTCAGGAGCTAGTAAACTTGGTCACCGCCTTGGTCCCCTCAGAGACGGCATGCTTGGCCAACTCTCCAGGCAACACCAATCTCACGGCAGTCTGGATCTCCCTGGAAGTAATGGTCGGCTTCTTGTTGTACCTCGCCAGTCTCGAGGCCTCCTGGGCCAGCTTCTCAAAGATGTCGTTGATGAAAGAGTTCATGATCCCCATCGCCTTGCTTGAGATCCCGATGTCCGGGTGGACCTGCTTCAGAACCTTGAAGATATAGATCTTGTAGGTCTCCGTGCTCTTCTTCATCCGCTTCTTTTTCTTTTCTCCGGCCGCCGCACCGCCTTCCTTGGGGAGCTTCTTTCCGGCCTTGGGCTTCTTCTCCGCCGGGGCTTTCTCCGCCACCGTCTTCTTCTCCTCCGCCGGTTTCTTCTCGGCTGGCTTCTTCTCTGCCTTTGGGGCCATTTTCGGAGCGATAAAGCTAGGGATTGCTTCGGGGGGGCTTTTTGAGAGAGAATAGGTTAAAGTCAAAACAGATATTTGTGAATTTTCGGGCTGTCCGGCGGTTCCGATTATATAGACAGAACAGCTAACGTGCCATTGGTTAGAGAGACTTCACATGGATCGGTGACGTGGATATTCTTAACCGTTGGATTTGATTGGGGAAGGTTGCGTAATCTACGGTTAAAGGTAAAACTTAGATACTGGGACCATATTGGATTGGGAGGGCTTCACGGGGATGAATGACGCGGACAAGCTGAACCGTTGGATTGAGACACGGGATGACGACAGTGACCTAGCGACCACTGGATGGATGTGGCTAGAGCGGCTTGTCTTGGGGTATCTGCAAGCAAGTTTAATGACGGAATTGCCCTAAGATTTATGAGCAAGCAACTGCGAAGACAGTGAAAGGGCAAATTTGAGATCAGGATGGATGAAAAGTTAAAATTTGGAAAACTGGTTTTTTTTTTAATTAAAAATTAAAAAATAAGATTTTCTTATTTTTTTATAAATTTTATATTTTCTTTTTAAAATTAAAATTCTAAATTTTTTGAAATAAAAATATAAGTAATTAATTATTAGAGGACTGAAAACCTTGCTTTCGGATGTCACCGACCGTACAACCAAGCCCAAAAACAGACTCAAGGCCCAAATCGGAGTAATTGTGCTATTATCCACTCTGCAGTTCTCCACAAACATAACTTTTAGAGTACAATTACAAGAACATTGGTTGAGCAGATTGCTATATTCTCCTACATGCACGTAATTATTTCATTGAACCAAATGTGTTTGTTTTGACCATCGAATCTATCCATTGTGTTATAAGGCCTCCACTCTCCTTATATTTTGTTTCTTGCATACGGGAAAGGAGATTTTGGTCTCTTTAGACCAATTACAGTGATACTCTTGGAATCTTTTTCAACCCATCCAAGTTTCTTAAAGTCACTAAACATACCAAATGGAAAAGTCAACGGAGCAATTTCCATGCTGATGATGACCTAAGTTGGGTCGGCAAGAAGGTCCGACAGAAGAGCCTAGCGATGGGATCCTGCAAAGAAACACACCACTAAATATCAAAAATATACTTCAAAGTCAGTATTCCGATAATTAAATCAACAAAAAAATTAAAATTCTCAAGTAAGTAAAAAGAAAAGATAAATAATTATTACCTTAAATGAGCTTGGTTGATGCAAGTGGCATTGGGTGTAGATGTAACAAGCATTAACTCATCCATGTCTTTGGAGATCACATCAGACCGGCACAGTTGTAAAACTCGCCGTGGAGTAGCATGCAACTTATTCTGAACCTCCTTGTCACCTACAAAGTCATAACAATATAAAAGCATTGCCCAAAAATAGACACAAGAACCATCACCCAAAAATAAATGCATCGAGATGAGCAGATATTCTCTCTTCTTTATAATTACACTGCACCAGGGGACCCCATCCCTATAGAGCCTAATCAGAATAATTCTCCGTACATGATTAGCTGAGTTTCCATAACATTCCTACAGAATGCACAATTCGTTAACCTCACACTTGATCCATTAAGCATGAAACAGGTTATTTTACAGCATGTTGTGGATAAACTACTCACAAATTTATCCTATGGAGTGCACAACTTGTTAAGCTAAGGCTTGTTTCTTTGCACGGGTAAGAGGCTATTTTACAGCAATGTTGTCAGCAAACTACTCCTTTCATAGATTTAATTCTTCCTTTCCATAGATGTGCTGTAGCTCCTGGGTTGCCACTTGAAATGATTCTGCTTGAAAAATCAAAAATGAGAAAAATATGAATAAACCAACAAATTAGAAAATGGGAAAAAAGAAAAAAGAGAGAGAGGTTAAAAAATTCAACCAAGGACAATATCCCCAAATCCAGCTCCACGAGGATCCATTTTGTCTGCAAGCCAGAAAAAGGTAAAGCAGAAGATGTTCTTGCGTGCAATAATCACTATGCATGGCCTTGAGTGCAGCCAATGCATTCAACTTTAAAGGATATGATGGTCCAGAATTGCTTCCATGGCCTGAGGTAGGTGGAACAACCTACAAGAACTTTCAAGACCCAAATAATTTACATGAATAGAAAGAAAATTTGAACAAGAATTTCCATCACCTTTCCAGATGTGAAAGGACTTCTGATTAATTGGTGCACCAAACACTGTTTGTATGACATCAGACAACATGCTTTCCGGAGTGCTCCTTAATTGTTGCACTATCTGATAGATAGTCTTTCCATTCTTGAAATATATATAACTGTGGGGATGCTTAGTTTTGCAACCAGCATGGTATTCAAACTCATATGAATTAAGCACCTTGCATTACAAATGATAAAGACTGTTAGCCAGGTCTAAAGAATATTCAGCTAAAATCCAGAAGCCATTGAATTGCTTACCTTAGAATAATTACAAGATTGACAGCCACAAAGATAGCCAGAACCTTTTATAATGCCACAAAGTTCCTTGTCGCATGCAGACAATGTCAGCAGAGAGCAAAAAGGAAAGGGAAATGGAACCACAAAAATAAAAGAAATTTACCTCCTGCGACAAGGAAATGTACTTCACAGGGACCCCATCAAGCCAACCAGTCGATATCAAACTTCTAACATTTGAAGGAAAGCTATTTGAAGCTTCTTTTCTGGTGATTTGAACTCTGGATTATTCTTGGAAACAGACTCCAGTTTCAGTTTTCCTGCCTGAGTGTTGCTTGGAACTGCATTGGCATTTGATACATTAAGCTCTTTCCCATCAACTGCTTCTGGTGTTTGAACAGATGGCTGACAGTATGGCTTGTCATAACTGCTGATGGGCCTGCCAACGGGTATAATAGCATCATGTGCATCAGGAAATCCTCCAAAATATATCATGTTCGCATCATCTTTACTACAGCTGTCACAAATAGAAATAGCACTATCATCTTCTTTGATATATGTGGGACTTGTTGATCCAGTATGGCCATCTTCTCTATTGTAGGTTTGACCCATTAACGTGACACTTTCATCCTCCTTAACACAGGCATGGCCCATTGAAATAAAATTATGTTCCCTTTCCCCATTTAAGGCATGAGCAGCAGAAATATTGCTGCTACTTCCAGTTACAAAACCATATCTGTGTGAAGCACGCAGGTGATCCTTACAGTCCTTAACCTGGTTGACTTCACTTTTCTAGAACCACCAAAGTGAAAAGAGGCATCAGGATCTTCCACAGCATGGGATATAGACAAATTAAATGATGCATTCAAGCTGCCAGTGCCAGCAGCACAAGCATTCCTTTGGGCAAAATCAATAGATTTACCGTCCGATTCAAATAACCCATGAATAAATTGGTCTGGAACTGATTGAAATCCAGAAGGAATATCCGTATTTGAAATTTCTGGCCTCAACGTTCTACTTAGGGTTTGTACAGTTTGCTTCTTGTTGGGAAACAACTCAGTTTCAGCAGCATCTACAAACCACTGATGGGATCTCTTAGTTTCAATTTTTGAATGGTTAACAAATACTGGATCCCCATCATTAGCCTTTGCCACTCAAAACCCTTTGTTCTGAAATGACCAGGAGTAATTAACTCAGTTACAAACAAGGCACAAAAAAAAACTACCATAAAGGGAACATTGATATTAAAAACGAAAAAATATGGAGAAGAAGAAGACAGTGCATGGCCAGACATTCCACAAAATAAAAATTTCATCTTCCTCCATGCTTCATCCATCCCCATACCTGACATTCTTTTTCCATGAGAACTGATTCCAACATGTACCTAACATGCCAACTAACAATGTGGCCATCGTCTCAGATTAAACTATGCAATTCAAAAGAATTTGAGATTTATATATCACAAACAAATGTACAGGCATCCCTTTCTTCAAAAAAGATAGCATTGATCATCTGTAAAGAGTATCACAGAAAAACCAGCCAACCCCAAGCAGTCAAATTTTCTGACAATGGAGGGCGAATGCATTGGTCGTCAAATCTTCTAATGAACCAAGCAAAATTCAAGTATCCTACTTGGTACAAAAACCACCCATGGCCAGCTATAAGCCACCTATAACAAAGTAGAAGCTAAGCTACCCAAAAGATAGGAGTTTGTCAGAATCCAGCTTTGCAAATTCCCATCAATAAAAACAAACTAGAAATATCAATCTGCGGCTCAACCGGATCAACACTTTATTCTCCTTCTAGTCTCCATGAAGTGACTTCTGATTCAGCCCTTATACCACATTTCAATAATACCCATGAATCCTTGTACATGCTAAAGAATAATGCATACACAAGTTGAGCAACCCACAAAAACTAGAAATAAAACCTGAAGAATGTTGAGCATCCCATTTTGTTAGGTTTCTGCTTCACCTTCTGCACAGCAATTCCGTATCCATCTTCCTCTTATTCTATATAGCCTTTACATAGCTGAAGATTATTTAATTGAAATCAACGCATGTTAATACTACTCATAACTAAAAGGATCGAGGATTAAAAAAAAAAAAGGGCCTTTAAATTGTACGGACATAATCAATCACATACTTTGAGCTGAAAGCAAAAATCAAACCGAGCCGCAGTGAACTGAAAATTGGACAATGCAAAGACCAGAAAATTACAGGTTTATTTATAGACCATGATTCTATGGAAAGGTTTTCTAACCGTTAAAAATGGAGATTTGAAACCATAAAGTCCAATGACCGTAGCCTCGCGATGATCGGAAAATGACCGGAGCTCCGATCTTTAGTTAAATAATGATGAATTTCCCGGGGGAGCCACGCCGGCGACGACCAGTGCGAGAGTGGAGGAGAGAAGCAAAACAGGGAGACAAATTGACATTGTGCGATAAAAGCACTCGAATTTTTCTCTTGGAGGGGAGTAATCTCATGGGCATCATCTGAATGGTAAGAATTTTCTATTTCTACGTCAGATCGTACACGCGTCCCACAATTTAGGAATCGAGGCCGTTGATTAGCCGACGCGGGTTTGACGAGGGACTTTTAAGTCTTTTTCGCCTTGGGGGGGGAGGAAATTGTTTTTGGTCGATATCTTAATTTAATTTTTTTATAAAAAAATGTATTATTTAAATAACAATCACTCATCTTATTATTTGAATAATTATTATTATAAACAAATTTAATATTAAATCATAATGTATTAAATTTAAAATCCCTCAACATACTTAGTTATAAAATACTTATTTATAAATTCTCATTTATTTAAAAAATATTATCTTAGAATTCGAGTGAAATTAATAAAAAAATATTAAATTATTTCTTAAAAACTGATTAATTCTTCTCCAGTTAGACTTACAATTCTTTGGCCTAGATATATTCCCTGTATAAGCTATGCCATTAAACAACGGTTACAACAAGAGAGAGGCAGAGAGAGTAATTTACAACAGCAACATGAGTGAGAGAAGCGAAACTCCTCCCTTGCAACCTGACGAACAACAGCAGCAGCAGCAGCAGCAGTCAGAGGACGCCAATGCCATGTTGGAACAACTGAGAATACGAGGTCAAGCTTCTGATCAATTCATGGCACAACAACGACTATATCCCATGTATCATCAACACCCACACCCACGACAACTGCAAATACTAGCCAATCAAGTCAGAGCACAACAAGAATGTAATTTTGTTGTCTATAATTATTATCAACAGGTGCAAGCCATGCAACAACAACAGTACATACAGTACATGCGACTATATTATCAGAAAAAGGCATGGGAAAGTCAATTCAACAGGCTCACATCATTCTTGGACCGTGATAACTCCTTTTTAACACCCTGGAATTGGAATCCCAATGCTCGAGATAGGGGCGAGCCTCGGCGTATGGCGTTCCAACCTGGACCCAGTTCATTCTTCAGTTGCAACCTATTTGGTATTGTGTCAATTGTCGAGCCTTACATGGGTTATGGACTTTTGACTTCAGTAATTTTATATCTCAGAATTATTATTTATTGACCAACGTGTTTTGTAATTTAACTAATTATCGAGGCTAATGATTTTTTTTATTTGTTTTTTTCAAAAGACAAGAAACATGACAAGGATGAAGAAGTTTCAGAGGAATCTCCGAAACGGGTGTCTGAAGAACAATGCTCATTGCAGACCGACGTGGAGCAAGCTTCGGAAGACCATTAACACGGATTGATCCTCAAAAAGTCAAACGGACAACTCTGAAAGTTTAATTAGAGTCGAACTCAAAGGCTTGCACTACTGGGGAGATAACTCGGCATTACCGTGTTAGAACTCTTCGCCGAAATTTTTTGGTTCGAGTAGAGTGCCGAGGTCTATAAGTCGTCAACTAATGGCTTATTTCGTTTATTTCGGGTCTGCCTTCTCTTTTAAATTTCCTTTGTTTTCCGGTATTTATTTATTTATTTTGGTTTTTGGTTTTCCTGCTCTGCCTTGGGCATACCATCTGTTTAAAATTACAAAACGAAATATATTGAACACCGCGAATAATTATTTTCGTCAACCAAATTACCAAAATATTCTGCACTATGACCAGTTTACAAACCTCTTGGACCCAGAAACATGGCGTATAAATCGGACAGCCGAAACAGAGCCAAATTAACTTGGAAAACCCAATTGTAAAACGACTTTTAATTCCGACATACCCAAAAAGAAAAAAACGTAAAACGACCCAATATCTGGAGTTGTGGACGTAAAATTAAGCCCCGAAAGAGGGCCGAGACTAACGATGAAATTAAACTTCCTGTGCATTAAACAAATAAACAAATCTGAATACAAAATATGATCCATATAATGTTAAGTTCAAAATAATCCTAATTCCTAAGTTAAGCAATCCAATACAGGAGCCAGCTTCCCTAGCTGCAATGTCAAATCGTTTTCCAAGGGCGTCAGGTTCAAATCCAAGCTAAAAACTCTCTTGCTACTCGATTTCTTCATTACAGAAACAGCCGGTAACAGAGCCCGAGTCACCAAGCTGTCATTTTTCGTATTCGTATCAGCAGCCCTATGCCTCCTCATGTGACCGCCAAGAGCTTGGCCAATAGAAAATTCGAGGCCGCAAATTGAACACTCGTGGGTCTTGGGCTTGGCTGGCGAACCGGGCAACTTGAACCAGTCCTTTGCATCGAGTTTCGATTTCTTGTGACTTGCACGGTGGCCTCCTAGTGCTTGAAACGACGAGAACTTCTTGTTGCATGTCTTGCACGCGAATAACCGACCCGTCGGTGACAACTTTGTCAGCCCATCATCAGACTTAGATTCCCCTACTCTAGACAGCAACATCAAGCAATTGGCCATGTCCATTTGGTCATCTCCCTCTCCCGTGCCTCTCTTCATCACCATGTCTAGAAACTACAAAGACGATATATTTGATGTTGGGATTTATGGGGTTTGTGCGGAAGGTTTGCCAAGAGCGAGACTTGTATTTATAGGATTTGAGAAAGTAATAGTGACGAGACTACTAGTCTCAACTCTAATATAAGCAGTGACGTTTTGGAGGGGGCAGATCTGCCTATGTAATGGTGGGGTGGTTAAGTAAGGTGGGCTTTGTTTTGGGTGGGACGTGTCAATGATGTGAACTAGACGGGGAAACTGCTTTGGCCGCCTTACTAGATACGTTTACGTCTCCGCGTTGATGTGTAAACTTGGAGTGGAGGAGTCTTCCGTCCCTCGCAGGACGAAAATTCCAGAAATTTTCCAACCGCTATTTCAGAATTCCACTTGCAGGTCGGGCGCGTACCTTGTCCTTTTAATTTGGGCACCTCCAAGAATAATCTCAATCCCAATTGAAAAATTTTTACTTCCAAATTGCTCTTAGCATACCTGATTTTAATTTTTCTCGATGCAATGTATTAATATTTTTTTTTATGTATTTTTGCCAGTTGCATTATTGTTAGTTCCTAAAAATATATTAATGTTTGAGAGTAAACTTTGTCATTTATAAAAGAACAACGACAAACAATAGGAGAAATTCATTAAATGCGGATTTAATTTTGAATGCCCTCCCGTTTATTTTTTTTTATTAAAAAAAAAAAAAAGGAGCGTGGACTCAATTTGAGTGGTGCTACGTTTGACAGCAACAACAGCTGGAGGCAAGAGCTGGAGAGTGATGACCACGCTTCCAAGGCGCTTGGACAGTTAAACCAACGTTGTAGGTGAAGAGCGAGTGTGAACTGGCGAGAGTGACCCTACGAATGATAACGAGCGAGGATACATGAGAACGCGGGAAAACGTGGAGGACAAGTTCCTAAGTGGTGGCGATGCTCTTCATGTCGTGTAGCCAAAAACATTTACGCGGTCCATCTTCTAGTTCGCGAGGGTGCTTCCTACTTTCACACTCCCCAGTACTTGCTCATGTTTAAGCAGTTTCCTGGCTACTACTCTGTGTTCACATGAAAAAAAATAAAATAAAAATGTTTATCTTTTCTTTTACTAGTTGGCTCAAATTGAAATCTTCAAAAGCCATCCAGGTATCATTGAGGTGTAAAGCATATTCATATTTCCTGGAATGTGAGACAAAGTGGTTATTTAAATAATTTAGACAATAAAAATTACACCCTCAATCTCCTTTAAATATGCTCGATCTTGAATTAACAAAAATATTTATTATCGTGCAATCTTATTGGCCAACATACTCTCTTTCACTTGCAAAACAGGAGAAGCATAGTTCGTCATCGTGAGTACTGCAAGAAAAATCTTTAAGACCAACAATATAAGCAGCTAGTTTACCGACTTTGTATCAAAGAGGCAAGAATTTGAATTTCGTTTCTTTTATCCTCCTACCCCATACATGGGTTGTGATCCTTTTATGTAAAAATTAAAAAAAAAAAAAATCGTAATGTATACTTCTTTTTCTTATCTTTTTTTATTAGAATTTACATTACTGATCCACTATCCAACATTATTTCTATTTAATATTGGTCCATTGAAAAGGCTTTGTTGGTGAATGTCTCTTCAAGATAATTTATTCTAGAAATGCAGGCCTGACTAGTACAAATTGAAAATTCACTGGTTTATATTAAACCCACGAATCCAGGTATCAAAGTCACAGTCTGTTCAGCTTTCAAAGCTATAGATATTCCATATATGTTTTAGAAGAAAAAAAAAAGTTAAATAGCAATATTTAAAGAATAGAATGAAAGTAATGAAAAAATATAACTTAATTATATGTTATTTAGTTTTAAAAAATAAAATTAAATACAAAAAAAATTATTTTATTATCTTCTTATATTTATCACATTATTCAATAAAAATTATTACATAATAGTACTCTTTGATTTTGATTTGTTTAGACTTTCAAGCAATCCAATTTCTCTCAACATTGTGCTAAGTTGTGCACAAAATTTCTTTGCTCATCGTGCCGGAGGCTGGTGAGGTTGAGGATAATAGTCAAATAACATGTCGTCAAATGGGTGGTGTTTGTGATTGGACCACTTGGACTTCAATTTTTTGCGTCCGCTTGTCCACGGGCAGACACGTATAACCCACACGCGTGTGGGACAATTAAAGACAAAGCTGGGACATGACGTTGAAACAATTATTTTAATAATAACTAGAGGTAGGTCAGTGTTTGCAATTTAAACAAGTTGCACTTCAATCAAAAAATTTGATGGTTAAATCAAAATAATAAAGTTAACGTTTACATTCAAAATACCTCGTAACGGGAGCATAGTGTTTTATATGATATTTATATAATTTAAAGTTATATTTAATTAATTTATCAATAATATTTTTTTTATAAAATGTATCGATATTTTTGTAAAAAATTAAATTTTTTTATTTATTTAAAATTAAGATTAATTTTAATATTATTTATTATATAATTATTATTTTTTAAAAGATAAATCAGTGAGATGTATAATATTTTATACTTATATGATGACACAAGATCTCTTATTTTTATCCTTTATTTAAATCGTCTATTATGTAACCGTCCGTGACAATAGTACGTACATTTTCACCAAATATTTGCAATGAATGCCTTTACAGCCGTTGGATAAAACGATGCAGTTGGATGAAACTATCATCAGGCACATGTTCACGTGAGCTCGTGCGTAGACAATCGCTGAAAAGCATCTCACTTTTCGTTTACTCGGTAGTTTACCAGACTAAACGACCCTTAACCTTGCGATTCACAGGATAAGATGTCCAAAACCGATCAAGTGTTAAGACAAGGAATTGCCGAAATGAGACGTAGACAGAAAACACAATCCGGATCCCGAAACGGGTATCCAAATCACCCGATATAAAGATGCTGAACCGAAAGAGAATCAGTTCATCCACCGATAAAACAAAGACCACAAAGCACAACCCAAAGAAACACTTCCTGTACCTCTCCTTTCCCAGGTACCCCCCCACATTGTCTCCACAATGGACGGCAAAAGCAAGACCCCACAGCCCGTTTGGCATCCAATCCCGGAACCGGGTCAAGATCAGATCCAGAATCCGAAGAGGGAATTGCGGGTTGTGGGTCCCACGAGGTCTTCTTCGAGCTCCCAATTGCCTGATGGTTGGACTGTTGTCGGGCGGCCCCGCCGTCTATCAGGCAACAGCCGCGGCCCGGGCCAAGTAGACAAGGTGCTTTCATTTGTTTCTGTCGTCTTTAGTTTTCCTTTTTTTTTATTATTTCCCCCCCGCTCCAAACCTTATGTTCGATTGTTTTCTGCGTGGGTATTTTGAATGCTATGGTCAACTTCCTTATTATTCGGCTTTGTTTGCATTTAGAGGTTTTGATAGAACAATGGACGCGTGGGCAATCTTGTTCTGTTCTCGTGACATATTGACATATGCATGTGTGTGTGCGTCTGTGGGCTGGGGGATTGATTGATTTATTTTGACTTTAGGGAAGATTAATTAGAAAATTGAGGAGAAGTAGATGTGCCGGTTCACCCAAGTGCTATGTTTTTCTCTTGCGTCATGCGAGGGATTGGCGTGGCGTTATCGCATCACGTCATGTTTTCTGGAAACGATCTGGTGTACGAGGTATATTCGTGAGTGCAGAGATGAGTTAGGTATTTACATTTTTTTTTTTTTGTTTTGGGTATAAAAAGATAATTTTTGTGACTGGAACTCCGTGATTATCAATCATAACAGAATATTTTTTTTATAACACATAAGACTCAACCCTTCAATAATAATTTGACATTTGTTTAATATACTTAATTTTACTAATAATAGATTTTGACATTATTAATATAAAAAATTATTAACTTAAATTAATTGTAATTTTTTAAAACTAAAAATTATAATTTATGTAAATTTTATTAACCAGTTATAAAATTTGGTTATTAACCAAAATTTGATTATTTAAATATAATCAATTTAATGTATTTCATAAAGAAGTTCATATATTATTTTATTACAATAGTTAATTGTATTGTTTTAATCTTTCCATACATGTTTGCAATTAATAATAAAGAAGTGCACTCAATGTTTATAATAGTGTAATATGAGTTGTATTTCATGACAATTCATCCAACTTGTTTATGCATGAACTTTGATTTCCTTGCGTAATTAGCCTTCATTCCTACTTGTTTCTTCCTTTCTCAAGTCCGAGCTCCACAAGCAATTTGTTGGTATTTTTAACTAATTTGTGGATTTCTTATCGTCGCCCATCAAGTTTAGGGCCTCTTTGCTTGATGTATGCTTTAAGAGAAGCTATGCATTGTAACCATGGCACTGCTGTAGTTATATTACTGAACTCCAGAGTTCTCTATATTGAATTTGTTTTAAAAGTGAATCAGATGGTAGATAACATTCACCCTATAATGCAGTATTACTATGAACCTGGGACAGGACAGGAATTTCGTTCTTTGATATCTATTCAGAGATATCTAAGTTGGTGAAACAAGTTTCACCACCAGGAAGGAAAATGAAATCAGATGGCCGTGGAAAAAGTGTGAATTCTCAAATTAACTTGTCCTGAAATGAGTTAATGGTCCATTAATAAGTATATAAAGCTGGTTTTGCTGCTACAGATGCAAATTGTTCCCTACATCTACGAGAGCCACTCATCTTTCAATCTGCCAGATGGTTGGCTTGTGGAGGAAAAGCCGTGCCAGAACATCAATTATCAGAACCGCATTGACAGGGTACTGGATGCTCTTAAGCTTTTTGCTCATTTGGTCTTTTGGAATCGGGGTTTATTTAGTCATGTACTTTAATGAAACAACAGTGGTTTTTTTTTCTTCCTCCTTTTTTTATTTATCAATTTTTTCAAATTCTTTGATTAGAAACAACAGTGCTATTGTATCTTCAGAATTTTCTACATATCTATATATTCGTATATACTTTGCAGATGGGCGTAAAATAGGTGCTTGTGTGCACAAAAAGATAAGCAGGAAGATGTTTCTGATATTGTGGATCATTTTCAGTTGCCTTACTTGTCACATCTCATTCTTATAAAAAGATTACTCATCATCCAAACCTTTGTACTAAACTAGAACCCCTCAAGTCTTGTTCCAGTCTATATATTATATCTGGCAGGCTGAAACCACCATAAATTGATGTAGCCTTTTCTTGGTGGAAGCTGCACAATATTATAATCTGATATTTTTCTGCCAACTTAGTGCATGCAGGAGTTGGAAACTTACTAAATGCTATTTTATTGTGCAGCATTATGTTGAGCCAGAGACTGGAATGCAATTTCGTTCTTTGTTATCTGTTCAGAGATACCTTACTGAGGCGAAAGCATATAGAGCTACAGCCAAGGTCTTAACAAAAAGACATCATTTAGGGCAATCCATTTTTTTCTGAACAGAATGGTAGGCTTTTTTTATCACTGAAAGTTGGAATACTGAGTTTTTATTGTGCTTATGCTTCTCAGATGAACAGATATGCTGGTGAGAACCAATGTTTGATGCAAGCTAGCCATTCAAAGGTGAGTTTAAACAAATTAACTGAGCAAATATTGCACTAGCATGAAGGGACTTGAAACCTAGCAATAGAAAAGCTTACAGTTCTCAAATTTACTTGTCCTGATACATTTTAATGGCCCGTAATGAGAAAAGGAGGTTTTCCTGCTTTAGATGCAGATTGTTCCCTTCATCTTTAAGGGTCGGTCATCTTTCTGTCTGCCAGATGGTTGGCTTGTTGAGGAAAAGCCACGTAAGAACAACCATTACTGAACTTACATTGACAGGGTACTGGATGCTCTCAATCTTTATGCTCGTTCTATCTCCATTTTAGAAAACAAAACAGTCAAAAAGATATATTTCTGATATTTTGGACAGTTCCCATTTCCCTTATCCCTCAATTTTATAGTCCTTTATAGTGGAAGCAGTAGAATATTCTGTTCATAAGGTTTTCTGCTACTTTGCTTGTTATAAACGTACTAAATGCAAATTTTTGTGCAGCATTACATTGAGCCAGGGACTGGAAAGCATTTTCTTTCCTTGGTATCTGTAGAGAGATACCTTACTGAAAAGCAAGAGTATAAAGCTACACCCAAGGTGCTAACACAGAGAGATTATTTCAATGTGAGCACGCTAATCAAATTCTTTTTAATGGAATGATCAGATCTCTCTATCACTGAGTTAAAATATTGGAGTCTGTTTTGCTTCTGGCTCTCAGATGAACAAACTAACTGGTGACAGCCGATCCCTGGAAACTGTGTTGAAATATGCCGTGACGTCCAATACCATGAAACAAGTTAACCATTCAAATGTGAGTTTAGGTTTCGAATATTGAATTACAATAATGTATCTAGATTTTGATTGTCTGAACATCGTTTGCAGCATTCACAGAATCGTGTTACCCAAAAGGAACATGGTCCTGGTGACGCTGTGCAGACTTCACAATTTGATTTTGCTAGCCCACCAACCAAAGTAAAATGGGTCCTTAGCGGTCCAGAAGGAAACACATGGAGCGCTTTTGTCGATGGCAATCTGGTTCCAAAATCTGTAAAGCAAAGTTGGTCCGAGGCATTTGCATTGTCCATTAATGGTCAAGTTTAAGGTACCTAATGTTCAAAGTATTTCCTCTCAATGAAAGCCGAGTTTTGTCGATGTATATACGATGGCTTTCACTGACACGGATTTAAGCCTTTAAGTCTTTGCAGTTTTACAAGCTATCAGTTGATGTACTTGATGTATATAAAATGATATTGAGTGATCATTATCAATGACTGAATTTAAGCCAGAACAGAAGACGAATTGAGTTGAGGATTGGTCTATTTTCAGTGGGAACTTTGTATCTGATATTTAAAGATTGACTCGGCCAACCCCCACAGGAGGATTCGAGGGATTGTTAAACATGCCTGGCTAAGCACATAATTTGTAGGAATTGACGTCTCTCGACCTTATGGCTGTGAGCCAAAGCCAACCATTTGCCTCTAATAACATTTCAATGAGCTCAAATCAATTGGCGGCAAATTGTATCAGCAAGTGCAAAGTGTCAGCAATTTCGTGCCTCCCCTTGGTTGCTTAGAGCAACAAGAAGATTTTTAACCTTCTGAGAATAATCCAAAAACCGGATTTTTTAACATGTAATTTCATTATTCCTTAAATTAAAGAGACCAATGCAAAGTCTAATGGCTACAATGAATTGTAAAAGAAGCAGAAGTGCCATTTTAAAGAAAGTTTCAAACATAAGATTTCAATAATTAACCAGGGTCACAATATTCTAACACTCAAGCAAACTATCAAGGAAAACCATAACACCGCTAAGCAGCCAATGTTAATGTCCTACTATCTATGTCTCGCCTGGCTTTCTCACACGGGCAAATTGTTTACGATTTAAAATAAATATAAAAGAAAAACCACCGCATCCTATGGTTTTTAAATAACAGGCAATGTAAGCCTTTTGCAGCCAAATTCAGAAACTGCAAAGGAGAACCGTTTATGGTGGCAATCTATCAGATAAGTAGAGAGCCAGCTTATCTCTCAAAGATGCACCTTTTACGTCGACTGATTTACAAATCTGTTGTTTATAGCCCGAGTCATGCTCATGTGAAGATGACATCTCATCCTGCCATTCATCTTCCAAGTCAATCACAATGTTATGAAGCAAGCAGCAGACAAGGATAATCCTTGGCAGCCTATGTCTATCAGGTCTCCACATCACTCCATTAATGATCCTCCACATCTCCTTCAACCTTGCCAGTGCTCTCTGGGCTATCATATGAGTTGCAGAATGCCTTTTATTGAACTCTGCTTTTGTCTCTGGAAGTTCTGCATTCTCAAAAGGAACAATGAGATAGGGCAGCAGAGGATAGCCTGGATCTCCAATTATGTATTCCCTTATTTCAGATTCCTTTATTGCACTTCCATTCAATCTCTCTCCTTTATCACAAAGTTTGTAGAAGTTTGAACTTTGAAATATCACACAGTCCTCCATTATTCCTGGCCACCCCGCGACTATATCTCGGAACCTCATTTCAGGGTCTACAATTGCTTGTAAGACCATACTGTGATTCTTCTCACTGTCAAGCCACACTTTACTTGCTGGATCTGATGAAGGCAGCAACATCATAATGTGGGTGGTGTCAATCACACCGCAGCAATTAGGAAGGCCCTGTATCTTCTCAAACTTGGATTTTATGTCCAGCATTTCTGATTCATTGGATGGCCATTGTAGGTGGTGAAGACCCTTTTCTTCCATGGCCTCCACAAAACGCCAGGTCACTTGGGATACAGTTGAGTGGTTCAGTCCAAGAGAATCTGCGATTGTCACCAATGAATCACCCGAACCCAGCCTTCTCAAAGCTACAGCCACTTGATCAGCCAAGGATAAAGGCTTGCCATTTAGAAATGTAAATTCCCTTGACTTGGATGTCATATCATCCTTCACAAGTGAACAAATATAGCTGAATGTTGTCCTGGACATCCTGAAAACATATTTGAACTTGTCCAAGCCCTTTGGTGGAGATTGAATATCTGCATGTAGGCCAATAGAGAGGAAAGAATCAACATTCTAAATTTCTGAAGCAATCACATTGGAACCCAGGCTATTTGGAAAATTTATGTTATTGTGACAAGTTCATGGGTTGTTTCAATAATAAAGATCAAATTGTCCAAAGAACAAAATATGACTCACTTCAGACATCTGATAACATTGATCATACGAAAACCCAAAGAGTATTCAGAACAAAGAAATAAATAAGGCAAATAGACTGCATATAAAAGTCAATGATGGAGGATAAAGATGCATACATATAGAGCACAATGCAGCAGAAAAGCATGATAATGTTCAAAGTGGTAGTTCAAGCAGGATTCAGGAATTCCAAGGCTGATCACAGCTAAAAGATTACAAAACTGTGGACTGACTGGCTGAAATTCGAAATCCTGGAAGTAGAAAACAATTCTGACTTCATAGCAAAGCAACCTAAATAAGATTTACACTGAAAGAAGCACATAAAAAATTTGTGCAGATTTACAGGGTTATACATCCTTTCTATTTTTGTGAAAAGTAGGCCCAAATAGGTTTTCAAACCGAATCCAACAAAACTAGAATTTTCACATTGTTTTCATAAACTATTTTTGTCAATTTTTTTTCCTGCTGAACTACTTGTTTAGTCACCAGTAAGTTCGACTTATTTTTCTTACTGGGCACAACAAAGTAATTTATGCTCAAGGATCTAGTCTGCTCATCATAAATGATCATCTTTAATGAAGTGCACCAAATTTAAACCATGCAGCAGTACATATCCAGATACAACTCAGGAACAATCTGTCATAAATGATTCACATTTCTGTAAAAAAGAAATAGGAGTTTAAACAAGAAACACAGAAGGTTGTGTTTATCTTGTCAGTCACAACTTTTGGTTGAATGTAAAAATATATGCATGAGTGTGAATTCCAGGATATTATGTGTCTTAGCAGGAAGAACACATCATCTAGATTAACATGAGAAGCAGGGCAGCAGCCTTGCTTATCTGGCACCAAACTGATACCAGTAAACATTGTAATACAGCAGAATATGCAGGTAATGTTTGCCTCTTAATATGACCCCATCACATGCAAGCAAATAGACTGAAGCTTCCTTACTAATACAAGCTTAATCAGGATTTTTATACAAAAATATTGCTCAGGTCTACTTGGCTATGCTTAAAGCTCAGCTGAAACAAATTGAGTAGAAACATTTCTGAGCTGATTCTTCTTTTCGCATGTCCTTAGGCACCAGAAACTAGAAGCTAACTGGTTAGTGACACTAGAACTTGGATGTTTCCAAGTTAACTACAACCTGAATCAACTACATTGAACCATAAAAACATCTCTACGAGCTTTGGGTTCTCAAGCTGCCTATTCATGTACCGAAAAGCTGAACATAAAATTTAACATACTGATAATTAACAAATGTCGCCAACTTCATTTTGGGAAGTAACTTAGTACAATTAATCTAATATTATTTATCAAGGAAAAAGGTCATAAATGCAAGATTTGTCAGGTTGGATAAAGGGGTGCAGGGAGACATCTTTTAGGTTCAATCAAAACTAGAAGCCAATTAGACAGGTGAGAATTATAATTCATTCTTTCAGGTTGGCACATAGATAGAATCAAAGGGATGCAAGTAAGAAAAAAAACAAAAAAACAAAAAAAGAAACAGATTCAAAATAACTCCGAAGAATCAAAACTAGAAGTCAATTAGACAGGTGAGAATTATCATTCATTCTTTCAGGTTGGCACATAGATAGAATCAGAGGGATGCAAGTTAACTTCCAAGACCAGAGTGGTTCTTTCAATGGCTTTCTTGAGAAAAGGGATCGAGTATCATGCCACCAATAAAAGAAATTGGGCTGGAAGGGCATCAATGCATGTTTAGCTGGTTAATGCAAGGCTCACGTTTAAAATTTCTTTTTCCTTCCCCTTAAAACTCAACAAGTATCAAGCTTTCTTAAACCAGTGCTTGGTTTCTATCTATATTAAAAAACCTCAAATTTTCAAAAATGCTGCGCATTTCGAAGACATGAACATATGCACTTCAAGTTATAACACAACGCCGACAGTGATTCTTCTCATTCTTTGAGACGCAACAGAACGTTAGGTCAAAAAGAAGACTCAAGTTAGATTAGGGATGTCCTTTTGCAATGTATCAACATAGAACTTTAATAACAGGTGAAGCTTAAAGCTTGCCAAATTAACCCCAACAAAAAAGAAAAAGAAAAATTGTCAAATTAACCAGAGTTATATCTAACTCGTGAACTAAATTCAATCAAATACAGATAACAAACTGCATATCCCATCATTGAATGAGTGATCCACATGAAGAACACCAGCATTTTTCAGAATCAAAACAACAAAACAAGACATGACAACAAAGAAAAAGAATGAAAGAGCGTCAAGTAATGAAATTTTACAGACATAACATAACATAAAACTTACAGTAAGGCAATGAATTTTATCGACAGAACATACCATTAATCCTTCTAGAGAACTCATCCCACCAATCCGCAGCACCTTCTTTCTCGGTGGACACAGGGGCAGAAGCGTATGCTTCTCTTCTTTTATCGGTCTTTCTCCTCTTCTTGTTTCCTCTAATAGGACCCATAGAACTTTGATCGAACCAAACTCAAAGACCCACCATCTTAAAACAATTAAAGTCAAAGAAACTCAATTACAATCAACATGAGAACCAATACCCATTATTAATAACAGAGGAAAAGGACATAGAAACTTACCATAGTTACAAAAACATCAAAGAAGCAATGATGGGAGAAATAGTGAGTCGTAACATGCAAGAGAATTCAAGAACAGGAGAAGTTGGTAGCAGTGTGGGTGTTTTTGGTGTGCCACGGTGGTTTTTGTATCATGCACATAGATACTACAAAGAAGGGAGCTTTGATGAAATAAATAGGAAAAGAGAGGCACAGAGCAAAGAAGGAGACCAAGAATGGGCAGAAGTCTCGTTTTTAAGACAATGTGGCAAGAGGAGTGAAAGGCATCGATACTCCTATTACAAATGCTTTTTGTTAGCATAAAAACAAAGGATTTATAAATATTGAGAGCTTCAATGAATACATTTTCTTGTGCCTGACCATACACTATATACTTACATACATCCACTATATATATACATATATTATGTGGAGGGATTAACATGGTTTTAGAAGCAAGTTGCTGATTAAATGACAGAAATGCCATTGGCCCACCTGTCTTTTCCTTCTATATTCTGTCTTTTTTTTTTTTTATCTGACCTTTGCTTTTCAAGGTTTGAATTTTAAGATCACAAAAGCTGAAAGTTCTAACCAAGAGAAGTAATTTCTTATGAATAATTCATTATTATTAAAATAGACCAAATATTGCGCAGGTTAACTTATAATAGGAGTTGCTGGCAATTAAATATAAAGAGGGAATATAGTTAATTTGATTGTTTAATCCCTTTTGGTACCAATCTGCAAAGACGTAAATAATTCTATATATAAAGTACACATGAAAATCACTGGTTATTTACGTATGGTGTTGCGCACAAGCTAACTTATAATAAAGTTCATAGAAATTATAAACAACGAGAGAAAGAAGGATATGGCTAATTTGATCGTTTTAAGATACTCTCCTTTGGAGAGCTGAGTCTGCAGCACTTTTCACGGTTGAATACTAAATGACAACGCTAAACGCATAATTATGCATAAAGGTCGCATAATAAATGGCCGACATGAAGCAGTCCGCTGGCCTTAACGATCCCATCGTGGCTGTGATGCATGAACCCATACGGGCTACTTCGTCTCCTTCAAGGCTCAAAAATATTTATGGACTCTGGCTTCTCTAGTACCGTCGGCCAATCCCAATTGCGGGGTTCGTACGTTATTGCTACCAAAAATCACTCTAGTTTTTTTTTTATTTTTTTTTAAGTTATAAAAATATTAATTATTATTTTTTAAAATTAAAACGAAATGTAATTCGTTGATATTTTAATTTAATTTTTCCATAAAAAAATACTTATCAATTAAATAATAGTGATAATTTTAAATAGATTTCTTCCGCACTCAATACCTTTGCCTATAAATCCTTGTTTATTTATGAAGAACCATCATCTCAGAAATTCAAATGTGGGCAACGAGAGGGAAGAAATACTGAATTACTATCATCAAACTCTCACCTAGGGAACTTTATGCTTTATGTATTCACATCAGATCTGCAATGGTTTCTGGAGATGCATATTGTGGGGCTAATTTGTTGATATAATTCCTTAACACTCTGCCTGCCCACGCACAAACAAAATAAATGTTATAAAAAATTCCTGAAATCCAAATTAAGTATGCAGGTTTCCTTTGTAAAAATCTGACTATTGGCATTTAAGCAGATGAAAAATATTTACACATAATATATTAGATAATAATAATATTTATTTTTAATTTAATAAAAAATTACAACAAATAAAATTTTATCATTTAAGTTTTACTTAAATATTAATTTTTAATACGTAATAAATTTAAATTAATTTCAATATGCCCAATAAAAGAAATGTTTTTTTTTTTTTTGTAGGCGTTTCTTTGTTTGTTTGTTTTTTTTTTTCCTGTTTTGTTTTTTCGTTTATCTTTCTCTATTCCCACTGGAAATTGCTGAAGTGTTTTTGTTTTCCCCCACAAGCCATGGGCCATAACGATTTGAAGCCTGTATTGTTGAGCTTTAGGCTTTTTGGTCTTTGCAGCGGCCCACTTCCTTGATGCCGTAGATAGTATAGGCTGACCGGGTAAATGTAATTACTTTTTACCGAAGGTGTATCATTGAACGATAACCTTGGAATTCTTACCCGTGCTACCCAACTTGCAAATGGCGCTTAGAAACAATTAAAGACTACGGCAAACACGATAACCTTGGACAAGTCCAGATTTCCCGTAAAGTCAGAATATCATGGAGTCAAAAGAAGGGATACAGATAACTAGGACTTAGCACCGTGCCACTCCAAATTAGGGCACATCTAATTCAACACCCACACACATCAAGGCACCGGACATTGACCACAACCCAAAAGCTAAAGCACAAAAAGGATTTAAATTTACAAGCTCAAACAAAGACAGCTGTTTATGGGAGTCCCAACCCCTCAGCTTTTTCTCTCAACCTCCGTGCTCGTGACCGTGCCGTGACTTGTAATTCATTTCCACACACTCAATCAATTTGTTTTGGTGAGAGCGGTTCCGATTACTTAAAACGCAAGACCATCAACAGCCTGAAAAATAACTCTTAAGCAATACTTCTAACCCGAAGCTGATTAATAATATGCAACTTTAGTCTACCTTCTTTTCGCGTCTAGTCAGTTCTTAACTTTTGATCTCCAATGTCACATGGCTACATTTTTTTTCTTTTTTAATAATTCATTACATGGCTACATTCACAAATCACTGAAAGCCTAGAAAGTATGTTATATTCTCACTGTGGCTCATTTTCAACTTGTTGGGGGGCCGGGAACCTTTTACTACCGGCGCTATTGTCATCTTCTCCCGAGACGTTAATGAAGCCATCTTTCTTGGTGGGTATTGCTTTTGACTTCCTTGGGATGCATTTGGCGTGCACCCCTTCGGACTCCTTCTCTGCCAATTGCAACTGCGAGCTCCTGCAGACCATTCCATTAAAAAGAACAAATTAACAACAGATCAGTCTAGAAAACAACAAGAAAAAAATTACAGATCCTGCGAGAAGTCAACCCCATCAAGTTCAAAAATATATATATTTATGTATATCTCGAAAATTGGAACCTCGCGCAAGTCACAAAGAGTCCACGTGAAGCACGACCGCAGAATTCTTCAATTGAGTAAACTGGCGGTCCCCACTACAGCAGAGTTTTGGTACAAAACTGAACCGGCTTTCCAATAAATTTTCATTTCTCGAATTAAAAGTCTCGATTGCACGAGTTTTAACTCAGTTTCCCCACATGGTCGAGAGTGCAGACCGACGGGACTGGTTAAAATCATCAACAAGTTGGACGCCTGATTGAAAATGAAAACACACAGGTTGCCATTTACTATTTTTAGCTATTCTTGTGCAGAGAGATATAAACAGCTAGAGCTAGCCTGGCCTTTTCACATCAAAACAAACCCCACGAGAATCTTGGGATCGAAACAAGCCACAAAAACAAAAAAAAAAAATTACTAGGAAACTAAGAATTCCAGGAAAGGAAGGCAGAGTAGCCAGTACGTGCACTTTGTAGGTGAATACCGCGGCACTTTTCAAGTGAAATTTCAAATCAACAATTACTGCAGTAATTGACTCGTGTATCAGATTAAAAATCCTAAATGTAAACAGAATTTTCATTTATTTCACATATAAAACAAGAATTCCATGAAAATTACTTACCGGTCCTCAGTGTAAGAATTAGACCGCTTCAAAGGAGGCACCTCTTCTTTCTTTGTCTCAACCAAGCTCCCACTAAAATACTCCTTGTCTTCCAATTTTAACCCAGAGAAATCCTGAATTCTCCCGATTGTCCCCGACTCACGTGGCAGCCTCCCCTTCTGCGGGCCTGGCATGGAAGAACCTTGCTCTTTAACAGCCGTGGCCCCGCAGTCCCTAAACGAGATCGAACCGCACGAAATCAGCTGCATCAGAACCGTCGACGCCTTCATCCTCCCGCAGTTCTCTATCGTCCGATTCAAACCTTCTTCGTTGGCGCGCCCGCTGCTCAATACCAGCCTCCCATCGGCCTTCATCAGCGACTCTAAAGTCTCGGGACTCGAATCCGACGGTGGGGGTGAAATCTCAATCTCTTCTCTACTCGCCTCCGGTTTCCCAGTCTTCCCTTCCTGCAATTCCTCAATTTCTTCTTCTTGCTTGACTACTCGTCTCCTCCTCCGCCTATCGTCCGTCTGAGTCGACGCGTCGGCAGCGAGTTTTCGAGACGACTCGGAAAACGACTCGGCTCTGTAAACTTTGTACTCACTGAGATCGACAGAGCTCCACGATTGGTTCCGGCGCCGCGCCATCACCGGAAGCTCCGAATCCTCGGAGGACGGTGGCGTCTTTCGAATTTCTGGCGGTTTCAGGGATCTCGAAGACGGCGTCGCCTCGAGGAGGGATTCGCTAGGGCATACGATAGAAGAATCAACGAGTTCCGATCCTTTGAGAAAGTATTCGTGGCCGTGGGCTGGGTAGATGAAGTCATTCTCGGCCAAGTCGTGCCAAACGAAACCATTCTTGTAGCTCCTGGTTAGTCAAATATTGTGGAAGGCGATCAGAAGTGGTAATTACATCAGACGGCTGGGAACGATTGGTTGCTTACCGTTTCGATGACCAGGAGTAGAGGCTCGCCATGCCTTTTCCTCGAAGGAGGTCTAAGCGGTTGATTACATCTGAAAAGAAATTTAAAAAAAAAAAAAAAACTCTGTAACCGAAAATCTCAAAATCCAAAAAATTAAAAAAAAATCGAAAATTGAAATTTGACCTTTGAGGTAGAGGCCGTCGGTAGAGGAAAGAGGAACTTCCATGAAATGGGGGTGTTCAAGCTGCCCATTTCTGCAAAGATAGTAAACAACAGGGACTTTTCTCTGACCGCTGCTGCCAATGCCATTGCCATTGCCATTGCTAATAATCTTCTGCTGCTGCTGCTGCTTATTGGAATGATGTTCACTACTCCGGATTACTCTGGTTCTCTCAGGAGTAGCATCTCTGTCCTTCTGCCATTTCCTTGAAACCTGCAGCTCTGCGCTTTTTCCCCTGTAACTATCCGCCATTTCTCCCTGCTGCACCAAGGAAAAAAAAAACAAAACAAATAAAATCAAACACAAACAAATTACTCACTTAAGAAACTGTTTGATTAGGTGACAAAGGAGAGAAGAGAAAAGGTGGGAAAGCGATTTACCATAGAAGAGAAGGAGAAAGCGAAAGCACCGAGAGAGAGAGAGGTAGAGAGGGAGAGAGAGAGGGAGATGGAAATAGGGGAAGGTGGGAAAAGGGCTAGTTAAAAGAGATTTCAAATGGTGGGGACGCGGCTGACAATGGCTACACAACAATAGAGGAGCTGTGCTGAGTTCAGAAGCAGCAGGTCATTTGGCAGATACACAGTAATCCGGCTCTTTGATTTTGTGGACAAGTAGTAGTAGGAACGGTGTCGTTTTCATCTCCAATCCACTTCAGCGCGCATTCCCTCCTTTTACTTCAAGAAATTATCATGCAGCAACAGAAAGTTATTATGCAACTTTTTATTGTGTCCTGGTCTCACTGATGTCGAATATATTTTTCTAATTGCATAAATATAAGCTCATTTATAGGTACGAAAGAGAGAAAAATGTTACTTAGAGTATCAGATTGGATCAGCTAACATCTTCCGGAAACAATTTTGAGCAGAGATTGCGAAAACTACTTTGTGCTTTATCATTGCTACAAAAAAAAACAAAAAAAAAAATGTTGTTGTTTTTCCTTTTTTTTTTTTTTGAGCTGAATTTCAGCATTTTCCCAAGTAAAAGCTTGTTCACTGCCATTTTTACACCAACAGGTACGTGCTTAAGTAATTGTTTTCCATTTAATGATAATTTTCAGAAAAGTCAAACATTTTTTACGCCGCCCACGTTGTTAGCAGGCTCTTTTTTTAGAACTTTTTTTTTTACCTGTTGATCTTATAAAATGAAAATTTGTTTATTCTCTTTCGGCCTACTGTAGGGGCGATCTTTTATTTCTTGGAGCACTCGAAATATAAAAAGGCCGAGCATACTAAAACTGACCTTAAAGTTTGAAAAGACGACCAACGTAGCAGTTTCTATGCAACTCATTGTCTCCCAATGATCTCAAAGTGAGAAACCTCGCGCTTCGAGGACACCCCTTTTTTTCTTTTTTTATATATCATCCATTCCATAAAAAACTTGGGCAATTAATCGGTCATGAAGCCCAAAAAATTATCTTTTATCTTAAAGTTGCCATTGTTTTTATGGTGAGCAGACGCTGGCAGAGAGAGATGGGAGGAGACTGAGCTCTCCGAGGTGAAAAGAAAAAAAAAGTCAAAGTAAATAATTTTGATTTACCGAGTGATGCTAAAAGTGTACTAAAATAAATTAGATCGATCGTATCAATTTTCAGCATCCATTTTGAAAATCATTGGCTCATTCGTATATATATTTTTTAATACTATTAATTTTAATTAGATTTTTTTAATTATTGATTGAGATTCAAGAACTTAAAAAATTATTACCTTAATAATAAAATTATCTATCTTTTCGAATAGATTATAACTATAATACTTATCAATTTTTGATTAATGGATTCTTAAAATTGTTTCTTAAAATATATAAAAAATAAGTTGAATTTTAAATACTGTGTTTTTAAATAAAACCGAAAAAAAATTATGAGTATATTAAATATTTTTATTAGTTTAAATGATCAATTTATTATGTTGTATAGTTTCGTGAAAAGAAATGAAAATCCAAGGCCTTCGATATTATTTCGCGAATTCAAATCCCTTTGAGATTGGGTTGACCCAGCGACATGGTTGCAGGTTTCAGGTGGTGCACACCTAACCTTTGACTACGGCGCGATGTGCGTTGATGGCGCTATCACTTCCATGGGCGTCCCCGTCAACAATCTCATCGATGAAACCGGAACCTTATTATTTTGGGGTGCTGATAATATTTAGTAATCGAAAGTGGGCCCAAGTCCACGTGGAACAATGACAACCTTCTCCTTCCATCCATCGGGACCCATTACAGACTGGACACTCCCCGTACGATCAATCGTACATCATTTTCAGACAAAATCAACGGTCGAGATCAACGAGAAACTTGTCGATCCAGTACAACGAGATCTACAGTGGATGGGGCCAAATCTTTTTTGGGTGGTACTGTAGTTGTACCACGTATCTTCTTAAACCGAAATGATCGGGCATTCTGTGGGATTTAGCGGACGGTCATGATCGGCTCAAACGAGGGCAACATGGGAGTTGGAAGTGAAACGTTGCCTAGACTAGTAACGAAAGTCTTGAGCATGCATCAAAAAGATTTTCTCGAAAGATACTGACGTACTGTGAGATGATGGCTGACTGGGTGTTAAAGACTTCTGTACGACACCTGACACCGAATATATTCTTTCGTCTTTTTCTTCAATTTTCTTTCTTTTGTGTCATTACTTTCTCGCTGTTGTTTACACAACAATAAATTGCCGTTTAATATATATATATATATTTTTTTCTCCTATCTTAATTTTTTAAAAATATTTAAATTTAAATTATATATCTAAAATAAAAAATTCAACTGACTCTATTGTTATATTATTTGGTTTAATTTTTTATCTTATTTTTTTATTATTAAAAACTAAAATTTAAATTTAAAAATTGAAGTGATTGGTAAGAATTTATATTTATAATTAAAAATTTAAATAAATTATGTGATTAATTATTATTTTAATTTATTTTTAAGTATTCATGCAATTTAATTAATTTTAAATTATAGAGTTAAAAATGTGAAATTTTAAATATTTTGAGTATTTTCTCATATTTCAATTGTAAGAATTAAAAGTTTAAAAATTTAAATATTGGGTTTTTTTTAGAAGTACCTTGAGGTAATATTCTTTTTGTTAATTATGATTCACCAAGCATCGTCTTCTCGAGTTTGAAAGGAGATAAACGAAATTGTCACGTGGACGTGACACCCCTTTGCCTCAAGTCTCACCATCGTTGAGTGTAGAAACAGTGGGTAGAAGATGAAATTTTAGAGTTTATGAGAAGCAGGCAGGGAACTTTTTATTTTGTCTTTTGCCCTCGAATGTATTAAAAAAAAAAAAAAACTCTCAAGTCCGAACAAGAATGGAGAAAAAGGATATTCATTGAAGGAAATTCCCATAGCACCTTTAATTGCTAATTGTTTAACTTCTTTGATTTCGGCTATGCTACAACATTTTCTGAAAAATTACTCTCTAAATAGATTTATCAATACATATATTATTAAATGAGTAAGAATCTAAAACATACTAAATAAATAATGTGTGCTTCTAAAATGAATTAATTATCCTACACAGACAAATTTTTGTGCAATTTCTGTTGGAAGAGGAGAAACTATGTATCCATGCGGATGGAGGAGACACTGAGGAATATATATATATATATATATATATATATATACACGAGGAGATTAATTTTTTTTTAGTTAGCTGACTCTATTCGAAACCTGAATTCGAAATCTACAAATTTAAACACTATTTCTGTATTATTCAGTTAAATTTTATTATAATAAGATAATGGAATTTGATGCTGTGCAAAATTACTACATGATATATACGGTACATTAAAGGTTGAATTGGATGATTGTATTATACGCTTTCAAATCTGTGCATTCGTTTCCAAGAAATTACAGAAAACAAAAAACGAACACTTGTTCTTAGGATAATATAATGCTACGTCGTACAAATTTCCAACATGTTTTCAACAATTTCAGCCGAAGAATGCGTCCAAGGAGATGGTCGGTAGTCCAAGAGGATGGTCGGTAGTCTAATTTATCGGCACAATAGTCGAAACTTCAGCTCCACGTGCGAAAAGTGTGCACATGCTACTACTCAAAACGGCATTTTTATTTTTGAGTTTTTTTTTTTCTTTTTCGAGTGAATAGATTGCATGTATTTAATTTGGACATGTAGTTGAGTTGTGCGAAGTTACCCAACCGTCGAACTTAAAGAAAAGAAATATTATCGAAGGCATTGCATTTACCGCATCCCGAATAGAAGAATGAATTAATGTTTTACTTTTACTCGGGTTGTGAAGAAAATTTTAGTATCAATGCACCAAAAAAACAAAACGGAAAAGTTCACCATACAGGAACTGCTTAATTTTTTAATTTTTATTTTTTTTTCTCTCGTTTTGTTAACAACTATGATCTTCTTCTTTGTCCCTCATCAAACTGCCATTTATTTATTTTTTTTTTAAAAAGGGGTTCTTTAATAGATTATACTAGTTAAAATATGATATGTGGCATCAAATATTTAGGTGAAAGAGACAAAGGATGAAATCTAAAACAATTTTTAACATTATTAAATAATTTTCATATCAACCTAACAATTTGCACCCACAAATGATAAGCCACAATTAAAATGATTTTTTATTCATTAAAAAATTTGTTAGACCATAAATTATATAATAATAATACTAATTTAAAAAAAAAATTATAATTCTCATACTTCTTTAAGATTGAGATCTAAGACATTAAAGCTAAAGATCTGTAGTTAACCACCAAGATGTGTTCTAAATGACCCCAACTAGATTTTCGAGAATACAAAAAGTAAGTATCTGGACTTCACAATCTGTTGCTACGGGTTGCACTTTTTCATGGGCTCGAAAGCCCATTAGATAAAGCTTTTGCGAATTTATCAAACGAATCCGCAGATCGGGCTCTTGCAGCCCAAAAGGGGTCCAACTCCAACACGACTCCTGAAGCGAATTACACAATTAAACACTATATATATATATATATATATGTATGTATGTATGTATGTATGTATGTATAATTATGTTTCTAACATCAACTCCAACAACAATATGGCGGAACACCAATCTGGCAATCTTGCTTCGAGGACCCAACGGAAATGCAAGCCACCCAGAGGCCATGAAAGAAGTGGTGAAAACGTGGAGTAAGTGTTAGAAGACAAAGAAAAAGAAAATAATCAATGATTAACAAGCAAAAAAGGGGATACGGGGGCAATTATTAGTAGTGGATACTACTCGTATTTAACTGTGTCATTAAGCAAACATATTAAAAAAAAAAAAAATCCTATAGGTGCTTGACACAGGCTTAATTGGCAGAAAAAAAGAAAAGTCTTTTTTAAAAAAAAAAAAAAAAAGTTTCGGCGGCCAATCCTCTCCAAAGCTCACCCAAAATCTAAATTATAGATTTGCCTTTTTTGTTTGTTGGTACTCATGAGAGAAACTTGCGTGGTTATTGTTTGATCAATTTTTTAAATCCGTTTTCGAATACAAATTTCCAACAATAATAATAAAAAGAAAAAAAAACAATTCTATATGGGAGATGTTTGAGTTTTTAAATAGTAAAACCAAATGCGTATCATACAATGCAACTTTTTTCTAAATAAAATTATTTTATAAGACCTTTAAAGTAAGTTTAAACAATTAGATCAAATTCAATATTTTTTTAATAGAATACAAAAAAAAAATCAATGAAAACATACTCACCATAAAGGAGGAAAAAGCGTCTCGAATTTACACGAGAAAATAAAATAATTTGAGCTCACAACCACTGAGCTTATTTAAATTCTAAAGTCGAGTAGCTACCTTAAAGTAGCGAGTCCTTGGTTTTAGGGTTAAGAAAAGAGGCGAAGTTTTGAGTCTTATGGGCTCTAACCCTCCTTAACACAAAAGAGAAAAAGAAGAAAAGAAAAGAAAAAAAAAAACTAAAGTTGCCACGTTGCCTTCCAAGACTCGGGGGGGGGGGGACAGGTAAAGCTCGCAAATCATTTCATGAAAGATGCTTTATTGGTTCCATAAATCGAGTGCCTATACGGCCCATTTAATATTTTAATGAAGATGCCCGTTGGGCGCCCCCCTGGAAATCGATGTGCGAAGTCGCAACATAGTCTTGGTGGTTGTTGTTTTGTGTTTTTTTTTTTTTTTTTTTCACCCAAGCTACAACGCGAACGAGGACGGTCAAACGAGAAGGTTAACAAAATCTGCTTAATAAATTAACATTGTGTTTTAGGGAAAGAGGGAAAAAAAAAAAAGCACTGAGTTTGGAAGAGGGGTAAAAAGAAAAAGAAGAAGAAAATATGGGAAAAAATGATTATTATAAGGGAGGGGAAATTTTTTTTCTCTCTAAGTCACCAAATGTTTTTTTTTATTTAATTTTATTTTTGGAGAAAAATTATGAATTACCTTAATTATTTTATAAAATGATCAATTCATTTATATGAACTCTTTTTATTAGTATTCATTAATTTTAGTATAAGATAAAAATTGAAATTATAATAAATATTATATTTTACTCTAATTTTTCACTTCTTTTTATAAATAAAAAATTCTTTATTTTCCTTCCTTATCCCACTTTTTTTTGAAAGACAAAGAGAATAAAAAATCTTTCTCTCTTCCAATTTTTATTTTTCTCATTTTTCCTCTCCTCATTTTTTTCTTCTCCTATTTTTTTTTTTATCCAAACAAAAGGTAAAGGGTACTAGCTAGCACCATGAATCAGGCAACTGTTCATTATCTATGAAAATATATGATTTACTTAAATAAATAAATAAATAAACATTGATGCTACACAGTCAACACTTTATGCGGGGCTTAATTAAATATGTCTGTATTCCCATAAAAAAAAAACAATTATAAAAGATGTGGGCATGATCAATGGTTGCGATGGTTTCAGGAAATCTTAATTTTAGAAAAAAAATCGTGAAAATAAGAAAATGAATGCACCTTTTCCTCTGAACCGCATGATGAATGGTTGGAATGTTTTCGGTTCCTGTTTTTTTTTTTTTTAATTTCTCGGCATAAAAAAATCTCTCTTTCGATGAATAGAGAAGTCAATTTTCCGATGCACCAAAAAAAAAAAAGCTGAAGTACAATCATATCACCAAATCTATAATAACTTTTAATTTATTGGCAAGTAATTGAACTACAAATTACTAATATAATAACTTTTTCATTTCCTACTTTTTTTTTCTTTCAATTTATAAAAATAAAAATTAAATTAAAAATTAAAAATTCAAATAATTATATTATCTAAAACTTATAATTAATAGCCTAAATTTTTTCTTTCTATTTAAAAGATGTAAATAAGTATACTTATACACAATTCATTCAATACATTATTTCCTGGGATTAATTCACTTATTCAGCAATTGAATTGCATCAAAGACAAACAAATAGATTATGATCTATAGATGAAGGTCCTGAAGAGCTTCGAATAGACAATGCTGTTCTTACACACACAACCAGTCTCATGTAATTATTATGCAAAATTCACTGCCTTAGCCTTATCCCTTCACCACCACCACCACCGCCCTTTTCTCATTCCGATAGATATCGTTCCTACGAAATGGCGTAGGCGCTTTCCGACCATGGGCAGTTATTTTAACTCGACCACTTATCACAACCTTCCACGGTGAGATAAGATAATGGGGTCGTTGGAATCTTTCGGCCAGAACAAGGAGCAATTAAATTTCGCGTCATTGGAATAAAATGTGAGAGGTGATGGTGACAATATGCACAGCCTACGCCCATAGATGAAAAATTGGACACCAGAGAGTTTTCCACTCTATGTCCGTCATCAACGAACCCGTTCCACACCTCTCCATGCTGTCGTTGAGGGTTTTAGGCTTTGAATTTGGAAGCATCTTCTCATCTAGAAGACAAGCATATTCAAAATAACCCACGATATTTCTCCTTTCCGCTTTACGGACATATGGTAGGAAAGTACATGGCAAGCAATCAAATCATCAAATAATATCAACGATCATTTCATCCCCCTCATGTGTTTCATCTTGCATATGTCATCAACAAACAACAATAGGAGAACCCTCATCACGAAGTTTTACCGGCAGCCCATCTGCAATGTGTTTCTAATGTCTCCCCCCTCCAAGTTGCCGTTCAATCCTCGCCGTTCATGGCCATCCTTTCCCATCATTATATCAAAATTTCCTCAACCATTCAATATGGAACACCACAACCCGAAGCTGATGCAAGGCTTATCTTGAAAATTTCTGGCCTCTTGTGTGATTAGACGTGGTCCATTGCTCGGCCAATTTATTGGAGACAACCCTTTTGGCAAGACTCCTTGAAAGATGGGTGGATTGCCAATTTGGTTTTCATCATAGAACCAAGACACAATGAAGCAACCCCTCGTAGATTACAAAGAGACTATATTACATTTCACACTTGATTGCCAAAAAAAATAAATAAGAAATTGTCGTGTGTGACTCATCTTAATCAGACTAAATTCATTCTGATTTTCTTTTTCCTCACCCTTAACTGATCATTCTCTCTTCCTCTCCACACGTTTTCTCTCTCTCTCGCTCTCTCTCTTTTCTCTTCTCTTAGACAAATTGAAAGGTACTTCGGAATAGTGACTCACCAGTGAACTTCAAAAAAACAACAAAAAAGAAAAAAAGACAAAGGAAATGTCTAGTTATTGCACGGCCACTTTCTAAGGTGCCTCTTGAAAGGCGAGACAAAGAAAGAAAGCCATATAAACAAGTTGTCCTATCATGAAACAAAACAACAGTGATCAGAGGCATCATTGCTAGAAAGACAATAGACTAGATGAATCAATCTGCTTCCTTGTCCTTAAGGGCATTGGGCATCTTCGGAATCTTGACAATTGGGAATCCCACTTTCGTTATCTTATGACCGATCCAGCAATCTGTTAATCCCAGCTCGTCATCTCTGGAATTTGTTTATTTCTTTTTGGTATTGCCTGTTACCTCAGTCCTTCAATTAAGTAAAACGAACGTAAGCTGACAATGACCCTCATGGTCCTAGAGTCTTCTAAATCATTGTTAATGCTCACCACTGGAGCTACTCTGCTTTTGACCCATCGGGATAAAAAGGATCTCCACCTTAGGTGCCTTCATATCAAGCACGGCCACCCAGAGTTTGGCCCATCACTAATTTTAAGACTTGGACGGTGGTCCACTATGGTTTTGGAATGCTATCACGCCAAAGCATCCCGAGGATAAAATCATTTCCTCCTATAATTAGTTGCGAGTTTCCCTGGCAGTACAATATGGTAAAGCTTGATCAATCACGAGTAACATTCTATCTCTCACATCCCCAACACCCGGGACCTTTACTCCCATTTCATAAAAGACAAGCCCACCTTACAAAGAATATAATATCACGATGCCGTCATCCTACGTTAATTGTGTCTATTCAGGACAAAAATGCAAATTAGCAGAACATATTCTCTTTTCCCTTTTTATCCGATAAAAAAAGTATTATAAATATATTAATTATTTATTATATTTACAAATTAACATCAAGATTATTTTTATTGACATTTTATTTTTTTTTAAAAAATTATCATTTTAATATTATGATATTAAAATATTTATTTTTTAATATTTTATCTTTTATTTAATATTCAAATATTATTATATTTAAAAAATTATTTTTCTTATTTAAGTGATTTCTACGTGTAATATCTGAACTTAATATTAACGAGTATTACACTATTAGCATAGATCTATATTTATTTAGGAGTGACCAACAATAATTAAACTCAAACTCAAGTCAATGTAAAGGAAAATATATCTAATAACAAACCAGAGGTGGCAAGACACAATCTTATCATGTTGTTGTGTAATATATATTATCATGCTTTGCAGCATTATTCTAGTACACAGAGTGTCAGATGTCAGTAGTGCATAGCTGATGCCACTCGGCATTCTTGTTCGAACCACAAAACAAAGCAGATAGCATCTAAAAACAAGGAGTATCGTGTCTGGCCTAGGAAAGGAAGAAAGAATTTTCTTTTTGGTCTATTAAAATACCCAACAAGGTAATCATTCCCTAGCTTATAAATCTCCTCTCAGTTCCTTAGATGTGAACCAAGACATTCAATTTAAAGTTCCAATTCTTAATTATTTTCCCAAAGGGGACAAAGAAATCCAAAATTAGCTTGCGTACGAGCCGTAGAAAGGGAGAGGAAAAAATGTATGGACAAAAGAGAGAGATCCCCCATAGAGCTCGCAGCTCGAAAAAAGCTAATAACAAAAAGTAAATGAAGAATTGGCTAGACGGCTGTCGGTTATGGACAAAGGGCAACAAGAAAATCGGCAATTGCCGTCTCATTTCAAAGCAAAAGGTGAAAAGATAGTCGAGGAGAAAAAAACAAGTCCCAAAACATGTGCGCGCAAACATCACGGCATATCTATTCTCCCATTTCTCTAGACTCAAAGGTCGATCACAATTACGCAAGACAGTAAATGGGTTTGTGATTTTGTGTCTTTTTTTTTTTTTTTTATATATATCGATCGGGGTTAAAGTCTCCCTATCGACCACTTATCCTGATAAAGTTAATAAGACTAAAAGTTTGAGGTACAGTGTAAGAGATATTAAATTCTGTTAATTTTATAATTAAACAAGATAAAAATTTACTTAAATTTAGTATTATTTAAACAGTAAGTTATTTT
This sequence comes from Bruguiera gymnorhiza, assembly GCA_020883675.1. Classification (NCBI taxonomy): domain Eukaryota; kingdom Viridiplantae; phylum Streptophyta; class Magnoliopsida; order Malpighiales; family Rhizophoraceae; genus Bruguiera; species Bruguiera gymnorhiza. Next base: position 1,995,410 of record JAIRCJ010001042.1, on the reverse strand, counting down.
TATAAAAAAAAATTGAACGAAAGTATGTAATAAATAATTTTAATTTTAATTTGCAAATATAATGACTACACTTTTTTTATGTTAAAATAAAAAAAATAAAAGAAAAGCTCGATCATAATTTCTATGGACCATATTTAATGTGGTAAATATTAATGTTTATGATGGGTCACACGAACACTTACGTGTATATGCATGATACGTAGAGTGCAGATGTGTGCCGTGGGATAAAAGTTTCGAGTGCGGTGAGCACAAAATGGTGCAGTCCACGTCACACGGGTTCACCTTTTTGCCTACTCTCTGTATCTCTGCTCCACCACGGGGACCATTTAAGGAAGCCACCATCGCCTTTCTTTCCCTTACTTAAATTCTTCGTTTTGTTAATTTGTACCGTTCTAGATAGGACGGTGACTTTTCCATCACAAGAAAAATTGACAGTAATGCACGCACATGATGCCACATTCCACTTTAGGTATCCCCTCTTATCATCTTATTGCTAGTGCCCTAATAGTATATTAGTTCTCCTCAACAGTCTCTAGACTGTTGTGGATTGTCGACAGACCACTGAACACCCATCTCCCCCTCCCTATATCTTCTATTCTTTAATTAAACAAAAACGAATTTTGCTAAAAAAGAACAAGCAATGAAGATGTGATACGCGGTTTTAGACCATGAATTGTTGAGGAAAGGAAAACAGTGTCGACATAGGAAATTGGAAGGGAAAGAAATATGCTAGAAATGGAAGAGTGCAATTCAAAATCTTGTCAAAATCGGCTGGATAGAGCACAATTGACAAAAACTAATGTATGCAGGTGGAAAAACGGGGGAAGATGAGTCTGAAATTCACACATTATGAATATACATACAAGTCTTTGTCAAGCTTTTGGGATTGTTCAAGAGTACAAATTTCTGTCGTTTTAGATCTACTAACTGCATACATGAACTAAATTAAATCCCAACAACTCCAACCAGAATGAATGAATCGAGGGTACACGATCCGTAACTCAATCATTAGAAAAGACAAACATATCTGCCTGCATCGCTCGACAACAATTTTACAGTAAAAAAAAAAAAAATGGTGGAAATAAATAAATCTCATATATTGCCTGACATGAGCTTTATATTTGGTTCATGGACAAACGAAGCTAAGATAGCTTAGCATAATTGGTAACCAAAGCCGGCTAAAAGTGTTAGGAACACCGTGCGCTAGCCTTGTCAAGTTGCAAGGCCGATGTAATTCGCATTTTACAGTATACGCATATATATATATATATTATAGAATAATATCTCATTGCACCTTCACTTCAAGAGGCGATCCCTTACATGGAACCTGAACAGTTCCTTCCTATTTTTGCTTTTCAAGTTTTGTCTTCTTTTCTTTTTCCCTTTACTTCGCTTCCGTGTCTATTCCCTTTAAAAAAGTTAGAGGAATACCATCATTTTTACTCAGAATAGAATGGAAGGAGGAGGAGATGAACATCATCAACTTATTCCTTTTTAAATTTTTTTATTTAATGAAAATTTCATCCAGCACCTTTTGTCAATTCAATTAATGAAAATCTATTATAACTCTTTTCAATCTGACTCCACAATAGATGACAAAGCTCTATTATATGACTCACTTTGCTTCCATTAACCCAGATGGATGCATAGTAACAGACATTACCAGCTAATTTCAAAAACTAATATAAGAAACTTAACTTTCAAATTGACTATCTGGGTCGAGTAATACTTTTAACCTGACATCAATATATGTTCAATTACCAATTTGAAACATTCCTTTGGAACCAATCCCAAGGCCTAATCGTACAGTTCGAAGGCCTAATCAATAGTAGGAAAATGGACTACATTGCCATCTTCATGGGCCAAATTCTGAATCCACTGAAATTAATATTGCTCAATAGTTTATATAATACCCCGCAGGACTGAGTCTGAAAATCACATCAGCATATCAGTCACTTACTTTGGTTATTACACTATAATGGGTGACATCAGACCCATTTGGTGTTGTCAAAAAATAAGCATGCGTGCGCCACACCACATGTACAGTGAAGATGCAAACAGGGGAAACTCGCTTATATATAGGGTAGTGTTCTGCATTGGGCTTCCAAGCACCACAAGTGAAAAAAGTTTTCCCAAGAAAAAGTTGGAGACAGAAGCTGACAGAGGAAAGATGAAAATGATGCAAGATGAAATCAGAAAGGGTCCATGGACAGAACAAGAGGACATTGTACTGATCAACTTTGTGCACTTGTTTGGAGATCGCCGATGGGATTTTATTGCGAAAGTGTCAGGTTTGAAGGTGGCGGGAGACAAATAATAGGTATGCTTATCTGGAGATGGGCGGTCTTGTGGAAGAGCTTCCATTAACCACCTGTTTTTTTGTAGGTTTGAACAGAACTGGAAAAAGTTGCAGGTTGAGATGGGTCAATTATCTGCACCCTGGCCTCAAAAGAGGCAAGATGACTCCCCAGGAAGAGAAACTCGTGCTGGAACTTCACGACAAATGGGGAAATAGGTTTGAGAAATAATCTACGGTCTTTTGTTAACGATTTCCCTCTTCTTTACTGCAGATTTTCACACATAAAAGTCTTTGGAATTGGTTTGCTTCAGAGCTTTCTGATCGTAACTTAGATCATCTTAGGATTCCAGATCAGAAATCAGATTCTTAGTTGCTCAAAGTTTGTTGTTGGTTTGCAGCAGAGCACTCCAGTTACTATATGAAAACCATTAGATTCCTTTTTGAATCCCTGTGGCTGTGTTTTTTTCCTGCTGTTAGTACTTGATGTCGTGTAATTGCATGTAGATGGTCAAGAATTGCTCGCAAACTGCCAGGGCGAACTGATAATGAGATAAAGAACTACTGGAGGACCCATATGAGGAAAAAGGCCCAAGAGAATAAAAGGGCGAATTCTCCATCGACTCAACAGAGGAAAAGGGCGGTTTCCCCATCACTGTCATCATCAGCCTCATCGTCCAATGTTACCACAGTGAATTCATCAACTTTCCCAGAGACTGGAGAAGCAAGCTTTTATGATACTGGAGGGCCAGCAATGGTAGTTTCAGGAGATAAGACTAAAGAGGCAGCCCAGGGAGGTGAAAATGGATACTCAATGGATGATATCTGGAAAGACATTGAAAACACTATTGAACCCGTTTGTGATGGTTTTAGTGAAGACGGTTGCAATTTCCCTTGTCCTTCATTGGTTTCTCCACCATGGGAGTATGGTCCAGACATGCTATGGAGGATGGATGAAGAGGAGAGCAAGATGTTTCTCCCTTTTGAGCATGGGGCAATGTTGACGATTGGCTAATTAGATATTCTTTATTTAGTTCTGTTCATATGTGTAGTCGATCTCTGAGGAAGCCCTACCCTGTACAGCATGGGTTTTCTCTAAGGCACCTAATGTGCTATTGTCTTCTGCATAAAGGTGTTATGTGTGTTTACTTGTGAGAGAGGAATAATCTCATGGAGATGGGTATGCCGAAGGATGTATAATAAACCTTTAAGCTTTAGTATTGTTTTGGAGTCAAGTAAGTTCAGCATGAATTATGAACCCTTCTGAACAGCAGACGAGGACATACACAGCCATAACACACACCCAAGCAGCATGAACGGCAATTGAACTTGTTATATCAGCGTTTTCATATTCTCTCAATTAGCGAATCGAGTGGGTTCAGCATGATGCTAGAATTTTGAACCCCTCTGAACAGCAGACATGGACATAATACAGACACATACACAGCTATAACACAAACCCAAGCAGCATGGACGGCAGTTGTATTTGTCATATCACGTTCACCCAATTAGCAATGGAAACAGATCTCAAAATCAAGACTAGCACAGAGTAATCATTAAGCGTTTACTGCATATGATTTCCAGCTATTGACATCTTAACTGAAGTTCTGTATTACATAGGGGCAGAAAAGCTAAATCCGAATAATTATACTTCAAAACCGCCCTGCCTGATGAGCATACCATTTTGCCCAGGAAAAGAGAAGATTCTTTCATTCCTGTTGTCCTTTTCTATAAAATTCATATTCTAAAGATATTTATTCTAGCAAAATATTTAGCTTTATCACTTTTGCCTTCAAGTTACCCACAATCTAGTTGGGGCAACCCCTCAAGGATTATGGTTGGCTTCTAAAAGTAGGAGACTCCGACCGTAATTCACATAAAATTTTTCACTAGCTATTATTTGATAGATGTAAAGTTAAGGTTGCTTCGTTATGGTATAAAGATCATGGGTTTCAGTTGTTTAAATGGCTGTCTGTAAAAGAAGGATAAGAGTGTGCGTATGACTTTTTTTTATACTGATAATCTTTACTAATTAATAGATGTAAACAAAGGCAGATGGATTGGTGATAACATTAATTATGCAATTCTTTTAGTCAAGTTTGAAAGCATTAAGAATATGGGCTGCTCTGCATGCCAATTTCTTTTTCTTTTTCTTTTTTTCTGCACCACATTCAAAGAGCTTGTGTCGGGACACTGACAGGGGGCGCTTGTGATAACATTTTTATCTTAACAGGAATTTTATATTTGTGTGGTGGTTAGCCCTCAAGATCCAACAATCAATTTTTAATTGCTGGAGCACCACTATTTATTTACTGATATTGACAAACATTTGCATCCTCTTGTCCAGTGAAAGGGTTGATGCAGAAAGTGGGGAAAGGAAAGAAAATTGAAGAATGAAAGGCAGCAATTGTTTCGTCAAGGTGTACGAGTCTGACATGCGACTTTTCAATGCACTGACCGTACAAGATCACTGATGTTGACGAGGCACTCACAAAACCGTCACAAAAAAAAAAAGAAAAAGAAAAACAACAACAACAACAACAGCCATTGAAGCTCTGTCTAAAATTTTCCTCAGGCCATTGGATGGTAATCTGTAATGAATCTGATTTCACAAATCCCTCAAGCCTGACCCACTCTGAGTTCCTCGCGTGAATTGTGATCATGTTTACATGACAGGGCCACTGCTTTCCTTAGAATTTCGAACAACTTTATTTCCACCAAGTCACTCAGCGGAGCTTATGCCTCTGCTGGAGAACTAATCTGTCACTCAGTCCCTTCTTTTCCTTCAATTTCTTTCAAGTCACGCTCTTTTGCTCGGTTATTTAGATTGGGTTTCTGGTTAAATTTGCATATTGAATCGGTTTCTCTATCTTGCTTTTCTTGGAAGGTCTACTGCAAATCATTGGGTTCTTGGAAGTAATACACGGAGCATTGGGTCCGTCCATATCAAGTTTTAAGCTTTATTTGTATCCGAATTGAAAATGTCATTCAAATTTGCTAATTGAGCTAATTCTGTTTCCCTTCTCTACAAAATATGTGAAGGAATTGTTCCAACTGGAGTGTTGTTTCCTTTTATGCAATGGGGAGGAAGAACCCATTTCGTGTTGGCCATTGTTCGTAGAATAATAGAGATTGCTTTTTTTGTTTCATTTCAGTACATGGAGACCACTTAAATTCTATATCTTTTGATACCTTCTATCTGTAATATTTTTTTTACGCTTTTTTTCTCATTAAATTTCCAGATTCGTTGAATATAGAGTTGAACTGGGTAGACGCATTATATTGTATTTACGTACAATGGTCATGAAATGTACTGCATGTCCAGAAGTTGCCTTCGGTTTTTATCACTTTGTTGCTTGGAGCCTAGCCGAGGTCAGTTTTCTGGCGATTATTTTCATCACAAGGACAGTTAGATGTATTCTCATGGCCTGTCTGCTTATGGCTGCGAAATGTCACTATTACATTGCATTTCAAAATGGAACGAGCATGCTGTCAACGTATATTTAGTTGCCGGATTCACTATTTTTGTTGGAGTGAAATTGGAAGAAAAGGGTGAAAATGCATAACTGGGAAAGTTTGTAGAGTGTCAGATATTATCAATTTAGCATACGGTTGCCAATTAAGGTGTTGGTTGTGTAGGAGTGATTCCTGTTGCACACAGGAAGCTAAGGGATGTGAATATTTTTTAGGCAAGATGGGAAGAGAGAGCTCTTAGGATGCTTAAACCGGTCGTGAATCTAACCTTATTTGTTACCATTGGCCTGTCAATGACTCGACTAACTTGTTATGCTATGGGACATGCAATTCAAGGTTCGAAGGCTTTGTCAAATGGAGCATCCTAAGCCATATTCCATTCATGTAACTTTTGTTAAGTTATTTATCTTCCATAAGAAGTACAAAATTTTTCCATTTGGTGCCTATTACATCCTTTGGTGGCTTAGTTTATGGTGTGTCCAAATTTTGACATATTTTCTCCTTTTTCATTTCTGTGTTTGCTTTATATCTTGGAACAAGAACAGAAAATGATATGGATGTGATCTTGGATTTAGATAATCAGATATCCCCATTATGCTTTGCTCTGCATTGGAAGTTGCCCATCTCGACTCACATACATCAGGTTAGAATTTCTTACCTGTCTTCGATACACCACACCATATGATTCACCATGCATATGCCCCCTTCCCCCCTCCCCCCCCTCCCCCAAAAGAAAAAAGGAAAAAAACAAGGACATCCCACAGACGGACACTTGAGCCAATGTGTGCAGGAACATTTGCAGTGGCTGAATTTTATGCTATGGGAGCTGGATTCCTTTACCCATGATATGGCTTTTGCTTTTTGCTAGGTATACCGCATTCATCGTGCTGTACCCAGTAGGACTTGTTCCTGGTGAAAGTGAGTACTTGATATATCTCATCTACCTTAATTTTCAATCCTTTGATCTTTGCTCTGTGAAGAAAAATTCCTTGTCATTTGAATGAGAATCTGCCGTGTCAGTTTGTTTTAATTCCTTCTTACCCTTATTGGTACAGTTTGGCTCATGTACAAAGCACTTCCATTTGTGAAGAAGAAGAACCTCTATGCAGACTTCTTTGCTGCTCTCACCTTCAGTTATAATGACTTTCTCAAGGTAATGGCTAACTTCTTGTGAGACTTGCTTGTTCACCATTTTCTTGTCTTTATAGTCGTGTTATGCTAGGCAATTGGTCTCAACTTCCAGTTTGGATACGGAATTTATTAAAGTAGGTTCCGATTTAATAACACAGATTTTAAGTGAAAAGGTTCTGTTAAATAAAGATTATGGTTAAGTTGGTGATGCACCTGCCTTTACAAGGAAAAGCTAGATGAGATGCAGATATCAATTCACGGCACCATCTATAATGATTCACCTTTCTAATATGTTTATTTGGACTTGTACACTAATTATCATCTTACTTCTCAATTTTTTTTACTGGGTTTTTTAAATGGTTGTTGGGATTTCTTGGGTCAGGTTGGGCTCGTGTGCTATCCCTTCCTCTGGTTCCAGTTGTACCTCCACCTGTTGAAGCAAAGGTGGTCAAAACTGGGTGGGCACCATGGAAAGAAGAATGCGTGAATGCATAAATTCACGGTTCAAAACTGAGATTTTATAATGTTAGGTGGACGTGAGAGGTAGTTTGGCCAAAAAAATAAGACAGTATCCAGAATGTTCATGTAAGTGTACAAGTCTTTCTACCTCTCTCTTTGGTATGTCCATGTACATTTATTCCTACGTACGGAAGCAACAACACGGTCATAGAAGTGATCCAGCGATTCCCCAGTGGAAAAGTGATCCTAAATCCATATGCTCGGTGATAAGACTTGAAATCTGATAGTTTGTTCCATCTGCCGCTTAATCCAGGGTATGGCTCTAAATTGCACATCATCGTACTTACTTTGCACAATTCTAGTTCCTAAATTAAGCATGGAACCATTGGATTAAACCCTTCAACGCAGTAATGTCTGAAATTATGTGTATTGCTTTTTGTTAGGTACTAAGGTTGAAAATTCTTCTTCAAGCAAGTTAATAATGTGTTTTTGCCTTTCTCGGGTACTTCATATCTCTGAAGTCTTTCCAGTTTCCAATTGATGACTTCGAATTTGTCTAGAAGGTTTTTGTCTCCGTTTGACCATTCTTGAAGAAATCTGGCATGCTGTTATTTAAACCCTTATGTTAAGGCTTCCCGTAGCTAAGAAATTCCGGGTGTCGAGTTCGTTTTTTTTTTGGTATTGATCTAAGTCTTCGCCTAAAACATCGTCAATTGAGAAGTTGTGACCAAAATACTAAACAAATGGTTGAAGAAAATACAAGAAAAAGACACGGGAATCAGCAATTAACAGAAACCAGATGCAAACAAAACAACACCAGCGACACTGGAAATCAAAGAGACTTCAATCTTTCAGTAATCTGCAGAAATGGGGAGCTGTTCGTGTGTGCTCGGATTAATGAAGAACACCTCATAAACAACGGCGGCAATGGCGGCGCCCACGAATGGGCCGACCCAGTAGACCCAGTGGTTGTCCCACGTCCAACTGACCACAGCTGGTCCAAAGGAGACTGCTGGGTTCATTGATGCCCCGTCAAAGGCACCACCCGCTAGGATGTTGGCACCCACTATGAAACCAATTGCAATGGGTGCAATTATCCCTATGTTACCCTTCTTTGGGTCCAGAGCTGTTGCATACACGGTGTATACCAAGCCGAAGGTCATCACTATCTCGAATACTAGAGCATTCCCTGCACCAACTCCAGATGACAAAGAAAAGGCCGATGTTTCCTGCTCCGAAAAAAAAATACAAACAAAAAATCAAAGTAAGCTTTTCCCCCCCCCCCCTAATTCTTAGAGGAGCGTTACATTTATTCTGCCACTTGCTATTCAATTTTAATGGCAATGCAATTTTGATACTTCTGTATTGGTATTTGCAGATTGTTGGTAGACCCAATTGGTTTTAGAGTGTACAATTTTTTTTCTTTTTCTTTTTCCTTTTTTTTTCATATAAAGACAAGAATGGCCCTATCGATATTTATTCAGGAAGAGAAAATTACTGAAGCGCAATTCAAAGAGTTAATTATTGGATTATTAAGCTTAAAAGGTGGTTTACCAATCCGGCAGTTGCCAATCTGAGAAGCAGGCAAGCGACCACGGATCCGAGGAGCTGGGCCACCCAGTACAGTAGACTTCTAATGAGTGTTATGTGGCCACCAACAAAGGCGCCGAATGTAACAGCCGGGTTTACGTGCCCACCAGAAATGTTGGCACCAACTGATACCGCAACAAAGAGGGCCAAGGCGTGAGCCAGCGAGGCAGCCACTAGGCCGGCTGGCGTAGTCGAGCCATTATCAGTCAGCTTATCTGCCAAATTATAAAACCACATCGTTAGTTTAATTTCTTGCTAGCATTTTCAATCATAATTGAGTAATCGTATGCATTGAATTCGGGACGTTCTTACTAAAAGCCATGCCGGAGCCTTCGCCGGCGAATACGAAAATGAGCACTGAAATGAACTCGGCGAGAGCCGCCCTGAGGGCATCGGGCTGGCCAGCTTCGGCTGGATTTCCAAATGCAATTCTAGTGATCGGCATTTCCTAAAATTCCAATTCGGCTCTGAGATTTAGAAAAATTCCTGCTTTCAAAGCCAAATTCTCTCTGTTTTTTTTTTTTTTTTTTTTGGGCTCTTGCTTGGGTCTATAAAGCTCACTCGAGTGGTACATATATATACAGGGGGACTTAATGGAACGGTACGTGACCGAAATGGCCGGTTCCCATCGGGTCGCAGCTCGTTTTCAACGAGGTAAAAAAAAAAAAGGGGATGCTTACGCTGGCAGCCACCTGTCTTTGTCTGGTAGGCAGCCTCCCATTTATTCCTATGATGCCACGTGTACGGATGATGTAATGTCGACAGACCAATCAGAGAATGGAGGGGGGTTCTCCATCGCCGACAAATAGTGGTGGAATCTTGGTCCCTCAATGATTGTTTAGGCTTTTGGCTGACCGACCATCCGATTTATTTAGCGTTCTGTATATTGTGGTGATGTGGACAATGAGGGTTGGTCTGCACTGGCTTCACTTCCACGTACTTATCACGCGTAGTCGTTGCTAAATTGAAGTTTGTTTTTCGGGGCTGGCTGTCAATGAGCGGAGATCATGATCGGGCGGTGATATGTTGTCGCCTCCCGTGCTACGAAGCGGATGAAGACACTCTGTTGATGTGGACTGCCAATGGCGTGGATGGATTTCGTTGGTTGGAAGGCTTTGAATCATTGTGAATGTGTCCACGGTGGCATGGTTAAATCTACCAAAATCTATTGCGGTGTGAGCCGACAATAATTTTGTGGCTGTAATTTGACATGGGGTCGGTCTCTATTAGAATGTAAAAGACACGTGAGAATAATGAGGAAGAAAACAAAGAATGATTCATGTAAGAAAATTCACTCACTCTCTTATAATTTAATGATTAAAAAATTTTATTTGTATGGTATAATCATAAATTTGAATTTTATTTTGTTTATTTAGTAGAATTGAATGTACATTTTAATTTTCTTGAATAATATATCACCCTAACTTTCTCAAATTTTTGCACCCAACAAAGAAAAAAACTTGGTCCTTGAACCGCGGAATTGGCATTTTATCATTGACTGCACGATTCAAGAAGAATTATTGAGAATCAAACGAACAATGGAATGGATCGAACTAATAGCATAAACAGGAATGATTGCGCAATTACACAAACAGGTCATCGTTTGGGATTTAATTTCTCAGTTTCGGCGGGTCTCTCAACAGCCTTAGAAGCAGAGCTGTGTGAAGTTTACTTTGGTCTAGAAACTGATTCAAAGCATGTAAAAAGGGCTTCATGAAGATTTGGTTACCACCTGTGGCTAATATTAGAGTTGTTTTATCATTTCGGAATTCGGAGTAGCATTTTTCTTTAATTTTCATTGCATAATCAACGAATAAAAAAGTGTATGGATTACGTATAATCATGGGGGGGGAAAAAAAGAGAAAAAGGCTTGTTGTGTCACCACTAATACTAATCTTTTTGTTGCATTGAATCAAGGTTCTACCTTTACTGGCTTATTTTTGCAATGATTAGGCAAGTAAAAGTATTTGTTTAGTCTTTTATTGTTACCTTAATTTGATAGACCAAACAAACTATTTTTTATCCTTCTTTCATTAATTATTTTATCGCAGTAATTTCTTTCTTTCTTCTTTTAGTAGCTTTCAATTAAAAATCTCTTGGCTCGAAAAAAAAAAAAAACTCCCAGTGCCGGCCAATGCCTAGTTAGATTGTAATATAACAAGATTTTGAAGCCCCCATGTCTTCCTTCTTCGGTAAAATCGAATAAAGGACTGGCTGCTTGCTCTGCCTAAATCACAAGAGCATCATTTCAACAGTCTTAAAACTTATTTTCTTATCTGGGCTAGATCACAAAAAAAAAAAAAAAAAACAGGGAGGCTTAAATAAGCAGTTAGAATTGATAGAAAATCAAGTGGGTAATGGGAGAGAAGTGGGGGACTTGGCAGCTCCACAAGCACAAAACGATAATGAAACCGTCCATGATAGTGAACGCTGTCCTGCCTTCTTGATAAAATAAAGGAATAATGACATTGGTTTCCATTTGTTTTGATCATTTCTCGGAATCTAATTGTCACGCCGTATTTGTTTAAGAATGCACGACATCTGCTTCTTCTCTGCTTTTATACGCCTATCCGATTGCATTAGTTCATTGTGGACGGCCAATTGGACTGCCCCAAAAATATTTTTTTAAACCTTTCTTTTGCCCCTTGGGTGGTCTCCTGACCTTGAAAGGACAACATGCCTATAATAGGCATCTATCTATTGGAATCATTGGTACTAAACCCCCACTCTACATGTCTTTGGAGGATATGTGAAAGAAATTAATTTTAAATTTTTATAATTAAGTTCTTAATTTGTTATATTTTTTAAATTTATTTTAAATTAATATATATATATATAATAATTAAATCTTAAATAATTTTTATTTGATTAATATATAATTTTGAATAGTTTTAATTATTATTTTCAAAAATTAATTTGGAGTAAATTTAAAAAATTTTAAATTTAATTAAAAATATAAAAAACTTATAATTAAATTATAAAAATTTTAAATTATATATATTTTTTATATATTTCTTTATTTTTAGTGAGTATTTTTCTTACACTCAACAATAGTTTTCAGGAGCTAATGTTTCCCCACATGTGCTGTTTGGAATTTTATTTTATTTGTTTTTTTTTGGGTCAATTGGAACTGCGGCGCAGCGACAGAAAAGGCGGGGCGGTGAGGGGCCAGATCCGGGATTCGACCTGACTTTCGGCGGCATGAACTGCCACCATCCGGGCAAACCCAGCCGTCAGTGTTTGGATTTTTTTTGTTATTCTTTAGGGGTGGATTGGACTTCTCCAACAGAGTAAGTTTGTAGCAATGCTATTCTGCTCGAATTTGAACATGTCCGAAAGCATATGGGTCATTGTTTTGTGGGTTTTACATGGGGGTCACTCATGATTAACGAGGTTGGGTTTTCATTTATGAGCCCACAATTTCTGCAAATTCGGGTAAATATCATTTTTCATTTACTTGGGTTTTTGGAACGGAGTCCAAATCTTTTGCCCGAAAACTGTACGTGTCCATATTTCCGACATCCAAGAGTAAAACTTGACAAGCGCAAGCAGGCTGCGGATAACTCTTTCGGCCTTCTCATTTTCCGCTGTTTTACTTGCAGCGGTGTTATGTGGACAACCGAATAGCGCGGAGTCAACTCTAATTCTAGTGCAATTAGTCGAGGAATAAAACAACTCATTATTACCTCGCACACCTCTAGCTTGCTCTCCAATTTCTTTGGATACCTGTCTTTCAATTGGGTTGGCCCAATAACCTTTTGTGGCTGGGATTCCATATTGGGTAGGCTTAACTTTCAAATGATCAACCATCCTGGGTTTATCGAGTGCTCCCAATGCCATTTGTATCGAGCAATTCCTTTTTTTTGTTGTTGTTGGTGGTTTTTTTTTTTTTTTTTCATTTTCATGTTTTTTTACGTCTACTAGCTTTTTAATATGTGGGTTATGAGTATTAGGCACATGAATCACAATTTTTTTTTTGTAATCTAAATAAGGCAAAATAACAATTAACTAACTATTTTTCACATAAAACGTAAGTAGTCATGACAGAAAATGGGAAATGAGGCTTGGGAGCTGGGGCTAGGGCTAGGGCCTGGGGTGGGTAAGGAAATCTCAGTAGGGTTAGCCGGTTCGGACCGTTAATATCATGTGTCTAGTATAATACGACATTGTCTGACCGTTAAATGTATCAATTTTAAACTAATAAACTTAAGAATCGGTTGGTTTCTGGTAGTTTCTGGAACTTCCAGTTCACCTCCAAATCTCCAGATCGGTCACGGTAATTTACATAAAATGGCCAATTTGTTGTGTGTGTGTGTGTGCGTGTGTGTGTGTTTTTTTTCCGGGGCAAGTCCCCACGGTTTGAAGTAGACGGATTTCTTTTGAACAGCCCTGCCTATCTTTATGTAATTATTATAGTCTAGCCGCTTCACTCTCCTGACGGCATCTTTGTTTCGAAGTGCCCACATTAATAAATACTTAAAGATGGAGGAGATCGCTTTTTGGTCCTTTTTGCCTTGCCGCCACCCCCTACTGACTTGCGGGGACTCGCCGACATAATTAAGGCATTCGTATGGATATAAGCTCGCTAAGTGAGTCTCCAACAAAGTCAGCTTTTTAACTACCAAATTCAAACTTTGAACCAGCTTTTTACCCTAAAAAGTGACCCGACATCGAATATCATCGACTAATTGCTATTCAGTCAAAGCAAGCACCTACCATTTTGCATGATTAGTCAAAATATGCAACGACGTTGGGAGATCGCTTCGACAACATTTGATTACTTTTTATTATTACGTGTTTGTTCATCTTGGAGGATCCTATGACCTGAACCCAATCACCTATATGTATTTTTCACCAATATCTGCAGACAATGTTTTGGAAGGATTTTCAGCCTGTTGTATAAATCTGAATTGAAACGATCATGACTAGGAATTCAAACCCACTTAAAATTTTACTCGTAGCCTTTTTTGTTGAGCAAAGTGCAGTTTTTTGCAGTCAATACGCGTCATATTGAGATTCCATCCATGAATTCAACAAGGTAAAGCCCGCGTAAAAAGTTAGAAGCTATTATTATTTCACATCATTATGTGTGTACTCTTTGTGTGTGTTTATTAAATTTTAGTAAAAAAAAAAAAGGCAACTTCAGTGAAAGTTTAGTACCCTAACAGTACTCTTCTTGTATTCCAAGCGTATAATGAAAGGCACAGCGAAAAGTCAAGCCCTTTTCAGGAGACGACGCTGAAGATATCTGTCTACCGTTATTCGTTGCGTTCAACGTGGAACCCATCGACACCAATTCATTAGTGCAAGGATTGCTATCTTTCCAAGTACCATTTCGTACTCGACACTATAAAACTGACTTCCACAGTTAAGAACAAATGCCTTTTTGACCCTCACATCGTCGGCCACTTTCGCTCTCGAAGTCCTGGCTTAAAGAAAACGACAGAAGCAGGAGAAGAATCTTATACACTTTGGTTATTTAATTCCTTGGAACTTCTTTTTCGTACTCTTGATTGCACATTGCAAATTCCAAGCTCCTCTAGAGAAAAATTTCCGACGGACTGTTAGCGTTTCACATTCTGTACATACTGTGAGCCAATCAGAGGCGAAATCTAACAGATTATATGCTTGTTTTGATAATATTCTGACACAATAACTAAATGCCGACTCACTGCCATAAACCATTCTTAGACCTTGCTTTAGAGTTAAATTTTTTAATTAAATAATTTCTTAATATAACATTAAAATCTAACCATCAATTTAAATCATATCATTTTCATATTTAATTATAAAATTTTATTTAATATATCCACGATCAAACATGATTTTGTCATATATTTATCATCAGAAGAATTATCTAATAACAAAATCAATCCTTACTATTAATTTAAATTCACACACAAAGCTTATTATTGGTCAGAACAACGGTTGCAAGCCTAACCCTGAAATGAATAGTACTTACTCTACAAGAATGGAGTGGAGGAACCATAAGCAATTATCACCTTCTATTTTATTGATCAAATTGGCATCCTCCTCCTGCCACCAACGGAACTTTACAGTTCCCGACCGTAGGTAATGCCGTACACAGACCTGTATTTTTTTTTTTGGGCCGTCGTGCCGTTTGCAGACTGCTTTCCCCTTTCTAACATCTCTAGAACTTCAAACCCACGAGACGGACCAAAGGGACATCTTCCCTCATTAATCAAGTCGTGGTTTATTGTTGGCATCCTGAGGCACGTGCAACCTACCAATGGGTCCCTTGAACAATCTCTCCGGTTACCTTCGGCATGTGCCAACCCTGCGGTCCTTACGCCAAGTGTCGTGCGGTGAGGGCACGGATGGCGCGACCGCGGCTCGAGGTCTTTGGACGTTTGTGCTCGTGTCAATGACAGGCGACTTCCACATGAATCGCACCTAATTGCCATGTGCAGGTGCACAACAGGACAAAGCCCATAGGCCCACAGCATGTTTAAAAGCTCCGCCTTATAATGGATACGTGCTTTTAATTAATTGGCTATAGTTACATATACATAAATATACATATGGGTCTTAATTTTCTGGATGTTTGCTTGCTTTTACACAGGCCAAAGAGCAATAGAGTTGCTTAGAGCAACAGTGATTCGCATCTTCTCCTCACCAAAAAAAAAAAAAAACAAAAAAATCGCATATTTGGAAAGGCACGTGGCACCATCTACTATGGGGACGCATTCTCTTTATTTTTGTGTTGCGTATTTTTGGATTTCTATATATTTTTTTCATGTATTCTGTATATATATACACATTTTTATTTTATTTTTTTTCCACGAGCCCACGTGATTCGTTTGACAGGTAAAGTCGGTTCCCGTTGGGAAGCTGGGGGAGATAAACAGAAGAATGGTCCCTCTACTTTTTGGGATTTTGACTCAGTTACTCTAACACCCCTGTAATGCCACATGGTAATATATTTCTAGATGGACGCTCTATATTCAACGTTATATTATTATAATTATTAAATATATATTAATAATTTTTATTATTACATTAAAATTTAAAAATATATTATGAAGCTTTTTCAAGTACTGCCACAAAGTCTCAACCCTCGAGAAAACGACGAAAGCGAAGTTAATTGAGTGAGCAAACGAGCATATAGAATAATGACAATTGAACGGCTGCATACATTGTACTAGAAAAATACTCTCCCGTTTTAGGTTTAAGTTTTGCAGCTTTGTCCGATTCTGAAGCGACTTGGAAAAACGAAACAAAATGAATTAAACTAAATCCAAGGAATTTTAATTAGTGTTGCATGGTTGCATACTACTTCCATTCTACTTTCAACGGCAGCAGCAGCAGCAGCAGCAGCTTGATTAAGGAATAATGACACAGTTGACTCTGAAAGGACATCATAATCATCATTAGTTAATCTCATGATTAAGATTAACGAAATGTTGTGGACTTACGGTACCTTCATGTTACTATATACTCTAGAACTAAAGTAGTAGGGTATAATTTTTAAATTGGGTAGAGTACCGAAGCCGTCAGTCGGGGGATGAATTCCTGAATTTCAAGATTCGTACCCCATCCAGGTTCGTTGTCCCTGCCATAACTATATTTTTCAGGTCAGCTTCGCGTTAGGAATAAAAATCTTCGGAGCCCTTTTTATCGGTTGGGTTCAGACCACCACAAAAACAAAACTCAAAAGGTGTAGAAATAGATAAATAAAAAGAAAAAAGTTAGTTAGTAACAGTTAGAGTGACATAATAGTAATTAAAAATATGAATTAATAATATTTTATTTAATTTTATAAATAAACAAAATTTAAATATAAAAAATTATATTATTATTATTATTATTAATTTGTATTTATTATATTATTCAATAAATATTATTAAATAATGATATTTATAGATAAATGAGTTTTTGTTTGGACCTATGGTAGCCATGAACTTTTGTTGCTATGTTTACCATAAGTACTTGTGCAATAGTTCTTTCTTTCTACCAATCCTACCGGTCTGATAATTAAAAAATTAACTCTTGTCAGATAAAACCAATTTTCGTGAAAATATTTATGTAAGATTAAATATATACATAAATACATACATGCAAGGGTAAAGAATGACTAAATATTTTACTTTGAACATCAAAAAATATATTCTTCCATATGTTCAGTTCATAGGTTAGTCTACCGTACGATTTGAGGGCACAACATTTTTATTTTTTATTTTTGTACAGAATTATAGGTTACCATGATGCTTTTACGTTTAACTAACAAAAAAAAGAAGAAGAAGAAGAAGAAAAAGTCCTTTCTTTGACGTCCCCAATTAATGTGTGCCGATCGATGGATACCCATAGGCATTTTAGAGGAAAAAGTTTGAGGCACCTACATTGTCATTTTCCCTTATAATTAATCTACAAAAAAAAAAAAGAAGAAGTACCCAAATAAGTTAATTATTTGTTAGGACTGTTTTATTCTTAGCAATAAATTTTAAAAGAAAATTATAGACAAAGCTACATACTTTCAATATTCAAATTCTGGTATATTAAATACATTTTCGAGATCCACTCCAATATATCAACTATTTTCAATGATATTTTGGGTTTGGTCACAGTGGTGACTTTTCTTTGGAGAAAATGCTAGGTATAGTTCCTACATATAGGTCTAATGGTGGCACGAATACTTCAGTGGCTGAAAAAAAGGCTACAAGGCCGTGGAAATAAACCAAACATACATTATACACGCACAAGGCACCAAATAGAATAAAGAACAGATACGCAAGTCAACTACATTATCATTGTTTTTTTAAGTTCTCTCGGGCAGTTCATTAGGCAATCTAGTGTAGGCCGAAGAAGATAATATAGCGAAGAAAAGAGTGACACGAAATGAGACATGTAACATTATAATATGTATTTAACTCTCAAGAATTCATGATCATGTAAACTATGATATTGATGATAAATTCAAATAATTATTGCAATAAATAATCAAAAACGATAATCATGAGTATATTAACACACTGAGATATATATACACATATGCATTCTTTTTGGCAAAATGATAAATTGAATAATGTCTTATGTATATATAAATAACATGTTAGGTTCTTTTGTACATATTATGGAGCTAAAAAAATAACCCCCCCTTTCATTTTGAAACCACAATCCAAAGCTCGTTTTTTAAGTGTCTTACAACATTTTAATTAATTCCCTTTCTCATTTGGCGACAACATTTTATTTTTTGTTTTTTTAGGCATTCAATTTTTTTAATTGTTTCGGTGCAGATAAGAACACAAATGCCGGGCATTATACATTGTATCCATTCATGCTATGAATTTTCCTTTCACGTTTCACAAGAGATCAAAAGCAATGAACATTTGATTGTTTTAAATTAGTTCCTTTTAAGGATTATTGAATTAGTCACTACAATAATATTTTCAAACTCGAGTATTTGTCTTCTAGTGTATTCAAATATTCATATTCTTTTTTTTTTTTTTGATTAGTGCAAATATTCATATTCTTACCATCGTTTTCAGTTCTTCCTCCACATTCAATTTAAATAAAACAAAAAGAAAATTAATTTCCCCCCAAACCACCGCTTCGGGAAAGAGCGGCAAAAAAACTCGATCCGAAGTTCTAAGCTCACTACCGATGAAACCCAGACATGGAAAATTTGAACTTTAAAAATGGAAAATATTAATTTTGGAAACGAATAATAACAGGCAATTAAAAGCATTCAATTATGACCAAAAAAAAAAACAAGAGCATTCAAACAAGAAGTTAAACAAAGCTGTAGCCAACGGTCCTGATCAATGTTTCTTTGCCTCATCAGCGAATTAAAATTGAGGGGAGGTTGCAACGATGTTGCGCGCACCTCCACGCTAAAATCGCTCTCTTTTCTGGTCGCTCTCGTTGACCCCAAGCCGCCGGAGGGAAATAAGGTTTCAAAATAGGGTCATTAATGGAAACTTGCCATCCCCACACACAAGAACCGCGTAAAAAAGGCAACTTTAAAGCATGTTTAGAGGAAAACAGCCGTTCAACCTTCTACTCTTTCGTACATTTATAAGGAAACTTTTGCTTAATTTTAGTCCTGCACAATTTAGAACCAATTTTACATATATATATAAAAATTCTTTTTTTTTTGTTTTTTTGGTAACATTACATATATAAAATTCACATATAGAGAGGGAAGGAGGAGGATTAGGAGCTTAAAATGTTTCTTTTTTCGTTTTAATATATTAAAAATTTAATATTACAAAGAGATTTAAAAAGTAGGCATTGTTCTACATGACTTTTCTTTGGGTTCATTCTTGGAAGGTTTTTTGGGTCTTTAAATTTCCTCCCTTTTTTTAATTTTTTCTTTCTTTTGTTTAGATGGGGTGGGTTGGTTTCTTTGGAAGTTTTTGAGAAAAAACATCTCCCACTCTTGTACTCGTGTGTATCTATAAATGACTCACTAGAAGCCTTTGTCTACCTTCCCCCACAACACTTGGTTTTTCTTTTCTTGTCTGCTGGCCTTCTCTGTTATTGGAGAAAGTGAACATGGAGGAATTGGGTTCTATGTGGAGTTACGAGGAGGTGGGTCTCTTTCTGTTTCTTGTTCTCTATTCTACTCCTCGGGTTCATTTCCTCTTCTGGGTCCTTTTTCTTTTTCGGTTTCGGTATTTAAGGCTTGTGCTTTCTCTCCAATTCTGCCTTACCATATGCCATGTGAGTTGGTTCAGGGTAATTTTCCTAAATTTCTAATTTAGTTTTTGCTCCTTTCTTCATCTGTGAGCTGCGATCGTCCATCTTTGTTCGATTCATCCCTGCTTTTGCTTTCTTCCTGCACCCCTTTTCGCAATTGAAACACGTTCTGTAAATTGGATGGCGCCACCTCTGCCTAGAAATTGTGTTTCAACTATATAGTGTGCTTACATTTGTTTCGTGCTATGTAAATCAGGAGCTTTTCTTTGTTCCGTTCTTTGTAGGTTAAGGACGTCGTTCCATTTTTCTAGTAGCAGAACATGCCTGAGTTGAAATTTTGAGTACAAATGTTGTCGGAACTCATAATTTTCTTTGTGATATATCGCGGCATAAGTTATTGGACCAATAAGGTCAATTCTAGTTTTTTTTTTTTTTTCTGTTGAAAAAATTGCCCATTTTTTCTTCTCCCTTCTCTTTTCTGTTGCCATTCCTTGTCTATATTAGTTTGAAAAGAATGGCTATTGACTTAAGGGACTTGTAATCTAACATGGGGCCAAGCGGAGATAATACTGGTTCTCCTACCATTGAAATATTTGTGCTTTAATTGGAATTATTTGGAACTCAACATTGTGACGATAAGTCTTTAAATTTATAATAGTATGTTTGGTGTTGATGCCCCCATTAAATTAAAGGTACTGATGTCATTTTCCGTTTCTCTAGAAAAACTGTAATTGAGGCTCCAATCATATATCCATTGCCTGTGCGCAATATTGACATATTTTATAGAGTGCACATAGGACATATTTGGTTTAATGACAATCTGGAACTTAGTAACTTGTTTTGAAAGGACAGAGCATTGATGAATTGAAGCAGAAGCTCTTGCATACAACTATTGAGCTGGAGTCACTGAAAGTTGAAGCAAATGAAGAAATGAGAAGGCACAAGGATGATGTGAAGCAGTTGATAAGCCTTGTAAAAATTGCTCATAAAGAAAGGGATGAGGCCAAAGACCAGCTGCAAAAGCTAATTCTCAATATTATGCCTTCTAGTCCTACTGAATTACACTCCATTCTTCCTCAGGCACAACCGGGTAGTCCCTTTGTCAAACCAGCAAAAGCAAACTCTAGTATAACTGAATCTAACAGTCTTTCCGACACATACAATCACCAGTCACATGGCTCTTCCCCTGTCGATTCATTCTTTGATGCAGTCACTTCCCCTGATTTCTCAAGCATCAACATTGCTGATTCAAGTCCAATTGGTTTGGCTAATAAATCCTTTGCTCAGGAGTGCACTGGTTCTGTTGCAAATAATATAATGTCACCGGCGGTTACCAAGACGGATCCTGCTGATTCCATAATCGATGATCTTGTTAAGGGCAAGGTGCTACCACAAAAGGGAGAACTGTTACAATCTGTGATGGAGTCAGGTCCTCTTCTTCAAACACTTACCCTTGCAGGGCCGCTTCCCCGATGGAGAAATCCTCCTCAACTGCAACCCTTCAAGATTCCACTAGTTTCCCTAAAAGGCTATGAGGCTTCAAGCCATACTGCTCAGAAAACAGCTGCTAATCAAAGTTGCATATCTCAGAAACCATTGTGTTTGCCATCTTATCCGGAGATATCCTGTGATTCTTCTCAATTGCGTTCAGCTTCCATGCTAAATTTTTCAGGTGGTTCAGCTCTAGGAAATGCATCATGGCTACTAAATTCAGGCACCATTAACCATATGTCAGCTGGCAAGCGGCAAAGGTTGCAATGAGATTCTGATAATTATCGTCCTCCCTTGTAAAGATCAAATTGCAGTGGCTTTTGTTCTCTGGGTTTGAATGACATAGCTAGTTCACTTAATGCATATGCTTGCATTTACGTTACCTACTATATTCTTTTATCCCTTTTGACAATGCGTAAATTTCTCAATATCTACATTGAAATATCTTCGAGAGTTACATAAAGTGTTGGCTGTTGCATCCGAGTTCACTAAAATGGAAATGAACTCAAAATTTACTCCTCTAAAATAGTCCTTTACATTGACAGGCCAGTTTCAACCTCCAAATGCGGTTGTTAAATGTAGCATTTTGGCCAGTTGCCAAAGATGACAACACTAAACTATGAGGTTGGCTTTTGCATTTGTTGCTGTCCTTTTGTATTTCAAGGGGCTGCACCTCTTAAACGCAGCCGTAAATTCTTGACACGATCTTTAGATATGTTCTACCTAATGCAGATATCTAAAACAACACAACTCCATATTTTTCTGAACTTTTAGTACAAGCCCCCTCTGTTGCATGGTTTGTTTCGCTGTTGTCTTGGGTATATATATGCTTGCTGAAAGGTGCTCCAGTCCAGCCTTAAGCATCCTCAGTATTTTGAGTAATTTTACAGGTCTAGCCAATGAGCTTAATGTTGAGTTGTCAACCAGTTAAAGCTCTTGCCTGCATGGGAATATAAATCAGAACGAAGACAAGGCGATTAAAATTGGCCCCATTTTCTTGTTTCGATTGAATTCATAGGTAAACTCGATATTTTGGGTGCTGTTCATAAAATATTGATTTAACATTGGTATCATCTAGCATCGTGACAAATCTGTGTAGCAGCATATGTACACTGGCATTTTTTCAAGTAGATTGGTCTCAATCCTACCAAAATTTGTGTCTGTAAATATAACTATGATGTTGATTCAATCGCTGGTGACTCTATTATCCCCGACTTCCAAGTGATCCTATGCATAACTACCCTAAATAGGAATAACCCAACCTAATAGATTCAGCAATGGAACTGAATCCAAGGACCTTACATCCTTAGCCTGCCAGTTTGACACCATCGATAACTGTGGCATGCTTCTTATCCCAACATCAGCTCCAGATCTCAAACCCCGTTCTTTGCATGGGAGATTAAGTATAATTGTCTCAGTTACTGCCGCGGGTGCCATGTTGCTCTTACTCTGATTCTGCTGGATACTAAGATCATGTTGCTGCGAGGCAGATGAGGTAAGTTTCTCAAGAGATGGGATTCAACAGAGGCATCTTGCTGTTGTTCAAGGTGATCCAAGTCAGCCTTATACTTGTGGACTACGCTCCACCATCGTGCACTCCCTCCCCAGCAGTCCGTTCAAGAAAGAGAATGGAGATGATTTGAGGCTAAGCAACAACGAATGTGCAGTATGTTTGGGTGAATCTGAAGAAGGGGGACTGCCGAAACATCTGCCTATGTGCGCTTATGTCTTCCATATTGCTTGCTTTCAGTCTCACTCAAATTGCCCGCTCTGCAGATAAGAAGTCTCCAATCTTAGCGATCATGAATATTCAGTAACTATGAACACGTTGGCAGAGAGTACGAGGGGAGATTTTTCCCAAGAAAGAACAGAACACTGTCATCCTGGTGCAGGAATCTGCAGAACTTGATTCATCCCGTTGAATTGAGAAGATTCATAGTTCTGGAAGAGTTGTAGAGAGCATTCATTTCCCTCGCATCCAGCCGATATCAAATTTTAACTGATGATCTTCTCAGCCCGTAGAAACATTGACTCAAACTCTGAGCAGACCAAAAGGGAGATCATTCCTGGTAATACAATATGAAGTACTGAAACATCTGATAAACTACGTGAGCTGACACGTCACTTATTACCTATAGCCACCCATGCCAGACCACAATTTTCATTTATTCTGTTTGCCCATATAAATTTTTTTAAGAGGATTCGCCCCTTCCTCTGGGACTAGACGCTGATGACAATAACCGCTGCTACAGTTGGAGTTGTATAACAAGTCCAGGCCGTACGTCATTCTTAGGCTCCGACTTCTTCTTCTAACCTAGCCGCCGCTTGCGCACGTAATTCTTGGCATCAGGGCATAGAATTTTTTTGCATGTAATTCCTGGCATCAGGGCATAGAATTTTTTTGCACGACAAGAAAAGGACTTCCAGCCGTTCATGGATGCACTCGTGCTACCAAGGTTGCCCCGACCTTTGCTTCCAACCAGGTTGCCATGTCCATGACTTGGTGACTTCAGAGGAGGGCCTTAACCGATTGGTTTATATGGGAAATGAATAACAATAACCTCCTCAACAGGAGCCAAAGCTCAAAAAGAGCTCTCACAATAGCTAAATGACATCCGCAGCACAAAGAACATCAACAGTCAAACACACAGGTAGTCGCCACACTCTTCGTTTTCAGTCTTTCTAATCGATTGAGCATTTGGTTTTTCACAAGTCAATATATTCCGCTCTTTGTCATTCATTTTGTACTTATGGAAATGTCCTTTTCCAAATCTTGGCCATTTTAGCTCTTCCAAAGCATTCACTTTGGCAATACATAAGACAATAAGTTGCAAATAGCACGGGAAACTTCAAAGATTCGACAATCCAAATACCAGTAAAATGACAAGATAATGAAAATGTAACAACACAGCAGTATCACAGGTTCTTAATTTTAATCTAACTCTGCAAATTTCCCTGCTTAAATTCAAAACAAAATTGCCACAATCTTAGACAATGCTTAAAATGAAGAAGTCAGGCACCCGCTTAGATGATCCCAATTTTGTTTGCCACATCCAAGGCATCATAGTCTGGCATCAGCCTAACATATGCCTTCTTCGTACCATTGGGCCTGAAGCACAAAAATTCAACTCAGAAGAATACACAACATTTGCCAAACATGGGGAAGCTCAACTAGTTAGCAATAGCAAATGATAAAATTAGGATTTATATTGTCAAAAACTAACAAAAAAGAAGGATGATCAATTATCTTTGAAGAACCTCTATGGGGATTCAGGAAATTCTTTGCAATAGTGAAGCAAGCATTTAAGGAGTTTAACACAAGTTATGGAGTCATTTTTAATATTAAAATCATGCAAAAACCTTCTTAAATCCAAAATCAAACAAACCAAAGAATAAGCATTAAAGGATACCTGATCAGTGTATTCACTTTCTTAGCCTGAATATCATACATCTTCTTGACTGCATCCTTAATCTTCTTCTTATCAGCACGAATGTCAACAATGAAAACCAATGTGTTGTTGTCCTCAATTTTCTTCATTGCAGACTCAGTAGTAAGCGGGAATTTCAAAATCTGATAATGATCAAGCTTGTTCCTTGGTGGAGCACTAATGCGAGGGTACTTGGGATTTCTCTCCTTCTTCAATGTCTTTGGGCGATGAAATGTAGCTTTGGTTCTTATCTTCTTAGCGTTCTTTTTAAATGTTGGACCAGACTTCACTGCTTTTGCAGCCTTCACAGCCTGTGCCTTTGGATCAGTTTTCTTTGTGCTGTCTGTGGCACACACACAAAAAAAAAAAAAAAAAGGCTTGAGGATGTAACCACGACAACAAAATACTATTAATCCTAATTCCTTGCAAAAGAATAAGCAATTGGCATCTTTTTTTTTTACGGAATAGTTGAACTTATAATTCTAGCAAAGAGCAACAACCTGGGGAAGAAATCAAAGTTGTTTAACTTATCTTACAATTTTGCACCATTATGGCACACCGGCCAACCTCGTGACATACAAAAATATAACAAGACAAAAATGGATGCATAAAGGATGGACATAAAAAACGATTGACACAAAGGTAAGGAAAAAGAAAATCAAAGTTAATACATATTCTCCTGTACAAAGGGCAACAAAATTTATCATAGTACTTATTCAAGTAAGTAGTAAAACTAAGAGAATAGATGCTTCGATTCATCGAAGCCGAAAGGCATATAAATTCCAATTCATTTTACCAAGATTCTCAATTATTCAACTCTCACAACTAATAGAAAAACAAATGATATGAACAACACAAACTAAAATCTGTTGCCATTTTCAACTTCAAAGCAAACCAAATGCGCCAAAATATAATTATATCAGAGAGAGAGAGAGAGAGAGAGAGAGAGAGAGAGAGAGAGAGAGACTGCGATAGAGATAGAGAAGGGGGTCCTTACCTTTAGGAGGCGCCATTGCTAGAAGAAGCTTTGATCTAAAACCTTCTAGTGCTTACCTGATAGCCTGTGTGACAAACAAATCAAATTGGATCAACCCAAAACTGTTAGTTGTGGCATTTAACAAAGCCAATCTCAACAGTGGATGTAGGTGCTACAGAGAGACTTGCACAGACCTGCGGGTTTGGAAGCAGCGCGGCCGTCTCCAGGGTTCGTGAAAACTAGGGTTTATAACGATCGCCGAAATGAAATTACCATAATAACTCCGGTCTCATGCCGTATTAACTTCTGCTCTCTAGTCTGGGCTTTGTATTGGGCCTCAGTACAAAGTTCACGTTTGGGCTTGATTGATACCCGATATTGACATGGAAGCCCATCAAGCCGAGGGAGGAGAAACTGCAAAGATACAGTAACTCTATCTAGTGCTTCTACAGTATTTTCATTTTGTACTGCGTTTCACTTTATAAGACCTACAGCCACTTACGGAAACAAAAAGAGAAAAAAAAAACAATTAATCCGAATAATTTTTATGGAGTCTTATTGGGTATAGCCACGCCTTAGGGTTCGTGAAAACTAGGGTTTATTTGGATTAATTGTTTTATGATTACTAATTAATAGCCGGAATAGCTTGGATTTGGTTTTCGCTGTTGCGTTAACGACAGCAGCGAAAACGTTAATTGAGATTGAAGACGTAATTTTGTGTTATGTAGTTTAAAGTACATTTGCTCAATCATTTCCACGTCCATGGCTTGCTTTATATCCAACTTACATGTGTCCATGCTTAAAAATTGACGAACAATTCAGTCCTCTTGTTTTAAATGCTGTAGAGACATCAGATTCAAGTGCGTTATGTTGCCCTTTGAGCTTTCTTTTTTCAGATTTAGTAGGTGTGGTGCCAAAAATTGCTACGGTTTCATTGTTACATCAAACAACGACAAAAAAGAAGCCTGAATTGACATTGATGTTCGAATAAAACAGAATTACGCTCAGATGCATGTTGTCAAAAGCGTCTTCCTGGTAGGGTAAAATCAATTTCTTTGTGCAATCTTGTCGTCCAATTCCTAACTGTGTTAAGAAAAAAAAATAAAAAGTGCAAGCCTAAAGGAAAATCCATTATGGAATAAAAGTTATAAGTTCCAGTAGTGAAATAGGCGTATATATCTAGACAGGAACTTACTTCTATACTAAGAAAAAAACGAGAAGACATTTATTCGGGATAAAATTATGGATTATTTTTTGCTTTCCTTTGCTATTCACTTCAATACGCCTAATTTCGATTGCATTTTTCATACGTGTTTGTAATTTTGTAAGGTTAGAGTTAACCAACTTTTCAAGCCTTTTCTTTTTCTCTTTTGTGGAAAAGAAAAGAATTAATACCCCTCTCTATGTGGATTGTCGAAAAGATTCGTTACTTAAGAGTCTTCAATCTTTCTCGTCTTGGGAGACATAGGCTTAGTGAAGTGAGTTGCAAAGAAAAGCGAACAAGAAAAATTTTCTGATCTGTTTATTTATAATCTCTGTCCTTTTCTCTTATCATTTTCTTAGATCCTCGTCGATCCAACGGAGAAGCTCAAATTCGCGTCATTAAATCCATATTCAAAAAATCCGAAATGATCCATTTGATGTCATACGCCAAACAAAAAAAAAAAGAAAAAAATGTTGCTTAACAAGAGAAGAGCGAAAACAATGTAAAAAACTCGTCATCCCTCAACATCTTGTTTTTCTAGACCTCGGTAACAGAAACCCACGAGAATCCAACTTCCAAGCAAGCCATAGCAACATATAACAGCCGCTTCCTTATTAATTAACTAATTCATTAAAAATCCCGAAATTATCTCCTTTATTATTATTATCTTTAATATTATCATTATTATTACCGACTAACTCACCTACATAGAAATCTGTAAGGATTTTATTTCCCATTTTTATCCCTGCTACATTTATGATTTATCTCGTCTGGTGTAAATATAAAATTCCACGCCGCCCCACACCCCTCATTCAGTATTATCATCTCAATTCTCGAAACCCAGAAAGAACTAAAAGCTTTTCTTCTTTTTCAGTCGTTCTCATCCCTCGTTTGGTTTTAGTAGGCTGTTTGGTTGATAAGAAAGTGCAGAAGATGGAGATTGATCTGACACCGAAGTTGGCAAAGAAAGTGTACGGTGGGGACGGCGGGTCCTACTACGCATGGTGCCCGGCCGAGCTGGCAATGCTCAAGCAAGGGAATATCGGTGCAGCCAAGCTCGCTCTCGAGAAGAATGGCTTCGCTCTCCCTCGCTACTCTGATTCCGCCAAGGTCGCTTACGTTCTTCAAGGTACCTTTTTTAATCTTTTTTCTGGGCTCCTGCTGATTGTGTTTGGATTACATTGGGACTTCACACTTGATTGATTCAATTACACAAGAAAAGGACAATTGGGTTGGTGGAATGTTAATGATTTAACGGTATATTTTGACAATAATTTCCGGTTGATAAAAGCTTCACTAGAGAACTTGATGAGTTGATATATGTCTTTGTATTAAATCATCTATAGACTATTTGATTTGTCTAGACATAATAGTTTTCTATGAAATACCCATGTCGCTGTATGTATCGATCTCTTCTCTCTGATATTCATACGAGAAAATGTGGTTTATATTTGTATATTTGTTGGCTGGATTTTAATAAATTATGCAATTTTTTAATGACATTAATCTTATCCTAGAAGGCCAAAGGTTTAAGAGAAATCTATTTGGAATTCTTTTTTTGGTTATAAATTATTTAACTTTTTTTCTTTTGTTCTCATTGCTCTGGTTTACTTACATGCCACTTAATGTTGCCTATCTGTTATACAGGAAACGGTGTAGCTGGTATCCTCCTTCCTGAGAAAGAGGAGAAAGTGGTGGCCCTGAAGAAGGGTGATGCAATTGCCCTTCCTTTTGGGGTTCTAACTTGGTGGTACAACAAGGAGGACACCGAGTTAGTTGTTCTCTTCTTGGGTGACACCTCAAAAGGCCACAAAGCTGGTGAATTTACTGATTTCTTCCTGACTGGATCCAATGGTATTTTTACTGGCTTCTCGCCTGAGTTTGTGGGCAGGGCCTGGGATGTTGATCAGAATACTGTGAAATCCCTTGTTGGAAACCAATCTGGAAAAGGCATTGTTAAGCTTGAAGCATCCTTTAAGATGCCTGAACCAAAGAATGAACATCGCGATGGCATGGTATACAACTGTGAGGAAGCCCCATTAGATGTTGATATCAAGGGTGGAGGGAAGGTCGTGGTCTTGAATACCAAGAACCTTCCTCTTGTTGCTGAGGTTGGGCTGGGTGCTGATCTTGTGAGACTAGATGGAAGTGCCATGTGCTCTCCTGGCCTTTCTTGTGACTCTGCACTGCAGGTGACTTACATTGTCAGGGGCGGCGGCCGCGTTCAAGTTGTTGGTGTTGATGGCCGCAGGGTCCTGGAGACTACTGTCAAGGCGGGTCACTTGTTCATTGTTCCAAGGTTCTTTGTGGTTTCAAAGATTGGTGATCCTGATGGCATGGCTTGGTTCTCAATCGTCACCACTCCAGAGTAGGTGTTACTGTGCTTTCTTTATGCCTAAATTGTCACACTCTTGTATAGTTAACTTGAAGCTTTGTTTTGGCACTTTTCATTGTTTAAATAACTGTTTTTTTTTTTTCACTTGTGCAGTCCTATATTCACTCATTTGGCTGGAAGGACTTCTGTGTGGAAGGCTCTGTCTCCTCAGGTGCTTGAAGCTTCTCTGAAAGTGCAATCTGATGTCGAAAAGCATTTCCGCTCCAAAAGGATGAATGAAGAAATTTTCTTTCCTCCACCAAAGTGATCATCTTGGCTTTATTTCTACATTCTCTCTAGATTTTCCAATAAGAACTTACTTTTTCATCATGGAAGTTGGCTTTTATTAGGTATTGGGGTTTAAGCACTCTCTTTTATTATTGGATGCTATTGTTAACAGATGGCGATACTTTGGATATGGTTCAAACTGATATTTCTACTAAGGATTATGGTTTGCAGTTTGGATTTTTCATTTTATTTTTGTTACTTATATCACATGTGCGGTTCTTTTAACTTTTACAGCATCCAAACTCCAGAGAACCTTACATGGGGTAAATAAATTAACATCCTCCATGCAAATGTATTGCCACGGGCCCGAAATTCTCCAACAATGTTGGTTGGACAGTATGATCTAAATGCGTATTCGGATAAGGATGTCCCCACATGTGATAATTTCCATGCATGGATTAATGTTACTCTTTGGATATATATAGTATTTAATTGACTCATAATTGTTATAAATAGAAAGGCCTCTTATATACCTGTTTATTTACTTGTTTTAATTAAAGAGGTTTTTAATTTAATTTACTTAAAAAGTAAATTAAGTAAATTTAATGTTATGTGTGAGAAAAAATAAAAAATAAAAAATTTAATTAGATCCAACTAAAATAAATAAATAAATAAAAGATATATAATTAAAAATAATAAATTTATTATACTTAAAATAAATAAATAAATAAATATAAAAAACACCTCTTATTCCCTTCCAACTTCGGTGATTTGGGCTTCATACAAGCAAATTGGGCTTCATGGGCTTCTAGATAGACTCCATTATTTTCGCAACCCGGAAGGCCCAGTTCCCGAGGCAACCATGTGAGCGGGAAGCACCGCCTAGTAGGCCTTGAAACGCAGCGTATTGAAGGTGTTTTGAACACGGAAATTAATTGTGTAATAATTTTCCTCCACGGCGCCGTTTGCTGTCTTCCGCAACCAATAGAATCGACTCTTAAGAAAGAAAACAAGCCTTCCTACTGATAAAACAAAAGAGAATAAAAGAAATAAAATAAAATAATAATAAAAAGAGAGAAACTTCGGAAACGAAACCGGACGCTGGCAGATTGCAGAGTTCAGAAGAGAAGATGGAAAGAAAGGAAAACTCCAAGTTGAATATCGCAATCATACATCCAGATCTTGGCATAGGTAATTCTGTCATTTTACCTCTCTTTTCTTTTCCCCAATTTTCTAACTTTGTTATTGAAACAGCGTTTGGTTGCGGAGAAAAGAAGAAGAAGAAAAAAAAAAATTGCTGCGAAGAGAATTATTTATTGAAAAATTCTTATTAGATTGATGCTTCGTTGTCGCAAGTCGTAAATATTCAGTTGTTTTGCACGTTGTGTATAGGCGGAGCTGAAAGGCTGATTGTTGATGCGGGGGTTGAACTCGCCTCCCACGGCCACAATGTTCATGTTTTCACAGCTCACCATGATAAAAACCGATGCTTCGAGGAAACGGTTTCCGGTAGCTTTCTTTCATTGGATTGACTTTATTTTTTTTTTAAATGAATGTCTGTCTTTTGAAGTTCGGAATCTGGTGGAATGAGAAGAAGATAGTGAATTCTGAGTTTGTTGATGCAAATGAAATAGCTTAGATATGTTGGACGGGCCAAATAGAAAGTGGGATTCTACGTCGTGATCAAGGGATATCACTCGTGCATATTTAGTTGATGTATAGGGTGACCTTGTTGGAGTCACGGTCAGAAGTTTATTGAACATTGAATTATTTGTCGTTGATGTAGTGCGTCTGTTTTGTTGGGTTTTATGTTCTTGACTTGCTGTTGTATGTTCATTAGTTTCTATTGTAGCATGCGGCAATTTCCAACAGGCTAGCCATGAGGATTGTTGTTTTTGAAGGTTGAATTCTGTGTCTGTGTGGAAGTTTCTTGTGAAAAGAAATGAAAAGTTGAGGATGGCATCTGTTCTAATTTAATGTCCCCTGGCTGTCCAGGTATCTTCCCAGTTACTGTCTATGGTGCTTTCCTACCTCGACACATATTCTACCGTCTTCATGCCATATGTTCATATTTGCGGTGCATCTTTGTTGCCCTTTGTGTAGTGTTCCTGTGGCCATCATTTGATGTTGTCCTGGCAGATCAAGTGTCTGTTGTTGTCCCGCTGTTGAAACTTAAAAGGTCATCAAAGGTATGCACTTTTGTGTAATGTGAATTGTTCTTAGTTGGCCTTAGCATCAAGTTATTGCATTGTGTCATATGAATTATACAGGTAGTATTCTATTGTCATTTTCCTGATCTGTTACTTGCTCAACACACAACTTTTCTCCGGAGGCTGTATAGGAGACCCATTAACTTCATCGAAGAGATCACAACTGGTCTGTTTCCTTAATCTGTGTTTATATGCTCTTCTTGTAGGATATTTTATTCAATCCTGAATTTCTGTGGCAAATGCTATCAATTCTTAAAAATTTGTTCATGGGCTGCTGCAGGAATGGCTGACATGATTCTAGTTAATAGCAAATTTACTGCATCTACCTTTGCAAATACATTCAAGCGTCTTCATGCACGAGGAATTCGACCAGCTGTTCTTCACCCTGCTGTAAATGTGGATCAATTTGATGAACCACAATCTTATAAGTAACGAACATGCTTGTATATCTCTTGCATCTTATAGCTCTAGGCATGCCTTTGGATGATGTATGAGTATGTTTTTTCACTGTGCTTTGTGGCAAAGACTGACTTTTGTGTTCATATTCTATCACAGGTTAAATTTTCTCTCAATCAATCGCTTTGAAAGGAAAAAGAACATTGAGTTGGCAGTTTCTGCATTTGCCATGCTTCACAATCTCAAGGAACATGACCTTCAGAGTCATGACCTGAAAGATGCTACTTTGACTATTGCAGGCAAGCTCTATTGACTTTCTGCTTGCTTCTTTACTCAGTAACCCGCTAATCTGTTTTACTGATTTGATGGATTATCTTCATTGAATTTTGTATGAAAAGGCAGCAATTCCTCTGTGAAAAATCTACAGATTGAGGTGTTATATTCTCCACAATTTTCTCGTAGAAAATTTTGTTTGTTGCATAAGGCACCACAGTTTATCTTCTGGGATAATTTTGGAACTAATTAAACCTTTTTGTGATGTTGAATCTTGAAAATGAGTCTAAAGTGGGAATAAAAGAGTTACCTAATTTGTAGGAAAAGCTGAATAGACTCGTTTAAATGGCATTGGCATGTATTAAATCTTTTCTCAGGTGGATATGATAGAAGGCTTAGAGAGAATGTGGAATACCTGGAGGAGCTTAAAAGCTTGGCAGAAAGGGAAGGAGTGTCTCATCAAGTTAAATTTGTCACATCTTGCTCCACAGCTGAAAGAAATGCTCTTCTTTTGCAGTGCCTAAGCGTCATTTACACGCCAACAGTATGCTAGCTTGTAATTGTCTTGTGTGATTGTGCTGCGAGATGGAAAAGGGATACTAAATAATTTTTCCAATAAATGCAGGATGAGCACTTTGGCATAGTACCATTGGAGGCAATGGCAGCTTATAAACCTGTTATTGCATGCAACAGTGGGGGCCCTGTGGAGACTGTTAAGGATGGAGTAACAGGATTCCTTTGCGACCCTGCCCCTCGGGAATTTTCTTTGGCTATGGCTAAACTCATTTGTGATCCTCAGACGGCAGAGAAAATGGGTGGAGAAGCCCGGTGGCATGTCACAGAGTCATTCTCTACCAAGATTTTTGGCCAGCGTTTGAATCAATATCTCAGCAACATTGCTAGTTATACATAAGCTGAAGCAAAACATACAGTGGTTAGGACAGTAAATTTTCCTTAAGCAAAACAATGGTGGAATAAGCTGTGGACGGCACATGATTTAGTTATGTTTGGAGTGTGTAAAACTTGATAAAAGAGTCCAGAAAGTCCTTTATGTCACCGCATTTTAACTCATGGAGCAAGTGAAAGTTGGGGATCAACTCTACTAGCCGTCGTGGTGGACATTTGTGAAGTAATTGATACAACTTGGTGCTTCCAACTAACACACTTAGCGAAAACCTACTCCATCAGATCCACTCCATCAAAGAGTTTTCTAAGCCTTATGTAACCCTATATATGCAGAAGCAAACTATGATGATTTATCATCATCAAACTAAAGGCTAGAATCCTTAAGCAAATGGCTACTCACAAGTCCGTTCCCTTTCCATCCAATGTCATTCGCTCCCTTCTCTTTCTAACTCTCACAATCACATCTGTTGCTGCAACTAGAATCCTTGACGAGGAGGAGCCGGCCATTCCCACGTCATCATCTGGAATAACTGGCTCGGTTGTAACCCCTGCTTCCAATGTAGCTACGCCTGTGGCCGCTGTCCCGGCTGCAGGCACTGGTGCTGCAGCGATCACCGCAGATTCGCACCATGCACTGACGTTCTTCATGCATGACATAGTCGGAGGTTCAAATCCTTCAACCAGGGCTGTGACTGGGATTGTCAGCAATCCAGCGGTCAATGGCCAAATCCCCTTTGCCAAGTCCAATGGTGCTGTCCTGCCAGTTGATAATGGTGTTCCAGTGAACAGCAACAACAATGGAATTATCAACAATAACAACCTTCCTTTCCTGACTGGCCTCGGTGGAAATGTAGCTAATTTTGTCCAAAACAATGGAAACAACAATAACATCAAGGGTGGGTTTGGAATTCCTCTTCAGAATGGCGCTCCTCTTCAATCAGGGGCTACACTTCAAAGGCTTATGTTCGGGACACTGACTGTCGTTGACGATGAGCTAACTGAAGGGCACGAACTTGGTTCTGGTTTGATTGGTAAGGCACAAGGGTTTTATGTAGCAAGTTCTGTAGATGGTATCAGCCACACAATGGCTTTCACGGCCATGTTTCGGGAAGGTGGTTATGAAGATAGCATCAGCTTCTTCGGTGTCCTCCGGACAGCCGTTTCGGAATCGCAGCTTGCAATCATGGGAGGCACCGGAAAGTATGTCAATGCCATGGGGTTTGCAACT
Source organism: Bruguiera gymnorhiza (assembly GCA_020883675.1). Classification (NCBI taxonomy): domain Eukaryota; kingdom Viridiplantae; phylum Streptophyta; class Magnoliopsida; order Malpighiales; family Rhizophoraceae; genus Bruguiera; species Bruguiera gymnorhiza. The sequence goes on along the minus strand of JAIRCJ010001042.1, from coordinate 1,961,087 downwards.
GTTAAAACATTCCCAGCAACAGACCAGCACACCACCGATGGGATTGAGACTCTGCTTGAATTTACTGTGTATCTTGCTTAATAGTCTATTTCTATTTTATTAAAATCTGTGTGTGAATTGCGCCATACTATGTGATCTTTGTGTCTGAAATTTCTTGTCATTTAATGGACAAAAGAAAAGTTACGATGATTTACAGTGCAGAATCTTCCTCTACACAACTTGCTATGCACAAAAGAAAACGTATAATGTCTTGCTAAACTGCTGTACCCCTTAAGAACTAGCAATCGTGTCATAGCTTGGGGATATACGTGATTGATTACCACTACATTATACCGAGAACTTAGTTTTTAATCTTAAATCTATGGCTGATTTCACTAACAGGAATGGAAGTTTTTGTTGGGTTGTGGAGGAAGTGGGCTCTGGGCGATAATGTATTAATAATAAAAATAATGTTTTTAGTATGAGTATCGTTGTTATTATTACTACCACAATTGTAAGGGTGCGATAGCAGACTGGCAGTTGATCTAGTAGTAGTTGTACGATAAACTTCTTTTTAGGTTTGGGTGTTTTTGGTTGGAAACCTAAGCCAGTGTGATACTAGGAAGTCGGTATGAGAGGCAACCCAATATGACACAGTGGGCTGTAATGAGACAAAGGGGCTTCTTGGATTGCAAGAGGTGCCCAATGAAAGGGTAAATTCGGATGCAGAATGCAAGAGAGACAATATCCCAGAAAACCCAACTTCATGTTGTGCACTCATCGCACCTGGAAAAGCCCATGGGCAATTGTAGTTTGCTTTCAATGACATCGGCCATGGGCTATCAATTGCTAGAATTGTTGTTGTTGTTTGTTTGTTTTTTTTTGGTCAGTTTAAAGGATGGCTCAACGCCTAAATAGAATACAACTTTGAGAAGTTTTATGGGCACAAATTTGAGCCACTGCACCCTTATAGTGTTTCATTACAAAATCGTTCTCAATTTCCTTAGTGGCTGCTCCCTCAATTAATGGTATCCTCATGAAGAAGCGGAGGGCATGTCTGATGAGTTATTGTTTGCTAGAATTATTGGGATTTCACCGGCAAGTGCTGGAAGACAACGGGCTTTGATAAGTTAATGTTTTCAGCTCCATTGGAGTGGACTATTATTGGATGGCCCAAGAAGGTCTTGAAAAGGACTTTCTTGATGTGTAGAGAAATTTCTCAATCTGTCTGTCTGAGAATACTCAATCGTACAACGCTTCATATATTTACGGAATTACGATTACATTTTAAAATTTAGTGCATCATATATGTTCGTAAAACTTGTTTGTAGATTTGTTTTTTAAATGCCTTGCTTACAAAACAAAAAAAAGAGATTTTTTTTATAATAATAAGAGACATAAATAAATACAAAATATTTCTATACTATAAATAAAATATTTTATATTACATGCATTTAATTCGTTATATTACCTGGGCCAAAGGAATGGAATCTTCGCTATTTTTTAGGAGTATCGATATTGATACTAAAAGTTTTTACAAAATGATATATCTAGTTTTAGACTTGACATGTGCCACAGTATAACCCCACCCATAAATGAAGCCCAAGACTAAAATTTTTTAATTCACATCATTTAAAAAAAAGAAAAAAAATAGTGTAATTTTAAGTGTCTTTTGCATTGCTTATTGTCTAATGTTTTCCTTTGTATACATCAATGTTTTAGCCAAACCAGGGCAGACTTAGGGGGTCCAGGGGGCAATTACACACCCTTTCTAATCTATATTTTACGTATAATTTTTTAAACATTGTCGTTATATATATTTTTAATTATTTCCTTACTCCTTTATATATTTTTTTTGTATAATGGTTTAAAATTGTAACCAAATTGTTTCAATGTTCTAACTCTCTTTTAAAGTTGTCTTACTAAATTTTTCTTGTCCTCTCTCTTTTAAATTTGCCTCAAAAATGTTTTTGGATTCATTATCTCCACTAAAATTTTCTTGTCCTTTCTATTCTAAACTTGTTTTAAAAAAAAAAAAAGAAATTGGATTCGTCCCTGATCAAAAGGATTAAAGTTGCCAAAATATTTAATGAAAGAGAAAGATTATCCAAATCCCTCGTAGAGGGAGTGGGGGATATGGAGTTCTAGTTACTTCTACAGCTAGTGGCACTCCAATGTTCTTTTGTCTCTTATGTTGATACATTATCCCAAAATTTTCAAAAAGCAGGGTGCAGAGGAAGAAACAGGAGGACATGAAGCAGCCCCACCAGGCCACCACCAGAAATTTTGAAATGGACTTGTAACCAAAAGTGTGACTTGGTGTCATCATTTGAGCATTTTGCAGGGAAGGCAATTGGCCACACAAAGTGATAGAGAATGTCAGCAATGCTTTGCACCTCTTGGAGTGTCCTCAGGACTTGTTCTCCCCGTCCTTTCTAATAGCTAGCAGATTAATTACTGACTATTTCTGTGTTAAAAGCAATCAGTAATCTAATAGAACTACACTTCTTTCCTGTTCCACACCGGCGAGTGGCTTTCTCTGCATTTGACCAAACCCACACAATATTGCTAGAATGTATTCATTTTTAACTTCCCAAAAAGCATCAAATAGAACAATTTACAAAAGTCATGGGCACCATCCAGAAGGAAATAAATAAATAAATAAAAGAAAAGGAAACGTGCATCCTGTCTGTTTCCCCAACAGAAGAAAAAAGGCTTCTGGGATGTTGATCACCAACCTTTGCCACCGAATGTATCCCGACGTCTTCAGAGGTTGTGTTGTTTTTTACAGTGTTCGTTATCACGTTATCATGTTACTTTGTCACCAGATTAACGACTGGAGTGCATAAGGAACTTCATGCCACGGAGACCATATGATTGTCTTATCAGAGAATTATGATAAAGATGTCCTGTACCTGCAATTGTCATGCATCCACATTGGACCAACATTATTGGTGCACTCCAATATATTGAATGAGAAAGCACATATTATCCCCAGTGGGCAATCACAACTTGTCCGCTAGGAGTGCTTGGCCCACGACACATGGCTGCTGTGGTTTACACTGTAGTTGCGATTAACAGCAGCCATTGCTGTTCATGGGACTGTAATTGTAGCTAATATTGTGTCACATTAACCACCAAAAATGCAGTGCGGACCTCAATTTAAAACCCTGTTCAGAATAGATGATAAATGACCAACTGTGCCAACCTGATTCACTACTGTTGGCGTAGAAGGCTCCTGCACATTGTGGTCATACATAAACTCTTTGTCGTCTGATTGCCCCGACAAGTTGGGGCTAATTCCATGGGAGTTAGTGAACTAAAAGAAATGTACAGTCGTTCAAGGTCAAGCTGCTTTTCTAAATTCAAATAAAGTGAAAGGAACATCTGGAAAAACATCCGTTTGTCCCAAGAAACGATCACGTTCAAAGCGAGATTGAAAGCAAAAACAAACTACAGCTTTGCTTTAGCAGCTTTTCGATTAGTTTAAAAATACAAAAGGTCATGATTCTGATCTCATAAAAAGATGAGTCCACATTTACATCACACATTAGAGATGACTAATGACAATAGATAATCATACAGTTGCACACGCTCACACTAGTTAAACAACATAAATGAGAAAATCAACCCATAATCTTATTATTGACATTTGGTATTCAAGTCGACCATCTAGGAGACGGTGATGGCAAGGATAATGTTGCTGCTGGAGACGGCCAAAGCTGTGCATTCTTCACTTTGGACACGCTTGCCAACACGCCTAGAGGGGTCACATCCCCTTTGATTATAACTTTCTTTGTCGCCAAATCTATACTAAATGATGTCACACCTGCGCAGAATTTTCAAAAATCATGGAATTTAACTATAGTAATGGTGGATGATTTATACTAATATGATACCCTCTAGACCATTTAAAGCCTAGCGTTACAACAAATGGGCATGGCTCTTTTTGGTGGTGAGGAATTGAAATCTATTACGCACATATTAATTGTTACCTTGCATTTTGGAGATATGTTTTCTCACTTTTCCTTCACAACCCTTGCAGTGGATCGACACCCTCAAAACCACGACCTGCAAAATAATATGTTGACCATAAATAAAACATACCCTTTAGAACTTTAGAACACAATTTCTTCAAAATACTGAATGGAGCTTAGAAAAGGAACCTGATTGTGAGAGCGAGCCGAGGAAGATGATCGCAAAGCAGGAGAATCATTTGAGCTGATATGCCTGCTACTCTTTGTTGCTTCAGTGGAAACAAATGGAGAGACATGGCCATCGAAGTTCTTGTCCCATGAGCGACCTAATGAGGACGACCTCCGAGGATGACAATCATCATTAGTACAGCCTGTATGTCCAAGCTTTGCACTTGGTTGACTAGGAACCAATGCAGAGACTTGATCAGACTCCGAAATCCAATCAATGTAAGGTTTGTCACTTAGAAGCTTCCTAGAGGAACTGGAAGGGCTATTCAGAACACTTTTATCAGCAGAGCTTTTTCTGTGCAAGTCACTTAGCTTAGCAGAACTCTTTCTGCCCTTCTGATCGTAACAAGGCTTGGGGTCAAAGGGTAATTGTGGGGAACAAGGTGCATATATCTTGGAACTCTGGCGATGAATGGATCTTGTGCCATGGCGGACCATGGACCGGTGGTCTAGGCTTGAGCATATGGCTGTGGAAGCTGGGGAAGCACAGAAAAGATCCATTCTTTTCATGATTGGACCTTGGTGTGACAGACAATAGCTTAGAAGAAATGTTTTATGGAGCACTTATTAATAGTCGGAGAATTTAATTGTTGCAATAGACGTTTAAAGAGAATAATGCAAAAATCTTCCCAGTCAGGCCAAAAAAAATGACTTTAAAGTTGTCATCTATACGCTGACAATTGAGCCAGAGAGGTGGATCCAGAATCACTTGCAATTTATTTCACCCAAAAAATAAGAAATCACTCGCAATTTTTTTTTTTTTTTAAAAAAGGGGATTCTAGTCCTATAAAAAAGTTGAGGTGGCAAAAGATAGGGCCGAATCGAATTTGGTACAGGTTGTTCCGGATTTTTAATTCACTGAATTTTAATTTTAAGTTATTTCGATTTTAAAAATATATATATATGTATAGTTATTTTAATTTTAAATATTTAAATTATTAATAATTAATTTTTTAATTAATACAGATTAAATTAAATCAAATTTTAAGTGGGTTATTTGATTTTGATTAGTTTTTGCTTAAAAAAAAAAAGGAGTAATCATAACTTAGAAGGCATGTATTTAATGTAGATTTTAGGCCTCTAGTGGTGATTAACTTTGAATTATTTGTCTTAAAAGCATGCGACGCGGGGTTGATTATCCTTAGCGTGAAATGATTACTACCACTACGTAATCACCAATGTCAGATCATATTATTGACACATAATTGATTTTACTGGGGGCCTTGGCATTTATAGCAAATGGACTGGTCGATGCGGCTACTGATTTCTCGGCTGGCTTGGGATTGATTGCTCAATCATCAACTCGAGAATTGTGCATTATCAGAATATTTCAAAGATGCTAATTTCGAAGCTTGGAACTAATGTGGCGTGTGAGATAGACATAACAAAAACAAAAAAATAATTGAAGCCCCACTTCATGGATTTCCGCCTGGAAAATTTACTAATTAATTGCCGATCTTACTTTTGCCAAAAACAATTGTGAGGGCAATTGAAACTTTTGTTTTTAATAAATTATTGGGAAAGAGGATGGTATAGAACAAATTAAGTAGCAACGGTTAATTGAAATATTGCGAACAAGTTAAAAGCGATCTTATTTATTTTAAATTATAATTACCCCACTATTAATCATGTGATGGGTATTCACACTCTAGGACTCTGGGTCAATTAGCTAGATACTACGACCGAATTCCTATGGCTAATACAAAAGACAGATGCCAATTCTAGATTTTACTTTTTCTAGATTTTAGAGTGTATGTGGAATTACCAATTTAACATATTAGTATAGTTTTGAAGTACGAGAATTCATTAAGTACTTGAGTTTTAGAATTGGATTTATGATTTAGATAATGTCAGGAAAAATAATGTTAGTCCCCTTAATTTACGAATTCCTTTTTGATATGATGGTGGTTGTGAAATACTCGTCAATTTCATCCAAGTTCATCGTTTTATAAGTTAATAATTAATGGGAAATCATACACCAAATTAAATCGTTTTACGCCTTTCGTTCTCCACAAATCTAAAATCAACAAAGTAATTTTCAGTTGGTATAAACCAACCCCGCACGAATCCAAATTTAGGGTTTGGAATGATCAAGCATATTGCCAAAATAAATTCAAAGGATGCCACGACATTGCATGTATACACATACATAGAAACATATCCAAGTACTTAATTAGTAAAATACATGCTTCATGCGTCGCATATGCACTATTTTTTTTTTTTTCTGCTTTAGAATCTGAAGACTACAGTGTGTGTGCGTGCGTGTGTGTATATATATCTTTCGGGTCTTTATCCATTCCTTTCGTAAATTTTCAACATAACGTGGGCCTAATGCAGACCAATTTTTACAACCACGCGTTTAAAGATGTGGGGCTTCAAGTTAGTGCAACAATTGAATGGCACTTTAGATCACCGGTTCTCCTCCTTTTACAATGCCTCTTTACATTTTCCCTAGTTTCTTATAGTCTAAACACTTTAATAATCTACTTATTTCCCTTTAAAAATGTATATGAAAGTAAGCTCATTTCTTGCCTGGTCATCCTCGTTGCACATGTTTATTAATCTAAAAGAACTCAGTCCTCTGGCTTAATCTTTCGTCGTGACAAAGTTGTGCTTTTTCAGATCACTTTACTTTGGGTAATAATTGTGTACTTAATTAGATAGATCTATCCTTCCTCTTAAGAAGTACTCTAAGAGCATTAATGTATTATTGACTACCAAGTTCATAGGTGTTAGGATCAAGTGCTATTATCCCCAACAAAAATTTAAGCCGTTAATAATAACCCAACTTCATTTTCTTAAATTTTCTGACATCGAAGAGTTTCCCTTTTTTTTTTTTTTTTTCTTTTCACTTCAAATGGATATGAATAACAAAGAGAGTTTGTAGTATGCGAAAAAAATTATTATTAGTAAATCAGAATGTGTACAGTTGATAGATAATTTGTATTCATTTTGCCTTTTTATTAAGGTTAATCAAGAATTACGAAACAATAACTAAATTGTATTGCCTTGTAGTTCCTAAGGCTTTTGCAACTACTTTGGCTGAGTTGTAATCTTATCTCTAATGCTCTACATCCTCTTTTTTTTTTTTTTTTAATTTTTTTAATGAACTATCGGCATACTAGTCGCCAGGTTAATGCAACGAGGTCCAGTAAGGCAAACTACCAAGAAGTCATTCGAAAGTTCTAATGCTATTGGAAAATTCAGACCTTGCCGGCATGTCCTTGATACCGCGTATTGCGATTTTGACTCGGACATCATAGGTCGTAAACAAAGGCATGGCCCATTGAAACGAAGAATTAAATGGGCCTCCAAAAATGTCAAGTGTCCTTTAATATCAACTGGACGCCATCTTATTACACGATCCAGTAGCCTTTCACATACAAATGAGTCCTCTGTGCTATTTACAAAGCATAACCCAAATCAAGCCGCCACGGTGCGAGTCGAACCCCATGACCTTTTTTATTAGAGGTGGCAAGCAAGTCCGGTCCAGTCGGTTCTAGTTTGGATGTTAAGATGATTTTAATTTATTAAATTTTAAATATATCAAATTTAAGATATATTATATTTTTTTAACTTTTGGATTATTAAGATTTTGCGTTAAATCAAATTATGGTCATTTTGAATTAGGAACATTCGATTTTTACAATCAATTCAAGTTGTGGTCCAGATGACGCTCCTTCTGTAGTTCACCTATTGTGCACACAGAAGTGCTTTTTGCCTCAATCTGCGGTCGGGTTCCCATATTTATGAACATTCAACAAAAACCACCAATCTTTCATGATGGTCACAGCTTAATTGTCAAGCAATTTGCTCCGCTCCTTCCGTGTTTTTTTTTTACGCACATGGCGCGGCAACCTTTTTATTTTTTTCTCCTTTGAACGGCAAGAAAAATTTTATTCATGGCACCCTTCAACAAAGTACACCAAGCAAAACGTAGGACTCCTGGCACAGTAGCACTGGCAAACAGAGTGAAAGACCACCCGTCTACATCTCACGCCATCGCACATGGCGCGGTAACTTACTAACCATTATTATACGCTTTACAAAGAAATTTAGCTTTAATTTCAGCTAGAACTTACACAATTACACATAGGAAACATAGGTGGGACTTATTTCATTGTTTTTAATTCCATTTCCATGTGAGTACAATAAATGCACTGGTTCGAGACGTTTGAGCATTGGGATCTTTGGCTCGGAGAGACCCACATTGGCCATGGTGAACAGAATAGTTCACATTTCGATGGAGTTGAAATATTGCACGATATAACCAATAATTCTCCTTGTGTATGCAGTTTATGTCCATAGAAATTTATGAAAACAAAGTTGGATGAATTAATATAATAAATAATAATTACAGAACATCAATCAATAAACGAAGTTAATTGATTGGCTTGAAGCTCTATCTTCAACAAAATGGAGATTTTGCTAGGTAGGAATGTAGATGCGCCCTTCGTCTTGAGTGCTCCGAGAGTAACAAGGTTAGAGCATGACAAATATGTCATTTTCTTAATCACCCCCAAGTTTAATTTGTTTATTGTGCACTAAAATGGCTGGTGTGTGCGAGATGATGGAACTTTGGACTTTTGAAACTTCGAAACTGCAAAGTACTCCAAACAAAATTAATGTACACATATTTCGTGAACTGCATATTATAATTAAGAAGTAATTTAAAAACAAATTTAGTTTAGACGGAAAAGTCTCAAGTCCCCCGTGACAGAGTCTTCTCGCAATGGCCATTTCTGTTGAGGCTTTGAAATATTTGAATAAATCTATTTCATCATTGTTGGTTTGTGGTGCTATATATATATATATATAATAAACCAAGAGCGTCCGATGTCGCTGCTTGTAAACAAAAAATAAAAAAAGAAACGGTCTTCTACAGTGAGATTTCCTATGCGTAAAGAATACAGAAAATTTTATCGAGATATATAAATAAATTCAACAAGCTTGCACGGTTAGTGATGAAAAGTTTTTTTTTCTTTTTCTTTTTTTTTTGGGTTATAAAGTTTCTTATTTTCTATCTGCAGTTGTTTGCCAGACAAGTTCAAAAATTATGAAAAATGGAGTCAGAAGTGAGACTTGATCGGATCAGCAGTCTTAAATATCCCGACGAGTAAAAAATAGAAGTCAGACCCCAAGACTTTTAAAGGCAAGCCACGTCATGGTCAAGAGACCATCCGAGCAAAACTCAATTGAGGAAGTATTCAAGTGAACAATTACCATCCAATACAAACTGATAGTTTGACACTCTTCCATTTCATTTGACTGGGCCTGTTCTCCGTTGATTTAGTTAAGCGTAAAGCACGATGGAATAGTCTTCCTCACGTTATTTACTAATGACTGAAGTCAAAGATATTTAAAAAATAGTTAGTCTTCCTCACATTCTATGACCCGTCAAGAGAAAGCGAGTGAGTCGAATTGATGATATAAACCACACGGGGGGCTACCCTAAGCAACTACTATTAGAAGGTAAAAATCAATAATACCAATCTTACCTCCATTAATTTTTTTTTTAATTCTATATGACAGCATATGTTAGTATTAAGGGGTGACTTTTGGGTCACGAGCATTGATTTCTGGAGTTCAAATTCTGAACTAGGCCAAGTTAATTCCCTATAATCTCTCAATCCTCACGTGGATGACCTGATTTTAATCGGATCGGAAAGTTAAATTAGTTGAAGTGTACGTAAACTGATCCCAACATCACTTGATCTCAAAACTGAAAAAAAAAAAAAATCATAATATAAAGAGATCAAATTTGGACCTTGGAGGCAAATACGCTCTATGATTTCATCAAAATTGCCCTCGTCGTTTTCATTGTTTTTGTCCTTTTGTCCATTTGGATGGTGCAAGATCTTACATTTGCAACCGATTATTATATGGATGGCCTTGGCCTGCCTTGTTGTACTAAGCATCCGATGCTTAGTGATGGCTACAACAATACGACAATCAGCATGGTAATAAATTTAATGTTAATTCTGATGCAGGAAAGTACGCACATAACAAATCATCATTAGTTGGTTGTTCCTTTCATGCTTCGAGTTGCTTGCTCCAATCAACCAGGTCAATCATTTTAGTCAATGTGGCCATTGATCTAAGGTAAGAATTAATGCATCAAGCTTTTCAAATCATGCATATATGATATTTTAATCATAGTTTGACGTTATTTGATCATGAGTTCACTTGCCGGCTTTGGAAAAATCATGAACCTATTTTTCTAGAATATGAACTTGTCAATGTAAAACAATGCCACTGTACCACGAAGGAAAAAAGGAAAACAAAAAAGGGGGCTTAAAAAAAGGTAGGAATCTAGGTTTCCATGCCAACTTTAGAGGAGTAATAAAAAATTAATAAGTGCAAGAGAAAATCGATATGAGCAAAGAAAAATGAGAGTCCAATTCCTGGCAATTAAAAGGTTTGACCCACTGATTTGCATTGGAATTATTAGACCGGCCATTGTAATTAGGGGAGAAATGGGGCATCAATTTGCTGGAAATCCAAGATTCATACATTCATACATACATACATACATATATACACGTTATATATTGACTGTCTCAAAATGTAAAGACTAGTGAAATTCGCGGCCACCTGTTCATCAATTGACTTGGTTTAACATTAAGAAGCTCCAGACAGAAAACAACAGGCAGAAATTTCCGAAGGACTTTATCACGACATAGCTGGGGAACGCCTGCTCTCGCTAAACTCTTTTGTTAGAGCAATTTTGCCCGCAGTGGAAATAGTTGGCCTCGTGAATTAAAATTAATTATCTTATTGATCGTTGTTGTCACAGTTTTTTTTTTTTTTTTTGGGTAAAACATTGTCTGCCTGTAATAAAAATATATTTTGTTTCTTCTGGGTATTGCTAGTTTGGTACGGGCCTACCGGGCAGATCATATCTCGCAGTGGTACAACTAAAAACAAAGTGAAATCGAATAAATTTTACCATAAATTTATGGAATGATAAAAAGGGCTTAATCTGTCATTTATTTTGAAGTGCTTTGAAATTCCAGGAAAATGTTGCTTCTGTGTTTTTGTGTAGGAAATTTTTAGCAATATCGTACATATTTCTTTAAGTTGCTTCATACGGCCGCCGCACTAGTAAATGGCAAAAGGTTGTGGTGTTTTTAGGCAGCATGGTTCATACTTTATAAAGACTGAACAAATTAAAATGCTAAGCTCTGTCTCAGATGATTTGCCCACAATAAATAAAAAGAATAGACAGTAAAAGAAAAGCGGGGAGGAGTGGAACAAGCCTTTAAATTAATTTGTCGATCTCTCGAATGAGTTCACTCTTTATTCGTTCTTTTAAACCTAAAAGTCCCAATTTTGTGCTTAAGCCCTCTTTTTTTTTTTGTGGGATTCCTTAAAGCTATTTATTACTGAGTATGCCAAGCCATTTTGGTACCAATTTTATAGCTAATTGCTTGTTAACAGTTAATCCGTTGAAAAAATAAATCAAGCCAAACATTGGTATTTTAAGGAGGTCAGATTTTTCCTTAAGGTGGCATCAAAAGTTCGAAACTCTTGGATGGAAGTGAAAGGCAATAGGCATATGGTGCGAATGAAACAAGCATAACGGGAAGAAAAAGAAGGTCTTTTTTTTTTTTTATTCGTTTAATCTCCTTTTTATACCTAAAACGGCACCGTTCGTCTTTATACATAGAATTTATATTTATGGCCTTACGCATGGGTGGCCCATAGATCATTTTACAGGGGTTCAAGTTCCATAAAGTCGGCAGTTGCTATCTAATGGGGTTAAAAAATACTTAAAAATTTGAGGGAATGGTTTTATGTTGCCTGTGAGCTATCTCCCAAAAGTTTCAAACCTCGAAATTGATCCCTTGGCAACAAATTTAGGAATTATAGGCAAAATTCACGAGAATAATATAAAGAATATGGTAGTGTAATAATTAATATTTACAAATTTATAATCATTTAATATATGGTCACGACGCACTATCCTTGTCGAGATATAATGAAGCCCATGAACATATGTCCATTGGCCAATAGTCCCTTCCAACGTATTTCCCTAGAAAAAGGGGCGCCCAAAACAACAGAAACACGACACCGCGTAAGCCTCCCCCCGGACGCGGGCAATCAACTGACGTTCGAAGAAGTCTTCTTTTCGACCAGCTCGGTTTGTGTCTATAAATAAACCCCAAACACTCGTGTGCCCAACACAACAACTCTCTTGCTCTCCAGGCCAAGTCTTCATCCACAGAAGACATCCTCGTTCAGTTCTTGCCTCCTTGGAGATCTTGATTGTCTCCCACAAGCAATTCTCGAAAAATCTTGGATTTTCCATCTCTGAATATATTTACATATATCTGCCAGCAAAGGGAATGAGGACCAAGTTCTTCAAGCCATCCCCGTCCAATTCACTCGTGAAATCACCACCTCTTCGCAACACCTTCTCCGATACATTAATGGACGAGAACGTAGAGAACGCCCAATTTATCATTTCGAAATGGGACTTATCGGAATCTTCTGATCACCACAGCGTCAGTTCTCTATTCGCCGCCGAGAACCGTCCCGAAGCCAAGCAGTACATCAGCTCCATCAAGGAGCTCCGAACCGCCATGCACTCTTACTTATCTGAGAATCCCACCTCGGAGAGGCTCGTGCAAGCCCAGAAACTAATGGAAACGGCCATGAAACGATTGGAAAAGGAGTTTTACCAAATCTTGAAGTCCAACAGGGAGCATCTCGACCCAGAATCCATGTCCAGCCACTCGTCCAGAGCGTCCAGGTCCAGCGTTTCGAATTCGGACGTTGAAGACGAGTCCGAGGACGACTGGTCGAGGCTCGGCGACGACGTGTCCGGGGTAGAGCGCGCGTCGATGGTTGCCATGGCGGATTTGAAAGCAATAGCCGATTGCATGATTGGTTCTGGGTACGGAAAAGAATGCGTCAAGATTTACAAGATAATTCGAAAATCAATCGTCGATGAAGCTCTGTATCATCTGAACGTCGAGAGACTGTCGCCTTCTCAGGTTCAAAAATTGGATTGGGAGGTTCTCGAATTGAAAATCAAGCACTGGTTACATGGAACAAAGGTCGCCGTTAAAACGCTCTTCCTTGGAGAGAGAGTACTCTGTGATCATGTATTCGCTTCTTGTCCTTCCATTAGAGAGTCCTGCTTCACTGAGATTACAAAAGAAGGTGCTTTGTGCCTGTTTGGATTCCCGGAAAGTGTATCAAAGTGCAAGAAAACTCCCGAGAAAATGTTCCGTATACTTGACCTGTACGAAGCAATTTCCGACCTCTGGCCTGAAATTGAATCCATTTTCAATCTGGAATCAACCTCAATGGTGAGATCACAAGCCGTTAACTCACTCATTAAGCTCGGCGATGCCGTCCGCACGATGTTGACGGGCTTCGAATCGGCGATTTCTAAAGACACCTCCAAAGCCGTACCCGGCGGCGGGATCCACCCGCTCACCCGTTACGTGATGAATTACCTCACGTTCATGGCCGATTACAGCAGCGTACTCAACGACATAGTTGCCGATTGGCCGTTGAATGCTCCTTCTCCGTTACCGGAGACTTACTTTGCCGGCCCCGAGGAGGCCGAAGACGGCGTTTCCTCGACGATTTCCATTCGGCTGGCCTGGCTGACCCTCGTGCTCATCTGCAAACTTGACAGCAAATCCGAGAACTACAAGGACGCGGCCCTCTCTTATCTGTTCCTAGCCAACAACCTCCAGTACGTGGTTAACAAGGTCCGTACATCGAGCCTGAAGGTCCTCCTCGGCGACGGTTGGGTGGTGGAGCACGAGGCGAAGGTGAAGCAGTACGCGGCTAACTACGAGCGGATGGGGTGGAGCAGGGTGGTCTCGTCGCTGCCGCCGGCGAGTTCGGCGGAGATTCCGCTTCCCGAAGTGAAAGGGTGCTTCAAGCGATTCAACGCCGCCTTCGACGAGGCGCACAAGAAGCAGAGTTCCTGGATAGTAACGGACTCCAAATTACGAGACGAGATCAAAATTTCGTTGGCGAGGAAGTTGGTGCCGGCGTACGTGCAGTTTTACGGCAAGCATTGGGCGGCGCTGGCGAGGGGGGATATCGGAGATGGGCCGATTGTCAAATTTGCCCCTGATGACTTGGAAAATTACTTGTCGGATCTCCTGCACGGGAAGGCGGTTCCAGGAAGTGTTTCGTCATCTCACTCTTCGTCGTCGGGTCACTCTCGAGCGAGTAGTCGTTGAGCCGGCCGGCGGCCGGCTGCGTTTGGCATTGGACGGCCGCCAAAACAAATGTGTTGACACGTATACATATATATACAAGTCACCCGAATCTGACCGTTTTCAGTTTGTTTGGAAATACTTGTAAAGGACACGTGTAAGAAAATACAAGGAAATATTCTTTTGTTGTCATTATTATTGTTTGGATTAGTGTTTCTGCTTCTCCAAGCTTTTGGGTTCGTGGATTGAGGAGAAGGCAAATGATGTGATACAAATTGACTAGACAAAATAGTTGTTTTGACTGGCTCGCCAGCCCTTCCAACGTTTTTTTTTTTTTTAAATTTTTAAATCCGAAAATAATTAGTGATTAACTATTAGTTGTTAGCAGAAGAAGGGGAAGAGCTGTGGGTCTTAAAGATGCCATCAAAGAAGTGCTTTGTATTACATTTAACTTCTACTTAATATGAGTTATAGAGAATAGGTGGCTATTTAGACTGGTCAAGTGATTTTCCAAACATTTCGAACAAGAACCTGCTTTAAACAATATTGTGTGACAAAATTCATCCCGAGGGAACTAAATTATGCAGCAAAATTCCATATGGTTTTTAAATAGTTGGAATTGAATTCATTTAAGACGTGTGAAACCAAACAAATGAATTAAATTGATAAAATTCAAAATTCTCATACCAAACAAGTTCTGATTAGTGCATGCCAACATGTTTATATTTGATTGGACCATAATCGCACCATGCTCACACAAAGCTGAAGTAAGGTCTAAGAAAACAAAATTATCAAAAAAAAAAAAAAAAGAGGAAGTTTCGATGAAAATTATGATATTACTGGCCTAAAGTCCAAAATCCATAGTCAGTTTTGGTGTAAACAGGGTATATATATTTGGGATCCTTGGGTGAGGTCATTTCAACACTTTGTGTGCGTGTGTGTTGGTTCTAAATCTTGTTCGTTTTTTGTTTTGAAACAACCAAAAGTGGGTTTGTTCCCGTGTCATTGTCTGCGTTTCCCCACAAACTTGCCAGTTCCCATTACCAGTAACGATACTAACTCATTGGCCATCTTTATGAGCAACGACGGTCCAACCGCGTAGATTCCTGATTAATGGTGCTGTGTACAAAGCACGGGTCTGTGTGCATTTGCTAATACGCCTGAATGCACGGAAATGACAAGGAGAAAACCACAGCCAGAAGAATGACTTCATGCGAATATTAATTGCGTCAAGCAGCTTGATTGTGGAGGGTTATGTTACGTAGAAAGTATCTAAGAAGATCTGTCTACGATTTCACAGGTTCTATTTTTCGGATTGCAGGAGTTGTTGAAATGTTCAAATAACCATATTAGTTAACTGCTTCAACTCCAGTAAACCAAAACCATGCCTAGAAAAGCTGGGGACGGGAGAATCGTAGGTGCACAACTTTTTCTTTTACGTTGCAAGATGGATTTCTTAGGTGAAACAAGTTGATGTAGACCATCTCTCGTATTGGTTGAGCCTTTAAAAATGCCAGTTCCATGGGGGAATTGCCCCATAACGAGACGTATCCAAAGCAGGCAAACCGCTTGTCATAGCTTATTCGCAAAATTGACGAGTTTGTTTGCTAGTAAAAAGAGGCAAAAAAACAAAAAAAAAAAAAAACAAAAGAAAGAAATTGAAACAAGAAAGAGACTTGACGATGACTTGAAAGGGAGGATGGTATGGGGCGTGCGGGTTTTCCTGAGCCCCCAACCAGGTTGGCTCAGACCGTTGAAAGAAATAGCTTTAAATTTACATTTTATTTGGACCTAAGATAGCAAGCAAGGCCCGATCAAAATAACATCAACTAGATCATGTGCATTGAAAGCCCATTTAACAAGTCCTCGCGGATGCAATAACTCAAAATAACATAATAGGGAAAGAAGACGCTAACAATCTTTAATAATTGCCCCAGATTTCAAAAGGCCATTTTGTGCGAGACGAGTATAGTCACATGCAGCTTTTAAAGAGCAGAAACTCAATATCTAAGGCCCAACACAATGAAGTCCTAAGGCTTAGAGCTTCCACATTTGCGGGAGAAGAAATCAGGCGTGACTTGTAGGAGAGGGTGGCAATGACACTACTAAAATGATCTCTTATTATGAAGGCTTTTACACCGAAGGACAATCCAAGAGGAGGGGCTGTGTCCAACGAGTTGAAACATCGCCGGCTGGACAGGAGGAAGCAGGCGGATGTTGGGCCGGGATACACCCGTGCAAAGTATTTGGAGGCAAATGAGACTAAACCCAGCTGGTTCCAGTCACAGCGACCCCGAACGGCGGAGTTCCTATTTGTGCATAAGAGCCCGCCTGATCAAGGCAAAGTAAGTATATATTCTTGGTTGGGTTAATTCAGGAGATTTTTAATTTAAAATTTTTTAATAAGTGAGTTAAATTAATTTAATATTATATATAAAAAGTAAAAATTTTAAATAAAATTTAATTAAAAAATATATTGTTTAAAATAATGAATTTGTTATGAACAAAAAGTCTAATTTAGTTTCTTTTTTATATATTTTGCTTTTTTTTACTAGTAATATTTTTTTGTCAAATTTAATTTTCCATGTTCTCTCTGTCAATGAGTCTTTATTTATGAATTTTTTTAATTTTCCAAAAATTTTAGAATTTTTGATTTTCTAAATGTTTAAAATTTTTCAAAATAATTTGAGATTTTAAAGAATTTTTATATTTTGTTTTGAGTTTTTAGAATTGGATCCTTTTTCGAATTTATTTTTTTTCTTCTTTTTCTTGAAATTTTTTACGATTGCTAAAATTTTTTTTTTAAAACGCTGCATCATCGAAAATGATGATATAGCATGCAAGTTAACATTTAGTAACTGGCGTAACACACGTTGATGTGATAAAATTAACAGCAAACTAATAAAAAAAACCAAAATTATTGGTAGAGAAAACATTCGAGACTAGATTTGACAAAAAAAAAAAATGTTATCGATAAAAATTAGAAAACAGCCAAATATGGAAGATCAAATTAGATATTTTATCTTTGTTATACTCACAAAAAAAAAAAAAAAGTGTAGTAAACACTCCTTATTAAACATGCGTGGATTGATGAACTTCGGGCAAAACCAGAAATTAAAGCATCAACCATGTGTACGTAGCCTTAAAAATTCAATGACAATGCAGCAAATCCATGAAACCTAAACGTGGATTTGTCTGGTACACGATGCAATGAACCCAACCAAACGGTATCGATAAGGGACCGACTTTATCGTAAGCGATTCAACATTCATTCCATGACCATTTTTAGTAAAATAGGACCAGTGATGAGCTAGCATTAATTATAATTGCCTTCGATTCCACGTCAAATGTCATCAATTCGACATTAAGTTTTTAAGTGTAGATGGTGGTTGAGGCGTTAATTGTTAGTTTTGTCCTATCACGAAAGGGATAAATTAAACATGAAATGGGAAACTAAAACGCAATTCCGTAGATGAGAATCACCCCTTAGATTTCACTAATTTCACGATGATTAAATTTAAACATTGAGGGCCATCGCGCTGGTGCATGGTTGGACGCACAAAGGAGGGTTTTTATTTTTTTATTTTTTTATTTTATGGCTTCTTTTCAGCTCAAAAAATGTGGTACATTTTTTCGACTATGCTGTACGTTTTTTTTTAAAATAGTACAGAGCATTCTGTTCCAAATACATTCCATTTTGATTGTTCAAAAAACAATCAGGTCATTGATTTTCTATTGAGACTTGTCAACTTCTCTTAACATTGACATCCACATTAACTTAGAGATAAGAATAGAAATCGCTGTTCGAAATATTGACATAAGCCCACCTGTTTTGAAAGAGATTTTTTGCGGGGAGTTGCACACCCAAGAATGGAACGTGACTCAAGTCAATATATACATATATATATATAGTTATTATTTTTGATAGAGATACATACCAAGTCTTTAATAAATGAAAGGCATATTACGTAACAAGTGCCGTCGAAGTATTCACAATTGTTGACTTCTCCGTTCTGTTGGGAGTTGGCGTTAAAGACTTGCATTATTTGATAAAATAAAGGAAGAGAGATTATAGGACAAACACAGAATACAGATTCTTTCTTGGTAGCAACTGCTTCATTAAATTCATTATCAGAGTAGCGGATTCATAAAGAGGCAATGTATCAATTATGCATGGTGTTCGACATCAGTCCATCACCAATCTCTCAAGCGATTTCGAAACCATCAAGACGCTATTCTTAAGAATCACCTCTAAGAACGGAAAAAAAAAAAAAACACACACACACACACACACACATCAAAATGAAAGCTATGGATGAGAATCACAACTTGGATTTCATTTCGGTTGTAATTTTCCAGCTATATGTATAGCTTCATAGGGGAGGTTTTAAGCTTCAATGATCAGCAAATTCTTTAGTTCTGAAGTAGATGGTATGCTTCGAATAAGATTAAGAAAATAAACTTGATACAGCGTGCAAAATTTGACTTTTAATATGCAATACCAAGAAAAATAAGAAAAAAATCCCACCATACTTTGCGCATAAAATACTGTGGTCCATCTATTTCTTGCGATTTGCTATCAAGAAATTTAGGCTCTAGGTTGTCCAACAAACTATATGCCTCGCAGAAGATGAGCTTCATTATGATGCAATTTACAGCTCCCATTGGCAGCTCGGCATTTACTGCCTACGAGGAAATTCCGCCTATTAAATCAAGTTGATGATTTCAAAATATATATTCGGTAACACTAAGACTGCGGGCTGCGCGGTGGAGAGTACCTACCTCTTCCCTTTCCATCCAGAGTAGAGAAAATTTGAAGGTATAAAAATAAATAAATAAAAAGGGTTGATGTTTCGGTACACGAGATCTCAAGTTGTGAGGCCTGAAGGTAAGTCAAATGTACGCAACAACCTGTGCCTTCCAAACCACGATATATTAACTTACCATTATACCAAACCAAGATGGTGTTTGAAAAACAAAACAAGGGTTTTATCTTAATTATTTCCGTGAGGAAAGGGGATACTTTTTGTGGTGAGCAGACCCTTACGGGCAAGTCCTTTGCTTTGGACGCCATTGTTGACCAAGAAAAGATCATATTGGTGCAGGTGTGCAATATTCACATGTCTGTTAATGTAAGCCATGCACGTCATGTCAATTTGCTTAATTTCGTCTTCATTAAAATAAAGGAAATTGAGAAACCGATCCACGACTCTATCTGTATAGCATGTTCATGCGTCGTTTGTGATATGGACAAGGACACCCAATATCCTCTTTTCAATGTAACGAAATGTATCAAGACACCTTACCAAAAAGATTTTATATATATATAATCTTTTTGGTAAGGTGTCTTGATAGGTCCTGCTCAAAAGTCTGTACAAAAGATATGAAGAGGACTTGAGCCACAAGCAAGGAACCTCAAAAAATCATATATTTACAACCAAAATATCAACTCTGTCGATCCACAGGTCCCCATTTTAGCCAAAGCATCTAAAAACCCGTTCGCCTTGCTAAAAAGATTATAATTAATGACAGATTTTTTATTTTAATTATAAACTAATGTCGCGATAATACACGATCGAACTCTAATATCATGATATCCATTTTTCGTCTGTGTGCAAGCATGTTAATGTTGGTTGGAAGCGTTGACTTCTAGGGAGTGTGTGTCTTTTTTCGCCTTAACTTCGACACCGACAAATTGAGCTTGACTCGGTGTTGATTTGACCCATTCTTCATAACTCAGCTAGCTATTCTAATATCTTGAAAAACAAAATGAAGGCAGGGCTAGCCTAACAATTCGAACATGTTAATGCTGAAACAAAGTCAAGCCATAAATACCAAGTTGCTAACAATGGCAGCGATGCCAGCCAAGTCCAACCCAAACTCTGACTATAATATATATAACGATTAGACCACATTAATGCTGAAACAAAGTCAAGCCATCAATACCGAGTTGCTAACAATGAACTCTGAGTAGAATATATACATAGGGTTCGTTTTGAGCTTGAATCCTCCACCACCACATCACTAGTTGGTGACACAAACAACTTACGAGAAAATAGAGATAGTATTCTATAGTCATTTTTATTAGGAAGAACTCGGTAATTATACTTTTAATTCTACTAAACTCTTTAGCAGAAGTTTTAACTCATAACTTTTAGTATAATAACGAGCGACTTCTTAGTCACTAGATCACAAAATTCTATAATACTTGTAAATATATTAATGGGCACAGTTAGATAGCAATATTTACTAAGTTATACATATATTATTAATTATATCATTTATTTGTAAGCAAATTAACTCTTCTTGCCTTTTACTTATGGGGCACGGAGTCCCGCTTGTGGAGCAGTTAATCCTTTTAGTCAAGTTTATCGAGCTCTTTTTTTTTTTTTTTTTTCTAATTCGTCATAATGCTCAAGAGACATATAATAAGTCCGCAATTATATCAATTACAAACTTAATTTTCCCTTCCGTTTACCACCTTTTAATTCTGGAATGTAATAAGCCATGTGGGGGAATCTATTAACTGTGACCTAACTGTTGTATCTTTCTATCTAAGCTCCATTGGGATCCTCCAATTTTGAGGAAAAGGCCCAATTAGATAGCTCACTGTAGCAGGCCTACATAAGTTTATTTTAACTAATTGATGAACGCCTTGAAAATGGTTGCTTTTATTATCGTGCACGTTCGGTGGTTCTAAAGTGGATGTCTGCCTGTGAAAGAGAGAGAGTCCTATTTAGTCGAACCCCGCTATAGACGGAGAGAAACAGAAAGAGAGAGAGAACCAAAAAAAATAAAAAAGAAAGAGACATAAACTTCACGTATTAATATATGTTTAAAAAAATTATATGATATGAATATAAGTATACAATTTAAATATGCATACAAATAAAATATCAATTTTATGTATGTAGAAAATTTTAATAATTATATACATAATTTATTTTAGCTATACAAAAGAATTACAAAACCTAAGCACGACCCACGCTCTCATCCGCTCTCCCTCTCCCAACCGGTCCGCCAACTTTTATCCTATATTTAGTACACGTGTGAGTGCCAGGCTGCAAGTAGAGTTTAAAGTGTAATTAAGATTTGGTCCGAAAGTCAGATCCAAAGCCGCTGTCGGGCGTTGAGCGATGGAAATTGGTCTTAAGACTCTTCACATGTCCAACTCATACCCTATCTCACCCCTATAAATACTGCATTTGATGAGACCCCATCCAACACAGCTCGCTCTGAACCATATTACTACCACTATCTCATACACACGAACCTCAAACACCCCACGAATACTATTCTCACATAGTTTTATTCATTTCGTACCCAAATCTCAAAAGTTTACACTCACCAACTAAAAATAAAAAAGAGAGAGAGAGAGAGAGAGAGAGAGAGAGAGAGAGAAAGAAGGAAGAAAAAACAAAACCCAAGATCCCTCCATCGTCTTTCATTGTATCCCACATGGATGTTCTTACGTTACTCTACGCAGTCTTGATTTTTTGTCCCCTCTTCATGCTGTGGAGGTGGGTCGATGGGCAAAGAGACCGAGAGTGTTACATTTTGGACTACGAGTGCTACAAGCCAACCGATGATAGGAAGCTTGACACTGAGTTCTGTGGGGAGGTGATAAGGAGGAACACAAATCTTGGTCTCAACGAGTACAAATTCCTCTTAAAGGCCATTGTGAGCTCCGGAATTGGCGAGCAAACCTACGCTCCGAGGATTATGTTCTCCGGCCGGGAAGAGAATCCCACGTTGGAAGATGGGCTGTCGGAGATGGACGAGCTTTTCCGAGACAGCATTGCAAAACTTTTAGCCAGGTCGGGCGTTTCTCCCCAGGAAATCGATGTTCTTGTCGTAAACATATCGATGTTGTCTGCAGTTCCGTCTTTAGCCTCCAGGATTATAAATCGCTACAAAATGAGGGAGGATATTAAGGTTTTCAACCTCACCGGAATGGGGTGCAGTGCGAGCCTTATATCCGTCAACGTCGCTCAAAACATTTTCAAGACTTACAAGAATGTCTGTGCACTTGTTGTCACCTCAGAGTCCTTAAGCCCCAATTGGTACGCCGGAAACGACAGATCCATGATTCTTGCCAACTGCCTGTTCCGTTCAGGCGGGTGCTCCATGCTTTTGACTAACAAAAGGGCCTTAAAGCATCGCTGTATGTTCAAGCTAAAGTGCCTGGTCAGAACCCACCATGGGGCCAGAGATGAGTCATATGACTGCTGCATACAGAGAGAAGATGACCAAGGTCGTCTAGGATTTCACCTTGGGAAAACCCTCCCAAAGGCAGCCACGAGGGCCTTTGTGGACAACCTCAGAGAAATATCTCCCAAGATCCTGCCTGTAAGAGAGCTGCTTAGATTCATGGTCTTGACGTTTATTAGAAAATGGACTCAAACCTCCAGCAAAGGAGGAGGGAGTGGTAATAAGACAGTGATTAACTTCAAGACAGGTGTTGATCACTTCTGCATCCACACGGGAGGGAAGGCAGTGATAGATGGGATTGGTCTGAATCTTGATCTGTCTGAGTATGATTTGGAGCCAGCAAGGATGACTCTGCACAGGTTTGGGAACACATCAGCAAGTAGTCTCTGGTACGTGCTGGCGTACATGGAAGCCAAGAGGAGGCTGAAGAAGGGAGATAGTGTTTTGATGATAAGCTTTGGTGCAGGCTTTAAATGCAACAGCTGCTTGTGGGAGGTGGTCAGGGACTTGAGTGATGACAATAATGCATGGAACGACTGCATTGATGACTACCCGCCTCGGTCGTTGGCTAACCCTTTCATGGAGAAGTATGGGTGGATCAACAATGAAGATCCAAGCACCTTTGTTGTTCCTCGCTGAAAAACAAAATAAAAGGTTCAAGATAATTTCTTCGAAAAAAAGTAATTAAGTTCCTGTTTTTACTTCCCTTTTTCTTAATTTTCTCTCAATCAAAAAGGCCGTCCCATGGTTTCTCTCTCTCTCTCTCTCTTTTTTTTTCATTTTCAGAAAATGTTTGTGCCAAGATCCAACTATAAAGTATGTGAGTCCCATTGAATAAAAAAAATATTTCTTTTGTCTTTGAAATTTCTATTTCTCATCCAAAATTAATAGATGTGCAGTTAGGCCAGTAAATTATATAACTAAATTAAAAAAAAAAATCTATAACTAGATGTATTTTAACACTCTTTTCAAGTTGTTGCAAAAAATTTATTAATTGTTGCACGTTTTAGTGTTTTGGTTACAAGCCTATCGATTTTGATGTCGAGCGCTAGTTACTATTGGCTGGAACATGAATATTAATAGCGCACTAACTCCAGAACCAGTAGAGGGCCCAGTACAGGGGAAGCGAGGAGGATTTTTATCACTTTTGTGAAGGAAGAGAGCGATCGATGTCGTTTACATTAGTTTTCATATATAAATTCTCACATCTTTCAGCTACAGAACCCATAATGTTTTGATGTTTACCCTAGCTTAAGTTTTTAGGGTATATGGGGTTTTTTTTGACATTGTATTAGATATTGATTCACCGTCTTTTCTGTAGTTGGTGATTCCATGTCCTATATAGGTTCATCATATCTATCGGTTTGGTCTGGTACATACTAACAAGACCTAATGCATCCAGTTCTCGTTTCATTATCAAGGAGTGTGCGGAAATATAAAATTAAAAAAATATAGAATCTGATCTGACTTATAATATAATATTTATGAGATTTACTAATTATTAACTTTTATGTAGATATAAGGATTCGAAGGGCATTATTTGACAAAATTTTTGACCCTAAATATCACACCGTCAAATTAAGACTTGGTATAAAAGTATCCACCTTAACAGCAGAAATTGAACATGACAGCAACCAAAACCACCCCACTAAATGTAACTCTAAATTAGTAAAAACAGAAAACGTGCTCGTTGGCCAAGTCATTGTGGGATTTGATTAAAGCTATGCAAGCTAGATCGATAGTATTCACCTAATAGTCCCATGTGGGGTTTATCCTAGTAAGTCACTGTTAGCGATTAAACAAAACTAGAGAGACATTGTTACTTATTGTCGGCAACAATTTCTCAACTTAGACTCGCCTTTAGCAATTGAACCCTCTAAAAGCAATCTAAGTTGTTGAAAGATGACGTGATTGTTTATAAAAACAACTGAGTTCCTTGACAGCTGGTACAATGACCCGGACATTAGTTGAAAGATTCCCATATGGTTAATCTGAAGCAAGGCATTTTGTAATGTGGGGAACGCCTTGCCCTTAGAGTGACAGGCTAGAAAGGTAACGTATGTTCTTGTGATGTGTTACAGGATGACAATGGCGGCATTTATTCGCCGCCTCCTTTGACAACCATATTTTGATTGCTGATTTTATGTCTATTTATTACGCAGATATTATGGTTCCACGCATAGTGAAATAGGTAAATTCTAAAAGTAGGATAAAAATAATATTAGAGGAAGACAGAAGCATGAATTTGAATATCTATAGATTGCTTTGTGGCTTACTGCTTATATATGTCGATTAGGCAACTATCCATTTTTTTGGGTACAAGGTACCCAGCTACTATAAATTGTTGGCGTAATGGACATAATTGCATATGTTATTGTGAATCAGCTTGTGCACTTAAATGGTTAAAAAAATAAAAAAAAGATAGTTGACCCGCCACTCCCCCCCTCCCCACCAAGAAAAAAAAAAGCATTAAACGAGATTGGGGTGTTAGAGTTAAAGACAACAAAAGTTCAACTACACAAATACAAAAATAGTGGACTTTAATAGATATATATATATATACTACATATAAAATATTTTATATTATACATAAAATATCAATATATATATATATATAAATTATCTTATATGTAATATAAAAATCATTTATATTTACTTAAAAATATTACTTTTTTATTTATTTAAATTTTTTCAATTATTCATATAAAAAAAGCTATACACTAATTAAAAAATTCTTCACATTACATTTAACTAACCACACAAATAACAAAGACATCAAACTTCCTTATACAGTGGAGTGCATCCAATTCCGATGTATAATTAGAACATATATATATATATATATATATATAACTTAACTATTTAATTTATACTTAAACATTAATTTTAATTTATAACATATTTGATTTTACTTTACCGGCGGACTCAAACTCTAGCCTCTTTCCTCACACCCACAAAATGTAGTTATATATATATATATATATATTGGGAGTAAACACAAAATGCGGTTAGATGCAGAACATCTTTTTATGGTTACAATAAGAAAAGAAAAAATGGTCCTCCGATAGAAAGAGGATCTTCGGGCACAGGCTTTTATTACCAGACCACAGGAGAGTCCCTGGCGTGTCATGTATACAATCACTTACACGCCCAGTCAAAACAGAGTGGCAAAGTGGGAAGACAGTTTCAGGCTGGCAGCAACACGATTTGGAGCGGTACAAGTGAATTTTTGAACCAAGTGAAATGGGGACGAGTAGCAGCAATTAACAGATTTTGGTCCTTTTAGTATTTGAAAATTAAGAAGCAAGACGAACTTGAGCATTCCCAACAACAAAATCACCTCCCTCTCCCTCTCCCTCTCTCTCGGTGTCCATTATATGCGGTGCAGGCGGCGGGGCCATGCAATCAATGACGACCCACATTAATCAGAAGCACTTCTCCTATTTTATGCATCAATATTTAAGATCCAGTACTATCATAAATACATGAAATGAAACGTGAAACATTACTGTCAATTATAATTAAACCCATTATACAAAAGTACATGCCCATTTATAGTAAATAGTTTTTTTTTTTTGGGGGGGGTCCATTTCACATATTTTTATTTTTATTTTTTTAGTTTAACGTCAGACGGAATAATTGGGCTAGAACTTTTTCATACAATAAAGGGCGATTTTGTTCTGAATTCTGGGCTTAGCAATACCCAGTTGAACTAGTCAAAAGAGACCAACACCCATTGGGCCTACGCCTCCGGGACTGAGCCGAAATTGGCATGTAACGTTGGTTTGTTTCTCGTTCACAATCCACAAACTATGGAAATCTATACCATTTCACCCACCAAAATTTTTGGGAAATTGCGAGATTGTACATAATTTAACTGTCTTAATTTCAACTCCATTTAATTCACAGTGGTTGAAAACTCTATTCGACAACTTTGTTAACAATTAACATCATCTGCTAAACAGACAAAGCTGCACTATTACCATTTCAATTACTTGTTTGAAACGGAAACTCAAAGCTCTGACAATTGCAGATATTCTTTCTTGCAATCCAGATCGAAAACGAGAGACAGAACCTCGTCCCTGTTTCTTTCTTAAGTTGGTTGGCAACTTTTGTCGAACAGTTGGTGGCCGTGATAGTTTTAATGGACAAAGCAGACTACAAGCTTCTGCTCTCCTGCCCATCCGGTCTCACGCCTTCTCAGGTTCTTTCCCACTGTTTTCTTTTATTTTTTGGTTTCTTTTTTCCTTCTTGCTTTCGACCATTGCCTATATAAAGATTTATACGTATCTGACTCAATATATTCTTCTGGGTCAAAGGTATCTGTGGTTTTCAATCAATCGTACGACAGAATTCCCCATCCCGATCTTGCATTAGAGAACTCCATTGCTGAGGTTAGTGGATTACCTCTGTTGGGTCTTAAAATTATTGTCTTGTTTTGGTCTGAATTGTGCATTGGGTACCATTGTATGTGCTAATTGTAGTGAATTATTTGTGAGCATTGAACTATTCCATTGTGGATTTCTCTTTGGATGTTGATTGTATATTGCCTACTTCGAGAATGTCTGGTGAATGGCCTTAGTGAAGTTGTGTATTATTTTGGTCATCAAGATGATAAAATGCAGTGTCTAGTATTTTAATATCCGCAGATTTTGAAAACCTAAGGATCATTTTTGTTTTTTGTTTTTTTGTGGTTATTTTTTCTTCATTGATTTTGTCAGATATGGGATCAGAGGGTCCAGAAGAACACATCTTTGTATAATGGAAAAAAGTTTCGGGTTCGTCGATCTCCTTTGGCTATCAATTCTCTTTCAATTATACAGTTTTAGTGTGTGAGAATGACTAATCATGATTCTCGCACTATGATCTGGTGACATGCTGTTTAGCTTTGGAACTGTTGGATGAGCAGTGGACCTCTTCTAACTTATGCGTGTTTCATACAGCTGTTCTTGCACTAACAGTGTCAGCTGATATTGCATAATTCCATGTATTGTTAAATGCAAGGGAGATTCAGTCATTCTCCTTCTATAAAGAAGAACAGTGGCCAATTATCAGTTGAAGCAGGAAACCAATAATAAAATACAGCATGCAAAATGTTGAGGGCTTGCATGTGTATGATCTGTTTTGACTTCTGATGAATTTGTTATTACGTATCAATTACTTCGACTTTAATTTCCAGTATGGAGGGTACACTCTACAACTTGGAGACAGATCAGACCAAGATTCTCATGTATTGCTTCACCTTGGTTTGACAGATTATAGGTCTCTCTTTCTTTATCTCTCCCCCTCCCCTTTCATGTTTCTGTATGCTTCCCTATCTCTCTCTTGTTTTTACCCTTTCCATTTTTTAAAAAAGGAAAGTCATTGGCAACTAGCCATCCATTTTCCCAACCTTTCTTTTTTCTTTACCTTGTCTAAAGCTACAAGATAGTTTTAATATAAAAATAAAATATATATATATATATCACTGTTGGCATTAGTCTTTATTTGATTCACCTAATTCAGCTGTACCATTGATTTGTGCCTGTTGTCAGTTTTATAACCCTTGCCGTCATGCTGTACCACTGTTATGCAGGACCTTTATGGGAACAAACTTAAATCCTTTGTGGGAGAAGTTTCTTGTTCCATCGCAAGGTATTTCTCCAAGCATCTAAAATGTGCATCACTAAATACATCTTTCGTTGCTTCTGTTCCAGCCTTATGTTCCAGCATCAACAACTGCATCTTCGGCTCAAGATTTAGTCTTAGTCCCACATTAGTTGTGGTTTGCTAACTAGATTTTGTTTCTTCAGTGATGATTTACATCACAAATCTGTATCTTGTGCCTCTTTTTTCTTTCTAATTGCATGCCATTTTTGTGGTTGCAATTTTAAGTATACTTGTGCTGGTTGAATTTCAACAGCACAAGAATCAGATGGGATAGCTTCTTATGATTGGTATCATCATTTTCAAGTTTCCTCTCCTGTAACAATAACTTTCATGCTATGACTTCCACTTTTTGTTTGTAGATGACGCTATCCAGTGTCAACACACCTCAAGTCCACTAGGTAATGGTGCTGTTGTGGAGACATCTGACAAAAAAGTAGTCATGTTGCAAAGAAGTCAAAATGTTGGGGAATTTCCTGGATATTATGTTTTCCCTGGAGGCCATCCTGAGGTGCGAATCTGGAAAATATGATATGTGCATCCTTTCTTAATGGTTACCATTTGCGTGATTAAGACCCAGCCAGCTCTGTGACACATGTTGAGCCGTTCTTGTTATTTTTTCTGGCATACTTGATATGATTGCATTCTGTAATTTGTTCGTTTGGTGGAATTTCTTCATCATGTTTTTTCCAAACCACTTGAAGTGGTTCTTCTTTCCTCCTTCACAATGCATTCTATCTTCATTCTTTCGGCTGTTTGTCTGACAGTGATACATGTTTTATGAGTGGTATAATTTTACTTTTCTGATGGCTAACAGCCTGAAGAAATTGGACTAGCATCTCACCAAACTGGCGACAAATTTGCAGACATTGAGCTTATTAGCAAGAAAGTTTCTCTAGAAATGTTTGATAGCATTCTTCGTGAAGTCGTTGAAGAAATTGGAGTGCCTGCGGCATCTTTAGTGAGTGAAACTTCTTAATTCAAATTGAAGAAATTAATACTGATGCTTCTTTCTTATAAATCTTGTCACGTTAGTAGGAGCTTCTTTAGAAAAATTGTTGAAAAAATTCTTGGACTTTTACTCTTCCGTGCCAAAGCTTCTGCATTTAGGAGAAACAATGCTTTGCTCCCAGTGGCTTTGGAAAGACGGCATTCTTCACTCAACTGAATGATTTTTTCTGCAGTGTAATCCCCTTTTCATAGGTGTATCCCGCAGGGTCTTGAATGTTAGACCAACTGCTTTTTTCTTCATCAAATGCAATCTTCATTCAAAAGATGTTCAACAACTGTATTATAGTGCACAAGATGGCTTTGAATCAACCCAGCTTTATACTGTTGACCTGGTAAGCTCCCATTTCATACTCATGTTGAATTTCCACAATTAGTTAGCCTGTATGCATGAAAAAGTCAAAACATATGCCAAAGCCGGTCTTGTTGAACCTTGCTCCTTGACCTTATGTAAAGCCTTGTGACTTTTTATCCCATCAAGTCAACAACCAAACACTGAAACTAGCCCCAGTTAGGCATTTGCCATTAACAACTGTTATCAAAGCATTTATCTACTTAATTGTCATTAAGTGGTAGAATACATATAGATGCACTTGATCGCAAAGGTTCTGCAGAGGGCATCAAGTTGCAGCGTGGAAATTCAACAGTGTGTGAAATGAATGTATGGGCTATTGATTTGCCTCATTCCAATGTTGTGGCAGAATATTTTGTGGTTGCAGCAGTGGGAGTATAGTTGACGGGTGCTAATTTATTGAACTCCAAAGAATACAGGGAGCATGAAAATTTTGCATATAAGGTTTTTACAAGAATGAAACTGCTCACCCATTTTCCTTTTTCCTGTTATGCATTGGAAAGAGGTAATTTTATTCGTGAGGTGACTTCAGAGGATATTGCCTAAACTATTGCAGTAGGTATTCAATAAATTTCAGTCCGTTGATTTGCTGTCCATATATCAGGTTGATTTAGAGAAAATGGCATCTAAAATGCCTGGCTGCCATCAAGGTGGATATGCTCTCTATAAGATGACGTTCTTAGAAGCTTCAAAGAATATCTGATGGTTCCTTACAGTAAGGGCCAACCTCACCGTCTTGGGCTCTCAGCAGTATCTGTGACAGCATGTTGGCTTTGACTCTCGTAACCCTGGTGAATTTGGACTTACCACGATAACATGAAGGTCGTGGTTTGATTCTTTCAATGTTTATTCTCTTCTTTCCACTACATATTGGTGAGCTTGTAATATTTTTTTAGTGCATATTATTAAGCTTGTAATTGGATGTGGGAGATTACAGGCTTCATGGCATTTTGCTTTTGAAACGATAATATCAGTAACGATTATATGCACTATATCGGGATTACTGATTGTTGATTATAAAGCATTATATCCTTAATTATAGCAGACCCGACGAAAAAAATTGGTGGAATTCAATTCAGTCCAATTCGATATTTTTTAATTCCTTTGTGTAGTATTGCA
Source organism: Bruguiera gymnorhiza (assembly GCA_020883675.1). Taxonomy (NCBI): domain Eukaryota; kingdom Viridiplantae; phylum Streptophyta; class Magnoliopsida; order Malpighiales; family Rhizophoraceae; genus Bruguiera; species Bruguiera gymnorhiza. The sequence continues at coordinate 1,930,380 of JAIRCJ010001042.1, read as the reverse complement.
ATTTTTTGAAAATTCAAGAATTCAATTGGATTTTTACGCTTTGAAAGAATAAGCTAGCATGCTAGCATAAAGTTGAATTGAACTATACTGTGAAGTTGGTACCTAACGGACCTGTTGGAGACCGTATTGTATTTCGGCCTGAAGTATAGCCAAGGCTTCTACTATGGGATTATCCCCCCTTCCCCCATTTTTACCACTTTTTCTTTCTTTTATGCATTTCCTATCCTGGGACTGGCCTCCAACGCTTTCCCTGATAGCTGCGAGAGGGAAGCAATATCATAACGAGTGATCCCTATCTGATTCATGGCCTGCAAGGATGGGCTTTCATTGACCATATCCCATTTGGAACCCAATCCACCACTCCTGATTTGCATTTTGTAAATCCACGTCAGGAACTCGCGTTCATCCAGTGAAAGCCCTTTTAGAGGATGAACGGGACAAAATGAATGTAATGACTTGATGGCTACAAGAGTGAGAGTCTAGGAGAAAAGTTGATGGCTCAAACTCAATTATTTCGAATTCTCACTAAATGTGAACTTCAAGTCTTAACATCTAAAAGAAAGGTAAGCGCACAGTTACATCCTAATGGAGGATATCGCTGGCCAAATTTAAGGCAAGAACAGCAACCAACAATTTTGGCATAAACAAAGGGGCAATATTTCCCGGTAGTTCTGCCCGTATTTTTATTTTCCGCATAAATACAATGACTTAATTGGGAATCTCGTTATATTCGTTATTTGGACAAGGAAAATGATGACTAGATGCAAGAACATGTCACGGTATTGACTGACGCAAGACTGATGTCACCCGTAATAAAATAATACTTTTTCTAAAGTTTTTTATTTTTATTATTTTTTTGGTTACAAAAATCAAACGATGTGCAAAAAACAAAATAAAATATACAACTAGATTGAATAAAACATAAAAGAAAAATATTAAAAAGTGTAATATCATGAAATACTATTCTTATTACACTTTTTTGTCGTATTTTGTTTGGCATATATATATATATATTTTAGTCCCCGTATGCATCATAACTTCTCTAGATGAACCTCGCGTGGCTGCTGCATCTGGTTCCTGCGTCCACTACCGGACAACACTCCTTAGATAAAATGCATGTGCATATTATCAGTTTCTTTTACTAATCATGCTTGGCGCGTGCAGTTACAGCCTTTGGAAAGTGCTCGTGGGACGCGATGAAAAATTTAAAAAAAAAAAAAACAGTTTTGTTTTTGCCTAACCTTTGTCGGGCAAAAACGTGGGTGCTGCGGCGTCCGCCCAAAACCCCGCGCTCGACACTATGGGCCCACCAAGTGGAAGGCAGCTGGGACACCATTTTCGTAAGTAGTGATGGTAAATAGTTGCAAGCGAGTGAAAAAATAATAATAATAATAACAAATATATATATATATATATATATATATATATATATAATTTATTTTTGCTACTCTAAATTTATTGGCATTTCAATTCTTCCTTTAAATTACATTTTAAATAAAATTCAAAGTGATTCGAGACTTTCTTCCTTTATTTGCTTGTATCTTTTTATTTATTTATATTTTCATGTCAACCCTCTTCTTCCTTTTATCTTCCCTCTTCCAAACCATAGGTTCGGATTTGGTTCATAAATTTTAGATAAATTGGACATTGCCAGTCGTTCAGTTTTGATTTTTCATGTGTAGAATTTGGAATGAAGGTGTGCTGCCTAATCTTGTAATCCCATTAAAAAATACCTATTGTCAAATAACATTTTGTAATTTTAAATTTATCTGAAAACCCAAATTAATGAGTTGAGAAGCATATAACAATTATAAATTTATATTCTTTAACATTCATCGAAATGAAATAAATCAGAATAACAATCTTATAAAATATTAAGGTGACATTTTGACCCAGAGAATCATCTAAAAAAAAAATAGTGTAAGAAGCCGTGAATCGCCTGCATACAATCATTTTATCCATTTGCGTTACGTGGGCTAGCCATCTAAACAATTGTTTAATCTTAAAATAAATAGGGATGTTGGGGGTGGAAATAATTCAAACTTAATCTTCAATTTATGAAATTTTCCATTATTTAACCCTTCATTTATATAGTGAAAAATGAATGAAAATTGGATATGAGTTGAAAATCAATTCCGTAAAAAATCCTAAAGTAAGTTTAAAATTGACTTTTCAAAAGTAGCATCTTTCTTAATATTTTCAACTAGTTTAGTGGCAAAACCTCTAACTAAAAGCTTGCTTTGGCTTCAAATCTTGTCTAAATTCTACGAATCTAAAGAGTTACAACAAGTGAAAAAAGATTATCACTTGTTGTAAAGAATTACTTTTTTTTTTTTAAAGAAAATTACTAATCTCTTTCCATAAAATTTAAGTAGACGCATTTATTTCACTTTTCGATGAATTTGTAATTCCACAATAATCATGGTTTGTTTAATATTGTAATAAATTAGCCCCAAAGAAAAAAGCGGGAAAAGAAAATAATAACCAAAGGGTCAAACGGCCCAAAAGAGTCAACCAGTCGAGAAAACACGATCACTCGCACTTGGGACATTTTAGGCGCGTGGTTCTGTTATGACCGTTGTTGTCCAATGGCCAAAACCATCTCCTAGTTTTGCCTCTCCGCGTCCTCTGTCTCTATCTCTGTCCCTCTCTTCTCTCTCTCTCTCTCTCTCTCTCTCCATTTTTCTGGCTAAAGAAAATCATAATTTTAAAGTTGTCATCATCAAAACCTTAACAAAAAGTCTGCCTCTTTGATTCATTGGCTAGATTGATTCTTATAATATGTACTCTTTTGGGGTTTGATTTAGATTCACATAAAAGTTTGGTGCATTACTCCTTCATTTTTTCTTGGCTTTTGCTTCTTTGTTGCTAATTTTCCGTTTCTTCCATTCCCATCTTTCAAATATAATATGGCCTGCTAGACTAGTTCACATGTTCATTTAATATATATTTCTAAAATACATTACAGAGTGTTTTTGGTTCTTCTTTAGAGAGGCAGCACCTGAATTATATGGGTTCTTTGGTTTTTGATTGAGGAGATGAAAGGAAGCTCCTTTCTTCAGACCCAGGTAAAAATGATCTCTCTTTTTTCTTTTTCTTTTCTTCTTTTTTTTTTTTTGGTTTCCTTCATTCATTCAATCTTCATTTTCATAGCACAAAAATGGCTTGTGGGTTAATTTCATTTCATCTTATTTTTTAGCTGGGATAGAAATTGGCAATGATGGAAGATGATCTCAGGGACGAGATGGGTTTAAGGATTATAACATAGGTATAGTTGACAAGTTTTAACGTCATATTTTTTGTTGCTGTTAGCAGGCCTATAAGTTAGGATGCACGAGAGTCCAGAACCAAACGTGGGAGGGAGGAATCATCTTCAGGCAACTGGAATTTCTTCCCAGAGTTTCACGAATAAATAATGAGTCCTGTGGATAAAAGATGCAAATTTTGATCTAGGTTTTTGTGGGAAAGAAGAAAAAGGCCTGAGATTCTGATTAGAATAGCAGATCCTTGACAATTAGATCCAATGGAGTCACCCGCCGTGCCTGCCACTTCAGCGCCAAGGAAAAAGATGACTAAACAATTGACAGGAAAAAAGGATGATACCCCTTTGCACACTGCGGCTAGAAATGGAAATCTGGCTGCTGTTATGGAGACTCTCGCTGATACTGGAGAAGAGGAGCTAAAGGAGTTGTTAGAGAAGCAAAACCAAGCAGGAGAGACCGCCCTTTATGTAGCAGCAGAATTTGGTCGTGATGATGTAATTAGGGAGATGATCAAGTACTATGATCTTGCCGATGCCGGGATCAAAGCTAGAAATGGGTTTGACGCATTCCATATTGCTGCCAAGCAAGGCCAGATAGGTATTTTCGGTATTGTCCGGTCGTTCATTTGAGTATTGCTTATCAGAAAGCCATTTTGATCTCTGGTTTCCACTTTTGCAGAGACACTGAGGATACTAATGGAGGCCCATCAGGAATTGGCTATGACTGTTGATTCATCAAACACTACAGCTTTACACACAGCTGCAACACAAGGGCACATACAGATAGTGAATTTCTTGTTGGATGCAGGGAGTAGCTTGGCTACTATTGCAAAGAGCAATGGCAAAACCGCGTTGCATTCTGCAGCCAGAAATGGGCATTTCGAGGTTGTGAGAGCACTTCTGACAACCGAGCCTCTAATAGCAACAAGGAAAGATAAGAAGGGGCAGACAGCACTTCAGATGGCGGTGAAGGGGCAGAATATAGAGGTTGTGGAGGAGCTGATCAATACAGAACCATCATTGGTAAACATGGTTGATACAAGGGGCAACACAGCATTACATATAGCAACCCGAAAAGGAAGAGCTCAGGTGAGTTATCACTTTTCCAGTAACAAAGAGTTGGTCTTGTGTAATGCAGCACAGGAATTATAGCAGTCAAGCTTGCAGTTTTAAGTGAATTCCTTTTCCAATTATTGATTAACTGACCCTTGATAAGCCCGGTTGCTGTGAAAGTATGATCACTAATAAAGTGTTGAAAGGTTAGCATTGAAAGCAACCTCCTAGCATCACCCCCCAATCCCCCACAAAAAAAAAAAGGAATAAAAAATCTCGAATATGGTAAATTTAAGAAAGAAAATAATCCATCTAATCAACCACAAATAGTTTGTTTTTGGTACGTTGGAAAATATCAAGCACAAATAGTTTGAAATCGAGCAAATTTGGCATAAACTCTTGCTGTTATAGCAGCAAACTGAATTATGTTGATAAGCAGCAGTTTTATCCGTTTTTCAGATCTATACTTCCTCTGTGAATTTTGACCTCCTGCTCATGTCATTACTGTTTTGAAGAATTGCTTCAAAAGATCCCCTTAGTCATTGGTCAATCCTGATGGTTCCAAAACGTAGCTCAAAAAATGAACTAAAAAGTTCAATTCTCTCAACTGGTGAATATGAGAAGGACAGGTTGACATAATAATTTTCTAATTTTGCAGGGTGTCATGTTGCTACTAAGTCGTAAAGAGACCGACACAAGAGCTGTCAATAGGGCCGGGGAAACTGCTCTCGATACAGCCGAGAAAACCAGGCACCCTGATGTTGCAGCCATTTTGCAGGAACATGGAGTTCCAAGTGCCAGAGCACTTAAGCCAGAAGCAACAAACCCGGCACGCGAGTTGAAACAAACTGTAAGTGACATAAAACATGAGGTCCACGACCAGTTAGAACACACCTGCCAAACCAGAAAGCGTGTGCAAAACATTGCTAAGCACCTCAACAAGATGCATGCAGAAGGCCTTAACAATGCCATAAACTCCACAACTATCGTAGCTGTCCTTATTGCCACAGTTGCCTTTGCAGCCATCTTCACTGTCCCTGGCCAATATGTTGACGATCCAGGAGACATTCCACCCGGACAGTCTCTTGGGGAAGCACATATAGCTCGAAAGGTCCCATTCATAATATTCTTCATCTTCGATTCAATTGCCCTCTTCATTTCACTGGCTGTTGTGGTGGTGCAAACCTCTGTTGTGGTCATAGAGAACAAGGCAAAAAAGCAGATGATGTCCATTATTAACAAGCTCATGTGGATCGCTTGTGCGCTTGTTTCAGTAGCCTTTCTGGCATTATCATTCATTGTGGTCGGTGAGCAGGAGAGATGGCTAGCAATTGGTGTGACAATCACCGGAGCAACAATAATGGTTACAACTTTGGGCACAATGTGTTACTGGGTAATCAGGCATCGGATTGAGGCCTCAAACATGAAAAACATACGAAGATCGTCACTGGGAAGCAGGTCGCGATCTTTTACAGTTTCTGTAATGTCGGATACTGAGATCTTAAACAATGATTTCAAGAAAATGTATGCAATTTAAGGTTCACAGCACTAGAAACTCTGGCAGCATAATGCAACAGACACAGATTTTTCTATCTTTTCTATAAATTTAACTCGGAAATGTACATTTCTCAACGAGCCTGCCACGGAGTTCTTCTGTCCTAAAACAACAACATTATATGTTATCAATTAAATCTTAACGTCTTAACTTTAGTTATTAGATTCGTTGTTATAAGTTAAAATTGACGACACATGGCCTTTGTTTGTAAAATTTATTTGTAAATTGTATATAATGCTTTTGCCATCCAACCAAAGATCATAGTTGTTATTTATTAGGCCGAAAAAAAAAAACATGATACCCCGTTCATAATTATTAATATGGCTTTTTTTTTTTTTGGCTTTATAAGGTTATGTAATTGCACGCTTTCATAAAAAAAAAGTGTAACCGCATTTATTTGAATCAAATAAAATTTTAAAAAAAAAATAAAGCTACCAAAATCTGGATTTCATTTTTAAGTCATACAGTTGTTTTTATTTTTGTTTATTTTTTAACATGGTTCATGCATTTAGTTTGTCAAAAAGACAATGAGCTTTTATGGTACTCGGGATATTAACAAAAGAGAAGTCATTTTGTGAACGTGGGGTCTACATAGCTATAGCCCTCGAGTTGTGCAATGTCTTTTTTATTGTAACCAAGCCCAACTACTTGGTCAAGAATTGTTTTTCTGGGAAAAAAAAAAAAAAGGGAAAACCCATTTCACATTGTAGTCACTTCGAAGTGGGATATATTAAAGTTGAAAACCGAATAAGAGCTTGAAATGATAAGCAGGATGATTTGTGGGGTTTTTTTTTATGACGTAGGTCTAATTTCCAATTTTTATGTCGTCACTTCTCTTAAGTTGAAATATATTGGTGTTACTAATTACAATTAGGTCGAATAATTTAGTTAAACTACAGATATTAAATTTTACGTTAAATAATCAGTGTGATGAATTTGTTAAAAAAAATTATTTAATTTTATTAATACTTAAATATTCAATTTGATATAAAAGAAATTAAATTAAGATATTAATAAGTAATTTTTAATTTAAAATTTTAGATACAGTGACTAATATAATTTATTAAAAAAACTTACAATAAAATAATTCATGGTCCATTACATTTATTTCCAACTTGTTGGAACAAAGAACTAAAAGAAGCAAAACACAAATTTTGACTTTGGAAATTTTGCTTGCTGAGAAAATTATATCCACACCACTCCATATTGGATGAATAAAATGTACATTCATTAAAACGAAGAACGTGGGCTAAAAAGTGTGAAGGGAGAATTTTTAATTCCTGCTTCAATTCTGCTGCCTGCTATTCTGTCCCTGTGTGTCAACTTGGTTAACGATCTCTGTAGCCCCTTGTTCCTGGACGTTGACCCTGATTTCATTGACCTGATTCTCTCCATAGTTTCCTACCACTGCATTCGTTGGTGATCCATGTGCTAGTGGTCTTGCCTCATTAGGCACATTGGCTCCACCAGTTTGTCCTTAAAGAAACAACAAAACTTTGTATTAGAAATTCCTAATGTAAAAATATCCACACACAAAAAAAAAAAAAAAAAAATTCGTTGACGAATTTTAAATCTGAATTCACATTATATATTTGTAGTTTTCATTATAGGTTAGGATGACGAATTGAAAGATTAAAAATATATAACTAATTTCCGATTACATTACGTGCGTTGCCCAAGTCTGAATGTGCTGAACGTGTCCGCATAACTTTTGTAATGTAAGGATAGCTGGCTAAATTTGAATGTGGCTTGCCTAACCTGTAGCCATGGCTGCTTTTTTTCTCTTATTGCGGAAGACCGCCCACAATCCCACAGCCCACAGAATAACGAAAGTTGGGATTATGGATCCAAGAATTGCTGGAAGCTCGCTCCTTTTTTGGTTGCTGCCTGAAGGGGTTGCCTGGCATGAATTGCCAGAGACACACAAGTTTGGATTGCCTGATACCCTGTAATTAATCCCAGGCACACCAGCCTATAAGATTTAAATGTTAAGGATGCAGAAACAAAAACTAAAATGCACCCGCGAAACTTACACTAGTTTCAAGTTTCTATTGTTTGATATTGAAGTCGGAATTGCTCCGCTGAAGGCATTGTCTGCCAGATTCCTGAAGGCGACAAGAAAAAGTGTTACTCTTCAAGCAACTATATAGACTTGTAGCTGATTTAAGAAAAATAAAAACGAGTAAGGATCTTACAGTTCTTTCAGGTTGGGAAAGTCGCCAAGGAAATCAGGAATCTCTCCAATTATGCTGTTATTGTGCAAATCTCTGCAGATTAATGCGAAACAGAATTAACCCTGTTAGAATCGGAGAAAGTGTCATTTTCGGGAAAAACGGTCTACATCGGATTTTCTTTAAACCCACCATGCGAGAGAATTTTGTACACTAAAACTCTTTTTTATCTTTTTTACCATATGGTTTTTGTTTTTGTCCTTTGTATATTGTTATTTGACGTACATGGTCTCAAGAGCATCCATTGAACTAAAGTCCGGAAGTGCGCCTGAGAGATCAGAGCTACCAAGATGCCTGAATCCCAAAAAAAAGAAAAAAAAAACGAAGATTAATACTAAAAAAAACGAGAATTGAATTCAAGAGGAAATGAAACAGAATTCTAAGATCAGCTAGCTAGAAAGATATCTATAGCATACAATGCTGTGACGCGAGGAACAGCGCCGGAGCCACAATTGAGCCAATCCCATGTATACGGAGAAGGGAGACATGGATCTCCAGACCAATCCTGTAACACGCTGAATTGAGTTTGCCATTGGCCTAGACCATCCACTGTCATATCATAAAATTTAAGCAATTCAGTTTTTCACTCTATTAATGTGTTATTGTTTTAAAAGAAAATATTTATTGGGATGTAAATTGCTGAATGCAGATACCAACCATCGTTACTGTTAGTCCCGTCTGTCAGTGGATTGCTAACTTTTAACACTTCTGCAGCATTAATCAGAGGAGGGAGCGTAGAATCTGTGGTGGCCACCAAAGAAAACACGGTGTTTGCTGAAGCAGAGATGTTATAGATAGTCTTCTCTTCCACACCTGCATATGGCGGACTGATGGTGTTCGAAACAGACTTGTTGTTTATGTAAATCTGGAAGGATCTTGTCTGGCTCGTATTGAGCCGAATCACCTCTGAGAAGTACAGGTTGATGTAAATGGGGATTGCTTTAGTTGGCAGAGATGGGATTAAGTTTATTACAGAACTTCCTGTACTAGTAATTGCATTCTGTAGCACTTCCTTTGGTGGACTGTCGTCTATGTTAGTTGCAATGAATGTTTCCTGACTTGTGATAACAGTTAACCCATTACCAGCTCTTGCCGGAACCCAAATTCGATCATAAGGATCAGCAATGTACCTGAACGTCATTCCAGAGCTATTAGTTACTTTTATCAGATGCTATTAACTTATCAGCTATCAAAATTATCAAATCTATTCAAATTTTGTTTACCTTACAATTTGGTTGGCACCATAAGCAACCCTGGACAACAAAAACAAAGCGAAATTTGATTCAACCGAACTATACATGTTTGAATCCAAGCTGCGGACCTCAAGAGCCGAAATGAATGGAAGCTGGTCAGGCCTCGTTTGAGCGAGACAAACACTTATAGAATCTTTCTTGGTAACATAGGTCACTTCATAATACACAAGCCTGTCCAGCGAGGTTTGGACCGTGGCCCAAAAGTTGCCATCAAAATGCATATCAAAAGAAGGAGGAGACTTTCTGTTGTCATAATTTCCGTAGAAGAAGCTAGCCCGGACTAGCACTTGGCCGCCCTTATCGGCCGGTATGGAGTAGCAGTTCTTTTTCCGAGATGTGAACACCCTGAGAGTGCTCATTACACGAGACACTGAATTCCCGTTCTGAACCACCTCGGATCGGCCGTTTTGGACAAGGGTTTCATCTCCCTGCCATATTACTGAATTGTCGTCGGTGTAAGAGCCGGATGCTCCACAATCAATGCTTAAGAAGACTGCAAGTTTGTTCCCGACATTTTTGGTGTTACATAATTTGTAAAAGGAAGAAAATAATTATAAAAGGTACAATAAAAAAAAAAAAAAACAGAAGAGGAAAAATGAAAGCTTACCGTCTGCGTATGCTTTTGAAGCAAATAAAGCTATTGCAAAGAGTAATACATGGCTCCTAGCCATGGCGTGGCGGACTGAGGATTGAATGCGAATTAATGAGGCTTAAATGTAGCTTATCACTCTTATAGAATGACAACCGATTTTGTACCTTTATAAGGAGCTAGCTGTGGACTACACGAGGTTATGTCTGGGGTAGGTGGGTCGATGCTGATGAATGATTCATTTCCATTGGCTGAATTTCTCTGCATATGACGAGCTTAATTCATTCACTCACGGTTAGCACACGCTTTTAGTACAATTGCTACAAGCTTTAAAGTTTAAGGTGAATTAATAATATTGAATGTATAATACTATGTTCTAAACTCTTTAAACTCAAGATAGAAAATTAAGGTGGAAATATTATGAGAATTTAATCTGATTTAATAATAATTTAGTAATATATTTTTTAAAAAAATATTAGATGAAAATATTAACAAATAATTCTAATATTAACTCACAAATAAGATAATTGATAAACTTGTAAACCACAAAAAAAAAAAAATGATTTAACAATAAATCATTCATTCTTCTACTTTCTATTCTGGGTGAAATATGTGACAAAAAAATTAAATTATTTAAAGCAAATAGCAACCCTCACCGTAATTTCCATTCCATTATTTTGGATTCTTACTTATTGTTGAGGTTGACTTCTCTGTGCCTGCTAAATTTTGGAAGGTCTCTGAAGGGGAAAACACGACTTTGCCACCCGCTAGTCATCCATACAACCGTTAGGCGTTCAGAGGACGCGGCAATGAAGTTGACTTTTTGTTTTTTTTGTTTGCCTTTTTTAAGAAGAAGATGAAGTTGACTTTGGATAAGCTGAGTCAGTCAACCAAATTAACAAATTGTTAAATTAATTTTCTCATCATCCTCATTTAGTTAGGTATCCCGTGTCCGCCGTACATGAACGCGCAAGAATATAAGGTGATGTTCATTTCATTCCTCGTGATAACGTTACTGGCTATGATAGATTATTTATTACAAGAAAAATAATAATAATAATAGTAATGGGTCATAAGAAAAGATTAAAAAAAAAAAAGAAGAAGACATAAAAACTATGGACAGAATAGACAGAGTGCATATGAGCCATCAGTAAAAATTGATCATCATAATAATCAATAATTATCGGTGGTCTAGATTATATGCTCATCCACTTCGTCCATTATTTCTCTGTCCTCCTAACAAGACTCTTCATTTTCCAAGGCTCGGATGGTTCTACCTGATAATAAATGGAGAGAGGGTTAACTGGTCTCCCTCTTAGTCATTCTCGTATCGATATATGACTATATAATTGGTTAATTGCACTTGATAATCAGTGGACAGTGGTTAATTTAACTTCGTTAATTGATCGACGGGGCTGGTGTGACCACGACAAAATGGCCCAATGAAATAGAATATAGTCATATATTAGTAATCTAATATCAACTTTATTAAAAAAGACCATGAGGAATATGAGAAAAAAAATTCAAAAACCATTATTCAGTTTTCAATTTTCAGCTCAATTAACTTCTAATTTAGTCACTATAAAAATAAAAAATAAAAAAAACCCCCCCTAATTTAGTCACCATGAAAAACTTGTAATTTAGTCTCAAAACCACTTTTGTCACCAATTGGTCCCTTAACCTTCTCTTTTGCATTTATTCTCGTCCTGCACTCAATACTTTACAGGCAATTTATTAAGTAGTTCTCTTTTTAATATTAATGTTGTTCAATCTAGCAATTAAAATTTTTTCAGTTAAGTACCAAACATTACGATTTAGTAACAAAGTGACTGAATTTTAAATTCGATTCAATAAATTTAAATACACTATTATAAAATTTATTATTTCGATAATGGGCAATTTTAAAGTACTAAACTATCTTTTCTATTTTATAAATAAAAAAAAGGGTTTTCGGTTAAAATAAATTTTGATTATATCAAAATCTAGACTTAAAAAGGATCTAAATTGGAGTGAAATAGAAATCTATGAACCATCTTAAAAATTGGTCTAATTAAATAAAGAAAGATCCCTCCTCAGATTTATTAGTTACCAATGCGACGAATGATCCACCTAACATCTATGATTTAATGTGGAGATTTTGAGATTAGATGGAAAACTAGTCAAAGGATCGGTCCATTTGACTGTACAAAAAATAACCTACATCACAATCCCCGCTTTCATATTTCAATTGAGGCGATAGCTCTATAATTGAGGATATGGTTGGCTCACCACGATAAATATATTTTTGACTTTAAATTATTTAATTTTTAATATAATTTTAGACATTTGAATAATTGCAATTAAGTTTTAAATATTGATTTTTTTCTCAATTAAACACAATTAATAACAAAATGCAATCAAATAATTAACTTATTACATTAACCGGACAAAAAAAATAAAATAATCAAAATACATATTTAAAAGCATATTTCTCAAAATGTGGCTCTTATTTAATTTTTTTCTTTTTTCTCGAGTTGCTCTGGAAATTTTTAACATTAGTTCATAAAAATGGATCCCATTATCTCTTAATTCCTTCGAAAATACTTATTTCTTTGGAAATACTTATTTTATTTCATTACATTGCGATGCGATGGTATTATTTCACTGTTGACCTTGTGTTTTTAAATAAGAATTAATTATAATTCGTTACCATTTTTTATTTTATCCGGATGTGTTCACTCTCGGATGATGAGCCATGAGAGAGAGCGGAGTGCTCTGTACTGATTTCCAATAGCGAAAGTCGGGATAAATCAGTAGGATTTTATGAACTAATGTTAAAATTGCTGTGCGAAAAGGTGATGGATGGCTTAGAGAAATCAGATTAATGCGCTATATATATATATATATATATATATATATATGGATGAATGGCTTAGAGAAAAATTTAATACAATTTTTTAGACGATGTAGTATACTTTTTTTTTTTTTTTGAAAAATGCCAATAATATATCTGGAAAAATGTAATGCAGTACACTTTTTTTTAGATAATGCATTATATTTTGGATTTTGAAAACCAGCAGTTCTACAGTTGGAAAAATGTAAGGTATTATATGTTTTTAGATAATGCAATACATATTTTCAACGAGACATTATGTTTTTGAAAACACGCGTTACATTTTGAAAAGGACACGTGGGACACGCACGTATGAGCACAATAATTTCCTTTCAGAACAGAAATTTTCCTCGTGTTTTCGGGGTCATGAGATGGGTTGGGTAGGTATGGAATGTTTTAGTGATTAGCATAGGTATCAGATCCGACCCGATTCGGTGTCTGGGTTACCAATGATCCAATAACTTAAATTGTTAACCAAATCAATAGTTGGATCGGATTTCATAACGGTGAGTGATAGTAAGATACTGTATTTATTTGAAGTAACTGCATTTATACCGTACCAAAAATTCAGGTCCTTGAAGAGACAGGAGGCAATGGCACTTCCCCAGTTCTTGGGGCAACATTTGATTTATGTTTTTAAAAAAACATCAGCTTTTGTAAAATTTTTTGATATTATCTTATGACATTTATAGCCGAATATGATTTTGGAGGAAAATCAGTAAATTTGAATAATCCTGAACTGCAAGACTTTCCTGAAACCATTCTGCCCATCTCAGGATGGGTGGGGGTTTGAACCGCTGGACGGCTCCACTTTTTGAGGAAATCTATACACATGGCATAACTAACAGCAAGAAGAATCAAAGCTCTTTTTTTTTTTTTGTCTATTCCTTTGCATACTTTTGGGTTGGAGCATGTTCTGGGGATAGCGTGTGGGATGACTGTCCATTGTTATCGATAGGAGGTTCATTTCTGAAACACTGACAGAGATTATCTGTCAGAGTTTATTAACTTCATTAATTTATTTGAGAGCATAAGCCAATAAAAGATTTCTTCTTTTTTGTTAATCATTACGATTCTCATACATATTAAATTATTATTATACAAATCAATTTTTACATATTGTATTGATTTCATCTTTTTAACCCGATTACAGATAATTTACTGACATTAGGATCAAAGGTTTTTCATTACATTTAAGCATCGTTCTATAATGTAAGATCTCAAGTAACATAATTTGAATCATGGCAAGATCCATGTATTTTGTCTCCAACCTTTGCAACCATCTTTTTGGCGTATTGTTTCTTTTTGATTAATTAGCTTCGATTGAGATTTAAATTTAAGAATTTTTTTTTTTTTGTTGCACTAGATGTCAACAGCCTCAAAAGCTCCGATCCTTCGCCTCCGTTCTTATTATCTATTTCCCCAATGTTTTCTCTTTTTTGTGTCTTTGTCAGTTGAAAGCGATAACAGTGCAAGGGACATTACAAATTTTTGTTATCCTGCAGCTTGACTGGTTATGGACTTACCTCATTGTTTTTATTGTCTGTTGTTACGACTTGTAATTTATATTAGAATTCAATCTTCACTTTCTTAAATGCAATTCAATTATTGAAACTACGTCAGAAAGAAGTGGTTTTTATGAATCTTTTAGTATTATTCGCTAGATGAGAAATACGAGACTTGATTAACATGGTGTACTATAAATTAATCGGTTATATTATATAGTTAATGGAAAGAGCAAAAGTAGTGGCTTTCCTCTTCGAGTTACCGACGATCTTTCTATTATAATCATACGATATAGGAAATTACACCTTCTCCTCGTCAACTCCGAACCACCACTTGTCGATTAGCCAACGATAAGTCTCTCTCGCAAGGCACTCTGCTTGACGACGGTCACGCTACGCAAGACTAACTCTGAAAGCGACGGAAGAAATTTAGGTGTAAAGATCTCAAGTTCTAATTCTCATTAAATCTTGTAAAAGATAAAATAATAATAATAATAATAATAATAATAATAATAAAAGAGAAACTAAGATTAAGTTTTTTCATGAAAAATGGGTGGACTCTTTTTTTTTTTTTTTTCATTTTTGGGTTGTGCAGATCAATTTACCCGCGACTATAGGATTTTAGAAGAATTAACTTTATAATCTCCGCCGACACTGAGAAATCATGAGAGGGTAAAATCATGACCTGAAAATAATCTTCCTAAAACCACCTTATATTTTGATATATTATTTTTTGAACTTACGCTTATGAATAGACAAGTTTAAGCACCACCCTCTTCGCATCATGATATTTCCATTGCATTTTCACGTGGCAGCTTGAAATAAATAATAAAATGATTAAGATTATCCCACAAATCTTTTTCGCCTATCCTTACTTTATCCTTACTTTTGCCTTCTTTGTTTTTTTTTTTTTTTTTTTCTGTGTCAGTTACGCTTGCTTCCCCAGAAACATTAATTAATAAAAATTAAAGCGGAAACGCCTCTCCATAACTTTGTTCCTCTGCTTCCACTAACTGTCTCTTTATCACCAGACCAGCCTGTTTCTTCATTTCTTCACCTACTTTCCATTAGGCTATGGGGTTAAGCTCACAGTGATTTACCACATGCAGCCGGGCATATTCACTAAAATAAGCTTCAGCTGGTCAGGCTTCAGAAACAGCATAGCTGGTTCATGCTTTCTGGACTCTTTTTCTTACACGCTTCTCTGTTTTCTGTTTTGTTTATTCTTTTGTTCGATCGTTTGTTGATTGTCTTGGTTCCCTAGCAATTGACTTATTCGCAGAAAAATCTAGGCATCTGTTCATATCTGGGGTTGGCGGACAGTTCAAGCTAGTTTTGTCCTGATGATTTTTTGATGGTTATCTTTTGTTGGTCTTATTCAAATTGAAACTCTTTTTTGGACTTTATGTCTAAAAGGGTTGCCCCAGATTTGCCTTATGCTCAGGAATTCGTTTCCGTGTCTCTCTCTATTGGTGCTCGAATGATCTCAAAAGGTGTCATCTTTATCCATTTTCATTGGATATGTTTGAGAGTCCTTAATTCAATATCTGCGATTAGAAACTATTAGTTCCTTGTATTGCTTTTAGAAAGTCTAGATTTTTCTCTATTACTCAAATCTTTCATTGTCCTTTAGGTTTGTAGGATTGATAGCTAAAATTTCTTGACGTGCTCTTGCTGTACCAGAACCTTGTATTTCACTCCCTTAGTCACTTCTTTTCATTGGTTTCTCATTTTGTTCTTCATGGGTTTCTGAGTTTTCTTCTATTGTAATTGATTAGTAGTCACTTCTATATTGTTCTATGCTTATAAGAATCATAGGGTCTCGATAAGTTCAGAGAGAATCCATCTTTTTGTTCCTTGATAGATCTTCACATCTCTTTGTGATGGATAATAGAGGAGTTAATTTCTTTTATTTCGTTTTGTCAATCTTGAGTTTGGCATGTGTATCTAGAGGCTTTACACCTGCAGACGATTACCTTATAGATTGTGGATCACCCACTGATGCTAAGGTGGGTAACCGCATTTTTCTAGCTGACAAATCTGCCTCAAAATCACTGTCAACTCCAAAAGAAATCCTTGCCAGTACTTCCATACCAGTCACTTCTTCTAGCGATTCTCTGCTTTATCAAACAGCAAGAATCCTTAATGGAACCTCAAAATATACATTTTCAATTAGCCAACCTGGGAGACATTGGATTCGCCTTTACTTCTACCCATTTGTTTATGGTGGTTACAATATGAGTGTGGCAAGTTTTGATGTTTCCACCCAAAACCATGTCCTTCTCACTAGTTTCAGTGTGAAAACTTATGCAGTTAAGGAATTTTGTGTTAATGTAACCTCAAATTATCTTGCTATCACCTTCACACCATCTGCCAATTCGTTTGCCTTCTTAAATGCCTTGGAAGTCGTTTCAGTGCCCGATGCACTCTTTAGTAATGAGCCTAGCTCTATTAATCCAGTGGGAAAGTTCCAAGCCTTGCCATGGCAAGCATTGGAGACAGTTTTCAGGGTGAACATGGGTGGACCGGCAGTTTCATTCGAGAATGATACGCTGTGGCGAACTTGGGTGCCTGACCGAAATTTTCTTGTTCAAAATGATGTTGCCACAGACATCTCCAATATGGGAGCTGTCAACTATGTAAATGGTATGGCAACACGGGAAATTGCTCCCCTTGCTGTCTATGGTACTGCTGCCGAGATGAACTCTTCAGGTGATCCCAACAGCAATTTTAATGTCACCTGGAAATTTAATGTGGATCCAGAGTATCGGTACTTGATTCGTTTCCATTTCTGTGATATAAGCAAAGCACTTAACCAGCTCTACTTCAATGTTTACATTGACTCTTGGCTTCTTGTTGAAGCTCTTGATCTGGGTACTGTGTCGAATAATATTTTGGGTGCTGCATATTATATGGACTACGTTACAGCACCAACTGCTAGTGATGAACTTCTTGTGAGTGTCGGTCCAACTCATTCCATACCTGGTGCCTACCCTGATGCTATCCTCAACGGGTTGGAGATCCTGAAAATGAACAATTCCATGGGCAGTCTCAATGGGCCAGTTTCTGTGATTCCAGATACAAGATCGAGCAATGAGGTTGGCAAGATAGTGGGCTCAACCATTGGAGCAGTTGCAGCATTGGTATTGGCTGGAGGTCTCTTTATGTTCTGCAGTAAAAGAAACCAACTGGCACGCAAAAGAGGTTCAAAAGCATGGATTCCCTTATCAATAAGTGGTGGAACTTCGCACACTGAGGGTAGTAAATACTCAAATGGAACAACCGGTAGCCTTACCTCAAACACTGGATATCGCATTCCTTTTGCAGCACTTCAAGAGGCAACATGCAACTTCGATGAGAATTTGACTATTGGGATTGGAGGTTTTGGGAAGGTATACAAGGGAGTTCTAAATGAGGATACAAAAGTGGCAGTCAAAAGGGCGAATCCACGCTCTCAGCAGGGACTTTCAGAATTCCAGACTGAAATTGAGATGTTATCGCAATTTCGCCATCGCCATCTAGTTTCTTTAATAGGATATTGTGATGAAAAGGACGAGATGATCTTGGTATATGAGTACATGGAGAATGGGACTCTGAAGAGCCACCTCTATGGCTCAAATTTTCCCAGCTTGAGTTGGAAAGAAAGACTCGAGATCTGCATTGGAGCAGCTAGAGGCCTTCATTACCTTCACACAGGCTATGCAAAAGCTATCATTCATCGTGATGTAAAGTCTGCCAATATCTTGCTAGATGGAAATCTGATGGCTAAAGTTGCTGATTTCGGTCTATCAAAGACAGGACCAGAAATTGATCAAACCCATGTGAGTACGGCAGTGAAGGGGAGCTTTGGTTATCTTGATCCGGAATATTTTAGAAGGCAGCAACTGACGGAGAAATCAGATGTGTATTCATTTGGGGTGGTATTGCTTGAGGTTCTTTGTGCTAGACCTGTTATTGACCCTTCCCTTCCAAGGGAAAAGGTGAATCTAGCAGAATGGGCAATGAAATGGCAGACTAAAGGGCAGTTGGAGCAAATAATAGATCCTGCCCTTGTGGGGAAAATTCGACCCGACTCACTTAGGAAGTTTGGGGAAACTGCTGAGAAATGCTTGGCCGATTATGGGGCTGACAGGCCTTCTATGGGAGACGTCCTGTGGAATCTCGAGTATTCCCTTCAACTTCAAGAGGCACTTGTTCCCGGCGATCCTGAGGATAACAGCACTGACATGATTGGCGAGCTCCCTCCGCAATTAGACAATTTGAGCCACGTCGACTATAGTGTTTCTGCTGAACAATTTGAAGAAACAATCGTGGAAGGTTCCTCGGGTGCTTCAATGAATAAGGTGTTCTCCCAGCTGGTGAGATCTGAAGGCAGATGAGGCATCGAAGAAGACATTCGAGTTTCCTCTACCAACATCTGTTCATGTCGTCCCGCTATCCAACCAATGTACAATTACGCGGAAATTTTGGGGGAAGGTGGAACCTGATCTGGTCTTGGTGCCTTTTCCGTCTTTGCTTCCAAGGTCCAACAACATCAAGCCACCACTTCAGAGAGGTGTTTAAACCAAGCCACTGGGTCTTTAGACTTACAAAATCAAACACTAGAGCCTTTACTTAGTTCCTTTTTGTACAGAAGGGAATGTGGTTGAAGTTGAATTTTGAGAATTTGATAATCTGTTGATGCTGTATTTTCTTCCCCAAACTTCCGGGTCTTGTTTTGCTCGTTACCATTGTTTTTGCACTGATTTACATTTTGTAGTACCGAAACAAGGTAACAATTATGATGCCAAATGATGAAAGTTGGTTCCCATATCAAATCAATTACTGAACCATTAAATTGATGTTAATGAATATGATCGTTAGGTGTATTCGTTACTAGTCAAATGTGTTCAAATTAATAGTCAAATGTCCCCACGTCCAACGTCAGTGTAGGACTCAGATTCTTAAGAAATTTATCCTGTTTTTATTTTGCATTTCCACTTTCTGAGAAGCGTCAGGTGGCGTCAACGTGCTACTGAAGACATTTGATGCGAAAAATTAGTTCAAAACAAAAAGAATACCCCCCACGGTAACCTACCATGACAATTGAAAGGCTTATAGCTTACTCATTAATCATCTTTCCGTGTAATTCTGATGCGCGGGTCTGCATCCGAGTTGTTATGAAATCAAACAAGAGTTGGTAGCCAGTTCTCTTCTCTAAAATACGGGGTCGATGAGAGCAAGAGAAAAAAAATTAAACACACGTGAAAGATAAAAAAAAAAAAAAAGTGATTATAAGACTTATATAGGTCCCTCGTTTAAGCTAAGTAGATTTGAGAACTAGAAATTGATAGCAATGATATTAGTAATCGAAAAAGGAAAAAAAAAATATCCTTCAAATATGAACCGAGTTTGGTAGCTCAACAATGAGTTCATAAATTTCAAGTAAAATATTTATTTTACATAATTTTTAATTTAATTGAATTTGATTTCAATAAAATACGTAAATACACTCATTTATTAGAGAAAACACACACGCAAAAAAAAAGGTTCAACTGCTTAGATTATGCCCAAAAGGTGCACGTAAATGCTAGCTGTCAAAATTGCCTACTGGTGCAATCTAGAATTGCAGGACACAAGGTGCCATCTTATAAACTTAAAAAATAGCAATTTATTATGAGTAATTGAAGCCGTTGTTTGTCTATTTTGTTGGCAATTATAGACCAATCCAAATTTAGAACATCTTCTCATAGCAACAAAGAAAAAGAGGTAACATCGTCTGATTAAAATAGTTGATTTATACGTTTTATATTAAGAAAAAGTAAAAATTGATTTTTATTTTTTCATCTGTCTCTTTTTATATATGTCTAAATTATATAACCCTCTATTTAGACCAAAAAAAAGAAAAAGAAAAAGATATTTCGGACAAAATAGCACAACTCAAAAAAGGAAGACACAATAAAATAAGAAATAGTTATAATTGCACATGGTTACGAGGCAAGTTGCCCCAAAAAGTACCAACGAAACACTGGGCTCCAAATCATCCAATGTACCAAAAAATGGACAAAAGTACATATGCAATGTTACAATCAATTAACAATCAACGGAGAGAGAGCAAGCGTGTGCCTGAGCGTTCATGTTATGCTTGAGTCATTCACCGACAACCAAATTAAGACGAAGATTAACAGCAAAACCGGCCGGAAAGTTTGTCACAGTCACAGATAAACGGCAAAATCGAAAGAAATAGACAACCCCCCCCCCCCCAAAAAAAAGAGTGAGGCTATTCCGACGACCAAAGACACACACAGATCTATATTTTCATTTATTGTAACGCCCACCATATATAACTTCACACTCTAATGAGTAATATGCGTGAACCTCTGGTTATTGGTCGTCAAAACAGTGGCCCCCATCACAAAAATAAATAAATAAATAAATAAAGTTGGTAATTCCCAGATCAATTTCCATGATGATGATGATGATGATCATCGTGAACATCAACCTTGGCTATGGGACGACTGCAAGACAGCAATCTCCGATACACGGACGAGAGAGCAGCACACGACACATCTTTGGCCATCTTCAAGTATTTTCTTCTGTCAAAACTTGTTTTACCCCTGTCACTGCCTTGGAATCTCTTTATCATTGTTTTGCCACGCTTGACTTTGGCCCCAACCTTGACAAAACACTTCCTGGTCTTCTCACCCACACTTTCTTTCTTAGTGAATGTGTAGCTCCTTAGATACAGTTGCCTGCACGAGATGCTGTCGACGACTACAGGGTGACCGTTGACCACCTGCCTGCGCGAACTCAATCCGATTGACCTTGAACACTCCCAGTCCGATTCCGACCGTTCGTGGTGGCGGTTAACGTAGGCTCGCCGGCTCGGGACGTGGTTCTTATTGATGCAATCGGATATGCAGGTTCCGGCCATGTTTATGGTGATGATTAGGTCTAGTTATTTTTATGGGTGTTACTTATAGGATATCAGGATTAGTTTAGAAACAGAGGTTTAAGGGATACTGCGTTATATGGAAGTTGAGTGGAGTGTACAACTATTTTGGCAACATGTGAGTTACAGTATATGTAACGTCCATTTCGTTATACAAAATTAATATCTTAAATTTATTTCAATATGAATGGGACTAATTTTAGTTTAATTGAATTTGAGAAGAAAAGAAATTAAATACCAAAAATTTGAAGTTAAATCTTAGCCTTAAATTTTATTCTTAATTATCGCTATATTATATTTAATGATTGTTGGAGAATAGCTTAGCCCCATCTGATTGTTCTGTGAATCTAGTTTGTTAGGCAAGAATTAGATGCGATAGATTGCTTAAGTTTGAGCATGAATGCCAATGACATCAGGATCGCTTGATCTATTAGGTCCAGTCAGGTCATATCAGCTTAACAAACTCGTAAAGGTCTATTTGGTTAGCGAATTTTCGCTTTTTCTTTTTCTCTTGCGTATGGGTAATTTCCTTGGTATACTTTGTAGATGATACATGGGTTAATCAGACACAAGTTAATCAATAGGGTTCAAGAGTTTTATCTAAGTAGGGTTTTAATGATACAAGCTGTCTTTTTGTCGATGTCTTGTTGTTTATGGCAAGAAGAATTGTTGGGAAATTGAATAGACTGCCATAGCAATAATCTAAGACGAAAAGGAAATTGACGCCGGCTCACGCATTTTCTTCCTGGCTAAGGACTGCCCTACCAAAACAACTCAAGGCAAATTGAAACTGGGCGCTCTATGCCGTTTTGAGGAAGTCACCTTCCTTTTATTTTTCCCCCTGTTTTGAGCATTGAGTCCACCCCCTCACAATAAATTAAGTCGATTCAGTTGGAAAAACGAAACAAATAAATAAAGTGAGTTGGCAGAGAAAAGATGGGGTAACGCAGACATTACGTGCCCTAAACAAATAGAAAGATTCTGATAAAAAAAAAAAACAAAACAAAACAAATAGAAAGATATCTCGTTTTGGTTTATCGTAGCTGGAGGGCGGCGGAAATTAGGCATTACTCAGTCCGTTTTTTTTAATTTATTAAATTATAAATTATATAAGAGTAATTTTTCTTATTTTTTATAAATTTTTTATTATTCTCTAAGATTAAAATCTTAAAAATTAAAATTAAAATTTTTAATTAATAAAACATCCCCTTGAGTAATAATGTTATTTGTCTTTAACTATAAGTTCTACTCCGACTAATTTATTATAATGTTAGAAAAATTTTTATTTTAACTCATTTATTTTACAAGTATATTATATTCATAATTTTATATTATCTAATAAATAAAATTTACTTGAAATAAGAATTAATAAAATAAATTTATATAATATAAAATTATTATACTAAACAAATATAATAAATACTCAAAATAAAATTTATTAAAAAAGTCAATAACTTTTATATTCCCCACAAATTTGCACCTGAACCATGGTACCTTGCTAACTCGTGAAGCTTGACCTGGGCTCTCCAATAAATTTGAGCAACTCTGTGACTAGGTAGGCTTGGTTCTGAACCTGGCCCATGAGACCTCGTTTTTGGGAGTGCGAGAGAATTTGCCTAATGTGAATGGGCTGTACGTACAACTTAAAGAAGTCACAAAGTGGGTTCCACTTGGGAGGTAGAATCAGACGTAGAGCCATTAGCACCCCTCCTACTAAAATTGGGCCCCTTCGAGCTGTCGTCTTGGTCGTCTGGCACTTTCAGCCGCAGATTGGAGACAGAAAAGGTGGTGGGAACGGCAGAATTGAAGCATGGCTTGGCTGCGTCGGGACAATTACTTGTTTCGAAAAGTGGCATTGCAGAGGTCCCTTCGAGGTCAAGCACCTGACGAAATCACTTCCTCCACACGGCCTTCTTTTTCTAACGTACGCTGGAGCAATGATAGAGATCAGAAAATTAATAGAGGAAAATGAGAGCTTTATTATCTTAATTATTCCAAGTGGCATTTTATTCGTTTAAAGTTTCGGTCGACCTTTAGTTTGGAAGAGATAAAATAAAAAATCAGTTCGTTGTGTTAACGATAAAATTAAAAAAAAAAAAACTGATACTTATTTGGAGATAGCGAGATGGCTTATAAATTTTATATGGTCCGTACATGTCACAACCCTATGCTGATGTAATCATATAATTTATAACTATATATATTTTTTATTTTATTTTATTTATTTTTAAGCCCGGCATAATCACATCCACAGGGGCTTATACTGAATTGTAGTGTTTACGTTTCTTCGTGTTGTAAATAAAAAGTCCTTTATCGACCAATTTTTTTCATTTTCATAACTTTTATTTGAACACACGATCTATTATTCTGACTTTGGAACAAAAATTATTGATAATGTAATAAAATTAAGGCACAAGGTGCACGCCGACATAACATAATGTAATAAAAAATTATTAATTTTAAAAAATAAATAAAATATATTGCATTTCTAGCAAATAACTGCAATGTTTTAAACAAAGGTACTGCATCCTCCGAAACAAAAAAAAAAAAAAAAAACTTTATTTTTAGGAAAAAAATTAAAAAATATATATATATTCTTACAGGTTAAAAAGACTTGGCATATCACTGACGGTCTAACCCCCCGTACCTTTCGGCCGTGCGTTGCTTTCAAAAATAGAAGGTGTCACAACGTCATTGCCTACGTTAATTGATGTCGTCGAACCCTAAAATTTTTAAAATACGAAAAATAAATTAATTTTTATATTCCTCACAACGTTATTATTATTCTTGTCCCCATTTGCTAATCAATGTGTCAGGACACAGAAAGTAAATCCATTCGCTCCAAAATCTTAAAAACGGTCCCCGCCTCTCCTGTCACCCAAACCCGATCTATAAAGACCAGATCCACGTGGAGATGTCTAATTGGTTCCTATCTTTTCAATGGTAACTACTCCCACCCGGATCCGAAGCAGCATAAAAGAACAACTTAATAAGTTGATAAAGTCTCAATAAAATATATAAACATATAAATAAGCAAATTACAATTGAGTTATTGGGAAGGTATAAAGGAAGAATATGCTTGGTGCCAAAAAGCCCCCCCCCCATTACAACCCGCAAGTCACTCACAACTCAAAAAGGGCATGCCATAGTCGTTTGAATGAGCTCGTAAACTTTAGAGTTGTAAGAGATTAAATCCTAGTACAAATTATAAAGATTTAAAATTTTTGATGACTTTCTTTTTAAATTTTAGTGTGGATACCTTCAGCTTCATCAAGAAATCGACCCATTATTTTAATTGTGAAAGCAACACACAACATATAATGAATGAGTTCGCGTACAAAAATACAGAGAATCAACATTATAAAAAATACACAGCTAAAATATATGAAATTATACCTTTAATTTTTCTTCTTTTTGGCATGAGTCAAACAATTCTATCAATAAACAAAAAAATATTCACAAATACTTCACCGCAAATATTTCCCCAGTTGTTGGGTTGACATAAATATTTCATTAGGTAGATTTAAAAATAATATATTTAAATAAATATAAATATTTTTATATTATATATAAAAAATATATAATATTTTATGTAGAGTATACAAATTAATTTTGTTAATTTGATCCGTCTTTTTTTTTTTTTTTTAACTCCTAAAAGGCTATATAATAGCGGCAACCCAAAGGGAAGGGGGGAAAAAGGATTGGGTGGGTGCGGGCTCAGATAGCTCCATACGAAATGGAATCCATCTTTGCGTGCCATCTGTGAAAAGCGATGCAATCGCGCGGCACCGCCTTCGATCGACGCAAACCGTAAGTGAACCCGTCAAGGTCAGCTCTCAGGCGTGGCAGGATTCCATTGGTCAGTCTCGTACGGAATAAAATACTTCATTCCAAAACTTACACACACGAGATAGAGAGAGAGAGCGAGAGAGAGAAATTAAAAGCAATTGAATCGCTCACGCCTCCCACTCCCTTTTTAACAATTCACGTCTCTCGGCGCTCGAAAAGACTCCTCTAGAGAGGGAAATAGGGTGTGTGTTGTGGTGCGACTCTCTCTCTCTAGGGTTCGCTCCAGTCTTCTGGTAATTGAAACATTAATTTTTCTTTCCTTTTATTTTGTTTCCGTTTTTCAGATTTTCTGTATTGAGTTTTGGTTTGTCTTATGGCTTTAATTTGTTACTTTTCGTTTCCTGTTTGGTTACCGGGAAACTTCAGCTAAAACATGTCATGAAATATGACCGAGCTTATTTTATTTTATATTTCTGCGAATTTGTTTGATTTTGATGTTTTATCTGTCGTGAATAATCGATTTTCAGGCCAAAGTCTGGGAAATATATTAGTCGGTGTTGATTGTGTGAGATTGAATTGAATGGGAAAAGGAGGACAAGACTATGATAAAAAGAAAGAGGTTGGCTTTGAATTTCGTGATAAGGAGATCTTTCCTGCTTGGGCCAAAGATGTGAGAGAGTGTGAAGAGAACTTTCAAGTGAGCTATGAAGTTGGATTGTCAACTATCGAGGTTCAGAAGAGACTTGCGATTCATGGTTATAATGAGCTGGAGAAACACGAGGGTGTTTCGACTTTAAAGTTAATATTGGATCAATTCAGTGACACGTTAGTTAGGATTTTGTTAGCTGCTGCTATTGTGTCGTTCGTGTTGGCTTGGCTTGATGGCCAGGAAGGTGGGGAGACGGAGATCACGGCCTTTGTGGAGCCATTGGTGATATTTTTGATCTTGATTGTGAATGCAATTGTTGGGATTTGGCAAGAGAGCAATGCGGAGAAAGCGTTGGAGGCTTTAAAGGAAATTCAGTCTGAGCACGCTACTGTTATAAGGGATGGAAAGAAAGTTTGGAATTTGCCTGCAAAGGAACTTGTTCCGGGGGATATTGTGGAGTTGAGAGTGGGTGACAAGGTGCCTGCTGACATGCGGGTACTGAGTCTAGTAAGCTCCACTCTGAGGGTTGAGCAGGGATCATTGACTGGAGAAAGTGAAGCAGTTAGTAAGACTGTTAGGGCTGTGCCAGAAGATACAGACATTCAAGGGAAGAAATGTATGGTTTTTGCAGGAACTACTGTGGTGAATGGGAGTTGTATATGCTTGGTTACTCAGACTGGAATGAAAACAGAGATTGGAAAGGTACATTCACAGATCCATGAAGCATCGCAAAATGAGGAAGATACTCCCTTGAAAAAGAAACTGAAGGAATTTGGAGAGCTTCTAACAATGATAATTGGCGTTGTTTGTGCATTGGTTTGGATTATAAATGTGAAGTACTTTCTTACTTGGGAATATGTTGATGGTTTGCCAAAGAATTTCAACTTCTCATTTGAAAAATGCACATACTACTTTGAGATTGCTGTGGCATTGGCAGTGGCTGCTATACCGGAGGGGTTGCCAGCTGTCATTACTACATGTTTAGCACTTGGAACTCGAAAGATGGCTCAAAAGAATGCAATTGTTAGAAAGTTACCAAGTGTTGAGACCCTTGGTTGTACAACTGTGATTTGTTCTGATAAAACGGGTACCTTGACAACCAATCAGATGGCTGTCTCAAAGCTTCTGGCTATGGGTTCCAGGCCTGGCCCTCTCCGATCCTTCAATGTGGAAGGGACTACCTACAACCCTTTTGATGGAAAAATACAAGATTGGCCAGTAGGTCGAATGGACAGTAATCTACAAATGATTGGAAAGATTGCTGCAGTTTGCAATGATGCTGAGGTAGAGCAGTCTGAGAACCATTATGTTGCCAGTGGACTACCTACTGAGGCTGCATTAAAGGTAAAATTTTTCTTCAGCTGGGTGTGTTTATCCTCATGCATATTTTATCTCTCATGTCTGCTCATGCATCTGCTACTCATGGTCACTGTTTACTGAGTCTTATCTGTTCATGAACTATATAAATTTGCTGCCTTAAGTTGATTTGCATGCTAAAGATTCTGTCTTTTTAATAAGTGGTCCCCATCTATATACTTTCTTTTCTGTGGTAGCCAATTTGGTGGGTCTGATCTGTTCATGAATTATATAAAGTTGCTGCCTTAAGTTCTATGGCATGAAAACTAGCATGCTAAAGGTTCCATGTCATTTTAATATATGGCCCTATCTGTATCCTTTCTTATCCATGGCAGGTTCTGGTTGAGAAAATGGGATTTCCTGGTGAAGTCAATAATCAATCATCTTCTGGTCATGGGAATGTTCTACGTATCTTCCCTCATCCCTTATCTCATTTTGTCCTCTTGTTTATTTTTTTAGCAAGCTCTAACTTCCCTCTCGTGTTATTATGCATAAAAGGTTGCTCTCAACTGTGGAATGAAATGGAGCAGAGAATAGCAACTCTTGAGTTTGGCCATGATCGGAAATCAATGGGAGTTATTGTGGATTCTAGCTCAGGCAAAAAATCATTGCTTGTGAAGGTTCATTCTCCTCTCATGTCGTATTATTGGTTGAGCTATCTAAAGTTTACTATTTTTCAATTCTATTTTATGATGGATGAGATGGTTCATGGTCTTCTCAAATTATGGATCATGGTTCAAGAAAGTATCACCAATCTATGAAAAAGAAAGCAGAGTCTGTTGCATAATAGCCTGATTATTTTTTAGACAATTGAGAGCATATCTCTATTTGTTTTTCCTTGTCTCTTTAAGATATCTATTTGTTTTATCTCCTACCATAAAAGCCAGGACAAGCTGTCTCTTTGAAAACAGGAAGAGATTGGATTTCCATTGTGATTATTATTTTTGTATTAAATGCAAGAAGGATATATTATCTTAAAACTTAATACCAGATGTGACCCATAGATCTCTACATTTTATTTTTAGTATTTTAAGGAACATATTAGAAGTTCTATCCTCGAATAATGGTAGAGAGGGCTCTGGAGTTGCAGGATCTGGTGCATCTGAAGTATATTTAAAGTGTATTGCCACAGGTAAATTGTACCATTTGAAGTATATTTGATGGATTTGGTGTATCTGTGCCGAGTTTGGCAACTGCCATAACCTGATGTCATCTTTTTATGTTTGACTGGTAAATAAGTTCCTCTTACTCAATTCTTGATTTCTCGTAAAAATAGCCATTAATCCAAGCATTCTATGGATTAAGTATGAGAATTCTTCATTTACTTTATTTTCATTATATTGCAATGTTGTGGTTGGTCTTTATTTTGGAAGATTAACAACTTTGTGGGATTTTTGAAAGCAAATGTTCTGGTTGGAATTTATTTCAGTTTGCAATGTATGTTGGATGTCATGTGAATGATCTGCTTAAACCTGACAGGGGGCAGTAGAAAACTTGTTGGAGAGAAGCTCATTTGTTCAATTGCTTGATGGTTCTGTTGTCGAGTTGGACCAACATTCACGGGAACTTATATTACAAAACCTCCGGGACATGTCAAAAAGTGCATTGCGTTGTCTAGGTTTTGCATACAAAGAGGACATTCCAGAGTTTGCAACTTATAATGGCGATGAGGACCATCCAGCACACAAGCTATTACTTAACCAGTCAAATTATTCATCAATAGAGAGTCAGCTGATTTTTGTTGGCTTAGTTGGGATAAGGGTATGTTGCTCTTTCTGACCTTTTCTCCACCCCCCCCCAAAAAAAAACAAAAAGATTCACGCATGGATATTCTTCTGACAAGCATTTGTCATTGTTTTGGTACCAAAAAAGGATCCTCCTCGGAAAGAGGTTTGTCAAGCAATTGAGGACTGCAAAGCTGCTGGAATCTGTGTTATGGTTATCACAGGAGACAACAAGGACACAGCAGAGGCTATTTGTCGTGAAATAGGTGTATTTGGACCTTATGATGACATCAGTTCAAGAAGCTTGACTGGAAGAGAGTTTATGGACCTTCCTAATAAAAAGGTTCATTTAGCACAAAGAGAAGATGGAGGGCTCTTGTTCTCTAGAGCGGAACCAAGGCATAAACAAGAAATAGTAAGGCTGCTAAAAGAGGATGGTGAAGTTGTTGCTATGACAGGAGATGGAGTTAATGATGCTCCTGCCTTAAAGTTGGCCGATATTGGTGTAGCAATGGGCATAGCTGGCACAGAGGTATTGTTGACTTTAATCTGGTTGTGTTATGACGAAGTCCATACATTTAATGACCATGAGTTTATCTGCTTTTACCCAATGCATGTGAATTTTTCTGCATTGAGTACATTTGTTTGCATGGCATTAGTTTTGAGTACCTTTTTTCTGTTTTGTTTTTTTTTTTTCACCTTTGCCACTGTGTCAGCATATGTATGTTTTATGGGTACATATTGATTTGCCATCTCTTTGATACTAGTTTAACAAGACTTTTATCTGTGTACATTTATGATGTGCTTGCTTATTTAGTCAGCATTCTGCACCATGTCGCTCAAAACAGAACTTGTTTGTCTCCATTCTTTTGGTTTGATGTTTTCATGCCTAATTTTGTCATCGCAGGTTGCTAAGGAAGCATCTGACATGGTGCTAGCAGATGATAATTTTAGCACCATTGTTGCTGCTGTTGGTGAAGGCAGATCCATCTACAACAACATGAAGGCTTTCATCAGGTTTTGATGTGTGTGTGTATTATGGAAGTTCCCTTCTATTATGCAGTTAGACGCATGCTTATGGAAGTGGCTTGTAGTACAAGATGTTCATATTTAGATGAAATTTCTTTCCAGTTTTGTGAGAGGGAGATAGCTCAAGTGGCAGTATCCTTAACTGGCACGGATAATCTGAGTCTTGTTTTTTGTTTTGTAAAGGATTTATATAGTGTTGTTTGTTGTGTAAAGGATTTATAGTGTTGTTCTGAAGCAACAAATTTGGTTTTCTTATTCGGTTTTTTGTCTATTGTAGGTACATGATCTCCTCGAATATTGGTGAGGTTGCATCTATATTTTTGACAGCTGCTTTGGGTATTCCAGAAGGGATGATTCCTGTTCAGCTTCTCTGGGTTAATCTTGTCACCGATGGACCCCCAGCAACTGCTCTGGGATTCAATCCTCCTGACAAAGATATAATGAAGAAGCCTCCCAGGAGGAGTGACGAATCACTGATCACTCCTTGGATTTTGTTCCGCTACCTGGTATATCACTATTGCTAAAATTGTGTCCGTTTAGCCTTTTGTAGAATGTTACTCAGAGTTCCATTTTAACCTTAATCTTTGCCCGCCGCAGGTGATAGGGCTTTATGTCGGGGTAGCAACGGTTGGTATATTTGTCATATGGTACACCCACCACACATTTGCTTTCATTGACCTGAGTGGAGATGGCCATAGCCTTGTTAGCTATTCCCAACTTACGAACTGGGGTCAGTGTAATTCTTGGGAGGGTTTCTCTGCGTCGCCATTCACAGCTGGTTCTCGGGTAATCAGCTTTGATGGAAAGCCATGCGACTACTTCGACTCTGGGAAAATCAAGGCTTCCACCCTCTCCCTCTCTGTCCTGGTTGCCATCGAGATGTTCAATTCACTCAATGCCCTCTCCGAGGACAGTAGCCTCTTAACAATGCATCCATGGGTCAATCCTTACCTTCTCCTTGCCATGGCTGTCTCATTTGGCTTGCACTTTCTAATCCTCTATGTTCCTTTCCTCGCTCAAATATTCGGGATAGTTCCTCTCAGCCTCAACGAATGGCTTTTGGTGTTGGTGGTTTCCCTCCCAGTTATTCTTATTGACGAGTTTCTCAAGTTTATTGGGAGACGTACAAGTGGGTGGCGGCACTCTGGTGCAAGATCTTCAAAGCATAAAGCAGAGTGACATCAAAATAGAAGAGGCCTGCACTCGTAAACCGCCGTCCTTTGAAAATGGCTGGCTTTGGTCTGGACCTTCAATTTTTGAGCAGATTCATTATACAACTGTATCTGTATTTACTTTAACATAAAATTTCCCTATCTAATCAATTGTTTATCTCAATTTTCCGCTTGAATCAGCAGATTCCTTTCATATTACTGGTTACACATTATAATAAAAAATTGAAAAAATTATTCATTAAATTAACAAAAAATTACCCAGTTCATATAAGTAAACAAAGAAAATGTGAATGATACTAGCAATTTCATTAAAGTTGAAGAATCCAAACATGTCCTGCAAACCCTTAAAAAGAAAAAACAAACAAACAAAAAACACAAAAAGAAATATTACACAAAACGCCATACCCATTAGAAACCCCCAAGTCTTAAAACCCTAGCTAAAAACCCCATACTATTTTCTTGACAGCAAGACTTCACAATGGACCCACCCACAAAGCTCCAGACGACAACCTCAACCCCCAAACCCGTAGAGAGTCCTCCCCTGTCTCTTGAGAGCATAAACCACGTCCATTGCCGTCACGGTTTTCCTCCTAGCGTGCTCCGTATAGGTCACCGCATCGCGAATCACGTTCTCCAGGAAGATCTTGAGAACCCCACGTGTCTCCTCGTAGATAAGCCCACTGATCCTCTTCACGCCACCTCTGCGAGCCAGGCGGCGGATGGCCGGCTTAGTTATCCCCTGGATATTATCGCGGAGGACCTTCCGGTGGCGCTTTGCTCCTCCCTTGCCCAATCCCTTGCCTCCCTTCCCACGGCCCGACATCCTCAAATCAAACACAGATCACCGAGAAAATCGCTAGACGAGAAGTTAAGAAAGATTGATCGTAGGAAGAGGTAGTCTTTTCGAGTTAGAATGAGAGCGTTTTGGGTCCGTGTATTTATAGAAAGCAGGGGGGCCTTTGTGAGTGAGTTGAGCCATCCGTGCGATGCTTTTGAAAAGTTTTAAACCGTCGATGCATGGAAATGGACGGTGAGAGATGAATCATTTGATCAACGAGGATCGATGACGTCGACATTGGCTTTCCGATTTGGCAACTTTTTGAACGTTTGGATTGCCAAAAAAAAAAAGCGCCGGGTTAATTTCCGACTTTTGGCGCCTGAGTAACACTGTTTTTTTTTTTTTTTAACTTTATAAACGTGGTTCTTTTTTTTTTTAATTATTTAAAAAAAAAATGTTTTGAAACCTAACTTTATAAACGTGGTTGATGCCTTTTATTTTTTCGGTCGAGCTGGGAAGGAAAAATTAAGCATAAGGGTAAATTTGTTGGCCGGAAAATAATTTATATCTAAAATATGTTAATTATTTTTACAAGAAAATACAATTTTTAAAAATGACTTAATTAAAACAAACAAATCTTAATAAAAATTGGAAATTTTAATTTTATATTTAATATAACGGTTTAAATATTTTTTTAATAAAGATTTTATCTTCTAATTCAGTTGAATCAAAATGATTTTTTTGTTTTAGTATTAAACAAATTTAAAGTAAATTAAGTTAAAATTATGATCAAATTATTAGTTTTTTAATCTAATTTTTGATTTGATCTATTTTTAAAATTATACTCTTTCTTTTTTTTTTAAAAGCTAAAACTTGGGTTTCCTTTTGCCTTTTTTTTTTTTCAATTTAAAAATTCTAGCAAGCATCAAGTTAGGTTGTTATACATATGAGATTTTCTATGTCCAAATTTACGGCTTTTTCGAGAAATCCCAAAAGAGAAAAACGCACTTAAAAAGAAAAGAAAAGAAAAGAAAAGAAAAGAAAAGAAAAGAAATATATATATACCTGTGAACAACAGATCTATACAAGATGTCACTATACCGACACGCTGGCTATCCGAAAAATCGCGGCGAACGAGCGACAAGTCGGCTTTAACTGACGAGTCGGTCATCAACATTGGATCGACTAAGGGAGAAACGGCGTCGTCGTATATCTGATATCTTCCTCCTCCTCTTCGACGATTTCACTTAAACCCTAAAACGATCAAAACCTCCGCAGGCCATAGCCTCTCTTTGTCTCTGTAATTCTCCAGAAAAAAGAAAAAAAAAAACAATGGGATTCTTCGACCTGAACATACCGTACGAAGCCTCACAATCCTCGAAAACGGTGCGTATAAAGCTGGTAGTCAAGGCAATGGAGCTGGGCTACAGCGGGGTGGCTTACAACCGCGAGATGAAGGGCGTGATGTCCGATCACGACCGTTGCTCTATTCCAATCTTGTCTCTCTCTTCCCTCCTCAATGTCGCCCCTTCTCTCGCCGCCTCCGTCAATCTCCACCGTCACCTCCTTGGCGTCCCACGCGCCTCTCCATTCCGGCAGTACACGCGCTTGACGGTCTCGGTAGAGACACCTGCTCAGGGCCAGGTGCTGAACAGCGGGAATCCCATTCTGAAGACCTATGATTTGGTCGCTGCTCGGCCTTTGAATCAGACTACCTTTGATCACGCCTGTGAGAAAGCTGAGGTTTTTTGCTCTTTTTTTTTTTCTAAAAAATTAAAAGATTTATTTTTGGGTGTATTTTCTTTAAGGCTGCCTCTGGGTTTTTTGAATTGAGCTTGATTGGTGTCAAAAGTTGAGGTAAATGATTGAGAATCGGATTTTTCTGTGAGAAAGCTGAGTTCTTTGGCACTATCTATTTATTTATTTATTTTTTCAAAAGATGAAGATCCATTTTTGGGTGTATTTTCTGTAATACCTGCTTCTGGTTTCTTTTGAATTGTGCTTGATTTGTGTGAAAAGTTGATGCAAATGATTGAGAATCCTTTTTTTTTTTTTTGTATGGGGTTTATGTTTTGCTTATTGGGAATTGTTTTTACCAATTTTGATTGCTGTATGGCTGTATGGAGTTCTTAGTTTGTCTAATTTTCTGTGCAATGAACCAATAGGTGCATATTATTGCTATTGATTTTTCGGAGAAGCTGCCATTCCGGTTGAGACGGCCTATGGTCACAGCTGCCGTGAAGGTTCTCTGTTCTCTATATTTTCTTCTTTAATCTTGTGGTTTTGGAGGTTTTGTTCCTTGTTTCTTTGCTAATGCTTTAACATTTAGCTGTGCAGCGTGGAGTTTACTTTGAGATTACATACTCTGATCTTATTATGGATGTTCATCTAAGGAGGCAAATGATATCAAATGCCAAGGTCAGCTTTTAGAAAATTTAGGGGTTGGTACTGATGTTGAATTCTAGGATTAGTGGGGGAGATTTGATTTGTGTCTTTATTCCTTACCAGTAATTTCATTTATGTTTATAGAACTCTTTAGTTTCTGGAAATATTGAGGTTCTGGGTCTGTTTTGATGATGTGGTTTTCTTCATTGGAGGGATGAACTACAATGTCCAAGATGTTTAGTCTTGCTATTTCTAATTGGTTCTCCATAAGGCATCAATTTGAAAAGGCATGTTATCTAGGAGAAAATAAAAATTGTTGCCATTTTCTCCATTGGCATATGATGCATTTTGTTTTGTTGATGTGCTGGTTGTTTTTCCTATCTGCCTGAAATATCAAAGAATTTGAGCATTTATCTGAGCTGCGCTCCATTTGAACATGCAGTTATTGGTGGACTGGACCCGAGGAAAGAATATCATCTTCTCAAGTGCAGCTCCATCTGTAAATGAGCTTAGAGGGCCATGTGATGTAACGAATTTATCATCTTTGCTTGGGCTCTCTATGGAGCAAGCTAAAGCGGCTATTTCTAAAAACTGTGGGTAGGGCAACCTAGTGAAAAGTGAATAACTTTGTTCTTGCTTGAATATGCTGTGTAATGGCTGTTATCTGTGGGAATGCTTTGTCAAAATTTTTGCAGGAACATTATAACTAATGCCTTAAGGAAGAAGAACTTTTACAAAGAAGCTATCAGAGTTGAACTGATATCACCTGACAAAAAATCTGACTCCATTGGTTCTTTATTTGCGGACTGGCCAAAATGGGATCCCCTATCTAGTGGCGAAGGAGATCTGCAACTGGATGATATTGCAAAATCTTTATCCGACACCACTAGGGCATCCAAATCTGTTAAAGCAATTGATTTTAATTTGTTCACTGACAGCATGCTATTTAACGGTGGAAGATTTATGGCTGCTACGGAGGCAATTGAGGCTTCAGTTGCAACTATTAAAAATTCTGAAAAGCCTGGTGATCTTGATCTTCTTGCTGAAACAGATGGGAATTCATTGTATAATGCTGCATTGAAGGATCAAATCTCTGGTTACGAAAGTTCTCAACAGTTGCATTTGCCAACTGATACAACAAAAGCTTATACTGATTCTGAAGACATTAGAACCTTTACAGATATGACTGGGGAAGAAATGAAGAATTTGAACAGTTCAGATGTCATATTTCCTCATGTTACAGTTGAGAGGCATGATCTTCAATCAGAAGAACATATTCCTAGTTCAAGCTTAGATGCTATGCTACCAGATGAGAATGTTACATTTGAGGGGTCCACTGTGGATAGTGATTTAATTGCTAGTTGTGCTAGTGGAGGTACTTCGTTGGAGAAACTTAATGTTCTTGTACATCTGACTGAAACATCCATGAGCCCGCGAGGCTCCGGTGATGTTTTAGGTTCACAAAATGTTACAACAGATGAGCACACAACAGAGGTAGGTATGAAAGATCGAGAAGAAATATCTGCATCTCAAAATGTCCTGGGCATTGAACAAGTCAGCGAATCTGTAGATCATACAAATACACTTGTTGATCATAATTCCCTTGCAGTTCCCATCAATGACATAAAAGTCGAAGATACAAATGCAAGTCATGTTCCACTTGTAGATCTTACAAATACACTTGTGGATCATACTTCTGTAGAGCATACAAATACACTCGTGGATCATAATTCCTTTGCCGTTCCCTCCAATGACATAAAAGTTGAAGATACAAATGCAAATCATGTTCCACTTCTGGTTACCTCTAATGATATGAAAGTTGAAGACTTTCAGTCAGCTGCTAGTCATGAGACCTCAGAGGAGGTCACAGTGGGAAAGCAAGAGCATACTTGCACTGGAACTGAAAGAAATATGGTTCTGGATGATGATCTGACAACAAAAAATAACACTCTTACTGGAAATTGTTTACCCCCGGAGAAGCCAACTGTGACAGAACATGAACAAAAAGAAGCTGATAGTGAAGGTCATCGACTAAGATTGGCTTCTTCTCCATCAGGTATCAGTTTAATTTATTGTCTTGGATTTGGCTTCTGTATTAGGCAGTTCATGGATTTCAGTGTGTTTTATATATTTTCCATTGTAAGATGCTTATTGTATGTGAATAAATATATCTATATTGACTAGTTCAAACATTTGTTTTCAATTATATGTTCCAATTCTACATTGGTCGTTTTTTTTCTTATTTCCAATAGAGTTCCGTGTGTGACAACAGGGCTGTGAATTTGTAAACTTGTTTTTATATCAGTTCACCTTAACATTGTTGATTAGAAACCTGAATTGAAAAAAAAAAAGGCCTACCTTTGGTATGACCTTGCATGGATATCTCTGGCTTGTTTTGTCATGGTAATTTTATCGCAATTGGATATAGGTTTTGACTCTGCTTACACAAGTTCTCTTTTCTGATTGCAGCGAAAACAAAAGCAAAACAGATGACATATGGCAAACCCCTCTTGTTTCCTTTGAAGCGTCTGTTGAATCCCCTGCCTTACAAGAGGAAAGCTAAAAAGTTCAGACGCAAGCTGAAGTAGTCATGCTAAAGCATTTTTTTGTTTAAAAATTTTGCCATGGGTTGGTAAATTGCAAAGTGAGTTTCCACAGGAAATTTCTTTTTGTTTTCTTTTACCCTTTTGGAATTCGCAAAAGAAATTCCAAACATCTGCCTGTATTTAAAATTTTGTCGCATTGCCGAAAGAAAATTTTGAATTTCTTTAGAATCCTGCTATTTAATTCTACTACTGGAAATGAGTGTTTTTGGTCCAATCAAGTGGATACATGAAATAATATTGCCCAACTTGATGTTCCTGAACTTTGTACCTCGTATTTGCTGTGTGGAAGTGGCCAAAATCCCATCTTTTCTGCTGTTCATTTCTTTTTTCCCCTGTTAGAAGAGGAAAGACTTCTTCTTTTGTATCACATTTATTTATTTATATCTTTAGGACGATAGAATTAAAAGTTCACATTTTATGAGGATTTGAGAAAATAGGGTTTCAAATCTCTGTTCTCTTCCTTATCTTCGCTCTCGTGGCAATGAGAGTAATCTGATCTGTTCTTGTCCATGGTTTTTGTAAGTTTTTGTGTCTCTGGTTTTTTTTTTGGATGATAGAGTATTAAAGAAAAAAGAAGAGAATAAAATAAAATAACTTTAATGCCTAATTTTAGTTATTTGTACTAAAAAAATTAAAATAAATAATAAAAATAGTTAATTATAATATAAAATTATTTTTACATGTTATATTATCTATTTATTTTATATTATCGAATATTTTCTAAATATATTATGAGACAGTGGTACAATCTATTTTGTATTGTGTTATCTTTTATTGCACTGTATTGTACTATACAGTTTGCATACCAAACAAACCCTAAAAGTGTTGGTATATTTTATCTGGTGATGTCCAAAGAACCCTAGGTTAGTCCACTGATATATTCCCCCACTCAAAAAAGAGGTATTAGCATATTCTCACTCTTAATCATAGTAGTCCCAATTCCACTTCATGTGAATGACCCAACTAATTTTACTGCTCCTCATGTGCTGCATACTAATTTTGGTTCTCACGAGTCATAACTCCTGTGCTCTTATTTTATTTTTTTGGTTTAATCGCCGACTTTGTCACATGGGCGATGACAAAGCTGCTGCATCTGTTTCCTTATTGCTTGATCACCCACCCCCTCCATCATTAAGAGTTGCCTTCTTTTTCTTTTTTTTCCAAATAAGTAGGGGATCGATGCCTGGAATTTCTCTTTGTTGGCGGGGCACCTGGTCAAGGGGCCCCAGTTCTAATAAGCAATTGCATGGTTGTTTAGTTGTTGTTGGTGAGAGACGCCATTAAGCTCAGGTAACATCTATACGTGGATCATGAGCAGCCTGACGTTGAAAGAACATTAGTTTAATCCATTTTTTATGCTAAATGCCATGCATGAACTTAGTGGGTAAACCACCGCCGGCCGACAGAATGAAGAGCGCCGTCCTTCCCACCTCTATGGGTTCCCTTAAAGAGTCATAGACTTTATCTAAAAGGCAAGCTAGATTCAGATTCTAGACTAAATTGCCATCATTAAGTTGCATGTGCTGCCAAAAAGATTAGCCATTGAACATTATGTATTTTCTGCCTGGAAGCCATATATATATATATATATATATAAAGAAAAAGAGAAGAACAAAAAAAGCAAAAAGGGTCGTGAAAACGGATTTGCGCTAGATGCAAAGCATAAGCAAATAAGAGTATAAAGAGAATGATGGTGCGCCATTAATCATAAAACGAAGGCCTCGTGCAGGCATTTCATGGCGGAACAATAAGGGATGGCATGGTGTGCAAAAATTACTATGTGCATGAGATCGGAGCCGAATGAAACCAAATTTGGGTTTTGCATCACCGTGCGGATGGTTGGCTCTCGAGGTAAAAACTGCACTTGGCCATTCCTCAAAACGTGATGAATTGACATGATATGTTGCATGATCTGATTCTAAGTTTGACTAAAGGCTATTAAAGCCAGTTCAAACATACCTGGATGTCACTAGTATTAAATTGATACAACATCCTCAGATTAATGGTTAATAGGGGACCTTTTTAACGGACCAATTTTTTGTTAACAATTGGAGAAGTCTTAGCTTTAGACTCGGATTCAACGCTGTCGAGCCAGAAGCTCATTGTTAGTGCATTAACTGTTTGATCCGAAGAACGTACAGTGCAGTTCGTGATCAAAATTAATGATAATAGCAATCAAGTGTACCTAAATTTTTTGAATTGAATTCCTCGACTGAATTCACAAAAAAAAAAAGGTAACTTTTATTAGACCTAATCAAGATTATTTAGTTATTTTTAAAACTATAGAGAATCAAACATATATTTAATTTTATTAAAAACTTAATGATAATTTAAATACATAATTTATCTGATATAAACAAAACTTTTTATTACTGGACCACCTCAAGCGGTGGTTGCCTATTTCACATCTTTAGCACTCTTTTCATCGACAAAGGTTTTCATTATTGGAGGGAGCTATGTGGATGTGAGTTAGACTCAGCTGATTTGACTTGACACTGTCACAAACATATGTTGTAAATTTCATTGTCAGTCGTAATTATGCATCCAACGTCTACAAACATAGAATCAAAGGTCAAAATATTGCAGCGTGACATTTTTTGTGAGTCATCTATATCAAGAAATTCGTGTCCATGTAACATTTCCAATCAGGAAAATCAGTCACCAGCTTCTCTCTTAGGACTATTGATGAGACTGCATAAGGACATCCGAGAAAAGCAAGCAAAAGCCTTGTCAAGGCCACGCTTCCACTAAAGAATGGGAGGGTACGACAACAAACAAGTTAGATCGCACGCCACTTTTGCTTATTTTACGCTATGCTTTGATCTTCAGGTCAAGTGGCATTAGACTTTGTAGCTGTCGAAAGTG
This sequence comes from Bruguiera gymnorhiza, assembly GCA_020883675.1. Classification (NCBI taxonomy): domain Eukaryota; kingdom Viridiplantae; phylum Streptophyta; class Magnoliopsida; order Malpighiales; family Rhizophoraceae; genus Bruguiera; species Bruguiera gymnorhiza. The sequence goes on along the minus strand of JAIRCJ010001042.1, from coordinate 1,890,776 downwards.
CAAATTTCCATCGTGCTGCTTTGAAAACTCTAGACTTGGCAAGTACACAATGTGTCAACTCATGCCAAGGGATCATTTCTGCCATAGCCCATTTCCCTCAATTTGCGTATTTCTTTGTTATACTTATAATGTTCACGTCATGCGTAAGAAAGTGTTAATTTTGATTTGTGATCTTAATTTCAATTCGATACAATGTATATTGAATACTTCTTGAAATAATGCTAAGGTCCTAAGGATAGGTTAACTATGGGAGTATGCCTCCAACTCCACTACAAGGTCAAACCAAGTGAAAAAGTTGAGATTTCCAGCAGCTTGTAAAGCAAAAGCAATGTAATTGTTCAATGTATTTAACAATGAGCCCGTTTCATTCAAACTTCCAGTGCAAAATGGTTGTGAGTACTGCCCACTGGATATTTACTTTATTAATAGTTTGATTAAAGAAAAGAAGAATTGCTTTTTGCGATATAGTTTAAAATCTTCAATGGAGTGAAAAAATGCCAATGCTAACAATTTGTACCGGGTGTTTTTTTTTTTTTCTTTTTAGGGCCGCTAGCTGGGTGGTTGGATAATAGAGTAATTAGACTCTTAATTCTGGTAATCAGAACTCAAATTCTTGAATTGATAGACTAAAAAAAGGTTTTTTCTTTTTAACGACAAAAGTCTATGGACTATTGATTAGAGGGAAAGATCAGACATCAGAAACCCATTGTAACTCTTCCTTTCCATAATCTCAGTCCTCTTCCCATAATTTGAACTCGATACATTCAAAATGGACATCTAAGCTTTTAACGATTAAAGTATTCCCTTGGTGATATTCCATATGTGAAGTCTTGACTCATGCTTACGTGTAAACCAAAGCAGGCAAAGCCTGCGTACTATCCTCAACGGACATTAAAAAAAAAAAAAAATTATTGTTTGATTCTCTAGTGAGCTAAAGGCCACAAAAGGAAATTATTGGACTTGTAAGTGTAGGCTGGTATAGTCAAAAGGGTTCACTCTCAAGAAAAATTAGAGCTTTGACACTTGATGATATGTCATCAAAATCAATCAACTATATTTATATATCACCCATTTTAAACTAACAAGGCCTGGAAATCGCATTGCAGTAACAAGAAACAAGCCACTATTAGCTACTTGGAAACAAAGCCACTTAGCTAGAAGTTGTCACACTGTGATACTAAAAAGCAGCTAGCACAGAAAGCCTTAATTCTTTCCAAGATGTATATCATGGGGATGAATAATTTGTTGAGAATGCATCAAGAAGATGGGTCCAATTATCTTCATCATCCTCCTCTTCTTCCCCACTTGCAATATTGCTCCTCCATTCATGAAGTTGAGGATTTTTCTCAATTTCGTCATTCCTTGCAAATCGCCCTCTGATGCGTGGCCTGCTGTCTGCCAACGTTTTCCTACATGCATACTGCATTTCATAGTAACAGTTTATTAGCAAACCCAAGCTTTAAAAGGAACCAAAAAGAATTTAATACTAATCAAGGGCATGCCAAACAAAGTAATATTTAAATAGTGGTTCAATTTGTGACCTATTATAGGACTTTGGCTCTATACATACATCTGAATGCAATATACAAGTCAGATTGAGAGCAATAGTACAAGTGACTTCTAATCATGCTTGAGCATAACAAAAAGTGAAAAGAGGAAAAGGGCCAAAAGACACATGAAAACAATCATCCTTGTCTTTGATGAATAAAAAAATTAACTGTGACTAAATAAATTATTATGTAATTTTAGTTAACAATCCCTAAACTGTGATCCCAGCTATATAATGCAAGTATGTGAAGTTTAGCTGGTAGTCAGAATCCATTTCTTATGTTGCTTTATAAGCGACCAAACGTGATGTGACAGACTACATTAAAGTTTGTAAAAGAAGATGCCCCATGACAAAAGTTCTAGCTTTCAAATTCATTACATTCTTGCCCATAACATTATCGCATTCACATCTTGTATGGCCAACCAATTGCCACCATTTCATCTCAAAATGACTACCGATGATATTGCAAGGAGTTTAGACTACGAACATAATGACCTTGCACATCATAGGCACTGTCGTTTATTTAAGTGTCCACTCACTATTCATGGCTTCACCTGGCAAGCCAATGAATTAAAAAACTATTATTGCAACTTCTATCCAATAGTCGTAGGACGCTCTCACACTCTGAGGTTTACAGAAGAAGCAGACCCCACGTTTTGATGTAAAATGTGGAGTTTGACATAGCGTGTGAAAAAAATGCCGTAATTCCAGTCTTCTAGACCCCAATATGCATTGATGTAAATGAACCTGTATACATTCCCTTTTACTACTCGTAATCAAATTAATGAACGGTTCAATAACAGAAATTGTGATAAGAACCTTAATCTTCTTGGTGAAATTTCTCTGGTTCCTCTTGCTTTTGTACCTCTCAATTCTCTCTTTCTTCTCCTCCGGACTGTATTTGCATGCTCTGCTCATACTCTCTATGATCACACTGCTCTCACTTGACAATGGGCTGTCTGACATCTGACTATGCTGCAAGGACAAAAATACGTTAGAAACGTCTAAAAAAAAAGAAAAAGAAGAAAAGCCCAAGGTTGGCTAACCTAATATTATTAAAATATTTTCTAATTTCACCCGCCTTTCAAGTAAGTTAAGTGCCAAAACAAGTAAGACCCAATTGAAATAAAAAGATAATAAAATAAATTTAATTTGTTATATTTACAAAAAGGTCAAAAAAACAAACAAAAAGTTAACTGAAAGTACAACAAACACTTATTATTAGCCTTCTTCAAGCAAACATCTTCATAAATTTTTAACCCAAAAAAAAAAAACCACTTATAATTAAAACCCATATCATACGATAAAGTTTCCTTTGCTCCCTGTTGTATGTGTAAAACATGCATACTTCGGTCAATGAAATGAAAGAAATAAAAAGAGAACTTATTACACTTAATATACATCGATTATTTTAAATTTATAGGTAGACCCTACCCATGCGTATTCATATTACAAAATGAGCCAACGGACGCTATCAATTTATCACGTTTTATAGGTAGATCCAGATAATATAGGATCTTTAGCAAATATTTAAATTCCATATTTTTGACAGATAAAGTCTTAATTAATTAGAGCTAAATTCTGAAATGAAAATAAAAACAAAAGAGTGAAAAACCGACCGGTAAATCACCAGTGCTAAACACCCTTCTGACTGGACTAGTCTCCTTGTCCAACAAATCCCGTGGAGACACGAAATAGCAATGATAGCCATTCTTGTTAAGGGCATGGCTGCTAGTGCTCCTCTGGATGAAACTCGGTCGCTGAGTCGTTGAGCAGCTGCCGAGCGAACTCGGCGACCCACCGTAGCTGCTGCTGCACCCACTAGGACTGCTACTAGGACCGCTACCGGCGACCTCCAGACCGGCCAGCAGCTGGTCAGGGATGAATAGGTGGCCCGGTGACGGGGGTGGTATTGGAAATGGAGCCTGTAGGAAGGGTGGCGGCGCCGCCATGTCGTCTGTGGACATAGAGTGGCGGCCGAGGGGGAAGTCGGCGCGTGGAAATGCGGTGCTGGGTCCACCGTACATGGGCGCGTGGCGAGGAGAGACTGTTGTTAAGAAGGAAAGTAATGAGGCACACTGAAACTGGAGGCCAAGCGCCTCTTACTTATTTATCTTCTGTCAGAGAGGGAAAGGGAAGAGGCGCAGCAGCTGGATGCTGACGTGGATGATTACGTCATTATCTGATAATGCGTTGACTTCTTTTTTTTTTTTAATTTTGTTTTTTTTAAGAATCATGATTTGTAGCACAAAAATTGCTGTATGAACGCAAACAAATCAACACAGCACACTCGATTTATTATAACTATCAATAATAAAAAGCTTCCAAAAAACTATTACTTTGGACAAATTTTAAATGAAGAAGATTAGAAATAAATAATTAGTAGATAAAATTAAATTTAAAATATTAATTATGAGTTATAATAATAATTTATTTATTTTTATAATTATAATTAATAATTCAAAATTAATTCTGTCAATTCCGCCCATTAATTTCCCCGGTTTCCTAAAAAAGTCCAATCATAAATTATATCACCCACATTAATCCAACGTTTTTATAGTATATCAGAATGAACAATCGAACATTTAGACAAACATTTATCGGCACTAGTTGTTCTATACTTGTATTAGTCTAATAGTTTTAATTTTGATGGGCCTTTCTTTTGCTTATAGAGGTTGGTTATGATGATCCCGGCGGCAGACAAAAAGTGTAGGAATCCATTAAACTAATGAAATTTGACATAAGAACGTGCTTGCCGTCAGAAATACTTTCTTAATTTCAATGTGATCGTTTGGAAAACCAGTAACGAAGTTCACTGGAACATTCGCCCAGAAAACTATATGCTAGAAAATTGCAACCCCGGTGAAGTTTTTCTTTTTTGGGCCTCATACAGTCAGTATCATTAGATATATAATTTTATAATTTCGAAAAGGTAAGTCATTCGCATGAGAATTAGCAAATTTTCAGAAAAATTGCAGGTCAATCGTTGAGGTTTCTGCTAAAAAAAAAAAAAAAAAAGATCGCTCATTAAAAAGAAAAAATAGTACCAACTTGCATTTTGGCAACATGAAAGGTACCCCACCACTTTACTGAGCCCTTTCAGGAGAGAGCTGTTGAACACTTTCCCGTGTGAAGCATTTAATCACACGATCATTTAAGCTAGGGTAGAGATGATTTTCATTAACCAGAATTCACGCAATAAGCATCATGTTATATTATAACGTCAATATGAGACCTAAAGTGACTTTAGTACCAATATATATATATATATATACATTTTGAATTTAAATGATGTAAGAAATGTCTTACAAATTATATTTTCATTTTACAATTTATTTATTCATTTTAAAATATTTTAATCTAATTAAAAATTTTATGTAAATTATTTTAAAATACTTGATAATTTGGTTTAATTTCTTTATTTAGAGTATTTATCTATATAGTTAGAGATTTTTATTATAATTATATCTATAAGACCAAAGGTTGAGCTATTTTTAGTAAATTATTAATTGTTAATTTTATTATATAAATAATATAAAAATTCTCTTTTAAAAATTATTTATTTTCTCTAATGAATTCTAAGAAATTCTTAAAGGCTCACTGTTTAATTTCCAAAAGAAAAAGATGAGCCTGTTGGTTACTGAGGAAATTTGGGGTCTTAGATTAGAAATTTTATGTCTGAGTACCAATATAATTATGTTAATTTTTTTGTAGTATAAAATAAAGTTATTCTTATTATATAACTTCATTGTTACAGAATTTTTTATATCCCTCATTCACAGAGGTGCTCTGAGTTTTGGTCATAGTTGTGGCGGAGTTCTTCAGGATGTATGCAGTTGCTATGAATACAATATTCCAACCGTCGATGTGTGAGACAATTTACCTGTCCCTCTCTCTCTTCTCTTTTTAACTATTTGAGATTTTTTTTTTTTTTGTCTAATACCACATAAAAGAGGGTATGAGATCACTACACCCTGGAACAATTGTTCAGCAAACGGGAAAAGAAATTGAGCCCATTAACTGCTGTGATGAATTCATCATGGAACCATTGAGGATCTCTGGAGAATTGAATGCAATTCAATAACAAAGCATCTATAGTCTGTATCACGGTTACCTATTTAAACACCAAAAAGAAGCCACACTTTGAAGTGCCAGAAGTCTCTGATTGGAATCATCCTTTGAGAAATCCGGAGCATATGTGTGTAGATGCATGCTTAACTGTCAGCCTAACAGTAATTTCAGGAGTTGGATCATGAGAATCGTCCATAGCACTTCATAAAGGAGGATCGCCTCTCAACAAATCTAATTGAAGTTCGCCAAAAATTGATAGCCGTAAAGACTCTCCGTGTGTTTGTTTGCCCCACTTGTGCACAAAGTAGCTAATTGGGAAACAGCTTCAAATCAAATGGTTCGATCAAGGATTGGATCGATAACGAGGACTATGACAGTGCAAGCAAAATGGCAATCCAAATTAATGAGTCAATTTTAAGAGACTCAAAGGTGGTGGAGGTCATTTCATCCCAATCATAAACAAAGGTAGATGGGTTCGGATAAACAATTTCGTGACCCCATCCGGGTTTGGGATGAATCCCATCATTTTTATTTTTGGGGTTCAGATTTGACTTTCATGTTTTTTTTTTCTTAAAAAAAAAAAAATTTCTCCCTTCATCCAAGCCTATTCAAAAATTGCAAGCCTGCCTTGGTTTATGTTGAAATTTTAAGTATAAATATGTGTGCATTTGTTAGAAATTTTACATTAAAAGAATTTATAAGTTTAATATTTGATTTTTTTTTTTGTTGAAATGTGGTGTAAATTTTATAAATTTGGTACTCTCTTTGACGAAATTTAAAAAGAATGAAAAATTGACGGATTTACATATACATAACCGGAACAAATATTATTCATGTTCGAGCCATAAAAAATGCAAAATGGAATGAGGTTACACTATGGTTGTCCAAAATGGACTTCTAGTCATGTTACTAGTCTGCCTTTTTTTGCTTTTTTTTTTTTTTTTTTTTTGTGGTGTATCTTTGGTCTGAGAAAGATTTCTCATCTTGTTGAAAATGGTTGTGGATAACAAAAGCAATGCTGCAGAGACTTTTATTCACACAATGTGAAGTTGATGAAGAGAAACTAAATGCGACAGCATCATTTCAAAACTAAATTTCGATCAAAACGAGAGAGTGTGTTCGACGTCCATGACTGGACCTAGCACTGCTTTAAGTCAATAATGGGCCCGATAATAATTGGATCTTACAGAACACCAAAGGCGCATTGACAAACAAGGGATCCTAGGAAGAGGTATTCAATATGTTCAAGATTAAAAGAAAAGGAGAGAAAGAGAGAAACAGAAGGAATTCAATTGAAGGCAAACAACTAATTCAAAATATATGACTTAGATTTCTCATCAACGTAGAAATTATACGCTAGAAAGATTTTTAAGCAACTTTTCTTTTAGTTTGTCATGCTGAGATTTGAATCTTGATTATTAAGATCAAAAACTCAACAGTTCTAACATCAGTTTACACAATCAATGTTGCGCATGTAGTGCATGGAGTCGATCAGTGAAAGTATTGTCAATTTATTCTACGTGTCATTTTGAGTCGCTTAAGAATTTTCCTGTGTGTGCATTAGTCCGTATCTGTATATTTATGTATCTAAATAAACCTATTTTCCCATTCTATATTTATTTACATATGACGTACAAGCAAAATATAAGGAAGAAAAATGACATACCTCGACCCAAAAATAAATAAAACACACACACATGAGACTTTTTGTTGTTTTGGCATGCTGCTATATACCAAAGAATTAAAAAATAAATAATCAATAGTTAGTAATCTCCTACGCATTGAATTGAGTGTTTGATTGAATTGAGTGTTTGATAAAAATCAACACCCAACAGACTACGCCGCAATAACATCGGGGACGCGAGTTTGCTTGCTCCAGCTTCAAAACGCAACTATTTGGTTACGATAGATGCCTATACATAATTACCATTTAAATTATATTTATCATGTACCATGTTTTGAGGACAAGGGTATCCACCAAATTTATTTGATAATTACGATGAAATTTATTTAAAATTTTCTAATATTTTTTATTTTTATCTATAAAAAAATTTATTTCAAAATAAATCTTAGAACATGCACATCATATATTAAAATAAATCTTATTCATTTTATATATCTATCTCGGTCTTATATTAAAGTAAATATTAGTCCATAAGATACAAGCCTTCTTATTGATATAAGTTTGTATCATATATCTTCTTATCAATTTTCATGTAATACTAATTAAGTATTTAATGATGTAACGATAATTTGTTATATGCACTAATATCACAAACAGTAATGTTTTAAATTTATTATTTAGTATAATAGCTATTTGAATTCGATCAAATTGCTTTTATATGCCATAGTTTATCTAACTAAATTATCAAACGGGCAATTACATTTATTTGATTAAATTATCGAACATTTAATTAAGTTTGATAACAATAAAATGCCGAATTGTCATTTTGTCAACTGAAACAGCAATCCCAAATAAATTCATGATTGGTCTACATTTTTGCATCTCTAATTAAGTCCAACTATCTTTTTTCAAACAAATTATGGACAAAAAAAAAAAAAAAAACAACTTGACTCTTCGAGTGGCCATCTTCCCCTACCCTAGAAAGAATAATGCATCCCTATATAATCCTACGATCCAATTACTCTCTCTCTCTCTCTCTCTCTCTCTCGCTCTCGCTCTCTCTCTCTCTCGTGTGGGGAGAACATGGAAAAATAATTTGAAGGTGGGACGTTTTCCAGAGGGGAAAAGCGAGAGCTTTATGACAATAAGATAATAATCATACTGGCAGTGACAATCTCCAAATGGTTGTGGGCATATATGTATGCATGCCAAAATGAGGGGTCAACAAGAAAAACAGTTTTCACCACTAGCTAGATTGAGTGACCTGGTGACACGTCTGGTCCATGTGCTATCACCCTCCCACTCTTTTATGAGAAGAGAAATGGCATTATCAAATCATTCAGTTTCAAAATTAGAAGTTGATGGTTTCCTTAAATAGTACAACGGGTTAGACTTCATAAGCCCACAATATTCCCCTCGATTTGGAATTGCCACCACCAGACTTCATAGTAATTGTCATGATGCAATTCAATTCGCCCAATGCCAATATGTAACTTGTTTTTAATTTAACCTTTGGTAACGCAAGCAAATATAAGATATAAATAGACAAGTGGGGGATCATACATATTCAAGGCCTTGCAATTTGTTCGCTTCTCTTGCTATTGATAGAAAGTGGGGTAACTCTAGAATCAATGATTTTTTTTTTTCTTTATTAGATGAGGAGGAATTTTATTAAAGAAAAGTCAAGAACTACAAAAGAGTCTCGTATTGCAAGAAATTTGAAAAAACACGCTGAGTTAGTGTACAAAAAGGAAGCAAATAACTAGCAAGTTAAACTAGAGAGAACAATATGTAGGAAAAATCTTGTCATAAACTTTGTTGTTGTTTCTGCGTTTCTAGTAGGTTTTTTACAGGGTTGTGCTACAACTGATCTAAGTAACCAACAAACTCAAAATTACGGTACTAAGTTTATAAATTTTTTTTACTTATCCTATTTATTACTTTTTCTCATTTTAATATGAAATTCTTTAATCACATTACTTATATTTAAAATTCCAAAACTGGTGACTCTTGGTTCAACTTAGTATTGATTTCCTCATCAATTAGGTTCTATGAACGACAACACCAAGATATGACAGAACACCATTCGTCAATAATTGTCATTTGGGCTTACATTAATTTCATACTTCCTTGATTAACTCACCCTGCTGAACACTGACCGTCCTTCATAGAAATTCCAAATCATTTGATTTTATCACTTACACTACCCCAAAAAAACGAAAAAAAAAAAAAGAAAAGAAAGCAATATTAGCTTATGCAGTTCACCCCATCTCCGAAATGTGGTGGGAAGTTGAAAAGTAGTGATAGGGATATATGTGGCAAGGCAACTGTCCCTTCACCTCAAAGAGATAACGCACATAAGCTAGAGAGAGCACTATAGTCGTTTTCATGCACGTATTTCTCTGTCAATGAGAGTTCACTGCCCCTTAAGCAATGAAGCATATTTTATCTTTTCTTGAAAAACTCAACATTGTCAAAGATCAACTTGAGTTTACTCTTTGTCCTAATAGTTGGTGAGGTTTTCAAATCATGGAGCACCATCCCATTATAGCGTATAGAAAACAGGTGAGGTTTGCACCATTATAGCTTGGAGTCGGACCACCCAACATGGCTTTTGCAGCTACGTGACGCTGCACGTCTACAATTGATGTTTACTACCCAATGCGAGCAAAGTCATCGGATTCAATGAACACAAAGATGTGCCAATATTTTGAGCAGACGATATGATGGCTATAGTTGGCCTCACAGCTGCAAATTGAGCTTTGTTTTTATGAGGATTGAAATTGGTCGACAGAAGACAAATTCTGTCTGATGGTCCAAGAAAATTTTCTGCCTTTTTTTTCTTTTTTGTTTAGCTGGGGTCTGCACGGAGATTACAGTTGAAATACAGCAGTGATGATGGTTATTAGGACATTTCATTAGCTGCAATTGCTGCCACATTAGCTGTAATTGCGTCTGCATTCGCTGCAATTACGTAAGCTAATCGTTGGTAATAAGGTAACATCAATTTTGTTAAGGTGACACAGTCAATGAGGTCACCTGATTTGAAAGGTTGATATTGATGTTGCTTAGAAACTATTGCCTGTTTAATTGCATAAGAAATAAATATGTACAAATAATTTAACCATACGATAGACAATTTAAGCTTGAAAACATTCCTGCCAAGTTCTTGTCCTAGAGTTTAAATTCCAATGATGTTAGAGCTGCATCGTCAATATTCCAATAAGCAGCTGTCAGTGCTCATCTGCATTCCCTGTTTACTTCTCAAATATGGAGATATTGTACAAAAGCACCAAAAAGTCACCTCACTACTGCGAATGATGACTTTTAGAAAGCAAATAAATCAATTTGACAGTATTCGGAGATCTGAATACATGGTAAATGGAATCTATTTGCAAGCAGTTCTACGTGTATAAGCCAGGTTATCTGCAATGAAACTGCCGAAACCATCATATGTTTTGTGGCGAAAAATTCTACTAGGATTTTTCTAGTAGTGCTTGTGCTTGCTTTTCGTAGAGAAATCCGGATTGCATCGAGTTATCTGCAGACCAAACAAAGATACCATGCTGACGTTGAAGCTCATGGCAGGCAGTGAAAAGTCCATTTTCTGGACTCAGACCTCTTCCATCAGTAGAAAGGCTTGCTAAGAATTTACCTCCGTTATAATTAGAGCTCTGAGTTTTGAAGTAGTTAATGAATTGAGACGCAGTAGTTCTATGATCGTAGGCATAAAACTGGAAGTTGACATAGTCTATAAGGTTTCCATGGCTTTTCCACAAGGCCATGTAACGGTTTGAACTTGGTCGTTGTCAAAGGGAGCTATAGAGGCAAATGAGACTACATTGTTCTTCTTGAAGGTTGATATGAGCTTTCCTATGCAGTCCATCAACGTATATGGGTCTGCTTGAAAGTTCTTGTAATTAATATCAATCCCGTCCAAATCATATCGTTCAATGATGTTTGTCAGGGAAGCAACAGCATTAGAAACCCAAGAATCAACTGAAGAAGGATTGAAGTGAGCAGAGACACCATGTACCCTGTCCTCACCGACGCTCAAGGCTACTTTGACATTGGGATTCTGGCTTTTGATGGCAGAAACTTCGGAGGGGCTGAGGTTATTGGAGTCCCAAAAGATGTTAAAATTTCCATTAGTGTGAAAGGGATAACTTGAAGTGTCATAGTCTATGGTGAAGAAAAGAATGAGGTGGAATTCGACATTTGACTCGATAGGAACATTGGTGAACTTAACATTCTTGAACGCTGCTCCTATATATTCTCTAAACACTTGTGAGTTTCTGGGTGCTCCTTTGACTAATTTGCAGGTGGGGAAAAGAACTTGAAGAATGATAAGGGTGATCAAAGTCTTGGAGAGCTCCATTAGTGATAAATTGATTAAATTGAGTGAATGAAAGAGTCACTGCAGGATGCTCTTTATACAGTACAACAGCTTGGAAACATTGGACTTGTCCAAATGTTTATCTTTTTGATTTGATGCTGTCGTGGCTGCTAGTTTTATAGATTATTATTTTGTTTCATTTCTCGTCTTGGTTATATCAGTTGATGGCCAGCATATATTCTTTTCTGCTTTTGCGTGCTTGCCTTTCACTTATTAAAGTAATGCCAGCCGTCTCGTTTAACTTATTATTATATTATTAGTTACCCTTTTTTATTTTTATTTTTTGCTAGTGTTGGAATGCATGAGTCCATAAGATAAAACTTAAATGGTTTTACAGGTGAGATTCACTATGTGGAAGATTTCAACCTCTTCACAATTTCCTTACATCGTGGATTAACTAATAGAAAAAACTTAAGAAATTCCAAATTTGATTCATCTACATAAACTCATAGAAATAATATCTAGCAAATAGCTTTACATTCAATATGGCATAAAGAATACAGTATCAGTAAATTAATGGCAGCTGGTTGTGTGAGGGACAAATTTTATATCGGCTTTTCTACTTTTCATCAGCCAGAAATAGCATTGACCTGAGCCACAAGAAGTTGAAGAAAGAAAATTGTAATTTTCATGGAAAAGGAACAACTTTGACTTTGAATGAACCTCGAACTGCCTTAACAATTAGGATGCCTTTTATTGCATCCTTGGCTGTTTAAAGTTGTGCTTATTGCTAAAAACAGAAAACCGTAGTCCAACTTCTCTGTGGTCAGGCACTGTTATTTCCTTTGCTTTTCTGAAGGGCGGCAGGCTGTGGCTGATTTCCAGTCATGGCCCTAAGTTCTAAACTTGATTATCCCCTGGAATATACAACTTCGATTATATACTGACAAAGGTATGCCAATAAACATGTTTATGAAGAATTATTTTGAAATGAAGAGGACTTCTAATTGACAATTTACTTCATTTACCAACCTATTTACTCTGCATCTACTCTCAAGAGGAATATGAATACTTGTGTTCACCATGCAATAATTACTAGATAACTTAGGAACCATGAATGCATCACAATATGGGTGTAATTTTAAAAGTTAGTATTGGAGCTGGATTAGTTCCATGATCACACGCGTAAGACTGAAAATTGATGTAGTCAGTGAGGTGACCGTATCTTCTCCATCAGGCCTTGTAGTGACTTTGAACATGGTTATCATCATAAAGAGTTATGAAGGAAAATGAGATCGCCTTGTTCTTCTTAAGAGTTTGTATGAACTGTCCTATGCACTCAGGGAGTCAGTTTGAAAGTGCTTGTAATCAAAGCCGTTCTTATCCGAATCATATTGCTTAATGATATCTACGAGGGAAGGAACAGCATTAGACATCCAAGAGTCAACTGAATTTACCTTGTACACTATTTCCACCAAGACTTATGTCTACTTTGGGGCTAGAATTCTGGTTCTTGATGGCAGAAACTTGGAAGAGGCTCTGGCTATGAAGGTTTTTGCAGAAAGTGTTATAAGCATAATATTTCCATATAGCACAAAATGTGGAGTTTACTTACTCTCCTTGATAGTATGAGTATCCTTGGGTACTATTTGACTTGCTACTTTTGTGCTGCCTTTTCCGTTGGCTAGCATCTGTCGATTTTATTTCTTTCTGCAACTCAATGAACTGCATTGATTCTTATTGGCTCCACATGCAAAGCAAGTTATTCTGTAGTCAGCTGCATAGAGCTCCGGACAGTTTCAACACAGCTCCAGCAAACAAGATGTTAATGGTATAGGGTTATGCAAGGGAAACAGATACACATAACAAAAAATTTATGACATTCATAGTTGGTCGACTTGACAAATTCATAGCCACAAACCATAAATTACATATGAATAAAGAGTCATAATTTATTTGAACACATGATATTTGTAACACAAAATGATAGTCTGGGCGTGTGACTTGAAAACTTGCTTCCCAAATCCTTATTCCAGTCTTCAAATTCCAGTGAAGTGGCAGCTGCATAATCACTATTGTAATGAGCTTCTGGAATGTTAATTATGCAGCAAGGTATATGCACTGATACTAAATAAAAGTAGCCAGAAGATTTTGTGCTTTCTTTTCATATCAAAAACGGTTAGCAGTAAAGATGCCATTGCTGCTGCCCATACAGAGATGCCATGTAGCTTCTGCCATCTTTTAAGCTTACGGCAGGTAGTGAAGAATCCATTTGCTGGAGTCAATCCTCCACTTCCATCGCTGATAAAGCTCGCCAACAGTTTATCACCGCGGTAGTTAGAACCTTGAGTTTTGAAGTGCTTTCAAAAATTGATGCACAGTGGTTCCCTTGTCATATGCATAAAACTGGAAGTGGACATAGTCTATCAGGTGGCCGTACCTCTTCCACAAGGCCATGTAATGGCTTTGAACAATGCTATCATCGTAAGGAGCTATGAAGGCAAATGAGATCACCCTGTTCTTCTTGAGAATTGTTATGAGCTGTCCTATGCACACAGCGAAAGTGTGGGGATCAGCTTGGAAGTACTCATAATCAATGTCAATCCCGTCTAGATTATACAGTTTGATGATTTTTGTAAGAGAAGAACATGCATAGGAAATCCAAGAATGAACTGAGGAAGGCTTAAAATAAGCAGATTGATCTTTTACACTATTTCCACCAAGGCTTACGGCCACTTTGACCTTGGAATGATGCCTTTTGATGGAAGAAACTTGTGAAGGCTTGAGATTGTTGGAATCCCAATAGACATTGAATTTTCCATTAGTAGGAGATGGAAAACTTGAAGTATCATAGTCTATGGCAAAGGAGAGAATGAAGAGGAATTCAATTTTTCTGCTGATAGGAACATCAATGAATTTAACATTCTTGAAATCGGCTCCTGTATATTCGCTGAAGGGTTTTTAGTTTCTAGGCACTGCTTGGACAACTGTGTAGGTGGGCAAAATAATTTGAAGAATAAGGAGAGTGATCAGAAACCTGGAGAGCTCCATTGGCGATGGTGGGCTTGTTTGTGGAGCAAGTTAAGAATGGCTTGAGAAGAGTTGTTGCAGGATAACCTTTATATAGCATTCAAGCTTTGGAAGTAATGCAAATGTCCAAGCTGATAATGTTTCTGGTAGATTTTTAATTAATTTAGTGATTCAAATTACCAAATATGGTGACTCAATATCTTATACTATTACTGAAATCCTATTTCTAGTCAAATATTACAAGTCTGAATGGGGTCTAAGAATTCATATAGCTATAATCTATGTATTCAACACATGCCATTAAGGGCTTACAGTCATCACGACTCCCACTTGAAATATGGAAAACTAATGAAATTGCATTATTGGAAAGAGTCTTGTGACTGGTAGTGCTTCTAGATTACTGTTTTATCAGCAATAAAATGGATAGAATGGCAATGTTTGGAGGAAAGCTACCAACTGTATGTTATCATCCGTCAAAATGAGTTTTTCCACATAACTTTATTCTTTTGCTGATCTCAGTTATTGGAATAAGAGGCAGCATTATGCTTTTATATCAATGCATAATTCATTAGATTGGAATTTTACCAGGGAATTAGGCAGTTGATACAATCAAATTAATAACGGCTGTCTAAATATAAATAGTTAGAGTCTCCGGCACTGCTGTCATTTGGTTTTGATGGTGTTGGAATGCACTTAAACTATAAGGCAAAAATTATCAGTTTGACAGCTTTACATCTGAGATACACTGATCTGTATGTATCAGTGCATGCTGCCAAAAATTTGCAATTGTCATTATATAAAGAAAAATATGTGATTATTAAACATATTATAATAACAATTTAGTGACAATTATTTATATAATAATAATTTTAAAAATTATTGAAAAAAAGTTAAAAACAATATATATACATAATAACACTGTGGTTCTGTTTACTTAACTATGGTTTTCTAAACCTAAGAACCATAACCAAATCAAACAAATCGGTTTATATTCTTACAATCAACCAATTACTAAATTCAGTTCGTTTAACCTAAATTTTGGTTCCCTTCAGTCGATTAACCCTGCAACTAATCAAAGCATTTTATTTGACTTTACATGGAATTATCGATTTAGTAAAAGAATAAAGTATGGTATCAGATTCCGAATTTGTTTCATCTATGCAAAGTTGTATAAACAATAATTAGCAATTAGGATCTAGTAGTCTTCCAGTTCAAGCCCCAACTTGGAACCACATGACCAGGAAAAAGTACATCAAAGATCTCTTAAAGAATACAGTATTTGCAAAAGGATGTGAGCAAGCTACGTGTGGTTTAATCCTATGGCTATTGTAATTCTTCTCTAGCCAGAGAGGAAAGAAACACTTTTCTGGCTGTATTTTTCTTGCAACAGTATATGCTTGTCAACTCTGACCCTGATTGGACCTTGAATTACATCTCCAATCAGGATGCCTTATGTTAACAATAGTGCATATTGCTAGAGTAGATCCTAATTCTGCTCGAAGGTATTTGCAGAAATACATCTACGAGCATGTTGTTTCCATAGAGCACAAAATACTGAATTAACTGTCATTGGTACTTTTTTTTTTCTTTGGCTATGTTGATGTGAATGAGACATTTGCTTGAGACTCAAGACTCAAGTAACAGAAAAATTTTCCAGCAAAACGAAAAGAAGAAGATGCAGAAGAAGATGCAGAAAAGAAGCAGCAGTAGCAGTAGGAAAAGTTGCAGTGACAACTTCCTTGAAGCCAAAGTCATCAGAGTTTGCATTAGAATGTTAGTGAAAGGAAAAAGACAAAGGAATAGTAGAAGCTGCAGAATCAGGATATGCAACAAAAGAGGAGATCTCAGCCATACCAAGTGACTTGAAGAAAAAGAAATTAGCTTTTTAGTATTAGTTTTGTAGTGGGATTAGTTGAACACATAAAACTTAGTTTGTAAGGAAGCATGGTAGATAACTTATATTTGTTGTCAAAGTACAGGGGTTGTTTTTGTAATCATGATCAAACATGTATTGAACTCCTATACAAGGAACAATTTGCAGCAATGTAAAAGAGAGGACCAAATGAAGATTTTCTCCCAAATGTTCTGTCTTTTTTTTTTATTCCTCAAAAACCAACAGGCTATGACGGTATGCAATTGGGGTGCGATATTTCCATGTATGACCAGGTGAGCCCCAGTTCACATTTCACTAATGATTTTTTATTATAGCCCTGTTGTATGTCTCAAGAGGTTGATAATATTCCAAATGCCAGAGTGTGTCTGCCCTGAGGAGAAGATCCTGCATTTTTTAACTTTGAATTACTAGGTAGCTTAGATCCAAGCATAAGGCTATTGGCTTCTGCTTATTTTGATTTCAATTGATGAGCTTGTGTTGATGTATAAATTGGTTTTTATGTTAACTATTTCCCAGCCTGTCCTAGCTTTTATGTTGCCCACATTTTCAAAATTCTGCGAACATACAGTCACCTACTAATAGTACATTTACATTCAAATTTTCTTCGTCAACTACCCCGTAGATTTGACAATCCATTATTAGATGACAATGCAATTCTATTCTACTCTCGGGAATAATGCCTTCCAGTCAATCCATATATTTTATCCGCCATGTCTGGCACGATATGGAGAATTGCCTTAGGTAGATAGCTTTTTTGAGTCATAGCAGTCTGTCTTTGCAGTTTATTGGTAGCTTCTTGATGATGAAACATAAATATGGTAACCTGGCTGGCCAACCATTGTGATGACATGAGATCAATTGAATGTTGTAGTCGATTGTTGAGATTTAGTTTAATAAAAACTATTTGCTACTGAAAAGTCTTCCCAAGAATTACAATGAATTGATACTGTTTGCTTTACTTGGAATGGCAAGCATCCAAGAATAAGGCCTAAGTGCATGTCCCCAAACTCTGTGCCTGGTCATTGCCAGTGACGATCTGCTTGACATCAATTCTCTTGATTAATCATGGATTATGCAACATTAATGTTCAACAGACGAGGATTTCCTTGATTGCAATATTGAATTTCTCAGGGTACAAATTTCGTACATTAGTGCAACAGAAGAGGATAATGGAATTTTGTTTTCACTGTCTTATTTCACTGTCTTTTTTGACTTGCATGACTAGTTGTCACTTGCTAGTATTGCCTGTGATTGCTTCTCATCGCTGAAACCCCTTGTTTTGGAGTCATCGGCTGACCATACAAAGATTCCTTGAAGTTTCTGCTGACTCTTGAGCCTCTTACAGGCAATAAAGAAACCATTTTTTGGAGATAAGCCAGTGTTCCCCTCACTGGTGAAGCTTGCTAAAAGCCTTCCACCACTGTATTTAGAACTTTGAGTATTGAAGTAATCAATAAATTGGGACACAGTGGTCCCTCTAGCATAGGCATAAAACTGGAAGTTGACATAGTCTATGATATGCCCGTGGCTCCTCCATAAGGCCAGGTAGTGACTTTGAACTTCAGGATTATCATATGGAGCTATCGAAGCAAAGGAAATTACCTTGTTGTTCTTCAGGGTTTGTATGAGCCCACCGATACACCGAGCAAATGTAAGAGGATCAGATTGAAAGTGCTCATAATCGATATCAAGGCCATCCAAATTGTACGTTTTGATTATGCGAGTGAGCGAAGAGACAGCATTGGCTTGCCAGGATGCAATCGAGGATGGCTTAAAGAAAGCTGGGCGACTTTGTACCGTGGCCCCTCCCAGGCTCAAGGCCACTTCGACATTCGGATTCCTATTCTTGATGGAAGCAACTTGGGCAGGGCTAAGATTGTTAGAGTCCCAAAATATGTTGAGCCTTCCATTGGTAGGAGATGGAGAAGCAGATTTGTCATAGTCAATTGCAAAAGCCAGGATAAAGTGAAATTGGACATTTGGATTAATAGGAACATCAGTAAATTTTACATTGTTGAATTCTGCACCTATGTACTCTCTAAAGAGATTTGAGTTTGCGGCAACAACCTGGGTTGATTCGTGGGAGGAAAGAAGTGCTTGGAGGATGAGGGAAGTGAACACCAAAAGCTTGAGGAATTCCATTGCAGTTTTGTAGTTGTGAACTGTGAAAGGAGTTTGAGTGAAAATATTTGGTGCTTGATGGACTTATGAGACCACACTTGCGATACAGCTGAGGGCAATTGAGGACCTTTCCTGCCCTTTTCGCTGGTTTCTAGTCAACCTTACTGTTGTGGAAATTTGACTAGTTCACTCGTCAGATAATGGTATGCCCTTTTATAAATTTTTTGAAATTTTGACCAGATCACTAATCAGATAATGGAAATCCCTTTTATATATTCTTTTTGAAATTTTGACTAGTTTACTAATCAGATAATGGAAGTCCCTTGGGAGTTCTAGTATTCTTATCTTGTCTTATAGTTTGATGAGGACTAAATTGGCTCGCTTGTACCTTAGAGTCTGGTCTTCCTCAAGTCTATCATCACATGGAGAACTCTATACACATTATAGCTTATTACGGATCCCTTAACCCCAACGTTGATACTTGTTAGGATTGAAACTCACTACATTGGACACCACTTTTAGATTTTATAAATAAGAAAACCTTTACCGTTTACATGACAAGATGCATCTCATTTATATATTACTCTTTTCTTTTATCATTCTCGATCTCTTTTTATCGGCTTAAATATTAAAATACTGACTTAAACATCAAAGTATTAATATTAGACTTATACTCAACACCTCTTAGTCTCCTTCTATTTTGCAAGTATTGATCCTAATTTCACTGAATTTAATACCCACAACTTTGTTATTCCTCATCATAACCCATGCCATCCTACATCTTGAAATGTCCTATACTAGCCATTTGTAGTCTGTGAATTGGCTAGGTCGACGTCCACTAGGTTCGCTAGTCGGTGGATTAATTGGAACGTAACGTACATCTAGGATGTGTGCTAAAAATGGCATTTCCAATGCACGAGATTTTGACAGTATGAGGCATGAGAAAATATTAGATATATATAATACTATAGTCTTTAAATTTATTTTATTCTCTGTGCACAACAAAAAGAGCTAACATACCCGAATGGAGTGGATAATTCTTGTGCAATCAAGTCATTGCCCCTCATAGTGGTAGGATGTTGTGATGCATGAATTAGAAATGCCAAGTCCAAGACAGAAGATCGAATGTTGTTCCGACATTTAGCCAACCTGAGCTTTCCTTCTGACATAATTGAGCTGCTGAACCTAAAATTTTTGGAATAATTTGGATTTGGACTAATAAGATTGAGGATACCAAGCTATGTGATCTTTGTTTCTGTACTGAAACAGGGGCTAATTCTGCTGATAAGAAACAAAAACTGACGTGTACATTGTAGCCATTGGTCTCCAATTTCACGTTTCTCAACTCTATCTTCCCCATTGATCCTTAGCGGCCATTGGTTCAAATCATTGCAATAACGATGCAGTGCTTGTTGTTTTTAGTATTTCAGTCATGTAATTTTTTTTCTATTTTTGTGGTTTGTAAAAACTAAGGATCGAATTTCAGACCTAAAACTAAGAATTTGCGTGCTGGTTTTTGCATACGGCGCCCCAAATTCATCTACATGCTCTGGCCAAAAGCACACTACCTACTATAGGGTTAAAAATTTACAGAGTTATCTATTTAGGCCTGAACCCAAGTTTTATTTAGTTATCATTATTATTTTTTTTTTTATATTTCCACAAGATGAAGAGAATAATTTCCCTTTGAGTTATTTCCATGGCAAGTTCCCTGGTCAAGTGAGTTAGATATCAGTGGAAAAAACAGACAGTGCCGTCTGGAGACAAAAGGCTCCCCAACTGGTCTACAGATTTAGCTTACTCTAACACACACGCTGGGGCAAGACATGCAGAAAACACCAACGATTAATAGTCATTGACATGGACGGCATGCAGAAGACAAAAGTTCCTTCTGGCCCATGTTTTGAAAAAACTTAGATTAGAGTTTGTCACTTAATTATTTGTCTGCTGTCGGCAGCCACATTAACCTGAAAATGGGTTAGGTTTTTAATTATAGAAACCAAAACCACGCAGCATTTAGATTGTGTTGGCATCGTCAGTATCGCGCACGTGAATGTGGATAAGTTCTCCAATTTAATAGCAGTTCTGCGCCAGGGACTCGGTAAACCTTAACCTAGAAAACTTTTCACAAGGCAATAATCTGAACCCCATTTGTATTATGAAAATGAGGAACATATTGACTAAGGAGGAAACCATACAGGACTGGACGGGACAGAAAAAGGGAAATCTGAAGCCTTCTTTGTATGATGTGGTGATCATTCATGCCCGTGACAATGGCCGTGCCATCCCACTTGGTAGAATTTGTCATCTATCTCTCTTATGGGGCTTACAAATCTTCGTACGAGAAAATTATTTTATTCCGGTACACAAATAATTCTATTAAACCTGGCATTAAGTAGATTAATTCATGAATCTTTGTGGAGAACGGACTGAACAGTACACAAGACACCACCCTGGTTGCAAGTAACAAAGCATTATACAAGTGACTTTACATGGACTATGGATTAGCCAAGGCAAAAAATGAGGTTTAGATATTCCAAATTTGTTTTATTATAATTAGGAAAATATTGCATAGTAATTATACAAGAATGGACCAAGAGATTTTACTAGCAAGCTAACTCACATCCACACGTTTCACTTTCTTCACCAATAAGACAAGGTGACATTATTCCTAACCGAGACCCGAATAGATGGCTAACGCGCATCTGTGATTGCTCTGCTCTTTGCTTTTCAAAAAGCTCAGAAGGTTAAATCATGGGACCCCTGCTCTTTTTTCCCTCGCAAGCGATGACAAAAGCATATATACATGTTACTTCGTCAGCTTCTCCTAAAGCAGAAATAGACCAATCCAATATTTTTCACTTTATTTTTTTTCTTTTTTTCATTTGGCCGCCTATTCTGCCCCTCACTGAGGTGATAGAATTAGCTTCTTTGTTTGTACGTGGCCATCAAGTGACATTTGTCCAAACCCCAAAAT
The DNA here is from genome assembly GCA_020883675.1 of Bruguiera gymnorhiza. Lineage (NCBI taxonomy): Eukaryota > Viridiplantae > Streptophyta > Magnoliopsida > Malpighiales > Rhizophoraceae > Bruguiera > Bruguiera gymnorhiza. The sequence continues at coordinate 1,869,174 of JAIRCJ010001042.1, read as the reverse complement.
AATAGGACGCTCGGGGAATGCTGGGCCCAATTGTAGAGCAACCAAATGCCACCCAGCCCATATGTCCCCAGCTGTTGATTGGCCCAGTGCTCAGCCCGACCCGCATGCGGGTAGCTTCCCAAGTTCTTGTTGGATTGAGGCTCCTCAGGCTTATCAATTTATTAGCATTTATTAATCACTTCAGTAATCAGATATCTGGCCTACATTTGTGCATGCAGATGTACTTATTTCTTTATTCTGATCAGAATAGTATAGTTTATCTCGCCCCAATTATATCATATCTCATGGCTTTATCATTGCTGACACAATTACACTGCCCTAGGCTGTCCCTAAGCTTTGGTTTTCTCAATTGTGTTATTTATCACATGAATGGTGAAGTCATGAGCAATCAAAACATCCGGGAAAAAAGGGTCACCTAGAATATTTTACCAATCATTGGTTAGGCCGCTTTAACCATCTCTAACTCACCGAGTCAGCCTAGAGTACTCAAGCAGAACTCGAGTTGGATAACAAACGTATGTGCAACCAGGCCCGGCAAACCAACTTTTCCTAAAGTGACATGGTGAGTTGGTGACCGTGGTGATTGTGGCAGTAGAAGCATATTTTCCATGGTGGAAATAATCAGAACCATCTTTCAAAGTGGAAATCAGTGAAAGGGTCGTATAAGAGCAGTGAAGTAAAGCATACGCAGCATATACATAGTGTATTTCCTGAATAATAGCTTGTCACCACTCGGCCATAAGCCCCTAGCATCCTACACGGGTCGACCTTTCCGCTATGTTACTTGTCTTGTTACCCAAAATAAGATGTCTTTCGTCCAATTGCCTCTAGATCATGTGGGGGTACAGGCTTGTGTAATTAAGAGCGGCCCACCATAAAAATTGTAGGGAAGTCTATTACACCAAACTTGTCCTGAATGTAACAATCACCATAAAAGGAACATTTTGCTCCTTAGAGTCTATTAATCCTTTTATATGTCAATCGTAATTTTTGTGCTATCCTTAGCGAGTCTGTTTATCTCTCCTCTTATAGAACAGAACAGAACAAAAAACATGAGGACCCATTTTTCTAGAAATTTTTGATGCATAATCCCTCTCTCTCTCTCTCTCTCTCTCTCTCTCTCTCTCTCTCTATATATATATATATAATATGACTATAAAATTTAAAGGTGACCTTGCTGGTACTTGTTGCACTACTTAGGAAGCTTGAAACACAAGAAGTGGATTGCTGCCTATGATCCTTTAGGTGATAGAATGTATGCGGAATCAAAAGGGGGGGGGGCAAGGGCACCAAATGGCATGTGCCTTCTCACATCACTCTTTATCACGTGGGGCAACTTTGCCACCGCATACAAACCCCACTTTGTCTTCCTTTTTTATTATCAAATCCTCATATACCCAATTTCTCTTCCCAAACTCTGGATTGGCTTGCTAACAAGAGATTAACTTAACATGTGTTGATAGGATACGTGTGAGAAGTTCGAATTCTAACATGATAAGAATAAACAAAATTAAAAATAAAAAAATCGTTTAAATTTCTATCATTGAAATCTCGAATTTTAATATTAAAAAAATGGGTGTAAAATTCTTTTTATTCCTAAATTTTTAAGATAGTTTTTTTAAAAAAAAAATTCTTAAATTTTTTTAAAAAAATATTCCATTTTATCTTTTTGATTTACTTCGGAGTAAATTAGGTTATAAATGGATGACAAAAACAGCCTCCCGGCCTTATTTTTTTCTATAGACAAAGAACAAAAGGAAAAAAGGTTGCAGTATTCTATTTTTGGTCGTCATAATGATAAAAGCTGTGAACATAAGTTCATATAGTTTAAATCGAATGTGAGCTTGATACTCGACAGGGAGTGAGACGAAGAAAGGCATTTCGAGAAAATTGCCGGTGCCATTGGTGCAAATCAAAGTCTCCAAGATGTCCAAATCAAAATTTGAGAGGAGCCAAGAACCCTCGTGGGCCGGCCACCACAAAATGGGTAATTCGGTGAGGACAAAAAATTCAGCTTGACACGAACGAAGAAAAAGCTGAACAAAACAAAGAATTAAGCAGGCACACACTTGATCATTTGGCCCAGCTAAAACCAATAAATTAAAAAGAGAATCAAGTGTGAGGCTATCTTTTCAGGTTTCATTTACACTCACATAAAAAAAAAAAAAAATTTTTGAGGCAGTCCCAATACAAATTTGTGACCTCTATTATTACAAGTTTGAGTCGTACCCATTTATTTATATTTAACGTTGATAAAATATTGTCATTTTATGGTACAATTATCATTCTTACCCAAATAAATTACAAAAGTATAAGTAATAAATATTAAAAAAAATGTGAGAATTTTAAAAAATTAAATAAATACTAAAATTATAGATTATTCTTATATATATATGTCATTATTATTATTTTATTATTTTTTATTGTTTTGAAAGAACAAGAAAGATGTTGGGAGTTAAGACATACGTGGTTGCTCAAATTCAAACATTTCCCGTGTTCGTAAATCACATCATTCTCAAAACTCCCATGTTTGATTTGTACAAATATATATGTCAAAATTCATCCTTAGTTGTGTGTCCCGTTGCATTGCATGATGCCCAGAGGCTCCGTGGTGGAGCCCAGACTTGAAATTTATGAATTCAAATGTCACATTTATATGTGATTATAATTAATAAAAAAGTTTATAAATACGTATTTTTATAAGAAATATCTTATACTAATTAATTTTTTTAAAATTTTTTTTGACTAAAATTTTAAATTTAAGATTTTAAATTTTAAAAACTACTCTAATTTATTAGTGTGCAAATTAAGTTTAAGTCAATACCCGACGCTAATCAACCTCACCTAACCACAAAGCCTGGAAAAGGGTTGAGAAAGAATTTTTGGACAAAAAAATAAAAAATATATTACTTTTTTTTCTCTCCTTTTTAAATTTAGCTTTTTTGAGTTTACCATGTGGCACCTATAACGGTCGAATAACAACAGGCAATAAGTATTTCTTAACGGCGTGTGAGGATACAACGACCGTCAGAAATTGCCGTCTGTGCGACGTTGAATTCAAAAAGGCCACCGTCTCGTAACGGACATTATCATCACCACCAAGCTTTCCAGACTCTGATTTCTCTCTCTCTCTCTCTCGCTCTATTTTTAGCCTCTCTCTGTAAATCTTTCTTTCTTGCTTTGCTTTCTCAAGAGAAAACGATTGCCTTCATTGTTGCGGCAGATAGAAGCTTTCTCGAGAATCTCGAGCTTCGTTTTCAAACGATTGCTGTAAGTTTTTTTTTTCTTTTTTAGATTCTTTTTCTCTGCTGGGTTTCTTTTGATTTCTATTTTCCGTTGGTTCAGATTTCGAGTCCTTTTTTGTTGATTTTCATGGATCGAAACTATGTTTCGTCAATGCGTGTACTATACGTATGCATACATATACATCCGTATGCTCTCTCTCTCTCTCTCTCTCTCTCTCTCTCTCTCTCTCTCTCTCTCTCTGTGTTTAATCTTTTATTTGTTGTTTCAGCTGAGTTGACCCGGTGAGCACCGAGTCAAGAAGACTCTTTAAAATTGAGATTCATTGTACAATGCACCTATGTGGGGGTTTTTTTTCTTTACCTTTTTTGTTGCTCTTTTTTTTTTTTGGGTCTAATTGATTATATTGCATAATTAGGATTTTTATTGTCGTCATTGAAATGAAATGTTATAAAGATACGATTTTTCCGTCATTTTTCACTCTACTTACATGTTTCTTGGTCATCATTCTTGTTTAAGAGCTCTAGCTGATCTTAAATTATGGATTTTTATATGTTTGCCCACCGAGTTGACTCAGTGAGTTGTACTTGATCAGGTTTGTTAGGTGTTTTTTGAGGCTCAGTACTGTAGTTTTGTGAAGCAAGTTATAGAGGTAGATGGATTCTTCACAATCGAGAAGAGGGGGTTTGGTTTCGGTATCTCCATTGCAGACCCCAAGGTCAAGCGATAAGTCTTCACGAGATCTGCGATCAGGGGATTCTAATTCGAGTAGCAAACATGATAAGGGTGTTAATGTCCAAGTCATTGTGCGATGCAGGTCAGTTTTGAATTTTCAGTCGTCATTTGCTGGGTTGCTTTGAGTTGGAATTGGTTTCAATTTAGTCATCTAGTGTCCTTCTATCTCATGATTTGTTATTGGTTTTGAGTTCATCCTGGGATGTTCTCGGCACCCAACGGATAAGTTGGGTTATGTTTCTGAGTTCTTTGCTGGGTCTACATTGAACCCATATGTGGTTCTGATGTTTGGTTGTTGAGAGGACGTGAACAGGTGTTAATTTGTTTGTATTCTATAGGCCATTGAATGAAGACGAGCTAAAGGTACATACTCCAGTGGTAATCTCTTGCAATGAGGGCAGAAGGGAAGTTACTGCAGCACAGAACATTGCCAACAAACAGATTGATAGAACCTTTCTATTTGACAAGGTTGTTCCTTACCATAAAAGTTTCACTGATATGGTATCTGCTCTTGAAAAAGTAATGGAAAATTGAAACTGATGACTATGTATGTATTATGTTTCCAACTTGGTTATCTACAGAGATTGTTGAAGTGAACTTATTTGAGGAATATTTTAGCTTTCATTTCTACATTCTATTGAGTATATCGTCATGATAAATGTTATGTACTATGTGGCAATGGTTATAACACTGCAGAATTTTGTTCAGGTTTTTGGTCCAATGTCCCAACAGAAGGACTTGTATCATGCTGCTGTGTGTCCAATTGTATATGAAGTTCTGGAGGGTTATAACTGTACCATCTTTGCATACGGTCAGACAGGAACAGGGAAGACTTACACAATGGAAGGAGGAGCAAGGAAAAAGGTTTGATTTTGGAAGACACATGATGTTAGTCTACTTATTTCTCCTTTTTCAGCTGCAACTGTTTTATTGAAACCATTGTCTTTCACAGAATGGGGAATTTCCAAGTGATGCGGGTGTTATCCCAAGGGCAGTTAAACAAATTTTTGAAATTCTAGAAGCTCAGAATGCTGAATATAACATGAAGGTTACATTTCTAGAACTATACAATGAGGAAATAACAGATCTCTTGGCTACAGAGGAAAGTTCAAAATTTATAGATGACAAATCTAAGAAACCCATGGCCCTTATGGAAGATGGGAAAGGGGGTGTTTTTGTTAGAGGCTTGGAAGAAGAGATAGTGTGTACTGCAAATGAAATCTACAAAATCTTGGAGAAGGGTTCTGCAAAAAGACGTACAGCAGAGACTCTCCTTAATAAGCAGAGTAGTCGTTCTCACTCAGTATTTTCCATAACCATTCACATTAAAGAGTGTACTCCAGAGGGAGAAGAGATGATCAAATGTGGAAAGTTGAATCTGGTCGACCTTGCTGGTTCTGAGAATATCTCTCGTTCTGGTGCCAAAGAGGTATGGTGTTACCAAAAGTATCATTATTCTATCCTCTAAGATATTCTGGTATTACAGGAAGAAAGCATATGCATGCTGTGAGTTGTATGTTGATATAAAATAAATGATGTTTCTAATTCTTTCAGGTTTCTGCTTTCTATTCATTCTTTATTGCCACAATGCCTTTTGCACTTCCGATTTTTATTAGAAAGAAAATGGCACTTGCAGGGCAGAGCTAGGGAAGCAGGGGAGATTAATAAAAGCTTACTTACTCTTGGTCGTGTCATCAATGCTCTTGTTGAGCATTCTGGTCATATTCCATACAGGTACTATATATAAAAACCAGTGATCTCTCTAGCTTTTTTGAACATCAAAACTGATCTAAGCTTGGAAATGTTTCTTTCAATTCCAGGGATAGCAAACTAACAAGGCTCTTGAGGGATTCACTGGGAGGGAAAACTAAGACATGTATAATTGCAACTATATCGCCTTCTGTTCATTCTTTGGAAGAAACACTCAGCACTCTGGATTATGCACACCGTGCCAAGAACATTAAGAACAAACCAGAGGTCAGTGACATGAACAAGGCCATTTTACCAAATAGACCAATCATGGTCACTCCATGAATGGTGTAAGACAGCTCTCTTTCTCTGTAAAGCCTTCTACTTGCACAAAATCCTCTAATAGTTTGTCTTGCTTGCTATCCCAGATCAACCAAAAGATGATGAAATCTGCAATGATGAAGGATCTCTACTCTGAAATTGACCGGCTGAAGCAAGGTATTTTGTTGCTTAACAACTTTCCAGAAAAATGACATAAATGTGGTTGAATTCTAATGAGAACCTGTAGGAATGTTGATTTTGCTTCTTTTTTTTTTTTTTCGAAAATAGAGGTGTATGCTGCAAGAGAGAAAAATGGAATCTATATACCCCGAGACCGTTACCTTCAAGAAGAAGCTGAAAAAAAGGTTCACTTTTCACCATGCTATTGGCTGATTTGAATTCTTAGCTGAGTGATCTAGCCAGGCAGAAAAATTATTTATTTATTTATTTATTTTTGTGCTCTGCTTACCCTAGGCAATGGCTGAGAAAATAGAGCGCATGGAACTTAATTCAGAATCCAAGGACAAGGTATGCATCAGCAGCATAATCTTTTCTTATAGTTCTTTCCATGTTGCAATATTATGAAGGCCAGACTGAAAAATTTTGTCATCACTTGTGATTAGCAATTGATGGAGCTTCAGGAACTCTACAATTCTCAGCTACATTTGACAGCAGATTTAAGTGACAAACTTGAAAAGACTGAGGTGTGCATTCTGTGCAATTGAATTGTAGGTTCCCCCTTTTATCCTATTCTTTGCAAGTTCTAACTTTACTTTTTTCCCTGTAATTCAGAAAAAGCTAGAGGAAACTGAAAATTCATTGTCTGATCTCGAAGAAAAACACAGACAAGCAAATGCTACTATCAAAGAAAAGGAGTTTTTAATATCTAATCTCCTAAAATCTGGTAACGAGGGAATTTGTGTATTTCTGTTTCCTTAGACGATTTCCTCCATTTGTTACAGTTTCTCTTCCCAACAGACACGTCCCTTTTGACTTGTATAATATATTTTTTGGTTTACTCTTGTGTCTAATGTGAACTTTCTTTGAGAACCCCCAGCTCATTGTCTTCGGTATGATGCTTTTGGTTTACTCTTGTGCCGTACACCATGTTCAGTCAGCTATTTTTCCAACAATAATGAGTTTTGTCAAAATTTCAGAGAAAGCGCTAGTTGAGCGTGCATTTGAGCTTCGGGCAGAGCTAGAAAATGCTGCATCAGATGTATCTGGTTTATTTGCTAAAATAGGTTAGTTCTAGTTAGTAGTGCATGTAATTCCTGTATTTTTCCCAGAGAGAAGAACTGGTGTGTGTTGCTGATAATGTCTTGTTTTCAGAGAGGAAAAATAAAATTGAGGATGGAAACAGAGAACTTATCAGGAAGTTCCAGTCCCTATTTACCCAGCAACTTCAGATCTTGCATAAGACTGTGGCAGCCTCTGTGACTCACCAAGAGCAGCAACTCAAAGAGATGGAAGAAGACATGCAGTCTTTTGTATCAACAAAGTCAGAGGTAATATCCAAACAAGGGATTAACAGCATCCTAACAATTTTTAATTCTTCAAGATTCTAAAATTTGGCTCTGCATAAAGGCTGCTGAAGAACTTCGAGGAAGAGTTAGACAGCTGCAAGACATGTATGGATCTGGTGTTAAAGCTTTAGATGATCTGGCTAAAGAGCTCGAGGGAAACTCTCAGACAACCTTTCTGAATCTAAATTCTGAAGTTTCCAAACATTCACGTTCCCTTGAACATGTAAGTATTAACTAACTGTTGCTTTTGGGCCTCCACGACTGGTAATTCCTAGGCCATTTTTTACTTTTGTGACCTTATTTTCTATACTTGGTGCAGCTTTTTCAAGGAATAGCATCAGGAGCTGATTCTTTACTCAATGATCTTCAAAATAGTCTTCGTGTGCAGGAGGAGAAGTTAAATGCTTATGCACAACAACAGCGTGAGGTTTGTAGTTAATGCTATACAAATATTTAATTAAGAGATTTTCTGGATTGTTTCTTTTCTACAAATGTTTCTATTTGATATAAATGCAGGCACATCACAGGGCAGTGGAAACTGCACGAGCAGTTTCTAGAATAACAGTGAACTTCTTCAAGACTGTTGACATGCATGCGTCCAACCTGAATCAAATTGTTCAAGAAGCACAAAAAGTCAGTAATACAAAGTTGTCAGATTTAGAAAAGAAGTTTGAGGAGTGTGCTGCTAATGAAGAAAGACAATTGTTGGAAAAAGTGGCTGAACTGCTTGCAAGTTCAAATGACAGAAAGAAAAAACTGGTGTGAGCCACATTTCATTGTTGAATGACTGGCTGTTTATTCAGCTGGCTTTTATTTCCTCCCTCATTATTCAAATTAAGCTTCAAGTGATCACTTCAAATACTCTTTCAGGTACAAGAGGCAGTACATGATCTTCGAGAAAGTGCAAACAGTAGAAGCAAAAAGCTACAACAAGAAATGTCTACAATGCAAGATTCTTCATCTTCTATTAAAGCTGAATGGAATGTTCACATGGAAGAAACAGAATCCAGGCATCTTGAGGATACTTCTGCAGTGGAAATTGGAAAGAAAGGGCTGGAGGAGGTTCTTCATAACTGGTATATGTGTCCTTATTTGCTTTGTTTACTAACACACTTCCCTATCCTGCATGGCCTTGTATTCTTTTTCATCTTCTCCCCTAAAGTTTGTCCTGTTGAAACTTTTTCAGTATGAACATGGCTCAGTTGGGTGCCCAACAGTGGGGAAATGCTCAAGAATCCTTGCTCAGCCTAGAGAAAAGCAATGTTGCTTCTGTGAATTCCATTGTTAGGTACACTACTTCCAACAGGTGCTGCTGTATCTTTGCTTCTAGACTACCAACTTATTTTTTGATTTTCACGTATGCAGGGGAGGGACAGACACCAATCAAAGACTACTTTCACAGTTTTCGTCGGCCGTGTCATCTGCTACTCAGGACGTAGACATCGCAAACAATGATATCCTATCATCACTTGACTGTTAGTAACTCTAATTTTATCTACTTGGACTCGTGGTTGTCTTATCCTGATTTCTTAATAAATTTGTGTACAAAACACATGCAGATTCATTACAACTTGATCGTGATGCTTGCGGAAGTCTCAATTCTATGACTGCTCCTTGCTGTCAAGATTTGAGAGAACTAAAGGGTGGTCACTACCACAAGATTGTAGAAATCACTGAAAATGCTGGAAAATGCCTTTCAGATGAATACATGGTAAAAATTTAAATGTCTTTACTAATAATCCTAGCAAAACATTGTAGTAAATTTGTGATCATCTCCTAGCCAATTGTCATTTTAAACACTTCTCTTAAGTTGCATGTTGTCACTATGCATGTTCAGTGTGATGAGCTAAACTTTTAAACCATCTAACTTTCAGGTGGATGAACCGTCTTGTTCAACCCCAAGAAAGAGGTCGTTCAATCTGCCAAGCATTGCATCGATTGAAGAGCTGAGAACCCCGGCTTTTGAGGAACTATTAAAACTGCTCTGGGATGGAAAATCCGCAAAGCAACCAAATGGAGATATAAAACATACGTTGGCAGCATTTGAGGCTGCACAATCCATGAGGGATTCCAGAGTTCCTCTCACTGCTATTAACTAAGGTTTGAGTATAACACGAGAGATGATTACAATGGTGTAACGTAAGAAGGGGGGTTGTATACAGAATACATGGGTCAACCGTATGAACCATTGCCATTGCCTTGCCTTGCCTGCATTATTCCTCGATTGTTTGTTTTTTCAGAGAAAGTTCCCTGATTCTTTATTTTTGTTTTATGGTTCGCTGGAACTCTGTTTGTAAGAAAAATAAAAACAACTGACAACATGATCCTTTTTATGGAATATTTTGAATCTGAGCTTCTTGTGTACCAGAGTACAGTGTTTTCTGAATATATACCCTTGGGTGGCTGATCTTAACCTGTTCTTTTCACTCTGGGGCTGTGGGGAGGGAGGGGGGGGGGCGTGAAAAAAAGAAGCCTTTGCTGCTTCACCAGAAGGTCCGAACAGAGGGCAAATTTTGGAATGCAAAGGAGGACGGAGTCACTGAAACTGGAATACAGAACTAAAAGGTTCTAACAAAGATATCTCAACTAATTGTACTGGGAGCTTACCACCTATTCTTCTGTTTTCTCGCTGCTTCACGTCTGTTGTGGGTCAAACACCCGATGGACTTATGACTTTGAGCTTGGATATGCTCAGCCCAGCCCGCTACCTCTAAAAACGATAAAGGTTGAAAAAAGAACTTGTGGCATGCACGGCAAATCTCCTATAAGCTAAAAGGATTCAATTCCAAGTTTCCAGTGCACAGATGGCAAATTTTCTTGTCAAACACATAATTCATAATCCTTGATTTCGCATCAATACGTGCCGTTGATATTTAACCCAAAAAATAAAAAAAAAAAGTTCCCATTCAAAAATCATATCAAATAGTAAAAATATAAAAAATATGTTATCTTTTATAATATAATTTAGCATACTGGATAATTTTATTCAAATATCAGAAGAAAATTTTGAATTTATTTATAAAAACAGAAAATTTAATTTTAACTTAAAAAATTTATAATAAATAAGCAAAAGTATCATAACTAAGCATACATTATCCAATATATTATTTTATTTAATAAATTAGCCCATTAAAGTGATTTTATTCAAATATTATAAGCAATTTCTGAAAATTCTTTTTAGCTATAAAAAATCATATTAAATTTGCACAAATATTACTAAAAGCTCTTTACGATACGTTGATCAAATTATTTCAGTGCATCAAATGAAGAATATTTGGTACAAGAGTCCCCCTTTTCGATGTTTCTACCATTTGCCATGATTTGTGAAAGAAATATTTTATATTATATCTTAATCTTCGTTCCTTCGCACGTTAACGGAACCTGGTAGCCAGCGACCGTTTTAATTTCTTCAATGGAAGTTGATAATAAGAGTTTGAGAGACAAGCGGGGAGAAATCAAAAATTGAAGGAAGGTTAAGAAGCAGATTGCAGGCTTGGCCTTTTCCAATTTGATCATTTCAAAAAGAGAAGTGAGAGATATATATTCCAAAATTATCAAGATAGCGAATCGAAGAAACATTATTCAGGGGACAAAGGACCATAAAATTATCCACCTGTACTAAACACTATATAGAACTCGTCAATTTTCACTTGGTATTCTCCCTCCCCCCCCCCCCCACCACCACAACAATCAATATACAGGTAACCTTCTCCTCTTCTGTAAGCCCGCCTCCGAGAGAGGATTGACCTTGAGACATTGAAGAAGATGGACTTGGCCGCTAGCTGCGTAATCTGGTGGTAGTAGAACAGCTAGACTAGACTCTTAGTTCCAACAACCGAGGTTCGAATGCTCCAGACGGATCGACCTAAAAAGGGAAAAGATGAGACTTGCACCCTGCAAAACAAGTCAACACCAACTTATCAGACGGCCATTGGAGCACGGACTAACACTAATTTGCCTCTTTGGAAAATAGAAGGAAACAGGAAAATTAAAGCTCCAAATACTTGCAGTGCTCAGCACGGCCCACGGGCAGAGAGTTCTTAGCCCAGCCCAGGCCCTGATAATGATCCAGGTTGCGGGCTGTCCGACCCATTTTACATGTAAAATTGTTGAGATATAAGGTATTCTTCTCTCTTAAATTTCAATCCCCGCCCCCCACTCCTAGTCCATAGGGAGCATTTGTACACCAATGGATCTCCATTAATGCATTAAAATGACGACACCACGGGACATCTCCCAAAACAAGACCAGCAATTTTGTGTTAAAACAAAAGGCAATTACCAACAGTTGGTCCCACGTAAGTGGGATCCTAGATGGTATTATTTGGAATGGTCCTAAATATAGATTATTTCTTGTATCACATGGCTTCAGACTCCAATCCAGCTCTCGTACATCACCAGCCCGATAGCCAAATAGTTGCTAAGCAAGACATTTGCCCGTCACACAAATGCTTACCATAAGACAGCCCTAAGTTGTCTAGCCAAGCCTCACAAATGAATGAGATGATGAGTCATCTCTCCATTTTCTCTTAAATTTCCAGTCAATAACCAAACTAAACAAGTTAACCTCACCCCACTCAAGGTTCAATACTGCCAACTCAAGAAAACACAAATTCAGAAATAGAAAATAAATGCAAGGAATGGCTGCATAATAATTACCTGAAATATTCTTCACAGTAAGCTTTTGCTGAACAGTCCATCAGGCCTTTCTCTCTCAAATGCTTCGTCATCAAAATCCTCATTTGTGGAATTTTCTTGACATAGTAATTTGTTCTCTGGTGCCAGGTTTAGGCTAAGGCCCTCCCAAACCGTGGGATGACCCTGCTGCGCGTTGCCTTGTTCAGACCCATGTCCGGCATCGATATCGCCCTCCCCATTCAGTCTTGCATCTTCATACACCATATCCTTTATTTTATTATCATCATCAGTGCCTGATGGATCGGCATTGAGGTCAGAGCCCAAATCAAATCCAGATTGGTCCCCAGTACCATGAAAGGCAACAGTAACAGCTCCTTGGTCGGATTGCTCAGAAGGTTCTTTTTTCTGTCTCTTCCATTTCTTTGTAGATGAAGTGCCATCATCTTCAAAATCTTCTTCTTCTCTCTCTCTATGCAGATAAACCCACAACTTTCTTTCCCCATCAAATTGCACACAAGGATCACGTTCATAATGCAGACGGTCCAAAGCCCCACTAACAATCTGATTAACTTGAGTATCAGAAACATCTTCAACAATATATTGAGAATCTCGTATCAAAGTACAAACATCTGCTCTGGTGCCAATACTTCCAGGCAATCTGGCAGCTGCATCCCTCACAAGACACAGGATTGTAACATGTGGTGGACGATCACGTTTCAGCATGAAATGGTCTCGGGCTTTTGAAGTTGGCTTACCACCACACCTTCTCAATGGAGCAACAATGGATTTTTTACCATCAGCAGCTGTGTATGAGAATGCCCTATCAGGAATTGAGTACCTTAGAACTTCTTCCTTGCGGAAATAAACCCTCACCTCTTCAGAACTCGGGCTGATGGTGTTAAGGCTCTTCTGAGCTCTCAAGTCTCTGAACCTTTCTTTCTCATCCAGATTACACTGCATAGATGACAAAGGTGGTGGAGGAAGACTCCCAATTTGTTGAAGGGTCTCTTGACCACTTTTCAGCCAATTCGCAAATGAATCAACCAACTTGACAAGCATTTTGTAAGGAAGGCCCCAATATTCAGGAGATGTCACCTCCTCAACAGTTTCGTGATCTAATGAAGTTTGTGAAGCTGGACCAATCCAGGACCAACTTTTTGTCAATTTTTCATACACAACTAGTGCCTTCCAACCTTTTGCTCCCAAAGGCGCTGATTTAGATGAAAATATCTTCAGGACTCCTCTGACTAGATCCTGCAGTGGCTCTTGTGTCTCGAGAATGCAGGGATCTCCAGGGTTGGATCTAACACGATTAACAATCTCCTGTACAGTAAGAGAAGGCACATGTACTTGTGAAACATGATCTGATTTATTCACATCAGCATTCTCATGAGAAATGGACCCACTGGTGACATCTTCAGGATTTTTATTCTGTTCTTCTGTTGATTTGCCAAATTCTATGGAATCTTCTGAAAGAGGAGTAATCACCGACATGCGAACAGATGAAAGAAGATGTATAATAGAAAATGAGAAGCCTGTATGAACTGTTGGTGTAATTGGGGTATAAGGCTTTTTCTGTGGTTTAGTTTCCAACTCTACAAGGGCAGGCGCTGGATCAGTAACTGGTTGTTCAGAAGTTTCCTTATCAGAACAACCAGCGTCCACCTCCAGTTTCTTCTTTCCTTTTTTCTTCGATGAAGTGAAGTCATCAATTTGCAGTTGAAGATTAGACTGCATGTTACCATCTACACCCCTTCCATCCATGTCAGACACTACCTCCTTTGCTTTCCGTTTCTTTGTCACTGAGTTGCATCCTAGTAAGGAGGCCTCAGATTTATCACGTCGATCTTTACCATATCTGTCAGTTCCCTGTCCTTTCTTCCCCAATCTACCCTGCATATTTTCATCTGTCAACAATCCTGGCTCAAGCATATCATCATCCTCATAAGGAATGTCATCATGGCTAGTTTCTCCTTTCTGTTTTCTGTCAGAAGGGTGGGCTTTCAGTCCAGACAACAGTAACCTTTCCCCATTTTCCCCCCTCATCTGGCCACTCTTGCCTATCCTATGAACCTTTTTCCCATGATCATCGTCTTTCAGCTTACCCAAACTAAATGATTGGCTATCTTCCAAAACTCTATTGCCAGAGCCATGCAGCAGACTGCCATCACGCATCTTACCCTTCTGTTTCGTTTTTGATGGGTACCCCGGCATTTGTCCAAGCTCACCAAAGGCACCTGCCTTTCTAGGGAAATATGAGATTCCATCAAAAGCTGGTGTGTTGTCTTGCATACCTTTCTTTCTAGAAGTGGTTTTCTTAATATTGGTGCCAGGCTTCAACAATGAAGATCCTGAACCTTCCATGATAGTACTGGTGTAAGCTGACTTGCTCCTCATCAAGGGATTGCTATCCTCTTCCTCATCATCAAACTGTTCAGATGAGTCTGACTCTGTTTCTTCACTTTTTATTTTGATTTTTTTAGCCCTCAGTGCTCCTTTATCTTGTCTGCCATTTTGTATGAAGCTCGCTCTGGCTTTCTCCTGTGATGCTTTCAATCTCAGATCAGAAAGCAGAATTCTGTCATCCACCTGTGGTGAGGAAGCTCTATAACCTTTAAAATTAAGATCTGGGGACTCCCTCCCTCTTTTCCACTTCTTGCTTCTGACATTCCAGTCATTAAATGATGAATCCACTGTCAAAACCTGTCCTCGGTTGCTGCCAGGCCATATTGTTTCAGCATTGTCTGATAAGTCAACTTGATTATCCTTCACCGCCAGATGTGGAGCTCTGCCTCTCAGAGACTTTATCTGATCTCTAACTGCAAACTGCTGGACATTTTCCAGATACTTAGCCTTTCTCGGGATCTCAAAAGAACTTATATTAGGAGGCTTCTCTGTGTATGCTTCCATTTCTGACAGTTTATTCACAGTTCTGCTCCTACCATGAACACGCAAATCATTCTTTAAAGCCACAGGAAATCCCATGAGACCATCAGTGACCACTTCATCACTTCTCATAAAGTCATGCCTCTTTCCAGCTTTTAGAAGTCCTGCTCTCTCCGGTACAGTACTGTGTGCCACATTTCGATCTCGAGGCAGACCCATTCTATATACAGATCCTTCCGCACTATCATCATAGTCAATACCATCGTCATCAAATCTCATTCGATCTCTTAGCCTGAGTATTGCTCCAGAGTCACAAGTCACAGCCTTATTCTGTTGAGAAATTGGGGCAGCAGATCCATATGGTTTGGAATTCACATCCAAATTTGGGTAAACAGAACGAACCTGACCTGTCATCTCCTTCAATGATGGAGCTTTTCTCCCAGCAAACTTTAGAATACCCTTTGGATTATGCTTTCCAAGCTTTGCCACTTCCGAACCCATAGAAGGCAGCCGTGAAGGAACTTCCAAATCTAAACCACTCCCATATGCCAAATCACTACTCAACTTAAGGGAAGTTTTCCTATCCTTAATCCTTTTGCCCAATAACCCATCAACATGTTCCTCTTTCTGTGGAGACTCGATCTCCCAATCTTCCTCCATATTCTCATACATCAAACTCTTTTGACTCCTCATGATATTCAAAACCCTCAGCTTCTCTTCAATACTATACCCCTTACAATTAAGCCAAGCATCCCTTATCTGACAAAAATTAAGGACCATACTATTCTGGTGCTTCTTCAAAAAATGGTAATGCTTCCGCTTTTTAAATAAGCTCAAACCTTCCCTATAAAGTGCAACCCTTGGCTCACACAACCCTCCTTTCAGCATCTCAAACAACTTCCTAAGGGGGCTCCCAAAATGGAAATTTGCACCCTCAAGGAGTTCTTTCAAAGTTCTAATGAACGTG
Organism: Bruguiera gymnorhiza; assembly: GCA_020883675.1. NCBI lineage: Eukaryota > Viridiplantae > Streptophyta > Magnoliopsida > Malpighiales > Rhizophoraceae > Bruguiera > Bruguiera gymnorhiza. Next base: position 1,853,170 of record JAIRCJ010001042.1, on the reverse strand, counting down.
TCCTGGTCCACATCAGGCAAATACTTGGTAAGGCCAAACTTCTCCTCCTCGGTCAACACCTCATTCCACACATCAACAGACAAAACATCCTCCAGACCGGGAAGATCGTACAATTCCAACGGCAGAGTACAAGTCACATTCCCTACTTGGCAAAACTCAGCTCCAGTTTCCCCCAATTCCAGCAAGTCAAAATCATCCGATCCTGCCCCAGAATCGGCATCATCAAACTCATCATCATCCTCCTCTTCTTCAGATTCAACGGCCAAGACTCGCCGCTGAAGCTCCTCCTCATCACTCGACACGGACTCCCCACTATTGGGAGAAAACTCCGAATCGAACCTCGAGGCAGCCTTGAACCCGTTCTTCTTAATCGCCATGGAGCATTAACCCAATGAACCAACAACCCCTCCAACAATTCACCCAAAAAACTCGAAACTTTTCATACCCAGCAGAATCAGAACCCTAAAAAAATAACCCCAGAAAACAAAATCTCAAAATTTCCATAACCAAACAGATAAAACGGCCGTAAATTAAAGAAGAAGAATCCAAGCCCACAGCTAAATTCTTGAAGAAATAAAAAAGAAAAATAATAAAGAAACCCAATTAAAATTGTACCTCGCTGGCGATAAATTGAGCTTGGCGGCCTCGATTGCAGAGCCAGTGGAGAAATAGAAACAATAAAGAGAGAAAGGGAAAGAGCTGGGATTGCGTTTCTTGTACAATCCGTGAAACCCTAGTTCGTATTATTATTATTATTATTATTATTTTTATAACAATATATGTTTATATTTATATTTATATTTATAGGCCGTGTTTGTTTGTATCTGTGAAAGGATATAAAAGAGGAAGGAAAAGAAGAAGGCGACGGAGAGGGAGGAGGCGGGGGTGGTGAAGAAGACGATGCTGACGTGGAGGAGTGTGGACCGTCCGATTGGCGGACGAGGGGAACTGGTATTGGGAAAAGACGAAAAGGGTCATGTGAGGGAAAGCAAAAACAGCAAGGCAATTGAATTGCATGGAAAAAGGGTTTGGTAGGGTGGGGTTGCGAGAGAAGAAAGAGAGCGAGTTTGACTCAGTGAGCTCGAAAAGAAGATGAGGAGCGAGTTTGACTCAGTTGGTTTCGGGGTGGGAGAGAGAACGAGTCGTCGCCGTGGCGACTTTTATTTTCTTTAAGCGACGACGTTTTTCTAGTTCGGGTTTTCGTAATGTTCCTTACAAGACGATTGGATATTGAGCAAACGGTAATGTTGTAAGGTGACGGGTGCACTTTGCAGAACGTGCCGATTTCAGAATTATTTATTATATGTTTATAATTATTTAATACATAATTATAATTAATAATAAGAATTATAAATGTGTATCGTCACATCATTCACGTCAAGAAGAACATATATCTATAACTAAAATAACTAAGTAAAGTTATGTAAGATTCTCAAGTGAAGTAGGTCTTCCCACGCGGTCGTGAATTTGACAAGAAAAAAGGTTTTTTGTTGTATTTTTGTACATTGTGGATTCATGGCCACGGGGAAGACCAAATTCAACAAAGAATTTGTTAGAACGTAAAAATTACAAGTGCATTTGCTGACCAAAGATTCATTTGTTTTTCACATTTCAATCTTCACATCAAAAAGCATAGAGCAATCTCTTTTATTTTGGTTTCTCACGCATTATATGCTTTACTTATTCGGAAATGTTGAATATATGTGTGAACTAACGAATTTATCATGGAATGGTAGATCCTACAAATGCATTTATTATCCTTTTGTTTGTTTGATTATATGTAATATCTATTAGATTTGTTTGCATAGAAGTAAATTTTAAATTTCAAAATAATTTAAACACTTTGAATTAAAATCGTTCTAATCCACAATAATAAATTATTGCAGTAAAAAAAAAAGACTTTAATAGGGTCATTTTCTTTGTATCTATCTGATTGTATTGTTTTTCCATAAGAGCTACACAATAACACAGAAAAATCTTTTTAATTTCCAACAAAAAAGTAAATTAATTTGATTTTATTGGCAAAATGTCATATGCCATATTGGATACACATTCACACACTTTAGGTCTCAGCGCCGAAGTGTCCTCATAATTTGTTCCTTGCTTTTTATTTTATTTTATTTTATTTTATTGGGATTTGGTCATGCATGCCATTTTTTGGGAGCATTTGGAAAGATCAAATAACTAAATATTGGGATAAAAAAAAAAGTCATCAAGTTACAAAGATTATTTTTTAAAATCCTAACTTAAAAATTTTTAATCTCACTCTACAAAAAATAAAGAGCCCAACCTTTTTACCAACCAAGCCGACTGTTAGGTTAACACTAATGAAATTCTGATGCCCATTCAGAATCGTGGGGGGTAAATGATTTGAAAGCAAAGAATCACAAACAAAATGACCATAAAGTTTTTATTAATATCAAAACAAAATTAACTGGAATCAACTGAGCCCTAGCTGGTTGGGCACCTGTAAGGCCTTGGGGAGTGCCCCTCACTGGACAACAATGTCCATGGAAGTTTTGTGGCCAGAAAAGAACAGACAAGCAAAAGCTTTAACAAGAAACCCCTTTTCTAACCTACCAGAAATATTTAACATAGTATCAGAATTTATAGCTTACTGTTAACTAACATAAGTAAAGTAGACTTGGGTCCTCTCTTTCTTCCGCTTTTTTTTACCCCTTAATTTTCGACAACTAACTAAACTAACTTGAACCAAGTTGCACTTTTTCAGTTTTTCACATTGTATTTGACACAGTTTCCTTCCTTCCGAAAACCATGCTCACCATTTCATATATGTGCACTTGTCCTTCTAGCTTTCTCAATCACCAATACCCCATTTCTGTGTCCCAAAATCTTTCCTTTTTTAGCAAAATTTGCAGAGGGAGGGAGAGAACATTGTCGTAATGTCAACGAACAACCAAGGAGATTCATCAAGATGGATGCTTGAAAACATTGAGATTGATCAGATGACAAACGTTCCTGCAAAAGATGGGCAGAGTAGCGCATTGCCACCTGCAGGCCCTAATGTTCTCAATACCAGGAAGTCAGGAAATCTTGGGGAAGTCAGCAAGTCCAACATCAGGCATTCATGCAATCTTGGGGATATGGAGCATTCATACAATCTTGGTGATGCCAGCCAATTCAACACCAGGCATTCAGGAAATCTCGGGGAAGCCAGAAAAATCAACATCAGGCATTCAGGAAATCTGGGGGAAAGCGGAAAATTCGATATCAGGCATTCAGGTAATATTGGGGAAGCCCTGAGGAGTATCAGCAGTATTGGGGCTTCCCTCAAGAGAACTACAAGTAATGCCTTGAGGAAAAGTGGTGTTCTGCCTCCAGCACCTCCTCCCCGTCCTAAAATAGAAAGAACGGCATCATCTGCTGCCAGAGGGCTTAAGAGCCTCAGGTTTCTTGACAGGACAATGACAGGGAAGGAATTGGAAGCATGGAGATCTGTTGCAACTCGTTTTGAGCAATTTGCAGTTGATGGAAGGCTCTTTAGAGATAACTTTGGACAATGTGTTGGTGAATAAGATATATTCTTTCTACATCTTGTTTCTTTTTGGCATGTGCATTGTCCTATTCCAAATGACAGGACCAGACACAAACTGAAATTCTTGGTGCTTTCGTCCTGCAGGAATGGCAGAGTCTAAGGACTTTTCCGGAGAAATATTCGACGCCATTGCAAGGAGAAGGAATGTAGACACTACCAATGGGATTACTCAGGCTGAATTAAAAATATTTTGGGACGATATGACTAGACAAGATTTTGACACTCGACTCCAAATATTTTTTGACTTGTAAGAGATCCCAATGCTTAGGAAATGTATTGTCCAATAGCTAGACGAGGTTTTTCAACGATGGGTTGATTTCTCATATGGATATTGCAGGTTAGACAAGAATGGAGATGGCAGGCTATCAGAGGATGAGGTAAAAGAGGTGAGCAAGTATATCGTTTTCCATTCTTAATTCTGTTGCTATTCTTAATCTTGATGTATACAGTATATCACATTTGTTATGCCACAAGGTTATAGTGTTGAGTGCCTCTGCAAACAAGCTCACGAGTCTTAAAGAGAACGCAGCGTCATATGCAGCTCTGATCATGGAAGAACTTGACCCTGATCACCATGGATATATAGAGGTCGATAGTTATGTTAAACGAGCCTTACTTTCTTATTGACATGAGAATATGTGGCACTGAGAAGCTCACAACTTTTTTTGTTTCCTCTTTTGAATTGAACAGATGTGGCAGCTAGAGACTTTGCTGAGAGGAATGGTGAATACTGATGAAACAACCAAGCTAGAAAGGAAAGCACATACTCTCACCAGGGCAATGATACCAAGAAGATACAGGAATCCCATTAGCAAATTCTTTTCAATAACTATAGAGCTTATGAATGAGAATTGGCAGAGAATATGGGTTATCATAGCGTGGTTAACAATAAATGCAGTACTTTTTGTTTGGAAATTCAAAGAATATGAGAACACGCCCTCGTTCGACATCTCAGGCTTTTGCTTTTGTATTGCCAAAGCTACTGCAGAAAATCTCAAGCTGAATATGGCTCTCATTCTTCTTCCTGTGTGTAGAAGAGCCCTTACCCTGCTTAGATCAACATTTCTGAGTACCTGCATCCCTTTCGATGACAATATAAACTTCCACAAGGTGATTGCGTACGCGATAGCCATCGCAACTGCAATGCACACTGTTGCACATTTATCGTGTAACTTTCCGCTTTTGAGTTCATGCCCGAGAGACAGATTCATGGAAATTGTTGGGCCCAAGTACAATTACCAACAACCGACATATGGGTCCTTGCTAACAAGTACAGTAGGTGTAACAGGGATTCTCATGATCTTGATAATGGGGTATTCATTTACCTTGGCAACAAGCTCTTTCAGAAAGAATGTCGTCAAGTTGCCTGGGCCGTTTCATCATCTGGCAGGGTTCAATTCATTTTGGTATGCTCACCATTTGCTACTCTTCTCATATATCCTCCTCGTCATGCATGGCTACTTCCTCATTGTTGACAAGCCCTGGTATAAAAAGACGGTATGTATATCGCTGAACTTGCTACTTCATCACTGACCATTAAAGTTTCTATCATCTATAATCAGATAAAGTGCAGCCAATACTGAAAAGGCATAAAAATGTTTGCCTTGTTTTGCAGACATGGATGTATATAATCGTCCCAGTACTATTCTATGCTACTGAGAGAGTCTTTTCGCGGTGCCAAGAGCATAATCATCGAGTTAGCATCATCAAGGTATGGAATACTGCTCCATTCTTTCTCGTTTACTCTCGGGTTTCAGCATAATGTTCATTTTTGATCTTGCTCTCTGGGATATTGCAGGCAGTCATATATGCAGGGAATGTTCTGGCACTATACATGACCAAACCTGCAGGCTTCAAGTACAGAAGTGGAATGTACCTCTTCGTCAAGTGCCCGGATTTGTCCACTTTTGAATGGTGATTAATAGAAAATCCTCTGTTATTCACTAGAGAGTCATTTCATTTTCTCAGTAGTGAAAAACTGCTCTTCACATTTCTTACAGGCATCCCTTCTCAATCACTTCTGCACCAGGTGATGATTACGTGAGTGTCCACATAAGAACTCTAGGGGATTGGACTACTGCACTTAAACAGAAATTTGAAAAGGTTACATATGTTTTTTTATTCTGCATAGACTATATGCTAATATACTACTTGCTTCATTTTATCCCATGAGAATGTCTTACCTTTCGGGGCAATACTTATGGCATCAGTGGCGATACCTAAAATGTGTCACCACCCACATGTGATGCAAAGTATTTTCCTTTCATAAATTGTTCTATTATGTTCCATTTTGAAGGTTTGTGATCCCCCAAGGGAAAAACCAAAAGGTGGAACCAATCTAATGAGATTGCAAACCAGGACACTGTCAGATTCAAACCTGGATAACCTGGAAGAATTACAGGCAGCGTGAGTAAAAGCCTTTGTCCCTTTGTTTACAGCCTTCACAGCACAAGATATCTAACAGCTCCAATTTGTTGTATCAGATTTCCTAGAATAATCATCAAGGGACCATATGGAGCTCCAGCACAAAATTACAAGAAGTTTGATGTCCTCTTGCTTATAGGTCTAGGAATTGGAGCGACCCCATTTATCAGCATTATTAAAGATCTTCTTGACCACCTGAAGCCAAATATCCCCAAACCTGTGTGTTCTTTAATAACCATAGTTGAATTCCAAGTAACTGCTTTAATCAATTGCCACACAAAACAATTTGGCTGAGACAGATGATTGTACACAGGACCAACAAATGGGGTCAACAGGAAAGTATCCTGAAAGAGCATACTTTTATTGGGTTACAAGAGAGCAAAGCTCCTTTGAATGGTTTAAGGGTGTCATGGATGATATTGCAGAGCATGATCACGCTGTATGTTCTTCAAACCTAAGGAAGTATTCCCACACAGTTGAAATCAAGACAATTAACTGAGAATCTCATTGGCTACTTGAATGTAACAGAATATGATAGAAATGCACAACTACTTGACTAGTGTATATGAAGAAGGAGATGCCAGGTCTGCACTCATCGCCATGGTGCAGAAACTACAGCATGCAAAGGATGGAGTTGATGTTGTCTCCCAAAGTCGGGTATAACACTAGTTGTATTTACTGTCAAATAACACAACACTTAAAAACGTGTCACCATTGATGTGAAATGTTCAAACCAACCAACCATTGAGCTGTGGCTCACTACTACTAAAGTCGGATTCAATTAACAAAAAATAGTCCATATCAACCAATCAAATTTTATTTTGTTATTGAAGTAGATGTCTTTTTAAATTTTGTGCCATAATACATGTTATGTAGTAACATCAAAATGTAAATGCGGCAGATAAGAACGCACTTTGCAAGACCCAACTGGAGAAAGGTGTTCTCTCAAATGACAAATGAACATCCATCTACTCGGATAGGTAAAGTCCAATTCTAACTGGTTCCATTCATTCTAATTTTCCACACCATATTATACAAAAATGTTCTTTTTTTTTTGTTTTTTTGTTTTTTTTTTTTTGACTGCAGGTGTCTTCTACTGTGGAAGTGTTACCCTTGCCAAACCACTAAAGGAACTATGCCAGGAATTTAGCCTAAATTCAACAACCCGCTTCCAATTCCACAAGGAAAACTTTTAGAGTATTTATCAGATTCGAGAAAACTTCTGTCAGAATTTCCTGCTGGTGATTCTTGCACATACCAATGAAGTATATAAATAGCAAAACAAATTTTGTCCGAATTTCCATGGAATTTCAAATGTCGAATCAGCTTAGCCTTGCAAATAGGTTTCTTTCTCTGACATTATTAACTAGTTTTTTTTAATCTTTCTGGGAATTACTGATATTTCCTTTAGCCATTTTATCTGATACTGCTCACAAAACCTGGATCAATTAGGTGACTAAAAACATCTCATTCATTTGACAAAATGCCTCGATTTGACTTAAAATTAAGGGTTTAAGTAATTCTACTGTTAAAATTTTAGTTAGTAACCATATAATTTATTTTTATAATTTCTAATGAGAATGTCACTATCCAATCTTATCTTACAATGGTTGAGAATCAAGTGAAAAAGAATTCTAACGATCATTATTACACACTCAAGTTACCAAAAGTAAGGCCTTGGGCTAAGAAAAATTGCACATTCTCGTTATAAACTCTTGGTTTAGAAATTATCTATCTTTAGCTTGTCTCTAAGGTAGGATTTGGAATTCATATAACAATTCTTGCTAGCTCCATACAAAAAGTGTCTCCAATATTTGCATTGACTTGTCTGAAAGGTCCAAAAAAAAAAAAAAAACAGAGAGAGAGAGAGAGAGAGAGAGAGAAAGAAAGCTGATACCTACATGACTGTAGATGTCCTACGTACTGCTATTTCCTCTTTGGCAGCTTTAGTTTATGCATAGAGACACAATACAATTTGGAAAACAAACAGTACAATTTAATAAGTAGCATTGTCTATAGTAGGATAAAGGGACCAGTAATATACTCACAAGACAATTGAGATCTTTCTCATTCTGGGGCCTAAAGGCTAAAGGGACATTTGCATAATCACGTCCATAACAGAAACCAAGGGAAATACATTAGACAAAGTCAAAGACAGATTTAAAAGGTTCCTAGCTGACAACCTAGAGAAGTCCAAGCCATGCAGTGGGATGATCTTTTTCAGTTGGTGGGTGTGGCACTGGCACCATAAGGCAGATGCTTGGCTGATGTGCTGCTGCAGTACTCTTCCTTGACATTTGTGGTTGTCACTGGAAAAAGTTCAAGGGTCTTGAGTGGCCTAGTGCAACATGGAGAGGAGGAACCGACATCCACCATCGTCATCCAATCACGGCCACACATTCTCATCATGGGATTTTCCGTCTGGAACTTCTGTGGGATCTCCAGCTTCCACGTGTAGTTTAACATTTCTGGTGTAGCACCTTCAAGTCCTCCCTACTCAGTTAAAACAAGAATTGAAATACAGTTATGACAATAAAAGATTCATTACAGGGTCAATGTCCAATTCCTTGTGTATAGCATCACTTCTGAGCAAAAGTGTCCATTGGAAAGGCATTTCAAGACCTAAGAAGCTACATGCATAGACCATCTAGCCAACCCTGACAACCTCAAGGTCACAATTAGCTAGTCTGTAAAAGATCCAATCCTACAATTCATACACGTTAATATACGTGTTTAGTCATTCATCATAGAGAGAACTAAGATCTTTTATATCCTTGTTTCAGCAAGTATCAACGGGTGTAAATAGATCCAGAAATGTATTCTCTCTTTTGACAAGTGAACCCCTAAACCTCTACCATTGAAGCACTTTTAGTGGCCATCAGGCTTTCATCCGTTGAAAATATATCCTTGTTTCCCTCCTCTAGCAAAAAAGGTTTAAAAGGAAAAAGATATTAAAATTAGTATTAACTAGACAAGTAGCTAGCTCAGAGATTTAGAAACCCATATGTTGATAAGACTAAGAAGGCCAGAAACTTACCACTTGAGGAAGAAAAGTAGCTGAGCTATGATATGGGAGTTGAATAAAGTCTGAACTACCAGGAGGATCAAAGTAGTTAAGAAGGTGGTCATTAGATTGGTTCTGCTGCAGCTGATCAAGATCATAATGGTACATTTGCTGTTGCTGGAGTTGCTTAATAAGTTTCCTTCTAAGCTTTTGCCTATCCCTTGCCTTGTGGTTCTGAAACCAATAGAACACATTCTTGCCTTCTATCCTGCCATACAAAGAGAGATGGGCAGTGATTCTTTGGATTTGGGAAGCATTAGGTGTCCTAATCCCACCTCTATACAACTCTTCCAAGATCATCAGCTGCTCTGGTGTTGGACACCACCTAGAGGAAGTTGATGAGGGAGACATAATTGGAAATTCAGTTTTTGGTCATGATAGCTTGTGTTGTTGCTGTTGTCTTATGGAGGAATAAGAGGTTCAAAGGTGAAATATAAATACATGGACAGTGAGAAAGAAACAGTTCGATAGATGAGAAAGAGAGAGGAGTAGAGACAAAAGGGATGGAGAAATTAAAGAGAGAGCACAGCCAAAAAAGTGGATGTTAAAAATAAGGAAGAAACAAAAAAGTACAAAATGCTGGCTGATCATGCTGATGTTTCCCTCAGAGGGGCATTCAAGTGTAGTTTTCAGCCATGCACAGAGAAAAGAGAGAGAGAGAGAGAGAGAGAGAGAGTCTGAATAGAATGTGAGGGGAATTGAATGAGATGAAAGTGAAACTTGAGTGTGTAGAGGAAGTTGCCTGAATGATTATGTCATCATCATCTTATTATTATTTACTTTCTCAACAGAATGTAATTGGATGGCACCAAGTAAATTGCACATAGAGGCACCAGAAGGTCTACTCTGGGCAAACCCGAACCCTTTGGGCCAACATCCTAAACAGGCGAGTGATGGACACGCTCCTCAAGGAAAAGAGTTCAATCTGATCACAGTCTTGATAGGAGAGATTTGTACCGGTTTATATGTATGTCGAATGGTTTAATCAGTAATTAATAAAGTCTGTTAGCATTTTCTAAGGCGACTTGTACTGAATTTTACCAGTACTTAGAATGAGGTTAACCAAAGAAAAAATCTTATTATATAAGTGCGATTAACTTGATTAGAGAGAATTATTTTTTTTATTGTATAGTTACTTAACAATGATGATTTAAAAAACTACCAACTTACTAAATTGAAGTTCAAATTCACCTAGCATAGTGATACCTTGCAAATTAACAGTGTATTACAGCTTTAAACTTATCTCTAGAATGCAAAAAGGTTCTGATGGCAGTACTGCTGAATTGCATGTGCATTCACCTTATATTGTTTGCTGGTGATCCAGATGCCTTCATACTCTAAGACCATTCAAGTAGAGTCAACAAAGGCATGCAGCCACCCACTTTCGTTACACACATTTACACCATTTAAACGTGTGGAACAAAGGAGCAATTTTTTATTTTGGTATGGTTGATGTCAAATATTATATCTGACTATTCCTTAAGTTCTACAGTGCAAGTGCATTGAACACTGAGACATCCTCCTTTTTATTAAAATATAGTAGAACCTCCAACAAGTCTCTTAACTTGGTGCATTTTCCATTGCGGTGGAAGTGTAGGACAGTAGCAATTGCTTTATTGGTATTTATTAAAAGAGTCTAAAATCTCATATAATTTAAATATAAAAATATTATATATGACTTATAATATTTATCAAATTTTCAATTTACAACCTAAATTTTTAGCCACGAAAAGGGTCGTCAAGGTGCTCTTCAGGTCGAGTGGGGCAGGGGCCAAACTAAAAGCAGGGTGATTTTCACTCATCGTAAATTCTCAAATACCCCCAACAGCAAAGAACATAATTAATTGTTTCCCTTCACAGTTTACATACCTTCTTGGTGTTTTTAACAGCACCATCAAATTAACAGTTTTATCACTATCTTCTTGGGGATCCAAGAAATCTTGTGATCTTGTTTGCTGTTTACACGGGGCTTCCAAAACTGTGTCGAATTATTTTGCCTCCACTTTTGTCGTAATCAGTTTTAGAACTACCGAAACTGTTTGACAATGGCCCTAGCTGGCATTATCATTAACCCCCCCTCCCCAATTGAATTGAATAATTATATGTCTGATACGTGTGGCTGTTGTTTAAATTTTGCAACTCACAGTATCTAGCCGTCTCTCTCTCTCTCTCTCTCTCTCTCTCTGCAGTATTTTGTTTGCTGTGCAAAACGTAACCTGCAGACAAAGGCAGTAACATTTCATAAATGCACGCAGAGCATTGCCCTGCCTTTTTGGCTTTTGCATGGCCTTATCCTCTGCCAACATTCTCATTTTGATCTCAACCGTCCCTCACAAAAACACCCTTATATTCAACTTGTCCCATGCTCACAACCGTCCAATTAATTGTATACGTCCGAGTACACCCCTTTGAATAAATGTTTTTGCCAATTACTGTTCCCCTGCAGTGGCATAAATAAAAGACAGTTCCAGGAAGCAAGAAGTTGATAATTTGGTCTCCGTTCGTCGTATGAATCCAAGCCTTTTTTCTTTTTTTGTTTTTTCATTGGTGTCAATATTTGAATTTAGATTAATTAAGAGTTTTACTATTTTACCGTCAGATCACGTGAACTATTGGTAGTGCAATTTTATACTTTAACCCCGACAAAACTATTCGTTGCCATAAAAGAATTGCTCCTTGGGATGATTTGGTTATTGATGGGGTCACGAGCTGATGGTCCGACCTCACACCTGCAAGACAAAGATAACAGCTAGGAAAGTCAGACAGGTCGTCTGCATTACCATTCCAGAACTTAACGTCAATATAGCTTTGGAGAAGAGTAGATAAAGAGAGAATTCTGCATTTGTATATTTATGATTTGGAATCTTTACTATATTCATATCATAATTAGGCTTCTGTTTTTAACAAATAATGAGTAATAATCTTACGTCACAAATTTATTTTTTTTGTAAAATTAACTTTAATCCATATTTGGACTCTAGATTTTTAATTCTAAAAATTATTTAAATATCACTGCATCTAAACCCAATGACAGGATCACTTGCTTTGTTTAGAGGCTACTAAGGTAATTTTAGAAGGAGTGGTAATCGAGGATCCCATTAATGACGTTGGGGTGCCTCTTGAGGCTATCAGGCCTGGAGTGAAAGGTCCATTACATGTACAACACACAGAGTCCTTACAATTCAGAAAGTGGAGGGTTTCATGAGGACAGGACATGTCATGACCTTCTATAGCTTAACTGTCTAGTCACACTTCAGTACCACCCCACCAAAAATTAATACCAGAATTTGTGGGAAGGAGGAAAAAAAAAAAAAAGACAAGCGCAGAAGAGAAGTGTTTAATCAAAGTTGACAGATGGGGTATCAAATTGTTATTTATTTTTGTGGTATATTTTTATGTGCTCCCGTCACCCATGAATCATTGGTTGGTGCCTGGATTTTGATTGGACCCCTCGTTGGGTCCTCCCTTCCCAGTACTCTGCCAATTTATCCTACTCTACGACGCCTCAAGTAACTACTATTGTCCCTTTTTCTCTCTTTCCTCTTCTTGTCTTGTTTTGGTAATTTATATTTCCTTTTGCATGCTATAAAAAAAAAACGAATATTTTAATCCCACCATAATTCTTGGGCTTGATTAATATTTTTGAGCTATAAGGGAGACAATTTCCAGTTAATGAAGTGATTATTTTTAGCAATTAACATTGGCTTTTGTTTTACACCTTTTATCTCGAGAAAAAAAAAAAAGTCTCGTTTATTTTCCTTTGTTTTTCTGAGCCAAATAGGCCAACTCTATATAATTCGTGGCTTAGATTTAACGAATAGTGTAATGAATCGTTGTAAATAATCTTTCAGATTAACAACCTCAATTCAATAGTTATAGATTTGTTTACAGGCGGAAATGAAGGAAAACGCGATAAAAGAGACAATGCAAAAGAGAGAAAGTCAATCATAGAAAGATGCACGAAAAGGACAAGGAGGGAGGTGCAAGCCTACACAGTCAAGTCAACCCATGCAGGTCGGAAAGAGATATGGGTGATTCTGGTTGCTAAATGCTGTTTCGTTGATCTGTTACAGATTGCAATTTGACCGACCACTCATGTCTCGCAGCTCACAGCTCACGGCATCCAATGGAAGCATGTATACTGTTTGGTCCGTATAGTTGTTGTGGTTTTATAGCATGTTTTCCATCCAGGGTGCAATGCTAATGACCCTCGAGGGTTCGCCTGACATCACACACGTGGACGTCTTGGGCCAGAAACAAGGCAATCGCGTGAGCCAGAGAATGGAGCCTAAGAGGTCTAATATGGTGCTCACTTAGGGCGCGAGTCTATCTTTTCATAATTGTTGTTAGTTTCGCTTTTATAATCTCTATTGTTAATTACAAGTATATATTAAAAAATACATATATATATAATTATAATTAATAATATATCAAATTATATTTATTTTGCATCAATTTACTAATGTCGTAGATAATATTTTTTTAAAAATATGAATCTCTTGACATACTATATACAGTGTGGAGAGAAAATGAAATTTTCAAATCATTCCACAAGTTTAATTGTTGGAAGAGAAATAGAGGTTTGAACCAGCCAACAATTGCCCATCCAAAAGCCCATCGTGGAGGTTGAGAAGACCATGAGACCTAGGCTTGATAATTGCGATTTGAGATGTAAATTCAGTATGGCATATAGGCAAGTAACATTGATATGCAATTATCACCAAAGCACGGTAAACTGATATAATGAAAGATCTCTGCCTTATATTAGGCCAGATTGCTATCACCCTTGAGATGAAGGCGACAAATTGCCAAAAAAAATAAAAAATAAAAAATCATCATTTAAAATTCCCCATCATGTTATGTGGGGGAACTTGTTTCTATTTAATGACTCCAAATTATGTGATTTTCAAAGTTTTGAGTTTGCAATTAACAACGGAAATCGCAAATTTGGATTGAAGAATGACAGTGATAATGTAAATATAAATTGATCACAAGTCAAATTGATTGCTCTCGTACAAGTGAAGCTTATAACGATAAAAGAAACAGTGCAATCCCTGTTCGGCTGTTGCTCTCGCAAACAATTAAACATGCATGTAGAGTAAAGTTGCATTGCTTAATGTCGACTGAAAAGGCAATACAACATAAGGAATCTTCGCTGAATGCCCAAATTAATTGTGATGGAACGCATCGAACTCGCATGCCAGCATTTACGTGTGCACTAAATAACTGGCGAAAGCTTTTTGGTTGTGAATTCTTTATGGGCCATCAGTGCAATGCCTTTCTCTGTCCCCCAAAGTAACATAAAGTTCTGGATTTTCCAAGCTAGTTAAGCAAGCAGTCGGATCAGAAAATAAAATCCGTTGTACTATGTACGCGAACTCCGCTTCAACTCCTACACCCTCTCGACAAAAATTTCTTCTAACAGTTCTTTTGGAGTGATACTTTACGGCACATATTTAATTCTATTAAATGTCTTGACAGTAATTTAAAATAATCTCTGTTGTTATTATAAATCACAATATTCGGTGATTAGATTGATAATTTTTTAATTGTTAATGACTGCGCAACATCGTTTACCTCCTACGTTAAAAAAAGAAATTGAGGAAATATTTGGTGAGTTCTGATTGAATGACGCGAAATGCTTGCGTTTAGTTATAGTATTTCTATTTATTTGTAAAAAGATTTGAATGCACTACAAATTTTTTTTAAATAAAAAAATAAAAATAAATAAATAAATATATATATATATATATATTACTTTGTCAAAAAAATGTGTTGTGATCTTTCTAAAAAATGTAGGGTACCCTTTGTTTTTTTTTGCAAAAAATTAAAATGTACTATATTTTCAACAAAATTTATTGCATTGTTAAAAAAAAATATACTTTGTTCTCTCAGTAATCTACTGCAATTTTCAACTAAAAAGGGGGATATTGTACCTGGCCGCGTTCCTCCACCTCGTGCCGCGGTGCCCTCGGAAAAATATGTGGTGTATTCGATGGCTTCCTTAATTCTATATTTTTCCTTATGTATTTGAATTCGAGATTTAAACTGAAATTTTTTTTATTTTATTTAGATTAAAATTCACATTTTTTGTGAGAATTTGAGGCAATTAAGATTTAAAACCTTAACTTATTTGAAAACATTATAATATATTATATGTAATATTAAAAAAATATATTTTAATACACGAGACTCTCATAAATTTAAAAAAAATTAAAAATACATAATATTTTCTCATTATTATAAAAAATTATTTCTATGATTTAATCTATAACTTCTAAGTTCTTTACAATAAAGTTACCGTCATACGAAAGCTTACACTCCATCTTACATGCAGCACGTGAGCTAAATTTGGGTAAAGCGTGAGTTTTGCATTACAACTTTCCCAGGCATTACAACTTAGACGTGGGTTTGGCATTGCACACCACGTCCCATGTCAAGCTACAATTACATATGCTAAATAAGAACAGTTAAATTCTCTATCTCTTTGCCATCTCTTTGCCATACATATTGCCTATATAAACAGCTCAATATCTTGGAAACTATTCTTTTTTGTTTGTAGATCACAGTGCAAAATGTGACCCGCCTGTGCCACACCAAGAGCGTGGTAACAGTAAATGGACGATTTCCGGGGCCTCGGGTTGTAGCTAGGGAGGGTAACCGTCTTCTCAGAAAAGTGGTTAACCATGGCCAAAACAATATTTCCATCCACTGGCATGATTTAAGCCCTTAATTATTATCAAGGAAAATATTATATCAATTTTGTGCTTAATTTCAATGCAGTTAATAATCGCATGGCACTCGACAGCTTCGAAGTGGTTGGGCCGATGGACCCTCTTACATAACTCAATGCCCTATACAAACTCGAAAGAGCTACGTTTACAACTACACAATCACTGGCCCAAGAGGCACCCTTTGGTGGCTTGCCCACGTATCCTGGCTAAGATCCACTCTGTATGGTCCGCTTTTCATTCTTCCCAAGCTGGCATTCCTTGCGCATTTGCCAAACCTGATGAGGAAGTTCCCATCTCTTTGGTAATAAAGCAGTTCCACGCTTATGGTTAGATGTTTATTTTAATTGTCACTCCGGTGATTGATTACATAACAATATTGCATGTTTCTTTGATTTGTAGGAGAGTGGTTCAATGCAGACCCTGAAGTAGTTATTAGTCTGCCCCTGCAAACAGGTGGAGGTCCAAATGTCTCCGATGCCTACACCATTAATGGACTTCCCTGGGCGCTATATAACTGCTCTGCCGAAGGTAGGAGCTTTTTACTCGATTGTTTTATAACACACCTTATTAATGTATTCTCTTTGCAGATGAATGTAAACTTTGTATAATTGCCATTTGGCAGATACATTTAGGCTGAAGGTGAAGCATGGCGAGACTTATCTTCTCCGCCTAATCAATGCTGCACTTAATGATGAGCTCTTCTTTAGTATTGCAAAACATACACTCGCGGTTGTTGAAGCTGATGCTGTTTATGTTAAACCTTTTGACACTGAGACAATCCTCATTGCTCCAGGACAAACCACAAATGTTCTTCTCAAGACCAAACCCCATTTCCCTAATGCAACATTTTTCATGACTGCTAGACCATATGTCACTGGCCTAGGCACTTTTGACAATTCAACAGTTGCAGGCATTCTAGAATATGAAGCATCACTCAAATCCATTCATTCAAGCCTCTCCACTAAAAAACTTCCATCTTTTTAAACCAACTCTGCCTCCCCTGAATGACACTTCCTTTGTCACAAACTTCACCAGTAGACTCCGTAGCTGAGAAAATTCTCAATTCCCTCACAACGTGCCCCAGAAACTCGATCGGCAATTTTTTTTTCACGGTAAGCATTGGAACTAGCGCATGCCCACAAAACCAGGCCTGCCAGGGACCTAATGGGATCATGTTTGCAGCTTTTGTTAACAATGTGTCTTTCACAATGCCAACCGCAGCTCTACTCCAAGTACACTCTTTTGGCCAATCAAATGCTGTTTATTCTCCTAATTTCACAATCAGTCCATTAATTCAATTTAACTGTACAGGCAATCCACCGAATAATACCACGGTCAGCAAGGGGACCAAGCTAGTAGCGCTCCCTTTTAACACTAGCGTGGAGCTAATTATGCAGGACACCAGCAACCTTGGTTCTGAAAGTCAACCTCTGCACTTGCATGGATTCAATTTCTCTGTTGTTGGACAAGGATTTTGGAATTTTGATCCAAATAAAGACCCTGCAAAGTTCAATCTTGTCGGCCCTATTGAGAGGAACACCGAAGGTGTGCCCTCAGGTGGTTGGGTTGCTATCCGGTACCTAGCAGACAACCTAGGCTAGTATAGTATATCAACTCTTTCAACATAATAATATTATTAAGCTCCAATTTGAACTGTTATTGTAAGAAAATAAAAGTAGAAAGTTTAGGATTATGGGCTGGCTATAGTTTTTTTCCTATTTTATTAATTGTAATTTTCTTTCTTGTTTTTTAGTTTTTCTGATGTCATGAGATTCTGTTAGATTTTTTCGTTTTTTCTTTGTCTAAGGCTTCCTCATTTGATGATTGTAATCTGTTATAAGAAATTGTAAATATTAGTGATGATGGACAGAGAAATAGAAGATATATTTCCTTCTTTCGTTTTATTCCACAATAAAAATATTATTGGCAACTGTTGCTGATCAAATGGCAAACCCTACATCATCCACAACGAAATCAATAGGAAATCTAACTGGCTCCAATTTTCAATTATCCATCGTACCAAGTCACCTTGAAAACCCCTCAATCCAAATCACTCCACACAAATTGAATGGTAGTTCTACTTATGATTAAAGGGTAAAGGAAAAAAGAGATATTTGACTGGAGCAACTGCAACACCTCCATCAGATTCAGCCAAATATGGTACTTGAAAAGTAAAGAATTCAATTATAATGGCGTGGTTGATTAACTCAATGGATCAAAATATTGATTGTTTATACCTATTTTACCAAATAACAAAAGAAGTGTGGGATGTTGTGAAAGAGACATATTCAGATCTTGAGAATATATCACAAAGTTTTGAAATTTGTTCTAAGATTCAAAATACTCGCTAAAGTACATCTTCTATCATAAAATATTTTAATACTCCTTTTAAATTATGGTAAGAAATTGATTTATTTCACAATATCACTTAAAAGTGCCCTGATGATAGAGTATTGTATAACAAAATGTTAGAAAAAGATCAAATATTTGATTTTTTACAAGGCTTGAATCAAGAACTTGATGACGTATACTCAATACAAAACCTTTACCCACGCTAAAGGAAGCATTTGCTAAAGTATGATGTGAAGAGATAAAGAGAAAAGTAATGTCCTCACCATCATAAAGTATAGTTATAAAACCAGTAGTCCAAAGATTTGTTTAGCGACAAACCAGAATGAAGGACACGATTTGAAGGGAGTTTTTAGAAAGGATAAGCAACTATAGTGTGAGTACTGTAGGAAGTCACATCATACTAAGGACATATATTAGGATATTCATGGAAAGCCTGCAGATTGGAAACCATGAAGTCAGAGGAGAAGAAATGCTTATATGGTTTAGATAATAACTAGTTCTACTTCTCAACCATTGGCAAATTCATCATCAAGTACAAGGGAGTCCAAATATGCCCTATCAAATTCTATTAGTTCTATAACTTTAACGACTCACAAAGGTACTTTTTCTCTCCTGTCACGTAAAGGTCCACGTGATACTTAAATAGTGGACACAGGTGCATTTAACTATATGACAAGCTTTAATACAAAATTTAGTAATTATAAACCATGTAAAGAAAATGTTAAAATTACAGTAGTTGACGGGTCTATGTGCACAACAATTGGGGGAGGAGATTTGGAAGTCTATTGATGAGAACCGTAGACATGAAGGGTGGAAGGCTTCAAAGGATGCAAAAGTCCATTACACATTCCAGAAGGCCCAATAACACGAGTTAGAGATTCAATTGATGCAAGAGGTCCATTGCACATTCTAGAAGGCCCAATAACACGAGCTAGGGCTTCAATGGATGCAAGAGGTCCATTACATATTCCAGAAAGCCCAATAACACGAGCTAGGACCAGAAAGATTAAAGAAGCACTAAATGAGCTGATTCAGGATGCTCAGGCCAACCCAACTTCAAATGGTGCGAATTTAAACTTGGAAGAGAGTCCAGGCCTTATTAATATCATTAGAGTAATTAAAGTGTTAGGACTAATAATAGTAGTAACTCCAAATTAGGAGTTTATTTTCCATATAAGAATTTGTACCTAGATAGGAATTCCGCCTAAATAAGGAATTGTCCTAACTAGGAATTTATGCCTCTTTAGGAATGCTATCTAAGCCTATAAATAGGCACCCCTTGTAAGTTTTGGAAATCAGACAATCAAGAAATCAGACAACTTTCAGTGAAATAGAAAGCAAGGGTTTCTCCCTCGGTTCTTTTAAGAACTAAAGAACTTATCAAGAGGTATTTCTTCTTGTGGCGTTCAAATCGACTTATCACTCCCAATCCCTTTCTTTTCTGGAGTGTGGCGTCCATATCCTTCTTGAATACCCTAAGTTTGTGTTCTTTCGAATTTTGGGTCTAGGGTTTGTGTTATTAAACCCTGATTTAGCTTTCCTGGTTGTTCTTTGATTCATTGTGTGCGTTGGGTCCCTAAGCCATGTCTTTTTGAGGTTTTCCGCATCAGTTGGTATCAGAGCCCGGCTCTAAATCAGTTGGTTCTAAATAAAAAAAAAAAAAATAGTATGACTTTAAAACGCAAAGGTGCTACTTAGGAGGGAGCTGTTGACATGTCCTTCATGATCAAAGTTATGCAACAACAATTTGAGCACATGAATACCAGATTTGATGATATGAGAGAGATGATGGAGGAGCAAGCTAATACAATAGCAGAGTTGCAAAGGAGGCACGAAGAATATGAGGCTTCTAAAGCAAGAAGGCAATTGAGACTTGCCTATGACCACGAAGATGATGATTCTGTGCCATCATCAGAGGGTGAAAGTGATGGAGAGAAGTATCCGGCTAATGGAGTAGCTCTCATCACAAGGCGAGCATTGAATGTGCAAGTGAAAGAAGAAAATGAGGGGCAACGAGGTAACATCTTTCAGACGAGATGTCTCATCAAAGATAAGGTATGTAGTATGATTATTGATGGTGGAAGTTGCACTAATCTTGCTAGCACAACTATGGTTGAGAAGCTGAATTTACCTACTATGAAGCATCCTAAACCATATAAGCTTCAATGGATGAATGAGAGTGGTGAAGTTAAAGTAGATAAGCAAGTGCAGGTGTCATTTTCTATTGGAAGGTACTGTGATGAAGTTTTATGTGATGTTGTACCTATGCAAGCAGGCCATATTCTATTAGGAAGGCCATGGCAGTTTGACAGGCGAGTTATGCATGATGGATTCAAGAACCGATATTCCTTTGTAATGAATGAAAAACCTGTCACTCTTGTACCATTATCACCTCAACAGGCTTATGAGGATCAATTAAGGATTAAAAATGAGAGTGAACAGAAAAGAGAGATTGAAAAAAGAGAAAAGAGAGGAGAAAACGTGAGAACACAGGAGAAGGAGAAGAAAACAGAAAGTTTCTATGCAAAAGAGAGTGATGCCAAAAGAGCATTCTGTGCCAAACAACCTATGATCATACAATACAAAGAGGCTTATTTTAACACTAATAAGTTTGACCTATCTTTGCCTAGTGTAGTTGTTTTATTGCAGGAATTTGAAGATGAATTCTATGACGATGTCCCAAGTGGATTGCCACCTAAAAGAAGAATTGAGCAACAAATTGTTTTCATCCCTGGTGCATCCATCCCAAACTGGCCAGCATATAAGAGTAATCTTGAGGAGACAAAGGAGCATAAAAACAGGTTGAAGAACTTATTTTCAAAGGAAATGTGAGGGAAAGCATGAGTCATTGTGTAGTTCCTATCCTACTTGTACGAGGAAAGTTGAACAGAAGGCATGCCAAGTGGATCAAATTCATTCAGACCTTTCCCTACGTCATCAAGTATAAACAAGGTGATGATTCGAGGACGAATCTTTTTGAGGAAAGGGGGAATGATGAGAACCGTAGACATGAAGGGTGGAAGGCTTCAAAGGATGCAAAAGTCCATTACACATTCCAGAAGGCCCAATAACACGAGTTAGAGATTCAATTGATGCAAGAGGTCCATTGCACATTCTAGAAGGCCCAATAACACGAGCTAGGGCTTCAATGGATGCAAGAGGTCCATTACATATTCCAGAAGGCCCAATAACACGAGCTAGGGCCAGAAAGATTAAAGAAGCACTAAATGGGCTGATTCAGGATGCTCAGGCCAACCCAATTTCAAATGGTGCGAATTTAAACTTGGAAGAGAGTCCAGGCCTTATTAATATCATTAGAGTAATTAAAGTGTTAGGACTAATAACAGTAGTAACTCCAAATTAGGAGTTTATTTTCCATATAAGAATTTGTACCTAGATAGGAATTCCGCCTAAATAAGGAATTGTCCTAACTAGGAATTTATGCGTCTTTAGGAATGCTATCTAAGCCTATAAATAGGCACCCCTTGTAAGCTTTGGAAATCAGACAATCAAGAAATCATACAACTTTCAGTGAAATAGAAAGTAAGGGTTTTTCTCCCTCGGTTCTTTTAAGAACTAAAGAACTTATCAAGAGGTACTTCTTCTTGTGGCGTTCAAATCGACTTATCACTCCCAATCCCTTTCTTTTCTGGAGTGTGGCGTCCATATCCATCTTGAATACCCTAGGTTCGTGTTCTTTCGAATTTTGGGTCTAGGGTTTGTGTTATTAAACCCTGATTTAGCTTTCCTGGTTGTTCTTTGATTCATTGTGTGCGTTGGGTCCCTAAGCCATGTCTTTTTGGGGTTTTCCGCATCAGTCTATAGACTAAACTTCAATTATGTCCTTTATATTCCTAATTTAAAGTATATTTTACTTTCAATAATTAATAAGCAAAATAACTAGAGATTTAAATTGCTATATAACCTTTTTCCCTTTTTGCTGTAAATTTCAGGATTTGTCATTGACGAGGATGATTGGGAATGTTAAGGAGTAGAATGGTCTCTATAGTTTGTTAAGTGTTGGTTCTTCTTCAAGTCCAAAGTCATATATTATTCTTTCTTTGCCTTTTGAGTCTAATGTTCAACTATGGCAGTCACCCAAATTTCACTTATTTAAAACATTTGTACCCTCATTTGTTTGTCAATAAAGATATATCATCGTTTCATTATGATCATTGCATTCTTGCAACATGTGTTTTTTACCCACCTCACATATACAAATCCTATACTTTATTCCATTTAATTCATGGTGATGTATAAGGACCATTACAAGTATTAAACTTAAATGGGAAAAAATAATTTGTTATCTTTATTGATAATCATACTCAACTATGTTGAGTTTACTTGATGAAAGAAAAATCATAAGTGACTATAATCTTTAAACAATTTCATAAAATTGTCACAAACGTCTTCCAATCATCTAACCATATCCTTCGAATAGATGATAGAAAGAAGTATTGGACTCAGGATCTAAACAAGAATTTTTAAGAATATAAGATACTTCATTAAAGTTCATGTGCATATATAACTCAACAAAATGAGACTATAAAAAAAAAAATTGTCACTTATTAGAAGTCACTGGATCAGTTAAGTTTACTAGTCATGTTTAAAACTCTTTTTAGGATAAATCCATTTTGACATCTGTATTTTTTATCAATCGTGTTTCATTTAAAGTACTCAACTACCAAACTCCTGTTAATAAGTTGTTGTCTAGTTTCCCTCTTTTTGTGTTCATAATTCTCTTAAACCTAGTGTGTTCAAGTGTGTGATATTTGTTTATAATGTTCAACCCAATTGGAGTAAGTTTAATGTAAAAGTTCTTAAATTTGTCTTTCTTGGTTACTCTTCCACACAAAAAGATTATAAGTATTATCATCCCCTAATAAAATGTTTCTTAATCTCATGTGATGTCTATTTTATAGAAGATCAAACTTTTTACCCTTATTCTTAAGTTTCTTTTTGGAGAGAAAATGATACTTAGGGAGAAAAATATTAGAATCCTACTTTGTCAGAGTTTTCTCCTTTGATCACCCCATCTTTTCCTTCCCAAGATAAGTCTAAAAATGGTGGTGACCTCAGTTAAGGGGGAGAGTCTAACACTAGAAACCTAAAACCAATACTAGTTTACTCTAAGAGACCACAAGCTCTAACAAAAACTCAAGAGTTTGAACTAGTAATAGATTTAATTACTATGGATAATCAAGAATAGAGTGAGGCATGTTGTAAGGGTCAAAAGCCGATTAATGATCTTGATCTTTCAGTTACCATAAAGAAAGGGGTAAGTTGAAATGGAAATCCTAGGTATCCTATCACAAATTATGTCACATACCTAAAGTTATTAGTGAATCTTAAAGTCTTTATTACTAATATTGATAAGATACAAGTTCTTAGAAATGTTGATAAGGCATTTCAAAATCTAAATTAGAGGAAAGTAGTGTTGAAAGAGATGAATGCATTGAATGATAATAATACTTAGGAAATGGTACAATTACTTGAAAGGAAGAGAGTAGTTGGCAGTAAGTGGGTATTTATAGTGAAGTATAGACTTGATGAAACTATAAAATGGTATAAAGTGAAGCTAATAGCATAAGGTTTCACTTAAACTTAAGAAATTGATTATGAAAAAACATTTTCATTAGTTGCCAAACTCAACTCAATTAGAATTATATTGTCTATAGTTGCCAACTTAGTTAGACATTACATCAATTAGATGTTAAGAATGCTTTTCTTAATGGGACAATAAAGGAAGAGGTGTAAATAAGGGCTCCTCCAAGCTTTGAGGCAGAGACAGACAAGGCATGTAAACTAAAAAAAGTTCCTTCATGGTCTAAAATAGTCTAACAAAGTGTGGTTTACCAGGTTTAGCACTATAATAAAGAATTTTGAGTATAATTAAGGGCAAGCCAATCACACTTTGTAGATTAGGTATGAGTTGTTAATGATAACAAGTTTACAACCAATTATTATACATAAGTTTAGAGGAATCTAGTGACTTAGGAAAGCAAAAAACAATTTGTGGTTGCCTGAAGTAGTGTAGAAGTTGAGTATAAAGTCATCATTCAAAGAACATGCAAACATATTTGGATACAAAGGTTAATGACATATTTAAATGCACTCATAACAAGGCCTATGAAGTTGTTTAGCAAAAGAAAATCAACTATCAATGTGGCCCATAACCTAGTTCAACGTGACTAAATGAAGCATGTGAAGGTAACTTTATCAAGACTAAGATAGAAAATGGAATAATTGTTTTGTCCTACATTCCTATCGAGTCTTAAGAAAATGATATTCTAATAATAGCTTTTCAAAAATCTAATTTTGATCTTTATGTTAGTAAACTAAAAACAATTAACATCTATTTACCATTCTTAAGGGAGATTGTAAGAAAATAAAAATAAAAAATTTAAGATTTTGAAATTATTTGTTAATCAATATTAATTATAATTTTTTTTATTTTTAATTTTTCTTATGCTATGAGATTTTACCAATTCTTTCTTTTATTTCTTTATTTATAATTTTTTTATTTGGTGATTATAATATAATATAAAAGTTATAACTATTGATAATGGTAAAAAAAGAAATAGAAGATATATTTGTCCTTCGATTTTAGTTATGTTTAAGTTTGGGAACATCATTCACAAAACTATAGTAATCTCATCCTAGTGCTAATTCATTTAAGGTTAATAACCACTGGTGTATGGCTCATGAATTGCCTTTTGGTAAGTCCACACAAGCTGTGGTCTGAAGATGGCTTGTGTGGTATTGGATGGTAACCTTCCCAATCAGAAGTTGCTGCCCCCGCAATCAGATCTTCCAAAATGTGATTTTATTTTAACAAAAGTAAAAGGGAATTAAAAAAAAAAATCCTTTTTCCACTTGCATTCTGTTGGATAAGTTGAACGATGAACATAAGCATGATGGTAAAGAGAATGCGAACCAAAAAGGCACCCATGTGAGATTGGCAACAGACATAAAGATACGAAATAAATAATTTAACTTGGCTTGAAAAATAAAATAAAATAACACTAAGCTTCCGTGCACTAAACAACAGAGAGTACAGAAAATTACAATAAACAAACATTATTACGGGGAAAAAAAAAATCCTGAACCTTCATTTTTCTGGAGCAACTGGCTGTGATTTAAGAAGTGAAATACCACATAACGAAGCAAACGACAATTCCCAGGAAAAGTCAGGAGATCCCATGTTCTCCTGAATCTGATGCATATGATGTAATGAAATCTGCAGTTGGAGAGGCTATACAGTTGAATAAGAAACATGTGATATGTAGAACTCACAGCAGCTACCGCATTTTCAGAATACATTTGTTTGTAGATCCTGCATTTCAGGATCCACTAGTTTAGCTTCCTTTTCTGCTTCAGACCCAAAAAGTGGGGCATCAAGGTCAGGAGGATTCTGCTCATTGATAAATATGTCAGTACAGCATGACATGGAGTTATCTATTAATATTTAAGCATTATCTTGGATTAGGATTTTACCATGCAGCGTATTAATGCCCAATTGACACCCTTGAAGAATGGATGCCGCTTAATTTCATTTGCTCCTTCACGTGAACCTAACCTGTTTTTTGGATCTCGGTTCAGCAAGCGGTACATCAACTGCTTCGCATGGAGACTAACCTGCACAACATCATGACATTATTATTAGTCCAATTAGCCATTAAAGCATTTTTCAAATTTATAGTTAAACTATGAGTATGTTGCTTAAGAGATAGATCCATATAACAAAGGAGTAAAACAAGCTTTTCTACCAATGGCAGATCCTATGCTATCAAGAACTAAAGCATCGTGTGGTTTCTGCTAAAGACTTCTGCCATCAAATATAGAGTACTTATTTCACACTCCATTAAAGCATTTTTTTTTAACCTTCCAAATCAACACGTTCTCAGAGACGGAAACTTTCAAGGGAGCCACTATCCTAATCGTTAAAAAAGCCTTAAGGAGAGGAATGCAGGCAGATGAACTTACTGATATGCTTGCTGGAAATTTAAGATCTTTCTGCAGAATATTAGCAAAAGTCCTTTGCCTTATCTTTCCCCTAAATGGTGTATATCCATAAAGCATTTCATATAGAAGAATTCCTGGAAGAAAATGACATCAAAATTAAAGAGCTTTTAGTCTGGTTATTCAAGCTAAATGCTATGATGTTGCCAACTTCTTGGTCCAATTGACCATTGTACTGGCAAATATATAGGAAATTCAATGAAATAACAATGTGTACATAATTTACCAAGAGCCCACCAGTCCACTGCACTTGTATGGCCTGCTCCAGTTATAATTTCCTGCAAAAAATTTTAAGCCAACAAGCACTCATTAAACCATAACAGACGAGCATCATGTATTTGAAGAGAAGTTTTCAGAATTGATATGCAAATTAAACCCAAAAAGGAGAAAGTAACATCTCCACAGGTGTGCCTTGAGAAGCACTTATGGATGAATTTTAACTTGAATGTACACTCCCAAACATTCCACGACTGTAATGCTAATTTTAAACTGAAATTCATTTCTGAAAATCTCAAACATGGAGTACAATATAAGCAATCACCTTAATATTAATCACTAGCAATCTGGTAAACTTTGAATAAACACAGAATGAAGGTTGAAAAAGTAGACTAACCGGGGCAATGTATTCTTCAGTGCCAACAAAAGAATTTGAAGCTCGCATTGGTTCAGCCATAAAGATTGGAGCCTGCTGATGTTTGTGGCTCTTTTTCTTTTCATTTGTACTTGGGATCAAAAGCTTCAGAGCATAAAAATCTTAGAGAGTATTATTATTCTCTGGGAGAGAGACATGAAGATTTCTAGGAGAAAATGTAGGTAAGATGGCTGATATACCTGTGGTTTGCAAGATGTCAAACATGAAAGATCAAAATCTGTCAACGACACGTGCCCATTGCTCTGTAGTAGAACATTCTCGGGCTTTAGGTCCCTATAAATGATCCCTGAAGGAGAAAAACCACAAAACTTGGAAAAGATATTTAAATGGAAAGAACTCAGTATCTTTGCGAATCATTCTTATGTTCCCCTCTAGATTTCTAATCAATTTATATGTTAACTACTTTACCTCTTAATCTACGCTTGACTCATTCATGCCCGAGTAGTCTTATAAGTATGCAAGGAACGACTTCAGAAGGCAATAATATGAGCCTTTATAGAAAAATGTGTGTTTTGTTGTTGGTCAAGCCATATAGAAGTAGGAATATTTATCAAAAGGCAAAACTGGTTCTGCTACTGTCGAACTAAAGGTGAATAAGCACATGCCCAACTAGAGAGAAACTGAAGAAAAACAACAAGAATATCCAAGTCATAGATCCTTCAGTCTTGTATGTGCCAAAAACTCATAAAATCTAGGTTAACAAGTCTAACAAGAAGAATGCATTTCAATTTCTACCTTGACAGTGAAGGTATTCTAATGCAACAACCACCTCTGCAGCATAGAATCTGCAATCATAAAAAGTCGATGATTAAATGCAAAACCCGTTATAATTTGAAATCTGATTTCTCTACTCTGTAGACTGAACTCTTACTGTTTCATACATCATTATTGACTTTTACCTCACTGCATCTTCCTTCAACACCTTCCTTGGCTGTCTGTCCAAAAGCAGGAAAAGCTCTCCACCGGGGCAGTAATCAGTTATCAGACAAATGTGCGTTTTGGTCTGAATAATGCTTGAACAAAAGTATTTCAGACTTCGTGTATAAAAGCATTGATTCCTTATTCTAGACTTAAATAAAATACAAAAAAATAAAAAATAAAAAGAGAATTCAGATCTCCTATTTAGATTGCAAATAGTGCACATTTCTTTGCGATGTTTTGACCATTGGCCTAGTTCAAGTCCACCATCTGACCTGAAATGAAGCATACAATGCAGGAAGAAAAGGGTGGTCCAACGTGTCGAGAATCTCTCTCTCTGCGCAAGCTCTGTGTACCTACACCAAAAGAAACAAGTAGAGACATAAAAAATGCTAATAGAATGCAGCAATTGTCAGGCACAAAGGAAGCTAAAGAAACAGCTATAAGTCGGTAAATAGCAAACTTTACTCATGGAACATTATCTCAAAGCTAGGATTTTTAATCAGAAAGAATAATGCCACAATTTGCCTGAATAGCTCGAAATATTGTATCATTGCACATGGATTGCTGGAAATGAATCAAAAGCAGCTGAACTAGCTGTCCTGATCAGAAAAGAATGAGAAAAATTTTGCGACTCGGCTCTAGTACCTTATTGCGGTTGAGCATAACCCCTTTGTCCATGGCCTTCATGGCAAAGTACAGGCCAGTTCCACACAATTCTACCAAATGGACACTGCCATGCCAATTTTTCAAGTCAGAGGGAATTAAAAATGATAATTTTGAGTGAAAAAAATAACTCAGCACCATTGTCTATGTTTTTTCGGCGCAGTATTGAGGATAGACAAACCTGCCAGTGTCACCAGACCCCAAGGTTTTAACTGGCGTGAAATGCTTTAGTCCTATTTGCTCTCCACTCTCTTGAATCTTCAGGTTAAATAAGAACAATCAGTAGAAAATCATCAACAAAGCAATTGGAATCTTTTTAGTTTCAGTATAAAACACGGGCCCGTTGGTACAGAGACATCCTTTATTCTAAGTTCAATTCACAAGAAAATGGTGGATCAAGATCAATCATAATGAGATCAATCCTAAATCTGTCAAATTTATTAAAATAAACCCAAATTTAAATGGAACAAGAACTTAATACAAATATATAACTCTTTAGAGAATGGTACCTTCTGAATTTCTCTCCAAGAGAGGTTATCCTTCCTGTGAGGCTTTGGATAAACCACCTTTGAGTGATTTGCCCACAAATCTTCTGGTTTCTGCATATGGCAGGACTTGTCATAATTTTATCACAAAAGGCTTTCGGTCAAAAATGTGGGTTAAGAATGGAAATTACCGAATTGGCATCCGGAAGTTCTCTCACTGCATCATTTACATTTTCTGCAGTTTGTTTCACCTGGTGGTAGACATCAGGCTAACTGATTAGGAAACAATCATTGGCTATCTAAGACCGTCGATGAAGTGAAATTTATGGGAAAATGGGGCTAAAACCAGCAAGGATTCAGCAGTAGGTTAATGAAGCAAAGAATACAGACCAGTACTTTGCTCTCTTTTGCAGCTGTCTCTGCAATACTGTTGGTACGTGGCTCAACATGTTCACTGCCATCTAGCTGCACTCCAATAAAATATTGCACTTCTCCCTGCTCAAGGAGTGGGTAAAATTTTGTTATTCTTGCAATGTTCAGGCATTGATCTAGGTCAGAGTCAGCAAGTTATAAGATCATATTGTATGATCTGAGCAAATATGTGAACCTTCTGATCACGCATGGGCTGCAGATGGAAAAGGTTCCAGAACTTCTTGCCTGGATAAAGTGCAGAACTAAACATCAATTAGGTACAAATATCAGCTTTGGTAGGTATTTGTAGATATTATATCAAACGTGTAGTATTATTTATTCCAGGAACGAGAACAGGTTCTCGTACAATAGGGATACTTCCACTTGATTGTTGATAAGGACTAATTTAGGCCTGCTGGACCTCAGGGTTTGGTCCCCTCTAGTTCCCTCACCCACAAGTCTGCCCAGGGCTCAATGCCCCCTAGCAGAGCTCACTAAGTCCAACTATAGCCTTTCACAGGTCCTACGGTCCCTATCGTTAGCACCCAAATAAGCATTAGGACCTATTAAGTTGGGCGCCCCTCTAGACTCTATAAATACGAGGGCTCTTGCCCTCCACAAGGTAAGTCTCCCATACCCCTCTCTAGCTCTCTCTCTCTCTCTCTCTCTCTCTCTCTCTCTCTCTCTCTACACTCTCTTGGCTCCTAAGCCTCTTAAGAATCGGAGTGCTAATATTGCAAGTGCCAGATCTGAAGCCCCTCAACGGTAAACTCTCCATCAACTGTGAAGACAGCCAGGTACTGCTATGAAGAACATATAAATATATTGAATGCATTACTATAATTCCAATCAGCTGTCAATTTGAAATACTCAGCACAGTTTGGTGTGCAACAGTAAGCATACCACACTTGGTATAGTTAATCAGCTGCACAGTAATCTCTGTCTGGTTATCTATAGCATCTCTTATTTTCCTCACAGTAGCTGGATCAGTTTCAGGTCCTTGCAAAAATCTGCAAAATCCCAGCACAAAAAGACGGCAATTAAAACATGTTGACTGCACAACATGCCTTTCATCTCTTCAAGTATATTCAAGGACACTGGTGAAGAACAAAGTATGCTTAAGTAAAGTCTCAATGTGCATAATTTTGAGGCTGAATATGGCAATCCCAGCTTCTTAGAATCAATAACTACTTAATATTTGCACCATACTAAATTTCATTTCATAATTCTATGATTCATGGAAATTCAAACCTATCAAAATTTCTCACAAACTGCATGGATTGTGGAGCATACCTACAGTTTCGTCCCAAGATTTCTTCACGACTATACTCTGTCAGCTCTAAAAAGCTGTCAGATGCGAATATCTGAAGAATTCAAACAATTAGAATTGCATCATCTATCTTCTCCTCCAAAATTGGACCAAAAAACATGAGTTAAGAATATGTGCATATTGAATTATAATGGCAAATTAGGAGCCTTACAATGGGATTATCAGGCAGCCTTGGATCAGTAATGACAAAGTTTTTCTCTATACGTTCGAGAGTGGTAGCGAGATCAATACCCTTTCTCATTTCCTTCTTTCTCACTTTGTCATCAAGGCTTTCGGGCCTTGCATCCCCGTTGCTCTCAATCTCATCATCATCATCATCATCATCCAAAATAATTACATTATCTAAGCTCTCAACATTGGATTGAACAGTTTTCCTCCTAAGCCTAAACCATCCGAAAGCAATGTCAGATAAATTGACACATATATCTATAGGTTTCTCTGGTTGTTAAACATAAAAAATTTTACCCCATGAAAGAAAGGCGAGTAGATTTTCTTGGTTTCTTTTCAGGCACCTCACTGATGCGCTGCATTGGGATTTGGAGAACCCCATGAGAGTTCCGTCTATTGGGAGGAAGAGTCTCCGAGTTACGCCTTCCCAGAGCTCTAATTCTGTCCTCTTCTCCACCTCCTTCTGATTTTCTCATAAAGGGACGATTCGCTGATTCACTGTGCGCACGAGGTCTCTTCACAGCTTCAACAAGTTCGGTTACTGAATTTGTAGCCACCTCCTTCTGACGTGCTGCAGAAGCAAGAAACTTGTGAAACTGAATTGAAGTCGAATACTAGAGAACTGTGATCTGAAAAGAAACTGCTCATATTTGGGGACAATTACTTTGTAGCTTTCCAACTAGTACAATGTCATGCAATCCCAGATAATAGCATTCACAGAGAAGCCAGTTTTATTTAATGTTTAGGGAGAAAACTTCCATGTTCTATCTAGTTAAAATCAAACCAGAAACATATCACTCACGTGTCATGGTCCTTTCCTCACAGGACAGCCCAATACGACCTCCAAAGGAAGACTAATATATTGAAATGTACTATACAATAAATGTTGATATATGCAGGTATATGAAAATTAAAGTGACATGATATCTATCATTAGATCAATGATACGACCTCTTCCCCTTATTTATATCATCCAATTCAAAAAAAAATATATACTTTTACATTCTGTTTTTGAAAGTTCTTATAACTCGAGTGTGAAAAAAATTACTTGAGAAGAATTCTCAAAATCACACGCATAGCGAATCCATTAGGTCCGTGGCACACGACTACATCCTACGATTCTGTTACAGTTTTGCTGCTCTATAACTGCCTGAACTAGTTCCAGTGCTGCATAGAATTTTTTGCTCTTAACTAATAATTCTGAGCTATGAACCGGGAACACAAACACAATTCAATGAGTGTCTTCATGTCCAACGTCACCAGAACTCTTTTATTTCGCTGCAATTAGTTGAATATAGGAGTATCAGATTTTAAAACCTCACACCCATCAAAATATTTCAAGCATGTTCATTTCAACCAAATGATATTAACCTGAAAATGCTTGCTTTTTGAACTATACAAGATTGTGTATGGAAAAATATTCATATGATTTTTTAATTTTTAAATAATATTATCAGGAATTTGACCTGCTCTCGCATGTTTTGTTGAGTCAACTTCCCTTAGAGCCACTTGATTTGTCTTTTTGACCTCTTAAAAGTTCTTTTGGCAATTCTTTAGGGCGCTACACTTGCATACAGCATTTAATTATGTCTAAAAGTGAACGAAATAAAGACGTTTCTACTTCAAAATACTATAATTTCCAGTTTCCCAGCTGGAAAAGGTCCACTGATTAATTTCCAGCTTCCCAGTTTGGAAACTATAATTACTGAAGTTGTAAGTTCATTTAAGCGGTCTATGAAATTGCTGTCAGTTGTTACTCAAGTTCTTGCTAAACTTTACTTATACCTAAACATAAATTTGAGGATAAATGAAAAAAAAAAAATGCTAGTGATATAAAAAATTAGTTACTGAGAATCTTTCACTAAATGATGTTTAATATTTTACACCATCAATTTATCTATGAATGAAAGCTCACGTAGACGACTATAATGGAAGTAATAAGCAATGGGGGGAAGGATATGAGTTGGATACCATCATATCGGATTAAAGATTCGGGCAATCCATTGGGACGCAGCATCTTATCCTTGGATCCCTCGGTGAACTTGCTAACCTCCACTTGCATTCTGCCACATCAGCAGACAGTGAAAAGTGCAAAATTAAAGCTCAAAATTGATATCCCTATTGTGACATATTCCTAATCCCACAACATCATATTTATGTAGACTCTCACCAGAGCAAAATTAATAGAGAAAATTCGTCAACAGTTGAAAATTTAAAAAAAAAAAAAACACACACACACACACACACACAAATAAAAGGAAAAGCTCATCTATCATTTAAGAAAAAAAAAAAAACACATAAATGTAAGTTAGGCTACCATTTTCATTC
Organism: Bruguiera gymnorhiza; assembly: GCA_020883675.1. NCBI lineage: Eukaryota > Viridiplantae > Streptophyta > Magnoliopsida > Malpighiales > Rhizophoraceae > Bruguiera > Bruguiera gymnorhiza. Next base: position 1,820,060 of record JAIRCJ010001042.1, on the reverse strand, counting down.
ATTCATTTTGGGGGGTTCTTTTTCTATTTCTTGGGCCCTACATTGGTAGAATAAGTTAAGGTCCACAATCCATCACTGTCGAGGAGCCCAGTTGCGAATAAAAATGTTGAGACTTATTGGCTCGACGCGAGGACAACAGGGTTTTCTGGTCTGATCAGTATCATGTGGTCTATTCCAGGACACATAAATCTTTTGGTACATGGGAAATATTACAGGACATAAACTCCCTAAAGTTGCAGATATACGTCAGTATTATTGGAAAGAGAAATTATTTTTGTTTTGAATGCATGACCACCTGGACCTTTAGATTAACTAACTACTGCGTAAGATCAATAGATCCAACGGTTGAGGTGTCTGTATGCACATGCGCACAATCAAACCAAATTGAAATCCTACCGGAAAAATCATACAGCATGATCATGAGAGTTAGACTTATTTCTTTTGCATGTAGATATTCAAAACTACACGTATATAAATTTCCTCAACAAAGTTACATGGATGTGACCAATTTAACAGTTTGAGCTCACATATTATATTATCATTAGCCTTAATTGCACATTTTTAGTCTTTCAATGCGTGATTTCAATTAGCAAGAAGATTATACGTATGCATTGAGTAGTCGTCGTTGTATAACATGAACACTTATCTGAGACAGGTCAAATTTATCGTGTCAAATTCACCGTGCCCGTGTAACGAAGCTGAAATTTGCTAGCAAAGATGCTAACCCAATAAATTTGAGGACTTTCCCATTATCATCCTTGATGGGTGCAATTGTAAGAAGATTCCAAAATGGAGTGCCATCTTTCTTGTAATTCAGCAATCTCCCACAGTAACTCCTCCCGGCCTGTAAAGCGTCTCTAATCTTGGCTACATGTTCTGGGTCAGTGCCAGCGCCCTGTAAGAATCGACTGCACAAACCAAAATGTCACTTTTACCCTCATTTGACGTTATTACAGTTAAAATACCAACCGTAAAAAACAAAAACAAAAACAAGAACAAAAAAAAAAAACCATTGTAGTAGCAAGGTTTACGTTAATTGACAATTACCAGTTCCTGCCAATAACCTCTTTAGATGTGTATCCTGTCATTTTAAAGAATCCGGCACTTGCATACATTATTGGGTAGTCCGGTTTTGTAGCATCCGATACTACAAATGTTTGTTGGAATGAAGATAGTGCATGTTTGATGTCTTCGGATACTTTTGGGATTCCTCTCTCTTTTCCTCCGTCGTCCGACATGTCGCCGGAGCTCCGAACCGAGTTATTTGAGTCCCTCCTGGATGATCCTGCTTTGGTGTCATTTGGGTTGTCTCCGCCCGAGTTCCTTACTGTAACCACTCTTGGTTTGCCCGTTTCTGTGTCGGTTTTTAGCACCAGGCCCCACTCGGCGGCTCTTTTCGCCGCCATGCCAGCGTCGCCGGATAATTGTGACGTGGCGGTGGCGGTGGAGGTGGGTTTCTTGGTGACGTTTTGAGATTGTGGTGGTGGTTGGGTTGAGAGGGTAGTGTCCTTGAAGGCCATCCATGAAGTGATTTCGTCAATCCGACCCGATTTGGAAGGAGCCTCAAGTGGTTCTGATTCAGGGTCGGCTCGCGGGTCAACCCAACTTTGCCACATGGGGCTGGATCGAAAATCCGGGTTGGTGGGTCGGATCGAGTAGTTGGAGGGATTAAAAACCTCAAGTGAGTCACGAGAGTCCCTGGGCATGGGGGGTACGACGGATGATTGCTTGGATGACTTATCTGTCGGTTCCATCTCTGCAACGAACGATTGAAGTCTTTACAAAACAACACATTTACCATCATAAATATCAAAGTTATAACTTATGGTCTAGAGAAAAATGTACAAAAATGTTAGGTTTTAAGATATTCACTAAAGTATATTGATTGTCTAAAAATCAAGATAAAGATGTAGACATGCATCATTTTCAGCACACGAGTGGGGGGGGGCAGAGATGTGAAGTGGACCGGGCAACATGGGGTGTTAAATAATCTCTTGTGACAATTCTAAAATTTGTGGTGAGAGAGCAATTGATGTATGGTAGCACTCCGTAGCAGTAGTAGTCTACAGACTTCCAAAAAAAAAGTGCCAATAACAATGAGCCCCTCACATTTTTATTTTATGGTCCATGGAACGTGCAAGCAGTAGAAAACGTCAAAAGGAACTCATGGGTCTTCTCTTCAAAGACCAAAAACCATGTCTCGGTAGTTGGTTAATTAAAGCTGTCTAAAAGCCGTTTGGTTTTCCAGCACGTGAGAGCGAGTGCTAGCAGAACCCCAAATAGCTACAACAAAAGTTTTGGTTCTGCAGACTTTAGGAACTTCGAGCCATGTCTATCCAGAACAAAGAAAGAATAAGGACTTGGAGCCATAAAACTTAAATCAAGAAAAAAGAAAAGAAGAAATACATGTAACCTACATAGATACACATGCGCTATCATGGATTATAGATCATATTTCAAAATATGCGCTTGTCCCATGGTCTCAATTATGAGCCTTGCACCATTTAAACAACGCTTCAAAAAAAAAAAAAAAAAAAGGGTCACCGTTTATTTGGTAAATTATCGTGAAAGACAGTCAAACTGTGAGAGGTGGCTGTGATTCACATAACTTTCTTCTCAGAAGTGAGTAATTCATAAATCAGAGACATTTGGAGACCGAGAACTGATGTGAGAGCTGAAGATAAGAGGAAAGCAAAAAACTGAACGACTTCAAAAACTAAAGTACCTCGAAGTGAAACCGAGTCTGCTGACACAGCTCTTGTAGCTTGTCTTCAAGAAGAAACCTTAAACACTGCTTCAACAAACAAAAGACTCGCCAAATTTGAGCGAACAAAAGGGGACCTAATGGCCTATATTATACCTTCAAGAGAAAGGATAGAAGAGAAAGTTAAGAGACTCAAAGAACACAGCAAACAACAGGGAGAGATAATTAGAAGTAACGACAAGAAGGTAATGGAACAGAAAGGACTTTCAAAGAAGGAATGATTGCCAAAAACAATAAGTTTTGTCTCCCCATCCCTCTACACCTAAATTTCACATGTCATTATTTCTTTTCTCGGATCTAGATGCCAGACAATGAAGCTAGCTTACTGTAGCACTTGTTTGCAAGAAACAAACATATTGCAATCTTATTCCCCTTCAGCTTTTAGTCACCTACCACAGTCATTTCTTGGCAGAGCTCAAGGAAAAAGCGAAGAGAACTGTGTTGGCTAGCAAAAAGGCACGTTGGGAGCTGAAGCTCTAACGACCGAGGGCTCCCAAGACAGTGCTACTTGTGCTTCTCTGTCTCACCAGTGACAAAAATTTTTATGAAGATAAACTGGCATATGAGAGGGAGAAAACTGAGTGAACATCAAGCTCTGGATTTCAGGTTCTGTTTTTTTTTTTTTTTTTGGGGGGGGGGGGTTTCGGGAGTAGGTTGCTTTGACAACTGCTGTGGATTATTGGAAAAATAATGGTAAGTCTGGATTAGACAAGATGTGTCTTTCTTGTGCTTGGATTAGTTATAAGGATCACAAAAAAGCATGGACGTGCTTGCTAGCCAAAGAGGTGAATGAGGAGTGAACACGTGGCCATCCAGGCTGGCCTTGTCGTTTAAATTGATCAATCAATGTTTGCCAGAAAATGGGTTGGTTAATGAATGGGATATCCAAATTGTTTCCGGATTGAAAAATATCTGGTTACTGGCACGAGGCAGATTTCAGGTTTCACGGGCTCTTTTTCCCCGTATCGACTGGCATTTAAAGCGGAAAGGTCGTGAAGGGGAGAAAGGTAAGACGCTTAGGCCAGGCGGCAATGCGGAAAGATGGGATAATTTATTAAGATGAATATTCAATGAATTCTCGTTCAAATTCAGCGAAACCCCCAAGAAAAATACAATGATCGCTAGAATTGAATGAATCATGTCTGGGAGTTCAGGTTGTTATCGACTAACAAGTAACTCAATGGGTCGAATACTTATATCGCTATTATCTTACGTTTTGGGTAATTATCTCAGTTGCAAACAACTATTTCCTTTCTATTTTTTTTATAAGTATTTACAAACAATAGTCTTAGAGGGTCGGTACAGTTGGCTCTGAAATTGTCAAGCATTAGCATTTTACGGTTTCAGAAGCAATGTTGCTAAAATTCATAATAAAAGATCCTTCATTTCCCAATTTGATGTAACCCATTTTCAATTTCAATGGTTTTTTTGTTAATAAAAAGATAGCTGATTTTTTTTTTTAACAAATATTCATGTGCGTTTATATATCTTTTTGAAAATATCGATTTTCGTAATATGCTCGATTCTAAAAATTAGTGAGATTTTTGCAGCAATTCGCTTCAAATGTTCGTTGTTTGCGACTCTTAGTATCTTTTTGGTGGAGTTCTTTACCACCATCCACGCATAATCTTGAGGGTTTTACACAAGAAAAAATGTACTAAATCTTACATTTTAAATAAATAAATAAAAAGACCGATTCGTTGCCACCGTAATAACGAGGTTGGTAAGGTTAACAATAAACGAGAGATTGTGGTTCCGATTGGTCCGAAATGGGGAACGATGGAAAAGCCCCCACATGTGGTAGGTCCCAGAGCAACGTGAAATTGCTTTTATGCAAAGGTCAATCACCTTATCTGTTCACGGCTGTGTTTGATGGGTCACATCGGACAATCGCTGATTGATGGCTACCTCCTATTATCTTTTCACGGTACAGCCCACAAAAGAAGAATGGAAAGTTAGAAACCACCCAAAAAAAAAAAGGAACAGTAGTCCCAGTCAGTCACCCACTTGGGTTGCCTGGGCTTGGTGGACTCGGGATTCCTGGCCCCCTAGTTCTTGGATAAAGACTTGGAATTTCACCCAATAACTACACGACAGGTTGTACATAGATAGATTTGTCTGTCTTTGTATCAAATTAAAAACTGCTTATGGTAAAAAGAACACTTTATTATATTTGGAGTAATTTTATCATTTTTTTTTTTTTGCCTATTGTATGGTTTAGTTTCTGTACTTGTGATCCCTCCAACTCTGTAACCGTCATATGATTCATATCTACTTGATTGGAATGGAATGTTAATTGGTAGATCAAGTATGAACTTACTTGCATCTGACACGGTTTACCTGTCTAGGATGGATGAACCAAAATGAAGGAAGATTGTTCTATATCTCTTTTTCCTTATTATTTTCCTTTAATTTTGTGGTGGTTGGGGAGGTTGTGAGGAGAATGACAGAAAAATATGGACTAAGCACTCATCTACTATAGAGAAAAGCATATTTCATTCAATAATAATCATTTTTTTGGGGGGTTCAAAATAGAAGCTGGTAAATTCACTCGCTCATTATTTTTCCTTTTTAAATCATCTTCCTCAACAAAAGTGAAGTAATCTATTAATAACAATGTTGTCAATCTTTTACTAAGTACTAACCGTAGTAATTTAAAATTATAAAATTTGAAATTTCATTAAAAATAAACACAAATATATAACTAAATTTCATATATATATATATTAGCCTACCAATCATGCCAAGGCCTTCGTATGCCTATCAGCAATTGTTTTTTTTTTGTTATATGCATGGAGAGTAAAAAGGATTCTTTTTATAACGATTGCATTTCAATCTTTGGCCAAATTGTAGTTTTAGAACTCCTAAATATTCCTCGGGCAGAATTTAAGAATTTATTTAATAGAGTATAATAACAAAGCATTGTGATGATGTTCCGGTTGAATGTTTGCAAGCTAAAAAAAAACTACTGGTTTAGCTAGACATAATGCCATCTCACAAATTGGGAGCAAGGAACCAAAAATGAAACTTGCATAATTGGTCCTATACTTGCTGGCAGAATTGATTTCGACCAGATAAGATGCATCGCATTTGGAGTAGAGCTCAAGGGCCATTTTCTCGTTAAAGTTGCAAATCATTGAAAATCTAAAATGGGAACAAAAATTAAAACCCCACTTGTATTGTTATGTGCTAGAGCTATTGCATACGTAGGCACAATGAAGGGCTTGAAGATGGCTCAAACAAAAGGGGACAATCTGGGACGAAGAAGTACTTGAGGTAGTGGTCCTTCTCAATCTCCATCTACCGTTTGTGTTCTGCTAGTTTCAAACTTTTGTCTCGCTTGATGTACATATATATCTTCATTTTCAGCCGTCATTCTAAAAAGACATTTTGGGAGTTATACAATTGATCATATTTATAATTACAATATAACCATGGGAGAATTATCAAATAAAGAGAGCAGGAAGTGAGAAAAAGAACAACGAGAAAAAGGGGAAGAAATTTTCGAGGTGTTCGAATGTCTTGATATATATATATATATATTTTTTATGTTTTGTTGAGGCCAAGCCCACACGAAATGCCCAAATGCACATCCAGTGAAGTTCTAATTTTAACTGTAGAGAAATCAAGGCCCAATTGGCCGAGGCACACCACTCAAATTGGCACGGGCTTAGCAATCGGTGAACAGGATTCTTCACAACAAAACGGTGACGTTCTGAACGCCCTCCCATCTTTCTATTTGAACGACACCAAAAACACAGTTGCTCGTATCCTATTTTCTGTGTCTTTCACATTGGTCTCCCGAAATTTTGGGTAAGGCTTCCAAACAATTAGACTATGGATAATGGTTACGTCTTAAGAAACTAAACTTCAAATAGATAGATAGATGAAACAAAACAAAACAAAACAAACTTATCCCAAAAGTCCAAAACTTGCTAAATCAATTATATATATATATATATATATATAATGAACAAGTCAAAATTACAAACTCTAGCATTTCCATAACATTGGATTAATCACCATAACAAGAATTTAGGTGAAAATCACATGAGTTATCATACTTTAGGTAACTTAATTATTATGTTCCATACGACATAGTTCTTACATCCAATGTACTTTGGTGTGCTATAGTGAGAAATACTCGCATTTAAATTCGTCCTGCCATAACAACTTCATCTCCTTCCTCTAGATCCGAAGAAGGCTCAGTCATCAATCTCCCTGTCCATCTCCATTTCCTCCAATCTCCATGAACGTGGAAAGCAAAGACAAGAATAACAACCAAACCAATTCACGTCTCTAACTTGTGTTGTTTTTTGTTTTTGGATAGAGAAATGCCACCCCAAGCAATTTTAGGCCGAAGAAAGGCACTCATTTGGTTCTTCTTATTCACTGCCATGCTTTACCTCATCTACTCTTCCCATATCCTCTCAAGCAATGATCGCCAGTGTCATATGCCCGAAGAAAATCTTGAATACCTCACCAACTTGTCCTCGTCGATCCACGTAAACGAGCAACAAGATCAAACACAACAAGAGACTTTGCAATCTGTTGTGGTCCCCGGGAAGGAGGAGGAGGAGGAGGACGGGGAGACGGAGCTAAAGCACGTCGTTTTCGGGGTGGCGGCCTCGGGGAATTTGTGGGAAAGAAGGAAAGAATACGTTAAAATGTGGTGGAGGCCTCAAGAGACTAGAGGGGTAGTTTGGATGGATAAGCGCGTAAGGACTAGAAGAAATGAGGGGCTGCCTGAGATTAGAGTTTCTTCAGACACGTCAAGATTTAAGTACAACAACCGGCAGGGCCACCGGTCGGCGTTGAGGATCTCGCGGATCGTTTCCGAGACATTGAAGCTTGGTTTGGAGGATGTGAGGTGGTTTGTGATGGGGGATGATGACACCGTTTTTATTGTTGATAATGTGGTGAGGACACTTTCCAAGTATGATCATAGGCAATTCTATTATATAGGGAGCTCCTCAGAAAGTCACCTTCAAAATTTATTTTTCTCCTATGCCATGGCATATGGAGGAGGCGGTTTCGCCATAAGTTACCCATTAGCAAAAGAGTTGGCAGAAATGCAGGACAAGTGCATTCAACGATATCCGGGATTGTATGGTAGTGATGATAGAATTCAGGCTTGCATGGCAGAGCTTGGTGTGCCACTCTCCAAGGAAGCCGGGTTTCATCAGGTATTAATAGCCTTACTTAAATGTTCAACACAAGTATTACATATATGGTCTTTGTCCATCATATTTCTGAGAAACTTTTGTCTAAGATGCAAACTAACTTGTGATAATGTCTTAAGTAAGAAATATTTAAGATTTTTTATGCGATTATTTATGAAACTTGGAATTAGCATCTCAATTGCAATTGATTTCAACATCATATTAGATGCAGGACTTAGAGGTAAAATAGTAATGATTGTTGTTATGTTGCTTTGTTGCAGTATGATGTCTACGGAGACCTTTTAGGCCTTCTGGCATCCCATCCCGTGACTCCGCTGGCTTCACTTCATCATCTTGATGTAGTGGAGCCAATATTCCCAGGCATGACGCGGGCCAGAGCTGTACAACACCTGTTCAAGTCCGTCAAGCTGGACGCAGCTAGCATACTGCAGCAATCTATCTGCTATGATAACAAAAGGTTCTGGTCCATATCAGTCTCATGGGGCTTTGTTGTTCAAATATGGAGAGGAGTGATCTCTCCAAGAGAGCTTGAGATGCCTGCAAGAACCTTCCTCAATTGGTATAGAAAAGCTGATTATACTGCATATGCATTTAATACAAGGCCTGTAACCAAGCATCCATGCCTGAAGCCCTTTGTCTTCTACATGAACACTATTAAGTATGATCAAGCTAGGAAGCAAACTATTGGAGTGTACCACCCTCAGAAATCCCGCTCTCCTTATTGCCGGTGGAAAATGGCATCCCCAGAAAAGATAACCTCCATTGTAGTGTTGAAGAGGCCTGATGATTCTCGATGGAAAAAGGTATACCTTGACTGCGGTCGAGTTTCATGTTGATGAAGACTTGTAGCCAATGCTTCTGTGTGTTCTTTTTAATGAACCTTTCTTCTTTTAGATTTCTAGAAGTACTAAAAAGAGCGACGGAAGATGATCAATAGCTAACTGCATTCCAGTGTGCATAACAACATAGAGGCATTCTATGGTTATATTTGATCTTGTGCTAACTGCATCTCTTTTGCAGTCACCAAGGAGGGATTGTTGCAGAGTTATGCCATCAAATAAAGCCTCATCTCTGTACTTATGGGTGGGCAATTGTAGACAAGGTGAGATTAGTGAATTGCAGCCGAGGCGATAAGAGACATTGGAGTTTCTTTGGATTATCTTCTTACCAAAGGATTGACCCCAAGTACAAAAGGAATAAAATCAGTCCAGCGCAAAGTGTTCCAAGAGAAATAGAGCTCAGAAGACTAATTTCCTATTACAAAAGCCGCAGAAGCAGAATTTCAGTATTGACCAGGAACTCACTCAGTACAACTTGCCATTTTTGTTGTTCTATTTCATCTATGTAAATTTGATACAAGCTGATCAAAAACTATAGTTTTCTCTAAAATTTGAAGTTTTAGAATGGTTTCTATCTTCTTACAATGTCAATAGAGAAGAGCTATCTAGTCATACATTCGTGGGAAGCAAACCAGCTCGCCCTCTTTATTTACTGCAACTAAACTATTGAGGAATTGGCCTTACCATTTGTTCTCTCCAGGGAAGAATGATTCATGAGTCAGCCTTGTTCCCCAGATCTGCTTTAGTTTCAATAGTTGCTGTGAAGTTCAGATATGCTTCAGTTTCATCATTTTCTGTGATGTTCTGTGAAACAGATGCAATTGGGGATGTAGCAGATGCTAATACAGCAAATTCAACGTGCTTTATTTCCACAATTTCACCATCCTTCCTCACCACATTAGCTGCTTCCAAAGCAATAGATAAAGTAATTTAATAAGCTTCTTGAGAAGTATAACATGCACAGTTGGCAGTGAGATAGATGGTAGCAAAGACAATGTTCGTTGCCAGGAAAACTTGCCCTTTGGTTGCCTAGAGTATCTGGAACGTAAATTCATTTATCTATGTGAACAATGCATATGAATAAGTATTTCCTTTCTTTAAGGCTGACGAAGCAATCAATTAGCTTAGTCAGGTGAAGTTGCTGTTCTTAACCAAAGTTTAGAAGGCAAAAAACAACCAATATCACTGTTTTTGAGGAATCACTGTTTTGAAAGATAAACAGTACACATGGTATTCCTTCTCGTGAGTGCATTTTCCAGTAGCAATCATTGACTAACCTAGCTTCTTAAATAGGCCTGCTTGGTAACTGGCTCAAATCAGAAAGAAAGCTAGAACACTGGCATTTTCATTTTCTATTCATTAGTAGGGGCTTTCTTTTTGTCTGTTTCTTGCCAACCAGAGGAGCAACATGGATTGAATATTCATAGGACCATCTCAAACACAAAAAAAATCGAAGTAAGAGAAGCACCTACATTGATTGACAACTGAAAACCCAAATGGGAAAGAAACAGGGGACGGATCAGCAGCGAACAGCGGAAAAGGAAAAACAAAATCAGCAGCAAAATCAACTTCCACCACAAGACTCATATTCCCAACATGGCCAATGGAAAACCCAAATACCCAGTTCAATTTTCAAGCACTAAACCCAAGACCCTCAAGAGAAAAAAAAAATGGTTAAAAGGAACTTAAGAAACTACCTATGACGTTAAACTAAACTTCCATTTGCTTTTCAATAAGAACTTTCTTTTTGCTTTTTTTTTTTTGTTTTTCTGTTTCATGGCAACAAGAGGAGCACCATAGACTGTTTGTACCCTGGACTATATCAAACACAAGCAAAATCGACGGAAAGGAAGCGCTTAATTGATTCGAAAGTGAAAACCCAGATGTAGAAGAAACAGAAGAGACGGATCAGAAGCAAGCAGATAGGAACAAGAGAAAAATAAAATCAACCGAAAAATGAAGAAAATCGACATCGAGAACAAGATTCGTGCTCCCAGTTAGAAAAGATCAGGAGCAAAAGACTAATCCCAAAGAAACAAAGAAACGCCCAAAAGATATAAACCCCCCCCCCCCAAGGAGGAAACAGAGGAGGACTAGAAAACAGTACCTGGACGAGAGAACCACCAGAGAATCAAGATGCAGAGCAACACGATGATAGGAATAGCATGGAGACACTTCTCTTCTTGTGATTTTGGCCGTCTACGGTCCCCACTGCTCCTCCCGGAAGGACTGGGCCGGCGGAGGTAGAACGGAAGATGGCCACCGGATTCATCTTCTTGCTCGGGCATTTCGATCACGTGGCGATGGTCTTCGTGCGCTCGAGATGAGCTCGTCAGCCTCTGCTGCATTCTGGTTCACAGAGAGAGCGAGAGAGAGAGAGAGAGAGAGAGAGAGAGAGTCTCGATTGGTTTTTCTGTTAGTTTGCGGGGCTGTGGGTCTGGGGCACCCTGGCTCAGTGGTTCGTTCGTTATTTAACGACTGGGACCTTTGGGCGGGAGAGCTGTTTGCACGTGCCGTTCACGTGACTGAATCTCTCTCTCTTTCTTTATCTTTTTTAATTTACCCCATAGATTAATACGCGGGACCCACAAATAAAATTTAGGCAGGATATCATATTTTTAAATAAAATAAAATGAAATGAAATAATAACAATTAATTTGATATTAAAAATATTCCACGTGGACCGCGTCTTCAATGAAATCATAATCTCTCTCTCTCTCTGGCCCATCGCTGGCAATTTGGGCCTTCTCATTGTCGCTCTCACTCTTCAATCCAGTGCGCGATGGGCTCCCACAAGGGCCCAGACTCAATGGGCTTGGGAATCATTCAGATATAGCAGGCCGCAGATTAGGCTGCCCCTGGACAATGCGGCAAAGACCCATTTTGAAGGAATGGTTGCAATTCGGGTACTCAGAATCTTCCCAAGTTGTGACCCAACTTAAAGTTTGGAAGTGAGATTTAGTTTCGAATTTTATATCTTATCTATAAAAATAAAAACATAAAAAAAATCCTTCTTTTAATTTAACCAGACCAAAAAAAAAAAAAAGAAACAAAGAAACTTTAACAGAATATTAAAAAAAAATAAAGAGTTAAATGTTTTTAATTTCTTGTTTTTTCTGTGTTTTATTCCTAATTCACACTATAAGAGTCTTATATTTTTTTTTAATTTTGACAATTGAAAGCTTATGTTTTTAATAACTTTGAAGCTTCTTTTTAATTCTAAAAAACTTTACAAAATCTAAATATTAGGTTTTTATTTTAAGACATCACGATTTTATTTTATTTTATTTTATTGGAATTTTCTAAAGTTTATTTTTGGACAATGTTATTAGAGTTAGAAAATTATAAATTCTAAATAGTTATGGACATGCAGCCGAATAGCACTGCATAATACGGAAAATGGGTTTTGGATCATATACTAGAACCTCTGCATGCACTAAAAAGATAAAAACGAAACTAACAACTCCCACATAAGAAGGGTATAAACAAACAAAAACTTAAGAGACGGTATGCAAATTCTTTAGGAGTCTGGAAAACCATCGAATAGAGATGTTCTACGTAAAAAGGTGGCTGGGCCTAGTCATGCGCCATGGACTGAGAAATTGAAAGCCCATGTTTTCTATTCTCAAAAAGAGACTGTGAAAACAGCAAGGCCCGCTTACTATTATGTACGGTAATTCCTTTCGTCTGATCATTTTTTACTGCTAACTCCCCAATATGGTTAAACGGTTTCTATGGCTTGACCAAATAGCCAGAATGACTGAAATGGATGGTTGATTCGGTTATATTTGACAATGGCTTACAAGACTCCCCCGTCTATGCACCAACGAATCACAAGGCGGTGAAGATGGCAACCCCTTTTACTTCCACTTGCAACTGCCCATAATATCCTCCATGCCCATATCAAGGAACAAGATTTTTGCTATAATCCCATCTCAAGGCATACCATGTGTTTCTTTGGAAAAAAAAAGAAAAAAAAAAAAGGGAAGCGAAAAGAAAAACGAAAAAAGTGGCCCTCGGCTGGAATTAATGTAGCAAGATCAAAAGAAAGGAAACCCCTTTATTCCAGATCAGAGAAGCTTAGCCGTTTAATGAGAAGACAGTTCCTACAGATTGAGGCATACTAGATAAAAAGAAGGCTAGCTCACATGTACACCAGAGGACAAGAAAATGGCAGAATTTTGCTGTATGAGAAGATTTGAAGGGTCCACTGCCTGTTATCTACAATGATACAAAAATTGATACCAGGCAGTTCTTCTATGTGCAAAAATGTATTCAACCACTTTAATCCTAACTTGCTCTAGTCTCTCACAGATCCATCACTTGCAATTTGAGCTTTATCGCTGTCCCTTTTCGCTCCAGTATGCGATGGGCTCCCACAGGAGCCTTCGACAGGATGGGTTTGGGAATCATACTTTTGGGAAGCCAGGTAGTTCAGAGCCATAACCACATCAGATATAGCAGGCCGCATATTAGGCTGCTCCTGAACACACATTGCAGCAATGGCGAGGGCTTGATACAATCCTCTTGAGGGATATTGGCCTTGAAGTGAAGGATCAACCATGCGTGAAAAGTTCTTCCGATCTTTGAACAGGGGACGTGCCTGCACAACATATCCCAGAAAGTCCACAAGTTTCATAAATGTTGCTGCTTCCGGAACATTTAATTAAGTTACAGAAGCAAACTAGTGTTCCATTAGTTTGTTACACAAGCAATAGTTCTTCCATTTGCTGAGAGATTGATACCAATCAACAATAAGTTCATGAATAATATGACACCCTCACATAACTCTAGATATCAAAGCAGGAAGACAAATTCTTCTTTTTTACCTGAGCTTTGCTTCCTTTGCAATTCAGCACAATATCCTCAACAGGTTACCCACCACACAAAAATGAAAGAAGAAACTATGACAGACTATTGAAGCAAAACACTTGCAAAGCAAAATCATTTACTATAACAGGGTTTGGCAGAGGAATTTCCTTACAGTTAGTAATAGCAGTGCTGCTAAATAATTTCTTACAGTTTGGATCAGTATATTTCATCTAATCTCTGACAAATGATTGTGGTGAATGTTATGCTTCTAATTTTTCGTTTTCCTAAAAGGGAAGTTCATAACAAAGCCATTTCATCTATGACCATATTTTGCAGCTCAAGATTTGCTGCAAACAACATGAATGCTATCTCATTGACAAATTGAAAGAGTAAATTTGGTGTACACATGGAAAAGATATCATAGAAAAAAAATTGCCCTCTAAAACGATGGACAAGTTCAGTGAAAACTACCAATTTCAAGACTGCTTTTTATCCCTGTACTGGGGGAGGGGAGTGTTCACAGGATGAAAAATTATTTGCTAGTTTCCATGCAGAAGGATGTAAGCAGAGATGAGCAGTTGATAAACAGAGCCACTTTCAACCAGCTAAATACATAGCATCACCAAGTGGACAAGGATTATATGACACCCACTCGTCTTAGCTTGACCCAAACACACTAATCCTTTAAGACAGTTCCTTGGAATAACAGGCAGCATCCAGTATAGAGATTTAGAAAATTTGAATCAGTAGAGAATGCATACAAATCATATCAATCTGATGCTCATAACATTGGTTCATAGAACATAAGAAGGAAACCACATCTTAGGAATAATATGAAAAAAGGAAAAAAAACAAAGGAAATAAAGCTGGAAAATGACTTACCCATGCAACCAGATAAAGCTCGCCGCGATCTTTTGTTTGAACAATTGCTTTCTGGCCCGTGATGAGCTCAAGAAAGGCAACCCCGAAGCTGTAAATATCTGATTTAAATGTCAGCTGACCCGTCATTGCATAATCTGGTGCACAATATCCGTATGTGCCCATAACCCTTGTAGAAACATGAGTCTTATCGCCAATAGGCCCTACTTTGGCCAATCCAAAGTCAGATAGCTTAGGATGGTAGCCCTCGCCAAGCAAAATGTTTGAGCATTTCAAGTCACGATATATAACAGAGGGATTCATTTTATCATGCAAATATTCTAAACCTTTTGCTGCTCCAGCAGCTATTCTCATCCTTGTGTTCCAATCAAGGGGTTTTCGACTGGGCGGAAGATCTGCAAAAAGAAAAGAGAAAATTTAAATAAAAAGAAACTAGTTACTGGTAAAGCAAAAGGGCCAGTAGCCTGAACATGAATGAGATGGAGGCTCTACTTACATACCATGCAAATGATTTTCAAGAGATCCTAATGGCATGTACTCGTATACCAATAGTCTCTGATCTCCCTCTACACAGTATCCAATCAATTTGACAAGATTGGGATGATCTGCTTGGCTTAACATCACTATTTCAACAACAAATTCTCTAATCCCTTGGATTCCATTTTGATCAAGTTGTTTAATAGCAACAACCTACATCAAGATGTAGAAGTCAATTTAAGTCTAAATTTCTATCAAAAGGAGATCAGGTAATCTTAAACTCTAAAAAGGAAACCCAGAGTGCCACACATGGAAAGAATAACATCAAAAAGGCACTTCATATTATCACAAATATATCCTTATTAAACCAAAAATTGTATTTATAAAACTAAAATTGGCATGAAGCCAATTTTAATAACATTCATAAATCACATAAAACAATACGTACAAACCTGGTTAAGTCTGCTCAAGTGTCCCTTGTAAACTTTACCAAAACCTCCTTCACCCAAAAAACAATTTGAACTGAAATTATCCGTTGCTTCTACAAGTTCCTCAAAAGCAAATGATATGCCACCATTTATCTCATCCTTGGGAATCTGATCCTTCAAATTTAAATTTCTTACATCCAACGATAATTGATTATCATTCTTAGCCACATCCTCTTTCTGTAAATTCCCATTTGAGTTTACTTTGAGTGATCCTACAGAGCAGACAAAATGACCAGAAAAGGCAAGCACAAATCATTGGAGAGAGAACCAACAAAAAGACACATAAGAAGGCACATGGAGAACACAACCACACATCCATCATAGTGATAAGATTCACTCAAAGGGGGCACTGAAGTAATGTGAAAAAGCCGCAGCCATCAAATACAAAAGCAAACAAACAACACACGATGACAAAACCTTAAACACCTAAAGGGTTTTGGATTATGGGGTTAAATTTTTCCTCACATGCAAACAGACAAATTAAAAAGACTATCATCATTCCAGAACTGTGATATAGAACCCCTCCATAACAAAATTTTTAAAAAAAAAAAAAAAGAAAAAACAAAGAAAGAAAAGTACCTCTCTTTGAGAATACTATACTCATGAAGGTCAATAAACAAAATAAATTTAAGGGAAAAAAAAAAAACAGAAAAAGAAGAGGAAAAAAAATTATACTTTGAGCTTGAATTAACCAACCCATTTCACAAAGAATCCAAATTCAGAATTTCTTTTACATTCACTTCAAAATCAAATTCAATACTTATCCCACAGTGATCATTCGAAAGAAGAAGCTCATAAATTAATTGACACTGAAAACGAATTTCCAAGAACCAAAAAAAACAATAAAAATTCAGACCCTCATAAACCCACAAAAGAAGGAAAACAAAAAACAAAAAAAGATATAAAGGAAGAAAGAAAAGGAAAGAAAACTGCCCGTCGAAGTCCTCTTTTTTTATTTTAATTTTTTTTAAAAAGCTGCATTTTGGAAAATCACAATCTTGGATGACAAAATTGGCAATTACCTGAAGTGGGTTTCTTTTGATCTTTGCGTTTAATGTCATTATTGACTCCGGACTCTGTTCTCTTCTTCGATTTTCCAGTACAAGGAAAACAACCCATAACCTTTTCAAAACCCGAAAAATATAAAGAAAACAAGAGAAGAAAGTGTTCAAAAACAACAATTTTTTTTTAAAAAAAAAAAACCCTTTCTTTCCTCTGTTTTCTGTTTCCTTCTTCTATTCACAGAGAAGCCCAATCACCATGTAAACCCAGAAAGAAGAGAGACACAGAGAACCTTAGAGAGAGACAGAGATTGCAAGAACTGGTTTTTCTCGTACATTTTGGATGTCTTTTATACCAAAGTTAATATTTTTCTGGGATTTGTTTCAGTGGAATACAGCACCAAAGCTCGATAAAAGTATCCAATGATCAGACGCCACGTGCAACACAACGCACGTTTTTGTTTTTAACAACATTAATGTGCCGCGTGGCGCATGCGAGGCTGCCGTTGGGGCGCTGAGTTGGCACTCGGTTATTGTTTCTCGGGGATTTGGTGTAGCAAATCTTTGTCCTCTCTCTCTCTAGAAGGAAAATTTTGTTTTTTTTCAGTTTTTCAAATTAAGCAAAAAAACAAAGAAAGAAAATAAATAAATAATTTAATGTTTGATGTACTTACCGCGCAGATGCATTAATGAGCGTCTGATTCTCGAACGCTGAAGAGCAAAAGTCAAATCCTAATTTGTTTGGATTTTTGCTTTCCATAACAAGAAACCAAAAGGAAAAAAATAAAACGAGAAAAGGTGTAGGGACCCCACTGACACAGACGCGGTATTCTCATTTGAAAGCCGTTTGAACGGTCGTGATCACACACGCATTCCAATCTCGCCCAGCTCGACAGCTAAAACCACAGCTGATCAGACGGCTTTCTCCTATTTTGTAGGACTTCCGACGTTCCTGATCCCTCCCCGCGGCCCAGTCATTTGTAACTTTTTTTTTTAAAAAATTTTTTTCTTTTTTAACCATTTTGCCTCTCACGCGGTATTTGACTGCTTCAAATGGGATCTGCCACGGAGAAGTTTCGCCTACTAACTATTTATTGTTATTACCGTATGTATTTCTGGTGAGCTCGGGGCTGTAAATAGGGCATGCAGGCTAAAATGAAGCAATTTTTCTCATTTATGGCCTGTTTTTCATTTGCCATCTCGAAGCTTGAGTACTATGGCCCCGTTTAATTAATAATTCTTTTGTTATCATTTCACTTGCCATCTTGAATGAACGCAATTAATTAAATGCATTTTAGATATAGGTTTATACGTTATAATGTCATAATTGTTAATTATATGCTCTTCATTTTTTAATATGTGACTACAATTTTCAATAATAATCTCAAAATATGTATTTAATTGTCAGGATAATAAAATAAAATTCATATCTAAGTACCTCCGGTCGATCAAACAACCCTCAAATTTACAATTCACAATCATGACCTTTCTTGTTTTGTTAATGAATAAAGGAAATAATAGATGCCATTAGTAAAATAATATATATATATATATATATATATATATATATATATTTCTCAGTTTATTAGCTCATTTTTTTATTATTGTTACAATAATATTTGCATAATTATATCTAACAATATATATTGCTTATGTAAAATAAAATTGCCTGCAAATGGTTTGGCAAACGCAGAAAGTCATCTTGCATGAGTAAAGTCCGAAGGTCAGAGGGGAACTGTACATTAGTCAAGGTTGAGCAAAGCATCCCAAATCATGTAGGATAAGGTTGATGTATTGGACAAAGAAGGCTAAAAAGAAGGGACAATCACTGGATTTAGAACTCAGTTGGCATGAAAATTATTGTAAGCTCGTATAACAATGGGCAGTGCATAAATTAATATCATAATTTCTCCAACCACCCACAAAAAGAATTTAAAAAAAAAAAAAAGGGAATATTGTGATTAACCAGGAGACTTCGACTCTCAAACATTGGGCCACATTACCAATTGAATTTTTGCATATCTACTTCAAGCATGCACTTGTCAAAAAATTAATGCATTGTTTCATAAAATAAGTGGATGGCACTATACATCCCAATTTGAAGGACCCCCTTTTTTTTTTTTAATAGTATAATACACAGTTGAGGCCTTTAACACGCATAAAGTATTGGCAGTTGTCTGTCCAGGCAGACCGGATTAACAAAGTGATACTGATAAAATGATTTTTGTTTTCTTAATGGCTGCACCTTCCTAAATAGGATTATCTTGGATCCCTAATCCAGATTAGTTGAAAGAATTTCTGACATGGTTGAAAGGCACCAACGATTATAAGTTCTTGTCATGTGGTTTGCAGGTCTGAATTTACGGTGTTAATGACATCTGGAGAAAAATTACATGAATAAGCCAAAAGGTTGTCATGAACTCATGGCCCTTGGCTTCATTAACATGTGGTCGCAAGTGTCTCGTTACATTTGTAAGCTAATTTGGACATTTCATTGTACTAAAATATTCGATATTGGAATTTCTTTTTTTTTTTTGTCTCATATTTGTTTTTTTTTATTTTTTATTAATGTGGATACTGGAGGCCATTTGTGAAATGATAGAGAATTAAACTTTTTTTTTTCTTTTTTCGCATTTTTGGACACAGGTGCAGATCCCATCAAATTGATAAGGGTATGTGTTGGAACAGTTTCGGCAAGACTATCGAAGCTTAAGTAGGTGATTTTCGTAATGGCCTGCCACAAGTATATCTGCTTAGTTTGTCTTTGTCTATAAAAATTATTTTCTAATTTAAAAATTATATGTATTATTTAAAAATAAATTATTTAGTAACTTTTTTATTTTGATTCGTTATTAGTTTTTTTTTACTTAGTTAAATTATTTTTTAGTTTATCATTAACTATTTTTTATGTAAATTAAAATATTTCTTGAACTAAATAGATAATTTTAGGTAATTATATAATTTTAACTATAATTATTTATACAAACTTAAAAATTAAAATCATCTATTATTTTAATATATCAGTATTTTAATATTTCAATAAATTATTAATAAAAATATTTTTAAAATAATTTTTATTTTCTCCAATAAATTTTTAAAATTCAAATTATTCATCTTGATTATGTGTTTATGATAGTATTGTCATAATTAACCTTATTCCATTGATAATCATAACGTGCAAGTCCCATTTTATTGGAAAAGAAAAGAAAGTTTATGAAAACATCAATTTTATAATTATTTAGATAGAATGACGCAATATTTAATTAAATATTAATTAAAATAATGATGGTAAAACTTGTTTATATATATATATACAAGTCAATTTAAATTTAATTGAATTCCCTTCAGTGTAATACAAATATGTCTTCTCAATTATTCAAAAGTTACATGGTTATTTTGTAAGAATAATTATTTTTATAAAATATAATAATAAAATTAAGTGTATTTGATATTTTTTTAAGTCTAAGAATATATTGAGTCTCGTAAACACACACACATATATATATATATATTTAATGAATTTTTTTTAAAAATTATATAAAAAAAAATCTTGGCATGTTGATGGGACAATAACCAAACTACTCGTTTTCATCTGTCTTTTTTTTTTTTTTTGGTTTGCACCTCATCTATGTTTTTCTTTGAACGTTCATTCGTTGCCCCTTTTAGATTTTAATTAAAAATTTAAATTTTTAAATAGGATAATTTTTTTAACACATAGCCTGTACGTATCCCATTCTCGCATTGGGATTTATCATGTAGAACAGTGCAAATTAACTAAAGTCTGAAGTTCAGCCAAAAACATCAACTGCCAGCCTGCCAAAATCAAGTTTTGGACTACGTCAAGCAACTTGTGCGGTCGTTCATCATCGGATTTAAATAAGCAAAGAACTCTTATATTTGAGACGGTATAAAAATCTTTTAATTATATAATTTACAGTTAAAATTGAAATTTTTAGACCCCTTTCATGGGAGACGTCACGTAGAATCGTCGTGAATTTTGCTACTCTCTCGTATAAAACTGCTTCAATAATCCAACCGAGCTGCTGTCCTCCACTATGTTACATATGGACAACTTGAAGCAACATCTAGATATTAAAAGCAAAGCAGAGACTATGATTTCTGGGATAATTTCTTGTGCTATTTAATCAGACGAGATGATAGCATTACCTCTCTTGAGCACAGACAGCTTAACGACTACCACACACATTTGGACTAATATTAAAACAAGGAGACGAGAAACAAATATATATATATATCAGAAAACCCATTCCATACTCTGGTGGATAGAGCTCCAACTTGGGATCAAAAGGAAGAATCTCATCCGAACATGAACGATGATATGTAAACACACAAATTAGACTTTTCTTGCGTCAAATGTTGTCCTGTAAAGAAATATGACAAAAGTCTCTCATTTTCAGTGCGAATATAAATATTTTAAAATATAATTGTTTTCTAATAATTTCCATGTCAATCAAATACATGGTATCACCGTCATGTGCATTTGAAATGGATCTGCTACTTGCTATTTTATGCTGTATCGGTTTCTTAGTGTCGTTAGCTTATTATTGTTTCTTACGTCAAAAATTAAACCTTCAATTATTTTCTTTCTCCGTGGTACAAAACTGCAAAGCAAAACAGGAATAGAACATTTTGAAGCACGGGTCAATCTTTCTGCCGAAAACATTCGACGACTGGAATTTTTCTAAATCGCTTTCCGATTCTCAGACCCATTCGAGAGTTGAGAAAAATGGACAACGTTGGTAGCTTTTGTTATGGATGTGAGTATTACGCCCACTCGAGAGTCAAGGAAAATGGACACAACGTTGGTAGCTTTTATTATGGATGTGAGTTATTCAACATTATTGTAGACATTGGATGCACTTGAAATAGATAAAATATTGGATGGAGTGAACATGCTCAAATTGAAATTTAAAAAGCCAGCTTGGTGAAATTTTTGGCAGGTTGAAGTTATTGGCAAGTTTTGCTTTCCAGTTTGATTACATTTTGCTCCTGTACCTCAGCCCCCATCTGTTTTATTCCGCCATTTTCCTGCACTTCAAATCCGCTTTCATTTACATTTTTCATAATTACGCGTTGAGAACTTGACACAGAAACTGCATCTGGTGACCAATGTCTCGAGACCTTGACGGGCGACCTCTTTTGAGCGATATATCTGAACTCATGCTATTTGTAAACTCGATTAAAAAATTACAAGAAATTGTTATACATCTGCGAGTAGCATCAAACAGTTTACGAGATGATCGTTGGCTCAAATTTTATACAATTCCAGGCCAGGCAAAAATGCTTTTGGTCTTCAGCCCAAAAGGTCGTGCTTTGGCTTTCATAAATGGAAAACGACTAAACGAGAATGCCTGGGAGGAGCTTGGGACAATTCCCTAAGAGAAATGGGAGCTCATGTTTAAGATTCTGATGGCCAGCTACTGGGACTAGACTGGACCAGGAGGATAAATCTACCTCATCCTCGGCCGGTAATGTTGAAGCCTAACAGTGCTCACTGAAAGTTGTTTGCCCTCTTTGCTGAGCCGAGTGTATTGGAGAGAAGCATGGCTATGGTCATTGGACCAACTCCGCCAGGAACAGGGGTAATAGCTGAAGCAACCTTGCGAGCCTCCTCATAGCAAACGTCTCCAACCAACCGATAACCTCTAGGGCTGTCTGCGTCCTTTGGAACATGCAAGGACAGCATTTACTCGAAACACCATCAGTGAACAAATAAACATTTCACAGAACAGTTCCACAAACAGAAAGAAAAAAGAAAAAAACAGGTTGTAACATTGATCATAAGAAAGCAGATTATCAAAAAGAACAGACATCATATAAAGTAACCACAAAGACAAAGACTGGTAAAAGAGTTAGCTCACCTCAACTGGATTAATCCCAACATCAATCACAACTGCCCCGGGCTTTATCCAGCTTCCCTTGGACACGTTTGGTTGCCCCACTGCAGCAATTACAATATCTGCTTGTTTGGTGATCTCCTCGGGGTTCTTGGTTCTAGAATGGACAACACTTACAGTAGCATCTTCCCTCTACCAATACCAACAACATCATGACATTTACTTTAAAGAGGTGCAGAAACAAGAAAAGCAGATAATAGAAGTAATAATATAAAGCAAAAAAGAATGTATCTTTCAGGAAAACAGGATTTACTTGAAGCAACAAAGCAGCTGGCATTCCAACAATATTGCTCCTACCGATAACAACAGCTCTCTTCCCCTTGATTTCAACGCCATATCTATGTAACAACTCTATACACCCCTTAGGCGTACATGGAACAAATAACGGTTCTCTTCCCCGCATGGCAAGACGCCCAATGTTCACAGGGTGGAAACCATCCACGTCTTTCTCAATGCTAACAGCATTTAACACATTCTGTTCATTCATATGCTGGCACAGACAAACAAACACCACTGCAGTTCAGCTTCAGTTAGAATTCAAGATACGTTCATTCTTCTCTTTACTAAATTTATCCTCAACTTCTTAAAAAAAAGAGGAATACCCATTTCATTTGTCATTATTACATTAAAAAACAAAAAAAAAGAGCAAGGTTTGAAATTTACAAACATACACGAGGTAGTGGCAGTTGCACAAGGATGCCGTGAACCGAAGGATCGTCATTAAAACCAGTAATAAACTTGAGCACTTCTTGTTCAGGTGTGTCTCCAGGCAAATTTACTTCAAATGAATTGACACCCACCGACTCACAAGCTTTCTTTTTGTTGCGGACATAAGTTGCAGAGTCCTTCCTGTCACCAACAAGAATAACTGCTAACCCTGGAACAACACCGATTGCATCTTTCATTCTTGACACTTCAGCCGCTATTTCCTCTCTTATCTGCCTTGCCACCAACTTCCCATCAATCACCTTAGCAGACCCCTCCACTGTCGTTGCAGCTGCACAAGAAATTGACAAATTACTCGCTAATAACGCAAGTGTTCGATAAAATGCCACGAAGAACAGAACTGAGAACTAAAACAGACAAGTCGGGCGGGAGGAAAAGGTGCGTGCCATGGATGACAGGCGATGGAATAGTCGATGATTTGATAGAGTGGCTTCTGCGAGAGATGGTAATCGTGGGGGACAAATAGAGAGGACCCACCAGCCTGCGAAGATAGGCGAGACCGTTTCGGCGGAAGACGTTGGGACTGAAGGGAAGAAGGCGAGCGGCTGTGGAGGAGAAGTCCGAGAAAAACGCCGAAGCCATTCCATTTTGTTTTTTTTTTTTGGTGCAAAATTAAGAGATATATATATTGGGACTTACCTTGCTGATTACTGCTGTCGTTAAGTATTATTGTTGAGTATTGATTAATAATAATAATAATTATTATTATTAATAGATAAAATAAAATAATGATATTTGATTAAAGTGATATTATTTATTGTTATTATTTATTAAAATGACTAATTAGTATTTTTATTCATCATAAGAAAAAACAAAAGAAGAAATACTTGAAATACGAATATCCCTAAAAGATTGGTTGGATGTTCACCGTAGATTACAAGATAAAGCACAGAGTAGAACATCATCGGACCAAGATAGAAGAAAGGTTTGAATTTAAATTTGAAATTTATCAATTAAATTTCATGCAATTGTGTTTTATTAGTATTTCATTTTGTTAGGTAAATCTAAAAATTTAATACTTATTCTAGATCTCGAGTTTAATAATAAAAATATGACTTTTTTTGATCCATTTATTTTGAAAGGCATATTTATTTATGTATGAATGCACTTGTTTATTTTTGAAAATTAAAACAGATTTTTTGTTTTTTCCAAAAGATCCAATCCAATACAATATGAATTAAGCAGGAGAATTGGCCCAGACACAGTACGAACCATGCACAAAAAATGATCCAAAAATAATATAGCACGAGTTTACTGTTCTACACGTTGACTTGATTGTCCAAATTCTTAAATACAACACAAAAGGATACAAAAGAATAAGTGAGTCATGATAAGGCACGATACAAAACAATAAAAACTGCCCAAAAAATAGATTGTGCCATTTCACATGTCTACATATTTGGAAGACAAATTAATACCACCATTCGAGCCTCTAATATTGTCATGTTTAACTGAACACTAGAATTCTGCTGGCCCCTATTGGATTGGTCAACGCGAACACAACCAAAATTATGAAAATTTGGGATCTTTAGACGTACTTGTTTTATCAAATCAAACCGTGGCATTTTTTCGGTTCTCCGTGCAGCACAATTTCATGTCTTGGGTCTACAATCAAGCTGGTAAACTGGATCTCCCTTTAAAGCGAGCCTCTGAATTGAATGACAATTAGTCTCAAAAGAATTCTCAGTCAATTGGCGCACTAGCATGCCGAAAGAGAGTCAGAGCCTCATCACCTTTTATTTTTCTAAAAAGGATATCATGCATGTTACAGGCACCATTCCGTCTGCCTAATCGTGGAAACTGTTTCTTTTTTTTTTTTTTATTAATTTTTTAAACAAGAGTAAGGAATCATTACAATCAGTCATACACGAACGTCTTGGATCATTATTTAGTTAAATAATGAAATTATTTTGAAACTTATCATAAGAAGTGCCGTCTTAGAAACACATAACTAGAAGTCTTTAAAATAATTTAAACTTGGAACAAAATATTTGCGTGATATGGAACAAAATTTCCTCGAGTGCAGAGCTGAGTGCTGAGGATGCTATTTAGTATTGTGGACACAAAAAATGATCGAATTAGCAGGTAGATTTACAGCAAAAGCACAGTTTCAACGACTCAATATTCTCCTCTCCTGCTGTTCACAAGGTCGTCGACAAAATGATCCTCATTCTCACATTGTTCTAACAATTCGTTATAAGCAGGGTTATAAGCAACAGCTAAGCGCAGATACTTGGCGGCGTCGGCTTTACGACCATTGTTGTACAAAGCACTGCAGAAAGGAGTAGCAATGCAATATATCTTAGTGAACAAACAAAAATAATTTTCATAACAATAAAATGAAGCAACAAGGAAAAGAAAGACTATAGCCGTCCATGTTTAACGCTCAAAACTTGCCGAACAATAATTATTTGTCTCTAATTGGTACCTTGCAAGCAATACCAAACCATCATAATAATGGGCTTTACTCTTCGAGTCCTCTGGTTCTGTAAAATTTGCAACTCTCTCCAGGTGTACGAGTCCTTCTGCATTCTTTCCCTGCCACACGAAAAAGAAAAAGCTCAAGGAAATGAAACATGGCAATTTACATGGGCTTTGATGCACTATACAGTCAACCCCACTCAAACTCATCGACTCCTTTAGCTAGGTCATACTAGTAAAAACTTAAAAAGCCATGTGAAACAAATCAAGGGAAACATGGCATGGGTAACCATGGTCGTCTTTTATTTTTTTGGAGAATCCTACACCTAATATGGATGGTGGCACTATGACTCCAGATGACAGATTCCCTAGGAGATGGAGGTGGTATTGAGCTCACCTGCCGTATGCAGGCAACACCCGCCCATTGCGAGGCAAGAATTAGAAGATCAAAATCCTCAGGTTCTGATGGATGTCCCAAAAGATAAAGCTGATGAAATATAAGATAACAGTTTCTGATTAATGAATCAAAAGAAACAATTTGACCAAAACATCACACCACTTGCAAAAAAAAGGCAAATCTAAAAAGCCCAAGCACACCTAATGCTATTCCAAAAAGAGCATGTGTCAGTCGGCCATATAACATTCCAAATGCATTACAACAATAGCATATGCATTATGAGAGCCTTTTAGGAAGAGGCCACCCACCAGACCTGTTAATTTTACCATGTGGGTTATTACAGAGCTATAAGCCCTTAGTCATAGGGAGTCAGACCCCTTCTTTTCCCTTAAAGATTGAGGGTCTCTACCTCTAATATTTTTCTTTTTACTATTACAATTTCACAATGGCCGTGGATCATTTGTATAAACATTTAACAAGTCCATGGGAGGCACCTTTTTCCATTTTCCCTTCTTTATGGGCTTTTTTCCTCTTTTTGTTTTTCTTTTTTTTTTTGTGGTTTGGGGGAGAATTGGGAGTTAGTTGGGCTAATTGTTGATGTGTAACTAAAGCGAAGGGCCTCCAAATGTGTTGCTATGTATGACCTGGATACACATAAATAATCATTCGCATGGATGAATGCATGTTTGTGCACATGAACATGGTAATGTAATCTGCCATTTATATGAAAGTGACTGGGAGAGAACTTTTTAATCCTAAAATATAACCATACCACTTGTAATAAAATTTACAAAAATTTCCTTAACTAATTTAAGAGGATTAGTTGATTATTTGTTTTTTTATTTATTAAGGATAGCTTAAAACTATTGGTCCACATAAGCCCATCGAAATAACTAGGATGGTAGAATCTATATGAGATTCTAACATCCTACTTTGTAGTTGTTATTTAAATAAGGTTTTAATTAATTAAAGTTCGTGATTATGAACTTCCTAAATTATGAAAAGAGAGTAGAAATTTTAAATCAAAACGAAAAATATGTATTTCCTCATACAACGTTTGAAAATAATTGTGAACTCCTAAGTTGGATGATAGTTGTACAATAATCATATCAAAATGATAACATTAATTCAGTACTTGCAAGCCTGTTCCTTCCAATAAAAAAAATATATATAAACATATTAAATTAAGGAATACACACAAACACAAAATTAAAAAAAAAAAAAAATCTTTGTCTAACAATACTTTGAAATTGAAGAATATTAAATTTGTTTGGTTCAACAATAGCTACTCTCTTAGAGTAGGTTCTAATGGGGACCAATGCTTTCTTTGCATTGCTATATCAATTATTTGTCCCTTAGTGTGGATCTCTTAATATATATGAAGAGTGTACCTCCCTCAAAGTGTCCATTGACATTAGGAAATTGCCTTACTGAAAACCTCAGTATTACCTAATTTTTTTATGAGATTATTTGGTCCTTGATAAATAACAGAATTGGGTATAATAGGGACAACATTAATAGAGTAAAACAAATGGAAGAGACATAGAATATGAAACTTAATCTAATATGACTTGTTATATGATTGATCGTATTAATATGCAAAAGTTGTATATTTTCAATATTGATCATGAGTTAAAGTTACAATTTAATGTTAAATTTAGAGACTTTGAATATTTGACATGATTGTAGACAATAAAATACTATTTAATTAAAGTGAAGAAAAAGATTTATGTCAGTGAATCAAATCTTAGTCACATGCAGTGCAAGATACATAAATATAATATAGAAAGCTAACTACATCATAGAGGCGTAGACCAAAAGGTAAAATGTCATCTACTAATTGACCAAAAAAACCCTTATTATTAATTTTATTTTTTATATATCAACTATTAGTTCAATTTCTATTAACTAGTGTTCATCAAATGACTTCTATTAAGGGAAATTAAATGCCTACAATATCCACACCTAAATCCTTTTAATGAAAAAGAGTAAATCCATCACGTGTCATCACATCCAACATACATCCGTAGATGCTAAATAACATAAAATACTAATTACTTCATGGAGGTATGAACAAAATAACAATTATGATTTTTAATGAAATTTTTTTGGTCCCTCAATAAATGAGGAGAAGCAAGTATAATAAAGAAATTAATAGAGTAAAATAACAGAATTGCAGAAATGATATTAAATATGAAGCTTAATTTAAGGATTTATTATACAATTCTTTGTATTAATATGCCCAAAACTTATATTTTCAATAATTATTTATGAAGTACTGTTGAGAAAATATAAATACTTGACTTAGAGATTTTGAATATTTGACATAATTGTAGATAGAAAAGGCTATTTAACTTAATAAAAGAAAAAGATTGAATGAATTACATGTTATACAACATACATGAAAATTACATAACATAGGATGCCAATGACATCGTGGAGTTGTGGACAAAAACATCAAATGTTATTTAATAATTGAACAAAATCACTTCAGTACATTTATGCCCTTATCTATAAAATATTAGGTTAATTCCTATCAACTAATGTTCACCAAGTGACTACTATTTATTAGATGAAATTATATATCTACAATGTTAACACAGTGTGGAGCCTTGTCCAGTGTGACGAACCCTTGCCTTTTTTATAAATTCTTGATCTTTTTAATGCTTTTTTACCTATAGCAAGATATCAATCTCCTTAAAAAATTGTTGTATTTTATGTCAATCCTTGAATAAATTTTATTTTGTAATTTTTTTTGAATTCTGTTCTAATTACAATAGTTATAATTTTCAATTAGTTCATTACTTAAAATGGAAAACAGAAGATCACCTATATTACCCTTTGTACACATCAATAAGGATGGTTTTTATTTCAAAATTTTCCATTATAAGGTAAAGTAGTAAAAGTTAATATTTCCAGTAATTTTTTCCATGAAAAACCTGTACAATCCATTAATCACATATAATTAGAAATTATGTGAACTAGAGGTTTGCATTAATAAGTTTTAATTATTTATGTACTCCTCCACTACAGTAAGAAAAAAAGGTAAGCCATTCTATTCAAGTATACCACATCAACATGAACAATCATTATTTATTCCCTAGGCATGTGCTTTCTTTTTTTCATTTTCTTATTTGATAAAGTTCTATGATTTCTATCGTTATTGTGCTATATTTGTGAAAGAAATAAAAAAGAAATTTTCATAGAGAATTATAAGAGGACATGCAGACCTTGGAAATGGCACGCTCCAGATAATCAACGGCCTCTGCATCCAGTCCTTTTTGCAGAAGTGTCTGCCCCATGACAGTCATAGCCCTAACATACCCAGGGTCCTTCTCAAGTGCTAGTCTATACACGAGAAAGATACACAATGTAACAGCTATGAATGAAATTGGCTGTCTGGAAAAAAGATCAAAGGCAAGATCAATTACTCTAACAAACTTATTGCTCTATCTTTGTGCCCCTTAGATAAGAGTTGAACTGAAAGCTGTCAAAATTACCAATGATAAAAATGTGAGAAAATATATAAAATCATATCCAGAATTGAAACGAAGTATCCAGTGTGCATTACTGTTCACTCACGGCAAGCAGTTCTTTAGGCAATAAATTTTCTATAGGAACTTTACGCCATTTGGTTGGAGAATCCAATGATGCTGTCTCAGGTGCAACCATTTCTTCAGTATTCGCAGCTGTTGTGGGAGAATTCTTGTCTGGCAACCCAAATTTTGCACGAACAACAGGATGGTTGAAGCATAATTGCTGCACAGTTATGCATACAAGGTTTGAGGCAACAGAAGCATTTTTCTATGTTTATATAAATACACATGCACACAAGTATATATTACCAATAAACTTCTAATTGCACGATGTAAACCTGAAGGTTTATGTCCATAGAAACACAAAAATGCATGTAGAATTTCATCAAAATTACATGAACAGTCTAGTTGGTTTAGATTAGCATGCCTCAATTTGTTTTCACAACAACCATATACTAGTTTACCAAGTCTAGTAGTAAGTTTTCCCATTTTCTCATTTAAAGTTGTCTTCCCCAGATAATTAAAGTTCTATATTTTTCTAGTTTATGCTTATCCTACAGGCATTTTCCCTAGACCATTAAAACAAACTTGGAACCATAAGATCAACCACTAACCTGTATCACACTTAGTGATGAATTTGTCACCCAATAGATCAGACTTCCCTGCAAAAGAAAACAAAGAAAATTGAGTCTGCAACACCAGATTGATCGACTTCAGAGGTACAGACGTGCTGAGCTGAGTTGGACAGAAAGAATTATTTAAAAGACCAGTAAGGTGGAAATAGGATGGAGTAGGGGGTGACAGATGGGAGACACAGGAGAATTTAGGCCAAGCATCAATCAGAATCTGAAGGAAACACGGAAAGCATGTGGGAAATAAGGATGAAAAGATGCTGATATCACACAAGTAGGATGTCAGAACTATGTGGCCTTAAAAATGTTATCAATTATGTACAAAAATTTCAGTAGACAAAAAACCAGAGTGTCCATGATGATAGTTTGTGAATTATATGGTATAAAAAATTTTAATGCAAGAAGCAACAGCAATGTAGCATATAGCATTTGACTTCAGTGAGGTGGTGATAAGTTGGACCTATCCTCTGCCTATGTGACGTAAAGAGGCATTATTGAGCTCTACTAACACAAGGAAACTACAATATTGTAGCAAAAAAATCAGAAACACAGGGAAAAAAACCCACAGAAAATACCGAGGATGGTGCATGTGACAGTACATGGAAATCAATTATTCTGTTAGTAACTGGTTACATAGTCACCATTGAGATAACAGATAATTGCTTTGCAGAACAGGCTAACAGAGTTTACCATGGCCATGATGTTAAATTGCAAAAATATCTCTACAATTAGCTTCTGAAGAGCTGATAGCCTAATGTAAACTTGCTACTTTTTTGCTATGTCAATTGAGTCATATACCTTTATTTTTTGTTTCATTCGAGTGCATTTTGGGACAATTGGGATTTCTTGGAGTACATTTGTTTAGTCAAATATCCTTTTTTTATCAGATTAGCTGAACTCCATCCAACACAGACTCAAATGGAACAAAACATAAACGTATAGGACTTAAATGACAATGCAAAAAGTAATAGGACTAAATTGAAACAATGCCAAAAAGTTTAGGACTGATTTTATGCTTATTCTTTTTTTTTTTTTTACAATCCATGAAAGATAATCAAAAATTTCATTTTCTTTAGAATAAATAATTATTACAATAAAAAAATCTTACTATATTCTATGTAACAACAATTGTTTCTAGTTTCTGATTTATCAGCTTTCTCTTTATTTTTTAGTTCATTAATTTAAAAAGTAAGTCAATAAAGATAAAGAATAGAAAATTTATATATGAAGCCCATAGAATATTCTTAGTAATTGTTAATTTTCCAGTCTTAATTAATCATTCCAAATACTTAATATATTCAAAAAATTTAAGATACATTCAAAAAATTTGAGATACATGAATTCATTCTCAAGACACACTTAAGAAGCCAATCACAATAACTCAGCCAAATAACATCTACAGTACCCCTAATTCAATGCCCAAGGAAGATAATATCTAACTTCAGCATGCATTTTTATAAAGTTGCATAGGAACCAAGAAGAAGAAAGTCATTTTACAATTGCTATAACAGGTATGGTCAAATGAATGCCGTTTAATTTCTCCTATTCTACCCAACATAGATGTGGCATTGATAAGTAACTATTACTTCAATCTTAGTTTCATGCTTATCCAAAATTGCTAAACCGAAAAGTTTCACATAAAGTGGCAGCTGTAATTCAGCAAATGACAACTATATCAAGCACAACCAGAGTAATTATAGTATTAGCAGTCATATGCAACACAAAATTTTGCAGCATATATATACAATGGTCCAACTCAGCATATCAACAGCAATATAGACCATATAAAGCTTACACAAAATGGATCCATAACAATCAGCCCTAAATCATAAAACAGTTAAGATGTGATTAAGATGTGGGCAACTCATTTGAGATGGTGACTGCCAATTCTGTGATGACCAGTTGTGAATTTTCATTCTATGCCACCAATGGCATAATAGAATAGATAAAAGATGCAATTGACTAATCCTATAAGAAACAGCAACTGTTATTTTATATCAATGGTTCACTTAAGCTACAAGTGATACTCCAAGCAGAAGAATAACAAAAAATGAAAAACTACCACAGTTAAGAAAAGACTAATTAAGCATATACTTTTAGTTGTGCTCAAAGCCACAAATATCAAAGTGCAGCTGAGTTAAAGTCCATCAGATACTTATATTAGAGCAAATAGGTCAGATAAGTTGAAGGAAATCTTAAAAAAAAAAAAAAAAATCTTAACAAGGTAACTTGTGTAAGCTTAATCTTACCAAATATACAAAAGTCTTATAATGCAAAGACAGTTAGATGTGGTTACCTGTGGAAGATAATAACTTATGATGACGAATGTTGGTGTCAGACAATTCAAATAGAACTTGTAGTACTGCAAATAACAAATGCATTTCCAATCATTTGTGCAACAAACATCTGCTTTGGCAACCATAATGTACACCATAGGATAAAGCGTCCAAGAAATGTGCAAAAACCTCTAGCCACTAACTTTTGCTAATAAACTGAGAAGGCCATTAGTCTGTCTGAAAGAAGATTTCCTAAAAGAGAGCTGGAAAAAGAAAAAATCATAAAAGAAAGGTCAATCACAGTTTTAAACAATTACATGAAATACTCATCATGTGCTAGTAGTAATCACATCACATGACATACAACTTTCAAAGAATCAATCTCTTTCCTTTTCCTTTTTCACCTTTATTTGGCAGGAAAGAGGAAGTAGAAGGAAGAGGAGATATTATCAAATGCAAAAGGCATTTTAACCCTTCGTTGAAATTATTCAAATGAACCCCATTTCTTTTGCAATGTCCAATGGAGACACTGAACTATTATGTTTGCAATGGTCATATCTAGTTTTTACCTGTGTCTACAAATACTAATAAACATATTGATTCCAAATGTTGGTTCCCTATTATCATCTTCATTGTCAACATCTACCCCAAGTCATTTTGGCTCTCTAAAGAAGAGAGGACAAAAGAATACATTTTGCTATGTCATTCCATCATAGAATTGCCACAAATGACAAAGGTAAACAGAAAACTAGGGAAGTATTAAAGCAGCAGAAAAGCCATAAAATTAGTGAATGAGACTTACTTTGCTTATTCAATGGCACTTCAGATCCATTTGCATATAGTCATTTCTATATAGTTCATTCTAGTGATGTCATCTTCTTAAAACAAATAAATCCAATAGGCAATTACATAATTCGTTTGTAATCATTTCCATGCACTTCATTCTATAGATGTTATCTAGGCAAAACAAACAATATTCCCTATAGACCATGATTTGACCAACAGTCAATGATTCACACTTATATAGAGGCCCCTAGAATAAAACAACCCTCAGTTGAAACTATAGCTGCTTACAACCCAGAAGTCAGAATGTGTGATATGAAAGGTGGGCAGGAGAGAGAGGGAAAGGGAGAGGGGGAGATAGAGAGAGGCATTAATCTGACTCATGCATAAATGAAATCTATGTGGGATCACACTGCTAAGTTATGTCACCAACAATTAGACAACTTTGGTGCACTGTATCCTGAAAATGGTTGTTTCCATATTTTCAACCAACTGTATTAGACATTCTTCTTCGTACAAAAGCATAGATCTTTTTTTCCACAAATATTTTTTAGGCAACTATCTGTAATATAACTCTAATGTTGACGCTGAAGTGCAAAATAAAGGACCAATTCTCTCTTGTGATAGCCAGCCACTGGCAATATGGATTCAAGCTTATTCAGTAAATGAGACAAGAATGTAGATACCTGAACATTAATGTAGTGCAAACCAGCGACCAACAATGGAAAGATGGGACCCCAATCACCATGAGGTTGTTCTGTCAAATTTTCAAACCAGAGAGCGCCACCCTGTATTGGACCACAAAATAAATTACATTTTCAAGCAATTAAATTGGCTCAAGGATATTTCACAATGGAAGACATCTTCCTAAAGCTTCTCCACAGCATTGGATATTTTGCACATGCCAAGCATAGCTGAATATGGAATTTGATCATTCTTTGATATGAACTGGTCAATTAAAAAGAAAAAGAAAAAAGACCCTGCACAGCCAGTGGCAAGATGTAATCATAAAATAGAGAAACCCAGTTGAACTGTCAATTCTATCACATGCCAAGTATAGGTGAATATGGAATTCAATTATTCTTTGATATGAACTGGTCAATTAAAAATAATTAAAAAAAAAAAAACATGCACAGCCAGTGGTAAGATGTAATAATAAAATAGAGAAACCAAGTTGGAGTGTCAATTCTATCAAACAACAATTAAGTTGGCAATGTTACAAAAAGTTTAAGTGTTCAGCAACAAGGAAACAATGTCTAGTAACTAAGCATTACAGAAAGGGTTAATATACAAATAGATCCTGAACTTTGCACGCGTTCACAGATTTAGAACGACCTTTAAAAATTAGCATTCTGACTCCCATAGAATTTTTTTGTCACAAATCTAGCACACTGTTAACAGATGCCTATGTGTAAAAATGGTTAGCAAAAATCAAATGCCTAGGGTTTGACATGAATCCCAATGCACTCAAACCACAATGGTCCAAAATCTATCTTCTCCAAGATGTTGATGCCACCATAAAATATGAGCAAAAGATTAAAATGCCAACTGTTGCAAAAGCACTATTATGAAAACTAAGGTCCAAACATAATACTAATGGTCATATAAACTGAATAAAAATACATTGATGCCAAAAGGCATTCAAAACCAAAAATTTCAATGGTAAATGACAAAAGGGTCACTGAGGCTTGTCATGAAGAACACTTTGGCCAAGCAAAGTTTGTGCTCTCTCTCTCTCTCTCTCTCTCTCTCTCTCTCTCTCTCACACACACACACACACACCTCTGCCCCACCACAAACAAGCACCCACTAGCATACACATTCCACAGATGACATAGATATGCATATTCAATAACCAGACAATGACCTCTTTGTGAAAACTGACAAGCTAATAAACAACAATGAATGTTAAGTTTCAATAACTTTTGTATGGAAGCTGATTTATGCAAGGTAATCAACCAAGGTAAACATAGTAGCATATGCCTTGACAAAAAGTCTCAGTCCTTACAAAATCAAACCCAGAATGATGATCAAGACACATTCTTCGAATGCTGGTCATCCACAAGAGAAAGCATGGGACCTGCACATTAAATATTAGAAGGGGTCATGGCCAATAACTAGAAATCCTACATAAAACTATCAACTCAGTTTGCTCATATTTGTCCTGGAATAAAATTATCCGTAAATTTCATTTTATCCAAAGTATCATAAGGTACCATAGCTAAAAAAAATCATACTATTCAATTACTCTACCAGATGAAATAAGTGGTGTCAACAAGTAATTCAAGTCACCTCAGGGGATGCTTTTTGCCCCTGTTTCAAACTGTCAATATTTTCATCAAAAGGCAACCATTAAGACTGCTTGGACAATGAAGGTCACTCAAGGAAAACTTTCCACTTCTCAACCAGGTAGCTGAAATCACTGAAAGCATGCCTCAATCAGCAAAGACCAGTATTACACTGACTAATGTTGAACTTCTATTGCCAAGAACTAGGAAATCACGGTTCACATACTACACATAAGAGAACAGGAGAAAATCCTGTATAACCAATGACTTGCATCAAGTTACTCTTTCTCAGGATTAACAGCAGTAATTAAGTTCATATTTTGTTCGCATCCTGTTTTCATACCAGCAACTGATAGTGAATTGGTGATGGCCCACTTGACTTTCCCTAGAAAATTATAACTGATGGCAATACTACCCTTACAGCATATGTGATCAAAGTGTAACATGACCTACCCTCCTAACAATAGTCATAACAACAATAGCATATCATTGGCATTGTCATTGTTATTGTAATGTTATCGTAAATTGCAACCACGTTTGCATATGCAATGCTTCTATATCTCAGTGCTTGTCTATTATCCAAGTCTATATACACACAACATTGACTGGGTAACCATAAAAGCTGTTGCCCTTCACTCATTTTCCCTTTATACAAGTCAATTTGCATTGCTAATATACTGGTTACAACTACTTTCAAAAATACCATTTTTATTTCATTAAGACACAGATCTGCCACCACTCGGAAAGGTACCATTACTCAATGAAGGAAAAGAAAAGGTTGCATCACCTGAACAGAGAAGAACGCAAGAAGCCACAAAAATGAGGGGCATCCAATTTCCTTTCTTTCCTTCCGAAAAAGTAAAAATTGGTCGACATAGCTCTTTCCTGATAGCGGTGGTGGGAAGGGAGGAGGCACTATGAGAGATACATATGAGTGTGAAGCTAAATATCACTTGAGCTTAAACATCCGAAGTTAAACTAGAACAGGAAGAAGTTTCTTAGCAAGAAAATCAGAAACAGCGGTAGATTTCACTTTCTCATAATTGCATGTTCTGAAATGGAGATGCACAAAGGAGAAAAAGGTGGAATGTGAAGAAAATAAAAGAGAACGCACATTTAGGAAACAACTCTGAGATAGTTTTCAACTTTTTAAGTTGCAAAACGAGTAAAGGTATCAGCGAGACTCTCATAGCCACAGTTGAGGAAGCAATAATAATCCACCTGCAAGAACCAATTTCTCCACAATCTTAATACTCGAAAAGAAAAAAGGAAACAAAAATACACATAACACGGAATAAATGGCGTTTGATGGACTCGCCATTGCCCAAACTAATTGCAAAGCGCGAAATTGAACGAAATGAGAAGAGAAAAGAAAATCAAGAAGTGGTAGTAGTAACTGACCAAGGAAAGCCAGTGAGATCATGATAACCATCGAGCAAAGAAATAACTGCCTGTACCGGTAGCATTGGAGCCCCATCCCCACCAACCTCAAGGTCTGGGATGCGGTCGGGTTCTCCCAAAGATTCTTCTGCGTTGGAGAAGAACTCCGCCGAATCATCATCATCATCTAAAGAAGAAGAAGAACAACAAGTGGCGGAGAAAGAGCGCGAGGGTGAAAAATGGTGGCCAGGGCCGACGGAGTGGTAGTAGTGAGAGAACGGGAACGGAAACGATAACGGAGGTTGCGGATGGAGCGGCTTAGGGTTAGGTTTAGGATTAGGATTTTCCGGTATGGGCAGCGGCAGAACGAGAGACGATAAGAGACGCCGGCGGCAGGGTGAACGATGGAGAGATGAGAATAGGGAGATGCTGCGGTGGGCTCCCATTAGTATTCGTACTCTCTCCCCTCCTTGCTAAATGCAGAACGGAGCCCAGACTCTCCTGCGCCTAGGGTTTCTTTTTTTATTTTTTTATTTTCTCGGAAGGAGGGATCAGAGCCGCATGGAAGAGGATGGCCAGTGAAGAGTGACAGAGATTCGAACCCGTCACCGTAACACGTAGCACGTCTCTTTGTCGTTCGATTTACACCGAGTCCTCGGTCTCTTTTTTAAAGGAAAAGGCACCAATGTTGAGACCTGATAGGACCAAAATTGGCTAGCTCAATGTTTTGTTTTGTTTTGTCTTTCTTTTTTGGCATATTGGCAAGCTCAGCTTACTACCATCAAAGTAAATTTTAGAAGAGGGTATCCATCTATATTTTTATTTTTAAGTATTTATTCATTTATAAATTTAGATTAAAAAAAATGGCAATAGTTTAATTGTTCATAATTTCATCAATAAAAACTTATAACTCTATATTTTGTCTTTTCATTGGATTTTAGTTTTTTTTTATTATAATTATTTAGTAACATTTAAAAAATATCATAAGAATAATAAAAAATATAAATTAATTACATTATATATAATTTTACAAATAAATGTAAAAATATTTATCTTCTTATATTTATTATATTGTTTTAATAATACTCTTTAAATCAATAACATCATAAAATTATATCTTACATTGTATATTTAAAATATGATAATACAGAATATACTTTTTAATATTAAATGTAACAAATTATATCTTAACATTTGATCTTAGTAATAAAAAAATACCTTCTATCAAGTATTTGTTAAAAAATATTTAAAATAATTATAAAAATATTATTACAATTAACATAAATTAGCCAAAATGTTTTTAGTGTATTCAATAGCAAAATAATTGAGTTTTGAAATAAAATCAACTTTTAGGCACTAAGAATTGAAAACAAAAATTACACAAAATGCCTTTTTTCTTAATTGAGACAATAAAAAATAAAATATAAGAGAATTAGAATAAAAAAACTTATTTAATATTTTTATAAAATTGAGTAATATATAAATTAATAATTAAAAATTAGATAATTAAAATAAAAAGTTTATATATCTAAAGAAAAGGGAAAGAAGATGACCCTTTTTTTATAATACTTGATTTTTCCTAAAGTGTCTAGAATTTTTGTGGATAAAAAAATAAAAAATGTATTTTCTTTGTATTTAATATAAAATTACAAACAAATATGCCTTTTTATAATTTTCATTATCGTTGACTGACTCAATTAGTCAAAGTATACGGTTTGTCACTCGCATAAATTGGGGGTGTAGTCTGCTATCGCATCCTACATAGTGGGTGTGTGCCATATAATTTTCAGTAAAATTAAGGGCTTTTTCATAAAAATTTAAAACGACATCGTAGCAACCGATCAATATCAAAATATAGCGGTCGATTTATTGCAGACCGGAGGAGACGATGAGATTGAACAGAAATGGCGTTGATAATGAGATCAGTATCCATGAAAGCTCTGAAATTGAACGGGCCATCACTGTCTCTTTTCAGTCTCGCCCGGACCCACTTGCCCCGGGACCCGGTCCAAACCTTGCGGGCATTCTCCGCCTTGATGTCTCCGCCGTCGAAGGCCGTCGTCTACGAGCAGCACGGCCCGCCTGACTCCGTCACCAGGTCGTCCCACATATCCACACAAAAACATCGAAATAACTTCATACACATGAATTCGAGCGAGTTAACGTTGTTTATCGCCTGTTGGTGTCGGTGCAGGGTAGTGGAGATACCACCGGTGGAAGTGAAAGACAACGATGTTTGCGTTAAAATGCTGGCTTCTCCTATTAATCCCTCAGATATCAATCGAATTGAAGGTTTTAAAGTGTTTTTTTTTTTTTCACTTACCCTTTACGTTTTTTTGCTTGATTATTATTTTTGTGCAGAAAAGTTTTGAACTTGACACTTACAGTGAGTGGATTCTATGTGTGGAGTGAAATTTTGATTTATAGGACAATTTATTAAATTTTGAATTATTTGTTGTAAGTGATGAATGGGAACTCAATTGTTTGAATTTTGGTGGGCTTGTAGGAGTATACCCAGTGAGGCCTCCAGTGCCTGCAGTTGGAGGATATGAGGGTGTGGGAGAGGT
This sequence comes from Bruguiera gymnorhiza, assembly GCA_020883675.1. NCBI lineage: Eukaryota > Viridiplantae > Streptophyta > Magnoliopsida > Malpighiales > Rhizophoraceae > Bruguiera > Bruguiera gymnorhiza. The sequence continues at coordinate 1,780,693 of JAIRCJ010001042.1, read as the reverse complement.
TCATTCTGTGGGCTCTGCAGTCAAGGGCGTCCTGCCTGGTGATTGGGTCATTCCGTCTCCACCTTCTTTTGGTACATAACCCTTTTTGCTAAGTGCTCATGTTCATAATTTCTTGCTTATCATGTTGGTTGTAAACTTGCCATTGACTCTGATAGCTAGTGACATGAGCTTGTATACAATATTTCATCTTGAAGAAGAAAAGATTTTTGAACATGTCACCTTGCATATTTAAGTACATGTTTTGCTTTCCCCCACATGGTTGAGAGTATTTTAGGTTGGGTGATGCTTTTTTTTTTTTTTTTTTGCATTGCTTGGCCTTCCTGGGTGTTGTTAAATCAATTTTGCTTAGGGACATGGCAGACTTATATTGTAAAAGAACAGAGTGTTTGGCACAAAATCAGTAAAGATTCTCCAATGGAATATGCTGCGACGGTTACCGTTAATCCTTTGACTGCTTTGAGAATGCTTGAAGACTTCATGACTCTGAATTCAGGTACTGCTCTGCTGATTGTTGTGAAATTTGCTTCTCTGTTATCCTTTTTTTCCCTCCCTATCAGTTGAATGAAATCTTCTGATAACAAAGGAAATGAGCAGGAGACTCTATCGTGCAAAACGGGGCCACAAGTATTGTTGGACAGTGCATCATCCAGCTTGCAAGATTTCGTGGTATCCATAGCATTAACATAATACGGGACAGGTGCTGTTTGAACATTCAATCTAATTTGAATAATACAAGTTAGCATGCATTTTGCACATGCTCTTGTTTGTCTCACATTAACTTCCCTCCAAATCTCTTGAAGTTAATATTCAGCATTTTTTTCTGTATAGAGTTTCTGCTTGTAAAACACTTTTTTAACAAAGTTGATTAGAGTAAAAGGAATGTTACTGTAAATATTTAGCATTTAAATGGACTTATAGACCACTTTTCTAAATGTATAGCAAGATTGTAATTATTAGAGCTAAATTATGAAAAGGTCTTTGTGCCAAGTTTTCAAGGGCCCATCGACATAAATTTTTGCTTGCTTTAGAACGGGTTCAGATGAAGCTAAGGAATTGCTGAAAGGACTTGGAGCTGACGAAGTGTTTACTGAGAGCCAGTTGGAAGTGAAGGATGTCAAAAGTCTCCTGGTATCATCATCTATGTACTTGTTATGGTTGATAATTGATATTATTCAAAGTTGTGGAAGTGTTAATTGTTTTTAAACTCTGTTTTTATTTTTACTTTTTTTAACAATTTATTAAGTTCCTGGATTTTGGTTGTTTGTACTGAACTGTTTGCCATCTTTAATCTCACTCACATGCTAGACCAATTTACCTGAACCTGCTTTGGGATTCAACAGTGTTGGTGGCAATTCTGCTTTTCTGGTTCTCAAATTCTTAAGGTGTGCATGCAGCAATGCATTGTTAAAGTAATCTGGACATTTTCTTATATTTTAGAACTAATGATGTTTAGAATGATAATAGAATCTTGTATGCAGGCATGGAGGAACGATGGTAACATATGGTGGGATGTCCAAGAAACCCATAACTGTGTCAACATCGTCATTCATTTTTAAGGTAGCCTCTTCCATCCTTTTGTTGCAGTGTAACAGTGTGGTAGTTATTTAGGGTGAGAAAACTGTATAAAATAGTTTCATCGTCCATTTTAAAATCCTTGGTATTCCTTACAAATGCGCGAGCAATAAAAGTCCCAGCTGAGAAACTAAACTTTGTGTGCTGATCCTGTATGGTTTGTCAGTGCATCTGCATAGACTTCAATCTTCAAGGGAAGAAGCTGCTAGCATATAACTTTTGGGACAAAAACTACTCTCTCTCATTGTATGTCCTTTTTTAAGTAGCAATATTTCATTGGATGGTCTCTTTGACTTTGATTTTGAGGTATAGTGAATGAGCCATGCAGATCAATGAACATGTTCCTATCCTGGAATTAGCATTTTGGTATTTAATATGAGTTCCTTTGAATGCCACTTTTATATATCTGTCCATTGTTTCCTGTGTCTACTTCCTTACCTCCTTAGAATTCACACTTTGCAGGATCTATCCTTGAGAGGATTCTGGTTGCAGAGATGGATGAGTTCGGGGAAAGCAAAAGAGTGCAGAGATATGATAGATTATCTTCTGTGTTTAGCGCAAGAAGGGAATTTAAAATACAAGTATGTATCCCTTAAGCAAATTTATTTTAGGCAGTTTTGTTTCAACCTGTGGCTTCTAGCCGTCAGGCAATATACTGAAGCGAAGTGATCCTCCATGCAGGATGGAGCTGGTTGCTTTTGACGATTTTCACACTGCATTGGATAAGGCACTAGGGAAGCTAGGCAGCCAGCCTAAACAAGTCCTAAAATACTGAATTTACAGATTCGTGGATGTTGAGTCGACTTTTGATTTATGGCCATTACATATCTTCTTTTTTTGGCAGTATGGGATCACTATGGAAATATCTTGTTGAGAACCCAGTGATTAAAGATTCAACATTATGATCCCTCATATCAGTAATTAAGATCCATGCTGACGGTGTGCTTTTTGTTGTTGTAAAGGGATCTGTTGCTATACATAATTGCTAAAAGCCATGCCTCAAAGAGTTCCAAAATGCAGATGGCCAATGAGTTGAGAAGTCCATCTGAAATCAGAGGCAGCACCACTGCTCAGTTAACATTATTTGCCGTTACTACCATAAGGTCCATAATTTGAGCCAGCAAGGTTTGTTCCAACAACATGCAAATGCAACTTACAACGCTTGCTTCTTACTGGCCAAGCCATTTGGTTAGTCGATTTTGAATAGATTGAGTTTTATTTTGGGTAGCCCATTTGGGCCAGTGATCCTACTGCCAACTGTAGACAATAAGCCTTTGTTTATTTGTCTACTAGGTTTTTTCTTTTTTTTCTTTAAATGAGCTTGGTAAGTCAAGGGGTGTAACTTGAGGGCATGTTAAATTTCTGATTAAAAAAATCACGAGACGTAGGCTGTGTTAGATTTGTGAAATTACACGGTCTAGGTGATATCCGTATATTAATTTTTGCCTAATTGCAAAGAAAATTTGCATTTATAATGTAACTGCAGTAACTTCTAGCAGGCAACCAATGTTGTCATGTGCAGGTGTGCAGGACCTACAGGTAGCCCCGGATGATTAATGATTTACATTAAGGTGACTAGGGAAGTTGTTAATCGGAACTCCGCATAGATTTTGGAATTTGGGATATGAAACGTTTATGCATCAGCCAACATATGTATTTGTCTGTCCCGTTTCTAGCTAATTTGCAATGATCGCTTACCAATACAATATTGATTCTGGATATGAGCAGTCTTTCTTTTCTTTCTCTTGCTGTACATTCCCGTCGTCGTTTTCCTTTTAACAAATAGATAGGGGGACATGGGAACCATGGATAGTGTGAATGAAGCAAACTCAAGAGAATTATTGTAAAATGCCTTGGCCACCTAGGGGTGAGCACGGGTTTAGGGTAACATAGACTTGGTTACTGGTTTGAGCTTGGAAATAAACCTGCTGCTGCCTGGTACTAGTGTCCAATGTCATGCTGGCCCGGGTATACTATACAGGGTAACATGCTAACATTCCATTCACATCAGAAAGGGACAATACAACAGGACCCAAAAAAGAAGAGAGAGAGAGAGAGAGAGAGAGGCAATAAATAATGTCCGCCTAGAAAAGCCCACTTAAACATTGCCCAAGCAAATTGTAAACAGGCTTTGATTACTATAAATTAAAGTATTTCTGTTCGCCTGATTGGCAAATGAATACGCTCTTTACCTTGTCGATTAAAACTTAAAACTTCGGATTCAGTAATATGAAAGCAATCCCTCGCTAGTTTTCAAGCCAGCTGAGTGTGCCATTGTTGATCTGATTGAGCAAATAAAATTAATGCAACGGTATAAACTAGAAGAAAATAAAGGAAAATGGAGACTTTCTTGTTGTAAGGTAAGAGGAAGTTTCTGTTAGACAAGGAGCAAAACTCTGGAAAGAGGAACATTCTAGGAAATAAGAACAAAGCAGAAATGTTGTATAAATACGAGTGTTTTTTTTATGAGAATTAAACATAACTACGTTTATAATAATTGAATGCATCGTCACAATTAATAATAAGACTATATGTGTGTGTGTGTGTGTGTGTGTGTGTGTGTGTGTGTGACTATTTCTCTGGGGTTGAACTCTACATGATTGGGAGGGACTACCTATCTTGGACTGCATTCTGGGGTTGAATTTTGAAATAGGCTGCTCATGGACTTTTCCTAGTGCCGATTTAAGGGGGTTCGAGTCTCAAATTTACATACATGGTCTATCTTCAAAATTTAACTAGAAATCATGAAAGATGTGTACGGAGCAAAAGGGGAATTCTAGAAAGAAAAAAAAAAAAAAACATTTTTCAAACCAACCCTGAAATAAGATGACCAAAACTGCACAAGGGTTTAGATGTTAAGCAAGTCTCTCTGTTTTTTTTTTTTCTTTTTGGGAAAAAAATAGTTGTAGGGGTATTAATGAGCAGATTTACCATCACCAGATTATGTTGTTACATAGAAAGACAAAGAAAAGTTAGGCAGCACGAATATTCCTAAAAAAACGTGCGTTTGTATTGGATATATATATATATATATATATATATATATATATATATGAGATATGACACTAATAAAAAAATTCAAATATATTTACTTGATATTTTTAATTAATGTGTTAAATATTTATAATATATGTATATAACATTTTTAATATATATTGAATATTAATATGCCATATATATATTAAAAATATTTAAAATTAACTTAAATTTTTTTAAAATAATATATATAATAATATTTAAAAAAAATTATGAATATAATATATAATATAATAAATATTTAAAAGATAAATATTTTTTATTTTATCAATTATATTAAATACTTTAAATTATTTTTTATTATGTTAAAAGATGTATATGTAACATATATATTTAAAATTTTTAAAAAATATTAATTATAATATAAAATAATATAATAATTATTAAAAATTTAAAAAATACTAATATTATTAAAAAATATTTAAATTATATATATATATACACCTAATAAATTCACCTTATATATATGTTCTAATGTTTTTTTAAGGTCGGCGTGTTGGTGTATTTATGCCGTGTTTTCACCTGGCAAGAACTACACGAAACAGACTGATGGCGTCAGCGATTTCCTCAGAATATATCAATTTATGTCAGTGGCCCGAGCTTCGTCATCAACAAATTTCAACCGTGAAGAAATCGCCTCACTTAGCCTAACTTTATATCGTCATCGCTGACATCATTCAAGAGCGCGCGATATGACACAACCAAATTCATATTTTATTCAGCTTTGAGCTTCATCCCATTGCGTGCATCAGATGCTTTTTTTTTTTTTTTTCTTCGCTCTGTCTGTCTGCTGATGCTCAACAACCATTGTGTCCAATAATCAGGAACTAACAATTTAAAAGAAGCTAAAATGTACCTAAAAAAATAAATAATAATAATAATAATAATAATAATAATGGCTAACGGAGTCATCTAAGCTGTACACTCTCCCCACCCAGCCAAAGAAAATTTCACATGATTTGGAGATAGCCGATCGTCACAAGTATGAGTTTTGGATGTGCCGTTGCCACACCTCGAAAAGTTCTCTGTTCAGGGCAATTCTTAATCAGTACCTTCTACATTTTAGACACAAGTGGTGTCAAACTCAACCTTAATAATTGCTATATCTTTTTTGGTAATTATTAAATATAATAGAATAAAAAAAAGTACAAGTTACTTTTTCGGTCAAAAAATTCAAAAGTGTGGTCGATTTTTCACTGTTGTTTGTTATTTTATTTTTTTATTTGTATTTTATTGTTTGTTGTCTACCTTTTATTTTTTGTTACCGACCACTTTTTCAGTAAGATTTGTTTAAAAAGAATTATCATTAGTATATAATTTGATAATAAAAAATTAAAAAAAAAAAAGAAGATTTAGTACCTCAAAATCGTCAACATTCCTAATACAAAATTCTAAGAATCTTATCCCCGAGAGAAATTAATATAGAAAAAGCCACACTATGAAGTGGCCAAACCAAAGACGATTAAAGACGACAAAGCAACAACAACGAAGGGAGCACTGCCCCCCACAAACCTTCAGAAAAACAGGCTTCTATCCAGCAGCTCTGATACTTGCATTTCAAAGTTCTGCTGAAGGTCACCTCACTCATCATTAACTTCAGCTACAGTGCTATTTAGGTCCGAGTGGATTTCCACAATCACTTGTCAAGGTGAAAAAAATATCATAAAATTAGAAAAGAGTAATTTTAAAATTGATGAACAAGAAGGTATTTTTCTTTTTTATTTAGTATTCTGAAGACAGAAATTAGAGATGCTTTGCCGCAAAGAAAATACTCATATAATAATATATCCACATTACATTCGGCTTGTAACCGCGATATTTACATGGCCAGATCAGCTCAATTTTCTAAGCATCCCGTCTTTTGTTATCATACAGAAAGGGGATGGGGTAAGAGATGAAAAATTGGATTACCAAAAAAAAAACAAAAAAAGGGTTCAAAACAGCTTCATCCAACGAAACAGAGAGCTCAGTATCCCGATGGGTCATCTGAGATGTGCCCACTAGAAGGTACCGCTGGAGTTGAGGAGTTTGAGGTGGCGAAACCTCCATCTTCTCTGTGCTTTTTACCTATAAAAGCAATCGATGATGCCGATTTGATCAGACTCTTGAAAATCTTGATCTTGATTTGCCCTCTCCTGGGAGGCAGAGCTTGTTGCTTAATCTTGGTGGGCTTCGCGGGTGTAACCTCCATTTCTTGGAAATCTAATTTGATGATCTAGAAACAAGAAATTTGGCTATGTTACAGAAACAGAGGAAAAACAGAGGAGAAGAGTCAGGGAAAACAGAGAAGACGCAGAAAATCAACTTAACAGGGGTCTCTCGGGGTTCCAATGAGTGGAAAGACTTTGTAGGTAGATGAGGAGTGAAAGTAATGCTTATGCCAGAGAGAGGGCTTTATTATATAGTGGATGAGCCAAATTGGTTTTCAATTTAGTTCCTACTTCCTTGGTGGCCAAGGTTGTCACTGTGCACTAGCATTGACCCAAAAATAAGGAAGCTAAGGAAAAGAAAAATAATGGGTGAAAATAAAGTCATGGAAGGATGGGACCTTCGAGAAAGAAAATCTACTCCTTGAACATCAATCTTATCCGAGGGAAAGATTTCTTGTCAGTCTATGCTTCAATTCTTCGTTTCTTTATTTTTATTTTGTATTTTCTCTCCATCACTTCAATCCACAGATGAATATTGCACCACAGCTGGCATCATTGGATGATGAGAAATAGTCAGTGCAATGAGTTCAGCCAGAGTAGTAGCCGAAATATTCACAAGGAAATTTGCATTTTGTTTTTCAATTCTAGTATAAATTTTAAATTCTATCAATTTTGATCATTTGCGAAAATTTGGTTATAGGGTATAATCTCGGATTCTTTTATTTTTATTTTTTTATTTTGAAATGTTATATTTTAATTTGGTTTTTACTTTTCCGTTTGGACCTGAGAACCACCGGTGGTTCTTGTGTCTCATTTCCTCTTTAAGACAAAGAAAAACCTAAATTTAAATCACCATATGTCGTGTACTCGTGTGTATAGAGGAATTGCCGCGAAGGCCACCTGTTCTGCCCTGCCAACTTAGTGGGCTAACATTCCCATTTAGCGGGATAACGGAATCAACTAACTAGAAATAACGGTGAGTTTGCTAGCAATTTGATGAAAAAAAAAAAAAAGGTTTGTGTTAGAATTGAACATTTTGGTAAATTTTATGTTTTTTTTTTTTGCCCTTATTTTAAAACATTATTATAATATACTACTTCTATTTCTTGCCAATCTGTTATCATTTTATTACCATGAGACAAATTATTTATTGATGAATCTGGATGTGTCATGTTACTGGCAATATGCATTGAGTGTAATTACCATTTTCTTTTTTTTTTTTAAGATGTCTCTTAAATTATAAGTTACACAATAGAAATAAGTTTCCCTATTTTCACAAATCTCATACTTTTTCTTTAAAAAAAAAATTAAAATTCAAAATTTTTAAAATATAAATTTAACTAATGAAGTAACTCCATTTCGTTTTTTAATCAAATGCCTGCACTAATTTTCCCTTAAAGCAATGACAGTAAAGAGATCCACTACTTGGGGCTCAAGGGTTTGCTCGGTTTGCCTCAAATCTTATAGGGCCTATACGTTATGGGCAAAGCCCATGAGCCCGGTTCCCCTCAAAATTTGAGCGAAAGTCTCTCGGGTCAGCTAGATCTTCTGGTCACCAATAAAAAAGCCCTCTAATGAAAAAAAATCCGTTTTCTAGGGTCTATTTATTTTTGATAAATTTATTTTTATTTTTTTATTTGATAAATTAAAAAACCCAATCAATATAAAATAATTTTAAAATTAACAAAAAAATAACAATTATTCTTTGTAAAAGTTACCCCAAGTGAGTGAGAGAGAGAGTGTGTGTGTGTGAAATAGACAAAGAGGAATTTACTTTCAACTTATTAATAGTTCTTAAATTATTATTATTAATTATTAATTATTAATCATAAATTAAGTTTATTATCGTCATAAACTTTTTTTATTATTTAATATTAAAATTTATTTTATCTCTTAATAATAATATTATTATTATTTTGATTTTATGTTACAATAACTAAAATTAAAAAAATATTAAATAATAAAAATAATTTATTTTTAATAATTTTTTAATAAATAAATTATTTTGAATAAATATATATATTCTTATTTTTTATTTTCTTGTATTGTTTATTATTATTATTATTATTTTTTTTTTGGGTGGTTTGGCCATGGAAATGTTGACAGTGACAAAACTTCAAATTCCATGGCTGTTTCTTGCGCGTGAAGGAGTAACTCGAGCTGTCAGTTATAAAGTGTTTTGCAAAAAGGTAGACAAATTTCTAGAAATCCAAGAAAGGTAGTCCACTGTCTGTTATCGTTTTGCTTTGCGTTCACCATCTTACTCATTTTAATTGACGCGGTCCAGTCAAAAATCATGAATGGTAGGTGTCGATGCTTTTGTTTGATGGATTGGGATCTTATAAATTCCAATTTTTAACGCGCGGGGGACCAGCATATTTATACGCGTTAACGTAGAAACTCTACCCATTAAAGGAACCAATCAATCATAGGCATTTTCAATCCAAGTAACCACAGTGGAATTAGCCATATAATAATGATGTCAACGAAAACAACGGAGAGGTACACGAAAGCCTCAAATCCAATCTCACTATCGCTGATTTACGCACCTCGAACTCGTGCATCCACAAACCATACTTCCAAGTTGAAATCCGGTAATAAAAGTGAAGTTGAAATCTTCCAAGTTGGAATTCGTAGACCCGCTGTAACGACTGCATGCAGCCCGGAGAAATAATTTTGTACTGGAAAATTTATATGGAATCTTCTATCAAGAGAAGCTGGAGTCTCTTTAAAATTCACAACCCAATAACTGCTGCTTGACTCGACATGTTTTACCCATTAAAGGAGGGAGACATTGTTTATACTGTTTCAAAGACAAGAAAGAAATGACTGCAGCATTCATCAAGGAATTAAATACCAAACATGGACCTATATGGATTGCGGTTGAATTGGGACTTTGGGGGAGTCTCCCACCCAACTTCAATGGGTGCAACAAAAGGGTGGTCTTCTTTTTGACCCACTTTATTCCCCTGCTGCACTGGTCTTAGCCGCCATGCCCCCTCCGGTTTTTGAAAGGTCCTTTGTCGTTTAACCCAAGAAAGATAAAACACACAAGTATTGAAAATTGCGTATGTGAATAGTGGCCACCACAACTCAGAGTAGAATACTACTGCCGAGTAATTTTTTTTTTTTTTTTAATTTTTGTATGTCTCTTTCTTTTAAAATTTTTGTGGTTTTTGTTTTTGTTTTTTATTACGTAACTCGTTACTCAAAAATCCTTGAGTCGAACACGTTAAAAATTGAGTCAAACATCTTGAATTTGAATGGTCACTGTGGCATTTCAGAAACGTGTTTTGTTTTTATTTTTATTTTTTTGGTATCAAATAACGCGTTACACAAAAATCTTAAATGCCGTAAGTAAAACACCTTTAAACCGAGTAAAGGGAAATACATTGAAATTAAGTAATTAAATTTAAGATTTTGCTCAATTTCGGGATTTTGAAGAGCGTAATACCGAAAATTCCGAAACCAACCAAGACATCTTACAATCGCGTCTGTCATCCGACATGGCAGTTAGCCTGAGGATATCTCGGATATCCTGACTAGCAGTTGGCTGAGAAGTCCGACGGATCGGTATCAAACCCAGGCGATAAAAATAAATAAATAAAAACACGGTTTTCAAAGGCTTGTATGAAAGATCTGAAGCAAAAAATCCGGCAGCAAAGCATCATCTTCCCGATTTATATATAAGGGGTTGATGAATATCAATCTGCTCTAAATGCACACGAAGGTGATTATATTTTCATCTCCACCCTCTAAGCTTTCTTTGACTGATTTCTTTATATTTGCAGAAGAAGAAAGAAAAATCAAGATTCTTTGAATATGCAGAATCCTTAGACAATAAGGGGAACAGAACAGAAGAAAATGTTATAAAATCCGTTGCCGTTATGTATTGAAGATCATACAACAACTGGACATGACACAGCTGACAATTACAAAAAGCAAAGATTTTACTAGTAGGCTCTTCCAAGTACTTCATCTCCTCCCTAAAACTGCAGGGATGACAATAATAGAAGATTGCCTTTTTTTAACAAGGGCTTAATTCAACAACCAAAAACAATAGACAGATCTACCTAAAAACCACAGATGATATAACGCTGCGAAAACCAGACAAATATAAGGTTACGCAGGATCACCCTATTCACGTCAAACTAGGACTTCAGAAAAACAGGACAAGAAAAGCAAAGAGTGCTGTGATCTGATGAAAAAGAGACAGTAAAATCACAGCTTTGTTACATAGCATCCCAGTAGCATGGCTGAGGCTGCAAATAAAAGCATGAACCAAGCGGGCTTCCAGGGATCTGAGACAAGACGGAGATCTAAGGTCCAATTTTTATCCATCGGTGTTGTAGCCACTAGATGGTGGAGCCGTAGAAGCAGAACTTCCACTATCATCTCCTCCATCACCTCTCATGGCTCTTCCAGCCTTAAAGGCTACAGATTTGACGGTATCTGCAAAGCTCTTAAAAATCTGAGCTTTGACCATCCCTCTCTTTGGAGGAAGACTAGTGCGCCTTCTCTGGGACTCGGAGAAATTGGATGCCATCGACATCGCCTGATGATCTGAAAGATGGAGTAAACAAAGCAGGGAATAAACAGAGCCGGCAAACAGAGCGATAAGAAAAAGAAGAATCTTTATGTCGAAAGATCGGTTGCTTTGACAACAATGAAAGAAGAAGAATATACCCAAGCCTAATATGAACTGAACGATTTTAGGTAAGTGAAGAGAAAAATAGTGTGGGGTTTATGAAATGAAACTTATAGAACTAGAGTTTATGCTGGAAACTCAGTAAGGAAAACAGAGAACAAGCAGAGTAGCAGAAAACAAGCAGAGTCCATTCTTTGTAATAAATTGCAATCTGGGATTGATGAAAGAGAAGTCTGTATTTGGTAAGAAAAGAAAAGAGAAGAGAAACCCCACTTGGGTGGGGTGCTTTGGGGGTTGATATAATGCAAAGGTGAATAGGAGGAGGTCAGGGCTTGATGTGTATATATAGAGGTTCAAAAAGTTGCGACAAAAATGGTTTTCCCTTTTTCCTTTATTTTTGTGAAAAAAAAAAAAAACTATCATTTGGCTGATTCCAAATCAACGGTTGGATTTTGTTTTAACACTCCAGCGTTCCTATTCATGGAGGTAATTGCAGCGTGCATTCCTCCCCCTTCGCTTTCTGGGCAAGTTATCATCTTCATAGCCACGTTACTCCCCTTCTTGCTGCTTCCAATTTGGAGCATTGCTACATATAGTTGGAAGTTTTAAATGCTAAACTGTTGCTTCTGGTTGGAACAGGTCTTGATGCGAATATACTGCCCACAGGAAAGTGCATGTAACCCAGGCAAATGTGAATGTGCAGAGACAGACTCTTGGGCGGCGAGCCGGATGGAATTTGGAATTTCCGAATTGACTCGACCAATGGTTATAACCATTGGCACCACCCCAATCGGATACGGTCTCCTGCCGGGAAATTCAGCAATGGGACAGGAATCTGAAAATTCTGTAACTGCATCCAGCCCGTCGACTAGACTGCAGACCCAACAAATTAAACTGTCTAGTCTATGCAACTCAGAAGAGGACTTGTCGGGCTTGTCACTCGTGGACCAATGGCCAGAACCATTTCCCAATCCCAATGGCTCCTCTATGATTAAGCAAAGCAGTGCCAACCGCTATAAAATCTGCTCGAAAAAAAAAAAAAAAAAACAAAAATAAAGAGGAAGAACACCTCCTTCTTGCAAAATCTCATTGTTAATACTAGAATCGTGTTATTTACTTGGGGAGTAAAAAACATTGAATAAAAGTGTTTGCACGAAAATCTAACTTTTGTAAAATTCTTAATACAAATTGATGGTCCATTTAATTTAATTTTCACAATTTAGTTTTTTTTTTCTTATTTCAATTTCAAAAAATTTGAATTTCAACCCAACCGATCCATATTAAAGTTTACCTTTTCATTTGAACTCAGTTTGATTTCGACCTAGTTTTGATTTTAACCAAAACCACGACAAGGTCTATTTGCAGGGTGGCTTAGAATCGTGTTCTTGGCCTTGATGTTGGTTATCTCGATGTTCAATGAAACGATTCATTCAAGTTTGCGCAGGTTAGGCAAGTTCGACCAATTCGCCGCCTTCTTGGCGCTGACAAAGTTTCCATTTGCCAACCATCACATTTCAAATGGCTAAATTGTCTCCTACTTATACTTAATACTTTTCATGGATGTCTATCGCATGAGAAAAAACTTGGGAGTTATTGGAATTATTAATGTTTTTGGTGGGCAAGATCAAAGACTACCGGCTTTTTAGTGCACTTATTAAAAAATGTGAGGATGTCCTGTTTTTTCCACGGATTCACCGACACAGAGAGTAACCAACGCTTTTTCAAAGTTTTCATAAGATGTGTAACGATTGACTACCATTATTTGTTGTTAAAAGCAATTGGCAACATCATTTTGGCGCTGCCATGAACCCCAATTTAAGAAAAATTGACGCACGGGGGCAATTAAAGTTACAAAAATGTGGGCTCTTGGTGTGTCGGGCAGATATTACTAGTGTATCTGACATGCGCTTTAAATGTTTAAAAACAATTTATCATCAGTCACGTATCCAAAACGGCAAATGCTTAACATCAGAAGGTTTCTTGCTACAAAGGCAAACCACCTGCTCGACATCACCCAAGCCCTTTTGTTTGAAGCCGACCCCAAAAAAAGAGCTATTTGTTTATTCCCATGAAAGCAATATTTGCATTATCCTAAGAATTAAAATTTTAAAAAATAAAATAAAAACACTAGTGTTTTCATTTCTAGAATGAGCACTTCACAATCAGGAAAAACGTGGTTGGAATAGCAACTGAATCAAGACCCAGTAGAAAACGCTAAGTAGGTTCTAATCCTACAATAATTAGCGACAGGGCAGCAACCAAGCTGTCATAATTCAAATATCTTGGAATTTTAAGTGCCTTACAGATATATATAAATCTTTGATAATAAACATAGACAATTACGTGCCCAAATCTTGAATTTCTGCAAATGAAAAAGTTGTGCACGGAAGTTCTTTGGTTCCTGCTTTCACACTAGAGCTGTACTCCTAAGAAAGCCCAAAAAAAAACAAAAAAAAAACAAAAAAAAAAGAGGGGAGAATTTCTTTGGGTGTTGACAGTAGCAAATGTCTCTAAACTATTAGCTAGGGGTATTTAATTGTAACGTAGAAATTGATCCTTCTCATCCAAAAAAGCGTAGAAATTGACCGTATGTGATGAATTTCCTTTTAAGAAAAATCCAATATTGTAATAAATGTTGGGTTTAGGAGAAAGAAAATTAAAAGTCATCAAGTTGAATTTTTAATTGTAGTATTTAACACTCAAATCTTAGCGTATATGGACCAAACAAAAAAAAGAAATTTCTTTTTGAAAAAAAAAAAAGAAGAAGAAAAGTTCCTAATCTTAGACAATTCGCCGTTGATGATAGTACTCGCTTACATTGCTGCTGACTATTTTATCCAATCCTTTCCCCTTTAATTTTCAATGAATTAATAATTTCTAGCAACGATGCCATACAAATAAATTAAAATTTTTATGGCGGCACGTGAGAAGCAGCACACCGAACCTAATGACAAGGCTGGCGTTAGGATCTGATGCTGTGGAGTTCTTTATATGGTTCCACACTGTGATTTACTGATTTTTGTTTATTACAAAAACAGAAGTTCCATTGGCTTTACAGGTATACCTTGAGGCTGCCTACCAATTCTACCTAGCCTTAGAAATGACATGGGGATTCCTGTCAAAAAGAATCTCGGAATCACTTGTCAGTTGCCACTGGACCTACCTGAGCAGTTTGAGGTTTGAAGGACATTAGCTGCCACACCTGTCATTTACTTTAATTTGTGCACTCTCTCCCACCCGAGATTTATTGACAGGTCCAGCTGTCTCCCACCAGATAAATTAAAATAACGTAAATTATAATTTATTTAATTTTATAAATAAATATAATTAAATATTAAAAAATTATTATATCATTTTTTTATTATTTGCTGTGTGTGTTAATTAATGCCTAAGGAAAGATAGAATCGAAGCAGGAACTTCTTCCGGAAGAGAAAAATTAAATGAAAATATACTAATTATAAAATATGTTGATTTAATTATTTTTTATTGATATAAATAAATAAAAATAAAACTGAAAAAATATTTTCAAGTTTTTTATAATTATATATATATATATATATATATGACTATATAATTATGCATCTTTTTAATGACATTTTGATTACGTTTTGACATTTTAGTTGTATTTCATAATCAAGAAGAGTGACAAAAATTACTGACCGAAAAAAACAACAGGTCAGCAAAACTATCGCGTATTGCAGAAAAAATGAATCCTTCCTCTGGCCCCTGAAAGACTAAAGCCTCCCCGGTAGAAGGCCATATAATTACTATGTTGGTCATCCAACACAAAGCCTCTGTTTTCTTTTTTTTTTTTTTTTTCATTTCAATTGAGCAACGGAATATATGGGGGTTAGAACTCCAATATCGCTCAAATTTTATGCTTGGTAGCTTGTAGGTCACACCTAGTGGCGACCCAAAGCCTAACTTGCTACTGGGCGTTTGCTACTCTATGGCGTTTGAGCAAACATGTTTTTCTGCCAATTGATGAACAGCGGATAACCAGTTGCAATTTGTAACTATGTGTTCTACATACAAGCAATAATTATCACTGCTTGTACATTTGTAATGGAACCCCAAAATGAAAGATGTGAGAAAGGCGCTGCCTCTACCATTTTGTTGTCTCTCTCACGCACAGACGCACAGACGCGCGCACACACACACCCAGATCCGCAAATGCATACAACGAAAAAAATAAACATTTTATCCTTTAATTCAATAGCAATTCAACATAACGAATGTCCCTTGAGGCACTGAGGCAATAGAACGCTACCTTGCCATCTATATTTCTGTCCCAGAAGACAGAAAATGCTCTTCTTATGCAGGCCAAAACCTTTGGGATACGCGAGAAATAATCTTTTCAATCCGCAGGTTAATTGCAGGGACTGCAGGATACGATCACAAGAAGTCAAAACAAACGAAACAGAAAGCACCCATATCGAACACATCAGAAAACCAGTTAAGAACTGAATTGGCTATGTTACATTTATTTGCCAAGAATACAAGTATTTGAATTCTACAAAATTCCCATCCTCTATAATCTAATAGAAGGGAAAAAACCAGAATGAATTTTAACCTAGAAATTATTCAAGACAGCAACACTAGCTAAAATTACAGAAATTCAAAATCTTTACATAGTCAACCGTCAATACTATTCAATAACCCCCCCCCCTTCTTCAAATGATCAGAGAGATTACAATCATGACTCTGATGGGGCATCTGAGTAATACCCACTTGAGCTGCTGGTGGTTCTTGGGCTTGAGCTAGTGAGACTACTATTTTCCCTGTGATTTCTACCAATTGATGCAATTGCTGCCGCAGACTTGATCAAATTCTTGAAAATCCTGATCTTGATTTGTCCTCTCTTTGGAGGAACAGTATTAATATGCCGTTCTTGCCTTTTGGTGGGCCTAGATGCGGCAAATTCCATTGCTTTGAATTGGGTGCGAGTATTTAGATCAAGCAAAGTATGCCGAAACAGAGGATACAGGGCAAGAGAAGCAGAGAGAGATTGAAAAGGGCAAGAAATGAGGGAGTATGTTGTGAGAAGGTTGAAGACTTGTTAAAAGATGATTCAAAATATGTGCTTCTTAAGTGAAGCAGATGGATTTGAATGTGCTGTTTATATAGGGCCAATCGGGTTTTGTTGAGGGAATCTAGCATCAAAAGTTGGTTGCTTGGTTTGCAGGACAAGCTTGTCATCGTGATCGCAGAATAGAATTGGGACCACCGAAGTTAAGTGGACTAAAGGGCCCAAAGAGGGCAGGACCACCGGTGCTCCCTTAGGGTTCAGAGTTGAGACCACCGGCACTCGGATGGTCTTTGAAGTAGAGCATTGGCCCTAATAAAAAAATTTATTTCAATGGAATAATCTGAGTTAACCTACTTAAAACTGACATTGATTAAAATAGTCAATTGTTAACATTTTAAAATATTTAAAATTCAAATAACTTAAAATTCAAATAATTCAATATATACAACGATGCACATAACTTAATATGCGATACTATCTTATTATAAGATCGATACAAAAAGTCAAGATTAATCTTGCTGAGAGAAAGAAGAACGAACCACGGTGCTAAGGATCTGAGCCAGCTTTCTTATTATTGTGTTCAAGTAGTATCATAAA
Source organism: Bruguiera gymnorhiza (assembly GCA_020883675.1). NCBI lineage: Eukaryota > Viridiplantae > Streptophyta > Magnoliopsida > Malpighiales > Rhizophoraceae > Bruguiera > Bruguiera gymnorhiza. The sequence continues at coordinate 1,763,661 of JAIRCJ010001042.1, read as the reverse complement.
TAATCAGTTTAGACTTGCGATAAAACGGACATTGTACAGCTCTGTCAATAATTGTGAGCCTGATTTGATATCTAGTGATTGGTGAGTATTATTTTTTATTTTTTATTTTTGTGGACTCGACTGCAAATTAGTTAGCTACTCATCACATATGACAATCAATGGGATGGGAGCTTTGGAAGACTATTTGATTTTTGCGTGTGGGGGTAAGGGACTTGGACGCGTTTATGATCCGGTAACGCGTGAAGTAGCGTTTCGTGGTACAATTAGGATAAGGTTAACAAAGTTGTCCACAAATCTTCCAAAAAGAATATATTTATTACATTGAATATTTCACTTTTGATGATTTTACGATACAAAATCAAAAGCAAATTTTTCAGTTTTTTTTTTTTGGGCCCCCGGGGGGGGGGGAAGTGTATTACGGTGAATGGTATTGTGGGGTCACCAGTAGATTAAATTCATAGTAGTAGTTTTCAATTTTCGCTTTTGAACAAACTCAGTGGAGGTTTTGATTTAACAAATACCAATTTTTGGTCCACCCCATCTCGAAATTATATTATATAGTTTGCTATTCGCCTTTGTTATGCCGTCTATACTCTTGTAATTCTCTCCTCCCATTTGTTTTAGTTTTAAAATTTAAGTTTTCTAGTATGTAATAAATTATTTGACTTAGTGTTAAAGGGTCAAAATAAATGGCAAATATGAAATAATCAATGAATTTTTTTTCTTGTTTTTATTTTATTTAAAATAAATAATTAAAAATATCTTTAAAAAAATTCTTTTCATTTATATCTTTTTCTAGCATATAGCTACCGAATGGTCTATCTTTGCACTTTCAGTATAACTCTCTCGGAAGTCATATTTTGAACTCGAAAACAACCTCCCAGGGTCCGTCCTGCTGCTCGGTGCGACGGGAGAGCAATCAGCTCAGTGCATTAAATTTCCCATAGCACAACCGTCCGAGTTACAATGGAGCGAGGAATCTTTTGACTACGACTCAGGCCGCGGGCCATGAGTTTCGTCAAAGGCATTGACTGGGCCCCAAAGAGTCCCCCTACCGTCGGCTTCAAAGGGCAAGTGGTTGAGGGACGACTCCGTAGCCCACAAGCTGCAGGTGTGACGAGTCGCGTTGCTTGGGATGGATACGCCAGCACCATCGTCATCGAGAATCAAACCGAGTGGGACCAGAACACTAGCGTGGGCCCAAAACAAACCGTTGCGTCCCCACAGGTCAGCTTCGGAAGTGAATTGCCGAGCCCCTTCTGCAGCAGAAGACGTGAGAGGTGGGGGCTACAACATTTCAGTTTCAGTTCCACCGGCCAAGCTTTGAAAAAGTGCAGGGGGATGGCTGAAAAGCGTAATGGGATATGCCGTAAAGGGCCTCAGAGCTGAGAATAAAATACAGCTGAAATAATAGTCTGAGGCCATTAAAAGCCATAAATTAAGGGACGAGGATCAGAATTAAAATCAGTCGCCTTAGACGCATCCTTTTTCAAACTTTCGTGGCAACCGAGCCACCGCCCCCAACCACTAATTTATTTATTGGCAAGGGTCCAATGCAGCAATTATTATCTTAATCAACTTCCACTTCCCCAATTGAAAGCAGTACGAAAAGCCCATCATTAAATTTTAATACGTTTTTAAGGAATGAAAATGATTGGCGAGCCCAGTGACAATCTTTAACTTTTTCTAATAATAATAAAAAAAGACAAAAATAAGAAGAAGAAAGGGAGCTAATTTTTTTTTTTTTTTAAGTTCTCTGGCCCCTAGACACTCCTTTTAACGAATTGAACAAGCTTGAAATGTCATACTTTTCTAATCTATATTATTTTTCTAATTTATATTATTTTTCCAATTTATATTATTTAAAATTTAATAATTAATTATAATGTAATAATTTGAATTTTTAATTACTATAATTTGATGAAAGGGCATTAGAGGTGTACTGTTACTTTTAATTAGTTGTTAACTTTACATCAATCAAATAGTCGAGTCTCTTATTAATAAGACCATTTCACAAGAAATCAAATGAATGGTCCGGAAAATTAACAACCCCTCCCCCCCAAACACGCAAGCGTACTCAGACCACCCCACCTTTTAAATCCCAAAGTTTTGCAATTTTTTTTTTTTTCTGGGGGAACAATAGTCTAGATCCCCAAGTATTGTGAAAATGCATCGTATTTAATCATGCGCGTTTGTCTGTTTTACTTTTGACTTTTTTTATAGAAATAATTGGCCATAGCATCAAAAGCAGAGATATACCCAAAGCTTGCTGATTAGGTTAAGGTTGTACGAGTTGTCGTATATTACGAGTGATCAGTTCAGCTGCATTTCGAGGGGGAGGGGACAAACTAGAGTATCTCCAATTATCCATAGCCAGGAATTTGTGTTGCTTGTCTTATTATGTTGACCTGGCGGTTCCGCCAGCTTTGGATAAACAAAATGGTTGAGTCGAAAAGTGGGCAAAAGGAAGCCGGGTGCCTCAATGAGATTGATTATAAAAGTGGAAAAAAAGCATGGTGGTATTTGTTTTGATGGTTATAGTGGCATTGTTTCTTCAATTACAAGTAAAGATACAGAATTAAAAATATCAGCCATAAAATTAATAGCCTAGATTTCAAGAAAGGCCAACATTTTCATATTTAACTAACTAATGTTTCCTTTTCAGCTTGCCAAGTTGCCAATAATATCGTTCTTCATACAGATCAGAAATCAACTGCACCATATAGCCTCCAATTTTGGGACAAAAAGATACCATACTTATCGCTCTGAGGTCTCTCTTAACAGCATTTTTTGGTACATTCTCAGTGAGGATTTCTGTGACGAGCATCTGAGCTGAATTTTCAAAAATTGTCCATGTTGCTGACTAATTTGACAGGACACCAGAGATCATAGCTCAGAAGTGACAAAGTTGCCTAAAGTCTGAAAGCACCATGATTTCAATCCATAGCTGGTGGGGCACACTTGGGTGTCCCCACACGGTTCGACTCTTCCACCCAACCAGTCACGAAAGGATATAATCTTTAAGAATGTACAGTTTTAACTGGACGATATTCTTCGTAATTCAGATCCTCGAAAGGTGTGTCTTCGGTTATTTAGTCGTCGCAAGGGCATTCTCCTTTCTTGGGCCCGGAAAATTCTTCAATCTAGAATCGGAAAGTAGGCCAGCGCCTCCTGGTGAACCCCAAAGTGTCAATTATTGTTACATAATAAGTAGAAAAATGGCTCAACTCCTGGATAAAATTTAATTCACGCCTATGATTAAAGCGTGTGACTTTAGCATTTCGAAAACGTTGCCTATTAATCAAATGGTTAAAATGGAGTTAACTAAATGCTAATTTCGATCCTACTAATATCAAATTATTTCGTACATGGGTATTCCCAAAATTTCTCTCCAGAATTTAAAGGATCCCTTCCCTGACTTGTTTAAAGTATAACTTCTTGCCCTATATTTGTTTCATTAATTTAATAAATTTAATTTTTAATTATTGAAAGACATAAATATTAGGATTGCAAATATAAATTATGTAATTAAAAAGATTTACGTTAAAAATAAAAAATAGATAAATATAAAAATTTATAAATTTAATATTTTAAAATTTTAAATGAATATGAGACTCTCGACAAGAGAAAAAAAAAAAAACTGTGATAAAAAATGGTGGCCTGGTATGTGTGAAAAATCTCACATTAAGATAAAAAAAATTATTATGTGTATAAGATATCGATTTAATATCGTTAAATCCTTTGATTAATAATAAAAAAACAAATTTTTACCATTAAAATGTTTAGAATACACTTTTGGTGAAAATGTCATCTGTGAACATGCAACCGAAATGAAAGCCAAATGAAAAGCACTTGAAACAAAAGGCCATCAAATCTCCGAGCACGTCCCATCAAAAATGTCCAAATAATGGCTATGAATACCATATCACCCTTTTTGTTTTGTTGAAGGAACAAAATGCATCAGACCAAAAAAAACAAAGAACTAATTTTTGGACAAACTCCATGGGTGAAAGAAACAAAAGTAGGAAGGCAAACATATAATATAATAATCGCTGCCCTTGAACAATACAAACAACAACCTCAGACTGACCCAACTTATTTAGTATTACAACCCAAACGACTTACAGACAGACAGACAGAAGACAAGCGACCTATTCCAAGTTTATCGGGTCTGCTCTAAAACTGCAGAGCGATAGTGGAAATGACACTGGCTTACAGGATATAAAGAGATGGTTATCAATCCCGCTTAAAATGGCTCAAATATCAGCTATGCAGGATGACCCATCTTTAATCTACGCAAAACAAAAGAAATTTGAATAAAAATAAAAAAGCTGTGAATCTCTAACATATCCACAGCTTCAGCAAGCATTGCCCTTCACCAATATAAACAAACAAGACAGGAAAAACATATGCTTGAGTGAGAATCCATCAGATCACGGTGGATTATATGCTTGGAGACCCAATCGTAAAAAGAAACTGAGCATCCATCAGATCACGGTGGAGAGACATCAGGATTTGCATCGGAATTATATGCGCTTGTATGTGGGGTTGCGGAAGCAGAACTGGTCCCATCTCCACCTTCTCCCTTTCCATTTCTTTTCAAAGACTCCCCAACCTTGGAGACCACAGAGACAATAGCCTTGGAAAAGCTCTCAAAAATCTGAGCTTTGACCATGCCTCTTTTTGGAGGCAAAGTTGCTTTCTTTTTCTTTTCGGAAGCAGAAGTATTGGTATCCATCGACGAGATATCTGCAAGGACAAACACAGAGCTATATAAGGTGGAAAAACTGAAGGGAAATAAAAGAATCAACAAATTGGAATCCATAAGAGAAGCAGAAATTTGGAGAACAAAATGAAACAGAGTAGAGAAAACAGAGCTAAGATGGACTGAGATGAAAATATGAAGGGCAAGAATCTGAGTTGTGTACTCAAGCAAGAGGGCAGAGCAGAAAAACAGAGGCTATGCTCATAGAAGAAAGAAAAAAACGAAACAGCATCAATTCCCTTTGATTTATGAGTAAGGCTATTAAGAGGATTTTCCAAGCATGCGCAAGGAAAGATGAAGCTGAAGAGCACAACCTGCAGAGAGGATATGGGCGGCCGGGCTTTTGAGAGATCTGTATATATGAGCCCCTGAGCTGTGTAAATGAAAAGATAATTTTTCTTTTTACAGTAAAATATTAATTTTACTCATTATATTTAAATATTTTTAATTATATTTATTTTTAAAATTTTATTTAATATATTAATTTTATTAATTAAATTTAATTAATATTAAAAATTTTACATTAAATATTATCACATATTAACTATATGCATATTATGTAGTAGATATAATTTTATATTATTATTATAAATTATACTTAATTTTATTTTTGAAAAATTAAAAAATAAAAAATTATAATTATATATTTTTAAAATATTTAATATTTTTAAATATTATTTTGATAAATTATATGATACTTTGTAACAAAATTTAAGAGATTTTTTTTTGGTTTATTTATATTACTATATAAAAATTTTAATTATTTTTATAAGTTGTTAATTTTAATTTTTATTATAATTAATAACATTTTAAAAAATTATTATACTAAAAATAAAAGAATTTATTAAATATTTCAACAAAACTAATATAATTATAATATTTTAATAATCTTCTTTATTTATTTATTTTTTTGAAAAAATAAAAATAATATCATATCAATAATTTGAATATTATGATAATGATATAAAATTTCATTTATTATGTGACATATGTATAATTATTACATGTTAATAATTAAAAATTAATATAAATTAAATTTAATTAATAAAATTAATATAAATTAAATTTAATTAATAAAATTATTATATTACAAAATTTTAAAATAATAAATATAATTTACAAATATTAAAATATGATGAAGAAATTTAATTTCTTTTTGTCTATTTCATTAGTCTTAAACTTATATTTTTCAACTTTATCATCTAGTAAGACAATCCTCGCTAGAATGTCCACTTGGAAAGACAAAAGGCTTAATTTGTTCTTTTATATTTCGCTACTTTTAAATTTTTATATATAATAATTTTTTTGTCAAATTTAATTCCTACGTTTCTTTTGTTAATAATTTTAGTTTTTTCCATTAGTTTGTTGTTAATTTTATGAACAATTGCTAATGACTTAGATATTACAACATTATTTTTTTATGACTTAATTTTAAAAAAATTAAAAATTTGTAAAAAAATTTAATAAAAAAGGAAAAAGTGTAAATTAAAAAAAATCTAAAATTTTATTCAGATAAGAACATTAAAAAATTTAAATAAATATAAAAATTCTATAAAATCTCAAAAAATTTTGAAAAATTTTGAAATGTTCATAAAATTAAAAAATTTTGGAAATTATAAAAACTCATAAATAAAAACTCAAAAACTGAAATTAAAATTTCCAAAAATAATTTTTAAAATTTTCAATTTATAAATTGTAGGATTTGGGAATTTTATTTTTATTTTTTATTTATTATTTTTTCAATTTTTGTAATTTTAATTTTCTAAAAATTTCAATTAATTTTTTAAAAGTATTTTTAGATTTTATTTTGAATTTTTATATTTCTTTTTAAAAAGTTGGGGATTCTTTTTGAAATTTATATATTTTTATTTTTTTTAAAATGTTTTACAATTTTAAATTGTTTTTTTTTTAATTACCGCGTTATCAAAGATAACAACGTGCCATTTAAATGGGTATCGAAAAACTATCTTGACATACTATTATAAAAAAATTATCGATAAATTAATAAAAATAATTAATATTATTGCCAAAGAGAATATGAATGATCAAATTTGATTAAAAAAATATTGCAGAAAAAAAAATTAAAAGACAACAAAACTTAAAAGAACTAAATTAGACTTTTGTCCATTGAAAATTAATGGGTCAGAGCGAGAAAACCGTTTGATTCGATGCAGTGGTGTCCCAGTCCCGTTAATAGGGACATCAAATTTCACTAAAGAAGATAAGGCCGGCGGACAGTACTTTCCTTGATAAGTTTCGAGAGGCGCAGTGGGGTCACTGTGTAATATCCAATCAAGAAAAATTAGGTATCAATATTCACGACACAACATGATATTGATAGAAAATATAAATTAATTATATTTTAAATAAAATTAAATTACTATACTGCTATTTTATTACTTCCATACTACTCCGCGCAAGTTACTACATGGTGGCGCTACGTCTCAAATCTGCCCTCGGTCAAGCGATGCTGCAGGCCCCGGAAACTGTGGGCGACAGATTGGCAGTCTTAACGCGAATATGCGAGACCTGGAAATTGGGTGACAGATGGGATATCGTGCAGCTAATTCAGCTACACGCGGCTTCTTATGTCCTTTTCTTTATTCCCTCTCGTCCCTTCCACTGGTTGTGCCTTTTGGGAAGGTGGCGGGCAAGGCTTGTGTGTAGCGGTCATCTACACTGTCAACGGGACTGTGATATGTTAGAAAGCATCTTTGTTACATCTCAAGCCTTAATATGACAAATACTTTTATCTACGCTTCCTCCCAGAAAAAGGGGATTTAAGATACTTGTGCAGATGTATACTTTTGTCCATGAGCACCAAATTCTTTCGTCTGTGGATCTTTAGTACGGTTTATATCATTGTATGGTACTTGTCCACCATAAGTACGTGTACATTTAGACCTTACCATGGTCTAGTTCAATTCTAGCATGATTTACAACTGCCGATCTCGATTCTATGGTCAAGAAACCAGAATTAGCCTAGTTAGCAACAGGTCAGTTCAAAATAATTAATGAATTGAAATAAAATATTATAAGATTTTTTCGATGAAAAATTAAGCAAAACATTAAGTTTCAAATGGCAACTGGCAAAAGTAGCACGCTTTTGCCGTCGTTTTGTTACTGTAGGTCTCAGTCCCATGAAACATAGGCCACGTAGTGAAAATATGAAGAATAGAGTAACACGTTTTTTTTTTTTTTTTAATAAAAAAAGTGCAATAAAAACATCCCTTTGTGGTGTATGTAGAGCTTAGTAGTCAGAACTAAGAATCCACAAAACTGCGGTGGAAAACTCCTGCAAGCTTTCTTTTTTTCCTATGATGTGTCAAAAGTCAACATTATTTTAGTGTTTCCACATCACCCAATTGATTGGTGTTCTCTTATTAAATTTTTCTTGTCCCAAGTCTCGCCTACACTTTTTCAAAATATTGTTATGTTTTAATAAAATATATTATAAGTAATCAACATAAAAAAAGGAATTAAAAGAGGTAAAAACATATTATATATTTATAAATGTATTTATTTTAAAATTTATTAATTTTTAATGAATATTATAAAAATTATTAGTGTAATCGTATATGAGTTAAATAGTTAAATACTTATATGGTTACTTTTGTTTAAAAAAATTATATTTTATAGTGTAAAAAAAGAAAAATCATTAAAAGATTGCAAAATATTAAAGTTGATGATGAAGAATTACAAAATTAATTGTTTAGAAAAGGTAGTTTTATGGTTTTTTTAAATCTCTTTTTAATTATTATTTTTCTTAAATCCATCACTTGCACTAGACGACGTTAGCAAACGAGGACGTCGACAATGCCTCTGGAGATTAGATTTAAACAATCTAAGACAGAAAAAGCAATCTTATCAAAAGATACGGGGATCACGAGACAACTGGGTTGTCAACTGTGACCTGAAATTAGTTGGTTAATGATACAATTCAAGGCTCTTCTCCTTCGCTTCGTAGGAGAATAAGGAGGAGAATAACAGGTTTTGAAATTGATTATTGCTCACGACTCTTCATTTTCTTTGAGGAAAAAAAAAGGATTAATTCTAAAGTATATATAGATGATAATACGTGACAACTTGGCTTGATGTCACTTAATTCCATAATTAATTTAGAAGGTTAGACAAAGTAACAAAGAGTTGTACCCTTCACGGAAGCACAAGCTTCAGTGGATGTTAAGGCCGGCCCCAAATGGCAAATGAACATCATGAAGAAGAGATGCATAGATAGGAAACATCGTGCCCATTTCCCCTTGGCCGGCATCTCAATTGCCAGCATAAAATTTGAGGATAGTATTGCAAGCCGTATTCCGCAGCTCCAATTTTCTCTGAAAAGACTACTAAAATATATTGAGAGACAATTAAATTTGCTTTCTGCCCAATAAAAAGAAACAAAAGTAGGAAGGCAAGCATGTCATATAGGGAAAATGATTGCTGCCACTAAATCTTGAACAATACAAACAACAACTTCGGACCGACCCAACTTATTTAGTATTACAAACCAAGAGACACACAGACAGACAGACCAAAGACAAGCAACCTTATTCCAAGTTCATCGTGTCTGCTCTAAAACTGCAGAACGAGAGTGGAAATGTCACTGGCTTACAAGATCTAAAGAGATGGTTATCAATCCCGCTTAAAATGGCTCAAATATCAGCTATGCAGGATGACCCATCGTTGTTCTACGCAGAACAAAAGAAATTTGAATAAAAATAAAAAAAGCTGTGAATCTTTAATATATCCACAGCTTCAGCAACCATTGCCCTTTACCGAGACAAACAAACAAGACCGGAAAAAGGCAGGAAATACACATGCTTAATTATATGCTTGGAGACCCAATCGTCAAAAGAAACTGAGCATCCATCAGATCACAGTGGAGAGACATCAGGATTTGCATCCGAATTATATGCACTTGTATGTGGGGTTGCGGAAGCAGAACTGGTCCCATCTCCACCTTCTCCCTTTCCATTTCCTTTCCAAGCCTCCCCAACCTTGGAGACCACAGAGACAATAGCCTTGGAAAAGCTCTCAAAAATCTGAGCTTTAACCATGCCTCTTTTTGGAGGCAAAGTTGCAGTCTTTTTCCTTTCGGAAGCAGAAGTATTGGTCATCATCAGCGAGATAGCTGCAAGGAAAAACACGGAGCTATATAAAGTGGAAAAACTGAAGGGAAATAAAAGAAAAAAAAATTGTAATCCATAAGAGAAGCAGAAATTTGGAGAACAAAATGAAACAGAGTAGAGAAAACAGAGCGAAGATGGATTGAGATGAAAATATGAAGGGCAAGAATGAGTTGTGTACTCAAGCGAGAGGGCAGAGCAGAAAACGGAGGCTGTGCTTACAGAAGAAAGAATAAAAGAAACAACGGCAATTTCCTTTGATTTATGTGTAAGGCTATTAAAAGGACTTTCCAAGCCTGCGTAAGGAGAGACGAAACTAAAGTGCACAACCCACACAGAGGGTGGTGGGGCCTTTTGAGACATGGGTAGGCAAATTGAAAAGGGAGCTGGCATTTGTAAATGTAAGCCCTTTAAGCAGGGTAGATGAAATCCCCCAACGTAACTTTGTTCAAAATTTAACTCTATGTTTACATATTTTTTAATAAGTATAATTTATTTATAATTTTATATTATATAAATTTATTTATTACATTTTATTTTATATAACACGTAAAATCATTAATGAGTTGTACTTTAAAAAAAGTTACAGTAAAAATCTTTTTAATTAACCATAAGAGCAAATATCGGAAGGTTCTAGCTATTTCAAATTTTCACAAAATGTATGCTTTGTGACTAGTGTAAAATAGAAAAGAGAGAGTAGATAATGCATTCTTATTTGAAAAGAAAAAAAGAAAAAATTACGATAATTTTTTTTTTTTCTGACTTGGTTGCTCGATTAAATTGTTGGAATACACTAAAAATTTGACATATACAAATCTACTTAACTAAAAAAAAAAAAAAGAAAATCAAAGAAAATTGTTTCTATTTTAAGTTTGTCTCAACTTATGTGTTCCGACCTTATTATCTCGTTGGGCAAACCTCGCCGAATGTCTAATGGGAAATCAAGGGCGCTGGGAAAAACGGTTTTCTTCAATGCATCAATGCAATGACGTTCCCATTAATCAAAAGTGGGGATATCAAATTTAAGCTGAGAAGAAAAGACCGGCAGAGCGTCCTGCACTTGCCCAAGTTTTTGACTTCTGAGAGGCACAGTGAGGTCACCATCTAATATGAGATTTCTCGACTTGCCCACGTAAGTCTGTGCAGCAAGCCCTGGAATCTGGGTGGGTGACAGGTTGGCGTTCAATGTGAATGTGCATGACCCCGCAAAATGGGTGGGGTGACTGATTCGTTTTCGTGCCGTGCAGCTAATTCAGCCATAATCAGCTTCCCATGTCCTTTTCCCCTTGGTCCCCCCTCAACTTGCTGCACCTCGAGGAGTACGAGGGTAGAAAGTGGTTGCGTACCAAATTACAGTGTTATAGCGATTAAATGCCAAAGATACGTTCTTTTTTTTTACGCTCCATTATCTCGAAAAAAAAAAAAAAAGGATTGTGATATCGTGAAAATTTATGTTTGTGCCCATGAGCACCGAATTGTTTGATTAATCGATTGACCCTTACAGTCTATATCAATCTATGATCTTTGTCTCTCATACACACACATATGTACATTTAAACTTGACCATGATCTGGTTTAGTTCTAGTTTGATTCATAAACAAAATACTGTATATAATTTAGTTCGACATGGCAACTGGGAAAAGTGGCGTGCTTATGACACCTTTTTGTTATTGTAGTTCTTAGTACCACGAAGCACAGGCTACACAATGAAACTACGAAGAATAAAGTAACACAAAGTTTTTTGTTTTTTAAGAATTGAAATAAAAATATCCCTATGAGGTGTATGTAGTGCTTAATAGTCGGAACTAGGTTTCCACAAAATTGCGGTGGAAAACTCCCTTCAAGCTTTCTTTTCTTTTCTTTCCGAGGGGGTCAAAACCTTAAATTATTTAGGAACTTTAATTAGTTTTTCCACACCAGTTGATTGGTGTATTCTTGGAGATGAACATCCACACCAGTGGATGTTGCGGGCGGCCCCAGATGGTAAATGAACATCGTGAAGAAGAATGGATGCATATGTAGGAAACGTCGTGCACATTTCCCTTTGCCGAGCATCTTAATTGCAAGCATAAGAATAGTCGATGATAGTGCTCGGCGGATTCCGCTGCTCCAATTTTCTCTGAAAAGAGTACTAAAGTATATTGAGAGACAATTAAATATTTTTTCTGCCCAACCACCTTACGTTAACCGCACTTGTTAGTGGCAAATGCCGTGTTCATAATGAGATTGCCATCAACGTGTGCTGATGCACGCCTATTTGTATGTGTGCACGTGTGGGTTGGAAAAAAGTGAGCAAGGAGACCACTACAATGTCCGAATTTTAAATGTTAGATTTTGTTGAGCGAGAAGTAACCTAGTGCGGTTAATTTGCACAGTGACAAGGCTTCGACCAGTGAACCTGTTGGACCCATTGGACCTTCGAGGCCCACTGGAGCATCGAACCCAGCGATGGTAAGTTCAAAACCCCAACTCCGTTCTCATTACCCATTTACCTTGCTCCCTCAATTGACTCAGACATCGGAGAACCAGCGTTAGAGACCTCTCCGACTCTTAGCCGTTTATTTATCTTGCAGGCCTTAGGTCAGCCCATAGTCCAACATCCTTCCCAAGGCTATTCTTTTTACCCCAGAAGAAGAAAAGAATTATCATGTTTTGAAATTGATTATTATTCACATCTCTCAATTTTCTTTAAAAAAAAAAAAAACTCTAAAGTATATTTAGTTTGATGATGTGTGACAAATGAGTGTGATCTCACTCACTTCCATAATTGATTAAGAAGTTTAGACAAACTAATCAGAAGTTGTAACCTTGACGGAAACACAAACATTAGTGGGTGTTGCGGCCGGCCACATATGGTAGACGAACATCATGCAGAACAATGGACGTATGGGAAACATTGCGCACCTTTCCCTTTGGTCAGCTTCCCAATTGCAAGTACAAAAATCATGTATGATATTGCTAGACGTATTCCGTTGCTCCAATTTTCTCTAGGAAGAGTATAATATATATATATATATATAATGGTCACACTTAAGGTTAAAGCCACCAAAGAAGAAAATTAAATAGAATTATATTACAGTGACATGCAAAATAAATTTCAATTTATTGTGATTGTCACTTATAGTTAACCATTATGATAAATTAATATTTATTTTGTATTTATTTGACATGTCTTTTGAATTTTTTTTTAAACTAAATATGTTCTTCGTCCTAACCTCCTATCGTCAACAACACTTGCAAGTAATAAATGGCATGTTCATAATGAGATTTCCATCAACATGTGCTGACTGCTGATGCATACCTACTTGTATGTGTGCTTCGTTGGGAAAAAAAAAAAAAATGGTGATGTGGACAGATGAACATCGTGGGCTTGGCATCGCCTGGGCCTAGGGATTATTCCGTGTGGCGGTCTGTCCAGGTCAGATTTTCATCCTGACCCAATCGGATCAAACTTCAAAGGCCATAAGGGTGACAGAGCTGGTTGGTCTGCCATTTTCCAGAATGGTTCGTTGTTTTTTGATTTTGTCTCAGCGTCGGTTGAAAAATGGCACTTTCAATTGCAGTTAAACGCTTATCTGTGCAGCTAAGTGCATGAATTTTGGATTTAATTGCAGCTTTTTGTGTGAAGATCTCATTATTGGCTTCACTGCCAGTAAGATTTGGGAGTCTAGACGGTCGTGTAATATATGTAGATAAAGAATCCAAGTTTAGGTCAAGAAGGTACTTCAGGGGGCACCCAGCTATACATGCTTTATGAGAGAAACATAAAGCACATATCATTATGGTGGCAATATCATCTAGCACCCACCAAAAGGTCTTGATTAATAATAGATGCCACTGTCTCAACACAAGTGGCCACGAGCACTTTCTAAATTTGGTGTTTTCAGTTGTTTGCACTTTCCACTGCAAGCATTATTGTTTTTAAAAGCAAAAATGCCTAGTTTGAATTGGATCCTTAACAAGAATCCGTAGCTTCTACTCCATCAAGATTCAACTTGCCATTGTTTAACCTGTCTAGGAACCATGAAAGTCGCTATTAAAGCCGAAGATTGTTCCACTTTTTCATACCCAGAGGAGGCAAAAGCACTCCACAAACCCTACAATATTGATTTCTTTATGTAGAGGGAAAATACACGGAGAAAAAAAGTTAAAGATCATTCCTCTTTTTCTTTCTCAAAATGGTGTCTTGTATCATATATATTTATTTGTTGCTTCGTATAGCTGTCTTTTATGTTTGTTTAATGTGGATAATCCACCCAGTCAGTGCCCTGACTTTGTTGTGCTAAACAATGCAATTCACACACTGTGGTGCCTCTTTGAAGCTGATTATTTTTTAGGTATCGATACATCCATTTCATTTGATGATAAATTAATGTTAAATCAGTTATTGTAAGAAGTTAATTATTACCGTCCTCCATTTCAACGCTGATGAATTGGATTACTTTTGTTTATTAATTCATTGTCTTGACATCTTAATCTCCTATAAACTTTTATTCTTAGTGCTGGCCAGTCTAAACGAAGCTACTTGCCCATTTGTCACTGTATAAAATTATAAATTACAGCACACAGTGTTGAATCTGATGAATACGGTTAAAGATGTTACTTATATTTTATTCGCATATAAAGTCGTTTTTTAATATAACTTCGTTTTGATAACCACTAGAAAACTAATATTTTTTGTGCTAGGTTGTAGGTTTTACTGTGATAAGTGATTTGATCCCTCCATCAATCAAATTAATAGTAGCAACAAGTTGACTACTTGTATCTTGGCATTGTTTTCCTTTCACTTCTTACTATCCACAGCTAATCTAGCATATAAATATGTTTTGATTTTTTTTTTTTTTTGGGCAGTTTGGGGATGCCTAAATGCTAATTACCGGCTGCAAAAAGACGAAAAATAATGACCATGTTAATTTTCTTAGCGCTAGCATGTTTAATGTGTTTGAGGAGTAGCTTTAACTTTGTATTACTCAATTAACTCTATGTTGGATTTCATGTGTGTTTGTTTTATCTATTCTTTCTAGGCACCTTTAAAATTCCATCATTAGCTAAAAGTTGCTATAATTCAGACATTGGGGCCGTGCAAATGGCCTCATCCTTCGGCCTTTGACGTGGGCTTGATATTTTGATTGGAAAAATAGCGAAGTGTCAGCCGTTAAGTTTTGGTACCCCTTTGTTGTCTATCATATCAAATCGAAGCAGTTGAGTTTAATTTGATTGGTTTATTTTATTAAAAAGGTCATTACGTACGGAAGTGGTGAATATAATTAATAAAATAATATAAATATTATTATAATAATAAAAAGGTGAATTAATAAAAAAAAGTAAAATAAAAAATATATTATTTTATTTTATTAATTATATTCATCGTTTTTGTATTTATGTAATTTTTTATTATATTAATATTAAGTGGGTGAAATTTTAAAATATTTTTCTAAAGTGTAATTCTTATTTTCTTTAAGGAAATTGAGTTTAACGAGTTAAATATTTTCTTTTAGTATATATATATATATATATAATTATAATAATAATAATAATTCTAAAATAGAGTCCAAATAAATACAGTATAAATTTCAAAATCTCAGCATATATCAATAAGTGACAAAAAATTTACTGACTATTTCACCTTAAGCTCAGTCTATATCAATTACCAACCCTACCAAAAGAATTTCAAGAGAGAAGCAGTATTTTCTGATTTACAGAGACTTCAATCTGACATTTTGCAATTTGAAAACAAAACTAAACATGCTGTGATTAATATTTAATGATGCATGAACGACCCCAAATCCTTGACCAAAACAAATGCCAGGTGTCCATTCCACAACAATTAATAGTCTGATCTCGACGGCACCTTAGCATATGTTCAAAGAGGGGCAAGGTCTACAAGGGTGGAAAAAAAATAGTGCTCACAGATAGGGGCATTTAGGTAATTTAGTCAATTAGCACGTGAAACACCACGGGAGAGTATTTTCATTAATTTATGACAAATCAATGATCGCTGCAGTTGAAGATTGCAGGGTCCGCATGTAATTAAAGTATTCAGAATATATATATATATATATATATATATATATATATATATTATTTTATTTTATTTTATTTTTTTTACGAGAAGTAAAATATACCATAGCACCAAGACTCAATTATAAAAAACAGTGAGAGAGAGAGAGAGAGAGGTATGGCTAAACGACAAGATTGATATTTCTATCTGTAACCTTCCATGAACGGATATGATGCGTCCACGTTTCCCTAGGTATTAAACCTTAAAAAAGGCCCCTAATTGCCCTACGCTTATATAAAGTCATATTTGCCGTTTTCACATGAATGGGTATAATTTATTATATTAATGGTGGTGGGGACATATATAATTATTCCAACCTCGCATTTGTATAATCTACTTCGAAAGATATTCTTTAGTATATCAAATAAAGACCACAATAGTTAATATTTTATATGAGCTAATTACATTTTTACGTTCTAAATTTAGAAAATAAGTGTAATTCGTATTTTGTATTTTTGAAAATTAAAAATATATATATACATTCGAAGCCTTGCTTTATCAGCTTATGAGACAACGTCGAGGTGCCATCTTCGCTGCCTCTGTTACGATTTTTTCAAGGTTAAACGAGGTTCTTTAAAATTTGCAAAATATGGGTCTTTTGCTCCATTGATGATTCCATTCTTTCCGGATCGAAGCTTAGCCTAGAGTCTGTACAAACAGGTTTAATTTCATATTCTTCTCCCCAAAATTGGTTTTGGCTTTTATTTAAAGTTTTGATTTTTTTTTCTACTACATTTTCAAAAGCAACTGATGGGGTTCAATCAGATTGTCCAATTTGCTTTTGGAGTTTGCTTAATTCGTCCTCTCTTCGAAGAGGCTCGAAGAAGAGGTGAAACTGACTTCATTTTGGATGCCATTCTCGCACGAGAATCCAAGCTGCGAGTCTGAAATAGTTTTCAACATCGATCACACCCCGACACTTGCACTTACTTTGGTAAAAATTCACGGTCCTTGTCCCTTCGGAGAAAGCATTTGAGCCTAACTGTATCCGGGTTTACATTATTCATTTCAAGAGATATACATGACATGCTAGCAGTTATCAGCAAAGGGGTATTTTGGTCAGTTCGGGGCATTTAACAGGGCATTTTTTGTAATTAAATATAACATTCGGTAACGTTCGCTTAACCTAATTTTTTTTTTTTTTGTTACCGAATTTATTGTAACGTTCAAAAATATGATAAGCGAAGTATAACTACCTCTCAAAATTGAGGTTTAAAATGTAATTATACCAATTTTATATATCTATATTTGAGATTTTACATTTAAATTCTAGAATCACATACAAAATTTACAAAAAATAAAAATAAAAAGAGAGAGAATTATCATCTGTTTAACTCCCAACACTGGGCTTCCTCACGAATAAAGAAAAAGAAGAAAAGAAAAAAAGTATTATTCAGTGTTCAAATAATGGGCGGAGTGTTGAAACCCACTTCAAAGTACCAAAAAGGGATAACTGTCGAGTACACAGCATTTCCTCATGGAGAAAAGAAAGAGGGTCCAGGGCACAATAATGTGCATGTTTGTCCACCATCGCAATCACGTGAGATATATTTTTATGGATTTTCTTTATATATATATATATATATTTTTTTTTATTTAGGGACCACGAGAAAAGGAAAGAGAGAAATAATCCCCTGTGAATTGTGTGGTACTTTTTTTTTTTTTTTGTTCTTGCGTCGGAAACTGATATTTCCAGGGGATTATTCATTGGTTTATTGACCTATAATTGTGAAATATTTTACACTTTAAAAAAATACGGAAATATGTATACTCGTGTGTGTGTGTGTGTGTGCGCGCGTATTGACTTCATGATTTATTCAAGGCATTCAATGTGGGAATATTGGATGGGTCCTCTAGCCCATAAACAAATCAGTATTAAAGATGATAAATCAACTCCTAACCGTTCCTTTTTCTTCTTTTGGCTTTGATGAATTGCCTTTTGATTTAAAAATACATTGTTGTATACTTTTTTTTTTTTTAATTTCCGGCTCCGTAAATTTACAACAGAAGTTATTTGTTTGTAAAATAATTCATATATCGAGTAGAGATGATCTTATTCTGATTTTGGTTTTGAATTAACAGTTTTGATTTGGAACCGATGATTTCAGTTTCAAATCAGCAATTCTGATTCTAAAAGTAAAACAATTGAAACTTAACTACACGAAGGCAGTTCGATTTTACTCTGATTCAAGTTAATAATTCTGTTTCAGAAAAAAATGTTGAAAAATTTTAAAACTTGCATTTTCAACACTTACTTAAAAAAAAAAAGAGAGAAAAAAAAAAGAACTTGAACTTAATTATATTCAAATTAAATTACATGCATATTTTTTTGGAGTTGAAAGAATTAAAATCCATCTAGTTCTCCTCCTGTCGATAATAGGCCCCTAGGAGATTTTGGATTTTAATTTAAATAAATTGGAGGGAAAAGGCTTTTTTTTTTTAAAAAAAAATAATAATAAAATTACTGGTTTAGTTGACCGTTTTAAATTTAAAGAAATGAAATTATAACTGAATGACTTTTCAACTTAATTTTAGCTTAAATTATAGTTGTTAAAATTAATTTTAATTTTAAATCGATTCGATTTGGTTAAGTTCTAACTCAACTAACTTAAATCAAAACGTGGGTCATGCTTCTGAGTACCAAGGACCGGTCAAAAGTATCAGGTGCACAACTTAGCACACATCTCCTCTACAAGCGTGGCTCTCCATTTCAATTGATAAGTGTAAACGAGGAGCTTCTGGGTTTTGTAGTAGTTGTGGCATCCATACACTCATAACTTTATTTACTAATTAAATCAATATACAAATATATTTTTTCTTCCCATATATAGTTATAGCATGCGTATTTCATTGCTTGAGAACATTTTGTTTCATAAAAAAACAAAAAAGAAAAATAATAAGAAAGAAAAATCCCTATTTTCTCGTTCATATGAAAGCAACAAGAGCCGTTGGATGAGGTTTATGATACACGTGGTAAATTGGATTGGCCAAAAAATGAGACGGCAGATGGAAAGGTGACACTTTTTGGCAGGGCAACCGACTACTTCCGGTGGAGAGTCACTGTCGTAACGGCGGGGGGTGGGGGTTGAAAATTACCCAAAATGGAAAATCGGTTGGCTGAAAGATTTTAAGGTAAGAGAATATATATATATATATATCTCTACACAAAACATTGCAACCAAAAATAACACCGATATTCCTTTTCTATGTATCAAATATCTATCTTTGTTTTCTTTCTTTGTATTCAATTTTTGATTCTCCCCTCTTATTATAATTAGCAGGTTAAGTCCACACAGTTCACGGATTTTAAATATTTAATAAAAATATTACAATAATAGAATTTGAGTTATATTTTAATAATCATTAATTAAGTCAATTTATTTTTAATAAAACAATTAAGTAAAATTAAAATTATTTTAGTTATTAATTATGATTAGTATCATTATTAATTTAAGAATTTTTACATTTAAACTTGTATTGAATGAATTAAATAAAATTAAAATTGAATGATTAACTAAAATGTGAAGTAAATTTTATTATTACATATTGATTATAATTAAATTTATAATTAAAATTTTAATTAATAATAATAATATTATTATTAACAATAATTTTTTAAAAATTATTTTTTGTAAAAAAATTTAGTATTTAAAATTGAGTAATTCAATTAAGAGAAGGTATATATATATATATAAAATATAAAAATGACTGTATATATATTAAAATTTTAATTTTATTAAATATTTTTAAAATTAAAAATTAATTATTAAATAAATATTAAATATTATAAATCATAAAAATCCACTAATAAAAATTTTAAAATTAAACAAATATTGATACATAAATATTTTTTACTCAAATAATTATTTATTTTAAAAATTTTAATAGTATTAATATGTTGAAAATAAAGATATTTAAAAAATTTTTATTCCATATTAAAAATAAAAATATTGTTCCACATATTTATATAATTTTATATCTTGCTAAAAAAAAAGATTTAAAGAAGAGTTTGCACATATATAAGTAACTAAAATTTTAAATTTAATATAAGAGATTTAATGTAACTGTATGTAAATTTTTTTGTAAAATTAATTATTTGTTGATTAATTATTTTTTATTAGTAAAAATTTAACTATTACAATAATAAATTATTAATCATAACTAACTAATTATTTTAAATTATTAAAAAATTAATTATTATAATAATAAATTATTAGTCATAACTATTAATTATTATTATTATTTAAATATTTATTTTTATAAAATATTAAATTAAAAATGATATAAATAATATCTTTTTTCCTTTAAGAAAAGGTAATTTTTTCATTTTTTCATACCTTGATCATTGAAAGTTGTTAGATTTAATAAAATTGTATTATTTTTATTATTGCACCTATAAGATGTAAATTAGTAAATAAAATTTTGTTATATTTTAAAAATATAATTATTTTAATTTATTATACTGTAACAATATATTTATGAGAGTAAAATTATTTTTAAAAATAATATTTATATACACCTTAAATTGATATTTATTATATATATATTGATTTCTTTATGTTTATTTATAATTTTTTTGTATTTTTAATAACATAATATACATATAAATATATAAAAATTGGCTGTAAGGTCCTTTCACTGTATATAACTTATAAAAAAATTTAAATTATTTAAATATAAATATTATATATTTCAATAACACTATTTTTCGAAGTTCGAATTGAACTGACGGTGGCTGCAATGTCGCCTTAATAATAAAGGGAAAATTTAAAGCATCCTGCACAGAGGCTCGAACACGGGAGACAGAGAATTCTTTGGAGAGTACAACTATCAATGCGCCGCATGCTCAGTGACATTGAATGGTGCTGCCTAACACATTCATTGTATATTTTGGTGATCTATCCTTGAAACTATTTTAAATTTATTTTTATAAGTTAGACTATATTAAATTATAATATTTTTTTATTTGAAGAAAAAAATATAAATTATTTTAAAATATAAGTATTTATAATATACTTTTGAATTAATTTAAATTTTGTATATTTATTAATATAATAATTTAATTAATTTGTTAATATTATTATATGATAATTTAAAATTATATATAATTAAATTTATTAAATATAATATTATAATATATACAATACTGATATTTTATATATTATTATATTTTACACACTATTATCTCTTATATATATATATATATATATATTAAAGTTTTAATATATTTAAATATTAAATAATTATTTAATTAATTTAATTTTTAATTAAATCTTAAATATCTATTTTTTTCAGTTTAGTTTGATAACCATTTCATCTCTCAAAAACCGTGCACCTACGTTGCCTAAGAAAAGACTTAAAATAGCGTTGAAGCTCCGAGAGGATGCATGAAAGTCCGAAAAAACAACTCGCCATCCTATCACAACGACTTTGCATTCTAAGAAGGCGTGAAAAAATTCAATTTGTGGAGGGATGTACAAAAACTCTGCTAAACGTGAGAAACTTCCCTCAAGTTTATTATAATAATCTATAGAAGATTAGAAAATTTAAAAAACAAAAAACAAAGAAAAACTTGCTAAAATTATGGTTGAAATTCGTTATTATATCCTGAAAGAATACATTTTCACTGCATTTCTCTTCTCTCTCTCTCTCTCTCTCTCTCTCTCAGCCTGTTTTTTGGGAGGGGGGGACTTGTGTAAAGTATCACGTTTCAAAATTTATATTTAATGTAGACATATTGCATTGCCAAAATGGGAACGAGAAAGTATCCACAACATTGGAAAATTAGGAAGACAAGTTTGGAAGTTTAAGGGCATTGTGTGTCTTTACAAAAGGGAGAAACTACCCATTTGGCGTGTACTTGTTATGGTAGCCAACTAATTTAGTTCCAACGTTTTTGTACACAAGTTTGAATTCTTCTAGATGTGATGTTTCCTACAAGAATATGAGACAATACCACAAATAAATTAAACCGAATAATTAAACAAATAACGTCCTTCTTCAAGAATTATGACTAAAGATTTCTTAAGATGAATAGCCATAGTATAAATTAAAAAAAAATAAAAAGGTAACGTGGTAACCTTTGTTCCTAGAAAGCCAATGCCTTTATTCATAACTACCTTATTGCCAATTTCACTCGTGGACAACGAGAATGCCTAGAAATCCAAGAAAATCCTGCCTAAAGCCACGATATATAACAATTTTGTACTGTCCTTTTTTATGTTGTCGTCAAACGTCCATTTGGGTTCTTCTTCTTTTCGTTGAACCTCCCTTCTTTTTATTTTTATTTTTATTTTTATTAAAGAAAATGTTGATGAGTTTTCCATTTTTAATGTTTTGTAACTTGTTTGTGGATTAATTTTCTTTTCTTTTTGTTGTGTTTGTAGCTTTTGCAATTCAACTTGTCTCTATTTAACAAATAAACTGTTAAAATTTTGTAAATTTAAAACCTCTCGTTATTTTTATCTTTTTTAAATAATCGTTATTCAACCATATCACAATCTTGTTATGTTGAAAACCTTAAAATACTCAATAAATTTATTTTATACAAATAAATATTCAATTTTTTTTTAACTCGATGAATGTGACATCATTGCATGTTCGACTGTTCTCATTAAACTAAGTTAAGAATGTGCAATTTGCACAGACGGTTAAAGACTGGGCAATATTCTCATCCCCTTTTCTTCTTGTCCTTAGCTTCTGTCCATTTGGTTTCTTTCCTTGTTTTGATTATTTTCGTGCAAACAAGCAAATAAGTTTCACGGTTTATCAAGTATTTATTCCCGTTACAGTAAACCCAATTAAAGTTTGACATGTTCTGTTAGCAAAGATGATTTTTCTTTATATATATATATATATATATTAAAAAAATTCATCAGATTGTAAATTATATAACAAACAAAAATAATTCTTCACATTTTCGTAAGTTTCATTTTCTTTTTCCAATAGTTAAAAGTTAAGAATTTGAGAATAAAATTCAACATTTTTAACTATTAAATATCTCTAAGAAAAAAAAGATAATTTTTTTAAAATTTTATTTTAAAAATATTTCTAAGTTGTTTAAAAGAATTCAAATGTATCATAGAAAAATTATGTAAATTGTGAAAGAAACATTTTACATAAAAATTTAAGTTGAATGTAACTTTAAAATAGTAATATATTTAATTTTAACGCATAATTATGTTTTCTAACTCCATTCAAATAGTCCACAGTTATTTGGACCCTTTAAAAAGAAACCAAAAAAAAACAAAAGAAAAAAAAAAGGGAAAAAGTAACAGGGACAAAATCATATTTGCTATAGATAAGAAGGTTCCAACCTACGTAGGGAAGATGATGGTTGCAATTTTTGTGTTTGTATTTTAATTTTTGGCGATTCTCTCTTTGTATCGTTGAGTTAAAGCCACATTGAGTTAAATAAAGGTTATCTCATCTCGCCGGTCATATCTCCAAAAGATTACTTGCGGATTTGAGTGAAAACCTCGCATTTGCACAACGTTCCTCCCCTTTTTATTGCAAATTATGAGGATTTAAAATAAAAATTTTGGACTGAAGGACCATGTAGAATATTCAAGATCATAATTTCTGTCAAACAATTCCAAATAATAGGCAATATCAACTCACATTGAAAGTGTTCTCCGTAATCAAAATACAAAAATCAATCTAATTGATTACGAGAGCAATATTCTTGAGGAGGAGAGATTGGAGGTTCTACCTTTTAACTTTTTTAAATTCTCACAAAAACATGAGGTATAACAAAAATAAATCAATTATTATGTAAATGTAATTAGTCATAAGGAAAATTTTATTTGCCTCTCAAAAAAATATCTTAATAGTTTTAAATTTAATTTTTTTTAAAAAAAAAATATATATATATATATATATATATATTTTTTTTTAATATATAATTTGTGTCAAATAAATGGGGCACTGGCTGCTTTGCAAGAAACGGGCCCACGGACAATTATGAGAGATCTGAAAAAGGACAACGTCCCAAAAAATAAAAAAAAATAAAAAGCAATGGGACAAGCCGTTGGATTTGAAGACAACTGATTTACTTTCTGATGATCTGGGATGGGACCGTGTAGGCGTGAAGAGTCCAATAAAACGGACCCCCGTCCAAAAACTATGATTTGATTGGCATCTCACAGCCACCCACCCCACGTCTGAGAGAGGTCGTTTTTGGCCTATTTGGGTCACGATCGTCTGCTCGAATGACCGTTGTAATTTCGGTGGTCTGCAGACCCGATTCTCTTTTGCATTTACGTGGCGTGGCAACATCTGACTCCGTCCACTATTGATGAAATCATGGCGCCCCCCAGGAAAGAGCTCCTCCCCGCAACATGAATAGGCGTCACATTGCTGAAGAAAAAATTCACAACTTTATGACAAAGTTCCATACTAATTGATCAAAAATTCAAGTTCTATATGTTCCCACAACCAAAAAAAAAAAAAAAAGGAAAAGAAAAGAAAAGAAAAGAAAATTCAAGTTCTAAGAACATGAAATTTTAATTTGGTAAATAGTTGCAGTTTATGGTCTTATCTTTTTTTTGTTTTGAACCTATAGTATTTCTTATTTGGAGTGGATTTGTGTGGTTGCCATCTATTTTCTTAACTCACATTCACAAAATTTATTAAATCTTTTTCTAAGAGATTATTAATTAAGAAGTCTCGAACTTGCGTGATGAATCAAATTGTCTAATAAGTGAGTTGGCCATTTTTTTACATATTTCATGCCAAGATGGACGCCAAATAAATTTGTGTCATAAAATCCATTACATTGCAAAATCTACATATATCGAGATATGTTGGAAAATAAGGGGACATCCTCAATATGGAACTTAGATTGTCATAATGTTTTATTTGGGTACATTGCAATCGTCCATTGCTGGAAAGAAAATGGAAAATTATTTTTTTTATTTTAAAATTTTATTTATTTATAATAATAAAAAACATAATTAATTCACATTTATTGTTTCCGTTATATATTTTACAAATTAGTTTAACTAACTTTTTTTTTAATCAAAATAAGAGAAATGTTTGTTTTACTCTCCTCTATAACTAAATATTGATTGGATGTGGTTCTTTTATAATTAACCCACGCATGGTGACAACGTATTGTTTCTTCGTTGTCAATTACAGCATAGACCCATGATAATGGAATATCGATGGAAAACCATCTTTTGCCAGAAAAAGGCCCCTCCTGAGGGAAGGCAAACGAATCAACATAGGATGATCCATGATTGAAGTGCAATGAAAAAGAAGAAAAGAAAAAAAAGAAAACAGAACCAAGCACGTAAAAAACACACAACATATAATAATCCTAATTATGTCACCACCGTGGTCCACTTCAACTTGAGAGGAACTTGGAACACCCATTTTTCTCCTTACTTGAGAGCACCTGTTCAACACACCCCCCAACTCCCTTCGTTTTGTCATTAATTTTTTACCTCCTTTTTTTATAAATTATTCTTCTAAGTTTCTTCTACGCCTGGATAATAGATAATTTGCTCATGTGCTCTCTCTCTTTTTTTTTAATCTTTTTTTTTTCATCCCAAAACAAAACAATTACACTGAGGGAAATTAGACAACAATCTAAAAATCATATTCTCTATCGTACTTGCACACACCTTTTGTAATTTTATAATAATTTATACCCCAAATATTGCTAACATGTCCCGACGTCGGTAGTTGCATCAGAGGCAGTTTTCATACATATAGGTATATTAATTAATTTTAACGGAACCCAAACTCAAACACCACTTTTAGTTTTAGTAAATTATAAATACAGTAATTTTCAGAGAGAGAGAGAGATATATATATATATATTTATTTATTTATTTATTTTGGACTGAAATCGAGCTCAATCGTCGTTCCAGTGTTAGTAAATTATAGATACAGTAGTTTTCAGACTTAAAAGGGGAGGAAAATCTCTTGCCCATATTGACAACCGGCGACTGGGCAAACCGGTGGACTTTTCGTCTAAAGAAACGTGTGAGAGACAGTGCGGAGAAAGGAAAAAAAAAAAAAAAAACCCTTATAAATCCCACTTGCCTTCGCATTCGGCTCTGAAATGTGCCTGCTCTGGTCCTCTCCCTCTCTCTTTCTCTCTTTCGCTAGTTAGTAAAGCCTCTCTCTCTCTCTCTCTGTCCTTGTCTCGCTAACTAGTAAAACCTCTCTCTCTTTCTTTCTTTCTCTCCCGTGATGGGAGTCGGTGACCGGCGATGATATAGACGTTGTCATTTGACTCCTCGCCGATTACTTCACGCAATGCATAGCTTTGGAGCTTAGCCTCGCTTTCTCTCTCTCTCTCTCTCTCTGTGAAGTTGAGTCTTTTCTCCGGCGGCCGGGAAAATTCTCCGGCGGTTTCGACAGAGAAGTAGCTTCTTCTTTAGTTCCTTTTCTTTATTTTTTTTCTTTTGGAATTTTATTTTTATTAGTTTCGGTTTCTTGAAGTTTTCTCTCTCTAAACTTTCTCTTCTTTGGCTTCCGTTTTCGTTGTCTCTCCGTTCTTTTTCTCTATTCCTCTTTTGATAATCTCCGATTCGTAAAAGTTTGAGCTAAAATAAGCTTAATTAGTTAATCTTGAAAAAATAAACGGAAATTTAATGTGAAGTAAAAAAAAAAAAGAAAAAGGGAAGGAAAAAGCGAGAGCTGTTTTTGATAGTATGTTGGATCTTAATCTGAATGTGGAATCGGTCGAGTCGAGTCAGAACTCGGACTCGGTGGCTTCGATGAACAAGAACCATCAGTTCCCCAATCCGGAAGGATCGGATACTTCCAATTCATCAATCGTCAATGCGGAAGCGTCCAGCAACGACGAGTCCTGCTCCACGCGCGGCTACGCCGGCGGTGGCGATGGTGACGGCAGCAACGGCAGTAATTTCCACACTAACATGTACACCTTCAGTTTCGAAATATTGAAAGTGGGTGGGAATGAGAAGGAAAACGAAAACGACGCCGTTGCGACGAAGGAGTTTTTTCCGCCGTCTTTGGGGCAAGGGTCTTCGAGGAACTGGATGGATCTCCCGTTTGAGGGGTCGCAAGGGATTGGTGGTGGAGGAGGAGAAGTGCGGGTGACGCAGCAAGCATCACAGCGGGTGAAGAAAAGCAGGAGGGGACCCAGGTCTAGGAGCTCGCAGTACAGAGGGGTCACGTTCTACAGGAGGACTGGGCGATGGGAATCTCATATTTGGTACTGCTTCTCCTCTTTTTCGCTGTTAAATTGAGTTTTATTTTTATATGGGGGGGGCGGGGGTGTGGTTTCTGCTTTGGTTTTTGATTGAGCGAAGTTTCCATTGTTTTTTGCTTAGTTGGTGTCAAAACATTTTGTTCAACTTGTATGTGATTGTTTGTATGGACCACGGATTGATTGAATTTATGCTGTGTTTGTTTGGTTGACTTATTGATTATGCGTATCATCAAATTTGAACTTAGTTTTCGTTGAAATGGATTTAGTGGGGAGGGAAGTATGTTTAGGGATGTAAATGATCTGTTTCTTTGATTGAATGTCCAGATTAATATGGTTTGATAATAATTATCTCTACCTTTTCTTTCGATGCAGGGATTGCGGGAAACAAGTCTATTTGGGTACGGAGGATGCGCGATGTATTTAGATGATTTTGCTTTTTTAGCGAGAGAAAATGTTTATTTCTCCATTTCCTGGTCTTCTATTTTTTGGTATAATTTAGCTGACTTTAATGTTGAATATATGTAGGTGGCTTTGACACTGCACATGCTGCCGCGAGGTAAGTATTGTAAATATCTAAAAAAATAAATAAATTGTTGGCTCTGTTTTTTGTCCTTTTTTGGTCTTTGGTGTTCTTTCTTGGGTTTTCCTTTTCTGTCTTGAATTTTACCTAATTCAGAATTTTTTTTTTCCCTTTAAATACAGAGCCTATGACCGAGCAGCTATAAAATTCCGGGGTGTTGATGCTGACATCAATTTCAACCTCAGCGATTATGAAGAGGATCTAAAGCAGGCATCGGTATGCAATTGCCTTCTGCTTAAGTAAATTCAATTTGATGCAACTGGCAGTTATAAACAAGTTCTTGCCTTATTTTAACCAATTGGCAGGTGAGGAATCTGACCAAGGAAGAATTTGTGCACATACTCCGCCGTCAGAGCACTGGTTTCTCTAGAGGGAGCTCAAAATATCGAGGGGTGACATTACATAAATGTGGCCGGTGGGAAGCAAGAATGGGACAACTTCTTGGCAAAAAGTGAGGAACCATTTTAAGGACTTAAGATTTCATTTACATTGTCATTTAGAATAGCTATAATATGTTTTAAGAGTTGTGGAGAACTGGTTTCAAAGTGAGAAAAAGAATTCTAAAGAAGCAATGACTGGTAATAGTGTTTCATCGTAGAGATTGCGATGCTTGCTGCAGGTATATTTATCTTGGGCTGTTCGACAGCGAAGCAGAAGCGGCAAGGTCCTAATGATCATGAATTACACTCTACTGATACTCAATTTATTACCCTGAATTCTCAACCTCAATAGCATTCCCTCATATGTCTCCCTTCTGATTTTTATTAAAATCAGGGCTTATGACAAGGCTGCTATCAAATTTAACGGAAGGGAGGCAGTGACCAACTTTGGGCCAGGCTCTTATGGAGGAGAGATGATACCTGAGGCTAGTAAGGAAGGTATAATTTGATTAGCATGCTGCTATTGCTTAATGATTGATATTCTTAATATTATTCTGTGCGGTAGCATAATTTGAATTTTGGATTGGGGTTTCTGATGCAGGCAGTGATCGCAGTCTTGATCTCAACTTGGGAATATCTCCTCCTTTTGACAATGGATCCAAGGAAAATGAGCATTGTCTACAATTCCACTCAAGCCCTTATGGTGTGCTCAATAGGAATTCAAGGG
This sequence comes from Bruguiera gymnorhiza, assembly GCA_020883675.1. NCBI lineage: Eukaryota > Viridiplantae > Streptophyta > Magnoliopsida > Malpighiales > Rhizophoraceae > Bruguiera > Bruguiera gymnorhiza. The sequence continues at coordinate 1,734,834 of JAIRCJ010001042.1, read as the reverse complement.
TAAAATCCGAGCTAATAATTTCTAATTGCCAATGGTTTTTTCTAGTATGTTATGGTTCTACACTAAGTTTTGGAGCTTTTTCTTGTTAAAAAAAATGACAATTAGAAAATTCTTTTTTTTTTTAATCTAGCCTTGATGGAACTTTAATACCATGTTTAGAATTTTCTTACTGAAAGGTGAATCTTATTGAAATTACCTGTTGGCAATTGCATTAAAAGTGAAAGGGGATTACTTGATTTCTTTCATTCTATTGTTCTCTATAAAGAAGCACATTATCCTATTTCATAATTGACAAAGGCATATATGTTCCCTATTATTTTGATTCTGCAGGTGGAGAACTCAATGGCTCCAATAGTGGGTGATTCGCCTTTCAAAAGGCTACTGAAGACATCTGATAACCCTATGTACTGCAACGGCATATACCCTGGTTTCTTTCCTAACGAGGTATATCACATCATTGCTTTGCTGTTAGCCTTAACTATCACCACCCATATAGCGATTAAAATTTGTCGACTTGCCATTTTGACCCGATATTGGCTACCGATCATGGATATATAACTTTGATCTTTTTATGTGAATGAAACTTGTCTTCTTTAAATTACCATGTAATAATTTGTAACTGGAGACATTCTTTGGGCAGGAAAGAGCAACAGAGAAGAAGATTGAATTTGGTTCTTCACAGGGACTCCCCAACTGTGCATGGCTGCAAATGCATGGTCAGGTCACTGCTACCCCAATGACATCGTTCTCTACTGCAGCATCATCAGGATTCTCATTTTTGGCGACTCCTCCATCCGCTGCCATTCCTCCATCAAAACCCGTCAACCAAGCAGCTCACAATCTCTGCTTTACTCCTGCACCCTTGGTCACTAATGCTTCCCAATTTTATTGCCCAATGAAGCCACTGCATTCTCCGCCGTAGCCTTTTCCTCCTCTTGTGCCGGAGGTAGGTAGGAGGAAGTGACAGCCGTGGTCTTAAAATTCATTCTCTGATCCAAGAATTGTTTTGAGAAAATACATGCGAATTACTCGTTTCTGACTCGTGGATAGACTATCAATGTATAAAAATACTAATCCCAAGCGTTTATCAAGAACCTACAACATTAGTTGAAGATGATTTGATATTTTGTTCTACGATCTATGGAACTACTCTTTTCTATAGTGCATTACAAGCGAAGCAATTTGTACAAATTTTTGGTTGCTAAGAAGCTATTGTTGTTTTCCGATGCTTTATTAGCACTCCAATAATCTTCCCGCACAGAAATTGAAAAACCAATACTCCCTTTCAAGAAAAGGAAATATAAAACTGGGAAAGGATCCCATATCATGTGATCTCTGGACCGTGGTCAATCTGAAACGGGTCCCACAATCCTCAGACTATGAGCAGATGATAGTACAATACCTCATAGCACGACAAGCATCTGCTCCACTACACTACTGCTGGCAATAAAAATGCGCTTACCACTGCCAAAAATGGGATATGTTTACTTGCTTTACAAATAAAACATTGAACATAATTTTATAAATTTAAATGAATAGAATAAATTTTTTTGTTATGTATAAAAATTGTTCTATGTTGTATAAAATATTTTGAATATATATATATATATATATTAATTATTATTTTTATTTTTTGGTGTCCACTTTAAGCTACAAAATTTTATGTCCAAGAATTTTCTATAAACATATATGCTTCCATTACTCTGGCAACAAAAAGTGTGGGTATGTAGGAAGTAGTACGAAAAGGGGAAGAGTCCACTTACATAGCCAACTTTGTAGAATTTATAAATGTAGTCATTAACTATCGAAAAAACTCCAAATGTGGTTGCAGAGTTTTGTTGTCTAAGAGTGCTTTCAGTGTCTACATGCCATCCCTGCGTGATAAATATAAGAACTACTAAAAGGTCCACTGACTCACATTAGGGTTTTATTTTATTTTATAATAAAGTTACTGAGACTAATCGACAAATTAATAGATTGTGAGTTACACTGACAAAATTCACAAAACTTTGACCAACCTTGAATTTATATCATACCAAAATGCACGGGACATTTTTCAGTGATTCCATATAAAACACGATGCTTTCTTTACCAGTGGGGGGAACCAAGTCGAGAAAAAAGCTGTTCCCCATTCTTCCTGAATGTGAAATCACCTTTTCCCATTTAAACACCCATTAGAAAAAGAAACAGAATAAGAATTTTAGTGTCCCTTGGCTTTCTTCCATGCCTGACGGACTAAGTTCTAGATTGTAATTGTCACTGTGTGCCTCTTTTTTTATTGTGGGGGTGGGGGGTGGGAAGCAGCATGATTTAGATATGTACAGAGGATAATTCCCACTAACACCATCGATTTATATTGGTGATTATTTTTCCAATCTATATTAATTGAAACACTTTAAAAAAGAAAAAACATTTGGTACATCGATAACTTATCGACCTCATTAAATATTTCTATTTTGCCTATATCAACGGTTATGGCACCCGCGGGTGACGTAGTATGGTCACCAATTGCAAAGTGAGAAAAATTTTATTTACTTATATATATATATTGTTTTCCCTTTTTGTCGGTCGGTGACCAATTAATCAAAACGTAGAGAAAAAAGTCTGGAAGTTGATTGGTGGCAAGGGAGCAGCCACGTTACTTGCAATGACAAAGCACTATTTTGTTCACATAATCTCCAAAGCAGCCATGAATCTCATGATGTTGCTGGACCACGTCGGATCAGTCACAGTTCCACCGCCCACTGCTTGCCCGTAACTGGCCAACCGGCACTTGCCGGTTCTCTTGCTCGAGCGAGCTAGTAACCTATTTAATGTTTCATGCTAACAATTTTGTCTGAAATAAATAAAATAAATAAATAAATGTGTATATATATATATGCTAACATCATAAATGTTAAATTTGGATTCATCAGTCCCAAATCCTGTTTAACACTAAGTAATTGAAGTTTACGTATTTATCTTAGATATTTCAAGACCTCGATATAGGAACATCTTAGATAGAATTCTTAAATATTATAAATAGAATACAATTTTAAAAATAATATATTAAAATAAATTTGGTTATAAATTATAGATAGTGTATGACATTGATAGTGTTGATAGATTGGTCAGCTGATAATAATTGTATACTTATTTTTAATAAATATTATGAAGAAAAAAAAAAAGACAATCACTAAAGAGAACAAATAATGAGAAATTAAAAATAAAGTATAAATTATCTGCGGCTAGTGTATGTAAAAGAGGAATATATTTCAAAAATATTTTAGTTAATTATTAATATTAGATACACTAGTCTTAACGCAAATTTATCAAATTTTATAACTACTCAATATGTCATTCTATGTACTTCTTCTATACAGTATAGAAGAAAAACTGAATCAAAACCGACGACGTCGTTCCCTATAAAAGGTCGTCTTCTAAATCTTGGCTTTTTTTTTTTTTTGTTTTTTTCTTTTCTTTTCCTTTTATTCCGACACTCAGCTTGAGATGTCTCATATCTGGAGCGATTCTATGATCATCGAGTCAAATCTTAATAGTCTATTTTTTGTTCATTACGACAGCTTGATATCAGACATTAAAGTTGATGTTATGATAACCGTCGTTTTTACTGCTAACGTGGCCACAGTGGTTGTTAGGTTGTCTCTTCTCAAACCCAAGAGCCGTCGGCCACCTCTTTGCGGTGCCATCCCATGAAAGCAGCCCTGCTTTCGTCTCTCTGACCCATCGCTCAGTCGCCTTCTTTACTCTTTTGTGAAGGGGTCCCACTTAAGTTTTGTAAGTGTAGTTAGCCTTGGAGCTACCTGGGAGGTGGGGGTGACACCGGGGCTTTATGTTGGTGGTAGGGTCTGTTACTCCTTTTTGGGTCAGTGATGGGTATCTGTGTTGGCAATCTTAAAAAATAACATTTTCATATGTGGTACCGAGTGAGACACAAACTCAGTTGGTGGGGAAGTTATGAATATGTGTTTGGACTTGTTTGCCTGCAACTTTGTCTTTGCTCTTTCTGGTTATATGTATAAACATAACGAGTAAGGTCCACCCCCCTCAAAAGTCCCAACAAACCCATTAGCTCTCTCTTTAGATGCCATGGATATGATAATTGCTGGCAGTGTTCTCTTTTAATGAGACCAAAAGCTATACATCAATAGGGTAATTATAGTATCTCTATGTAAACGTGAATCACAAGGCTACCTGATTTAACGCAAAATGGAAGTGTTACAATGTCGAGATGATATTAGATAAAATGAATCTAAACTTTTGATATCACTTAAATTATTAAAGGTAACCACTTTAAAGAATTTTTAAAATTTACTAGAAAAAACAATGATTCTAAAAAGATATAATATATTTAGAAAAAATAATAATTCTAAACAAATATAATATATTAAAATTTTGGTATAATAAATACTCAACTTTTACACTTTTATATATATATATATATAAGTAAAATTATTTAACTAATTAAAAATAGTTTAACTTAAATAAATTAATAATTAATAATTAATTAGGAGAATAATTTAACTAAATAAAAATAATTTTTAAATAATTTACACACTTCCTAAATAATTTAGTTAAAATTTTTAATTAAAATAAAATATTATAAAATAAATAAATAAATAAATTATAAACTAAAAATGACAATATAAAATATAAGATAATATATAATAATTTTAGTAATGTGTCTTCCGTCAAACTACTTTATTCAAAAGAAATTTGCACTCAAGTTAGAAACTAATGCCTTCCATGTTGCAAGAAGTACAATCTTCTTCGCTTATACTTATTTCTAAATGAATCTTCCTTATACCAATAAAGTTAAATTTTTTAGTCACAATATAATCAATAAAATTAATAAGATTTTGAGATTTATAACTTATGAGCTTATTCTTAAGTTAGTAGAATTTATTGATCACTTGGTGCTCATGATTAAAATTTTCACTAGTAGGTAATTAATCAACTTGTTCAACTATATTATCGTTAATAATCAATATTTTTTCTTTTTTTTATTAATCTTTATTTCATCAAAAGTTGGTAATTAACACACAATTTCACTATAGGGCTCTTTAATTTTTAAATTTAGGTTTACAATTTCAATTGGATTAAAATAAAAATTAAACTATATTTTAATTTATTTTAAAATTTTATCAAATTTATCATCATCATAAAATTTAATTGTTAATAAATTTCTCATATAAATCTATGATTAAATCTTTAACTTGCCAAATTTTAATTGATAATATTGAATATAGTTTTATAAATTAATTGTATTATTTTGAAGTTTCGATTATGAAAAAATTCATTTTCTCCTCTTTATAAATATCATTATATTCGAAATAGACTTCAAATTTTGCTAATAGCCTCATAAAATTTTTAACAAAAAAAATATCTGTAAAAAATTGAAATATCTTTGGAATTAAAAATGTATTTACAAACAAATTAACTATAAGTATAAGTAATATTTTCAGTATCAGATCTATTATATTTATAATAATGTAAAATTACTCTAAATAGAGTTTTTTCTTCATGATTTTCGTTGTTAAAAAAGTTACTTTGAATTTCATAAAATGACATTAACCTAAGTCAAATATACTTTAATACTAACTAATATAAGATAAAAATATAAAAATGTTGTAATGATATCAAATGAAATAAATCTAAATCAATACTCAATTAAATATTTAATTTTTTTAAATACATCAAAAAAATAAATCTTAAAAAAATAAAATATATCAAAATTTTAATATAATAAAATACTTATAATTTAATTCTTACACTTGTATATCTACTTATATGTAAAATTATTTAACTAATTAAAAATATTATAATTTAAATTAAAAACTAATTAATAAATAATCAAGAGAATAATTTAATTTAAAAAATAAAAATAATTTTAAAATAGTTTATAAAACTCTTAAATAATTTAATTAACATTTTTAATTAAATTAAAATATTATAAAATAAGTAAATAAATTATAAAATAATAATTATAATATAATTTATAAAATGATAAAATATAATTTCAGTACTTATTTTATATCATGATCTCAACAATTTTTTATTATTGATTTTGAGTAAATATCTTCGTTGATCTTCGTTGATTTTTTATAAAAGGGGGTATGACACTCTCTTCCCATCTCCAGCTTTTTCTTCTTTTTTTTTAAATATTTTTAGTAAATTAAGCTGTCTGGTTCAAGTGGATAGTTGTGCCTGAAAGAAGGTTACTTAGTTAGAAGCTTGTTGGATTTAGGAGTTTCCATGTTTGACTCAGGATGAGCCTGCGATGTGCATTTTTTATGGAGTGGGAGCTGGGGGTATAAATTAACATACAAAAATAGGGGGCCTAGAAAGAAGAATATATATATATATTTGAAGGGGACTTGGAGATGGGGATCCCATCAACCTCCTCCAACAACTGTGGAACTAGATATAAGAAATCACACATTACCTTGTAATTACTAACACAACCCCGAAGCATGAAAAAGTAATAGAGGAAGGATAAATACATATGCTTTATAGTTTCTCTAAGAAACTATTAAGCCTCTTATAATGACATAGTCATGGTGGATGTTATCATTAGATCTCCTTGTTTCTTCAAAGAAAAAAAAAACGTAATTATGGATTTATTTGATAAGGCTGAGAAATTTCTATTTTGGATTCTATGAAATCTTCACCATTATAACTGTTTAAGAGGCGTAAAATGGTCTTGTTATGAACTATTGCTGTGACTATAGTGACGAAGGAGCTAATACTCGAGAACCTCTTTTTTTTTTTTTTTGGGTCAATAATACTCGAGAAATTCTGATCAGCCCATCAATGCATCATGTTCGATTTGGGCCTTGGCATTCGGCAGCATCTGGATAGTAGCAGGCTGACTTGTTCGCGTTTGCTTTTTTCCGTTCAACTTTCTTTCTTTCTTTTTTTTATTCTTTTTTTTTTTCCTCAGATGGCAATGCTAACAACAAGTGTATATTTGACAAAGAAAATTGCTTGGTTCACAGCCCACTATTGGATCCAAAGACAATCGCTAAGAGATGTTGTATAGATCAGATGTGAACTCGTGCACATTTTAATGCATGCTGTAATCTGGACCAAGAATTATATAATAAAAATATATTTTTTTAATTTTTATAAATCACATTTTTCCCTTCATAAGATTATGTTAAATTTTTAATTACTGAGTGTTACTTGAGGAATTGTTGAACTATTTTTAAGTTTCTTTCAACTACAGCATTGCCATAGAATGGGCTTCAAATTGGGCTTGGACACCCCATTTAGACCCAACCAAGCAAGGAAGTCCAAACCTAGAGCAAGCCGAGCATGGTATTTGCAGTCCGAGGCTACTAACTAGTCGAGAGAGATTAGATGCTATTTACTTCCCAGGAATGCTTCATCGACATACAGTGTTTTCATTGCAAATGAAGCAAGAGGCTCAGAGTTTTATAGACCTTTCCACCTATTGTTCTCTTCAGAAGAAGCAAAGACAAGGTGTCCGCACTTTGCTCTCAGATATTTGACAACAGCCTCTTTCCATCAGACACTACACTATTTGTTGTAAGAAAAGAAACTCGAAATGAAAACGTTACTTTATCATCTTCCAGAGGAAAATAAGTTCCATCCAATAATAATATTATCGTCACTTTAAAATTTTTTATCTAAACTTCGATTTCCAAGTCACCTTAAGACACATTTGGATAGATATAATTTCCCTAAAAAGTCATCGACCGGGTAACATATCCTTAGATTCGACGAGATTTGAACTTTTAGCACCGTTTATAGTGGCCTAAAACAGTAAATATTTCAGAATGAAATTAATTGATTCCGATAAACGAATTTTACTTTTCCGTACAGTCATCACATAATACACCGTATTCAAAGAGGAAGGAAAACACCAATACTGTAACAAAGAGATTCCTGTTGTGTACGGATAGCCTTCTCGACCTCTCTCTCGCATGTAGCAAGCGAACTGAAAAGGGTTGGCAAAACTCAGGGTTGCTTTGCAGTCTTGAAGCTATTGACAGGGAGACAAGGGGAACATTATAATGAAAACCGAGCATGTAATTGTATAGCAGCTATTGGCAAATAACTCGCTGTGGCCGCAGACTATTCCCATCTAGGATATGTTCACATTAATTGCAGAGGCACTATACAACACAGAAGAAGAGGGAAAATGGTCCAAACTTCATCTATTCTGCTGTGAGTAGCAGACAATTTTTACTCATTCTGCTAGTAAAAAGGAGCAAAACAATTAGACTCTCAGGAAGATTTAACAGGCCACATCCATAATTTACAGCGTCTCGTGATGCGGTCTTCATAACACACGAAGATTGCAGCTTTACTTCACCTGTAACCATAAGACAAAAGGTCAACCCACACGTGCAAAGCATATATTCTCCTAAGCATTATGATGCATGTGTGTGTGTGTGTGCATGCGCACGTGCGCATGAGTTCAGATCTCTTAGGATTGAAACAAGTTTACTGTAACCATCCAGAAAGCTACAGAATGCGCTCTGTACAGTTTAATTGTGCGCAGGAATATACGCAAGGCTTGACAGTGCAAATTGCCGTAAGTTGTGAAACTTGAAATTTTAAGGGCTGTTTGAAAGTTGAACGTACAAAAGTAAAATAACTGAGAGAAAGAATGAAAAAAGAAGCAGAAGACAATCCCATAGCATAAGAAATTATAACTTAGCCATTACCTGCTGCCTTTGGGACCCCAATCTTCAGGAGTTTGATCCAAAATCAGGCTGCCCAACGAGATCAGTTATCAGTCAGTCCAATCCTTCAGTATAATGACCATCTAATTGCAAAGATCCTCCCTCCTTTAGCACTTGCTAGTCAAAGAACAAACATTTTCCCAACAAGATTCACATCTCAAATGTTCTGTTATACAAGTCCCCAGAAGTGGGCATCCGAAACTTTGAATCTTCATAGCCAGTGGCATAGAACTTGTTATAACCCAGCCTCTCATTCCTAAGTAGCTCTGCCATTGCAACATTATTTCCACCCTGGACCTCATTCCAGCTATCCCAGTGCCCATTTGAAGTAAGCCCATTCCTAGACAGTTGTGCAAATGGGGCCATATTACTTACTTGCGATTGATCAATAAGCCTCGAAGGAATTCCATAAGGGCTACTGAGAGAGGAATAACCATCTCCAACGTCCGTGTATCTTAGGTTCTGGGGAGAGGAGAGAGATCTTTGCATCAATAGTTGAATTCTGGCCTCATTCTCAAAGGCACTTAAATGATGTGGGAAATTTGATCTCCTGTCTAAGCCTGGACTGTTAAGCCTGCCTTGAAGTCTTCCTTTGCCAACAGCCAAAATTGCAGGATCCATGAATTCGATGTCTGCAGTGCTGCCAACATTTCCTGGTGGAGGCACCTGATATGGATTTCTTACCAAGGATGAAGAGTCTAGCAAATGACCCCCTACAAAATAGAAATGTGCAAATAAATATAAACCGTAGTAAGAACCGTGTTCAATTATCTGAAAATACAAATACGATAACTAACCAGATATAGGATCAAAAGTCTGGTCCATTCTCTCATGGGAAGAAAAGCCTGGTGGTGGTACTCTGTTAAGTGCAGAGAATCCAGGTGGCGCAGAAACTTGAGTTCTGGAAACTGGTGACGATACAAGAAAATATCAGCTTAATTACCAAACACAGACACCCACTTGTTGCAATACAGAAATATACTGCAAATCATCAATTACTTGGAATGTGATGTGATTTCATGCAGAGAGATACCCAGACACTGTCAACTTGAATCAAGTAGTCACACATGTGCATGGAGTTATGGGCAATTCACAAATAACAGAAGTAACAAATTTTCTCAATCATCAAGTTCCCTGAGCATAATGCATGAAACCCTCAGAGGAGAAACACATCCACCTCTCAAAGAAGGATCAGAGAAATAAAAATTAGCAGTGCATAATTTAAGAGAAAGGTACCCTCTAAACACACATGGAACTGCAAACAATGATGGGATAAGATGTAAGAACACCCACCAGAAGACTTGTTAGAAGTAAAAACTGAGGCACCACTGGTCAAAATTTCAGGTTCCTCAAAATTTCTTGGGAGGAAACCATTACCCATCCCAAGCTTCTCCATATATGAATTTCTGCTCGCGACCAATTCCTGCCTAAAAGAGTGGCTCCTTGGCAAATGCCCCAAGACACCAAATGATGAATCAATGTCAAATTCTTGATTTCTTGCCTCCTCCTGTCTTGCAAATGAGAACCTGGATTGACTGCTATTTTGAGCTTTCCAGGAATTTGAAATTCGAAGAGTAGTAGGCTGCTTATCATTTTCACCCAACAACTTTGACAAATTCTGAGGTGAAGTTAAAGATTCATCCCATGCATCAAGGTCCAAAGATAATATGTTTGAAATTATGCTGCTTTCACCAGCATCCATAGGAGAGATGCTGCCAACATCACTCTGTAATCTTCCAATGTCCCTTCCTTCTAATTTACTCGCTGGCAAAAAGGATCTCTCTGTTGTCCTCTCTGATCTTGCAGAACAGCTGAACATCTCAGGGTATCCATTAGATCTTACAGAATTGCTAGATGAATGTAGAAGAGAATGCTCACCACTTCTATTATCTAGGTATAGAGGGTCAACATTTAAGTTGACACTGCTAAATGTGTCACTGTGTTGTGAAGAATGAGACCTAGAATGACTTGAAAAAGGTAGTGAATTAACTAAATTTGGCAGAAAACTAGTACGAGTCACAACTTCAGGGTCCTTCAGTCTCTGATTATCAAATGATATTATATCGTCAACTTCAGAAACAGATTTAGAAAATGTCTGATTTTGTGGATCTGTTTGTCGATCGAACTGCTCATTTGGAACACAAGCCCCATTTACAGATGGAGAAGAACTTTCAGTTGCTTGTAATGAAAATTGTTCTTTATATTGATCAGAAAAGGGTTGCTGTATGCCTCGATCCCTAGGTGATTTCTCCATAGAAAAATCAGATGGTGAACTATTAGTTCTAACCAAACCAGAGATTTCACTTCTCACATTAGTGTCAATCCTAATGGATGACATATCAGAACATAATTTCTCAATCTTCCCATCAGTTTGAGCAGTCCCTTCTTTTTCAGGACAACTGGATTGTGCGCTATGCAGAACCAAGTTTGTCATACTAGGACTTGCTTTAGTGCCCGAGTCATTCTTAGAAGAAGGGTTACTCAAACTCAACTCAGTGGTAGCAGCAATACTCTTAGCTGGTTTTTCTGGTATAGTAGCTAGACAATCTGCATTAACATCCTGTTTTGCAGATTTCTGTGAATCCAGTTTACTTTTTCCATTTGTAATCTCACATTCTTCATCCCAAGTCAACTTCATCCCCACATCACTGTGTAATATAGAAGTCTGACTTGTGTTTGAAACTGCTGTTGAGAATGCTAATGCACCACTAACTGCATCTGTTTTAGTCTTTGAGGACCCATTTGCACAAGTTGAACGTCCAACTAATAGCTGGTTTGAAGCACGCATCCCCCTGGCATGTTTTACTTATTTTAGGACTAACAGCCAAATTCAAAAATAAAATTATGCACAAGTAAGTAGCATACCATGAGGCTGCAGCAGGAAGTGCAATAGATCTACCAGAGCTTCCATTTGGAGGTGAACCTTTGCTTGAACTAATTATGCTCTAAAAAATAGATAAATCCAAATGCAAACATATTTCAGACTTGGGTATACATCTATATGTCAACTTTGCCTCAATTGTGACCATGCATACATATTATTTCACCATCCAATTTTCATTTTTTTTATAGCATAACCAAAAAACAGTTCCATTATAACTTGACCCAACAAAGGAAAAAACTCACATTTGAAGTATTCTTGATGATGGGTTTTGCCACAGAAAGAGAACTATTGTTGCCAGAATCATTTACAGGGGGAGGCAATGTATTCCCAGACTTCCTCAGCATATTACTTGTTGAAGCAGTAATTTGTTGAACTCTGCTCCTTTAACATGATAAATAATCTTCCAATTAAAAAATCAAATAATTCCAAGAAACCATATGCTAAAGAAGCACATTATAGGCATCCCAAAACAGAAAAAACCAAATATATGAAAAAAAGATAAATATACAAATGCCAAAGCACAATTAGCATGCAGATTTAAGCTCCATTGGCTGCAGTTCAACTGATTGCATAGAGTAATAAAAATAAATGATTTTGTTTCAAACCAAAGTTTAAAGAAAAAAAAAAAAAACTCCACTGATTTCAAGCTTTAACTTCAATCAACTTTCTACATTCTTATCCTCCTATATTGTCGTTTCTCATGGAAGGAGAGATGAGCACATACAATGATAAGATAACACAGAGTAAGAATAGGGAAATAGACAGTGAAGAGATCACAACTTCATTCTACGACTTTCTACTTTTTCAGGCAGGAGTCAAGGACACTAAAAATAACAAGAATTAAAGAGTTGGACTATGGATCAAGAAAATGGACATCAGAAAACATGAAATATCTCTGCATAAACAAGGCCACTACACTTTTGGGAAAAAGAGGCACCAACAGATTTGACTATACCTTGTATATGCTGAAATTATCTCATCTTTAGTAAAACTATCTTCTTGAGAACCAATCTCGTGCAAGTATAGACAATCAGGGTTGGTGCAAGGCTGGATACAACAGAAGTTTGTTCCTGGTTATTTGAGTTCTTCAATCATTATGAATAAATGCTAAAAGTATTGAATTAGTAGGCATACCACATTTCTCAACCATGCATGACAATACTTTGTAGTTCCAAAGCATGCCCTGAAATTGTGCAAATCCTCAGCATTGCAAAAGACACATCTACAAAAGAAAGTGTTATTCAAATACAAAATGCACATACTTCAAAGATCTACCATCCAAGACAAACCCATGTACAGACTGAATACAACGAATGGCTTCTTCCTCCCTCGAGTAAGTTATATACCTACAAGCACCCCAAAGAAAAGAGAACATTGAAAACATCAATGGTATGCCAACAACTGTAAACGACAAGGATACACAGAGACAAAAACAAAACAGTGCTTTTGTTGTCCACAAAAAGGCCACAAGAAGATCCAGCTCCAAACTAGTTAATGGAGAAAGATGTATAAATTAAGCCTTAGAGAATCAAAATGTTGTTGTTGATGATGAAAAACTGTTAAATCAAAAGTATATTTGAAACCGACAACCAGACATGAAAAAGCACTTACACACTACAAGTATTGTTTGGAAATTGTTGAATGACACCAGCTGCAGTTCTTGACATAGAAACTTTTAGGACCTTTCCATATTGACCAAAGAACTCTCTGCGCTGCAGCAACTGCTCAAAAAATAGATAAATCACTTTAAATCTAGTGATTTAGAGAGAAAGAAAGGAGTAGAGAATGAAGAAGAGACATTACATCTTCATCTGCAAGATTAAGAGGCAGACCCACTATGTATACAAGGTTCCGTTGAATCACCCGCACACTGCTGAGCTGCTTCCTTCCTTCAGATGGTTTTGTCTTTGCCTTCTGAGACTTCTTCCTCTCCATGCTGATTTCAGCTACCAATCTGAGAAAGAAGGTTAATGGGAAAAAGGGAATGAGTAACAGTAGTTGGTGACACAATAAGAAGACACAGTAACAACCTCTCGCAGTTTGAGGCCATCCCCACTATCTTCTGCTTATCATACGGAGTGCGACATGCTGGACACCGTCCCTCACTATCATCCTTCTCAGCCATGTCCATTATGTGATGCCAACACCAAACACATATCTGTAATGGAACAGATACAGATATATGGCTAAGGAATCATACAGATAAAAATTAACCCAGTTTTCCAAAATGACAGGAATAACCAAAAATCACTGCCTAATCAGAAGGTTATAATTCTGCTTCACAAGGACATGACAACCTCTTCCTGAAGATAAGAAGAAAGAAAGGTGCTTAATAACATGCCCAATTTTCATCCAAAAGTAAGACCCTGATTTGCCAATAAAGCCACAAGGTTTATGACAGAAAATCATTTTTTTTTCTTCTTACACGTCCATGTATATAAGGCTAAATGGAAGGAGACATTTAAGTGGGCAAATATGAAAGTTACGTTTAGATACATAGAGATGATGTCAAAGATATAGAAGACTTGCACACAATGCAATAATCTAGGAAGCTTCCAAATAGCAAAATATTGTTATAAAAAATGGTTTTTCAAACTATGAATATGAAAATAAAAGAAAACACATCCAATCCAAAACAGTTAAGAAGAAAGAAATTTAATAAATGTCATTTGTCCCAGCTCAAACGATCAGCACCACAAACCTCGTAGCCACACTTGCAAGGCTTCAGTTGCTGATCAGTCAAGTCCATCTCCTCAGCACAGAGTGGGCAGGTCTTTTCTCCTTCGTCACTCATGGTTGCCCTGAAGTCAAAATTACCGAGACACTCTTCATACAAAGCTATAGGTCCATCAGAAAGAACAAAGAGACAGAGAAAATAATAGTCAACTGACTCTTACAAAAATCCAATACGAGTAAATTTAAGTCTATCATGCACCTTAGAAGCTAAAACAATAACGATTTTTAGCATATTCACTTCACTTTTCATGCGCAATTTAAAACAGCAAAATTCAATAAAAATCCGCCACATCCCACATCTGCATTACATCATTTACAATCAACAGCAACAATTAACATGTCATACTAAAAATACAAAAAAAAAAAAACAACCTAGAAAAATCCCAATCTAATCTAAGTCAAAGCTCAGAAATCAGCCACTAAAAACACCATTCACTCACAAAAGTCATCAATTCCACATCCAAAGTCCCCCAAACCCCTTGAACCAAATCGATTAAACACCGTCGCAGCTAAATCCAGCGACAAAATGATGAAAACAACAGAAATTGTACCACCAAAAAATCCCTAAAAATGACCAAAAAAAAACAAAAAGAAAAGAAAACCTAATCGAAATCGGCCAACGGAAAGTAATCGGAAAAGGACAAATCATCATATAAAAGAAAATGTAAACATTTCCAATATTTGCACAAATAGGAGTACCGAAGCAAATCGGGGATCCCGAAAATAACCACGAGATCGAGAGGCAAAATTGCAAGATAAGCGATTCTTAGGCCAGAAACTTACAGCTTAGAGATCGAGGAAGAGAAAGAGAGATAAAGCTAGAGAGAGAATCTGTGACGATGAGATTGAGAGAGAAGCGGAGCACAAGAGCCAGCCAGAGGAGAGAGAGAGAGAGAAAGGGGCAGAGCAACCTACAAGAGAGGCCTTTTAAAAGGGTAAAATCGAGAGAGAAAGAGAGAAGGTATTTTGTTTTGGGGGCTTTTTTGGTTTTTCACCATCTGTCTTCTGTTTTTTTCTGCTTCTCTATTTTTTCCCCCTCTCCGCGTCGCTGTCATTTAAATATCGCCCTCTCAACCCTTTCGCCCTTGGATTTTCCCTTATTTACCTATATTTGCCCTTTGTTTCCTGTTTTGTAAGGGACTTCCGTCCGGCTCAGCCTGCCTCCCGGCCCCCCCCAACGTTTCCATTAGGTGCCGCGTTTTGGAAGATTTGTGTATCCGACGGCCAGTGTGAGTCGATTTTGTTTTTAGCTGCAGACTTAGGGTGTGGGTCCAATCATTAAAAGTGGGGTCAAGGTCGAAGTTTGATTTTAATTCTTAAGACCACGTGTTTTGTATTTTGCATCAGATGGCTGAGATTAGTTGGCGCGGTCCTCATTTTCGTCCATACATAGGTTGATACGCTTCACATATTTATTTATGAAATTTCGCACAGAAATTTCCCAAACAATAATGAAACATAAATCCTTGGGGATTCCGTCCATAGTTGTAAGAGATATTTTAGGGATAATCACACGCACCCTAATCTACATAATTTAGATTGCGATGCAGCGTTTAAAATTCAGTCTCTTAACACAGAAACGGAGCAAAATCTCATTGTATTTAAATAATAGGGTTTTTTATATAAAAATTAAATAAAAATATCAATAAATAACTCTTATTTATAATTTATAAATTATTTTTTATGTGTTAAAAAAATCCTACATAAATTTTTTTTATTTGTTAAAAAAGATTTACATACTTTTTCTAATACCATTTGACTAGAATTTTTAATAATAAAGTTCAAATAATTTTGTATTCTATTATTTTAATGTAATTCTCTCTAACTCCACTAAAATCATGTCAACGAAAGTAGCAAAATTTTTGAAAGTGCATGATTTTCATATTTAAGTAGAGTCCAGTTACGTCTTCCAGCTAATTGCTATAAATAAAATGCCTTTTGGGTTTGAAAATATAGTTATCTTAGATAACTCTAGAGGAAATTAAAAATTAGGTGTTAAAACATGTCAAATTTTGCTAACAAATGATACAAAATAAGTTTTATATAACATATAATTTATACTCGAGTGACGATTTACAATATGATAATTTTACAAGTTTCGATACTTATTAATGGGATGAAACATGTGTTTTAGTTTGAAACTTTGAGTTGACAAAATTTATAATTTATCGCCAACTCTTTAATTTAGAACTAAAATCTAATATTCTTAACATTTTTTCCCCCAAAAAAAGAGTTATTGCACCTCAAAACATGCCATATTAGAGTTGACAAAACACTGGTAACTATAACCAGAAATGGATTACATGTGAGCGAGAGAACGCAAAGAACAAGGACTACTGAAGAGTTTTCAAGCTTAAAGTTATACTCCAGACATGCGAAGTTACGATGCAATCATCCAAGCTGGACTCAATTGCATTTGAGTCGTTAATTAACGCGTCAAAACTGGTACTATTGCCCTAATCTTGCACTCCTTGCCAAGTTCGGCAATGACTCAGACATTTATTGCAGCTCATAATTGATCAGACGTTTGGCAATTACCTTTGGTGATTCTTCGATTTGTTCCCAACCCAACATTGATTCAGATGAACAGGGCTACCGTACAAAAAATGAAGAAGACACAATCAATTCAATAAAAAAGAAAAAAGAAAAAAGGACAAGACGAGAGAAACTGTTTTGGGTGAGAGAGAGAGAGAGAGAGGATTCGAGAACCAGATGACATGGCCTGGTAGGCAAAATTGTGATGAACCAAGGGGACGGCATTATTCTTTTATTGCACATGGTTAGTGGGGTATAACTGTTCATGACACGAAATCGTGCGAATATACTGATGTTCGAAAAGAAAGCTTATGAATGAACATACAAGTAATAAAAATGTAAATTAATTATATTTTATTTAATTTTATAAATAAATAAAATTAAATATAAAAAAAGTTTATTATGTTTTTATATTTATCATATTATTTAATAAATATTATTATATAATAATATTCGTTAATTCCCCCCCCCCACTCTATGCAAGAAATAGAAAAAGTTGAGGACAGGAAGATCTATGTTAACTTAAAGTTATGAAACTATTTATGTAAAGACATGTTTATTGTGTAAATTTCAGTTTTTGCTGTTACATACTCTATACCAATTCCGGACAAAAACGGCCCACAAACAATTTCACCAGCACTAGTAGTGACATGTATCTTCCACCGACACAAAGACGCACCATTAGTCGGGCGAAAAAGAATGGGCGGTTGAGACCTCAACCCAAAAAAAAAAGATGTCACCTAATTGAAAGAATGTTGATGCAATCGTAACATGGGCCACGGCGGCAAAGGTTAGGCACTCGCGTTATATGCTCCGAACAGCCTCAAAGCAGCATTTGGAGACTGCTTTCTGTCCTTTGAATAGAGAGAATTTCCAGTATAGTCGTTCTAATACAAGTCTTTGAGATATGAACACGAGTTATCAATTGTAAATATAAAAAAATTATCTCTTTCCTTCACTTGCTAATCGAATTGCCCAAAACGCCAAGTCTGTGATTGCTCTTTTGTTATTTCTCATTCCGAGCAATGTTGAACGCTTTTTTTTTTTTTTTCCTTATCCTTGGCGAAAGGTGTACATTTTACTGGGACCCCCCATCTCACTTCCTAATAAATAAGGGTAACTAATTTTATCCCCCTTTCGTTATAATGTAATAATTAAAAAATTTTATTCAAATCATATAATTATAAATTTAAAATTTTATCAGAATATTTTAATAAGACAAAATGTGTATTTAATTTTACATAATTTTAAAAATCACTAATGAATAAATGAGTGTCCATCTATCAATTTAATATTAAAAAATTAACTCATTTTATATTGTCATCAAAGTAATTTTTTATAACAAAACTATAAGGCATCAGTCT
The DNA here is from genome assembly GCA_020883675.1 of Bruguiera gymnorhiza. Classification (NCBI taxonomy): domain Eukaryota; kingdom Viridiplantae; phylum Streptophyta; class Magnoliopsida; order Malpighiales; family Rhizophoraceae; genus Bruguiera; species Bruguiera gymnorhiza. Next base: position 1,716,601 of record JAIRCJ010001042.1, on the reverse strand, counting down.
TTCTTTTTCATTTTACTTAAAAAGAAAAGGATAACCAGCTTTCCCAGAGTAAGGGATTTGCTGCTTCCTGGTCAGGACAACATTCCATTCATACTAATAATCAAATCGTCCGCCTATTTTTCTAATCTCCTTTCCTTTCATTCAGAAGATTGTTGGCTTTGATCAATCCAGTTCCACCAAAAATCAGAAAGATATCCATTGATTTCCCATCTGTAGTCTCTGTCTCAGTCGCGATGGATAGCAGGGGCGCATCACGGGGTCAATTACAGTCTACTCCCCTTGAGTATTATATATGTATATTATTTTATATTGAAGTGTCTTATGTTCGATATTGAGGTTTGTTATTTATTTTTGAAAATTATTTATATTATATATATTTTTTTTTTACTCCCTTAAAAAAATTGTTCTGATCTGTTCTGATAGAGGGAAACTGCCTTCAAGCCTGTCAGTCCCTTGAGACTAGTGTTGAGGCAGCCAAATTGAGGCACATGTACAAAACCCTAGTGCCAGAACTGGATCCAGTTAAGGCCCACTGGAGCGTAACAGAGCTAGGATCCAGCTGAATTTTATATATACACCTCAAAAATATTCTAATTAAAAATTTACATTTATATTTTTTAATTTTTAAATTGTAATATATATATAGTTTATAAAAATAAAAAGATTATTAGGATGTATTGACGGGCAAGAATTGGAGGAGCAGCGCACAAATTGTGGTTAAAACGACGACGTATATTATCATTTGGCTGTGTTCTAAAACTACTTGTGAGTTCGATCCTTTCCTTTCGTTCGGTAGATTAGAGTCACACTGCGTGCAAAAATTACAGATTTTGTATAGAAAACTCCCAGCCGGATATGGGATTGTCAAGTAACGGACGACCGAGTTCAGGAAGCAATTCGGCGGCAGCCGGAGGTTCCAGCCCGTCCACGTCCAGTAGCGGAAACGAAGCACCGCGGAGGTTCCCGATGGCTGCTCAGCCGGAGATAATGAGAGCCGCCGAGAAGGACGACCAGTACGCCTCCTTCTTCTACGATGCCTGCCGCGACGCTGTTCGGCACCTCTTCGGTTTCTTCCTCTACCCTTACCTCTTCAATTCCAATTACTTCCTTTTCTTTTTTCTTTCTTTCCATCACTCTGACCGGCGCGCTTTCCATCGGTACAGGCACAAGAATTGCTGTGGCTTACCAGAGCGAGGTCACTAGTCTTCTTCACTCTGTTATTAGCTCTCGAATTCTCTCAAATTTCGCCAAAATCGTGATCCGATGTCGTTTTGCAGGCGAAGCTTTTGGGGCAGATGCTTTATTATGTGTTGACAACGGGCGCAGGGCAGCAAACGCTTGGGGAAGAGTACTGTGACATTACTCAGGTGCTAGGAATTTACTTACATCGTATGTGCATTCACTTTGAACTTAGAATGTTTGTCGGCTAATGGGAGTTATTTTTTGCCCCGAAATGGTGTGTTGTAGAATTCTATGCTTCTGATTTCTCTATGTAGAGTTTATAAGAGTCCTGTAATAGGCTGTGAATGTGGCTCGGGGCGTTTTTATTCTCTGTGTTCAAGTTAGATGAACATTACTTGGGCCAATTTTTGTTAGCAATTTTACTGCTTCAGCTGCTTATTGATATTGATGGGGTGTTATGCCAGGTTGCAGGTCCATATGAGCTTGCACCTACACCGGCAAGGCGTGCTCTTTTCATTGTGTACCAGAATGCAGTTCCCTATATTGCCGAGAGAATTAGGTTCAGAATTATCTTTTTCATGGCCATTATTTTTTGTTGTTTTTACCCATTGTTTACGTTCCTAACTTTGAAGCTTGTATTCCTTCTACAGCTCAAGAGTTGCTTCACGTGGAATAGTTCTAGCTAATTCACAGTCTGATGAGCTCTATGGCAATGATGGTCCAGGGATTACTCAGGATCAATCTTCTTTAATACTTGAGAATCAACCTTCCTCCTCTTCAAGTTCATCGGTTTCTTCACTGTCAAGACTAAAGCAGAAAATTCTTGGACTATGGTTGCATGTAGTTCAAAGATGGCCTATGGTATCTATGTCCTGAAAATCATGCAAACCTCATGTTCTCTGTCTTGATATCAGCTATAATGCCTCTCTTGAAACTGTTTCATTTTCATCTTGCCAAATTTTTGCTTCCTGTAACAACTGCACTGACTTCATCACTTCAATCCTTCAACATCCTATTGTAACGTCTTCAATTAGATGAAACTACTGCTGATAATTCTTTTGTTCTGTTCTGTTACATACAGGTGCTTCCAGTAGCACATGAGTTTCTGCAGTTAATTCTTCGGACTAATCTGATGTTCTTTTACTTTGAAGGTGACTTCACTGGTCAATGGGTTACATCTTGCAGTCAATTTTCTCTTAATTGTTTTCTTCAATAAAATTTCATCATATATTCAACCTTTATCCACAGGTCTCTATTATCATATATCAAAACGTGCAGCTGGTATTCGTTATGTTTTTATCGGGAAGCCATCAAACCAAAGGCCAAGGTATAAAGTTGGTTACTAGCCTAGCTAACAGGTCTCCTCGTTATTGTGCCTGCATCTGTGTATCTCCAGTACTCTTTTTCTACCATTGACTACTCGGCATCAGTTCTTTGTGTGGCACACTGGTTCTTAAGCACTTGAATATTAGTATTTGATCTCTTTGAATTGGCTTTTTGTGCAGATACCAGATACTTGGTGTTTTTCTTCTAATTCAGCTTTGTATCATTGCTGCTGAAGGTCTGAGGCGCAGCAATTTGTCTTCTATTGCAAATGCAGTTCATCAGACATCCTTAGAGTCACACCAAACTGCAGGTATCAATTTTTCAAATGTACACCGAATTTCCATTGCTAGTTCACCATAAAATACTCGTACGAGTGATCTAATGATTAGGTTTCTGAAGACAATGGCTGCTTCTTTCTTTTTGTGCATAGTGTGCCTTCCTATCAATTAGATAGGTGAATCTCTTTCTTGCAATACTCAAATACCTGGAGTTTGCTGCTTGCTGCAATCTTGTTAAGAATGATTCCAGCTCCAATCTCAGTGTATTGAAAATGGCTCATTTGAGAGAGACACTTCCATGCTAAATGTATAGCTAACCTGTTGGACAACCAGACATGATATTTGCCGAAGCTACATGTTTCTGAGTCTATGAAATGGCAGACACCACAAAATTGGATTCTGAACATATTCTTGCATCAAAGACAGTAAATTCTCTTCTGGTGTTTAGCCACCAATAGCTCAAAATAAAACCCAGGTTTCAATGAGGATGTGATCTCGAAACTCTTTCATCATTCGGCTTCATGCTCCATACATTTCTTGTTTTGTTGCATCTATAACTTGCCACCATGTGGCCTTTCTAAGATTAGCAAAGGTTTTCTGTTCCTGTCTTTTTAGGACGAGGTTTGCCCATCTTAAATGAAGAAGGCAATTTGATATCAATGGAGGCCGACAGGGGAAGTTGGGTCTCAGAGGCATCAACTTCAGAGGTATATATGATTTTTGTCTTGTTTTCTCAAGTAATTTTTCTGAGCTACTTGATTTTTCTCCCAATTCTCATTTAGGGCCTAAATATCTGCAATTAGCCATTCAAAAACTTGTGGCAAATAAATCCAAAAGGATTCCTGCCTAATACTGGTAGGGTGAGTTGCATCTAATCTGGTTTTATTGTCTTGGGAAACATCATTTTGATGCTCTGCTATATTGCTGGGAGAAGTGTTTGCCCTTCCAAATGAAGCCTAGGCCACTTTTGCGTGCTTGGGCTTTGCTAAACTAGTTAAGATTTTGTTGAACTTATCTCTGCCACGTGAGACAGTCAACTTACCATGGGCAGAACAGAAATGCAAAAACATGCATGGCAGACTTGGTGAAAATCTCAATATTTATGTTTAGGGGCAGTCATGATGTTATTCTGATTTTATTTTGTGTATAATCAGTCTCGAGTAGTAAGTGGAACCAGCAAATGCACTCTCTGTCTGAGCAATCGACAATACCCAACTGCTACAGCTTGCGGCCATGTTTTCTGCTGGTCCATTCTCCTCTCTTTCACTCACCACCCTTCTTCTCCAAAATGTAGCTTTCGGAGGGCCAATCTAATATACCTGTTTGTTGTCCTCTCTGTATAGGAACTGCATTATGGAGTGGTGCAATGAAAAGCCCGAGTGCCCTCTCTGCCGAACACCCATAACTCATTCAAGTTTAGTTTGTTTGTATCATTCAGACTTCTAGCATGTGGGGTTGGACCTGCTGTATGAAAACGATGGGAAGGGAAACAAATTGAAAGCAGCAATTTATCTCCTCTCTATTGGTGCTGCAGAGGTTATTGTGAGGACTATCTAAGAAACGAGGTTAGAGTACAATTCTCTCAAATGGCAACTGTAGTAATAGTTGCTTCTATTTTGTGAGAGGTCAGTTTTGAATTTCTGCAAGAAAGTGGGATGTATCTCCCCGTTTCAGAACAATTTGCCTAACTGTTCCATAGAATATCAGCAGGCCCATGTTGTAAATTTTGTAACATGTTCAAATCAGCATGCAGTCCTAGAAATGAAAATGCTAAAGGTCCTTTCAACTTGGAAGGTGATAAAATGAAATAAAAATTTTAAATGTTCTTGAGCAAGCATCTTTGTCTCTCCTTGGACACAGCATTGCCAAGAAATTCCTGGAATTGCATTCAACCAGCTTCGCTGGAGTCCCCCAGCAGAGCAATTGGATTAAAATGTTCGCCTTGCATTCAGTTGGCCGAGAGTTTATGTCCAGTTGGGCACAGTTTGATTTCCTAACGTTCCAAGGACTGCATTTCGTATGCCGGATGATAATCAATCACCAGCTTACGAGTTACGTCACTATTTCCACCAGAGATTAGTTATGTTTGGCAAGTTAACGGGCTTTCTTGTTAACAAATTACAAAATCTACGACAATTTTATTTCATGATTTTTCCCCGCGAATATCCTGTATTGTAAGATGCAATAACAAAGCTATATTACAGTTTAACATCACTAGTCACTACACTTTTTTATTTTTAATGGGTAACATCTATATGTTTAAAACCTAACTATGTGCTTCATCCTTTGCCCAAAGGGGCCTCTTGGATTTGTTCAAGGAACTCAAAATAATGAATAAAAAAAATATAAAGGGTATGTTTTCATGAGATTCACAAGAAATCATTTTGTGGTAAACTCTTATTTTTTTATATAAAGGAAACAGCTCCACCATGGATCTTCCACTAACAAATAGGCCCCATAAACACGTTACTACTTTCCTAAGGTCACAAAACCATTTATATACACTCATATAAATTAAATACTTTCTTCACAACTGAACTCGGTTAAAAAAAAAAACTAAATTATAAGTTTGCGTGTTATAAAAACACAAAAAAGAGTTAAAAAAAAGAAAAGAAAAATAAACTCGCTAAGTGTACTTTCAGACCGTCCAAAACGCACAGCATCATTACTCTACCGTCAGGGTTCTGGCATCTGTAGTTACTAGTGGCAGAGCCTGGGCCCGCCCTAGAATGTGTGTGTGTATATATATATATATATATAGTATAAGCGCCGAGCAGCAAGTATAGGTCATAAGCGCCGACCAATCTGTGTCTTCGATTCCCGCAAACATGGCGACTCAGATCAGTAAGAAGCGCAAGGTAAGTCAGTTTCTCTCTCTCTCTCTCATGTTTGGTTTGCTTGGGTTAGTTTAGGTTATTGAGATCTCAATAGACAATTGAATGAGTATAACAAAAGATCTATGCTTTGGAGTTTATGTTGCTTCATTTGTTTTATGGCTTTGCTCATCGGATCTAAAGCTGGAGGATTTCATTGTGTCGAATTTTTGGGGAAATTAATGGAAGGAATATTCACTGATTTCTTGTCGCGAACTAAGATTCTTGTCATGTATGGCTCTGTGGAACAGTTCGTTGCCGATGGAGTTTTTTATGCGGAGTTGAATGAGGTGCTTACCAGAGAGCTGGCTGAGGATGGGTACTCTGGCGTTGAAGTTAGGGTTACCCCTATGCGTACCGAAATCATCATCAGGGCCACTCGTACGCAGAACGTTCTTGGTAGTTGCTCGCTCCCATAAAGTGGTTTTGTAGTTTTTTGCCCATGTTTTGCATTTCAGCATCTTTGTTGGATAATTTCCAAAGCATATTGGACTCACCCCAAAAGAATTCCGAAGTTGACGGTTGTGAACTGAGTTTCTGCGTATAACTGAGAGAACCCTTTGAAAGTGTTTGGGAGAAAGAAAAATAGGAAATGGAAGCTTAGTGTCGCAGGAAATCATCTTAATGCCGTACATCTGATATCGGTGACTTTCTTAGGAATCATTTTGGAGTTTTAAGAATTTAACAATTGATATTATTGAGTTTTATGCTCTTGTGTGCCAGGTGAGAAGGGAAGAAGGATCAGGGAGCTTACTTCCCTTGTTCAGAAGCGGTTCAAGTTTCCAGAGAATAGTGTAGAGCTCTATGCTGAGAAAGTCAACAACAGGGGTCTCTGTGCCATTGCTCAGGCCGAGTCTCTGCGTTACAAGCTCCTTGGAGGCCTTGCTGTTCGAAGGTATGTTCCTTTGGTGTCATTTGTTCCTTGAGACCCATTGTGCAAATCAAATGGTTGATTTTATGTTCAGGCTTTTTGTTTGCTGCATGTCCTTAAATGCCTCATCTGCATCTGCATAGTTGGTCATCGTTTCTGTGGTATTTATTTCTTGAATTGTGAAACCACAAAGCTATAATATAACTAGTAATCTGTTGTGTTGTCTATTTTCTTGATGATTTTCTTTGATCAGTCATCTTTACAGCGAGTTGGTTTTCGGCAAGTACCAACCTTGTGTCTGAGGATGACTATAGTTGCAATACCACCTGTATTTGATGACTCGGAATGCTGTTAACATTCCTGGGACAGTATTTTAGGATGGCAAATTTTAAATTGCATATTTGTGTCTTTGTCTGAATTCAACTCCATGATATAAATTTACAATAAATAAACCAATATATGCTTTTGTTTTGTGTAATTTTATAGCTGCAACAAGTAAAGAATTCAAAGTTTTCAAATTATAAAAGCTTTTTCTATTGTGTTGTATCTACTATCATCACCATTAGTACAACATTGGATTTTCAAGTTATAATTGTTCATGTATCTTGCTGTAGTAATTTGATCTTGGTACTATTTTCAGTTGAAATGCCCCTTTTTACCCATTTTTAGATGTGCACATATGGAAAAATATCTAATTTATCTATACCATTGCCCTATCTCTCTGGTTGTCTTTGGGGAGCCCTATGACTTCATGACAATGCTTACACAAAACAAGAAGTGGGAAGTTTGTCTGGATTCTTGGTTTGCTACTTGGGCCTGGGGTATAGATTCTTACATCCCAGTATTCCGTTGTTGATTAAATCAGGTGACATACATGCAACCTGTGTAGGATAACCACAGAAAATGCAGTCAGATAGAAGAGATATTTTCTATTTCCATTTAGCTAATGCTTAATGGTGCCAGTCCACTAATTTCTGTTTCCTCTGGGCATTGGCATTTAGCCTCTGCCTTCACTAAGTGAGATTTGGGGGTTTCATGTTGATGCTTGTGTAAGTTGGAGTTTCTTAGGCTTCTTGTGCTGTTGAACTGCCTGGAGTTTGGAATATTCTCCCAAATCCTTGTCATGCAACCTCATTGTGTACTTGCCATTCCAATTTTACATATTTTATCAGGTTCAGTTTCTGCTTGTCTCTATTGTCTTGCTAAATTCCTGATGTTGGACTTTTCAATGCATCTTTCATAACATTTTCTGAGAGGTAGTTTGTGTTTTTGATTTGCAATTTTTAATGCTTTATATATTTTTTGGGAACAAGGAAGAAATTCATTCTTAGGCAGTCTTTGATACATTGTTGTCTTTCTACTGTTGGAAAGAATTTATACATATGCCTACATTCTCTTCATCAAGCAATTTTGAGTTTTGAAGTGGAATTTTTTGTTATGTTTACAGGGCTTGCTATGGAGTCTTGAGATACATAATGGACAGTGGGGCAAAAGGATGTGAGGTGTGTTGAGTTACCGTTTCTTGTGTGCTCATTATTTGCTTCATTGGGTTTTTGGTTCAGTTGCTTCCCTTGTTGATTCTCAGGAACTTTGATTTTCAAATGAATTTGCACAGGTAATAGTGAGTGGAAAGCTTCGTGCTCAGCGTGCCAAGTCCATGAAATTTAAGGATGGTTACATGATATCCTCTGGTCAACCTGTCAACGAGTACATTGACTCAGCTGTCAGGCATGTTCTTCTTAGACAGGTCAGTTATCTCATGTTAATTGATTGGTTACCATATGAAGCTCAAAAAATGAATTTTTCTTATTATCTTAGCCACTTTTTTCATTGCTTATGCTTGTAGGGTGTGCTTGGTATCAAGGTCAAGATCATGCTTGACTGGGATCCTAAGGGCAAGTTGGGGCCAAAGACTCCCTTGCCTGATTTGGTCACTATTCATCCTCCCAAGGAAGAAGAGGATTATGCTCCACAACCAGTGATGACAACTAATATTGATATTCCAGTAGTATAAAATCCTGTTGCTCCAAAATAACCATGTAATCATCAGTAAATGGCCGTATCTTTATGCATGTATTTTGGGAGGAGGGTTGCAGGTACTTTAGGACTTCAAAGCCAGTGCTTACGCTGCTTTTGTCAGCATCTAGAATTCATTTGAGGCAGGAATCTTTTTGTTTTGTTACCTTGTTATGAATGTGTTCTGAAGAATGAAGTTGCTTTTTGCTTGAAAGGTTTGTTTTTTGCTTTTTACATGGATTTTATGATTTGAAAGCTTCTTGCCTTTATGTCATTTTATTTTACTGGAAGTGACTTTTTGGATGTTATGGCATGTCACTGATGACATGCACATAGATCCATTTGTTAATATTTGTGAGGTCCATATTTCCCCTAGGATGGACTTTGAGGACCTTTCATTGAGCAAAATCCAGTGCGCTTCGTCTTCTTTATTGGAAATTCTTTCCCATGATTTCGTCGAATGCCTGTGTATTCGTTGATAAAATTTCAAGTCGATTGTGATTAGTTAACTGCCGATTGAGTTTGAAAATAACTGAGGTCAAGCAGCGTGGAATATAGTTTCGCTAATAACTACAACAAAAAATGGAGACAGATGCGTTTTAGTTGAGCTCTATGCTTCAGAAGTCAATTCAAACGTTTCCCACCTTACATGCTGTCTCGTATTAGAATGAAAAACTCCTACTTGAGTAGGAATCCCGAGATTGTGTTCATACCCGCTAAATGGTCTTGTGGGCTATATCCGAAATTTCTCTTATTTTTACTATTATTGACAATTAGACTTAAATGTCGAAAAATTCTATCTTATTGTATTGAACAAGTATATGCTTCATTGTTGTTGAAGACATTTTTATCAACAAACTGTTGTTGAAAACGTAACCTTGTTGAAAACGTAACCCTTTAGCAGTTGAAACGACGCGTAAAAGCCATGCCAAAATAATGTTTTGTCTCTGGAGCTCTTTCTAGTCAAAGTGACTTGTTAAACACATGCAAAACGATTCCTTATCTTTGGTGAAACAACTTAAGCGTATAATAAGTAAACTCTGATTTCAAGAACCCCCTTTTTCAATTAAAACGACTTGTTAAGTGCAGGCAAAAAATTTGAAATACATATATTTTAAATTGTCCTATTAATAGCGGATGCGTTCTCATCTCCTTCTACCTTTTCAAATCTAAACTCACACGTATCACTCATGTACTGCCTTCAATTAGATTCCCTTTGTATTTTTGTATCGGTAATTAATATGTTCTTGTCTCATCCTTTTCACATATATATTACTTAACCCATCCGCTGTTCTTGCCTTGCCCTATAAAAAGTCTTCTTCCAAGACACACCACCACATAACCTTTTTCTGATGCCATATATCGTAAACTTCATAATGTAATGCAACGGCAGATCTTTGGATGCAATTCACCACGGTTTCATCCATGGGATTGGGTTTGAAGTGCATTTTCATTCTCATGGAACTGCAGGTATTTATTTCATACAGTTGCTTTGTTAAAGAGATGCTTAATTATATTTTCCTTTAATCTCTCTGTTTTTTTTTCTTCCTTTTTTTATACGAATTCTATGGAAAGGAATCTAACAATATTTTTATCTTCTTCATGAAGCAAAACATACCGAAAAAAAAATTGAGAATGGAATGCCAACAAATGTTTTCCACACCAGAATTGCCAAAGCTCAACCGATTATAACGTAATTGGTGGACCTTGCGCATACACACGTTGAGCTCTAACTTGGTGACAATGGAGTTGGAGCTAATGATCCGAAAACGGGTGTGCATATGGGATTATTTTAAGTCGCCTAAAATTCAGTCCAAACCGTCTACACTACATCTTATACTATCTTAATCAGTTTTATCAAACTCAGCCCAGCCCAATCAATCAGACCGACAGCTCGACACACCGGCCACAATACCTAGTCGGGTTAGTTAAAAAATTACTCGGACATTTGAATTGGGAAGACCCGGTTGGCCCGGCGAAATTTTCATACCCGGGGCAATCCGTCGGCCCGGACAAACTGGACCGAACTGCCTCTTAAGCAAAATGGCACCACTTACAAAGCGTCGTTTGCCCTGCTTCCAGGCAAATTGTTGGCAAACGAAGATTCAAAGGCTTTGCGGCAATTTTGAAGACACACTTGAAGGTCGTTCCAACTCATACCATCAGTTCATAAATTATTTGTTGACTTAATCGTTCCACGCGGTTCAACGCCACACCATCTTGCAGCAAGACCATGAGATGCCATGTGATCTGAATGAATCCACCGCGGTAGTAGTGGACCCTCGACATAGTGGATCCTCTGAAAGACAGCAACATATGACCAGACCATTAATCACCCACACGGGAAATACTTCTATTGTATCGCCTGTACATGTCTTGGCCATTTGAGTTTCTTTCTTATGAATTGGTGTGGGGGAAGCATTCCACAAAAATTAACATTTTAAGCTTAGCTTGTTTTTCCTTTCATTCTTACTCAACTAAATCGTTTATTCACACACACACACACACACCCACTTTCTCGTTTGATTGATTTGAATTTCATACCCAAAAAGGGGTAAAAAAAAAAAAGAAGTAAAAATCTAAGTAAAACAACACAACCATCTTAGCTTGTTAACAACTACTATCCTGGATTCAAAGTGGAAAAAAAAAAAAAGAAAGAAAGAAAGAAAAAATTGTTCCGAACATTAATTGAAATTAGTGACTCAATGATTTGACCTCTTATCTAGATCATTATCTGAGCGGGGCTCAATAACTTTTGATTCCGGAAAATGAATGCATGCTAAAATTAAAATAAAAAGAGAAATTGTTTCCGGTTACACCAACCATTCAAATGTCTATGTATGCAAAATGAATGGACCGAAAAAGCTGTACCGGGCGGGGGATGATATCATCGCTCTGCATGGAATCTTCAGACCAAAAATGGGTTCACACGAGAAGACCGGGGATATTGTCGGTTTTACAGTCCTCCAAGCTGGTTTTTATTGGCAGGAGCAGCCATCTTCCCAATCTTGTGGTATCCTCCTAATATTTCGGCTAATTGGCACCTGCATACTTGTTTTTGGTCAACTCAGTTAAGACCCCATTTACAGGGGAGGAAATGCTTTGCCCATAATGATTTGTATTAGTACACTTAACTCTAAACAAATAACTTCATGTAGCATCATGAATGCATCTAATATGTCAAAATTTGATTCATTCTGTATAATATTTGTAGAATTTGTTCATATGGTTTCTTAGCGAGACTAATATTACTCATAAATTCAATAAACCTAAGGATATTTTGTTGGGAGTAAATTTCGATGAACAATGGTTTGAACTATGTCTTAAAGACGTAGTCCAATGTGTGCAGTGTTTGGGTGCAGATTAGCACTTATAAGCTGTAAAATAAGAGGCATTAAAAATATATATATATATATATATAGTTGCTTCTCTCATTTGCATTAGCCTATTTAGTCATGTAAATACAGCCGTTCGAGTCTTTGGATTTACCGGAACCATGTAGTTGAGTTATTGAATTATTAGTTCAATTAATGAGTCAATTATTGATACAACCAAATTAATACTTAGAATAATTTTTTAATATTACCAAATATTATCTAATAATTGATATTAATCTAATTATATGCACACTATACGCCTCTAATTTTTCCCTTCTCTCTCTCTCTCTCTCTCTCTCTCTCTCTCTCTCTCTCTTGTTACTTTGGATAAACAATAAAAGAGTTCTAAATTTGCTATTTTCTTTTTTTTTGAAATATTTTAAATATTAATATTATATATTTAAAATGATATATTTAAAGATATTAAATCTCTTAATTTAGATATTGTGAAAAGTTATTTTTATGCATATTAATGGAATTAGATAAGAAAATAAAAAAAATCAAATGATATACATAAATTCATTTAAATCAATTTAGATCATATATTAATATAATTAAAATGTTATAAATTAATTAATTAGTATATTTAATACGAATTAAATTCTAAATTAATGATTAAATATTTGTTCAACAAATATATAAATAAAATTTAATTTAAAATATTAATTAATATAATTAACATATTATATTATTAATTTTAAAATAAAATTTATAATAATTAATTAAAATAAAAGTAAAAATTTCATTGAAATTTTATAATTCACATTATTTTAATTAAAAATTAATTTTACTTAATTTAACTGATTTAATAGATCGTTTAAATTTAAGAAAAAAAAAGTCTAATTGGGTCAATTAAAATTTTCTTGTTCAAGACATTTAATTTTTTTTTTTATTTTTTTGACAAACTCAGTTTGATCTAATGACCAATTCATCGAGTAATCAATCAGATTAGCAGGTCCGAATCGAATTTGATAATATTAATAGAAACTCTCTTTTTGTCAATATCCCAATTGGCTATCAATCAAATATTAAAGAACCAAATTAGTCAACAGAATAAGCTAAGCTAATAGCTATTGCTGTAAACAAAAGAAACGAAAAGAAGAAAGGAAAAATAAAAATTCTATTTAACTTTTTTTCTTTTGTTAAAAATCATGCATGTTGAAGTAAGGACGGCCAGGTAAATAGGGTCTGTGAATATACTGTAACAAACGACAATGTAAATTGGTTTTATATATTTTCGAACTTCCAATAAGAATAAATGCTCCCATCCACCATCCACCGGGTCTGGTGCATCATTAATGCGCTCCGTGATTAGAAGTGTACTACTAGACTCGGACGCACACGATTACTTTGTCCTTATCAACAAAAATCTATACCCAAAAAAGGACAATTTTCTTTTTTTTTTTTCTTTTTTTCAGATAACCAAAAACGACAATTTAACCACTAAAAAAAAAAAAAAACGCACAAAATTGCCGAAACGCCTCCGATGTGTACGGATTCAGATAATCGCAAAAGGAAAATAATATTGGTAATTGTATATTTTTACAATGGAAAAATTCAAATATCTAACCATTTCCTTGTTCTTATTTTACCTCTCAATTTTTCAAATTTGCTTCATCACACCTCACTCGCCTCACGTTCTTACCTAACGACTTCACCTGGCAGTGCATCTCAGTTACCAATCTCAAATCCCAGCCTTCCATTTTTGAAAATAACTAACAACCTCAGGATCATCTCCAATCCAACGGCCGCTACGTAAACCACTAGCGCAACCTAGCCCGCAAGACCCGCCCTTCCTTTATTTATGTGTTCCTCCGAACCATTCCTGTGTTCCAAAGCGCGTGCGCACTCGACACTCACTCCACCGTTCGAGTTCTCCCTTTGACCTCTGCTTCAAAGGTTCGTTTTTGCCTTCGACAAGAAATAGATGTAGAAATTTGTTTTTGATCTCTCTTTTTTTTTTTTTAATTTCTACGGTGTTTGATCATGTGTGGGTATCTTTTTTGCATGTTTTGGGCCGCTGATTTTGCAGTAGAATCGCGCGAGAAATGACGAAGTCCTACCCAATCGTGAGCGAGGAGTACAAGAAGGCCGTCGAAAACGCCAAGAGGAAGCTCAGAGGCTTGATCAACGAGAAGAATTGCGCTCCTATCATGCTCCGCATCGCGTACGATCCTTCCTCCTCTGTTCCCTTACACGCGTCTTTTCGTGATTGGCTAATAGAAATTAGTAGGAGTGAGGGAGGTGAGATTCGATTGGATGATTGTCCTAATGTTGCAGATGGCACTCTGCTGGAACCTACGACGTGAAGTCCAAGACCGGCGGCCCATTCGGGACCATGAAGCACCCAGCGGAGCTAGCCCATGGGGCTAACAGTGGGCTCGATATTGCTGTGAGACTGCTTGAGCCCATCAAGGCCCAGTTCCCGATCATCTCCTACGCTGACTTCTATCAGGTATGCCCGCTGCCCCCCCTCTGTCGTTTCTCCTTTTCCTTTTTCTTGATCATTACTATTACAAGTGTTTTGCTGACTTTTTGGTTGGTTTGGTGATGTAGCTCGCTGGTGTTGTCGCCGTGGAGGTCACCGGGGGACCGGAAATTCCTTTCCATCCCGGGAGGGAGGTAAGCAATTGAGTATATTTTAGTTCAATGGAATCAGATTCGCTTGATTGTTGAGTTCCTCTATTGTGTATTATATTGGGTTGATTGAATAACTGTGATTAAGCTTCTTTTAATCTCAGGACAAGCCTGAGCCACCCCCAGAAGGCCGTCTTCCTGATGCGACAAAGGGTTAGTTGGAACATTTATTCTTGAGAGATTCAAGATTTGATAGCTGTATTTAGGCTGTTTTAATGCTTTTGAGTTAGTAAACTTTCTGTGCTGTTGTTTCAGGCTCTGACCACTTGAGAGATGTCTTTGGTGCCCAAATGGGTTTGAGTGACAAAGATATTGTTGCTCTGTCTGGCGGCCACACACTTGTCGGTGTTGGAGATCGAATTTTTCTTAGCTGTTCAAAGTGTCTTTTATTGCTCTTTGTTTTACTGAATCCTGCGTGCCCGTTTTGAATGGTTATTGCAGGGAAGGTGCCACAAGGAGCGCTCTGGTTTCGAGGGACCCTGGACTTCTAATCCCTTAGTCTTTGACAACTCCTACTTCAAGTGAGTCAATCTGATCCTGTTCTCTGCCAACTCATCTTCTGATGTATGGTTATGCTTGTAAAAGCGTTGAGCTTTGTGCTTGCATTGCATAGGCATTAGGATGCTGATATTATCTATTGACCTATTAGGGAGCTCTTGAGTGGGGATAAGGAAGGACTCTTGCAATTGCCAACTGACAAGGCTCTTCTGTCTGACCCTGTATTCCGCCCATTGGTTGAGAAATATGCTGCGGTGTGTATTATAGTTGCTTCGAAATCTGTGTTTTTTTTCTTTAGTTGATTGGTGCTTACCGGGAATGACTGTAGTGCATGTGAAAATTGCTAGTTACTGATGTGCATCTGTACACCATCCTCCTTTACAGGATGAAGATGCCTTCTTTGCCGATTATGCTGAAGCCCACCTGAAACTCTCTGAACTGGGGTAATTAATGCTTTTCTTTCCACCTATCTACGTTTTCTGATTGAAGTTAGCTGTGAATCTCTTCTCATACACTGTTGAGACTAAGCCTAACTGGGTGGTTCTTTGCTACCATTCTGCCTGCAGATTCGCTGAAGCCTAAGCAGTTTGTTGAGGATGGTGCGGGGAAACTGGGCTCCTTAGGTTTTATATATTTTGATGTTCCCAAAGATTTGGCTGTCTGGCAAATTTGGTTATTGATGGATTTTTGCTTGTTTTGTTGCTCCGTGATGTGAGGGATGGTAGACATAGAGTGGTCAATACTCATCATATCTCATGGATGCCATGGTTTATCTATTGTTGTTCCTTCGGGGAACAGCATGGGAGTGTTGCTACAAGCTGTCTCGGTTTCGTGAGCAGGGAGGACTGACTATCCCCCGTGCTATAAGCATTAAAACTGTCCAAAAGAAACAATAAAAAAAGGTATTATAAGCATTAAGCAGTCTGGACAGATTCCTCGCAATCCAATTCACTGGGACTCGTCCTCTTTTCGACCTGTATGAAAGCCCCATGGACGAGTGTCCAAAACTGTAGATAAACGCATGTACTCGGCTGGCCAGCCCATAATAATAAGTTCTATAAATTAGAGTTTTTAACGCATTACGTATGTTCGGTATACAACCCAAGTTCATAGGTCCAACTTATAAGAACTCCAAGTCCCGAGTTGGGTTACTTTTTCGAACTCGCAATAGACTATAGACCAATTTGTTCCTGTCTGGGCATTCCACGTAACTTTATCAGGAATGGTCCATCCCCCCCCCCCCCCAAAAAAAAAAACAAAAAAACCTCTCTTTCTTAGTATTATGGTTTCAACATTGGTATCCATAGTAAAAGTTGGCAACTCTATTATTAGATCACACAATTAATAATACCAAAATTAGTCATTTTCCTAAAAGAAGTATTGCTCAAAGAACGTCCATTAAATGATCAAATGCTATGGCAGATAGTTTCAAACCCTTTGATCAAATTCCCGAAAGTATTCCAACCAACATACAGGGCAATGTTGACCAAAGCTTATCTTCCCCAAATTGACCATTTCGACTCCGGTGGACTTTAAAATTTTCGTACCCAACTGTTACGCAAATTTCATTCCAAAACATTGTAAGCTTTTCTTTCTCCATGATGCGGTGCGGCCTTAGACTAGCCGCGTGGTCATTGGCTAATGTTCAAAAATTGTTGAGACTTGGCTAAATTGTCTCGTACAAATCAGGAAAGTCCACAAAAACCATCCGCCACGAGTCCTTTCGATGCAAGGAAGGAAAAACAGAAAAAGTGATTAAACTTATTAGATTTCTTTTTCGAACGTGAGTTCCAAGTTTTAATTTATTTCATTTCTTTTCTTGTTTTTTCTGGATATGATAAATGACAAATAAGCTCGGTAGATGCAACTAAGTCAGTTTTACGTGCTTTCCCAATTTAAAGTTCGTTGTTCAAGGAGGTTTTTCCTAAGAGAATTGACAATTTTAGTCTTTTTCCTTTGTTTTTTTTTTTTTCTTTGGTTTTCGTTTCTCTTAAATCTTGTAGAGCTTTAGTTTAGCCATAGTTGTGTAAAACTCTTTCCTCTAGAGATAATCAGACAAAAGAAGTAGTCGCAGTAGCCCAAACATCAAATAAATAAATAAATAAAAGAAAATCAGAGAAAAATGGCCCACATGTATTAATCTAGAAAAGTAGAAGTCCATGAAACAAGATCCATTCTGTCTTTAATGTGTAAATGGAGAGGAAAAAATTATGAAAATGGAGATGATGCCACAGATCACGCATCAATTATCAGGTTAGAAAAGCTAAATGCTACCATATTATCTTTGGTTGGCAAACAGCTTGGAACTGCTTATAGCTTTTTGGACCCCAGGACCAGTCCACCGGACCGGACTGGAACTGGCCTGAACCATCGAGTTGGTTCTAGTTCTGAACTGTAATTGGTCGAGTGAACGGGCAGTTACGGTTTAACAATTCTAAATCATTTGAACCGACGATTAATGCGAAAAAGTTTTTAAAAAACAAAATTAATGGTATTTTCATCTTTTTTAATAAATTAAATGAAAATTTTTTTCTTATTCTATAAACATTTTATTTTATTTTTTAAAAAGAGACAGAAATGGATTGAACTATATCTGAACTGATCCAAAACCAACAGTTAACCTGAAACTACAATCGAAATCGGCGGTTGATCCAAAACCTAAAACGATTTGAAACTGAAATTAGAGCCGCAGGTTAACCGAATTAAAACTAGGACCGCCTAAACGACGATTTGGTTAAGGTTGACCATTTTTGTGAACCTAAACCACTGGTCTGAACCGTAACCAGGCCATAACTGACCGTGGTCAGGTGACGCCAATCCAAATAATTGAGCTGGTCTTTTATCTTTTATATATATATATATATATATCCAAAAAGACACGTGACTTCCCCGTCAAACAGGTAAAGCGTTGATGTTTTCAGTTAGAACTCGCGAGTTGTGAAAATTGACCATTAGCTCTATTTTTTTTTCCTTTTTCTTTTTTTTAGGATAAGAACCCTCGCTCTGTTGTTACTGCAAGAACATGAGCCACGTCTTTTAATTAATTAATTAATTTTGCTTGACACATGCATATTTGGCTTTCAGCCCACCATACGCTGAAATCCAATGAGAATGGGAAATAAATTTTTATAAACCACATGTTACATGTACACGTACGTGACACTGACATATGCAGTAGATTATGAGTACGCGATAATCTTCATTGACCTGTACTCAGTTTTAGTAACCCTTGTGGTTAATTAAATTCTTTTTAGAAAATATTTCATAATTCCAATGCCTAAACCTAAATTTAGTTACATGGGACCCTATAAAATAATTCATTTGATAATGAAGCTATCAGGGGACAATTATTAAATCCATGAAACTATTATGGAATTATGAAATTGAAAATTTTATAAATATATATATATAATTAAAACAAATTTAAAAAACGAAGGAAGCAGTTAAAGAAAGGTGGCCGTTGAAAGGATTGGGAACGAAAACAAACCGTCGACCAGAGGCGGCTAGAATGTCAACCGTCGGTTTTCTGCTGAACGCGTCCTGGTCACTTCGTCGTCCTTTTCTTCGCGCGCGTTTTCCCATCTCCTTCCTCTCAGCTACTCCGAAGTCCACCAAACCAAAATAACTCTTTTTTTAAAAAAAATAATAATAAAATAAAAAAGTCGAAGTTTATAAATAATCGTTTTCAATTCTGTAAATCCACGCTCTCAAAGCTCTTCGAAATTACAGAGGAAAACGGCTGCACCGAGATAAAGGTTTGAAAATGGCTGACACGACACAAGGCAACGCCGCCGGCGGCCAGTACCCGGAGTTCCCGGCGGTGCCCACTCACGGCGGCCAGTACGTTCAGTATAACATATTTGGGAATCAGTTCGAGATCACATCCAAGTACAGACCTCCGATCATGCCCATCGGTCGCGGCGCATACGGCATCGTCTGGTATGTATTTATATTTTTAATAACCTGTACAGACACACGATGAATGGTTTTGGTTTTTTTTCTGTTTTGGTGTGTTCTTAATGAGTATTTTTATTCTTATTTGAAAGCTCGGTGCGGAATTCGGAGACGCAGGAGATGGTGGCGATTAAGAAGATAGCTAACGCCTTCGATAACTACATGGACTCAAAACGCACGCTTCGTGAGATTAAGCTTCTTCTCCATTTGGATCACGAGAACGTCAGTGCTTTCCTTTCTTTCTTTCTTTCTTTCTTTTTTAACTTTCCATTACACGTTATTTATCTGAATTTTGAATTTTGGTTTGAGGCGATTAACTGGAATTAGGAATTTCAAGGAATTAATAAATTTCATCAGAGTTAATTTTAATTTTAATTTATGTCCTGGACTTGAATTGTAGTGTTTATTTTTATTTTTTGGGCTGCGATCAATGGTTGAGAGCTAGAACCTTTTGTCCATGTAAATGCAGGTAATGGCTATCAGAGATGTGATTCCTCCACCTATAAGGAGAGAATTTGCGGATGTTTACATTGCCATAGAGCTCATGGACACCGATCTTCACCAAATTATTCGTTCGAATCAAAGTTTATCAGAGGAGCATTGCCAGGTATATTCCACTTGTTTTGGATCCAGCAACCATTTGCCATATAGTTAAACTTCATGCCCTGACATACTGATTATTTGATTTTTTTTTTTACTTTGCTTGGCAGTACTTCTTGTATCAGGTTCTTCGCGGGTTGAAGTACATACACTCTGCTAATGTTATTCACAGAGATTTGAAGCCCAGCAACCTTTTGCTCAATGCAAATTGTGACTTGAAGATTTGTGATTTCGGTCTGGCCCGGCCTACTTCGGAGAATGAGTTCATGACAGAATATGTTGTCACCAGATGGTATCGAGCACCCGAACTGTTGCTCAACTGTTCAGACTACACTGCGGCAATAGATGTGTGGTCTGTGGGATGCATCTTTATGGAGCTTATGAACAGAAAACCTTTGTTTCCAGGCAATGATCACGTCCATCAGATGCGTTTGCTGACAGAGGTAAGACAGATCTCAGAAAGAACTACAAACTGTGCACCTCTTTAGTAATTGGGTTTAGTATGTAAAATATTTATCAACTTAGATCCTAAATTACCCGAGAATGGTTTGAGACTTCTGTATACACACCTAAATGAATTTTAATTTTAAGTTTGAGAGTCTATTTGAGCTTCTGCCAAGCAAAGAAGTGTATCATGTGCAAAGTTTGCAGACATAGCCCACACAATTCTTCTTAGACCATTCATACATACGGAAACAACATTCTATGCATTAGGCAACCAGGAAAATGGTAGTTTACTGGGTTGGCTTCGATTGTACCAGGAAGATTTCAATTCTGTATCTTTTCTTACCCTTGTCATAGATATTATAGTGAATCCTTGCGTGAAGATTGCAGTGCTTGTTTTTGAATTTTCTCTTGAGAGTATTGCACTTCTTATAATTTGTCAGAATGTTTATCGATAATCTGTTTTGTGCAGCTTCTTGGCACACCAACTGAATCTGATCTAGAGTTTGTCCAGAATGAAGATGCAAAGAGATACATCCGTCAATACCATCCACGTCCTCGTCAAGCATTGGCCAATGTTTTCCCACACGTTCAACCGTTAGCTATTGATCTGGTTGATAGAATGCTAACATTTGATCCCAACAAAAGGATAACCGGTGAGTTCTAGTGATTTTTTTTTTTTTCTTTTTAACTTTTCAACACATCTACCTGAATGGCATATAATTGTTTGGCTAAAATGAGATATTCTCCATTTCATCATTTGTAGAAATAGCTTAAATGAGTTTAGCTTGATAATTATATTAGTAATAATGATAACTGTAAGAGCAAATCAATGTTGCAAGCTGCTGTGGCATGGCTTGTTAAGGGCAACCTTCCAATTACTGATTAGTTCAATGAATTTGTTATTTCTCTAACCAAGGTTTGTCTGTGGCAGTTGAAGAAGCATTAGCCCATCCCTATCTTGAGAGATTACATGATGTGGCCGATGAACCAATCTGCCCAGAGCCATTCTCCTTTGATTTTGAGCAACAGCCTTTGGGGGAAGAGCAGATGAAGGAAATGATTTACAGAGAGGCGTTACTACTAAATCCAGAGTATGCCTGATAAAAGCTATTGCCTTAAATATCAAATTTTTTTGAGCTAATTATGAAATCATAAGCTTACAAGTTTAGACCATTCATGGAGAAGATCGTAGTTTGTGATCAGTAGAGAGAAGATCTGAACAACAATCCGATGAGGTCTGAAAATGAAGCAAGTGAAATTTACCTGTTTTGTAGTGTTCTGTCTCTATTAATTCTGGAGTGCGGGTTGTGCCCCCATAGTTGCCTATTGGTTGTGCACAACCTTCCTATGTGAATTTTGTGTGTTTAGTCACCTGTCAATCTCTGTAAGCCTTTTGATCCTCACATGACAAGATTTTTTTTTTTTTAAATATTTCTTCCCCTTGTAAAATGCTTGGATTTGTGAATTCCTGAAATGATATTTGTTGTCGATGCAATCATATTACATTTTCTATATTGAACATAAATGACTGAAATTTCAAAATTTCTTCGCCGAAGACTACTATTTTGGCGTTGAGGTGTCTTAGATCTACAGTCATTTACAGATTGTCACATTCAGGCATTGTAAGATTTATCTTGTATGAAAAATGAAACAATCCGATTACTTCTACCAACCTATTTGCGTTGGTTAGATGCAAAAAAGCACTTTAATGGGGAGTTACCTGATTACTAATTTCCTTGTCGTTCAAATAGCATATTCTGTTCATCCTTTTTGGACGTAAATTAATTACTCTGGTGAGGGCATGATCGTAGGATGTTTGATCTACCATTTATCTTTAAACAAAAAGTGGAACGGGAAATCTTAACAATAACATTCTACCCGAAGTCAGCTGAAGAGCTTAGTAGTTTGGTAAGTATAAACTTGTACAGAATTCAGCAGATTTCTGCCCAAGATTTTCCATATTATTATGCAGTCTGCAGAGCTTGGAAGCAAGACTTCCAACTGTTAAATTTGCGCTACTTTGTGACAACTTGTGCTCAGGACACTGGATCCTTTGATCACCAACTTGCTCATTTGGCCTGGTCTTGTGAAATTTCTCTGATGAAAGAATCAACGCTTGTGTCAGATGATCCGCCCTTTGCAATTGCTGCTCGACAAATCCTCTGAAGCTCTCTTGCCCTTTTCCTCATTTCAGTCACCTCTCTGTTTTCTTCATCCATGAAACTTTGCACCAGCCCTGCAACTTCTTTCCAGGTCACCAAAGTTTCACGTGCAGCCCCTCTTGGCACTCTCCACCCTATCTTCCAGTCTTCCACAATTAGCTTGCAGTTTGGAAACTGATCCCAAATTATTGGAGATGCAATCATTGGAACTCCAGCAAAAACAGCTTCAACAATGGAATTCCATCCACAATGTGTCCAAAAACCTCCAACAGAAGGATGATTCAAAACCCTTAATTGGTCACACCAAGGCACCACTAGCCCTCTGCCATCTAACTCGTTTCGAAACGAAGTTGCTGTTTCATCACGCGACACCCACAAGAAACGAACCCCACTGTTCTGCACCCCAGCAGCAATTTCTTCCGTTTGGGTGCTTGAAATTGAAAGAAAACTACCCGTTGATGAGACGTACAGAACAGAACCCGAGGGTTGGGAATTTAGCCATTCTATGTAGCTAGGGATGACAGGAGTATTGTCTCGGAGCTCAAAATAAGGAATGGAAGGGCCTATGTTGTAGACAGATGAACGAAACTTGGGTCTTAAGGCGTCAATGACTTGGCCTTCCAGCTCGTAGACAGAAGCGAATAGAAGATATTGTGTTTTGGGTACCATTGAAACACATTCAAGGGCTCGCTCCAAGGTTTTGCTGCCAGTTCCCTCAAAAAATGATGGAAGATCTGCTAGACGCGTTGAAGGGATCCCAGGGATGTAGTCTACACGTTCTTCTCCTCTTTCTGGGCATATTTTGATAAAATTTTTCCAACCAAAATGAATATTTGAGACAAAAGAAAACGCGAGTCCAAAGCTAAAATGCAAATAAATTCCGATGGCCATTGTTGTGGGGTTCTAATAAATGAAGACGGATTTTTTGCGGAGTGAGGTATACGCATAAAAGTGCATTTGGTTGCACAAAGAGTTAATCACAAAAGTGGAATCTAGCGATTTGATTGCACTTTCATGGACTCGCGTCATTTTTGCATCCAAAACGTAGCTTTCATCTGACATTGCTCCATATTATCATGAAAAAAATTTCACCTTCCATTTTGCTTCAAAGTTGTCTAAGGTCTAAGAAACTTGTGATAAATGTTAAAAAAAAAAAAAGAAAAAGAAAAAAGAGCTTTCTTTCATACCAGATAAATCGGCAGGAAAATGGCGGTTCTCCACGAGGAGCTCAAAATGATGGAAAACAGAAAACACGGCTGCTGACATAGGCCAAAAGGAAGCAACCGGAATGCTCCTGCGACTACCAACACCAGCCACCCAAACCAAGAAAACATCAGCTATAATAACATCGACCGGCTGCTGAAGCCGATGAAGGAGCTGCTCAAAGGAAGCTTCCATTCTGGTGGAGACGGCTTCGTAGAAACCAGGAAAGTCTTTGGCTCGGACTAGCTCCGAGGGTATCACGTTGGGGACGGTGGCAAAGCATACGTTAGACGGCTTGCCAACAGACCCACCGATGAAGCCATGCCATTCTTCAGTGACAACAAATGTGATGAGAACATCTGGTTTTTTGGTAGACAAGACCTTGCAGAGGTTCATCATAGGGTTTATGTGGCCCCTACCCGGATAAGGCATCGCCACCACGCGGCAGGCGGTTTGTTGTTGTTGTTGTTGTAGTTCCACTCTGATGAAATCCATGCCTGAAATTGTGAAAATGGAGTAGTTGTTGAAGTAGCTTCGATTGAAGAAGTTGTATCAGAACACAGAATTACCAGACGATTTATGCATCCATGAATCTAATGCTCTTCCATAATGGTGCCATTATCATTGGCTTGAGATTTTTGGGAGACATTGGCACTTAATGAAAAGCAGCAAATTGTGCACGTCTTTTCATGAAAAAAAAAGAAAAGAAAAACCCTACGGTCCACTAACACTTCTTCGTGGAATGTGTAAGTAAAAAAAATATATATATATATATTTTTTCAATATTGTCGTGAGATCGGATCCATTAAGACAAGAAATCATCCAACCTCCCAACTGCTAAAACCAAATAGCATTCGTACGTGTGTCAAAAAATTTAGGTTGTGGCGTGCTAGGTTTGCGACACAGGATACGTCGCTGTAGACCCTAAATTTTATAGGTTGTGAAAAAATCTTGAAAATATTTAATTTTTTTGTTGGGTATAAATTTTAGTTATAAATAAGTCTCAAGGTGAAAGGTGTAAATCATTTTCTTAAGAAAACGCCACTTTTATAAGCACAACTGAGTAATGGGATTTCTTGTGCTGCTCACGTCGTCAGGAATGAAAGGGAATATTCTTAGCCTATCTTTAGGTGATGGTCCTAACGCAGAAAAAGCCAAATATCTCAATAGGCTGAACACCCGAACACTTCCCATTTCGGCCACTTTAAAAAGTGGCCAATCTCTGGCACCAGCAATATTGCAGTCCTGACTCGTCCTGTTGGACCGACTTGTCGTCTGTGGACCTCGTCTGTTGGATCATTCTGAGGCTTCCACGGAGAAACGGGTGGGTTCTTACTGCCCGAAAACGTGCTACAACTTGCATTGGATTAATTTAAAAAGAAAATAAAAGAAAAGAAAAATTTTAATGCTGAATTGTCGGTTGGAGGAGATAACTCGGGAAACCGACATGTCGTCCACTGGCTGAGACGTCCATAAACTGAAATGACTTTAATCATAATTAGAATCCATCCCTCCTATAGTGCCATTTTTCTACAATCTTGTAAAAAGCTGAAAGTCTCAATTTCCTGATTGAATAATGATTTTTGCAATTGCATGCCTAATAACTTTGTCTTCTCCCTTGCTCCCAATATACATTTAAATAAACTAGTTAGAAGTTTAAGCAAGTGGCCTTAAAGAACATGGTCCTTGTTTTACTAAGAAAAATTTTCAAGAAATCTCGGGTTGTCAAACACGTCCCGTGGTGACTTCTACTTGAAATATGGAATACAATTAAGGACATTCGATCCCTAAGTTCACGTTTATCACTAGGCTAACCATGAGTGGTTAAAAGAACATAGTGTTTTTATGCAGCTATACCTTGCTCAACAGGTATCCAAGTGGCAGCCATAGAAGCATTAGATGTTTCTATTTTATGCTAATTCCTGAGTTTGGGAAAAGAGTACAGACAAGCTTTCATTCCGTAAATTACAAGTTCTTAAATTTTTAATAAAATGCAATTGTATGTTCTTTTATGATCTCATTATCACAACGTCATCCAATACACGTTCCTAAACAGTTCAGTTCAGAAGAAAGTACGCATCTGATCAGATGTCTCCACTGAAAAGCCATGGCTGTTGCGTTCTGCGCAACAAGCTCAGGACCTCAAAATCCTAAACAGGGTTTTCCCTGTTCTGTCAAGTGCTATTTTCATAACTAAGAATTCCAATTGCAGTCCCTAAGCAGCTCAACTGCCCTCCAGTTAACACTTACCTCGAGCCTCATCTTAAGATCCCAGAGGTTCCATTATAATGTTTACATTACACTATGGTCTTCATTGACCGATTGTTCTTTCCAATGTGACAGATTAACTCATCCCTCCACATGCCCTCTGCGACTGTTGCAGCAGATGGGTGGAACATTCCATTTTAGGGGACAAGCCACATTATACAGACAAGCGTTCTCAAGTGGTCAACGGGTGACATTTAAGTCACAATAGAGAAATGCTAATGTTACGCCGAGACTCACTTTTCCACGTTATACTGACAAGAATTTCCCAAATCATTAGAAGGCATAGCAACTGCTGTGATTTCACTGATTGCAGACACTAATTGCTAACATTAAGCATGTTGAATCTTCCCAAGTTCTAGTGTACTAAATTTGGTTATATATGACAAGTTTTACTACTAAAGAAAATGTCAAAAGGGCACGATGGGCACGACTCCAATTATAAAGGACAAACAACAAAAGTTGAACGGAGAATCAGCAACAGAAATACATGATTTGCTCTCCATGGCAAGACTAATATTATAAGAGGAAAAAAGGACAATCATTATTCATCTCTATCCCAACGTAGACTTCTCTGCACCCTTACCTACCTGTATTTCTGCAATGAACAAAGAAGAAGATAGACCAATGTAATCTGTCAAAAAGGATATAAAACTTCAACCAGATTACACAATTTCTGCCACTAACCTGCCAACATAGCTGCGTGGGTTATAGCGCCTCGCAAAAACGACTTTTCCATTAATGCTCAACATCACGGGGCTCTTTCCCTTAACAATCGCCGTCGGGTTTGATGGAAAAATAAAAACCACAAGAGCAAACCATGGCACTGAATGCAAATCCACAAGGATGGCCTCCACACGGTCTTCATACCGCCTAAATCCAATAAAGAACAATTAGTGTAAATAACGAAACTTCAAGAAAAATAAACGAAGCAGGGAAAAAAAATAACGGGGTTACCTTGCAAAGAAGTCAAAAAGTTCTTCTTTTGTGACACGATGACCCTCATCAGAGGTAATTAACAGACCTCTGCTTCTTAGCAGCACATCATGCAAATCTTGGTTCGTCAGATTGTCCCCTTGGCCACCTTTTATCCATGAATCCCGTATCAGTTCTTCTCCAGCAGCCATTGCAGGTTCAATCTGACGCACATCAGCCACATCTCTTGGAACTGTGGCTTGAAGCAACCTATCTAAGACATTCTTCTCAAATCTTTCCATTCTTGTCATTGCATCGCTTCTTTCTTCGGGAGAGAAAATTAATTCTTGGCTGATAAGCAAACTCATTAATCGAATATGTCGAAGGAAACCATAATAATCATCACCCTCATGATAAACTTCACGTTTCAGGAAGTTCAAGGAAGTAATTGCCTCGTTCGCAGCCTGACGAAATGATATAATAGACCAAGAAAGAATGTTCTTAATGAAGTCTTTATTGCCTAGTCTTTCAAGCAAAGACCAAAAGGCAACTATTTGCTTCGCGCGATCAGGATCAAAAGCAAGCTTCTTTACCAAACGAGCAACAGCCTGGATATCAACGGAGTGAAAAGAAGCAAGTTCTTTCAATGTTAGCATATGCGACATTGTAGCCAGAATCTTTGAAGGGTTCAAGAGGGGATTCTTGACTTATGGCTGTTTTCTTTAATGGGGGGTTTCAGGGTGGGGTTTTTTGGCTGTTTTGTTTAACTTTCTTTAATGGGGGTTTAGGGCTGTTTGATGCCACACCGGAGAGAGTTTTTTGTATCAAGAAATCGAGAGGGTTTAGCAAGAATTTTGCTTACTTGTGGAGAGAAAAAGCGGGAAAGAGAGGAACAGAATAGAGGAAGGCAGAGAGAAACAGAGAGACCGAGCGGTTAAAAAGGGGGCCCAGCGGGTAGCGTGGCAGTGTGCGGCATCATTTTAAACGGTTGAGAAAAAGGAGTTTTACGATGGAAACGCAGAGAAAATTTTCACGAATCACGTTAGGAACTCGGATGGCCCCCTCCCCGCCTTACTTAATTGGAAAAAGATTTGAGGCAAGAGACCTCGTCTACAGATAAGCCAGAGGTCTTCTTTTTTTTTTTTTTTTTCTTCAAAAAAAAAAAGAAAAAAACCCTAAAACAAAGGGGTTCTGCCTACACTATAAGCTAGAGCCTATGAGTTTGAAATTACCCACCAATTAATTTGAGCCAAGCTCATTATTTGATTAATTAATTTGAACACCATTTTATGCGAAGCTGGGCGATTGTTTATCCATTTGATTCACGTTCCAATTATTTTGATGTACTCATTTCTTGACAAATATAAGGTGCCAATGATAAGTTGTTAAAATTTAAATTTGATACTAATTATAATTTAATTTTAAAAAATTTTGTTCAAAATTATTATTATTTGAGTGAGGAGTTTTTTTATATAAAAAATTAAATTAAATTATTAATAAGTAATTTTAATATAAATTCATGAAAATAATAATTAATAATCGTATCATGCCCTTTTTTATGATTAAAAAAATATTAATTAATTTGAATGTTTAATCAGTAAATACTTTTCAACGAAAATAAACGTATGTTCAAGAATTTGCGCAAAGCTCGTTAAGGAGAAATTGCCTTTAGAACCAAGATATTACCAAGGAAATCTATAATAACTAGATAATAAGTAGGTAACATAAAAACATTCATCGTAGTTTTAGAGTCAATATATTGTATAAAAGTCACATGGGCGTTCTTTTCCTTCACATGGGAAATAGAGACTCTAAATCCGTAGTATTATTACCATGCAAGATTTACAAAATAGGCCCAATTGAAAGAGCTAGATGAGCTTCATCCGAAACTATATGCTGCATTGATCTTGCACATATAAAGCTAAAAGCTACTAATTCCCAAATGTGATGAAACTTTCCTCGTAGATAGATCAATTATTGGGTGTCAGGATGAAATTCAGCATTAATCAACCATTTACACTTAGTTCGTCTCTGAAATGAAAAAGAAGAACGAAAGAATTAGAGTGATGCATCAGTCAACAACATGCTCAAAATTTGTTGTTCATAGAGTAATTTATCAATCACAAAATTCATTGTGATAAAGAATGATTAGCTTAAACGCCATCTCCTCAACTGCAGCAGAACCGTGTGCTCTCGGTACTGGTAAAGTTAGATGGGAATTCTCCTACCCTCAGTTAGGATTTGAAGGAGGGATGGTGGTATTGGTATACTTTGTACAATCATATGGCCCGATCTCTTGATTGTTTTTCCGTCTTACCTGAGAAGCCATGCAAACAAAAGATGTTAGACACCAAGCAAAATTCCTTCGCCAGTCTCCATTTCTTTGTTATCATAACGGGTTAACTATAGAGGGCTTGATGGCAAAAACATTTTAAGTAGTGAAAAGAAACGAAGGCATAGGATTTTCAATTGGCTATGAAGTTTCATATTGAAGCGGAGATCAATTGCACAAAGCAGTCAACTTTCACATATTTTAAAACTAGGTGCTTTGGCCAACGGGATGAATCATCAAAGAAGATATTTAAGCAGAGAATGAAGGAATATTTAAAGAAATAATAATAAGGCACATATGAGAATGTTCGTGAGACATAAGAATTCAGTAGAATCATTGTATGAATTGTGTGTAGACCAAATAAAATACTATTTGAAGTTTGGAAGTCCTTAGGAGAAAGAGGACTCATATAATTGACTAGGCTCTTTAACTTGACTTTCATTAAATTGACGTATAAATTCAAACAAATATTAATTAGGCCAACGACATTGGTTGTCAGAAACAAGTCCAAAAAACCATGAGTAACGGTAATGATAGAATGCTTAGATGGACTTGTTGCCACCTCAGGAGAGAATAAACATTAAAAAGCAAAATAGCAAAGTGTGGCACCAATTGGAGATAAGTTGAGACAGGCGCCTATAAGTACTTCAATTAGAGTAAACAAATTCAGGGGGATGCTGAGAATATATGGAGAGGCCAAAATTTTCTTGAGAACCTTAAGTTGGGAATGATTCAAAACAATAAAATTTTACAACTCATAATAAAACGGAATTATGAACAAATATTCATATAATTAATTCAATTAAAGTTGAAACTAAAGTTTTGTTGTTGTATAATAGTGTAAAAGATGAAAAATGCATAACTTAAAATTGGGCAGTGGGAGATCTCTGGGAAAAATTTCAAAATGAAACAAATGATATTTTAGTTCTGTTTTTGGCAGCGAGAGGTGGCATCGGAGAAGTGGAGGCCAATTTGATTGATCAAAGAGAAAAGGCCGACTAAGTGCCCCAATTTATATTGGAAACCTTGAAAGAACAAAACTGCCAAAAAACCTAACATGCAACAGTTTTAATAACAGCCCAAGAGTAAGACCATACCGGAGACCAGGGACTGGGCTCAGGCAGCAACTTCTCAGTGGGTGAATTCTGTACAGCACCACCTTTCCTTGTCAGAATCTCCTGTAGAAAATTTGAATTAGAAGCAGGAGATTGTCATTCCATAGTTTCATGTGGTTATGAATGGGAGTACCTCTCCAGCAGCTTCCAGTGCTGCTAACCATTCGTCAGAGAAAGGAACAGCATTAACTGGAGGTTTGATCACGAGTGCTTCTTCCTTCTTGTCATCCATGGATTTCTTGCTGCCAAGAAAAGTGGTCAGACTGATGCTCAAAAAGCTTTGGTGTGTCTAGGAAAGATTAGGTTAGGTTGAAAAGGAAAACAAGAAATTTTCAAAGCAAGCAGAAATAACATTTCAATTACTACACTCACGGTAATGGCCATGTATCCTCATCTTCCTTGGGGTACATGCCATTGTCCAACTCATGCTGCATTTTATTTTTAAGAATGCTATTGGCCTGCACCAATTTAGCCTCAGCTTCTGGTGGCAAAATATTAGTCTTTGACAGCTCTGTTTCCATATCCCTTATCATGCTTCCACTTGACGTCCCATCAGTTTTCTCTAACCCTGATTTATCATTCAAGGAAGAAAGGGGCTCAGAGTTACAACTGTTAACCCCAAATGGAATCCAATCTCCAATGTTGTCAGAAGATGAAACAAATCCTACAGAAATAGCTTGATCACAAGGCTCATCATTGCTGCATTTCCCATCAATGTAACCTTCAATATTATCAGCCAATGGCTCAATATCCATGGAGTGTGAAATTGTGCCATCCATAATTGAGTGTTCACCATCCATATCCATGCCCAAAGCATGATCTTGCGTTGCAGTGCATGCTTGAGTGCCAACATCAAAACTTGATTCACACAGACTGTTGCCTGGTACTAAAACATCTAGAATGTTCTTAAAAGTGTCTTTGTCCCGTGATTCTACAAATGGAACATTCATAAGCAACAAGGGATTCTCTGTGTGCAACCTATCACTTTGCAGCGAAAAGTTTTCAGTTAGAAAGTCAGGTTTTTGAAGCTCAGGATGTCCTTCCAGTGCTTCATTGTCATAAACCACATTTAAGGACTTTGCATCTGCAATCAAAACACTGGTGTCAAGGTTAAAGTTATCTGCTGCTCTATTGTTACTTGAGGACAGCACTTGTGCCTCTTCAGCAAGTGTTTCCTTATTTGTGCTTTCCACTCTAGCAAACTCCCTTGCTTGTTCCATCTTTTGACATATATCATGAGCGTTTTCAGATCTGCTTCCTTCAGTTAGGTTGGCATCTGAAATACACTCATTTGAGAAATCATTAATTGGCTTGGCCAATTTCACAGAATGCTTGCTTGTGTCATGTGCTCCCTGAGAATCATCAGATGGTATAACACTCATTTCAGCACAAGTACCAGGTTCTGGTTGTGAATCAGGACAGGCAACAAAATTCTTTACCAAGGAATCCCACTGTTTCTCCACCTCATGCAACACACTCATGTCCTTTACCTCAGAAGCAACCATAACTTGCACAAGAGGGAAATTTTGGGATTGGGCCTGTGGATTTTCAACTTCATTTGCACTGAAATCTTCGCTTGTTTGACAAGTATCTGTCACATGACCTTCGCCCATTGTCCCTGATTCCAAAAATCTGGCTTCACCATTGAAGTCAAGTTCATGCTTGAAATTCCCTACCACCAACTCACCCCCTTCAGAACCCATGAGAGTGCCTTCAATAGATTGGCTTTCAACCTTTCTAGCCACATCAAAACCACAATCTGCTTTACTGTTTATGTCAATGCTTGGAAGCTCAAATTGTACTGAGGATTCTTTACTTAAATTTAAGTGTAGATTAACCACTGTTGAAGTGCTTGGCTTACTACTTTCAACTGACCTGTTACAATTTATAGGCTGCATGTTTGCATTTCTGACATTAGATTCACAGCTCAAGTTACCAATCCCAATACTGCCATCTTTTATATGCTCTATTTCTTTACAGTGAGATGGACCATAAGTAGTTTTCAAGTCACTTGGTATAAAGTCTTGGGCATTCATAGTGGTATCTGCAGCCTTTAAACTATTGTTGTCAGAAGATCTGCCCTCCTTGAATGAAGTACTATTTGTCCATAATCTCTGATTCTCTGCATTAGGAACCAGATTGGCTTCTTGGGTCTCAGATCTGTCTGACTCTCCTTGTTCCTCGGACTGCATGTTGACTTCATATATACTTGACCAATCTCCAGACAACTTTGAAATATCCTTGCCACTATTCTTTTTGACATCTGCAGAGGGAGATTCCACGTCCACAGAGTCATTTTGGAGAATGATCATGCCACTAGCCTGAGCAAAATGTTCAACTTCTACCTTGGGGTTGACATGGGAATAGCCTGATCCAACCTCAGTCAAGTCTCTATTATTTGGGTGATCATCGTTAACCCTTTTGCTATTAACATCATTCCACATATTTTCACCTATATCATTTTTTACAATCAATTCATCACCACTTCTCTTCAACTTGATATCCTTTGCGTTTGAAATTTTCTCAACATCACATGGTTCCAAGTTATATAGTGAATGTTGATTGACTTCACCATAGACACTGTTCAACTGCTGCTGATAATTTATATCCTCATGGCTGTTAGATTGGACTGGAACTTGCACTTCCACCTTTTGCACATCATTTAATTCCCCCAATTTGATGTTTCTATTTGAAATAGAATTGACAATTGAAGAATCAGGATAATCTGAGCTTGAACCTGCCAGCATTCTCACATATGGTTGTTGGGAACTCTGATGAATTGAATTTAGTTTGCCCGTTTTACTCGGTTTAAGAATGTCAGACTCACAAACATTGCCTGGTGAGGGACTTCTCTGTAGAAGGCTCTGTGTAGATTTTGACTGCAAATAGGAAGGGAAAAAAGCATAGATGTTATAGTTGAAAACATGCAAATTATGTAATCACACATCTGATGGTATTACAGTGAGCCCAGTCAAGCACACCTGGCCAAAGAATCCCAATGAGGGTGATGGCATCCGCAGGCCCGATGGCTTTGCTTTTGGGAGTTGTGTAAATTGTGCATTTCCACTGCTAGACCCAGCTCTTTGAGGGAAATCAACTGCAGGTTTGCTAGCACTACCACAGATACTTTTATGGTGGGCAACAGGTGGAGGTACCTGATCTGAGACTATCTTCAAGCCATTTGCTTGTTTGTCCTGGGCTTGCTGTAACATGCTTGATGAGTGCATTTCCTTCCCTTCTCCAACCTTTACCTATGAGAGGAATAAAACAAAGAGAGAATGGTAATTTCAGATGATAAAAAAGCATAGATATAACTCACAATTTTGTTAGCCACCATGTCAAAAAATTTCAGGTTCTCACCACATTTCTTCTTGCTTGTTGAATAGCGGGTTTTGCAATCAATTTTCCAGTAGGACCTGATTTCACATCATTTGGTGCACTCTTTGTGTTGGCAGGAAGGCCATTTAGTCCAATTTTTTTCTGAGTATTAACTGCTGTGTAAAACACAGACATAGAGTCATCAATTTATCTGATGTAAAAGCAGACATATGGACTAAAAGAAAAACAGTATAGTACACGGGATCACATGGATGAGCTATAGTTTAAATATTCTTCGAAAATGATGAAGATGAGAAACAAAACTCAGCAAAACATACAGTAGGTACAAATAAGCAAATACCATATAGATAACGAAATGCAGAAGCACTCAGGCACACAAACAAACAAAGATCACCTGGCCGAGGGTTTTGATTATGTTTTGGATGGCTGGAAACAGATGCAGAAGTTCTGGAAGTTGCAGAAACAACAAAGGAACCTTGCTTTGTAACTTTGGAGTCCTTAGTAGTCACTTTTGTTGTGTTCATATTTGGAAGACTTTTCAGAGTTCAGAGAAGTTAAGGTCAATCACTCTACTGAAACAATTAAATTCAACAATACAAACTTGTGCAGATAAAATTGTAGAAACCATAAGGCCTCCTAATTCTTATAGATCACATGATAAGGATATGGAGCTGGAGCCACTGGCCTTGGGCAGCCACTCCGTTTAGATGCATTTTTATCAATATCATGGGCTGAAAAAACCTTGCGCTTAGCCTGGAAGAAAACATTAAATTTTAGTGCTTTGAATTTATAAACACCATAAGTGAGTATGAAATAAAGCCATTCAAACTCAAGGAAAACTAACTGCTGAAGGTGGGACTGACTTTTCCTCTAGCTGACAATCCAGGCTTTGGTGATAAGATACCAGCAATCTTTTTCTCTTTATTTGAAGTACATCCAGGCAAGTCCTTAAAGAGATTATCTTCAAGTGATTTTAAACCTGGTGATTCACTAGTGCCTTCCATGCCACCAGATATTGACTCTCGACCTTCCTGAATAACTGACAAAATCTCCCCGCTGGACCTACTCATATTCCCACTCAGCATTGACAATTCCATAGGATCCAAAACACCTAACAAAAGATCATAACTCAAAATCGCATCTTCAAGCATAAGAATTAATAAATTGGAGGTAAAATTTAAAAAGCCAAAAAAAAAAAAAACCTTCTTCAGTGAAGAAAGCCTTATCCCAGGCTAAGCTCTTTCGGAGATTGTATCCATCGCCTTTCTTCTTCCTCTTCATTTGCTGCGGCTCAATACTCAGTTTTGGTACTTCCGGTTTATTCACGTTAATATTCTCTTTGTTAATGTCATCTCTACCATCTTTACACGAAGAAGAGCGCTCTGCGCACACACATACACAAAACCAGAAACGACGACATTATACGATATATTCAGCGGAAATTCGAAACTAAAGTGATCGAAACCCTAGAAAAGCGTGTTCAATCGAAAACATGGAGAGAAACATTTAAAATTGTTTACCCAAAAAAAATTAATAATAACAGGAATTGGAAACCCTAACCGGTGAAAGACGGAGGTAGAGGAGGGCGACGAATGGATCTAGGGATTCGGACAAGAGGGGAGCAAGAGAAACCGGTGATCATGCTCGAGACGTCGCCGCTAGGAGTTTGCTGCGGGCACAGTAGCGAATCGTCCTCCCCAGAGATCTCTATCAGCGGCAGATCGGCTTCCATTTCCAGTGAACCGGCGTCGTCTCTGCGTGCGTGTGGAGAGAGAGAACGGTGGTTTTGAATTTGAAAAGGACAGGCGGGAAGTGGTTTTCTTGGGCGAGGCAACGGTCATGTATAGGTTTTTGACTTTTTGTAGCAAGACAATTTCGTTTTTTTTTTTTTTTACGGGATAGAATTTCGAATTAGTTTCTAAACGACAAGCCGTTCATCGGGCTTATTGGAGTTGGAAAGATGGGTCCAGTGAGGTCCAAATTTCGTTGCTTGGCTTATAATTCGGCCACTCAAGAGTAGCTAAGATCTCAATAATTAATGAAATTTTCCATGGATTTAAAGGGTAAATTTAGTTGATGATACTTGCATTCTTTTAGGAATTTTCTTGAAAAAAAACTAACCTGTCTTGGTCGAGAGACTTCCTCTTTATGAAGAAAAGCCTGTCATCTATTTGGTGTGAACGACCAAATGTTCTTTTGGAGAACCGTAAAACTCTTCAAAAGCTTGTCACAGCACTTGGAATAAAGTCAGATATGAAAAATAATATCATATGCAGAAACTCAATCCACAAGGAAGATTCATATTAGTTTCGGAATGTCCAACAAAAACTCCAAAAAAGATTTTTGAAAAAACAAAAAGACAACGGTAACAGAAAGTGGAAGGTATGGTCTCCAAACTCTTTGATCGTCTATCATAACTAGCCATGAAAGAAAATTCATTTCCATATTGATCTGAACTCCATCCGAATCTGGGGGTTGCATATTGCTAACACATTTTAGAATGGTCAACACAGAAACCATCGACCTCCAAAATACAGATAAGAAACGGTAGAATATAAGAAATTTGTTCTATTGAAATTCTCTAAACAATGTTTGTTTACAAAAATTGGAGAAAACCACACTATCTTTTGTGTGTGTATGTGAGATTCTACAAATCTAACTCCCAAAAAGGAACTATGATCCACGAAAAGCTACTGGGTATACAAAGATTCTCCGGTTCCCTCTTTACAAATAATTTCCACCTCTGCCACCCTCCCCAATAAACCCCCAACTTTGAAGGAAACTAGGAAAAAAAATACATCTATCGACATACCATGGCCGTATGCAAACCCTCTTATACCAGCAAACCGAAAGAATATGGCTTGGGATTATACAGTTCTAAGTTAAATGTCAGACTAAGGAACCACATATCCTCTGACAGCCAAAAAGCAGTTCCATCAATTCCATTTTGGATGGCTTTGATCCAGTGGAAACATTGTTGCCTCTCCTCATACCATCATTTTTCTCCACACCATCATTTTTCTCCACAAAAATGGAAAGATAAATGAGTTATCTAATCGTCATCGTCTGTTATCAAGGCAAAGGAAAAAGGTCTGAACTTATAACCATCACCATGGTAGAACTTAGCTTGGAACTCCACCCAGTGAAGACGCAGGGCATGTAAGAAAGCACTGAGTGTCTCCATCATAAGTAGTATGAAGGCAGTAGCAAAGGCAAAAACTGCAAGCCCTACTAACCGGATTACAATGTTGTCATAACTGGAATGCATACATAATTGGTGTTACCATTGGAAATATTGCAAAAACAACAGGTAATTTGTAGGTACACATAATGCAAAGGAACAAATGTCAAAACAGAGCTGAGGAACACTAGGTGACCAAGTACTTCGAGCTTATGTTGTGGAAATCTGCATATTTTGTGATCGGTCAAATTTTTGTTTCAGGTACAGAAGTTTTCATATTACAGGTTATTAGACCTCAAACTTAGCACCAACCACAGGTAAAAGCAGCAAAATAATATTACACTAAAAGAATGCAGGGCAGCAACATGAAATTGTCTGCACCATACTAAATAATCAACCATGAATTTGTCCACTCAAGTAAACTATAATGCCTTCTTGGATGGTTTAGTTACAAGTTAAGAGTCTCAAACATCCAACGTTCTAAAACATGTATATCTTTACATTGATATTTTAGTACATCTACTGGTAGAATAACAATGCCAAAGATAAATGCAAATAAAATGTTGATTTTTATGATCTCTGCTATGGCAGAAGAATCTGCCATAACTAGTGGACTTCAATGCAGCAACCAGTCCATTCAATGCACAGGGATATGCAAAGTATAAATTTTAGTTAACTTTTCAATTTTCAGGTATTCTAAGGTGGACAGGAAGATGTCTCAAAGGGGACATCTCAGTGGTTAAAAACTTAGACTTTTGAATTGGTCTCATGTTCAAATTGGCTGAATAGGATTGAAGGCTATTTATGGGATTGAGAAGAACCCCATGCTGTGTACACAGCTCACATTCCATTGGACCTCCTAATGGACCGAAGAAATGATGAAACAACAGAAAAAAAGGTTAAGCACTGGAGTAGAATAACAGAGAACAGAGAGAGAAAGAGAGGCAACATAGCACCTGTAAATAAATTACTCACCCCCAAGCAAGGAGAAGGACTTTCTCATAGAAAACAGTTGACAACTCTGAATGTGCCAAACTGCAACAGAAGTGACAAGCATTAACTACTAATGAAACATGGTAGACATGGGAGGAAAAAATTTCTTTACCTCAAAGCCCAAAGCCGAAGGTATGAAGCTGTATTTGAGACTGCACCAAGAACAAACTCTATAGAGTGTATCATCTGGTGTACAAACACCTCACTGAAATTAAAATCTTCATGATGTGCTCGTGCAGAATCAGGTTCCACGTCAAGATCAGCCTCAGAATTGCGAAGAATTCCATAGGTACGACCTTGAAATCTCTACACAGT
This sequence comes from Bruguiera gymnorhiza, assembly GCA_020883675.1. Taxonomy (NCBI): domain Eukaryota; kingdom Viridiplantae; phylum Streptophyta; class Magnoliopsida; order Malpighiales; family Rhizophoraceae; genus Bruguiera; species Bruguiera gymnorhiza. Next base: position 1,678,722 of record JAIRCJ010001042.1, on the reverse strand, counting down.
AACACCAAGGAAAAATATTAGAAGATCTCCTGAGCTGATCAATGTTCAGATGAAGATTACATAGCATGCCAGCAAAATGGACAGGTTTACTCTTTATATCCGTGATAAATAATAAGCTGAATGGAAAATAAGTTCTCAGAGAAAACAACTGAATAAACACATTATTACTAGTCAAACCTGGAGGGATAAAAATAAAAATTCATTTTGCACACATGGTAGGACATCTTGAACCAATTTTGTACTCTACAATTCCGTCATCCCAAGAGTATTTACAGAGAAAATGGTAGGAAAAAGATAGCCAAAAGCAGGATTACCTCAGAATGAAGCTTCTTCAAAATAAAAGGTTTTGGAAACAGCATCCAAGGAACTGCTACTATGGCCAAGAGCAGTAACATGATCTGCAAGAACTCAAGCATCAATTGACTATATAATAAAAATTTAATCAAAACAATACAACCACGTGAAAGGAAAAGATGTATATGACCATAAAAGCTATACCTGAAGTGGTCTCTGACCTTGAAACAACTGATTCTCACCAAGGTTGTCAGTAGGACTCAAGAACATGTAGATCATTACATGATAAAGATCTGCCTGAGAACCAGTGCACCACTTGATGACAATGAGAAGTGAAAGATACCCAAAAAGACAGTTGAGGAAGATCATCTGTGGCACAAACTGATACCTAACAGCAAGAAGTGTAATAGGATTCATTCTGTGTACTTCATTCCACAAGTAAGATAGCAACTTCAAATAAAAGGTGAGAGAGCCAGAGATGCTAGGAGATGCTCATACCTTATGTCTAGTAAGCTGCTAAAAAATCGCGCATTGAAATAACTCAGTATAATTCCTAGGTTCATCTGAGTTATACCTAGCAAAATAGACATCTTCATTTTGAGAGAGTTCAGAAACGGCAGTTCTGAACGACTTCCACGCCAACTGGGATCAACACCAAACGGGTATGTATCTTGGTATTTGACTAAACCAGTTGTGTGAGCATCACTGAACAGAGAGATCAAGATAAAAATCTTAGGGCTTAGTGACTATATTCTTTGACTAGAAAATTTTAAAAAATGTCATGTCTTGTGAGCATAAAAACCTAAAAGTTTTCATGAATTTGTAAGGAGCAATTAATAGAAAATGTAGGACAGTGTGATGTAGGGGATGCACAATAAATAGAAAGATCAAACTGTGAGAATAACAAGTTTAGAAACAATTAGATTGATACAAGCTCATATTTATCTTCATCCACACTCGTAAGACAAACTTTGGCTCTTCGGTGGGCCAATTATTTAAAGAAAAGGGGAATACTAAGTGCACAAGGCTCCCACACACTGACCAATTATCTATGCAGATGATATAGAAACATTTTTTTGGTGCACTATATATCCCCAGTCAGAGTTAGTTAAAACTTTACACCAGAAAAAGAAGGTGAAGTGCTTACAATAAAAATTAGCTACAGTATGCATCAAGAATTTAGAAAAAGGCAAGAGATTATACTCATACATCAACAGTTGTGAAGTCCAAGACCATATGAAGGCATCATATGATATGTGCTAAAAGTTACAAAGTGTTTCCAGTTGGAAACATTTAGACATCTGGAAAGAATGAATAGTATGTACCTGCAAGTAGTGTCCCGACATTTGTAAGCAGACCCACCGAATATGTGGAATGGAATTGAGAAGAACTCATTGTAAATCACACCACAGTAGATTGAAAAAATTGCCATTAGGAGGAGTACATAGCGTCCACCAAAAAGCATCTCCATAAAACTTCCGAGCCTCTGGCATTAATCAAAGAATAAAAGATTATAGAGCAATCAGCAGCATAAAGTTCAGTCTTTGTCTCCCATGGCACATGAAAATAATGGGTCTGACTCAAAAGAACGGATTTGTATCACAGCCATCATTCACTCATGGAGACAATGGCAACAAATCAAAAGAACAAAATCATGCTATTAAGGCAATCATTATTAACCCTCAAAACCACGAAACATAGATCTTAACATGTTAGTATCTTGTGAATGAAAAAACTAGTAAGGGACCAAAAATGATATCTTGTCAAATAATTATTTTAATAGAACTGTCCCCTCAAAATCTATAACAAGGGAATGTGATGGCAAACATACCTGATTACTAAGCTTACTTTCCCTTGCTATAAGGACTAGTGCTCCCAATAGCAAACATATTCCATGCCCCCAATCCCCAAACATCACCGCAAAAAGAAATGGAAAAGTAACAACAGTGTACACTGCAGGATTTGCTTCTTGATATCTTGCAACACTGCCAAATAAGTCATTGCATTAGTCCTTTGCTCAGTTCAATTCAACAAGGTAAGTCTTATCTGGTGAATGGCCATGCCAGAGACTCTATTCACAATCCAATAGAATGTTCAACTACTAGATGGAATGCAAAGTAAACAGTATGCTAAGATAGCTGGCATAGTTGCCCATATACAATTACAGAAGAGGAAAGCGCACTGAGAACTGACCCATATGCATCAACAATTTCCTGAAAAGCATTTGTAAAGTGATTGGTTCTGAAATAAGTAGGAGGCGGTTCAATAGTATCCATCACATGAAATATTATGCCCACTTGTGAATTGCTATCAAATGTTGCACGTTGTAGTGCCTCCTGAATCTGCTCAAACAATAACGAATATTTTCCTTAAAAGCCAATCTAAGAAAAAATAGTCAACAAGGATTCTGATACTGGTTAGGTAATCTAGCAAAATAAAGCAGCACAAGACAAGGTTACTATGACTATGGAACAAAATACCTGAGCTCTTGCAAATATAGGGCACCAACCCTCCCCAACAAGGCATTTTTTTGTGACATCAAAATTCAGCATGTTCAATGAATCATAAAGAGCTTTCTCCCTTCTTACCTGGAAAGAACAGTCAATAGACATCTTGCCACTACAAGGATGAACAGTAAACCTTCCATAAACAGTAATCATATTCAATTTGTGCATGTCCATACAACACATAATGTCCATCAATCAAGCAAATGCCAAAAACTGAAGAGATATTCAGAACATTAAATCCTACCATGTTAATCCATTTTGTTAAATGGAATCCAATGGAAGCAAGGGCTTTATTTCGGTGGCGAATTCCAGCATCCAAAGTAGCTTCCAATTCAGAGAGCCTAGACAAAACCTAAAACCAAACATAGCACTTTCAGCACAAGAAAATCAAGTTTACTGCTGCCTATGTAAGCAAGTGTTGGTAGACATTTGCAAATTGGAGAGAAGCTACACTAAGTTAAGCCAACAGCTAATTTTAAAAGTTGCTTCAACAGAACTTCAGCAACTGAGAAGAATGAGGAGAAGAGATAAAAAAAAAAAAGTTGCGTTGGACTATCGAAGAATTAAGAGCACATGGCTGAAATGAAATGTGAATAAAATTCAATCAAAACACAGAATGGTAAAACCAATAAAAGCAGGAAGCAAATCAGTGAACCTCTGCAACAGCATACTTACTTCTCTAGTTATTTGCCTCTGTTTTGTTACATCTTCAGGCACAGGATAGCAATTTGCCCCAAAAGCTTCACAAATTTTTAAAATCTTTGTTCTTGCCTGTTCTCCTGAGAAGAAAACTACAAACACTGTTTTCTCAACCTGCAACAATAAACTCATGGACAGTCAGCATCAATGCACAAGATGAATCAGCACATCTCCTAAGAGCAATATATCACTGCAGCAAGCATGGATTAGTAAAGAAAAATAAACAGAAGTTAACAATAATGACATCCTCCAGCAAATACTATTAGCTGAAAAGAAAAAATACAAATATATCAAGAAACTTGAGAATATCAGGAAAGAACAAACCATCTCGCTTGACGCAGGATCCTGGATCTCTTCATCAGCTGCTGCCTGATTGAAAAGCATGTTGCCCCTTGTAGCACGGAACAACATCCTCTCAAATCTCAGGATTTTAGATCTAGGTATAATTCCACTAATAAATCTTAAACCGGATTGGTTTGATGGCCCAGACCTCAAGTCCTGTATAATGCAAGTTCTTTTATGAATGCAATAATAGCAAAAGATATTTGCAACTAACTTAAAAGGCACAAAGCATAATGTCAAGAACCTGTTCAAGTAAATATGCTGAATCCCCATATGCATTATTAGAGTACACATTTTCACTTAATTCTCTGTCTTCTGCAACTGAATGACCATTACTAGATACAAGGAAGCCAACTGCCTGTAATCACCCATAAAAACGTGAATTACAATTTACAGAGCAAAAGGTTAAAGCCCACACCTTCTCCATACCAGTAATCATATGAGATTTTGTCATCTCCAGTTTCTAAAGAAATAGAAATTTGTAATAAATACATCAGGGAAATTTTCTGTTTCAATAGCAGGAATCAACAACTTTCTCAGAAAACCAACATTCTCCATTTACAAATATCACAAGGGCATAAAAAGACAATTTAACAATGGTGCATTGTGTTCCAAAACCATCCCAATGGCAAGGACAAGATTCTCGAGAATATTTTCCAATGAGGTTTTAAGCAATGTGTTCTAAAAGAAAAGGTGTAGAAACAGGACATCCTTCCTAGTCATAGCTAATTTTTTATTCACCCAATGGTAATATCACGGGACCAGGACTTCGTTCCATCAGCAATACAAGAACCATACAATAAAATGTTTTTGGAAGGAAGGAAAACAGCATAAACATCATACGATGGTGAATAGAAGGCAGCTTCCTAGTTTTAGTCAAAAGAAATAGCAGGGCCGAGAAATTTACCTTTTGCAACACCATTTTGAATTCTAGAAGCTCATTGTAAGTCTGTTGAAGTTTCTCGCTGTTAGAGTTCATTTCAATCAGCTCATGCTCATGTTCAGCAAGTTGTATCTAATACAGGAAGAATCATAGAAGCCATGTGTCATTAGATTCAGACATGATAACTTGACAGTTCACTATTTAGTCACAATTATAATAAGTTATGTTAATTGTTGGCGCTACAAAAAGGGAAAGAAAATTTAGAAAGACAAGGGAAAAAAAAATTTGTGTCATAGAACAAAAACAATGAGGTATAAAAAAACCTCTAATTCCTCAAGTTCAACATCTGGCTCCATAGCAGGATGTGCAGAAGATGGTAGACCAGCTTTATTGATTTGGTCTTTGAAAAACCGCAACTTCCTTGACATTTCCCCACATCTCTTTACCTATGAAATCTCTCAAACATTAGTACGGCCATCATGTCGTCATAAATGCCCTCAATCGCTTGTATAAATATTCACAGTCCTCAAAACTAATCAGCAATTGAAATTGATAATGGCCTAATGGTTAATATAAGTATTCACAGTCACTATTCAAAACAATAAGGTCAGACACAAAGGTAGTGTGGAGTACAGATGGAGAAGTTACACAAGGTTTAGTTGATTCAGATTCCATCAAAAAGTCAAATGATAACAACTATTGCAAGCTTCTATGGAAACAGACATTAAGGTTTGGGTATTTGGATGCTTTGAGCAAAAGAGAGACATAAAATACTATAAGAAAAATTTAACTTGACAACCGAGTTACATGGAAGTGCTGATTAATCTTGTTTGTCTACATGAGCTCCGTTCGATACCTGCAATCAGAAGATATACACATGCACAAGAAGGTCCTAGCACCTAATAGTTTTACAGAAGAAACTGACAGAGACTCATTCCTTCATGGCAAATTGTAAATCCATGGATATAAATATTACAGCTAAAAGATTCTTGGTGCAGGATAAGTTCTTGAAAGTGCCATGAAGGTACCTGATTAACAAATGTTCGTTGAAAAGGGCTTTTATCCGCATTCAACTGCCAAGGGGAAAACCAGCCATTAGACATCTAAATGTCATTAGAACATTAGAATGCCTCGCACATTTTGAAAATGTAACTTATACCAACTCCAAGTTGCACAAAATGCATGCTATTGCTAATGTATTATACATAATGTGGCATGATTGCAGCCAAATGACCAATATTGCGTTTTCTGAAGCTGGCAAAAGCCAGTATTGGAACAACGTATCTCACAAAATTTGAGTAGATATTTTTGTTTTTCTTGCAGTTGCTTCTTCTGCTTCTTCAAATATATACTAACAAGATTGAAAAAAAGCTCCCCATCCACTATTTTTAATAGGAAACAATAAGGCATCATGACGGCTCCCAAATTTCCAATCTCCAATGTCCCCAAAGGAAGAAAGTGACTGGACAAAACTTAAAACTGATTAAGCCCTCTCAAGCCCAAGGAAAACCAATGACAATACACCTTTGACAACACTGGATCACAAAACCTAAGGAATTCCAATAGAATTATGAACAAGCAAGCAGCCCTAAGTAACTCATAGATAGTTTGAAACTTTTGAATTGAATCGAATATGCCTCGTTACAAATCTCCACCAATTGCAGAGTCCTCGTTCGACAATCGAAGTCAGACGACTCAAGAAATTCAACGCGAAACCGAATCGCGCAAGACAATTCAAACAAACCAACGGTCCAAACAAGATTATAAACCAGTAAGATCTCCCGTTCTTGAAAAAAAAAAAAGAAAAAGAAAGAGAAACGAAAATATCTAAAAATCCTGATTTCCAACACACTTGCGCGTGATTCCAAACAGCCGAAGAAAGAAACAAAAGAATCGAGTCATTTAGACAGTTAGGGAAGGAGGATCTAAGAAACCGATTATACTCACGTCGCAGAACTGGAGGAGGCCGAGTTCGCCGAGATAGGAGACGGCGCGGTGGGCTGACTCGACGGGGATGATGAGCTGTACGAGACTCATCTTCTCCGATCGCATCAGATCCATCGCCGGCAAATTGTCCACGAACTTCTCCCATCTCGCCAGCACCATTTTCTTTCTCTATCTGTTGTTTTTTATTTTTTCTTTTTTTTTTGCTTCTTGGAGAGAATTAAAGTTTAAAAAAGAAAAAAAAAAGAAGAAAAAACAAACAATTGCACTGAGTTGCTGTTTGGATCTTGATAAATTAGCAGTACCAGATCTGGAATAGAACAGTTCTTCTCTCTCTCTCTCTCTCTCTCTCTCTCTCTCTCCCCCGTTGTTTTATGAGTACAGAGAGTGCATCTTCAACTGCCACCGGGACCGGGAAATTCGCTTTCTTTTTCTGTCTCTTTTCTTCTTCTTCTTCTTCTTTTTTTTTTATTATAACTTAATATCGAAAGTCAGAGAAAGAATTTAAGAAAAAAAAGGATCAAATAAAAACAAAACCCGTAACACGGCGTTTAAGTGTTAACTACGGTCAGCGTCCACCTCCACCACCAGTCAGGCCAACGCCGAATCATGTTTACGTCACAAGATTTATTGTCTTAGTGAGCCCTATAGTGATGGCGCTTGCTGCTGACTTACGGCTACCGCAAGCTTATACTATTGATCATATTCTTTTATAATATTTACGACGGAAAATTCGCCAGCAACACAATGAAAACAACATAAAAAAACAAAACACGCATTGATACAGTATAATTTAATAAAAAAAATTTTCGCCAGCAACACAATGAAAACAACATAAAAAAACAAAACACGCATTGATACAGTATAATTTAATAAAAAAATTTTAAAATTTTTAAAATTTAAATTATATAAATTTTTATATAAATTATATATATATATAATTTTAATATCTTTCACTATATTATTACCTAATTAAAATTTATCCAAAATATCATGTAATTTTGTAATATAATTTTATTCTAAATATCAAAAAATATTCAATATTTATACTTAAATTTTATATATTTAATAAAAATTAAATGACATAAATTCACCGTTTGTCTCACTTTAAAGTTTCTATGTTTTTATAACGATGCTTTATTCTAGAACACTACATAAATTGAAGCCACGACAATAAAAAAAATTAAAAAAATTATATATATATATATATACACACACTATTTTTTCAGAGAAATGCAAAATAAAAGCAAAATTGTGAGGTAGATTGTTGTCGGGCATGTACCTGACACAATTTCTGGTTGGAGAACACGCAAAAAATTTAGTGGAAATTAAACTGACACGAGCACCAACTTTGCCAAATAACTTGAAGTCACGACATAAGAAAGAAAACCGGTTTGAAAAAGAATGCAAAAGAAGAGCGAAAATGTGAGTTAAATTGGTTGTTAACTGGTTAAGCATGTACTTGGGTACAATCGACAGTCGGCACCAACATTTCAGGAGGATAAAAATAAAATAAAATCAAAAAGAATAGAAAAATAGTTAAATTGAGTTAAGATAGAAAATTGCGATATCGTGTAAATTTCGACTAACCCACTTGAAAGCATATCAGTAAGCAGCCGAGGACCAATATACACTCGGAATGCCCCCCGAGAATCAGTTCTTCAATGGAAGCAGTTCATGCTCGATGGCTTTTGTCACAAGCCACGGAGTTGTATCAACTATCGACAAAACATGGAAGATAAGGTCTAGAAGTAGACCAGGCTCCAATCCGGTTAGAAATGCTCTACTGAAATGGTACGAATGAATGATTCTGATTGGTAAAAATCTATGCCTAGTTCCGAGCCATTTTGTAAACTTCATTAACAAAGGTTAGTAATTTCGTTAACTAGAGTAGGTTGTAAATTTTTCACTTCTTAACTTTTTCAAACACAATTTTTTTTTTTTGTTTGGTTTTCCCAAAAGATTTAGAACATATTAATAAAAAAAAAAAAAGGTTTCGATTTTCATTCAGAAAGTCACACCTTTTGCCAGCAATATTCCTTTCCACGAAAGCTATTATCCCATTCTGGGTTCCAATTGTGTTCAATTTTCTCTTAACAAGACACAGTAAATATGCGTCTGATATAAACTCATCAAGACATCACCATATGTTCTAAAATCATGAGTTCTCTATAATTATTTCTTTTTTGTATTTAATTTATGAATCTTGACCTAGATAAATAAATATTGGTCAAAATCTATTGCATTTAATACAAAATGGTGGTGATGCTATTTTTTTTTTTAATTTTTTATAAGTTTTGACCGTTCACAAACTTCAATTTTTTTTAGGTATCATTCATCGATTCTCAAGACTTCGATGCATTGAAAGAGGTCCCAAAAGCCTCCCAAGTCCCCACAACTTAAAAAGAAAGAAAAGAAAGACCAACTTGCATTGAAAGAGTTTAAAAAATTATTAATAAAATTAAAAAAAAAAAAACAGAAGGAAAAATGAAACCCTCTGTCGGTGCTTGCAGCCTTACAAAAATGTGTGATGGAAGAGAAACACGGAAAATGTTTAAAGCAAATCAGTTTGATATTTTGCCATCATCCAGAACGGGAAACCCCCGCGTTCATTTCGGGCAGCGAAGAGCCGTTATATGGTACTATAGTTTTTTTATTTTTTACAAAAAAAAACGTTTTATGGTAAAAGTAATTTTAATTTTTTAACCGATTTGTGAGTCAACCAAGATTAAATCATTCTGGTGCATTTAAGATTACACTCCAAGTTTCTCAAAAAAAAAAAAAAAAAGATTATATCACAAGTTGCAGGTAAACCTTTGAAAACAAGCTGACCAAACAAAAAACGAAAACAAAAAAACCTTTGAAAACCAGGACACCATTAGCTGACAAACGGTAAAAAAAAAAATATATATATATATATATAGTTTTCCAAACCCAGTGGGGGTCTAATCCACCGCTTTTCTTCCTCAATAAGAAAAAACTAAATAAATACACTGTAACACAGTATAATTTATATTTCATGAAATAATATTTTATATTACATACATAATAATATAAAATATAAATCACGATATGTTTACTACACTTGCTAAAATAGCGTGTCTTAATAGTGGGGTTGGTTCTTCTCAATAAATTCGATCCCATGACAAATGGACAAACCATGTCTGGCGTTTTAAACTTTCATATATTAAATTTAGGTAAAAGAACAGAGAGAGATACATATTAATCCATTTACCTAATTCTTCCCACTCACTACCAAAAGAATAATAATAAAAAAAATACCTGGTCAGCTTTATTCGTTCAGGTAAAGATTGTCCAAACCGGAGCATGATGCAGCATGAGCATTTTCAACTTTCAAATGAAAGGGCCCATTAAAGTTTTTGGGTCAAGAAGGGGCCCAATTAGCCTGGCGGATCGCCATATCCATAAGGCACAAAGCCGCATCCACGAATTGCTGTTTTCATTCGATCCGAACAAGGGCTGGTTGGTAGGTAGCTGACAAGATTCTGGGACATTCTTCGGAATCCGTAGAAGCGAGTACGCGGATCACTGAACAACCACCGACCGCTCACCGGTGAACATACGCCATCCACTTCATCATTAGCTCCGTAAGTCGCTTAACTTACTGTCGGTTCGCACCTCGATTTATTGAGTTTTGCTGGGATTGGTAAACAATAGCAAGAATTAGACAAGGTTAGAAGGTGCCTGAAACTTCGATTTCTGTAGCAATTGATGATCATGGTACATGGGTTTTTTTTTTTCTCTCCTTTTTTAAATAATTGGTTGGTGTAAAGATAAGGCTTACTTTAATGCTACACGGCATTCCTCGCAAATGGGCAATCCCATTTATTTTTCATTTGTGTTTTCTCATTCCATTTGCTCACAAAATCCTTGCTTTTTAACCCAGTACTATGTCAGAGTGTGAAGATAGTCATTTCTGGTAGGAAAATTTCTAAAGCCTTGAATTAGAAGCCGTTCTACCTTAACAATTCGGTGACATGAGAAAATAAGATTGATGTCTTTTGTAAACAAGAATGTAAATTAGTCTACAACTGCAGTAAAACCATCTGATCATTCTGCATCAAATACATCTGAAAAGGAAAACCCAACCTCAATTTTGGATGGGTTTCATGCAAAAATTATAGCGGGAATGGTAGATTTTTTAATATTCCTCTTTATTTGACAAACTCTTGTTTATGTGATTCTTGAAATTTAAATGAGAGCAAACATAACTCTGTTTTGAGGTATTCTGATCAGGAAAGATGGGAAGATCTGCAGCTAATGAAAAGATTCTGAGCTACAATGATGTTGTTCTTAGGCAATCTGACTTGGATATCCTCAGTGGCCCTTATTATCTCAATGATCGAATCATAGAGTTTTACTTCAGTTATCTTTCTTCAATCCATCCTTCAGAGGATGTTTTACTGGTTTCACCAGCAATTGCTTTCTGGATAACAAACTGTCCTGATTTGGGGGGTCTCAAGGATTTCCTAGAACCCCTTAAGTTACCCAATAGAAGATTGGTGATGTTTGCTGTCAATAACAATGATGATGTCTGTCTTCCTGAAGGCGGATCACACTGGAGCTTACTAGTCTATTGGAGGAATCGGAATGTCTTTGTTCATCACGATAGCTATGGAGCAACCAATGAAAGGTGTGCCCGGCAACTTTATAAAGCCGTTGTTGGATTTCTGGGTACCTCTGATACGGCACCTGAAACCAGGTACATGGAATTTACCGATTCTCCTCAGCAAGTAAATGGTTATGATTGTGGCATTTACGTTACAGCCATTGCAAAGGCTATATGCCAGTGGCATGAAACCTGTGACCATAAAGAGGCAGATGATATGTGGTTCTCTGATGTGAAGGAGCAAATCACCCCATATACTGTTGCTGATGCGCGAGTTGAAATTCTTGGGCTGATTAAAGGCTTTATGGAAAGCAAGTAAGGTGTATCAGAGAGGGAAGAAAAATATATGAGCTTTGTAGGGACATTAAATCAAAGTTATTTGGTAAACTGAAAAAATTCAACTGTTCATCTTAAAGCAGTTCTTAGATGGCATTCAAAGGCATGCTTCAAAGTCTCAAAATCGGGGACCCTGCATTGTTGAATTGTAAGATCGGTTGCTAAGCCTTATCTTTCCCGCTCTTGTTCCACGTTCTGAGGTCTTTTAACTGAGCTCCTCCATAGACAAATAACAGAATAGTTTTACTTCTAGGCACAACTACAGGCTGCACAACAAGATGATGCCTCAGCTGAGTTTGACAGTTTGATCTGTGGATCAATATTAAAAATGATTTCTTTTTTCTTTTTAATGGAAAGACTGATTTGTTCAATTGCAAGTTGTTTAGTTGATGGTCGATGTCTACATACATCGACGAACTGCTGGCCTCAAAAATCAAAGCTTAAAAAGGACTTCCAAGATTGAACGCTTTCAAAGACTGATAAAGATACTGTTTATCGGCCTCTCTGTTTCGCCATTCGACAGTAAATCAGAGAAGATTTGTATGTCAAAAAAGGGAAACACTATATATAAATAACTCCAGAAAAAGCTATTAGTTTAATTACACGAACAATAACGAGAAGGCACTGCAGAGGAACAAGAGATGTAATCAAATATTCTATATTCTCGCATTAGCATATTCTTCAGTGCAACTTGAATTGTCCCCAGCAACCCAAGAACAATAGCATCAACCTGTTTGCTCACAAGATTGGACGAAAATGAAAAGATTAAGGGACATCGGAAGCCAGATGAGATATAACAACTTAAGGAACTTCTCATCGCCAAAATTGCCATGTACGAGACAAAGAAAGGGATCCCTACAAAGCTACCACATAAGCCATTGAGACAGAATAATACCATAACATAAAGCTATTTGTCCAACAATGCAGGCAATAATCCAAATTAGTTAACGAACGTTGCTGAGAATTTGCATTTCTCAAAGCTATGAACACCATTAAGGAGGATCCGGACAAATATATACTCAATAGGGTGCTTATGCTTAATCTCTATAACTGATCCGAAACTGAAAGCTTACCACATTAAAAGACCATTCAGATCATGCTAGTATCTGCTGGATAGGTCCCTAAAACTCATAAGAATGTAGCAAGCTCCTGTCAAAGAAGGATCGCTTCATGTCAATTATGGTCAATGATAGTGCTACTAGTTTGAAAGGGTATACAAACCTTCAGATTCTTCAGGGCATTCAGCGCAAGCTGGTCCGCTATTGATGCCTCAAAATCCACATAGAAAAGATGGTCAAAATATCTGCCAGCCAGCATACGAACAAAATCAAGTGAAACTGTTACCCTCATGTCTGATAGATAACAAACAGACTGAAGCAAAAATAAAATTTAATCATCGCCAAAAATCTATTTGCATGCTCCAGGAATGAATTGCATCTAAGATGTTCATTAAACTTACATTGCAGACCCATTGTTGCAACCAGTAGATAGTCTCAAAGGCTGCTTCCTTAAGGGACGACTCACAATCTGAGAACAAAATGTCAGAGTGTAAGGCAACCTAAAGCACACAGCAGATATTTGATATGAGCCAGTGAGCAGGGGAGAGAGAGAGAGAGAGAGGGAGGGAGAACGAGAGAATTGTGATCAGAGAGAGAATTAACCTTGGTAAGGTTGATTTGTCGCAGAGCAAAAACGGCAAGTACCTTGAATAGCACTCCTGGACCCACCTCCACTGAAAAAACGATACTTGTCTGAGATCTAAGGAACCATTTTTATAAGCAAAGTCTGCTTTTTAACCTCCGCAATAGCAGGAATACTTAATATTTAATTTTAACTTGTGGGAGTTTTGCTTGTTGAAACAGCTAGCCTTGAATGACTTTTCTATGCTTGGATTTGTGGGTTCTCTTGCCAGGGTCAAAAATCAATTAACATTATCACAGTCATCCTATCAGAAGACAGCATTAGTAATGCAGTTTATCTGCCGTCAAGCTGAGGATGGCACCACAGGTGCAGATATAAACCTGGATATTTCCAGCTAATTATTCAGGCCATAGATCTTCGCAGCAGCAGAACTAGCAACAGCTCCTGTATCTTTCAGTTTATGAAGGGCAACATGCTACAGGCTTGGAGAGAATTGAAGCCAGTTGCACTAGCAAAATGACAAATCATGAACATTAAATCAGTTGATGGATCCCAAAAGAAAAACTTGGCCATACAAAAGCATAAAATGTGGTTGACCATGGCGTGGCTGAACCATGAAACAACTTGATATGAGTTCATAAATTAATACCAGAGACGCCACAGATACATAAGATGCTTTCTACAGAAGCAAAAAAGTGGAATTGTCCCACCATGTCAGAAATCAGAATCACTGAACATTCATGGGGGCAATTTTTGTCCAGAAACTCAAAAGGAAATGAGCTACAGACTACATAGCTAGCCCCACCTTTGCTGCACCGACAGTGTCATCCATTGCTTCTGTGACTAATGGCAACTTCAATAATGTATACTCACATTGAGCAAGAGCCTGAAACACACATCGAACAGAATCAATGTAATCAAACTAGTCAGCAAGCTAGAGACAATAAGTAAAAAAATACCTGTGGATGACTAACGACCCCTTCAGGTCTTCTTCAACTTTAATGCCATGATTGGCCAGTAAGCAATTCTGAAAAGCATATTTCACTTCACCTACTATGTGCAACTCATGCCGAAGGCAAAAGATCATAACTTCTGTGGATGCTTCCTCCTAGAGAGTTCTCAATGGGTAAAACTGCTCTCTCCACAAGGCATTGTTCAACAATCTGTGAAATGAGCAAAAGACAAAAAAGATATAAATGGAGTTCATCGTAACTATATGCTTGCACATTCAAAACTGACATTCCTTCTCCTGAAAAGATAAAACTTAAAAAGCATTGGTTTTGGCCATTGAAAACATTTTCATTTCTCCCTAAATAAATATAATCACAGAACTCCGTGCAGGAACCACATCACCCAACTTAAACGCCTTGATGCATGCATTATAATGCTGAGAAAGTTTTCAAACAATAATAACTTCCTATCAGAATTAACAAGCATGCATGAAAAATAAAATTTTGAAGTTATTTAGTATAGCTGACTTAGCAACCTCAAGGATAAACAACCAATAAAAAAAAAAAAAGGTATGGAACCAAATCACAATATAGAAGCACCCATAACATAATTTGGTTTCACAAGCAATAGCTATCAAATAATTAAGCGTATCACCACAACTATTAAAATCAAGCATTCATAAAGAACACATTCGACACAAATCAATCGCGTCAATGAAAAAGAAAACATTGAATAATGCCCGCAGACATCCATATACAGCAGTAAATCGTTAGAAAACCAAAATGGGTCTACGAGTTCCGACAAATATTGAACAGACAGTAATAAGAATTCACTTCAAAAACTTTGTCGAACTTGTCGCACGGCACTGCCACGCAGTTTGGGTACGCCTTCTGGGCTGCTAACTCGCTGCAGGCACCATGGACTCCCTGCAATGCACTGAACGAACGATCATCAGAGCTATTTAACAACAAACTTGCATTAACGATCCAATTCTGGAAAACAAGACCTTCCCCAGTACCTGGAAAGTGACGCGAAGGCGGGGCCCACCGGAGACCGAGGAATGAGTTGACAACATAGGCTCTATGGCCCAGCAATAAAAATAAAAATAAGAAAAGATTAGAAAAAAGAACGTTATTGCCTCCAAAATAAATTGAAAAAAGTAAAAAAACTAAAAAAAAAAAGGCTTGGAATTCGGTACTGGTAAGGGAGTCGCTTAAAACGACATCGTCTGAGTTAGGCTGGAGGTGGCTCTGCAAGCTGTTGATTTCGTGCTCATTTCCTCCGTGAAGAGAGGCCAAGAGTCGTAAAGGCTGAGAGCTAGAGAGCTTTGCATGGCAGCGGCAGAGAGGCGGGGCCATTAAATACTTGCTCTTTGGCTCTTTGTCTTTTCATTATTATTTTATCTAATTAATTATGGGTTATTGGACATATTGGACTTAAATTATTAAAATTCTTACTTTATTTAGAAGATTAAGTAATTTAATATCAACCACCTAATTTGATGAGCACCAGTACATAATAAGAGATAAAAAATTTTATGAAAACAAAAGGATAATAGTATAGTAATTTTTTTAATCTTTAATTTTATTTTTTAAAATTAAATAAAATATAATTAATTTGTATTTTTTTATTATTATCATATTATTTGTTAAATCTCATTACTTAATTTTTCTTTAATTTGAAATGATAGTTAATATTCAATTCAATGAACTTAAATTTTTACTTTTATGGTATTGAATTATAATAATGAGAAGTAGGATGTGAGATTTAATTCATAATTCAATGAGTCTTCTAATTTAAAAGTAAAAAAGAAGGAAAAAAAAAGAATTCTTATAGATAAAAAAATATTTTTAATTAAAATGACATTTTTAAGCATATGTAGTTGACAAATATTTTTTCCTCCTAAATTTCCTTATAGGCAATGCATTCATTCTTATTTCTAAGTACTTTTGTCTTCATTTGTATACTTGTTTCTCCGAGTAGGATGAATTTTAACTTCATTTAGTAAAATTATTTATTTTTTATCAACTTTTGGCAAACTCCATGATCCGAATTTTCTCATATTGAATATGTTTAAATTGGAATTTTAATTAAATTTTTTCTTGTTGACTATGTAAAAGTGCGGTTGAAATTACAAGTGTAGTGCATGAATACTCCTGAAATGTATTCATAATAAACTATTTTGTTGCTAATCAAACAAATTCATTTTCAATTAGACTAACAAATTGAGTGCATGCAAAATGAGTTATTATTTCAAAAAATTATTTTTCAGTTAAAATGAGACGTTGAGTATATGCAAAATGAATTTTTAAATCAGAGGTATTTTTTAGTCAAAACCACACATTGAGCAATTATAGTACCCTTAAATATTTTCTGGTTAAATTTTTTATTGACAATAGATTCATTCTTGTATCAGTACCCTTGTATACATTTATGTATTTGTTACCACAATATGAAAAAAAAAAACTTCTATTAATTAATTTATTTTTTTATAGAATTTAAATGAACTCAATAGTTATATGAATTTTCTATTATTGAAAATGTATAAATTTAAAGAATTTTCTCTTATCTTATTACAATAATATAAAAAGGAAGTTTAGTGAAAGCTTCCCTCCAGCATAACTTCATATTAAATCTCTTTTTCTAATTAAAAAAATTTGAAGAGATAAATTTTCTTTTATTTATTTAAATTCAAAAGGTATGTCTTTTTATTTTTTTGAACAATTTTAATTTTTTCTTTCTTGTTTAAAATAATAAATTATTTCAAATAAATTTTAATAAAAATATATTTAAAATTCGTGTTATGAACGGGATGAAATTTAGTTATATATATATATTTTTAAATGTATTTATCAGAGTTTTATATTATTAAATAAGTAAATTTATTTTCATTAATTGACACCTCAAGCGGATACAAACGAAGTAATTATTTTAAGAAACTATTTTTTAGGGGAAAGGACACGTCGAACGCATACATAATACCTAAATACTTTACTCTTAGATTTTTCTTCTCTCATTGAACATAAATGCATTCTTATAACTTTAGTGCATGCATACTTAAAATGTATTCATTAAACTATTTTGTTGTTAGTCAAAGTGAATTCGTTTTCAATTAGACTGACACGTCCAGCGCTTGCAAACTGAGTTATTATTTCGAGAAACTCTTTTTCAGAAGAAACGACGCGTTGAGGACATGCACAATAGCTAAAAGTTTCTCCTTTAGAGTTTTCCTTCTTTTATCATAAATGCACTCTTATCTCATGATGACCTTTTTTGTAGTTAAATAAACGTCTATTTTAAATGAAAACACATAACGCTTGAGCGTATGCCATTAGGCTTCGCCTGATAGTAACAATGGAAGACATATATAGAGAACCAAGGAAAAAACAAAATAAAAAAAAAAATATATATATATATATATAAGAAAAGCCAACATAGACATATAATTTTAATAGTTCGACTTTTATAAACTCGGAGACTTCTCCATTTAACTCTGTTGAGGGCCCACGTAATACGACAGTGATGTATTTGATGGGCTTCACCTCAGATTGAATTTGGGCCCAATTTCTTTCATTTTCCTTTTAACCCCTTAAATAATAATTATGAGACTGAAAGTACTTGCATTTAAATTTAAATTGATACCAATTAAAAAAAAAAAAAAGAGGAATGAGCTGTGGTTCGTTGTTTGAAAATTTTTTGAGTAAAGTCTCAATTGATCACGAAAGAAGACAACAAATATACAGTCTACAACAACGAACAGGAAAATTGAACATTTAATCCTAAGAATGAGCTTAATTAGTAAAATAAACGCGTTGATCATTTTTGTTAATCAAGGCTGAGATTCTTAGATTCAATTAGCAAAAAATAATATTTTATTGATTCCTTATTGCCGGGGTACATGATTGATAATCCCCATATCCGTAAACAAAAGTGTTGCAATATTTATATGTATTTTTAACAATAATTTGTGACAAATTAAATATAAAAGTTGATAGGTAGCATTAGTTCTTGAAGCAAAGTAATTCAGATTGGATGTCCCCGGGCACCCCCCCTCCCCCCTTTCCCAGGAAATCAATCTCTCTTACGTTACCAGACACAAACTTGTGACATTGCAAATCATTTCGACAACGGTTCTTTTGGTTTTGACAATCATCATCCCTCCCTCCACCTCTTGTCTGTCCTTATCCTCGATCCGGACAAAACCGTATCCGTTACCAAACTCCCCCACCCCTCCACCATCGCCGCATGACGCATGCAGCACGTGAATGGCTACCATTGTATGGTGCCTCGCGTGACCTCCATCATTTCCCCCGCGTGCCAAATAACAACCGCCACTTCTCCTAATTTATCTTCTCTTTTATTTCTATCCCCCAAATTCCTTCCCGCGAACGGATTAGTGGAATCATGCACGTATGGATTGCACACAAAATAATTTTAGTTCTTTTTAAAATTAAGTTTAATTTTCAGTGTTGCAATCTTAAATACTGAAACAAATGAGTTATGAATGCTGTCACTAAAATTACACGAACAAGTGACATAATTGTTGATAATCAAGTTTCGAACAAGTACTTCCTTAAAATAACATTGCAGGCTTTTGTAACATTGCAGGTGAAAGAAAGACTTTGTCGCAAAGACCCTGCACCGAGTACTATTAAATTTATTTACCAAAAAAATATTCCCTCAATCTAATCGCATCATTTTGTTTATCAAACAAACGATTAATTTAATTAGCATGAAACATGTTGGTTTCCCACGAAATGCACTAAAATCCAAATGGGACAGATACTTTGCTTCACAAGGGAGGAGAGGTATTGATGTGCCAGAGCTGTGGGGGCCCACTAAAGCTCTTCCACAACCCACTGAGGGCGGTGGAGCCCACTGTTATTGTGTTGGGGATTTTTCCTTGACAGCGAGCTGCTGCCTTGCTGTCGTTATTGCGCGTTCCTCGTAAACCGAAATATTCGTCTACTAGCCGCATTTTTATGCCGCGTGTTCGGTCATACGTCCCCAGTGGGTCCCTCCTCCCACCGACCAGACACTCATCGTAGATGGGTCCCCCTGTCTGCTTGCCCCAGCTCCTCTCAGACTACGGCATCCCGCTTCCTTAACTTTGAACGCTTGCTTAGATTGTTCGTGTGTTCACATTCAATCCTCGATTAATAATAGTGCCTTTTATGTTTTTTTTTTTTCCAGTGGTATTTTAATAATTTAAATTTTTTATTTTTATTTTTAGAGTCTTAAATTTTATTTTTAAAAATATATAAAAGATTTATAAAAATCAAAATAATGATTTTTATATAATTTTTTCAATGAGTCTTGTAATAGAATAAAAAACAGTGACTTTATATTTTGGATAAATTATGATATCAATTTATTACTAAAAAAACGTAATGGCTTTCTATGGAATTATTAAAAATAATTTGAAATTATATTTCCTGGTATATTCAAATTTTGATTACGTTGAAATTGCCTCTTTTTTTATAAATAAAAAAAAAGAAAAATAAGAAAAACAAAACATTCACCCCAATAGATGTGGTCAAATTTTTCATGACATTATAGGAGAAAATTTTAAGGAATGAGAAATAACTAGACATCTATATCTATAATCTATGCATTTGTGTTGGTTATTATAAATAGTTTATACATCTAATACAAGGCTTATATGTTTATTTTGATCAAAGACAATCTTCCATGCCATCATCAAGCGATTTATGATAAATTATTTCCTTGCAGTCTCACCCCCTGACTATGATTTATTTTGTTTTATTTTATTTAGTTAAACTGACGACAATCCCAAAGAGAATTCTTGGCCCATAAAAACAATTCCTTTGTTCGAAGAAAATTGTATGTCGTTAACAACAACTACGCGGTCGTCACCACAAGATCCTTCCACCAAAACAATTAAACACGCCACGCCCCTGAACTGTTTTGTCCACATTGAAAATGTCTTAATCTTTTCCGTGAGCAACCTACTCTAACCAAATGCATCACTGCCATTCTTGCCATCAAATTATTGTTAACCCAATTTGATGATATTTCGTTTTCATTGCCACTGAACGTGAATTATTGGAATGTCTAGTCATATTAACAAGATTGTTCACGGAACACAGGCACACATCAACCCATCAAGAATTTCCATAAGAGGACATTCTTGTGGAATGCCTCACTAGAAGCATTAAAATACTCGCCAATACACAACTATCGCCGTAGCTTTTTCTTTGGGGCATGAAAGCTCAATTATCAACCCACCCAACGTGATATGTGCAACGTTTACACAGAATCTCTAGTGGGAATGCATGATTCTTTTCTTAACAGGAGGTGTGACCCTATGTTTTCGGCACAGTTTCCTATCCTATTTTACATTTTCCATCGTCCAGTGCCTCCTTTGACTGACAATTTTGACCAGTCAACTAACTTGTCAGATCCCACATACTATGTGGGCGTAGCCCCAGCTCCACCGCTGCCCCACCATTGTTTTCTGCTTGTTCGTTGTTGTTCCTAACTCTTGTTACTTAATCATGCTATTAATTTATTGATAATTGTATCAGTAGGGTGCAGCCTTGGCAAATTTCATAGGATCCAAAAGATATCTTCAAATGGGAATCAATCATTATTCGTTTATGGATTTCCACTCCCGACAGACGATGACAGCGTAGAATTTTGGTTCAGTAACATGGGATTTCTCGTCACTCCAGAGATCTTGGCCCGTAAGTGGTAAAATTTCAAAATAAAAAGAAACGAAAAGGATTTAAAAAAAAAAAAAAACAAAAGACCAAAAAAAAAAGGGGGTGTCTATGGTAACCCCTGCGATTCCTTTTCGATTAGTATATCATCGTTAACTATATTAGTAGATTGCATGTGGATAGCAAGCTTTTTGGGGTTTATAGTTTGGATAAATTAATTTATAGAAATGCCTCTAGCAATTTATCTTTGGTACCATGGTAATCTTCCCTTTATACAAATGAATAAACAAATAAGCAAATTGCACTTACTTTTTTTTTTTTTGAACGATATAATATATTAGCAGTTTGTTAGTCCTTTTTTATTGGTCAAGTTGAATTGGTTAAGAGGAATTTAGCTATAAAAGAGATATAAGATTCGAAACTCACATCTTACCTTCAAATACTACATCAAGTGACTTGAACTATACCCAATGGTTAACAATTTGTTGGTCTTGTTTGTGTGGGAGAGAGAGTACGTGGGTCCATGGTCTAGGAAGCCACAGAGATAGAGACACAAAGGGTAAAAGCATCCCAAACACAGTTGTCGGCATATGACACTGATCCCCGGGGGGGGGGAGGTGTGGCTACCCTTCCATCACAAAAATGCAAATTTGAACTTCTCATGCGAAGGTAATTTACAAGCAGAGGAACAGTGAAAGAGTCTGGTGGTAATGGATGTTAGCAATCTAATAATTAAATAAGTGAATATGAGAGATTTTGAGTTTAGAGATATATATATATATATATAAGAGAGAATGTCCCATTGTATGAAACATCGGGTATGGGTGTAAGGTGTTCGTGTATGATTCCTAACAATAAAGAACGATGTATGCAACTTTATCTTTAATGAAAAAATTGTTTCCCTCGCTCAACAGGCTATCTCAAGATCACAATAGGGAAAATATACAGTGACACTTGAGATTTTGTAATAATTTAGTGAACATGACCAACTCGATACCCATTTCCACCAACTTTAGTTTGTTCCTCGGAGTATCCAATGCACGTTTAGTAGCAACCATCGCCCAATTTGACAAGATCATTGTAAGCAAGTCTCATGGTGGGAAATTTGGTCATTTGGTTAATAAAGTTTAGAATAAATAACTAATAGCGGTTGAATGACATTTTTTTTTTTTGACTATGCATCCACTAGTGCCCCCCCCCCAAAAAAAAAGAAAAGAAAGAAAGAAATTGATGTATACATATGATTTTTGTCTCATTGCCATTTTTTTTTGTATCATGTTTGAACGAACAGAAGAAAGCAAGACCCAGCGTGAGTCGTATATTTCTTTTTTTCCTATATGTAATGAATCTGTAGTATAAAACTTTTGGTTGGGATTTATACATGCAAATTTCAGAAGGAGAACAGAGCTGCTCACGCCAAAGCCACCAAGAATTCAAAGGATGATACCATGTGTCACTGTCACCAGTGTCCCCCCCTGCCTGGCCCCAACCATCAATTAGAGTCCACATCACGACTCTTCGTCACACAGACACGCACACTCACATCAAACACAACAAACAGCGCACCAACAATTATTCAATCTCAATCGATCAATCAAATCCAACACTGTGTGTGCGCTTGTTCATTGCTGGGAAGTGGAACCCACCAAAAACATAACAATCCAAAATAATTGTGTCTTGCTTCCAAGCATTTCGTTTGTAATGGGAAGTTCTTTCCCGGAACGAGAGGTTCATGCTGTTTGTGAACCATGAGACTCATGTTATTTAATTTTGAAGATGAGTGTTATTACATGAAATAGTCAAACACATAATAGTTACAAACACATTAAAATAGAGTCACTGACGTTCAAATAGAACTAAGTACAGGTAGTCCACGTCATGCAAGTGTATTCAAATAGGGAAAAAGTTTAGTCGGCTTTGTATTCACATTAGCAGACGCACGAAATGAACAATTAAATTCATTAAACTAAATAACGTTTGGAAAAAGAGATAAAAAAAAAAACACTATTAATTGTATACATTTCACATGAACTTATATGATTAAAAAATAAAAATTAAGATTAAAATTTACAGTAATATATAGGTTAGTTTTCTTGTTAATGAAATTTCCATTCACTTAAAAAAAGTTATAAACAAAATAGTAATTAAAATCTTCTAATCACGTATAATCATTTATTATAAAAATATATATAAATATGTTGAATGTCAAATATTATAATAAGTGAGGAAGAGCGACTATAATTATCATATTAAATAATATTTTAAAATTTTAAAATTATATAAAAATTAAAATTATTAAATAATATTATAAATTACATTAAATTTTATATTTAATTAGTATAAGGTTTAATACGCTTAACAGTCAATATGGATGGATGGCTGATCATGTAATCAGGGTCGGTCCAGAAACCATTCAAAATATTTTTTTTTCTTTTAAAAAATGGAAAGGCTTCGGCAATAAATTGAATTGAATAGAGGGGAATAATGAGAACTATGATTACGAAGGTTACGGATGGAGGGTGGAGTGCCCACGAGCCACAAGGGAGTGAGAGTGGGGTCCATTTATAGTTGAATCCACGCCAGAGGGGGGGGACCCACAGAGGACAAGTAGAGGGGGTATGCTATGTGGGGACTGGCTGCCTGAGCCTCTCCGTATGATATAAGGATATGTTGGCAGAGAAAGAGATTTTGCATAGAAAGGATAAAAGTTTTCTTGCTCTGCCTGATCCGTTTCATTTTGCTTTCTCTGCGTGCAAGTTTCTAGCAGACATTGTGCATCTTGTACGGCATGAAAACGGTCTTTCTTGGGGATTGCTTTATATATTGAGAAGAGTTGATCTTTGGTTCTCCACTTTGCTCTCCTTTCACTTCAGTGGGGAATTAGACGTATACCCCATCTCTGGGTTTCAAGGGGTTGACCTGTAATTGCATGGATGGATCCCTCAAGTGGACTTAACCAGGTATGAATTGGTAACAAATCTCCATGACTAACATGCAGTTCTTTGTTTGCTCACTTTACCTCTGTCTTTGCTTTCCATTTGTTTTTTCCCACCTTGTTTTGAGTGATTCTGAGTTGTCTGCTTCTAGCTTGGAAGGATGTGTGAGTGATGGATGTCTCACTGATCATCTCGATGTTAGTAAGACGTGTCTGAAAGGACTTTGGAAATTAATGATTTTGGGTTTCTTCTTCAAAAGAAAGTGGGCTTTACCTTTGTTTTCTGCCCTTTGGACAGGTGGATTCAAGGTTTTGGGTTTGAGTCTCAAAGCAGTAAAGCATTCTTTCATACTGGATCCGAACTTTGCAACTCTAGATCAGAATTCTAGTGTAGAAAGTGTAAATTGGTTGTGGCATATGAGGTTCTTGTAGATTAGTTGGAGTTTGTCAAAATCCCTTGTCCTTTAGCATTTGCACTTTTGTGTTGCCCAATGTTCAAAATGTACATGAAAATTAAATTATGAACGTTTGCTTATGAGTTTTCCTTTTCTTGGTGGTCGTGATTCAGGAAATGCCTGCACATGCACTGGAGAACATGGTGGTGTGCTCAAAAGGCCAATTACAAGACAGGAAACCAAGACCCAACCCAGAACAAGCTCTGAAATGCCCAAGATGCAACTCCACCAACACCAAGTTTTGCTACTACAACAACTACAGCCTATCTCAGCCCAGGTACTTTTGCAAGTCATGCAGGAGGTATTGGACTAAAGGAGGCACATTGAGAAATGTCCCAGTAGGTGGAGGCTGCAGGAAGAACAAGAGATCATCCTCATCGTCTAAGAAGACCCAAGAGCAGCAATTGATGACTCCTAATACCAACCCACTTACTAGCCTACCACCCTTAACTTATGGCTCCAGTGATCTCACCCTTGCCTTTGCTAGGCTCCAAAGGCAGTCCAGTGGGCATCTAGGGTTTGATGACCATGACCAGCTGTCTCTTATGGGAATCCCCACAAATGCCCATTGTGATATTCTTGGAAACCATAGCAACATTCACAATTCTGCTGCAACCCCAGCCTTTCTTGATGCACTACGGAGTAGTTTTCTCGATACCCAAAACAGCAACTTTCAAAATTTTTTCTATGGGTATGGGAATGGGAATATCGGAGAGGTGGAAAATAGTGGGGTTTGTGTTGGTGGAGAAATGGGGCTGCCCTATGAAGATGTGAGTGGGGCAACAACACCAGCTGTGACAATGACCACAATGAAGCAAGAATTATGCAATAATAGAGAAGATGAGAATCACAAGGTCTTGTGGGGCTTTCCATGGCAGGTAAATGGAAATGGGAGCATGGGCGACCTTGATTCATCCGGAAGAGAAAGCTGTAATGGACTTGGTTCAACTTGGCATGGCCTTCTTAATAGTCCCCTTATGTAAAGACTCTTCAGTCCAGAGCCTGATGCAAACCCCCCCCCCCCTCGCCATGAAAAAGCATTGAATTTTACTCTCTTTTTAGGCTAAAATCTCAGTTTTTAGTCCCCTTGAGTTTTGTGTTAAGAGATCTGTGATTCACCTGAATCATCTCTCTCCTCCCTCGTCTTTTTTCTTCCTTCTTTTTTTTCCTGTTATTGGTTAATATACTAATGAAACTTGATATTTGTTTTCTAACCAAGTAAGGAAGTTGCAGAGGCTGATGGCATACATCATATTTCCATTCTCAAGAGTGGAGTGAATAGAATGAATTATGACTGCTTAAGTGGGGAAAGAGGTACTATGATTAAAACCCAGGAACTCTTTGTCTTGTTGTCCAAAATAAAATAATTGGGAGTAGAACTGACACACTTACATGTTGCAGTCTTTCAATCTCTAACTAATTACGAACCACTGACCAAACATTGAATTCCATTGTTTCCGCAATCTGAAAGTTTTTGGAAGATGGTACGGCAACGAGCTTTATCTCAATGATATTTGGAGCAGAAGTTCAGAGTTTGAGCCTCAACCACTCGAAAAAAACATTAGAGTTGCATAGCTTAATCACACATTCCAATGAGTGGTGTTCTCGAGATATTCTACCATGATTGCTTCTAATTTTCAGGTAAATTCGACCAATATAATAATTGTATTATTAAATTGAAATAATTATGTGATAATCGCTTTGGTGAGGCTCTCTTCTTCCAGGGATAGAAGAATGGAGCACCAATTTCATTATGGATTTTTCTCCTCTCTTACAAAACCAAATCTAAGTTTGGAATTTTGCGTTGGAGCATGGTCAGGAAATTGCCTCTAATTTTATTAAAGAGAAAATTTAGATAACAATACAATAAAAAGAATGTGGTAGATCCACTTTGTGTGGTGCAATCCAACAAAAGAAATATTGATGTGCAGTATGTGACATAAGGTTTTGAGGTTGAAAAACATAGAGCCACAATTTTCAAGTACTATAATCTGTCAGTGGGAGTGTGTTTTGGAATTTTAATCCTAGTTGGGTCTCCCCATGCAAACAGAGAGAGCCACATCATTGCTCTGCAATGCTTTTCTTACGCAAAGCTTATAATTGCCTTCAAGACTAGAACGTGTGGACGATAGCCATCTTTTGATGGCAAGGACATTGGCGGTCTTTTGAGTAGCTAGTCTGGAATTTCACTTGGGTCGAGACGGGTGTCATCCACAACCTTTTATTTAAGGATGTATAGAGAACAAAAGAAGTTTAGATAAATAGAGAGTGAAGACGCACCGTTGACTCGCCTCAAATTATATATATATATATATTAACAATTTAAGTTTTTGTACAACAAATAGCATAAATGGGTATCGATACGTAGCCAGCGGATTTAGTTAGGGAGGATTAGAGTAATATTATGCTGATGTCAATATAACATCACTTATATTTCTTTAAAAAAATATGCAACTAAATTGACAAAATATGAAATAAAGTAGCTAAAATATGCGATAAATTATAAAAAGTCTAATAATATGATCACATTTTTTTTTTATTTTTATGTGTACATTTTATTGTTATTTTCAATGGAAAAATGAAAATTTCAAAAACAAAAGAATTCAAAGTTTTTTTTTTTGTTTTTTCATTAAGTAAATATGACAAAATCAGCTCAGTCAATGCGGCAAAAACCGAAGTCCATGTAATCAACCTCTATTGAGAATTCTAAAGTATACAGCTCGTAAGTCTAACATTTCTTGTTTTTTTCACTATGGAAGAATATGCATGTGGGTCCGGTGGATGTGGACGCGCTATCTAACCACATAGATTTGTGTTCTTTATTTACTTTCTTCCTCAATTGATTGATTTTCCATAACCTGGAACTGATAGTACCAGAAAACGCCAACCTACGCAAAATTTCAAGTTGTATATATTCACATTGAAACAAAGAAGAAAATTATGGATTACCTCAGCTGGTAAAATACACCAGGATATTACGATGTTCGTGTTTAAATTAACTCTCAATTCCGTAAAACCTTATGGAATGTGAGAAAATGAATTTCGTTATTACAAAATTATGTATTAATTCATGGAATTTCACATGCTACATCAGCTTTTCTTCTTCTTCTTCTTCTTCCTTGTGTTTTTGGCACAAAATTGAGCGTTTCCCTTCTATCAAAAATAGAAACAAGAAAAAAACAACATCGGGGCTTCCTCGCAAATATTTTGTTCTTCTTAAAAACATGAGCCAAACCCAATTTCTTTTTGGTACACCCGGAACGAAATGATTTTTTTTTTTTTTTAAAATTTATTAAGGACAAAGGTTGCTGACAGCATTGTGGCCAGCTAGATGGGCAAGCATTTCTCACTAGACATGTAAAATTACACGTAAAAAATTATTCGTTTTGAGTTTAACCATCGAATGGAGGACCGATGAAGGACTGGGGCTTCAATAAATTTCACCCAATTGCAGCCATTTGCAAAATTTTGTTATTATCATTAAAAACAAAAAAGAAAAAGAATACCCAATGGCTTCGGTTGCCATGGAAGTTACAGTGGTTTTGCACAGCTAAGCATAAAGAAAAGCAACAAAATGATCCCACCACAGGGAGTTCCAACAGATGAATTAAGCATAAAAAGCAAAGTGAGCTGCAAAATAATTAAAAATATGACAGATTAATTCGAGAGGCTTAGAAAGAAGCAGCATCCGGAGAGGTGATATACATTAGACATTTACAGGCCAAGAGTACATGTTTAACGGTAAATAAAAAAAAAAAAAAAGAAGGGCAACAAAATGATCCCACCACTGGGCGTTTCTACAGCCAAAAAATACTCCACAGTATATTGACCAAACAAAGGATGGTTCTGAACATATCTTAGCGGAAGTGGGAACCCCTTATGTTTCCCTAATACCGCATAATCATATCCGAGCAAACATCACAACCATGATGATAATATTCATGGATATAGTGAAATTATCCGCATTTTTAATTCAGTAACAGTGGCCAAGTGCTGCAGAACCACTGTAGAATGGAAAGGCTGCTCTGATCACCCGGGTATCTGTCAAGGTAAGCAAAAGAGAATGTCAAAAAAGGGAAAATTATGTGAACTTTAAAGCTTTAACTTGAGCAATATCATGCCTGCCTCAGGTTGATCTATTCTGTGGCTTCTTCCATAAGCCGCCTATCTTCTTCAACATATTTCCATTCCCCTTCTTTAGCAGGTCATCATCCACGCCTTTGCTGTACGGGGAAGAAATCTTCCAACTCGGAGGGCCGTAGGGACTGTCCATTGACCCAGTTCTTTCCATGAACTTCCCATTATTGCCTGACGAAAGCATGGCTGCAGCGGCCTCCGCAGCCTTTCTCCACTGGTCTGACTGCACCTTCAGCCTTCTCAACTCTGCCTCCATTTCGGAATTAGATGCTTGTGCTGCTTCAAGCTGTTCAGTCACCCTCACCACCCGCTTATTGCTTCGATCCACCTCCTCCATCACAACCTCAAGCTTTGCAAGCACCTCTCGCTTTGCAGCCTTTGCTGCCTCTAATTCTACAACTGCATGGGCATTTGCTTTGCCTCTACCTTTAGCTCTCACACTGATTTCCCCCTTCAAATTCTCATTTTCTTCCAGTACAATCTGCAGTTCTGTTTCTTTATCCATTAAACTTGCCTTCAGATCTGAAAGATTTTCTTTTAATTGTTTGAGTTCCTTCTCAAGTTCAGATTCCCTTTGATATGCCGAGCTTTTCTTAAGCTTATTATTCAGCCCTTCATTCTCCTCCGAAATGCCCTGCAACTCAGTTTCCTTATCCATAAGTTCTGCCTTCAAATCTTCAATATCAGCTTTCGCTTTCTTTAGTTCTGCCTCCAATTCTGCCTCTCTATTGGTAGATCCAGTTTTTATCTGCTCCACCTGTTCATAAACACTTCTTATCTGCACTGTACTGTGTATTTGTTTTTCATGATATTTGACCTCAGCACCTTCTAGAGCAGATCTTAATTGTTGCGCCTCAGACTTCAAAAGGCATATCTCTGCTTCAAGTTGGGTTCTTTCCGCCGACTGCCCATTCTCAACCATCATTTGCTTGGTATCACAACTGCCTGTGCAGTCAGGAGATATGTAGTTGCTACCATTATGCATGTCCATTTTGAGTTTGCTCACTAATCCTTCCAACAAGTTCACACATGCCCTCGAATGGTCTAATTCTAAAGCAACTGCATCATAAGCTTCAATGGCCTTTAAACCATCTGACTGGAGTGCCTCTACAGATTTCTTGGCAGCTTCCAGTTGCAGCAGAGTTTCACTAGCCAGCACTTTGGCGTGGTCCTCTGATTCTTTGCTATCCCTTAGCTGATGTTTCATATTCTCTACAAGGGAAAGAGCGTTTATCAAGTTTGCTTTCAGGATCTGGAGTTCCTGATCTACCGATTGAGTGTGTTTGTTCTGTGTAGCCTCCGACTCGGCTACTGATTCCAGCTGGGCCTTGAGCTGCTGAATCTCACTCATGGCCGATGCCAAGGCCACTGAATCGACAGAATGCTTCTGCTGGACAGCCTCCAGCTCCGACTGCCATACTTTATCCTGTTCTCGTGATATTCTCTGGAGTTCAATGACACGTGCCTCCCCGGAAGCAGACAGTTCCAGAATCTGCTTCTGTAACTCATCAAGGCTTGAGGACACAGCCAGTAGTTGTTTCTTGGACTCCTCTGCATCTTCCAGCGCTTGTTCCTTGCATGACTCTGATAAAGTTAATTGGTCCTTTGCCCTTTTCAGTTCCCCCTGAAACTGCAAAATTTGAGATTCCAATTCAGATATTCTGCTAGGGCGCTTCTTCTGCAGCACAGAGAAAGATCAATGGTTAGAAACATTTCAATAAAATCAAGATGCCCCAACTTTTGGGAGAATTCAAATGAGCCAGCAACATAAAGAAACAACACTACTTTGTGCCAGACTATGATACCAAGAACACTTACATATAACATAAGGAATTAATGTTGCCTTTGTTACAAGTTTTAGAATTTGATGACAATTTCTATAAAAAATTTGTGAAGAACAGTCCAACTAGATTCCAAAAAACAGATACTACAAGAAATTGAGGCAGAGTAAGTGAAAGTGGACAGTCAGGAATCAAAAAACTGGGGAAGGAAACCAAACACATGCTAAAGAGGCAAACTTATGTAGACATTCAACAGGAAGCATTCCCTTGGACTTCACTCAAGTGTTCAAGGGTTTCACCATGACCCACCAAGCCCATTGGATCTGTGGTTCAACCAAAAAACATACAACAGCATTTGTCACATGCATTATAATGGTTAATGAAGAACATGACAATGAGGGCATTTGGTTACCAAATTCCAACTTCCAACCATACAAGGCTACAACATTGAGTTTTCATATGATCCCTGAAATTGATTCCAAGGCTTGTTATCATTCTCAAAATATGGCAAAGCTGGTGCGATTCCAGCTAATGAGGTACCTCAGATACTGGGCTTCTGGAAGACCTGCGTTCAAGGACTTTAGGGCTTCTCTCTTTTGGTGTTCTAGCTTGACTTGATCGAGATGCAGAATCAGACTCTAGTCCAGAGATCTTGAGTTGGCGTACAGCTCTAGGAGAAACCCTTTGATGAGGATCCGAGGAGCCATTTCTGCAACCAAAATATTTAAGATAAGGCTTTTCGGAAAATATGTTCCATTCCTTGAGTTTTAGACATTTAGGAACAGTGATGTGGGAGATAATCCATGATACACACGATCTGACAAGTGAAGCCTTAGCTTATAACTATTTTGGAACACACTTAGCTCCCTAGCTGAGCTCTGTACCACCCAATTAGGCTATCTGTAACAGTAATGATAAATTTGGAACCTGGAGATGACCATGCAGCCAGGAGCCCAATAGAGAAAAATTAAAGGAAAAACATTCTAAAGGAATTTATTCCTTGTTTGACAACAGAAAGCCATGGACAACACAAAAATGCATTCCTGAGCCCCAACAAAAGGGACCCAGCACGGTATCAAGTTAATGAGGGAGACAATAATACATTAACGAAATCTGTTCTGATACCAAACGAAAAAGATGGCAACTGGAGTGAGGAGACTCCCACAACCAAAACTGGAACCCAATTATGGCTTGAAACGACAGCCAAAGTTTTACGCATGAGAGAGATGGGCCACCCATATAGGGACACAAGCAAAGAAGTTCAAAGCTAAAATAAAGATAAATCTACCCATCCAAAATGTAAAACCAGGAAACTATCATACACCTATCAATTAACAGAACAGGTCCTCATTGTGCAGCATTTGACTACAAGCCAAGACCCCATGGGCGGAAACACCAGATTGTAGAAGGAAATCCCACTGAAGAGCATTTACTCACTTTCACTCCTCGAAAAACTGATAAAGCATCTAATGGAAATATAAAGAGAAGAAAAAGGAAATCACCCTAAAGAAAGCATAAGAATTTAGAGTTTACCTTCCTTTTGCAGTCTGCATGATTCAATTACTCTTGCAGGTACAAAGTGAAAGATAGAGATGCTTGATACTTCAATGCTCTCTGGCCCACTAGACTGCAACTAACCAGAAAATATCACAGGGTGAAACAAGAATCCAATGCAACTGCGTAAGGAGAAATAAATGGTGTCACGAAGGATGACCAGCTGCCCCTTATCATCATCACATATACAGCAATCAAAGCAAAAGATATCCTTGCAACTGAACATTCACGTATCAAAAATCAAACAGAAAAGTCACCGAATACAAAGAAATATCTCGGCTGCACTTATTTACTATTATTTTTTAATATAACTAACTTATTATTTTGGACTATGTATTTTTTAAAAATTTTAATTTTATTTTATTTAAAACTTTTATATTCTCACACATAATATATTATATTAAATTAATTTAATTTTTTTAAAAAATTAAATGAAAAACCTTTTTTCCCTATCCCCGAACCAAGTTAAATGTAATCTAAGTCTATAGTTTATACAACGATCCTACTCCTGTAGCTACGGTAACGTAATCACATGGAGGCACGAAATTGCACAATACCAATCCTTACTGTAGACCCCAGTTCAAGTAGGGAACAAGGGTAAATTTGTAATCTCGGATTCAATAAGACGAAGTCCATCTCCGACATTATCGCCGTTAAATTAGGGGCCATTATGGTAACTAGGTGGGGTTTCTTGAGAAATAGTCAAACTGTTTTAAGAAAACATGACAGATGTTTTCAATGACCACTCAAAACTGCTCTCAATTTGTCCGGAGGAAGAGCCGGAAAAATAACATGATTTGCTATTGCTAATTTCCACGAGAAAAGCGAAATAAATAAATAACAGAACACTTTCCCACCAAGAAACAATCACAGAACAAGTCAAAAAAAATGGAGATCTAGAGCAGAAGGAAGAGAACAACGAGGCTCAGTTAATAGACCAGGCAATGTAGCTCAAGGGAAAAAAAAAAATGTGGTGACTATACAGCAAAAGCAAAATGAAAAAGTAAAATGGGAAGAGACAGAAACCGGAGGCAGATTTAATTAGATTCCATTATGCTCTTTTTTTTTCCTTTTTCTTCTTTTTGGCTTTTAGTCTTTGAAGCTAAAAGAACGACTGAAAAGGGCTGCCAGAAAGCCGCAAGTTTCAAACTTTTCCTACAGAAAACTCGAAACCCAAAAGAAGAATCATTGCCAAGAAAAACGAGACACTAGGAAAGAAGATCAAGTTTCGAAACCCAAAAAACGTGGAACTTTATAGTTTCAACAAACAAATGCTTCTTTAGAAAAGTGTTAAATTACAAAGAATGCAATTTTATCTTGCTTGGTTCCCGAGAAGAACTTTGGAAATCCAAGTGGTGAAGAACTGAAAATGTTGTTTTTTAAGTTCTGGGTAAGTTCTAAAATCACGTTTCCACCTTTCCAAGCACTAAAATATATATATATATATATATATTTCCCCATAAATTTTCTCGCATTTTCTCAGGAGACAAACAGTGGAACACAGAGAGAGAGAGAGAGAGAGAGAGAGAGAGAGTGGGGGGGCGGGGAATTAGGTAGTGCAGAATCTGAGATACCTTGCCCAACGTCTAAAATAGGAAGTGAGGATAGATACTGAGCTTGTTTATAGTTTTACTATGAGAGGCCAAGACTGAGAAAAACGGCCATTGATTGAGAACAGAAGCTCATTTTTTGGTGGGTAGCTAGTGGCCAAATGGGTTTTTCCTTTGATCCTCTGCACGGTTCTCGAGACCCGCACACGCACCTGTCTCCCCCTTGCTTGATAGTTGCTTCCTTTGTCAATTTCTTCTCCAGACAGTGGAGAAGGAGCTGGCAGAGACAGACAGCAGAGCGTTCACCTTTTCTATCGTTTCATGCGATGGGAAAATTACATTGGTTTCAAAACAAGACATTTTACGTCCGAAAGAGGGAGACGTGGACAACTGGGGATCCGGTTTGAGTTTCCCAAGCCAGGAAGCCGAAGATATCAAGCGACACCGTTGTAACTTCAATCGTACTAGCGCAAGACTGGTTAATTACATTATCTTTATTTATGGTGATGTGAATATTACATATATATTTCTTAACGCCTGCATGCAAATTGACAAAATGTCAGACCATCATCATAATTATTATTTTAATTACATCTTTTGATAAAATATAATAATAATAATAATAATAATACATATATTTTTTTAAAAAAATTATTTAGAATTAAATTATTATACTGAATTTTGTGAAGAAGTACACTTTATGGTAACAATATCATGATTTTACTTGCATTTATCGCACGTCACGAAAGTATGTAAGAAGTCCATTGCTTTGGAAAATCTAGTCACCGTTTTAATTTTGAATATAGCATATGTTTTAAATTATTGTGTATTTGTGGAGGTCTTTTTGTTTTTTTTTTTTCTTAAATAGAAAAATCGAAACAGGCCATTCAAGTCTCCATCAAGTTTAATAAGAGGAGCGTTGCCGTCCAAATAGACGAATAATCCTTGCAAGTTATCCATTGCGTAAAATGTCAAGATATGAGTGGACCACATCCACCATGACTTTTCTCTTCTTCTTCTTCTTCTTCTTCTTTGTTTTTTTTTTTAATTTTTTTTCTCAAGATTCGAAGTTTGAGATTTTCTTTTTTTTTTTTCAACAAATTTAAAAATGAAAATTTTAAAATATATACATGCATGTAAACTCTTAATTATTAGGAATCCTATCATCACTTTAAACTGTAATTTTGTATATTATGCCTTAAAAAAACATGAAGATTGAAAAGATCCGGGGGGGACACGAAAGCTGTAATTGAAATTTTTCGTTTGAAGAGATTTTCCAACAGTTGCTAAGATGTCTCGAATTCAAACTTCCCTCCCCCACCGACCAATCACATCGAAATAGCTGTGCGAAGCTTGGCATGTGGAAAAATTCAAGCGCGTTGACACTTCGTTTTCATTTCACACAGAAAGATATTGAAATTGCTCTGTTTTTCGCAATACCTTAACGGTTAAGACAACAAGGTTCCTATCAATCAATAATTATCCTTAAAAAAGGAGAAAAAAAATAATCGCATGGTTTAACCGACTATTTTGATATTAGCAATACTGTGAAATAAAGTATTGTGGGTTGAAATACTGCAAAACGAATATGCTGAGGCTAGAAGAACCATCACTCAAAGTTACAAACTGCTTTACTTTTCGATGAATAAAAAGAAAAATAACAAATTCCTTAGTAATAATGGTGAAAAATCATTAATGCAATAACAATATATATATATAGTTTTTTTTTTGAACCGTGAATTACATAATTATGTTAATTTTTTTAATTTTCATAAAATTTATTCTATTTTTTATAAATAAATATTTAAAATTTTAACTATATATTTCTTCGAGAAACTGCAGCGATAATATTTGGTTGAGCTACAATACTAAACAGAGCTTATGGCTAGCAGCCTCACAATACTCGGTCCATTACCAAATGTCAAAGACTTTCTTGGGCTACGTTGAAACATAAGAAGATCCAAGTACCTGGTCACACGCCCAAAACAGGTGTTCCCTTTAAGAGAAGCCCAAAACCGGTGAAAAAAGAAAAATTTTTTTGCCAGAAAAAAAAAAAAAAAAGTAAGTACCATTAGAGTTAAAATCACGATACTAATGGACAAACGGAGAAAAAAAAAAAGTACCCAAAATTATATATTATTTTATTTTATTTATTTATTTTTTATTCATGAGGAAAATGTGCAAATTTACATTTGAGAGGTGCTGTTTTTTCTCTTCTTTTCACAG
The DNA here is from genome assembly GCA_020883675.1 of Bruguiera gymnorhiza. Classification (NCBI taxonomy): domain Eukaryota; kingdom Viridiplantae; phylum Streptophyta; class Magnoliopsida; order Malpighiales; family Rhizophoraceae; genus Bruguiera; species Bruguiera gymnorhiza. The sequence continues at coordinate 1,643,174 of JAIRCJ010001042.1, read as the reverse complement.
ATAAGAAAGTAAGATAGATTGTTTTTCTTTTCTCAAAAGCACCCCAAAAAAATAGTCAAAAACAAATCGCTAGAATTCCATATCATTAGAATCTGTGTTATCCACATGACGCTCAAGACGCAGGATACAAAGAATAATTTATTCATCTCGTGAATTGGAGCTATAAAGAGATTGGAAATGTGACGTCCCCCTGTCAAAATGGACTTCTATGATACTCGGAAGACTTCCGAAGAAGACGATGGAATATCATTATACCCCACCAAGTGGATGGATGGTGTTTGCTTCACTTTTTAGAAATCTAGTAATTTTTGTAATTTAGAGATATTTTAATAATTACAAATTTGTATTTTAATTTAAAAATTTTAAATAATAATAATAGAGGTATAAGATTTTAAAAATTAAATCTTGACCCCGAGGAGCAGCTGTGCTACTTCAGGCTTTCTAGCCCCGATAAAATATACAAAAATAACTACAATGAATCTCACGATATTATAACTAGTTACAAGATTTGATAAAAAAAAAGTATTTAAATTTTTAATTGTAAATCTACATTTTGATTTTTAGTGTATACAAATAAAAAAAAAAAAGAAAAATCCCACGATATTCTCGAGAGCCTGAACCATAATGATCAATATAACCCGACAACTTTTTTCCTCGTTTTGTTTAGTTGCAGTACATGTCCAAAATCTGGCCGTCAAGCAGCTCGCACATCCAAAATCTTGACGGCTACGGAGCCATCTTCGCGTCAGCCACCATTCAGGTTCATTTCCTTGTTGGCAGAAGGCAGAGGGGCAAATGCCAATGGGCGTTACAGTGTTTTTCTTTTCTTTTGCATATAAACTCAGGGCTCAACTACAGAGCCACAGGGGGCTGGCCATACGAAGGCCAAATCCTTTTTATTTTAGGGAACTCTCTCTCTCTCTCTCTCTCTCTCTCTCTCTCTGTTTTATTTTATTTTATTTTCATTTTTATTTTTAATTTTCCTTCACAAGAAAGGAGCCTATCTGGCCCAGATATATATTGATGAAGTCAAAAGGAAACTGTTAAAGGTATGATTAAGATGCAAGAAAGCTACGTTTGCAAAATATCTGCATCTTCCATATTAAAAAAAATTCACTCCCGCGTCTAGTGGTTTCGAGGGCACTCAGCCATCGCATGCCGAGTTAATATACAATTGATTTAAATCGAAATGACAATTTCTGTCCAAACTCAAAAGCATATAGTCCCAAAGAAAGGAGACTGACTCGCAACCAATCCCTTCTTGCGCGTGGGGAGAAACTCTTTGATTCAGGCGAGTCCAGGGCTACCAGGTAGTCATCACCAATCGAGTTTTGATGCGTTAAACTTTCTACAGGGTTAGTATTAATAAGATGGCGATTTGTATTTCAATAAAAATAACCAGTTCCGATATAAAAATATCTAATTTTAAAATAAATAATTAGCGAACAAACCTGTCAAGTTTTGTAACAAGCTAATTATCATGTTGCTCGGGAGTTTTAACAAACGAGCTCCAGTTAGTTATACTTATTTATTTTTAGCTCGTTTATGAACTGAGTCTCAAAGCTAAGTTCGAACGTTGTTTGTCTATGTGATTGAATGAATTCTACTGAGTTCTTATCCAGCGATTTACGGAAGGAACCACTGGACACATCGGTTCGTTTCCAGCCTACGAGCCCTTTAGCTTCTTAGTTGGGCAATTCCTTGGCGATTCTCGAGCGGCGAATCCTGTGAAAGTGTAACTTCACTCAAGCTACAAAAATCGACCACAAGGCAAGTAAACAACCCAGAAACGTCCTTAATTTAAGGTGGCAATCCATAATAATTTGATGCGTTTTTTTTTTTTTTATTGACCTAAATTCAAATTATTTCACTTGTATTTTGTATTTAAACAAATAAAATTTTATTAAGTGAATAAAATTTTAAATTTATTAATATTATAATTAAATATGTAAAAAAATCAATTTAAATTTAACGACCGAAAGATCCTTGATACGCAAATTCGTCAACAACGTATCCCATCAAAGGGCACATCTGTCACTTTAGTTGTATTATTACTGACACGTGTCAGAATCACATGGCGCCTCTCGTACAATTACTCGCATCGTGAGAAAAAAATATGCAAAGACATCATGCCCCTCTCACTCACGTGCAAGTCACTCAACGCAATCAAAGCTGCCCCAAAACCGGCAAGAGGAGCCATAGAAAGAACAAAAGAAACACAACCATTTTCAGTACAGAGAGAGAGAGAGGGAGAGAGAGAGAGAGAGAGAGGGAGAGAGATGAGAACCAGCAATCACTTGATAGGCCTACTGAACTTCCTGACTTTCTTGCTATCAATACCAATCTTAGGGGGTGGGATATGGCTAAGCAGCAGGGCCAACAACACGGACTGCCTCAAGTTCCTGCAGTGGCCCCTGATCATTATTGGGATCGCCATCATGGTCATCTCCTTGGCCGGATTCGCCGGCGCGTGCTATCGAAACACCTTCTTGCTGTGGTTATACCTCTTTGTCATGTTCTTCATCATCGCCGCGCTCATCGGGTTCATCATCTTTGCTTATGCAGTCACCGATAAAGGGTCCGGCCGGGCCGTCCCGAACCGGGCCTACTTTGACTATAATCTGCAGGACTATTCCGGGTGGCTGGAAGAGCGTGTGGCTAGTGATAGTTACTGGAGCAAGATTAGCTCTTGTATTAGAGACTCCAAGATTTGTTCTAAGATGGGCAGGACCATTAATGGTGTCCCTGAGACTGCTGACATGTTTTATAGCAGGAAGCTTAGCCCTATTGAGGTATGTATAATTTTACCCTTTCATTCAATTTTCTTGGGTTCACTTTATACCGATTTAGCAAATAACTTATATATATTTTTTTATTTTTTTAATTTTAACATTTTAGATATTCATTAATTCTTATATTTATAGTATAGTTTTTTTTTATTTCTTTTTTTCTAGCTTAAGAGCTTAGATCAATTTCATTTGGAGCCATTATTTGGTACTAAAAACTTACTTCATTAGTTTGTAAATTTTTGTCTGGCTAGTTTAGCGTTCGTCTCTAAGAGTATGTGTCTCCAGTTCAAGTCTTACCTAGAATTAATTAACAAAAATAGAAATTATTACTCCAGGAAGGGTGCAATTCAGAATTTAAAATCAATCTCATAAAGTAAAAAAAAAAAAAAAAGGTGGGGGGTACCATTGCATTTTTTTTATACTTTTGGGCTTCAGCTTTCTCGTTTAACCACTAAAGTTTTTTTTAATTATTTTTTTTTTTATGTTTTTTAAGAATAAAAAAAAGGGTCCATTATATGGGCCAAATTAACAACCCCATATTTCCCGCTTTCTTCGCAATAAAAATTGGACAGGTCTTCGACCAAAAAAATAAAAAAAAAAAGGACAGGTGGGCCATGTCTTTCGATGATGGGAATAATAACCCATTATATGTCCATGGAAAGTAGCTTAACTTTATCCTTATCGTACTTACAATTTTCTTCTCTTGAACTTTATTATACAAACGTATGCATCTACACATATTTCCTTGCAATCCATAAGGCTTTTTATCTTTCGTGGGTCTAGCTCATCTATATATATATATGTATGTATGTATGTATGTATGTATTTTACAAGGACAAAGTGTATTAATTTGTGACTATACAAAAGAATTTATCCTCTCTGTTACCGTAGATGTGCTGCTCTCTCCCAGATCTTTTTGTTTTTTCTGAACAAATCTCTCCCAGTAGTTGACCTCTGAAACTCCCACAACAAATGAATCATTACACTTATAATCACTGGTTGTCTTTAAAGAAACTTATAGAGACAATCTATATCATGTTCATATCCAGTAAATTAATAACTCAATAGTATTTGAATTGTTTGGAATTCGAATTTAAGTCACAACTTACGATGATTAAATAAAAAAAAATCCAGTAATTAATATATTTGTGGATCTCGATCTAGAACCGGTGCACCACACTGGACGGTGGCTTCACCTGACAGGGGCTAAACCCAATACGTGTGTGACTGTTTCCCACATCTGGGATGGGCACTGTCTTGATCCTCTTTAACTTTTTTTTTTTTTTTAACATGAGATTGAGAAAGAGTTCTTTTTCAATAAAATATAGCTTACTGTTATTAGAATTATCTCTAAGATTAAATGTCTCAAATTGAATTTTAATCAGAGTTAATTAACCAAACTTAATCAAACCTAGCCGTTTATTATGATAATAAATTTGCAAAACCCATCCAAGCCCCGTTTTTCTCTCGTGTTTTTGTGTTTTTGTTTCCTTGACCTCTAAAATTGTCAAGAACAATTTCTTTGGGCGCCATTTGATGGATGTTTTTATATAGATTCCTCTCTCGTTTTGGTGGAATATGTGAGTACCCTTTATTTTGGTTTTTACTTTCGGCTGGAGTGCTTAATTGAACTACAAAAGATAGGAAAAGATGTTAGAACGACAAGAGAGTGTGGAATCTTATCCCACCCTATGAATTTTCTATCATGAATCTGTCTTCTTTAAGCTACCAAACGTGTTAAAAAGTCTACCTACAAAATTTAAGATGCAACAAGACAACTTACCAACCATAAAGAATAATGCCAAGTACCATCAACCACACCCAATTCACATGCCTCAATAAATACTAACACAAAGTTTCTATTACCATCCTGAAAACAAATGTTGTTAATTGTGGACCATGGGGGGGTCCAGATTGCTGGAAAAATTTCTGAAATCATGTAAGTCCAGTGAATGGCTAATGAATAAAAAGAAGTGCATTCCAGGTGCACGAGAGTCCTATGCTATAAAAGGATGTAGAGAAGGGCTTGATCATAAATGTCCATTAGTTCATTAGAGGATACTGATGTGATAAATTTCCGAGTATTTGTCACTTTGTTTTACAAAGGGTACAATTCTATGGTCATCCATCTTGGTCTTTGGCAAATGTTCACAAGCGTTCTTGTATATCTACTTGAAATTCTAGTTGCCAAATGTACGAAACAATTTCCAACCAAGTTTGTAGTGTTGACCATACAATTTTCCATTTGACTGCGTAGTCTGGTTGCTGTAAGCCTCCCACAGAATGCGGATACCCCTATGTGAACGACACCGTGTGGACAAAAACAGAAGGTGCTGTTAGCAGTAATACTGATTGCGGTATCTGGAGCAACGATCAAGAGCAACTGTGTTATTCTTGCAACTCCTGCAAGGCTGGTGTGCTAGCCAGTCTGAAGAAGAGCTGGAGGAAGGTCTCCGTGATTAACATCATCATATTAATCATTCTTGTGATTGTTTATGTGATTGCTTGTGCAGCCTTCAGGAACAATCGACGAATAGATAATGATGAACCTTATGGTGAAGCAAGAATGACGAAGGAACAGCCGAGTATGATCCAGCTTTAAATGGAGTAAAACATATACTTGGGTGTTAATTTGTCCAGTACTTTATGGTTCCATGCACCTATCTAGATGGTTTGTGTTGTCCAAGTAGACTTAAAATTTCTATCTTTATTTTGAAAGATTGGTTGTGTATGCTTTTCTTTTAGGATAACGAATTTTCTTTTCTTCAATCTGTGTTCTTTGATTACAATCAAAAGAGAGAATGTATTTAGACAACTGAGTATTTTATAACTTATTTTACATATTCTTTTTGATTTTGTATATTGACGTGCAGCACTACTAAAGCATATTGTAGACAACTAATGAAATATCATGATTCGTTACTAATAAAATACAGTTCTTCCGTCTTTTCTTAGCTGAAAATTGCTTTACTGAAAGAGAACTAGACCATGCAACTGCTAGATGCTAAAGGTTGACAGAACAGAGATGGTTACATGTTGTTCATACTAGTGTACTGTTTTCAAAACCTCCTGACCAACGACAATAACAAAGGGCATTCAATTTTGATATCAACAGAAACCAAGAAGAGGGCTATGAATTTACAATAACAAGCTAGTTACCCTTAATTTCTTGAATTTCTTCTCTTTAAGGAATCGACTTGCTGGTCAGGTCTAGGAAGAAAAAACTGATCCTTGGTGCTTCCAGACCAGCAGCCATGCAGCATAGATTATACTAAAGCATATATGTAAATGGGCATCAATACATGGACGCGGGAGTGATGCCAGTCCACAAGAAATGCAATTAGAATAGTCAGTTGCACAAAAATGGAACAGCGAATATGCAATCCAAAAACGATCATGATTGAACGTTTTTATGGGTCCGCGTCAAGAATAGGCATTCAACGAACATTTCCCATTTAAATTGAGTTCTCTAGAGATGAGTAAAAGAGCGGTTAATAGATCGCTAGATATGCACACATGCGCCAAGATTTTGAACTACACCTTAGTTCCATTCTCGCTGGTTGTCTTATTCTCACGGCTTTGTTCAGGAATCCATCTTGTCATTGTGCGCTCTTCAACATAATGCTTTTCCAAAACTGATGGACAGTCAGCACCATGACCATTTTTACTGATACTAAGAACCAACAACGTCTTTGCAACACTCCCACAAAGGCGAATACTGCAATAAACATCAGACCAAGCCTTCAGTCTACCATTTTTATCATCGTCTCCTTCTGACAGAACAAGCACAGCATATTCAGAATGGACCAAAGATGGATGGTGTCTGTAGGCAACAAAGTCTACACCATACTGCGATCCGGGCCTCACGACCCAGTTTTTCATTCGAAGATGAGCATAAGCCTTGTAGAATTCAGGAAAATTTGGCTTCTGGGATTTCATGTGCTGCCACAGCTGCAGACTGTCTATTACAGAATCATCTCTTCCTGCAACTTTGAGGCATCCCAGAGAATAGCACAAGTAAAAAGCTTCCTCCATTCCCAATTCGAACCATTGCTTATTATTCTTCTCAGCAGTGAGAACAGGCCGCCCGAAACACGCACGAATTAGCAGTTCTGTTTGTTCTGCTTCCAGAACAAGAAGCACGCTGCAGCCTGCGAGCAAACCACAAGCATCTGATTGGATTAGAGAAAAACGAAGCTTTGAGACAATCTCTGACATGGGATCTGCCAGAGCTTTGGCTTCCGAGCCCTTTCCTTTCCATCTCGTCCCCATCTAATTAACCCGGAAGACGGATAATGAAGGGTGAACAATGGGTTCTCGGAACGGCAAATATTGAGGTCAGAATAAGAGAGATTTGAGTCTGAAGACAATTGAATTTCAAGCAATTTGAGGATTATCGAGGACCCTTTCGCTACAATTTTGGGTTTAATAAGGGAAACCTTGGCCTTTTCTTGTACCAAAACAGGGTTTTTTCTTTCATATAAGGAGAGAGACGGAGGTTTTTTCTTTTTCTTTTTCTTTTTCTTGTTTTTGGGTCCTTCCTTTCGGCTCTTTTTACTCCTGCCGATTTCCTCGTGGGCCCACTGCCAACACCAACCCTCAATCTTATTACGGCCTTTATTGAGTTGCAAAGAACGAGTAGAGTGGAGGTTGTGCTTTTTAGCCCGAAGGTTCCGAAGATGTTGGCCGAGTAAGTGTCTCAAAAATGGAATACCAATTGGAGATTGGGATGATTTGAGAGATTGGGGTACGGAGAGATGAAGAAAAGGCCATGTCTACTTCAAGAAGATCTAATGGGTATATTATAACAATAAGAATAGTAGGTATTGGTTTACAGGTTTACAATTATGTAATGGATAGTCATAACTCACATTAATAATTAGTACAATGTCACAATTGTTCTAATATCTGTGCCCGATCGATATATCTACTAGTGAGAATTCAATGGTTCCTTTAGCCTTTACTGCAATTATCCAAAGCAAGTTCATGCTCCTCAGGTTTCTCACTTGTCAACGTTCTTCATCTTCAACATCTTCTGAACTTGACAGTTTCACGGCATTCTGTTTCCAAGCACATTTGGTCAGTCAACAACGGGAAATAGGACGTCCAATTATGGTTGCATTTTAATAACTGAACAACCAAGTCGACATAGTGCTGCTTTGGCAGTGATGAAGATAGATAAATGCTTCCAAATCCTAAAGAAAACATTGTTTCAATTTAATATGCTATGTTCATATGCTGGATGCAAACAGCAACAGATCAGTGGAGAGACACCCAGTGTCAGCAACAAATGAATTCTGAGATGAACTGTCCAGGAAACTAACAAAGACAGGGGCGGATAAAGTAGACAGGTATTCTAAATTTCTAATCCAATTCCATGCAAGACAGCTGTTACAGAAAATCTACAGTTTGGCAGATTATGCCTAAGCAAACACAATCCCCATTGTCTGGACAGAATTTTATGGATTGCTAGAGTTCTTACCTTAATGCTTTCTAATTCCAATTCATGTACTTGTTGCAGAGTCATCCCAAACCATTCATCAATCCAACCAAAACAATTGCGATGGCCCTCTATGAAAAGAGACCTTTCACCCTGCAGAAATTGAGTTGTAAAAAAGTGCTATAGATATACATATGTCACCGTTGCAAATGTGGGTACAAAGAACAGAAGAAAATATATTTTCTTCTATTCACCATTTAAAATCAAATGCAATTTGAGAGAGGTTTAATCTAGAAATACAAGATCAAAGCATTTCAGTTATCCACAAGCAACACACAAAGGATTTCCGGAGAAAAGGCCAAAATAGATACGGCTAAAGGTTTTACTAAAATTATATCAAGTTTGAGAGGGCTTACTGCTAGTAAAGCTTGCTCAAGTCTATAACCAAAGCCCCAGTATGGTGCATCTATGGTTACCAACTTATAAGCTGTCATGACAGGATTGCACCTTTCCTGCAAATATTAATATGCCATAATTAATAGCCACAAAGAAAATTGCTGCACAGCTTTAAAGAAAAAAGAAATTGGGAGGTAAGGTACATGATATAGTGGAAAAAATTAAGGCAAAATGTAGCAAGGTAAGGCAGCATATGCACAGGGAGGAGCTTAACAGAAATTATGTTCAAAGGGCAGAGCTATGAGAGAGCTGAAGGACTCTTAAAAATTGAGCAAACACTGCTGAAAGTCCAAATACTATGAGCAGCCAAATCCATTTATGTAAATCATGATTAGGACAACACAAACCTGCCATCCATCCAAAAGAGGGCCTCGGCTAGTTTTTGCTGATTTGAATTTAGAGAAGTCCATGTTATTGCTTCCAATTACATAGCTCCAGTAATCTGTCGGAGCTGAAGCTATGTCAATATATTCAACCTCCCTGGCTGCAAGTTGTTCTTCATTCAAATCATGCACCTTATAGATCAAGATTCTGGAGTCAAGTGATACTAATGAAACCAAATGATAAATAATATCTATTATATGATTTAACTGATTTTTTTTTTTTTGGCAAATTCAACAGCTAATGCCTACTCAGAATTCTAGGTTTCTGACAAAAATTGCAGAGACTTCAGAAGAAACATACATTTTCTGAATGCCCATTGTCAGCCTTATGAACTGTTTCAAGAACAAGAGAAAACTTGGTGAAGTATGGACACTGCAGAAATGCCAAAACTGCAGTGAGTGAGCCCAGGTAGTCCCCATCCCTCCCCTCCTCCCCCCCACCCCCACCCCCAACCCAAAGAAGTGGTCCATCTATTAAACTAAAGGTAAGATCAATACCTTCATTACTGGCCGTGAGACATCAATTTGAAGAGAACCACAGTAAACACATCAATATGAGTTGAAATAACAAAAGCTCTTTGTAAGTAAACAAAGCACATAGTTGTGACAACAATAACAACTAAGCCTTAATCTTGAATTTAATTTGGATCAGCGAAATAAATATTTTCTCTTCATTTCATTCTAATATGAACCAATTATGACATGAGTAGTTTCTGAAATATCAAAAACTGTTGAAGCCAGAGAAAATGGCAGACCTGTCTTGCATCTGGGGTAAGCATTCCATGCTTCTTCTTGCATGATGAGAGCATCAGCTGGTGCAAAACTTGTAAGCCAAGTAGGTGCTTTGCTGTAAATAAGTATTTGAAGAAGATATTATCAACCCAAGTTGAACCATATTGCAGTTCCATCTTGGCACTTGTAAGCATATACATCACAAAAACACACAATTGTAATAGGTCCATTGAAAATGTTTGCTCTTTGGACAGAAAGATAAAGAATTATAATAGTATGGCTGCCATACTTCATGTTTTTGTAGATGCCACTGAATGATAAACAAGAGGGTCACAGAAACACAGTTGTCCATTTAAGACAAGAACTCATCACCATCTCCTAATTGTTATGTTTCTTCTGAGCCCGTTGATTAGATTTACAAGTGTGTCAATTGCAATGTTGAGATACCTTTGAAACCGATACACCTTTCTTGTATATTGACACTTCCCAAATGCCTCATCATCAATGAGTTTATTCTCCAATACTTCAACACCCTCAGTACTAGTGGTGTTCTGTTGCTGCATCATAAAGTTAGTGTACCTGTGCCCCACCTGATACTGAATAAAAAATAAAAAGATTAAAAAATTGTTTCTCAGAAAACAACACAACCCAATATTATGAATTATGAGGATAACTAGAAATAGTTCTCAGAATTTGCAAAATGTCAAGGAAATCATTTGGCACGTACCTCTTCCAATGACAAAGGCACGACAATTCGACTTCAAAAGAATTCATCACATCAAAGTTTAACAAAGTTAAGGAAAGATCCAAAGGTACCATAACTAAAGTATCCTCAAATAAGATTAAAAAAGTACAAACTTAACTCTGTGTTAATCTACCTATTATGATATTTGCAACCGAGGGCACAAGCAACAAATTGGATCATAACCCATATTCATATTTCAAGAATAACAGCAAGTAAATCAAACACTAATCAGAGTAGTTTGCCATTTGGAAGACATATCTTTGCTACAAAGTACAAACTTTATGTTGATCCAAATGCAGAAATCTCAAGACTTGCAGTTCAAGCGGGTCTTGTTGAGAGGTTAACTTTAAAAACAGAGAATTTAAAGATTTTACATAAAACCCAAAATTCAAAGCAAAGAATTGGACTTGTCACACTACCATAAACCACGAAAATTAGCAAGGAAATAAAAAGACCAAATCGTGAACAAATGGATCATGAAAAATGAAGGACTCGTGAGAGAAAGAGGGAAGGATACAATTCCTTGATCTGAACCATTCCGGGCGAAAGTGGGAATCTCTACTCAGCCAATGGTAATGAATCTGCAAACAACAATGAAGTTAACCTGAAGTGGCCCGTAACAAAATCAAAGGAAGAAATAAGTGAAGAATGTAAATACGTACAAAGGGAAGGAAAGCACTGTATTAATTGGAGAAAAGTGACAGTCGTGGTGGTGGCAGGCCGAATATATAAAAGAGACTGCCAATGCCACATGATTGCGTCTGTCTCTGGAGACTTTGATTCGTTGAGGGGGAAGTTGCACGGTTCCAGCATCCTTGGATATTCCACGAGGGAGCTAAATGCTTTTTGATTCGAACAGTCTTCTCGTTTGACTTGTCTGAAATTTGCGGCGTCGTTGGCTCTAAAAGCGACGTCGTGGAGGCCACTTGTCCTCTTAGTAGCAGCCTTTCATTTTTGAAATTTCCACCCGCTGGGGATCAGGGCTTTGTCTCGCAATAATTTATCGAGACGAAGAATTTTATATAAAGACAATGAAGTTGAACTATCCAATGAATTTGTACTTTTTTGGTAATTTAGTTGATATGGATTAAATACAACTTCCAATTTTGAATAAAACTCTTATTGAGCTAAATTTTACTGATCATTATTCAATTAATTAGTTGATATAAAAACTTCAATCTTTGAACTAAAAATCTAGTTATTTCTAAAATAACATATATAAAAATTAATTGTATTTATTTATATATTTATTACAAATTTTTATATTTAAATAAATTTGATAATATATTTTAACTTAAAATTTAAAATATTAACATAGATATAGATATAGACACAAATCTATAATGATATAATTATAACTTAATTAATATGTATTAATAAATGATTTTAACTAACTACTAATTTTATATATTTATCAACTTGTATATATATATATATATCGTGTCGTGTCTATTTCTTTGACTCACTAATTTTTTTTTTAAAATTTTTTAATCCTTTTGGGTAAACGTAGGTGTTACCTAACCGTCGGCGACACACATAAAAACCCTTTTGTGCACAAAACCCTTTAACGAGGCTCTTGAACAGCAATCTTAAGTAACCAACGAAACAGAACTGAATAGCACAACTGCACAAAGACAACGATGTCTCTTCTCCGAAACCAATCACTACTTCGCAAACCCTATGTGCCAAAAGCTACCTTCAGTTCTCGGCTCTTTCTTAGCTCTCTGAGCTTCTTGCCATGGCCGAGTCGGCTGACCCGCCACTCGAACCGCTGCTTCCGAGCCGCCAACTCTGTTTTTTGCAGCGCGGAGATAGCGGAAAACAGAAGGAAAATTACTACGCGGCCGCCTCTGAAAGTGGGGAAGCGGACCGATTTGAAGAAGATTATGATTATTGGGGCGGGGCCTATTGTAATTGGGCAGGCTTGCGAGTTCGATTATTCCGGGACGCAGGCTTGCAAAGCGTTGAAAGAAGAGGGATACGAGGTCGTTTTGATCAATTCCAACCCGGCCACCATCATGACCGACCCGGAAATGGCTGATAGGACTTACATTACGCCGATGACGCCGGAGCTGCTGGAGCAAGTGATCGAGAAGGAACGGCCCGACGCTATATTGCCCACCATGGGCGGCCAGACGGCATTGAATCTGGCTGTCGCGCTGGCGGAAAGCGGCTGCCTCAAGAGGTACAATGTGGAGCTGATTGGAGCTAAGCTGGACGCGATTAAAAAGGCTGAGGATAGAGATCTTTTCAAGCAGGCTATGAAGAACATTGGCGTCAAAACGCCCCCGTCGGGAATTGGGAATACGCTGGATGAGTGTATTGAGATTGCCAATGAAATTGGGAATTTCCCGTTGATTATTAGGCCTGCCTTTACCTTAGGTGGCACCGGAGGTGGGATTGCCTATAACAAAGAGGAATTTGAGTCAATATGTAAGGCTGGATTGGCGGCCAGCTTGACTTCTCAGGTTTTAGTGGAGAAGTCATTGTTGGGGTGGAAAGAATATGAATTGGAAGTGATGCGTGATTTGGCTGATAATGTGGTGATCATTTGTTCCATTGAGAATTTTGATCCAATGGGGGTCCATACAGGGGATTCCATCACGGTTGCTCCTGCTCAGACTTTAACTGACAAGGAGTACCAACGGTTGCGGGACTATTCAATTAAAATCATTAGAGAGATTGGCGTGGAGTGTGGGGGTTCTAATGTGCAGTTTGCTGTTAATCCGGAGGATGGTGAAGTTATGGTGATTGAGATGAATCCTAGGGTGTCCAGGTCTTCTGCTTTGGCTTCCAAGGCTACAGGCTTTCCCATAGCAAAAATGGCTGCTAAGTTGTCGGTTGGGTATTCGTTGGATCAGATTCCCAATGATATAACTAAGAAGACGCCGGCTAGTTTCGAGCCTTCTATAGATTATGTTGTGACTAAGGCAAGTCAGCTTTATTTGTTACCGGTAGTATTGCTGACACTTGTGGATTTTTTTTGTTGGCATGTTAAGAAGATTAGCTTAGATATAAATTAGTAACTCATCTTAAAGTATATTTGGTAGGCTTATGCGTGCAATTCGGTAAGAAAGAGTGATTGATCTTGTGATCATTAGGTGTGATGACTAGATTAAACACACACCAAAAGGTAAGCCTGATACAACTTCATTGACAGATGGTGAAGAGTTTTCTTCTGTCATAAGTGTTCAACCCCTTTTAAAAGTTACCTGGATCTGGTCATTAGGAATAATCATATCTCAAGAAATTCACAAGTTTCCCTTTACTTTGTGGCAGTGAATTAATAGCCTTGAAAGCAATCTCTTGAGGAATTCCACTTGTTAAGATGGATATATTAGGTACATAATGGTGTGCTTTTCTTTGGATGTTAGTGGCTGCTCTTGCTACATTGAAGACCTTGACTGCGTGTAAATTCATCTGTACGAGTACCTGTCAATTGTGTTTTCTAGTTTTGTGTATATCATCCCTTAGCAATGTGGTTTCATTAGCAAATGTAAGTTTCATATGACTAATGAGATTGCAATAAGATGTCTTTGTAGTTCTCTAGCTCTTAAAACATGGTCGTCTCAGTTTGTACATTTCATCAGTCATCCTCCGTATCATCGTAATTTGCTTCAGAAATCAGGAACTGCTTTTTATCCTATTGTTAATGTTGCATGTGTATTCCCCTGGACTCTGGTTATTATTAACAGTAACATTTTCTTGTCTCCACACAGATCCCCCGGTTCGCATTTGAAAAATTTCCTGGTTCTGAGCCACTTCTAACAACCCAGATGAAATCTGTTGGTGAATCCATGGCGGTAGGCCGTACATTCCAAGAATCCTTTCAGAAGGCAGTTCGGTCGCTGGAGTGTGGTTATCCGGGGTGGGGTTGTTCAAAAGTGAAGGAACTTGGTTGGGATTGGGACCAGTTGAAGTACAGTCTTCGGGTTCCAAACCCAGATCGCTTCCAAGCAATATATGCTGCAATGAAAAAAGGAATGAAAGTTGATGATGTTTATGAACTAACTTACATCGACAAATGGTTCCTCACTCAGCTCAAAGAGCTGATAGATGTGGAACAGTATCTTATGGTTCAGAACCTCGCAAAACTCACAAAAGATGACTTCTATGAAGTTAAAAAGCGTGGTTTTAGTGACAAGCAAATAGCATTTGCTATGAAATCAACAGAGAAGGAAGTTCGGTCAAAACGCCTCTCTTTTGGGGTTGCTCCAGCATATAAGCGGGTAGATACCTGTGCTGCTGAGTTTGAGGCTAATACTCCCTATATGTACTCCTCCTATGATAATGAGTGTGAATCAGCTCCAACTAAAAGGAAGAAGGTTCTGATCTTAGGTGGAGGACCCAACCGCATAGGTCAAGGAATTGAATTTGATTACTGTTGTTGCCATACATCTTTTGCTCTCCAGGTTTGTATTTATAATATTTCTAGCATTGATCTGTGCCACCAGCACCCTAGCCCTGCCCCCACAGAAATCAAAAGAAAAAAGGAACAGATTTCTTTTGCTTTCTGGGCAACTGTTGTGCTTAAACTTATCATTTTACTGATGGATACATGAGTAAAAATTTCTTTTGTGACATGATTGCTTTGAGGCTATGATTCTGAATTTCTTATTTTTTTCTCCTTTGCAGAGTGCAGGATATGAGACAATTATGATGAATTCAAATCCTGAGACAGTGTCCACAGATTATGACACAAGTGACCGTCTCTACTTTGAACCCTTGACAGTTGAAGATGTTTTAAATGTTATTGATTTGGAGCGACCTGATGGCATCATTGTACAGTTTGGAGGTCAAACACCCTTGAAGCTGGCTTTGCCCATCCAACATTACCTAGATGAGAACAAGCTAGAATGTGCCTGTGGCAGTGGGCTGGTATGTATCTGGGGTACATCACCAGATTCTATTGATGCTGCAGAGGATAGAGAGAGGTTCAATGCAATTCTGAAAGAGTTAAAGATTGAACAGCCAAAAGGCGGTATTGCTAAGAGTGACGCTGATGCTCTCACCATTGCATCAGACATTGGTTACCCTGTTGTTGTTCGCCCTTCTTATGTGCTAGGTGGCCGTGCAATGGAGATCGTATACAGCGATGACAAACTTGTGACTTATCTTGAAAATGCTGTTGAAGTGGACCCAGAACGGCCTGTTTTAATTGACAAATATTTAATTGATGCTGTCGAAATTGATGTGGATGCACTTGCAGACTCTTACTCTAATGTAGTAATTGGTGGGATAATGGAGCATATTGAACAGGCCGGTGTTCACTCTGGTGACTCTGCTTGTATTCTTCCTGCACAAACTATCTCATCATCTTGCTTGGCCACCATCAGATCATGGACAGAAAAGTTAGCAAAGGGTCTGAATGTTTGTGGGCTTATGAACTGCCAGTATGCGATTACAGCAGCTGGGGAGGTTTTTCTGCTGGAGGCAAACCCTCGTGCTTCTCGTACTGTCCCATTTGTCTCTAAAGCAATTGGCCATCCGCTAGCTAAATATGCTGCTCTAGTTATGGCAGGCAAGTCACTTAGTGAGATAGGTTTCACAGAGGAGGTAATCCCATCGCATGTGGCAGTTAAGGAAGCAGTTCTTCCATTTGAGAAGTTCCCAGGCTGTGATGTGCTGTTGGGACCTGAAATGAGGAGCACTGGCGAGGTGATGGGCATTGCTTTTCTGGTTGCTATTGCATTTGCCAAGGCTCAAATTGCTGCTGGGCAGAAGCTACCAGTTTCTGGCACTGTCTTCCTCAGCTTGAATGACTTGACCAAATGCCATCTTGAGAGGCTTGCAAAGGCCTTTTCAGGACTTGGTTTCAGGATTATTGCGACTTCTGGAACAGCTCACTTTCTTGAGTTGAAGAGTATCCCCGTGGAACGTGTGCTAAAGATGCATGAGGGGCGGCCCCATGCTGGGGATATGCTTGCAAATGGGCAAATCCAGTTGATGGTGATCACAAGCTCTGGTGATGCGCTTGATCAGATTGATGGCCGACAACTGAGGAGAATGGCTCTTGCTTATAAGATTCCCATAATAACAACAGTTGCTGGTGCTTTAGCAACTGCTGAGGCAATAAGGACCTTGAAGTCCTGCACTATGGACATGATGGCTCTTCAGGACTTCTACAAAGCTGGTGAACAGAAAGCTAGTAGTAAAAACTTGCAGTCTGCCTCTTCTTTGCAATGATTGAGGGTGGCATTTTCAGTAAGTGTTTTTTGTTCATCTCCTTGGTTATATTTTTGTTAAAAAAAATTTTAAAAAAAAACTAGTTTGTCTTAAGATTGCAATTTGGGAAAGGATTACATCCTTATCAAATTTACTGTATTATCTTTCAATTCAGGGAGCCGACGAACTCTGACCACAAAACAAGTAATGCAGTGGTGCTTTTTGGCACTGAGAGTTCATCAATATCTGCTATAGATTCAGTGATGACTGCACCTGAAACTTGTTTTAAGGAATACCATAGCATGCCATCAGCCAAAAGTAATATGATCTCAACAATTTGAGATCCCACCCGATCCTTCCACCCTGCCATTGCGTGGCAATTAATTTTGATTAAAACACAGCAGTCAAGTCAAATGTTTAATATTGTAGTTTATTCTGCTTGCTTGGGCCGTATTTCTGGGACTCAGGTCTGCTGTTGAATACGGTTATATGTCTGAGTGTCAGATTTGGCTATGTAGCAAACCTTCATGTAGTTTCCCGTTG
This sequence comes from Bruguiera gymnorhiza, assembly GCA_020883675.1. NCBI lineage: Eukaryota > Viridiplantae > Streptophyta > Magnoliopsida > Malpighiales > Rhizophoraceae > Bruguiera > Bruguiera gymnorhiza. The sequence goes on along the minus strand of JAIRCJ010001042.1, from coordinate 1,625,921 downwards.
ATTTTTTGTCAAATGTATGTGGCATCACGCCTAATCTTTCTCTGAAATTTGTTCCTTGAGCATTGAGTGAAGGGTTGAACCAACCATATGAACTTGCTCTTGAGTCTGCAGATTAGTCAAGTGATTGGGCTGAATCGTGCACGTAAATTTGTTTGTCATTTATTCTGTTTTATGTTTTCTCAGCAGGAAGTTGGGGTTGCACGTGTTTTTCTTTCTTTTCCCTAGCTCATTTTTGTCAAAGGTCGTTTTCAGGCTTTCAGATGTCTTCAGCTGGAAAATTGTTTGGTGCAGTGACCAATAATTTTATGTTCTGGTTAACTTTAGGTCCCCGTCCCTTTCTTTCATCATACGGCGGTGTGTTCGGATCGAGTGCTGTCTTGCGTGTGGAAAAGGATAAACATTCCAAAAAAATGGCTTAAACAAAGTGCTAAAAGTGGACTTATGGACGCCTCTTTCCTTGAGATGCCATTCATGTCAATATGTGGTCAAGCCGAACCTAACTCAGCTAGTGAATCTGGACTTTCCATGAGACCAAACATAGCAGTTTGTCCTTTGTGTTAAATCTTATGAGCAATTAGAAATTCACCATGTGCAAAGGAACGTGTCTCGTTTTAAAACCACATCCAAGGTCGCAAATTGTTGGTTTAAATACGGCTCTTTTGTTTTTAAGATTTATTTTTAATCCGACGCAGTGAATAAAAAAAAAGCAAAAAAAATAAAATAAAATAAAAACAAACAAACAAACAAAAGCAAATGCTTGGACAAAGTTTACACGTTGGACGGAGAAAATTTTAAGATGGGGTCTCTCCAATTTGACCTTGATTGCGCCAAATGAGGATTACTCACAAAGTCTACAATGCAGGAGGACTTAGTGACAGGGTTGCCGGTTGAATAGCATCAGGAAGAAATCATTTTGACAGTTTGGACTTGTGTCTTACGACCAAAGTCTAAAATTATATTGCTCTGCTCCTCGTGGTCACAGTTCAATCTTTAGGGATGACGTGAAAATGGTAATTTGTCATGAATTTGCATAGTTTCATTACATGGATGCAGGTTATCATGATCATATTTCCATTTGTATCCATTAGTTTTAATTGTAATCAACAATTACGATCGCGTGATATAACACTTCTATGAACTTGAAGGAGACACTTACATCTTTGTAATATTCCCAACATCAATTAGCTTGCTTAAACCGGTTCGAAAATAGGTTTGTTGAAGCCATTGCACGAAGGACCCAGCAAAACATAAAAACGTATTAAAACATGACTTTGGGAATTTAAAAACACAAACATTATCGGACCCAATTAACCAAGAAAAAAATTAAAAAAAAAAAACCCAAACATTATTAATACTCTTGTGCAGGTATGCGTAGTGGTTTTTCGATTTCTTCATCAATTCTAGTGAGATCAATGACCTCCTTCCTGGAATTCAGCTCCCAATTCTCAGGCCCGAAATATTTTTCATCTGTTTGGCCTCTCTCTCTCTCTCTCTCTCTCAACTTTTCATGTTCGTTATCTTCCAGCCACTTGATTGGCCTTTTTTTTTTTTATTCACAAAATAATAAGTTTATTTTGTTTTTCATAAGCATTAGAGAAGATGACAAGTAGCACAAGATATATATATATATATATATATATATATATATATATATACACACGTATACTTTTCAAACAAAGAAAATGCACGCATGCCAAATGGTTATAAAAAAACAAAGATAAAATCTTCCAATTACATAAATAAACTCTTGGAAGTGTAGTTGATCAATTAGCTCCCTCCCTGTTAGGCGAACAAACCTATCTTACGTTGATTTTGAATAACGTAGTCCTTACGCGTGATGATAATTTCTCCTTTGCATTATCTACATGCCCACAAACAATACCGTGTCCGCTAATTAGGCAGCCCTCTTGAGTCATACATGGACTATTGAAAGCATTGAGGTTAATTAAGCCGTAGCTGTAATCAGTTTTTATTTTATTTTATTTTTTTTTAATTTTCTCGCCATTGCTGGCGGTCCGAGTGGGATGTGGGTTGTATGGTAAGACCATCGCGCCCTAAAACCGTGTGGGCCTCGGAAAGAATCATGTAGTTGGAAGACTTGAAACTAGAAGACAGGGAAATATCAGTGGAGCTGCTAGAAGCTTGACAACTTTCATGCACTTTTATCATGACTTGCCCTTCCCTTTCAATCTTGCAAAGATTTTTGTTAGACAGATGCAAAAAAAAAATCAGACACGGGACAGGCACAAAATATTTGACGCGAGATCGAAATAAACTTATATTATATTATAGCCATTATGGATTGAATATTTGTAATTCATTGATTACGATGATGTATTAAGAAATTAAAAATATATAATAACAACAACAACAACAATAATGGTATAATTTACAGGCCTGCATCTCTCTCCAGGGAATAGATCAAGTTCATTTAACATTTCCGTTCTGCAAATTTTAGTTCTCGTTTCAGGGTTGGTCAATTGGGTATTTCATAATTTTTCAGTTGTTGGATCATGCAGTCCAAATGTACATTTATTTCGGGTACGACTTATTAGGTTAATGAATTAAATCCGAGGAATAGTTTTGGAAGTCTTGAGTCAAGTCGGAAAAAGAACAGAATGTTCCTGGTCATCATGGCCGTCATTTGACACACACGTGGCAGAAGTGAAATTGATTATAGGGCCCCCGTGCCCTAATCTTGAGCATCAAGAGGGACCAAAAAAATACCGTCTCATTTGAAAAGATCAACCCTAACGGTACGATCTGGTTGTTAAGCATGCCCCCAATACACACACTATAAGTACCAATGCCGTATCAGCGAGTGCACTTACGATGGGGGATGTGCTGTTCTGACCATTCAACCGGATTATGACATTCCTTCTCTGGCAGGATAAGATTTGTGAATAAGCCTGGCAAAGTTAGGACTAGAAGTGACGTGATTTATGCTACACCAGAAGAATTGAAACAGCAGCCTCCCAACTCTACCTAGTAGCTCTAGCAGCAGACCATTTCTGTACGCAAAATGAACTGATAGGTGCTTCCTTCACCTCCAATTTGGAAAAAATAAAAAAATAAAAAAATTTGTATATATAAAATTACTCGGTTTGTCACACTAAACTTACGCGATGTGATTGAGACACAAAAATATTTTTTTTTATAAAAATAAAAATAAAATTACATATATTTTAACTTTCGCTAGACTTTATGAATATATAACTTTGCGCACCAAGAGACCTTTTTTAATGAGAATTTACACAAATATGAACACACAAGTCCCCATAAGACGTTCAATTTATGCACGGCGTTCAACGCAATCCCTCTCCTCACAGAGTTGGCGGAGAATCGAAGCTGCACGTGTGTGCGCTTTACACCACTTGTGAATTGTGCAATTGTACCAATATGAACCCTTTCTTCGGATTTGACGAATTTTATCGTTACAGATCAAAAGTAGTACCCTATAAAGCAATGGCTCAGTGTTTTTTTTTTCTTTTCTTTTTATGTATATATTTATAACTAAGGTCCACACGCAAAAGACTACTAATATTAGACGGGGAAAAGGCGATGTAACTAGAGGAGATCTCAGAGAGAATAATAGACGATTGTAAGTCCAACTACGTACTTCGACCCACCGAAAAGCTAAGGTTCAATGTTTTCTATAAATGAAGAGGAAAATCGGAGATTAGTGTCACTCGGGGGATTTTAACTTGTAAAGTGCTATCCAGCGATAGTAATAAAAGAGGAATTTTTGTCAGCAGCCAATTTGGAGAATTTTTCTTGAGCATATGCAAGCTTATTTAATTAACTCATTGATGATTACATAATTAGAAAGGTCACAATCACTTATGGCAGCCTAAAGACTTGTTAACAGAGTTTCTTCCAGTCATGCGCAGAACGAGCTAACCGGCTCTCTACCAACCTGGTCCCCACTCCTCCCCTCCCTCACTTAAGCGTATAATTAGATAGACGGTCCTCTTTGTATATATAAATAGGAATAATTAGATAAATAGTCTTATTGATCTACGCTTATATGATTCAAGCTATATCGACGATTATTTTAAGTACGTTGCTTCAGAGAAATATTTTCTTTCATTTAATTTGTCCATAATCAATGGGCACATCCATATTCTACAAATAATTTTTCCAAAATTTAATTATGGTTCCTTTTCTTTCTTTTTCTTTCTTTCTTTTTTTTTTTTAAGTTTTCTTTGCATTATTATAGTCACTTTTGTCTAATTAGATGATAAATAAATAATTTGTTAGTTTATTAAATATAATAAGCAAAAAAGAAGTGACAGATAATTATATGTCATTCTCAATCAATAAATGATCCCAAAGGTGGTTAAAAGATTAGAAAGATGTCCCAATAGTCAAGGCAAGCCCAATAACTAATTGGACCACTTGTCATCTTGGCAAAGGCATAGCCGAGAAGGTGGTTCAATCTTAGACCCCTCTTCCACTATTGGGGCTGAATGTTCGCCGCCGGATCGACGGCACTAAATATCCTACCAACTACCAAGTTAAAATTAATTTATCAAAACAAAACAAAAAAAAGAATTAATAGACTTAATTCTCGTGTGGTTGATTCAAGTTTCGAAGAACATCGTTTATGTTCACGGATTCCAGCAGTTGCTCTTGAAGCTTAATTTCCATTAATTTCGAGTTAATTATATAAGAGACGGAAGATGAGTAGGAAGTTGTTTGAATTAACCAGTGAATTTTATTTAAATGGTACTGGAATCCTTTTCAAGAGTGGAGTTGTTTCTAGGAATGAATAAGAAGTTTTGAGTCCCAGTGAGGCAATTTAGAAGAAAAGTTGCTTGCATGAAAGTAAAATGCATGTTTATTAAGGCGAGAAATTTTCTATTTGCTTTTTGTTGAAAATAGGTGTGGATTCAGGTCCAAAAAAGAAAAAAAAAATTGAAAGAGAAAGGAGAGAAATTTCTGGCAAGTTAGGCGATCCACACAGAATTTTCAAGAGCAGAACAAAATTACGTTCTAAAAATTACGTTGATGGTAACCGGCTCAAAACAAAAGATGAGGTGTGCTAGGAAGAGAAAGGAATGGCAATGAAGTCAAAATTACATGTGGTGAAACTCTCTTCTTCATGTGTATCTTTCCTTTTGGAAAATATGCAACTGGAGACGAGAGCTAATTATACTAATTAAATACTTGGTTAATTACTACTTCATCAATATAGTTGTCTCTAATATTCTTCCTCACCCCCCTTAGAACAAAAAACAAAAAAACCAAGAAGGAAAATCCCTTATAATCCCATTTTCTTGAATAATAAACTATCTCTATAATGGATGTTAGCTCTTTTAATCAAAAAGACTTGGTACACTAAATCCCATCTTATATACACCAAACGGGAGTAACAAAAAGACGAAGAAAAATACATATAAGGACAGGGGATTGACTACGGATGTGTGAGTGCGTATATTTTCAATGGCATTGACTAAAATTAGACTTTTTGGATCAAGCCATATAATTTTTCTAATTTGAATATAAATCTTGAACAACTAATTTGAATATAATTGACATGATTATATTATTTAATGTGACGACGGTCTATATTACATGATTGCTGAAAACATATGCTACTTCATTTTTGATAAACAAAATAAAGAAAATCACAGCTCTGTGGTTTATAAGATATTTTTAATATAAACGTTAAATGAATAAATGTAGTAAGTACATTGAACACGTCCAGATTCCTTGATGTACATGAAAAAATGAGAACGTATGCCCAGCAGCTTTTCAAGGGATGACATAAGCTGAAGTCATGTTGCGAAACCTTCGTTATATATATATATATATATGTATATATATATATATTCCTATTTGCGCTCCAAACAAGCCCACAATTCACTCCCCCTAGATCTCCCTCTCCCTCTCCCTCTACCTCTCCCACTTTAGACTTCTTTTTTTTTTGCGCTCTCTTCCCAATAACCTGAAAATGGAGTTCAGTGACGCAACTGCTGCTGCTACTACCACTACCGCTACCGCTACCGCTACCACAACAACTATCAATTCATCTTCTCGTCTTTCTCATTCTCCTTCTCCGTCGTCCTCTCCTCCTCCGCCGCCTGCTCATCCTCCTCCCCCGCCAATGATTGTAAGCCCTTGCGCCGCGTGCAAGATTCTCAGGAGGAGATGTGCTGAGAAGTGTGTCTTGGCACCGTATTTTCCTCCCACTGAGCCGGCCAAGTTCACCATTGCTCATCGCGTTTTTGGTGCTAGCAACGTCATCAAGTTCTTGCAGGTATGTGCGTGCGTGCGTGCGTGTGTGTGTACACACGCGCACTTCTTGGACATTAGGCTGATCCATACACAACAGGCGGAAAACACTCCTTGCAAACTAATGTAACTGATAGATTGCGTTAGAAGCAATAAGCCTTGAGTCAGCGGCACTCGAGTCATTTGTATCACTAAAGGTCTCGAATTGGAGTGACAGGCAGAATTGATGTAAGTCAGCTAGTGTTTGTGTTTCAATAACTAACAATAGGCCGTACTATCAGTCTAGCAGTTTTAGATATTTCTCTAGAAGACTAGAACAGTTGTTCAAAAGTACTCAAGAGCAGGTGCCGTGGATCGGTGGGGTGACAAAAAGTCAAGCCAATGTATAAATAATAAAGTAGCACTATCTTGTCTTTTTATAATACTAAAATTATTTCATTTTTATCGATTAGAAAATGTGTTTTTGGTTACACTTAGCTCTCATAAGTTGCTTTCAAATTTGAATAGTCTATAATACTTTCTAGATGCACCAAAACTCTAGAAGGGTATCGTGCAGCCACAAAGTCTGAAGAAAAATAACTAACGGTTTATTGCTGCTTTTTTGAGAAGTCACCGCTAACCAAACCAATTTCCTAGACAAAGACGAAGAAATTTTGGTTGTTTGACCTTGTCTCCCTTTTCCTGTTCGTCATTTAATAAAAAAACATATACATTAACATCCATGGTCCTCTGCTTCTGACTACTTCAGATCAAATTTACATGAAATTTCAGGAACTTCCAGAATCTCAGAGGGCAGATGCCGTGAGCAGCATGGTATATGAAGCAAGTGCAAGGATTAGAGACCCCGTTTACGGATGTGCAGGGGCGATTTGCCAACTTCAGAAACAGGTTAATGAGCTGCAAGCACAATTGGCCAAGGCACAAGCTGAGCTTGTTAATATGCAATGTCAACAGGCCAACCTACTGGCGCTACTTTGCATGGAAATGGCACAATCTCCGCAAGATCAACCATCCCCGCCGCCACCAGTCGACAATTCCTCCAGCTATCCAGAAATCTACCACAGCAATCCTTGCTTGCTTGATGAAAACAGTTGCTGGGAGCCTCTCTGGACATAAGTCATAACCAACTATAACCCCATCGTCTCAATTGTACCAGTATCCTCTGAGAATGCACCAATTAAAGTCTCCTAACTCCAGGCTAATTGCTTTAATGAGAAGGAGAGGTCAAAGGACGGGAGTTATCATTTAATAAAGTATAAGTTGTTTAATAGAAGATAGCAAGTAGAGTGTGAAACATTTTGGGAGGGAAATTGTAAGGTGGGATCGAATCTCATTGTCAAAGCTAGACGAAGTGGATTGGCATTTTTCCTCCATATAATCTTTACAATATCAGGAATGAATTAGTCAGAAGCCCTTTAATTATTCGCAAATAAATTTGATTATTTATGTCTAAGGGTCTGGTTACTCCAATCTTGAGCAACTTTGTGTTACCTGCTTGATAATTAATGTTCATGTTTCATGGGAGACTCGTGCACTGTAGACCAGGGACGCGCCATTTGTTTCCTTTCTTCATAAATTCAAATTTGGCAATCAAGACAAAATACAAAACAAAGATTTCTAAAGTAACCAACTAACCATCTAAAAACTTGAGACAATCTGCTGCTCTTATCAGAAGTGAAAAAGTTCAAAATTTGATTCGGTTTAGTGATTAAAAATTAATTGGGTTGCACTCATTTTAACTATAGAACACAATTAATTCTTGACGTCCTTATGTTCCGACTAAAATTGCTAAAAATTAAAGCATCTTTAGGCTGCAAATGCGACATTAAAGTTACTTTGTCAAAAAAATTTACGCTGTCATGACTTGGAATCATCTGCTTGAGAGTATAAAAGCAGTTTGGACAGTATCAGGTTCATTGGAGGAACTTTCGCATCAGAAGAAGAAATGGTAACAAAGAGAGAAAAACGGAGGAAATTAATGTCGGCTGTGAAAAAACGACTTGATACCCTCCGTTTTTTTTTTTTTGGTTGCAAAAAATCAATTGAGTACACATAGACAAACTACCAAAAACCTGTCAGTTAGTGAGGTTGCAGAATATTCAAAATTAGGGAATTAATTGTTGACGATCTTTGCTCTTCGTACCGTTAGATCGGTGCAAGAGACAAGACAGACATATTTTCAATATAATAGAGGAGGTTAGCGGAAACAACGACTAAAAATTGGATTCGTTTAGCTATAATAGTGCGTTATTTTATTAATAAACCATCCAAAAGTTCGGATCATTTATCCATTTCAATAAAGCATATGGAACATTTCTCCACTTCTCGATTTGTGCACGTCATCCTTAGGCAGTGGCCATGCTAATTTTCTCTATAAATATAGTTCTAATTTTACGGGACGTCCCATTTTGCCTGGAAAGATTAACTGTAGACAGATCCTCAAACCATATCATGTGACATGCTGGAAATTGATTCATTTGGCCAAGAATTGAGCCTAAATCGTGCAATTGAGGCATATGTCAAATGTCCAAATCTCAGTTTTGTGTGTGTGTGTGTGTGTGTGTGTGTGTGTGTGTGTGTGTGTGTGTGTGTGTGTGTGTGTGTGTGTGTGTGTGTGTCTATATATATATATATATATATATATATATATATATCACTTTGGTTCAAACAATCTGTTCATGTTCTGACTTAGAATTGAAATTGTGTGTCATTTGCTTTGTTCAATCTCTTTCACGAAGATAGCAAGATCTATAATTTCAGCTAGCATACAAAAGTGCATTGTTTTATTTTGAACTTGGGAGCATTAGTAATGCCAATCGAATTAGATGGGACTGTCCGATCATCAAATGGCTCTGTATGCGAACGTTTAAATCTACTAAAATAAAAAATTAGTCCTAATTTATTTTTTTAATTTTTGCAATGTAATTCTATGTATTTAAAATTTTTTGTTTTAGTCTTAAATGCTTGTATTTTTTTAATTTAAGATAATTTTAAGCAAAAAAAATAGCTAAATCATTAATTTTATATGTTGATCATATAAATTAATAGGAATATGCACATTTGGTATATTTAAAATTTTAGATTAGTCACAAATTTTTAAATATTTTTTTAATTAAATTCTAAATTTTTGAAAATTTTGTTAATTTCACACCATCAATATATATACTTGATCTTTTATAGTTTAAAACTATCTTGATTAGAAATAAAATATTAAAATAAAATATTTTAAAAATATAAAATTACATTGTAAAAATTAAAAAGATTAAAGATTAATTTTTTATTTATCTCACTACGAATTTGTACTGAAGGAATAATTCGAATGTTCATGCATAGCACGGCTGGAAGATAAGACATTCTATCCTACGTTAGTTAGGCTATTATGTCATGATTGTTGTTACCCGATCACCATTTAGTTGGCATTGCGCGTGCTGGGATTGATCGTTGTTTACTCAAAACTTCTTCTTCGGTGTGATCCAATAATTTTACTAATTAAATCACATGCATAGCACGTAACTCGATCTTTGATAAGTGAAACGGCATTTTGTCACCCGTCGGCAGCCAATTAGTTGATGTGTTTCGCCAGCTTTTTCTTTTCTGTTTCTTCTTTTTTATTATTATTATTTTGTTATATTCTTGTCGTTTGTTTTTCTGTGTTTGGGGCGACAAAGGCTCCAATTTCTCACCCAACATGCCATTCTTTTCCATGCCTGGACAGGAACACTTTTTAGCCCATTTTTGACCCATAAGCGTGTGCCTTTCTCCACGTTAACGAAGCCTAGTCAGTTTGAAAGTCAATGCTATCTGATCTTCGAAGATAAATCGTGAGAAAAATACTTCGTATATATACGGCCGACTGCAAATGATGATGTATTTGATGACTTTGTGCTATTGAAATTATATAAGTTGTTTTGTTAGACCATAGAGAAAGCGACGCGTTGTGTAAAGGGATTGACTAAAGATTATGGGGTATAAGAAAATTCTTGTTTTTGGTCGAATTAGGCTGTATTAAGTAAGCTCTGAAGTTCAAATCCTATATCTTACCCAAATTTTTTAGTGGACATGAATCTCTACATGCTAGGGTTAAAAATAACAAAATTGACAAACTAAAAAACTTTTATCAATTTCAAAATGGTTTTGACGAATTTTCATTTACCAGGGGATTGTTTACTAATGTTGCAGTATTATGTGAAAAAAAAAAATTGAGAGTTTCTAATTTGGGTGAATGAAGTTACTTTAATACCAAATATAAAAACAAAAAAAAAATTAAACAAAATTCGTTTGTGTGAAACATAAAATTAAGTATTTGTTATAAACAAAAATATTAAAAAACAATCATAGAAATCACCTAAAAATAAAAGAGTAAATTTTTTGGTGGGCCAAAAAAAAAAAATGTGAGACTTCACTATCAGGTATATGATTCTATTGGCTGAAAACTATACATCAAGAGATTGGTAAATTTATATGACCAAAACAAAATATTGATAGATTTTTAGGCAGTTCAAGAAAAATGAGAGTTGAAAGGGAAATCCACTATTTTCCTGCACCGTTTCCTTGTTCATTTTGTTGGTTCTATGGCTCTATGACTCTATATACCTAGCTAGACACATAGATAAATACCCCACAACAATGCCGAAAACCCCAATAGACACATCCAATGAGTTTCAAATTCACATTTGACTCCCAGCCTTTGCGTGAATCGAACGTTTACCGGATTAGTTCTAAGATATATTTGATTGCTAAATAGACTGAATATATTATTGGATCAGTCTTGTTCTTTAATTCTCGTTACGTCAGTTTGGCATTTTTGCAACAATGGGTAGTCAAATTTTTGTTTCGGTGAATTACGTTTTGTTTTCAAGCGTGCCTAACTTTTTCTTTTGTTTTTCATGTTTTTTATTTTTTCAAATTAAAAATATATTGGATTATGAATTATATACTAATGATAAAATTTCTTATTTTTGATTTTGTTTTTATTATTTTTGTCTTTTTTTTATTTTTTTTGTGTGTTCTACTCAATTGTTTGAACTTGAACCCTCAAATTGCCTGATCAAACATTTTATTTTAATTTTTTTTTCATATATGCTGTTCATAGAGGGATTTGTCCTGTTGTAGTTGTGCGTACGAACGCACGCACACAAACTTTCTTTCCATTTCACATAAATAAATGATGAGTTCTACTTCCAAAGGAGACTTTTCTATGGAAGACAGGGTGGTTTGTACGAAATTGATGGGTAGTTTTCTTGCCTTCCTCAAGAATATGATAGATGCGTAGCTTTAGTCTTGGTTCATTTGACCTTTAATTTGAAACGTAGCACCCAAGTCCTTTTCTTCCTTTTCTTTTTCCTAATTAAAAAGATTTAATGTCTCAATAACGGAAGAATTACTACTCTGCAGCATATGGCATTTGGTTGAACTGATATATTCTAAGAATTTTTCTCTTGATTTGACATTTCTTAAGAAATTACTAAATCAAAATTTCACATAAAAATTAAATTAGTTCCATAAGCCAAGGCGTTTGAATACGGGAAACAAACGAAAGCATTTAATCAGCATTTCCCACAAGATATATATTTATTATTATGGTTGTTATTTAAAGGAATTAGTCAAATAGCGAGGATACAGAATGGACTTCGAGAGCTTTTGAGTTAAAAAAAAAAGAAAAACACACAATTTTATAATTTGAATCAACTTTGTAATTACGTTTGCCAGTAAAAATTTAGGGTTTTACTCGATGCAGGTGGATAGAACTCTTTTTTCTTTTTTTGGTATTTGAGGAGACTACAAATGAAAAACTCGGAATCCAAGGTTATGCATTTAATTGATATGGTAGAGCAATACTGGTCGACACATTGATTTTCTAACCAAGAGTGGGAACCAAGTCGCCGTTTTTTAAGGCTTTCCTGGAAATTGCCCAACATATGCAAGTAATCACGATCAAGACCCGCAACACGAATCTTTAGTATTTTATCATGCCTGTAGCTTTCCATTTTAGCTTTATTTGATTTGGCCCCCGGGAGACTTAAGCACATCCGTTTCCATTTGCTCACTCGAAGCAGACCTTTGAACTTCTTCTTTTCTCACTTGGGAGCCCCAAAAATATTCTCTCTCTCTTTTTTGGTCAACAATGTTCTGATAAAGTATATCATTGGCATTATTTTAACTAATAATGTCAACTTTTGCTAGTGCTTTATCGATTAGCTTCTTTTTCTTTTTTCTTTTTTTTTTTGGACTGTATTACCTCTCGTGCGGGTGATTGATCGATCGTTGGCTAATAGCCACCAATTTTTGAGCCATCATCTATTAATAGTCGCTCCAAGTTGCTTAGTTCAACGCGCCATTTATTTTCGTGATTTGGTGGTGTCTCTTAGATTCTAATTTCTGATTAAAAGTTGGAGCATCTATAGACTGGTTTAGATGTATAATGGTTGTAGCCTCTTGATTTAGCCTTTTGTAGGGCTTATGGAAAGCTGTAATGATAATGTATTATATTACCAGTGCAGCGTCCATATGCTCATAACTTCATGAAAATATCTAGTCAAGAATGTTGCATTCTTTTTTTTTTTGGTTCTAGACAATTGACATAATTAATTTTTATTAGTTAATGCAAGGAGAGTTCTTCAACTTGTATTTTAGCCCTTATGCTTTAAGACAATCCACCAAAGGAGAAGCCTTAGTTGCCCTGAACCTATTAACATATGCACCGATACCTCCAATCCGTGTTAAGAAAACACAGGTGCTACCGTCTCTGTCTACACGACAATCTTGGATTTCTTAGATGCCGTGTCTCATCAAATCTGCATAATAATGCACTTGCTTACTACGGTTTAAGTGTTAATCACTTGCGGTTAACCGGCTTATGATCTCATTATCTGCACGTCCCATTTTAAGCAGAAATTTGGTGGTGGCCTAATGGCTATTAGTTGGGAAACATTCATCTACCGAAAACTAAAGTGGCATCCAAACAAGATCCTTTCAGTAGTCGTTTAACATATAGTTGGAAATTATATTTTATTCAATTCCCATTTATGCCGGCCTCTTCTACCTTAATTTTGAAATCCTAGACCGATTGAATATAACAGATAGAAGCTAGCCAAATGCTCCTTAGAGTATTAGCTAGGTTTTGCTAAACATCCATCCAGTTGCATCCAATTTTTGTTTGTAATAAGCAATTTCAAACATAACCATTGATTCTGAACCAAAAAATAAAAAAATAAAAATCCATGTGACTATAAAGATTGACAATGCAATTTTGAAAAAATAGATGGTGATTTTTCGAAACAAAGATTAATAATTCAAATTCTCTTCTAACTTCTGGCATATTTGTCAACGCAATTTTTCCTAATAATACCAAATAAAAAAGAATGGAAGTTTTTTGTCCCACCCTATTGGTCAACTCAAATTTTCCTAATAATACCGAATAAAAACAATGGAATTCTTTTGTCCCACTGCGAATTGCCCACATTTGTCGTACACCATACATATAATTTGTTATCCTTCGTGTGCTTGTTCTAGATACAATGGACCTTAACCATTGAAAGTCAATTAGGGCAGCGTCGAATTTCTAAGGAAGCAAGAGGCTTAAACGACTTTATGAATGTGTAGACGAAAGGAATCGATGTCAGCAGAAAAGTATTTTAACTCTAGTTTTATTAGGCGTACGTAAACGTGTCAATTTAAGATTTTTTTAAACCATAATTTTTGGAATTATTGCCTATATAATTAAGAATTAAGAAGTTAACTCAGTTGGGTCATGTGTGGACCATTTGTGAGGGGATTGTCTTTATCTTTTCAAAATTTACTTCTAATCACTGAACTATAATCCGTTAAAAAAAGCTTCTCCCCTCGTGAGGGGAGAAAAAGGGAAAATGGTGTCACCCCATCATCCACATCCAGTGATGTATGGTCAGTTTTTTTAGTAAGTACATTTTCTATGTGAATTTCTAGAGAACTAAGGGTGCATTCCTATAATCTACCATAATATTTATATACTAGTTTGAGAATTTTTATAATGGTCAACTAGCCGGCACTAACATGTGCCTATAATATATTTTATTGGGATAAAGTTAATTAGGTAACATAAATTGAAAAACAAGCATAATTGGACAAGAAATTGTGTTGACTCTTGGCTGGATGCCCTGATCTATGCATGGAATTTTCCAAGAAAATGGGGTTTTCCCGCTTTGGACTGCTTCCAATCTTCCCTTGAGTGGAAAACTGTCTTTGAAGTTTTCTAGTTAAGAAGTATTATAGATTAGTTTAACTTGTACATACTGTACAAGGTTTACCTTTTTTTTTTTTTTTTCCTTTTAATCTAATCAAATATGATCATTTGCATAGAGTTAATCAAAAGCTTTGCAAGAAATTATCTATCCACGTCCATCCATCATAAGATGAACAAAACAGTCACTTTGTCAGTTAAATCAAATCTTAATATTTGTGGTGAAAAGATTCTGTTATTTCTATAACATTAGATCGTTGGTTTAACATTTTCAATGCGTCTTTGCCTCTCGTTGATTTAAATGGACATTAAACGATGCCGTTTGGAGAGATCAAACCTGCTGACCGGCCGGAGAATATTAATCGAAGCATTATTATTATTATTTTTTTAATAAACAAAGTAATGCATCGGTACATCAATAAGCCAGTAGTTAATGAAAGAAGGGTGACACGTGTCGTTCGATTAGCCAAATCCATGTAGGCACCTCAAATTGTTAACAAAATACTAGCTTTAGAAGTGGGTGGCTCTTGGGCCAAACCCAAGTGGTTTTAATTGAAACATTTCGAGGCACTGCTCAGTTGATGAAAGAGACAGGCTCCATGGAAGTTCTTCGCCTAATGGCCTAAATTGGGTAGTTCTTTGCCTTTTCTCTGGCCCATTAACACAGCTACGTATCTTTACTTGTACGGATCAAGAGAAGCCTGCAATCGGCCGAACTCAGGCTTAATGATCTGAAATTTAACCACGAAACCCGGAGATTTCCACTTCATTAAAAGAGAAATCTTTTCTGTGTCGACTGTTTAGAACAATTAATCTATGAATTTTGTGTTAAGAAAATATATAGGAGTTTGAACTGTGTTTTTTCTGTCCTCTCTCCTCTCTCTGTATATAAGTCATATGACCATTCTTTCAGATAAAAAAAGAAATAAAAGCGAAATCTTTTCCCAGAAAAACATGCATGCATGGCATTGGCAGCATATCTTCAGAACTACTGGGCCACTTTCGAAATTCTAATAAACCATTAAAAGCAATGGGCCCGTTGCATTTAGCCATCATCCAATCTTTTTTTTGCTTTTTTTGGTCAGCAAATCTTTCAGACTTGTTTGGGCGAAAAGATAAGTACCTTTGATGAGGGTAGCGAGTGAAAATGTGATATTGGAGTTAAGTGAAAAACTCGGTGGTGCTCTTAGATGTGTGCTTGACTGTTGGTTGGAATAGTCTTTTGATCATTTTAATGCAGGTAATTGGGAGATAGCCACCAAAGCAGCAGAAGATTTCAGATGATAGTCAATCATGTGTCTCTCTTTCCGAAGAAAGTTCAAGTATTTCAGATAAAGGAACTATTATTGTGTTCCAAATTGATGTGTTTTTCGGTATAGAAATGGCAACATCTTCTAGCAAAGATATACTTTGAAGCGAAACAGGAGCGCCTTGCAGATTCCGAAGCCAAGATTAAATGTATAGCACCAGAACTTAGATGGGATAAAAAAAAAAGAGCACAATTAATCTCGTTTCTGCTGCATAGAACCATAGCTTCCTTTCCCATCAGTTGAGTTCTTCCCCTGCTTCCACACGAATTTGGCTTACTGGACAATTTTTTTCCTCGTACTTGGATTTCCATTCAAAACAGCCTATTATGTGTGAGAGTCTATAGGTTGTTGCTTGTATAATCAGGGTTGGATTGGTGAAGTATCGCCAGGCTCAAGCTGGCATCCTCACCCACTTATCATGCCTAGGGTTCACGAAGCTGAAGTGACCATGGGTTGGTGAAATCCGAACTCTTGTGTGCTGCTTGCCATAAAACGTTATGCCTAGTAAAAGTAAATTAGCTCTGTTAAGAGAAATAAAACGTTGTTTTCCCCTCCATGGTATTGCTCTAATTTTTTGCTAACACTTGGACACATTCTGATCAAGATGAGTATATTTTTTAGATGTAACATCCTATCCCAAATCCGTGTACCCTTTTTTTCTTTGTCTGGAAACACAATCTTTTTTTTTTCTTTTTTCTTTTTTTGAACATGGAACATGATGATGAGTCTTTTTGGTCAAGGGCTAACGACATACGAGACAGAAAAAAGATTAAAGGCATTGAGCTGTCTAGAGGCAGTATTTTGATACTTGAATTAATGAGAGCCTAAAAAGAAAAATAAAAGAATGAGAGATAATATCTTAAAAAAGAATACTTACAAGTTGTTGACGCGTAAAGAATTTGTAAAACTCTTTGAAAATTTTTTACTCGACGACAAAGAAGGTACGGGCCAGATTGGCATGCCAACTACATTTTCAATACGTAGTGTTGACATATCCTTCTGACATGTACTAGTGACAGAAGAAACGGTGGAGCCAAGTGCACGCTGCAGGTGCTAAGGGCGTCTCCCCCATGTACAGATACGAGAGCGTTTCTAGTGACAACGTGTGTTCCATATGCCGGAGCACGCTCCATTGAAATAAAAGTGATCTAGACAAGCTCTTCGAGACTGCCCCTCGAGATAGGCTACCCGAGTCCTGAAGAGGGTGTGGGATTGCGAGTTGTGGTCAAGTCGGGCTTTGGCAAAATATGGACCAGAAATCCACGGCGAGAGTATCCTTACCAAAACGCATTGTTTTGAGTGCTTACCCTAAAAATAAGTAGGTGCAGCAACATCATGTTATTTTGATAGATCGCAAGAATCAAACTGTATATTCATTCCTCCCCTGGGGCTTGGGGTTCTTTTCCAGTTGAAATTTTCGTCACCCAATTCTTGATTGCAAGCCTTCCAAAGAAAAAGCTAAAACAGAGAGCACTGATACCCACTACCATGACAAGGTGAGGTCTTAGGGTGAATAATCGTTCGAACTCTTTTAACTTTATAAGGGTTAGAACTTGCTATTTATTGCAAAAACATTGGATTTTTTTTTTCTTTCTTCTTCCTTTTCACAAAATTAATTAGAATTTTTTTTCTCTCTCTGCTTGAATTCGATGATTGTGGCCTAATGATTAAAAAACTCGGTTATATTAAACAAAATTTAAATTTAAATATTTATTAAAATATTTAATAAGATTAAATTTATAATTGAGAATGCACGCAGTTGGTCTCTTTACTTTGGGACACCATCAAATATACTTTTTCGTAAATTTAATTTGTAGGTCAATTAACTGTATAAAGCAGGGACATAAAATACCATTCATCTCTTGATAAAAAACCGAAAAAGAAAAAAAAAATCCCGGATCGAGTGCTTGTAAACTTTTTATTGTTATTATCTATTAAAATATTTAAAATGTGTAATTAAAAGTAAGATAATGCAACGCGTGAACCTGGATCGAGGACACGTAAACCTTTTTCCCTGTCTTCCACTCCTCAAGCGAGTCCTTCCGTCTTTCTACTTCCGATGGGAACGAAGTTAAGGGTTTAATGGTCCGTCAACTCGTTAGTCCAATCGACCCGGTTCAACAGCAACTCTCAGTTACCGATTCCAAGCGATACTGTAACTCTCTGTTGCTCTTTTGCTTTTCATTTCTTGCTTTCCTTCTCTCTCCGTCACTTTCTCCAGGGAAAATCCAGTCAATCTGGCGAGAAACCTAGAAACAAACATGACTGCGCGTCACCGCGACGAAATTGACACGCTCGACTCCGTGCTCGCAGAGCAACTCCGCGAAATCGCCGACGTCGAAACCCTAGTTTCCGACGTCGAGTATGCCCTCAACCTCCAAACGCAGGAGGCCATTTCCGCCTCTCTCGCCCTCCACCCCTCAGTGTCGTCGAACTCTCAACCTGGAAACTACGTCGTTCCAGGAGATGACGGCCATTACCTCGCTTTTCTTCTGGAAGACATCGAGAGGCTGGAGCAAGAGCGGTTGGGTCTCGAGGCGACGGATTATGTCTTGAGAGGGATAAGAGAAGATCTGGACCGTCGGATTCACGACCAGCAGGTTGCCCGCGAGATCATGAACATGCCGGACGCTGAATGGCAGACATACGGCGATACCTATCACCGGCCGTACGGAACCACCGGTTCTAGCTCTTCTTTGTCTTCTTCTTCAACAAAGGTTGGCGAGTTTGCGATGTTGAATAGCCAGACTTTCAAGTTATATTGCAAGGGAGTGACGAGTGAAGAGAGGGTCAAGGATATGAATGTGGTTGTGGGTGGGATTGGCGTGGCGATTTGTGATTCGATGGATAATTTGATCTTCGAGGTGAGCAAGGCTTCTGAGGTTGGTGTTGGTGAAGGGACTGTCGAGATTGGGGCTTTGATTGAAGGGTTAAATTCCGCTCTGTGTTTGGATTTGACAAAAGTCACCTTTTTCTGTGATGACTATATGATCTACCAATATGTGAGTCATTGACGTCTCTCCTCCCTCTCCTTTATTTAACTGTTAATTACTTTGATGTTTTTTGATTGATTAATTGATTCTTCTTCAGTAAATGTGTTTCTTCAGTACCCAATAAATGTCTTTATTTAGAAAATGTGTTTATTTAAGCATATCTAATTAAGTGGAGATTGAATTGCGAGTGTGAATTTGTCAACTCAATTGCTTGGGAGAAAGAAAATGTTGTCATTGTTGCTGTTATTCTAAATATGAATTCTGTCAGGATCTTGGTAGGTTTGAAAAGGACCCGACAGGAAATAGGAGGCTCTGGGTCTAAGGAAGGGCTAGATGTAATGGAGTAATCTCACTGTTACACCAGGTGTCCTTCATTGTGTTCTCAGTCAATTGAATTTAAAAGTCTGCAAATCATGCCTCTTGTAGTTTGCCTTGATCTTGCTAGCATCAGTAAACATGTCTTCTAGTAGTTTTCATTTGGTTTGAGAAATTTGTAGTTAAGACTCTTTTGCCGTAAAGAGCTTTATGCTATAGAGATCTTTGTGCTGTACAGGCACAAACTTTTACTAGACATATAATCAAACAATTTTACCTATTGCTACCTTTGTGTTTTTTTGATTTCTTTGTGTTGCTAAGAAGCCTGTTCTTGGGATGGGCTTTTCTTTGCCTATTCCTTGTTAAAATCTTTTGATTGTGTAGTGAAATATGGGTCAGTGTTATCACTGCTTTGCTTTTGTTGTAGTGTCCTCAACATAATGAATGTGGAGACATTGATGGATATCATGCGCATACTAACATGACTATTTGTTGTTTTTATGCCATTTTATGGATGGTTATTTAAGCTGCAAAGCATAAGAGTTTTAAAATCCAACTGTATGAATGAAATGGTTGTGCATGGCGCTGTCTCTAGAAAGATCATAATTATATGACATGAGTTATAAGAATATAAATGTTTTCACCAAAACAACTGTTTGAAATGGTACTGTTCTATCTAGACAAGGATATCTCCTTCCAACATGTACAGAAATTGCACAATCCAACTTGGACCTGAGATAATTTTCCATTCTTTGTGTGCAGAATTTTGATGCAACTCAAAATATTTCGTTTATTCTTCTTTTAAACTAGAAGTTCTGATTGTTCGTGTTGATTAGTTACTCTCCCTGTTGAGCATCTCTTTTGGAGCATCTCTTTTAAAGTTGCTATTATTTACGTCATATGTTTTCCAACTTTTTCTTTGTGGCTGTGTTATCTTTAATTGGAAGTTACTTGCTCTCATCTGAAGATGTGGGATGGTTTTCATCAAAGCCGAAATATTGACATGCAGTTTTGCTTAATTACATTTCTTGTATCAGGCCCCTTAATAACTTTAATTACTTTTTTTTTTTTTGGGTATTAGGTAATTACTTAGATCATGTTTTGTTGAATGCTATACATCTACATGCAGATTACAGGGAGAGTTCAGCCCATTCAGGGCAGGATGTCAACAATGCTGAATCAGGTGTCTGTTCTTCAGAAGAAATTTATTTATTGCCAGCCTTCTCTTGTGGCATGTAGTGATATTAAGTTTGCATTTAAACTTGCAAGAGATGCTATAGTTTCTCAGATCACCTGGCATGTTGAAACTTCCAAAGGCAAAAAGATTTTAAGGGAAACTTGCATAATTTGCTATGAGGACACAGATGCTGTTAATATGTTTTCAGTTGACACTTGCCTGCATAGATATTGCTATTCATGCATGAAACAACATGCAGAGGTAAAGCTGCTTAATGGGATGGATATCAAATGTCCTCATGAAGGCTGTAAATCTGAAGTTAGCATTCATTCTTGTCAAGTATTTCTGGATCCTAAGTTGGTTGAGATCATGAGCCAAAGAAAAAAGGAAGCTTCCATTGCTGTTGCAGAAAAAGTTTATTGCCCAAACCCAAGATGCTCCACACTAATGTCAAAAACTGAGGCATTGGAATATACAAAAAATTATTTTACTGGTGCTGAAAACTCTAGTGCCAGGAAATGCATGAAATGTGGTCATTTTTTCTGCCTCAAGTGCAAGGTTCCTTGGCACTATAATATGACCTGCTATGATTATAAAATTTCAAACCCTGCTTCCAGTGCAGAAGATAGGATGCTTAATACTCTTGCACAAAAGAAACATTGGCGCCAATGTGTGAAGTGCAGCCATATGGTTGAACTTGCTGAAGGTTGCTATCATATCACCTGCAGGTAATACAACTTCCACATTGTTTATATTTTTAAGAATTTTCTCTAATTATTTTATTTTGTATTTTTCTTTAGGTGAGAACAAACACATTGTGTGCGTAATTTCTCAAAATAATAAAGGGAAGTGATTTGAAGGACGAGCCTTAGTGTATCGATAAGGTTTATTCCGTCGCGACTTAGAGGCCATAGGTTTTGAGTTGCAGGAACAATCTCTTTGTGAAAGCCCTTCCCTAGACTCTATGACATTTGAGACTCGTGCATTGGGACACCCATTTTGTTTAATAATGAAGGGCAGTGATTTAGTGAAACAGCCAGGGGCAACATTATTGCTCTGCAGTTGTACGTTTTTAGACTATACTGATTTTCCTTCAGATCCATCTGTAACATGCGGCCGGATGACACATGGTTCATTTGCTCTATAGTGTGTCCTTATTATCTTGATGTAGTGGTGCCTTTTGGCATATTTGGAGGCCAAGCAAAGTATGGCTAATAACCTGAAGCTTGATGCCTTCGAAGTTGCTGAATTTTATAACAAGCAACCTTTTTTTGTGGGTCAAAGTAACTTCCTTTCAACTTAAGTAAATTGTGTTATTGTCTATTGTCTCTTTCTTGTGCTCTTTTGTAGGTGTGGGTATGAGTTCTGTTATACATGTGGAGCTCAGTGGAAGAATAAGAAGGCAACCTGTTCCTGTCCAATCTGGGATGAGCGCAACCTCATACGGTACGGAGGAAGGTGATGATCAGTGTTGCTATGACTTGAGATAGATTTACATCCTATCGTCCATAGCCAGATCCATTAACCTCAGTAAATAGAAAAAGATACTAGGAGAAACTTCTTTTTACACTTGTTTCCAAAAGTCAAAACAGCACGCAGACCGTTAAAGGGGAGCTCTTAATGCTTCTGTAATGTATGCTTTTCATGCTCTTCTTTGTTTTGGAGCATTTTGTCACGGATGGGTTATATCTTGGACATGGGCGGCTTAGGTACGACCCGATTTTCACATCTTACATCGAATAGGAAGAGGGGAATTTTGCGTCATATAAGTGTGGATGCTGTACACTCTAACAGGTTATTTTTTAAAGAGAAAATAATGATAATGTGATAATTTGTCCGAAACCAGAACTGGAATCAACTGGGAAAGTTAAAAGGGCAATTTTTATTACCGAAGTCATTTTATCCTACCTACAACGTGTTGCGGTAAATGTTCAAGTTAATGTGCTCTGCCTAAATTGATGAATTTGGGAAGATGTTAAATACCCAGAATTTGGCAGTACAACTTTGGCAGGTCCTGAAAATTGGTTAAAATGCTTGTGATTGTAAAATCAAACCAAACCAAACCATAAAAATAACATTTCGACTGGGTTCAGGGACATATCAGGCTGAATAATTCAACGGACCCTCGCGCTTGACCTATACTGTGATGGATAATTAATAAAGCTCTGGCGAGCTGAGCTCTCCATTTTTGTAAAGCGTAGACCCCTGTCTCAATTATTTACTGGCCCATTCGTTCATTTATTTATTTTTTTATTTTTGATGAAAAAGGCCCATTTCTGTAAACGTAAGAAAAATGGGTAAATGGTATTACCAGGAAATCTGTGGCCTGATCCACCTAAGCAAAGATGGAAAATTGTGTGGACAGCCGACTTGTTGCCTTAATAGATCAAAAATTCGGAGCAGCCACCACAACAAGAAGTAGTGTCATACACCCAAACCGGAGAGATTAAAAAAAAAAAACACAAAAACGAGGAGAGGGAAACTGAAACGAATAATGAGTGGAGCGGGAAAGAAGGTGACGGACGTGGCGTTCAAGGCGTCGAAGAGCATTGATTGGGATGGCATGGCCAGAATGATCGTCTCCAATGAGGCTCGCAAGGAGTTCGCTTCTCTCCGCCGCGCCTTCGACGATGTCAACTCCCAACTGCAGACCAAGTTTAGCCAGGTCCCCTCTCCATCCCCTCTCTCTCTCTCTCTCTCTCTCTCTCTCCGCTCTCCTAAATCTAGGGTTCTGGTTTACGATCATATTCATCAATAATTCGATTTTTCTTTCACTTAGCTACTAGGGTTTTATTGAAGTATTTTTTGTTTTTTTGTTAGATCTGAACCAGAAGTACTTGGCTTTTTTTTTTTAATCCATGTTTGAAAATTGAATCCATTAATTGCGTGCTTCTCTTTAATTGTTTAGACTAAACGGCAGAAGAAATTGAGAAAATTTTGATCCAAATGATCCATTATAATTTTAATTTTCCAATATTTCTTTCCTTCTTTTTTTTTTAATGCGGTGTTTTGGGAACTTTGTTTGCCTATTCAATGGGGTTATTGCAGCAAAAGTTTTGAATGTCTTGGAAATGGTTGATGAGGTGAAATTGTTGTTGAAATGCTGAATTTTTCATCAGTTAATGTTTTATAATGAAACGGCTCTGCTGAGCGTCATTTGGAAGTAAGTACGCGCATGGCAATTAGTTGTTTTC
This sequence comes from Bruguiera gymnorhiza, assembly GCA_020883675.1. Classification (NCBI taxonomy): domain Eukaryota; kingdom Viridiplantae; phylum Streptophyta; class Magnoliopsida; order Malpighiales; family Rhizophoraceae; genus Bruguiera; species Bruguiera gymnorhiza. Next base: position 1,602,477 of record JAIRCJ010001042.1, on the reverse strand, counting down.
AGTAATTATATGCTTTGATTGATTTCTTACGAAGCGCCTTTTTCTGTGCGCATGGTTCCAGGTCTACTCTTTCGTCACTCATTCGCTCATCTCTCGCTACCTTAACTTGCTCTGGTTCTTACTGAAAAAGTGTGATACTTTGATTTCACAACAATACTTTCAAATGGAAACCTCAACTATGATCTAGGACTGGGATTTTCCCTTTTTAGGTGCTTTTGTTTTATGGTCAATGAATTAGTTTTCATTTGTGTATTATCTGTGTTAGTTTTTTTACTTTAAACCTGTGGACTTTGTGCTTGGAATTTGTAAGTGCTCCAACTGATTTAGAATTGAATTAACATTTGACCCTTTTATTTATTTATTTATTTTGTGTTTTTGGGTTCTAAATTGTGCAGGAACCTGAGCCCATAGACTGGGAATATTACAGGAAGGGAATTGGGTCTAATTTGGTCAACATGTACAAGGAAGCATATGACAGTATGTGTTCTGCATTGCTAATGCTTGACAGGCATTCTTCAATAGACTTCTTTCTACCCTGCATTTTTGTACTTCTATTAGCTACTAAGTAACATTCTTGTGTGCAACTGTTGCTGTTTGGGTGAAAGTCTCCAAAAGAGGGTTCCGTCATGGCTGTTTGGGTGAAAGTCTCCAAAAGAGGGTTCCGTCATGGCTGTTTGAGACTGCTCATCTTCTCATTGCTTGCATGGATTAAGGATTCCTCAGCCTACAAAAGATCAGGGACTGGAATAAATTAGGAAGACTGTAAATTAGTCTCCTTTAAGAGGGTTTCTTGTACTGTTGGAAACCATATAAATTTTTAGGAAATTAGGAATTTTGTTCTGTTAAGGATTCTCTAACTATTGGTTGGAAGTCCCAAAAGAGGGTTCCTTCATGGCTGTTGGAGACCACCTATCACCATAGGATCGGGCATTGCGCTCCCAATTTCCCCTGTCATATGATGCATTGACTGGATTAGAATGATGAATTGACCAAATACAGTATGTGTAGATACTAGAAAAAAGGGATTTGTACTGGCTGAATTTCTCTTATGTTATTTGCAACTGGACTTTGCTTTATGTTGTGTTACTTTACAGGTATTGAGATTCCTAAGTATGAAGACAAAGTGACTCCTGAATACAAGCCCAAGTTTGACGCTCTGGTGAGAATCAAGCTGATCATGAGTAATTAGTTGCAGTTACTGATGTCACTACCCATCTATTTTTCCTCTCTGAGATGAACTTCCTAGGCTGAAGGATCTCTTACACCTTAGATCTTTGTCACATCTCCAAGAAACTTATCAGCAGGATTTTGCTTTATCTACTTCGGAAGTCCTAATATACAAATGCCATTTTTGTATGAAACAATGCATTAGGCACTGGTCAAGTGAGGGTCAAAAACTGCAACATTTTTGTTCTTAAACTATCTTGGTATCTGATGTGCCTAATATCTTGGCATGCAGTTGGTGGAACTAAAGCAAGCAGAAGAACAATCTCTCAAGGAGTCTGAAAGATTAGAAAAGGAGATTGCAGAAGTTCAAGAGCTTAAGGTGATCTTCATGTTGCTTGAGTCTTTTTCTCCTTGCCATTTCAGAAAGAAAGCATATTCCATCTTTTCTCTATTTGCTATTTTACTGATTAAATATGTTACTTAATTTGCAGGCAAAGCTCAGTACCATGACTGCTGATGAGTACTTTGAGAAGCATCCTGAGTTGAAGAAGAAGTTCGATGACGAAATCCGCAATGATTACTGGGGATATTGACATGATTGCTGTATCAGTTCTTGGGAGTATTGAGCAAAATCCTTGGTTCTTATCATGGTCATTGAATAAAAATTGCCAATTTGTTTCGTTGAATTTGGCTGTCTACATATTTTGAGGCAAGCACAACATGATTGGGGTTTCTGACTCTCCATGAAAATGGCCATGATGAACATTAGTTAATGGATGGCTTTTGTGTCAAATGAGATGCACGGCCTCCCAGCCCGTGAGTTTTTAGGCGTTAATTTGGAGTCTAAGGGAATATACCATTGAACCTTCGAACAAGTTAAATTATCTAATTCATTTAAGGCATACTTCCAGTGGATCCTACAATTGAAATTTATGGTTTTTGTCTTTACCGTGCGTGTGAGAAACAAGCAGGATCGGATTTCAGCCATGTGTAATGGGTTGTGATAATTGTTTTTGTTGCCGAGTTTCCTTGTGTGGGAAATTGTTCAAATAATTGGATGTTAGCGTTTCCGACGCCTGGCCCGTAAGCTGGCTACTTTAAAATTCCGTTACTTAATAAAGATTTCTGAAGCGCGATATGCCGCTGTCTTGTTACTGGGAATCGCAAGTGTCGCAGAGCTTCTTGTGGAAACACAAAAGCTAATTGCCCAATTCCTACAATCGAGCTTGAACCTGTGGGTAGGCTCGGCAGGATCAACAACAATGGCAGCACGGGGTACGGTATAATTCCTTGGTACGGTGACACGGGAAGTTACCCGGAGGACAGGTTCCCCATACGGTTCTTTCTGGAGCTGGAGAAGCGTCCACGGGTAAAAACCCCTATCTAACTGCTGCCCACCTACTCTCCGCCATCCATTACAAGTTTAAGCCCGGGGCCCCATTTCACCCGAGAAAATCTCCCATCTTTTGCAAAAGGAAGTAAAATCGCATGATAACGTATTTTGACTTGTGGTTGTAGATGTTATTGCTTTGTTGATATATATATTTTTTATTAATACGAAAATGATCATTAGAAACTTATTGTCACGGGTCATTACCTTTTCCCTAAAAAATAACCTATTGGAGTGTGCAGCATCCACACTTATATGACTCAGGATCCCCTCTTCTTATCCGATGTGAGATGTGAGAGTCGGGTTGTACCTAACCCGTCCATACTTGGATATAACCCGTCCGTGACATTCTCCCCCACCGAATCCATCGACGTTCTCGTCGGAATCGGGGTCTCCCTGCCCACTTCCCGGTGAAGCGCTTGGCGAGAAACATCGGAATCGGGGTCGGGTCGGCTCTGATACCACTTGTCACGGGGTCATTACCTTTTCTCCAAAAGGCAACCTATTGGAGTGTGCAGTACCCACTTTTATATGACCCAGTATCCCCCTCTTCCTATCCGATGTAAGATGTGGGAATCGGGTTGTACCTAACCCGTCCCTGCCCGGACATAATCCGTCCGTAACATTATGATTTTAATGTGAGCCTCACTAAATTTAATTTCAAATAAATATTTGCACATCATATAAATAATTAAAAAAATTGTGAAAATTTTTGATATCAATTGATATGAATTTTAGGAGAATTATACTCTCAAAATTTAGTTATTTAGGTAAGAGAGTTCAAGTTTATATAAGCCACAAATTGAAATCTCATACTTTTAATACACGACTCAAGTCTCATATTTTATAATTAAGATTCTAACTCTAACTCAGGTGATTTTTATTGATATTAACAAGAAGATTGCCTGGAGGTTGATGTGGTGCAGTAATTTTTGGATATTTCTCTCTTTTTCTCCTTTGTCTTTGCATTGCCTAATGGCTGATGCCGTCTCTCATTGAAAATTAAAAAAAAAAAAAGGAATTTCTAATTTCTGAATAGAAGTTCAGCACATCCACATGCAGCACCGCCGAGTCTTTTTTCATTCCCTACGTTGTCCGTGTCCTTACACGTTTGTTTTTATATATGAAAATTTTGGTCGGCCCTGGTCCACTCTCCCGAGATGGACAGGAAGATTAAAAATGGTGTGCCCCTCATAAATAAATACAACTTAGATGATGCCATTACTGACTCCCTCTAAAAGGATTGGTTTTTGTGGATTACATTGCAACAAGACGGCACCCTTTTCTTAATGTCTGCTTTTGGTGTTGGGGTTGCAGGTTCGTGCCTTGTTTAATGTCCCAAAATTGTCAAAAAACAATACATTGGGTGATTTGATCGGTTGCTACAAACAGCATTGTTTTTGATTAGTTTCTTCCACCCCCGCAACCCCCCCCCCCAAAAAAAAACCTCTTCTGTTACATCAGAAAATTTAGATAAGTTTCCCTTGTCCATGTGCCAGTGACTCTCACGAAGGGAATTATCGCCACCGCCTTCTGCTAAGTCGTAGTAATAATCATCAGGGGTACCGAAAAATAAGCCCTACAATAAACATAATAATCCGATCCCATGAAGACCCAAATCTTTACTTTATTGGGCGAACCATTTAACAATTATCTCGAGAGGGGAAAAAAAACATAGAGAAATTATATTTACATACAAGTTTTAGGTTGAAATGGTCGGTTTTAGTGTATATAAAGCTAAAATTTCATGTAAATAGTAATTTCTAAGAGAGATGATATGTTGACCGTTCAGTATCTCGGTTACAACATTAAAACGGGACCTGTATGTGCACGAAACTTTATTACGTAGACTAAATAGTCCCATAATAGACATCATCTATCTAGCCATCATTCATATGCATGGTTGATGAATTATATCACATTGGTTTTTTTTTTTTTAATGGAATAATGTTGGGAAAGAATCATTTTTCCCACTTCCCTCACTGAAATCAAGAAGAATTGGAACTCGAAAATATGGGAAAAGAATAAATAATTAGGTATAGAAATTAAGAGACTCATTTATTCTATGAAAAAAATCATCAATTTGAGTTTATATTAAAATATTTAAAAAATTAAATTGTACTCATAAGCATATAGTGATTGGATTTTTTTTGTTATACACAATGAAATATACTTCTCTCAAGAATTTAATTTGTGAATCAGTCTATTATATAATGTAAAGTCACAGTTTCGGATATGAGATATTACTCCTTTTTTTTTTTTTTATCCGAGAAAAGCGAAGTTGGAAATGTCCATTTACATTTTTGTATGCCATGCCATGACACGTAATAAGGCCAGACGTGCGTCATCTGCACGCTGGCGCCTTGGAGGAGAAGGGACTGCGGTAGTTTCCACCAGTAGTAAAGCACAGCGCACGTCCTCACCACCATCACCCAACTGGCACAGCCACTTGCCTATCTTTGGACACACTGGTATGCCTGCGTGAATGCTCTCCAACCGTCCATCTTCAATTACCTTTTTTGATTTTGATCTTGATTTCTCCTGTCGTCATCCCACCACCACAAACCAGACTGATTTCACTATATTTCAACTATGAGACGATGAGTAGAGATAGAGAGAACGAGGCTAAAATTATTCACCTTTAGGTCACCCTCATGTCACCTTCAATGTCTTATTTTCCTAACCAAGACAAAGCCCCCCACTCCTCTTTGTAACTGTTTCTTCCTTTTGTCAAGCGTCAACCTTGGAATAAAGTTAGGCTGTTTTTATATACCCGAAATTTTCTCCAACACACTTATCAAACTTTTGCTTGCGTTAAATTCAAGACTCCTCAGATCGGATTTTATTACCACATTCTAGTCTCCTCTCTCTCTCTCTCTCTCTCAGTTTCTTTCACTTTTTCCACAACTCCCTTTCATTTCTCCAACAACTTTTCCTCTTTGAAGTCTGTCCTGGCACAGAAAGACTTCACCTTTTGATCTCAATTATAGTCTCATCAGTCACCAGTGTTTAAAGTTTCCATCTTTTTTTCGTTCTGTGCAGAGAAATTAAGCTTTTCGAGTGAATTATGGATGGAAATCAAGGTGGGTATGCAACATTTGCAGAGGGCAGTGAGAGAAGTTATCCCGATGCAAATGGGGTGGGTGGTAAATGGTATGTGAGTGCGGGGGAGATGGATTTTCAGGATCAAGTTAGGGAATTCTTTAAGGGGGCAGCAGAGCTGAGTGTGCAATTCGCTAGAGGGTGCAGGGACATAGTGGTGCAGACTTTAGGTAGAGAGGATTCTTTTCTTGTGAGGAATTTAGGGAAGGACTCTTACATTGGCAAGAGAGTTGGGCATGCTTGTGATAGAATTTGTGGAAACTTTAAGGTATTAAAGGAATACTTGCCTGAGGATAAAGATCCAGTGCATGCTTTGTCGGTGATATGCTTTGTGTTTGTTCTTGCTTTTGCAGGTAAACTACCCTATTAAATCTCGTTTTGGGGGTGCTAATTTGGATTATCTCTGTTTTTGGTTGGCCATAAGGATGGAGGTTTTCATACGTGAAATGGACATTGAGTTTTTGCTTTCGGATCGATCACCAGAGAAAAGGAATTTGCTATAATTCTTTATTCTATTTTTCTGCTTTAGCGATTTAGGATATTGAAACCAATGTCTTCATCAAATCAACCTCATGATTACATACATGGGTATGTTCACACATGTACTACATGAGTCTGGATTACATTCATGTGCAGATACATTTATGTATCTAAAAACTGATTCAGTATCCATAAGAATCTCACTGGGGAATCTCCTGTGAATATGTGCCTCTATTCCTGAATGATCCTAGGGACAATATTTCGCCTCTAGGTAGATTCGTTGTTCTATTTTGATAAGTGAATCTTTCCGAAATGTTTGTTATGCAATTGTAAGATCGGAATTTGTTGATCTTATATGTTCTTACATTCATGATACTTAATAACATTCTAGCACTGCGGACAAACAGATATGTGATGGATAATCCATTCTGTGGTGCCATGGACCTCTAGCCTATTATGTTTGTCATTAGCCTTATTTGCCGGAGCTAACAGACAAACAGGATTGTGATGAATAATCCATTCTGCAGTTGCTCTATTTTCTGTTTCCTTCAGCATCTTTCTAATGTGCACGCAAGTGAGCATATGAATGTTTGATATCTTACTTACATAATTAATCTGCAGCCTTGAGTGTGAACACCGAACGTGATGAATCTGCCCCATTGATAAAGAAGGTGCTAATACATCCTCCAAGTGCTGACCGCATATTGCTTCCAGATGGTAGATACATGGCATACAGGGAGCAGGGTCTTCCAGCTGACAGTGCTAGATTTTCAATGATAGCTCCACATGCTTTTCTTTCGTCCCGACTCGCAGGTTGGATAATCTTGATGTTAATAATATACCGACGATTAGCACCCAGCATTGTATATTGCAAGAATACTGAATTTTCTTCTTGTTTGCTTTTTCTGAAAAAAAGGAATACCTGGAGTTAAGGCTTCGCTTCTGGAAGAGTTTGGCATTCAATTAGTAACTTACGATCTTCCTGGTTTTGGTGAGAGTGATCCCCATCCAAGCAGAAACCTTGAATCATCAGCATTAGACATGTCATTCTTGGCAAATTCTTTGGGTATTAAGGACAAGTTCTGGGTGGTGGGATACTCAAGTGGAAGCCTGCATGCTTGGGCTGCTCTTAGATTTATACCCAATAAAGTTGCAGGTGGAATTACATTCTTATGTCTCTTCGAACCATTGTCATCAGTTGCAAGAATTGTACATTCAAGCAAATGTCTCCCTTCTTGAATCAGACTACCTTGGCTAGCATTACAATTTCAATAATGAAACATCTTCTTTCTGAGTGCAATCTACAAGTACAAGACTCCCATTCAAATGTACCCAGTTTTATGTTTTCCTGTTACTGTGATGCGTACGAAAAAGACTTTAGGTGATTATGGATAATAGTCAAAATATTGTAGCATGTCATTGGAAGCAATGGTCTTTTATTTGTCATGGTCTGACTTGCAGGGGCAGCCATTTTTGCGCCTATGGTTAATCCATATGATTTGTTAATGACTAAGGGAGAGAGACGTGGAATCTGGGAGAAGTGGACACAAAGAAGGAAGTTCATGTATTTCTTAGCTCGGAGGTGCCCTAGATTCCTTGCTTACCTATACCACCAGAGCTTCCTGTCTGGAAAGCATGAGCAGATCGACATGTGGCTTTCATTATCGCTGGGAAAGAGGGTTAGTGAGTTCTATAAGAATGTCATCCATGGTCCTTGTTCCTTTTTTATTTTTTTTGAAGTTTTGAGATATTTCTATACAAAATCTAGATTGCAGCCATATATAGAATTGAGGATAAATGTCCATTGAGTATCGTGAATCTGAACTTACTTGGCACCTCATCTAAAGAAATTGGTTATTTTCCTTTTTGTCTTGAAGGATAAAGCTTTAATAGAGGACCCAATATATGAAGAGTTCTGGCAAAGGGATGTGGAAGAGTCAATCCGACGAGGCAGTGCAAAACCCTTTATAGAGGAGGCTGTTCTGCAGGTTTCCAATTGGGGTTTCAGCCTTGAAGACATCAAGTTGCAGAAGAAAAAGCGAGGGAAAGGCTTCTTCAGTCAAATTAAGACTTTGCTAAGTGGAGTCCAAGAGGAATATACAGGTTTCCTCGGTCCGATCCATATTTGGCAGGTAAGTGGGATATTTGTTCTGGCACTGGGCTGTCACTGATTCAACTGATTTTAAGCTATAAATTGATATAAACAAGGACTTAGATATGCTTTTGTTTTGAGAAGCCATCAAAATTTGACTGCATCTTATTCTCGAAGTGCCCATTGTTATACAGGGAATGGATGACAGGGTAGTTCCACCATTGATGACTGATTTTGTACACCGGGTTCTGCCAGGTGCTGCTGTGCATAAGCTTCCATACGAGGGCCATTTTACATACCTGTACTTTTGTGATGAATGCCACAGACAGATATTCACTACACTTTTTGGGACACCACAAGGACCACTCAACAATACCATAGGCATAGATCAAGTTCCACATGAAGATACTGCACAAGAGCAGCGAGTGGGCCCAACTGCATTTGAAGTTGATATTGAAGAGGTAGAAGGTAGACCACATAACATAAATTAACATAATGTTCGGCCAATATACTTAAGAATGTTACTTTGCACATAGGATAGGTTGTAATTACCTGATCTTGAACAAGCAAAATATGGGGTCAAAGAATTTTTGGTTTTCTTTTTGGCTTTTGGGATGTTGATGGAACATGATCAATCAGAGCGTGTGATTTGAATTTGCGGAGATGTTAACCACAGAAAATATACAAATAATGTAAGCTACTTTGAGCCACTAGTATTGTGACTATTAGCAGGATAGGTTTTCTTCCAAAATGTTTTGAAGTGCCTGTATGATCCTGTTTTTTTTTTTTTTTTTTCTCGTTCTTTTGGGCGTTTCTTTTGTTAATTAACTCTAACCGGTGCTCAAATTTAGACCTTCAGCCTGCAAATGATTCCAGTGCCACCGAGCTATGCAAGAACTTTCGCTGCTTTCTTGTAAAAAAGATTGTCGTTGGTTTGATTAGGTTTACAAATATCTATGAAACATAATAAATCGTTTCCATCATAACGTGAGGAGGCTTTCCATTATTAACCCTATCAATAATAACGTCCTACCCGCGATTTAACATGTTGCGGAAATTAGGCAAAATGTCATGCGGCTTCACACTGAAAATCTCAAAAAAATTGGTTATAAGAAGCTTGAAACTCCTCATGAATTTGTCAGTCAGATGGGCCGATCATTTTCTCTGGCACTACAAGGTTATCAAATTCTTCACTGGTGAGCACTCCAAGTTTGAGTGCAGCCTCCTGCAGAATTCAATATTGTAACATGTAAAAAGAGGTGTCGCTTCGGCTACAAGAAGTTAGCAGAAGGATTCAGAAACAAAGTAATATGCAGAAGAAGCATAAAAATCCAACAAAATAAACATAATGTTCTTTGCGACATGCAAGATAGTATGCTCTATCATTCTGGAGTTCATAATTGTTTAGAGAGGGAATAATTTGATGCAACTGGAAGAGAGCAGAAATCATTGCAATAAATGTACATCACAACATTAAAAGGCATGAAAAAAAATTCACAAAGATGGAAAAAGGCTGTCACCTTCAGAGTAGTTCCTTCCTTGTGGGCAGTTTTGGCAACTGCAGCAGCATTGTCATAACCGATGTTCTGGAACAAAAATGGCAGCACAACTGAATGTATATAATGCACAGAAAATGAAAAACAATGTAGAGGGGTAGACAATGCATAGATTGCAATGGAAACTTACAGGGTTCAAAGATGTGACAAGCATTAGCGACTGCAGGTCCATGCAAAATTTCACATAGCAATAGCACAAGATAAATTAGCTTTGGGATCTAATGAATATATAAACAAGCTGAAACATTCTGCCTTGGCAAAGACTGACCTCGTGCAGTAATTTTGAAATTCTTTCCTTATTAGCTTGAATTCCCCTGATACAATTCTTCTCAAATGAAGCACATGCATCCCCAAGCAATCTCACTGACTGGTAGCAAAGAATCAAATATATACTTCAATTAAAAAATCTATTTGCATTCAATGGCCAACAATTGGAAGACAAAATATCGGTAATACAAAGCAACTGGAATTCAGCTAGCGGCATTAATTATGATCCAAAATTAGAAACCTAAGATTCCGACACCCACAATTATTGGTCTGTCTCTTCAATCATCTTGTCTCATTCAGCCAAAAATCTCATAATACACTGGATTTAGTATGAACCACAATTCTCTAGGGAACTTAATATTTGGAATCTCATAAAAAGAAACAAGAAGAATATAATGGCAACATGACATACGTGTAGCAAACCATTGGCAATCATTGGCTTAAATACATTTAACTCAAAGTGGCCATTTGATCCACCCACTGTTATGGCTGCATGATTTCCCACAACCTGAAAAGAAAAGTAATTTCTCTTTTAGCAAAACACAAAAAGAAAAGGTCGATCTGCAGCATACCCAACATATCAATCAAAAAATTGCCAAAAAAAAACAATGTAACAAGTACATATAAATCTCATGCTTCTGTGCCAGTTTGGTTTATGGTAATCCTAATTAGACTGAGTTGAAGCACTAAAATTACCTGAGCACAGACCATTGTAAGAGCCTCACATTGGGTAGGATTAACCTTTCCCTGAGAAAAAAACAAAAAAACAAATCGATCATGTAACTACATCATCCATGAACAATCCCTCAAAATTAGCAGTCATGTTTCCAGATGTTTTGTTCTGGAACAAATGAAGATGAGATGAAGTGTTACCGGCATGATACTGCTGCCTGGCTCATTTTCAGGAAGAATGAGTTCACCAAGGCCACACCTTGGACCACTGAAGAGCAAAAACAGCATAAAAACCATGAAGTAGAAAACATGATGAGCAGTAAAAAATGGATTATTTAACTATTATAAAGACCTTCCTAAGAATCGTATGTCATTTGCAATCTTCATTAGAGAAACAGCTAGAGTGTTGAGTGCTCCACTGGCATGAACAAAAGCATCATGTGCAGCCTGGAAAAAAGTCATTCATATGGAACAATCACTCAATCAATGAGATCATGAGCATGAAAAAGTCTGATCTTACAGACTCAATGACATTGGAAGATAAAGTTAAAAAAAGCACTATTAGGGAGAAGTTAGAAACTAACCAAAGCCTCAAACTTGTTTTCTGCTGTAATAAATGGTAGATTTGTTTCCTCAGCCACAGCTGCAGCTATCTTTTCAGCAAACCTGGATGGATGTAAAACATCAATGACTCTCAAGAACCCAAGAATGTTGCCAGACAGCAGCAATTCTACTTTAAATTGGTTGAAAATGTTAAGTGAATTTTCATATTTAATCCCAAAGGTAAGATGATTAAAAAAGAAGAGCCCATATAGACTACTCTAATGGACTGTGACCCTCCCAAGCTGCAACTTCACTGTTTTTTTCTTTGACTCTTTTCACCTGTTAGGTACACAAGATATGTCTAGTTCTCTAATCCACCAATCTAACATCTATGTACATGTAACTAGAAGGAAAAGAAAATAACTGTACAGACAACAGTTTCCTGACACAAAGAAGATGAATTTGCTAAGGACATCATCATAACAAGCAAAAACCAGTGATACATACCCTTTCTTTGTGTTCAATCCAGTTCCCACAGCAGTTCCACCTTGTGCAAGCTACGTATATAATATATCCAATCTGTCAAAATTCTAAAAGGGAAAAGAAAAGCACAAAAAAATTATAGCAGAATACTATAAACTAAAAATTACCAGTTGCCAACCTGAAATAGATGGGGTAGAGCCCAGATAACTCGGTCAACTCCAGACTTCACCTGTGGATAAGGCACAAACAATTAGAAGCACAGATATTCAAGAAAGATGCACAGCAAGATGAAGTACAGAAAGTGATGCGTAAAGATAACTTACTTGCATGGCATAGCCACTAAATTCTTGCCCAAGTGTCAAAGGTGTTGCATCTTGAGTGTGGGTCCGCCCAATTTTAACAATATCTTCAAAATCAGTGGACTGTTTGGAGCAAAACCATTCACAGCTCACAAAGTGTAGAAGGTTAATGCAAGAACATGTTTGCAATTGCAAAAAGAAGAAGAAGAAGAATGGAAAGAAAGTAAACACAAGCCATGGTCAAAACATGCTGAAAGGCTTAGTCCACATGTATGACATAAAAAAGTCCAAAAGATGAAACATCTATATAAAGGTGCAGCACCAATTCATCTTTCTAAATGATTTTCTACCGTGAGAAATACAGAACCTTAGCATGGATTGTATTTTGCAAAATCTTCAGATTTGGAACTAGTCTTGAATTGATCTCCATTGCAGCTGCAATGTGCATTACCTGGAAAAGGAAAAGGTAAAAAGGTTTAAAACACAAGTGATTAAAGACAGAGAGGAAACAATGAGTTCACCTAGATGATTTGAGTATCCGTTCTTTGAGAATCAACTAATAAAATGTGGCGTAAGATGCAAATCGTGCTTACAGTTGGGAATGTGTCATTAGAAGACTGTGACCTGTTCACATGGTCATTTGGGTGCACAAACTTTTCACCACGCTTATGTCCAAGGATCTCAGCCGCTCTATTGGCAATAACCTGTAAAGTCCTTGATATATAAAGTAAACTCAATAAGCCTTTTTGCTCTAGTTTATTTAGCTGAATGCACAGTACATTGTACATAACTGTAACACGTCAAAAACTGTACATTTTACATAACTGTAAAGTGTCAAAAACCCTAACTAATGACCAAATTATAGGTTCACTTGAATGTTAAAGTGGCAGGTAATGCTAAAGGCTCACCCTTCAGATAGCTAACACAGCAGATGCCAAAAAACCTAAAGAAATTTATGGTGGGGGGGTCTTCAGTCGGCTGACCATCGACTATGTTCACTAAAGCAAGAATAACATTTATGGCAGACCTATAATAAGCAGCATTCATAATAAGCAACATTTCAGACAGAATGCCCTTATCTTTGTAGATTGCATGACAAGGGGTTCAGTAAAAAATACCAAATTCAACACTGTCAGCAACAATTCAACAATTCTTGGAGAAAATCAATGACTTGAAATATGAAAAAAGACTTTCATCCAATCTTTTAATTTCATCCAGCGTCACATGCTTAAAGTTCCAAAAAAATATAACAAGGCAGACATGACAATCATCAACATACAAACCCCTAAGTTCAGATGCAACCCTGTTAGTATATATCACTAAAGGAATGCCGAGGCATACCCACCACGATCCATATTTTTTACACATATATCTCATTTCTTTCAATCATGTTTTGGGGACAAATCAAAACACATCAAGAAACAGAGAATCATTGAACAATTAAAAGTGCTGACCTCGTTGGCATTCATATTAGATTGAGTTCCACTGCCAGTCTGCCATATAACAAGTGGAAAATGATCATTTAGCTTCCCCTCAGCTACCTCTTGGGCGGCTCGCATAATTGCCTTTCCTATGGATGGATCAAGACCATACTCCATGTTCACCTACAACACATTTCAAACGAATCAAACACATGTTATCCAAGCCAAAAATTGGGTATTCCAAAGCTAGACAGACTTGGATTGCATTAAAGCAGAAAACAAAATTAAGAGAAACCAACCTTTGCCGCGCATTTCTTAAGGATTCCGAAGGCACGAATGATGGGTTCTGGCATTCGCTCCCGCTCGCCTCCTATGTCAAAATTCTGCAACGATCTTTGAGTTTGTGCTCCCCACAACCTTAAACCAAAAATAAAAAGAAAAAAGAGCAATAATTTCAAAAAGAAAAGCAAAAAAGAAAATTGCTTTGAAGTAGTGATAGCGGAGGAAGATAGACTGAGGAATAAAAGAACAAACTTATTGGCGGGAACAAGGACGGGTCCAAAAGTGTCTCGCTCTTCTCTGAAGCCCGTTGAGTACCATCTCCGACAAGTCGGATAACGCAAAACCGCCGCAGCAGCCAGCTGCGACGTCGCCGACCCACCTGAGGCTGAGAACCACCGAGCCAGAAAATAAACCGTCGCCATTTCTATCTCTTATCAATCCTAAAACAACAAAAAATGCCCCAAATTACCAAAAAAAAAAAAAACAAATACAATTGAAAGCCGACAAAATATGCAGATACATGCGCCTAAAATTGAAGAGAGACCAAAGCAAGGACTGAGGGCTGGCTGAAGTATGGTGTCCTTGAAGTTTTTTAAAATAATTAAAAATAAAAAATAATTAATTTACAAAACATATAATTGAATTTCTTTTTTTTTACAAAAATTAACCTAAAGACGAAATTTCAAAAAAAAGAAGAAATTACACGTGTGATGTTTGAGAAATGCCACGATCAGCCCTTCATTTTTACATGATTTTTTATTTATATCTACAACATTTTTTGTTTTCAAAATTAATCCTCTACGTTTGCGTCGATTAAAGGTTTTGGAAAACCTATTTTTCGCTTTTTTTTTTGTCAGTATGTTTTTGAAACTTTCTCAAGTTATAAAAAGTAAAAAACAAAAATGTATATAATAATTAATTTTTTTTATAAATTAACTATAACTGAGATTTAAATTTAAAAATTTTAAATTTTAAAAAAATTTATTTTTCGTTTTTGTTGTTACCTCTCCTTTCTTGCCGCTCACCTCTATTTTTTAATAATTAATTTTTTAATTAATTCATTATAATTTAAATTTGAACTTGAAAAAAAAGCTTAATTTTAAAAATAAATTTAATAACAATAAACTAAACTTCATTAGTATAATTGAAATTTCTTTTCTATCAATAGAATAAATAAAATGAAAGGAAAATAATCGTCACCCAAGAAAGAAATTCACATAGAAGTTTATATAGAACTGAAACAGCCTCTCTAGAAAGGTGCCACAGCCGCTGGTCGTCTATTGACCGTAGCTCTCCGGCCGTCTCTCTAGCATAGCTCTCCGGTCTGTCTTTCGAGCGTAGCCCTCTCTACAAAACAGCCAATTTTGCTTGGGATGAGGCGCGGACTCGTCTGCGCTCATCCGACGCTTGCTCGCTCTTCTTATTTTTCTTCGTCTTCTCGTTCTTTAAATGTCGTTAGGGCAAGAAGCCTTCTTTATTTTCCGTTGCCGTCTCCTTCTTCATCTCCTTTAGTTTCTATCTCCCGTTCAATCGTGGCTCAGGTACTACATAAACAAAATAAAATAAAATAAAAAGCAATTTGCCGATTGATTGCTGGCTCTTATGTTCTTTATGCATATTTTTGTAACTTCACGTTTAGATTTGTGGTTAAAAGAAAAAAAAAAAACAATTGTGGATTAATTGCTTAGGAAAATGGCAGTGTTCCTTGTTTGAAAAACCCTAATTTTCTCTTGGTTCTCATTTTCGTTTCGTCATCTTCTTGTTGGTGGTTTCTTGAATTCTTTTTTCTTCTCTTTTCCGGCGTATATTTTCTTTCCTTTTTTTTTTTTTATCTTTTTGCAATTTTTAATGAATTGATTTGTTTTTTTTTTTCTTTATTTCCTTCTTCTTGAGCCTTCTTTGGTGAATTCTCGAAATTTTTTTTGGCTTAGTTCTTGAATCTTTCTCGTGGCCTACCTTAGGGCTGTTTAGTGAATGAGTACACTGTGTACTTTCTTTTCTTTCTTGTTCTTTTTTTTTTTTTTGTTCTCATTTTCGTTGCTTTTTCTTTGTTTATTTGCAGAGAAACGGTAGGTCCAGAGTTCAAATGTGGGAACCGAAGAAGAAACTTGACGGACCCTCTACATCTGGACAGGTTGCCACAGCAGCAGCCGCTACTGAATCAGTTACTAATGGAGTAGCTGGTTTGAATATAGCTGAGAGCAGCAGGCAGAGTCATGTTTCAGCGTCACCGCTACAGTTTGGAACCGCACAGCTTGCAAATCAGGGTAGCGTGAAAGGTCAAAAAACCAGTACTGGTTTAAGCCAATTATTCCGTGGTAATCTGTTAGAGAATTTCACGGTGGACAATTATACATACTCTCGTGCACAGATAAGAGCAACTTTTTACCCCAAATTTGAAAATGAGAAGTCTGATCAGGAGGTAATTTTTTCCTGATTCAACTCTTCTCATTTTCTTGTAACTTAGATTCCTTTGTTCTCTTTTTTGGGAGCTATGATATTGTGCAATTTTCTTCTGCCCTAACTAATAGATTGGTTGTGCTTATTGTTTTTCTGCTATGAAATCACCAGATTAGGATAAGGATGATTGAGATGGTATCCAAAGGGCTCGCTACCCTGGAGGTAAGGAGTCTGTTGAAGCTTTGTTAGTCAAGACCTTTTAGCTGTAGTTTCTGGCCTTCTGGTTCTGGTGGCCCAGATTAGTCTCGTTTATGATAAAGAAAACTTTTCCCTGTAAAATGAAACCATATTTTTGTTTAATCAGCTAGAGTGTTGCTACTCTACATGCTTTTGCAGACATATGCTTCATTTTTGACACCCAAAATCTCAACATTACGTTTGTGCAGAATGCCGTTAATTTAGCATTAGATTTTTTTTCCATGTGAACCAACAATTGATGTCTGCCTGATAAGTCTGACTGCCTGCTTTGTTGGCAACACCATTTTAAACAGGTTACCCTTAAACATTCGGGGTCTCTCTTTATGTACGCAGGTCATAAGGGTGGAGCATATGCCAAAAATAGCTTTGGGAATGTGTGAGCTAACAATATCTTACCTTGTTACTCTCTCTACCTTTGCCTTCATTAAATTATAATATCTTACCCTTTTACTCTCTCTACCTTTTCTTTCATTAAATTAACCTTTGCTTTTATTTTACAGTTTTGTTATTTCTAAATTTGACCCCTTTTATATCATCCACTTAGGATAATTGCCATCCAAGGAGTGTTTGAAGCAGTTGCTTAGTCATGTTCTTCCTACATCATTAGTCTTATGCTACCCTTGGTTGTTACATAGCCTTAGCTAACGAACTTTTTTCTTCTGATTTAGGTACACCGCTGTTGGGGTTTTTGTTCTTGGACAAACATTTCGTGAAGCATGGGGCCCTGCAGCTGAGAAAAAACAAGTGGAGTTCAATGATTTTCTTGAGGTAATGTTGAATGGATGTTCCAAACACTAGAAAATATAATTCAAACCCTGAATCGCAGTCAAACTTCATATGTTTTGAAGTTTTGATGACACACCCCTCCTCCTCCTCTAATTTTTCCTTATGCATGTTCTACATGTGTTGTGGGCTTGCATGTGTGTGCAGTGTATAATGGAAAATGGCAGTTGCTAAATCTCTTTTTATTCTCGTTGGTTTTGAATTGTGGAACAGAGGTTTCATACGTCTAACTCTTTCCCAGACCTTAAAGTACAGGAGCATTGTGCATTGGGAACACTTTTTTTTTTTTTTTTAATAGGGGTTCACTCCTAATTTTTCCATCGTTGGTTTGGATGAGTTTTAATCTCCAATCCTTTTTGTGAGTAATAGCATTTTTGGTTGCTGGTAATTAAGTCCCACTTTCATTGTTTCTTTTGGAAAAACCCATTTGGGGCTAGGTTTTTTTGATTGGTGGAAACTAAGTTTGTTATTGTTTCTTCCAGAAAAATCATGTGTGCATATCCATGGAACTTGTGACTGCTGTTCTAGGAGACCATGGACAACGCCCCCGAGAAGATTATGGTAAAATTTTCTCTCATTCTTTGAACTAGGGGTGATTGTGGTTGATAAGATTTATGAGAGAGTGTCCTAGTCATTAACATACTGCAGTCTTGAAACTATAATTTTGGGCTTATTGGAAATAATGTCAGAATTATTTGGATACTTTTTGGGGAGAGATTGGTTTGGCAGTATAGTGGATTGGGTTTGGCCAGTAAGTTTATATCAAGCATGAGACTTTTGGTTAGGTACCCCTTAACAAAAAATGAATTGTGCATGGCTTAGATAATGAATCATGGTCATGGAAATTGCAACCCTTTGGTGGATCAAATTGACTACATAACATTTCCTTGCAATTCAAGCAGGGATTTGTTTTATGTAAGCTTTTTCGCCGAATCCTGGAGTTTGCCAATAATATTTGAATTCACCATCTCAGCCATATGATATGAGTACTTTTCAAGAAGAAATATATTCCACTTTTGTTCGAACTCCATCATTAGCATTTCATAACTATTTTGGGCTCGTTCAGTAATGATGCTTATTCATTGTCTTCTTTGTCGCAGCGGTGGTGACAGCAGTCACAGAATTGGGCGTTGGAAAGCCAAAATTCTATTCAACTCCTGAACTAATTGCCTTTTGTCGGAAGTGGCGCCTTCCAACAAATCATGTTTGGTTGTTCTCAACAAGGTGATCATCTAGAATCTGCATCATTCACCAGATAGTGGGGTGCATATTACTTGCTTCCAATTTCCTCCTGAAGAACTGCCTTGCTGCTTCTTGATTTACTAAGGATAAATGCCTTTTTTTCACAAAATTTTTATGTGGTGATCCTAGTCGTTTTATTATTCTAAAGAGTGTTTTCCTTCTATTCTGGATTGATGTTTATTCTTGCTTGTAAAAGTGGTGTTTTTGAATGAAAATAACGCCTGAAGTTCTTAATGTGTGAGTATAATTACCTCAGGAGTTCCCCAAGATTGTTTTCTTTTAAAATGATATAGTGCAACTTTTTTGTGTCTAATCATAGCTTCTTGTTAAATGAAGGAAGTCTGTGACATCCTTTTTTGCTGCATACGATGCACTGTGCGAAGAAGGAACGGCGACGCCTGTATGTCAAGCTCTCAATGATGTTGCTGATATATCTGTGCCAGGTGGACTTCATTTCGCACTTACCTTCATCTCTACCTTATTGCTTAATTGATTTTGTGCAGTTAAAATGTGTTCTAGATTGTGATTCTTTTACTTTGTCAGTGTTACCAAAAAATTATGATTTTAGATGCCAAGTTACATCGTTTTTCTCTTTTTGGACATTGCCTTTTCTGTTTGTAAATGCTTGTTGCTCTCTGTATTCCCACATGTCAAATTTCACATGTCCTTACTTACATGTCTCTGTTACTGGTACTAGAGATATTATGAAGGGAAAGAACACACAGTGAAAGAGGAAAGGAATAAAGTGGTGTTTCTTAGTGTACTGTATGTTATATTTGTAGGCCAAATTGCACTCTATTCTTTCATATGTTTCAACCTCCAATTTGAATGCCTGTCAACTGGGGTTTGGGCTTAATTATTTAACTAAGTATTATTGTTAAGAAACTTGTCAACCTAAAAGTTTAAGTTATTGGGTGAGGCCAAAAATGAATCACATATTAAATGTCAACACAGCCCCTCACACGAAAGCTCACTTGTACTTAAAGCATGAACAAAGCACATGTTCATCTTACCTTTAGAAATTCACAATTCATTGAAAGAATGAGGATGGTGCGATTTAAACTCATGATCTCTTGGTCATGGAGGTTCTAATATTGTGTCAAGAAACTAGTCAACCCAAAAGTTTAAGTTGTTGAGTGAGGCCCAATAATAGATCACATATTTTGTACATGCTTAATTTTTATGGTTGGTATAATTAGTATATGATGGCATGATGATCTTTTCTGTGGGTTTTTAACAGTCTGGTAAACTATTATTGGGATGCAGGTTCAAAAGACCATATACAAGTACAAGGTGAAATATTAGAGGGTCTTGTGGCTCGTATTGTGAGTCATGAGAGCTCAAAACATATGGAGGAGGTCTTGAGGGATTATCCTCCTACCCCAGTTGAGGGAGGTATGCTGCTTAACCTTATTTTTTTAGCTTCACAATTTTTTGTTTCTGTTCTAGTTTGAGTATTCTTATATGCATAACTTTGGTATGATTACTGAGCACCCCATACTTGGAACACAGACTTATCCATTTTTGCCTAGACATTGCTTATGTATATGATGATGAAGTCTCATGGACTTTGTTACCCTTGTCAAATTACTTTCTATTTTTGATGTTGGGTTATACATCATGGAAATTAAGTTGTGTGACAGTTGATTGCTAGTGTGAAATGTTAGCTTCATGGGATATATGACTATAGTTCATGTGTGTGAATATCAATGGGAAGAATGAGAACCTAGAGGCAATGAAATAGATATGAAGTTGGCATTGAGTTGAGAGTTTAAGGCTTTTCTCAGTCCTGTGCTTACTGTTATGTGTGTGAAGTGCATGCTGGCTGAGTGAGGGTGAGCATTAGCCTTGGCCTCTGTCTTGGGTCAAGGAAAGCATACATGCTTTTGGTGCATGTACATGGCAATTCAACTCAACTGGACAGAAGTGGAAGGTGAGTGAAAGGGTAAATAAAGGAAGAGAAGAAACATGTCACAGAATTAATAGAACTTGTAATGTGATTTGACTGTTTAAATACCATGCCGAACAGATTTGAGACCTAATTAAACATGAGGCATTTTTCTGCCTTTCAGGGTCCTAGCCTGTGTCTTTTTCACCAAATATTTTTCATGTGTATCCATAGATACTTGTTAACATAGATCACATGTATGTGGCCCAAGGCTGTCTTCATGTCATGGTTCACAATTCTATGTCAGAAGGGTCAACACATATCCCTTTACCTTTATTATCTTGAAAATCATGGATTTATGTGTAATGAGCTTGCTTTTCTTAAAAATAAAGTTTTTATTAACTCTGATTTATTTTGTACTCCAGCTGTCCTTGACTTGGGACCAAGTCTTAGAGATATTTGTGCTGCAAATAGATCAGATGAAAAACAGGTGAATTAGATTTACTTTCAATATTAGTATTAACTCACCTAAGAAATGTGTTTATAAATTATTTCAAGGAAATAAACACTGACCTTTTTCTTTCTGAAATCTACTACAGCAAATAAAAGCTCTCCTTCAGGGTGTGGGCTCTTCTTTTTGTCCTGACTATTCAGATTGGTTTGGGGTTGAATCTGGTGATGCCCATTCAAGAAATGCCGACAGATCTGTTGTTTCAAAATTTTTACAAGCTCACCCAGCTAATTTTTCAACCACCAAGCTGCAGGTTGGGGCCATTCCGCATGGTCAACTTTCATCTACTAAGTTTGATCAGAGGAAGTTGGTTTCAATTTTACTTAAAGAATCATCAGTTGGAGTTCTTGAAAATAGTAATTACAGTTTGATGGTTGCAGGGAACTCTTCCAAAAAATAGTTTTATTTATATTTTGTTTGTAGCTTTTTGTCCTTATAATATGATTGACAAATCAATAAAACAGGAAATTATTCGCTTGATGAAAGAAAGACGCTTGCCAGCTGCTTTCAAATGCTATCATAACTTCCATGAAATAGACTCAATGTCAAGTGACAATCTCTTCTACAAAATGGTTATTCATGTCCATAGTGACTCAGCTTTCCGTCGGTATCAAAAGGAGATGAGGTATTATTTGAATGTAAACTCTAGCTTCCAAACCAATTCCTGAAGTTTCCCTTATTGTCAATGTTATGTTTATTTTCTGGAATGATTGAACGATGGTGTGTTGTAGGCACAAGCCAGGTCTGTGGCCATTGTATCGAGGTAAATATCTGAGTCTTAAGCATGTATGTTAATTTCATTTATTGTTGTATTTCAACTTTTTGCTGAAGGAGTTCGGGAGAAACATTTCTGCTTATTATGTTAATGTTCTTTACACATGTTGTTGTGTGCAGATGAACTATTTGTAATCACTTGTTCCATTTTTATTGTGCTAAGATGCTGCATGGTATAGAAGGCCCTAGCAGAAAAACCCTCAAAGTTGAGTGTTCTGTAGGTTGTGTGAAAATTAAATTTGATTATAAGAATATTGTAAAAACAAGTAGAAGTTTTCAAATAGAGAGCTAATCATTCTTTAACATGTTGGTTTCCTTGACTGGCTTAATAGGTTCATTGCATCGCCCCATCTAAGATTACTTGTTTTGTTTTAAATTCATAATGAAAGGATGCCCATCTCAAAACTCAAAATTATATTTATCTCTAAATAACTTGGAGAGTGCACGAGTGACACTATTGATTTTAGTTGGATGGGAAAAATGAATCCTGATATGTGTAGTGCCCATGTGTGAAGTGGAACATTATCATATCCTAGATGTATTTGCCTTTTCCACTTATCTGAAGGCAGAATGAGTGAGGAAAGCATGGGAGAACGTTGGGCTTCTTGTGACCATCATATTTTTTCCAGGTTTTTTTGTTGATATTAATTTATTCAAGGCTAGCAAGGAGAGAGCTGCTGAAATTGCAGAAAATAACAACAGCATAATGGGGAATACTAATGATGGCAGTGGCTTATCAACAACGGATGACTTAGCTGACGATGACACAAATTTGATGATCAAGTTGAAATTTCTTACGTACAAGGTACGTCAGGATGATAAACTTATCTGAAATGTAATGCTTCTGCTATGGAGATTATAAATCTAAAACATGATGATGTATTCTTTGCCTTTTTGAAACTGAGACACAAAGTTGAGAAAATTAGTATTTATATTATTTTTGTGTCAGTCTTCTTTTTTTTCCTCCCTCTCTCAAAATCTGGGAGGAATGTTTGACCAAACAGTTTTGGTGTTGTCTCTCTACTAACATACACAATAAATATATTATTCTTGAGCAAATTATAGTTTCTGACATTTTTGTTTCAGCCTCTTTTTCCTCCCTTTGTCTCAAAACCTGGTAGGATCTTTTGGCCAAACAAAGTTTTTTATATCTCCCCACTATTTTACATATTAAATAAAGATTCTTATCTCTTAGATTGGCTGAATAATGGTGCCAACTGTTCTGTGTAATTTACTATCTTCTTTGTGAGTTGTTGAGGCTGGTTATGATACTCTAGCTTTTATCCTGGTAACATGTGATACCAGTCCAGAGAGATATTTTCTCAGAAGGATCATTGAATTATTTTTTTCTTATCAACTGCAACAATTTTAAATTGTGATGGAAATGCTGAATCTTACTTCAACATGAAGGATTTCTTTTTTGTTTTTTAAATTTCAACCAGCCATACCTCCGAGCATTCTGATAAATTGGTGGACCAATCTGACTCTTGTTTTGCTCTATTAATCTTATTATGCAGTTAAGAACCTTTCTGATCCGCAATGGCCTCTCAATTCTTTTTAAGGATGGTCCATCTGCATACAAGGCCTACTACTTGAGGTAAGGCTTTTTGTTTGCTTTGGGTGATTTTGTTTTTATTTTTTCTTTTATTCCCATGTTTCACAAAGAATATTATATTCAAACTAAAACAAGCCAGAGAAACAGGAGAATTATAAATCTTCTGAGAAAAGGAAAATTAACACAAGACAACTATTCGGTGCAGTGGAGGGAACATTTTGGAAGCTAACATTTGCGTTACTTTCTGCATTCTCTTATTTGTGCCAGAAGAAGGAAACATGAATGATGAGTGACAGAAGTTTTAGATCTTTCCCTGCATGATTTGACAACGTGAACACATTCTAATAAATTGCTTCTGTTAATAGATTCAGAATATTTTGTCCATTAGAATCTTTTACTCTTGCTACATGAGAGATTCAATTCTCCTGTCTACTTCATGTGTGTGCGTGTTTGTCATAAGTATTTGGTTAGTTTTACACTGGCCACCAACTTATGACAACCCTCCTTGTTGGGGCTTGGGGCCAGAAAAGAGAACACAAGGTTTAGTTGGATCTGATGCAGACTGCATGAGTATGTGCATATGTATATATTTATTTATATATGTATAGAACTCCAAGTCTCATATTTTCTTAAGATATTTTGGATATTTTGATTCTGTAATTGCTGTTTTTGGCTGCTTTGATATATTTATGCATAATTACTTGAAACTGCATGCCTTAATATGATTCAGCTATTGCGAACATTGCACTGACAAATATCTGGTGCCATGGTTTTTCTATTCATGTGGTAATCCTGTAAAGGTTTTGATCCAATCTTGTTTTTCCTTTTTCTTTTATAAGTGCTGCCTTTGTACAGATTTCAACCCAATACTGCTCACTGAAAATTTGTCTATCTTTGATATTACAGGCAAATGAAAACATGGAACACCTCAGCTGGAAAGCAGAGAGAACTCAGCAAGATGTTGGATGAATGGTACCACTCATACTATTCTTTGTCCTTTCTTTTCCACAACTACTTATATTTTTCAGGTTCTGTAATGTGCAGCTTATAAATTAAATATGCCTCAATTAATATGCAGGGCTGTGTTCATCCGAAGAAAATATGGAAAGAAACAGCTGTCATCCTCAGTATACCTTTCTGAAGCTGAGCCTTTTCTTGAACAGTATGCAAGGAGAAGTCCTGAGAATCAAGCATTAATAGGATCTGCTGGAACTGTGGTTAGGGCTGAGGATTTCCTGGCCATTATAGGAGAAGGCAGGGATGAAGAGGGTGACCTTGAGACAGAGCGGGGTGCAGAGGTGGCAACCACTGCACCTTCAAGTCCCAGTTCCTTTGTCAAAGACTCTGTTCAAAAGAATGAGGGTTTGATTGTATTTTTTCCGGGTAAATTGAGATAGCCACTATGTATATTGCTACTGGTATTGCTTTTCAATGACTAATGAACACCTTGGTCACTGGGAGGTGATTAGTGGGATGAAAGCTGCTTTTTAACCTATTGGTCATTGTATTCTCTCCTCGATGTGGATTAAGCTTGATGACAACCATTGAATTGCCATGTGCAGGAATTCCTGGTTGTGCTAAGTCTGCTCTTTGCAAGGAATTGCTAAGTGCCCCTGGATGTCTTGGAGATGATCGCCCAGTTCATACCTTGATGGGAGACCATATTAAAGGTACAATATCTTATCAACTCCGGAGACTGTACTGTATTAACCATGCTTACCAGGTTCCGTCGCAGTACCGTATAAATTAGCTTTACACCCATATTCAACTTTAGAATTGTGAAAGTTGGTTCCACTCATGTTTTACCAGTATCTATATAGGAAGTTGTAGAACTCTCTTGTTGTTATTTGTGCAATCATTGACTAAGTTTGAAGTCAATATCACTAATTTCTTGCAGCATAGCATCCGCATACTGTCTTGCAAAACAAGACTAGTCTAAGGGTTGGATTTTATCTTGGGCAGAACTGAGGATAAAGATGCCTAATTTATGTGTGACATTTACTGATATCATTTGCTATGATCAATGACACTTATGTTGTACAGTTAATATGATACAAACATACATATGTACATATAAATATATATACACCAGGTCAGACTGTAGGCCATTACAGTTTAGAGTTCTGTTTTTTATTTTTATTCTGTCAGAACAGTTTACAAATTCTCTTACTGCAGTGGGTTGAAACTTTTTAGAACCAAATTTAGTATCTATACAGCTTTTACTTTGTGGAAGAGTACTTCTGTGGCCTGATAATTTGAACCCTTCTTGGTGAGTAATGTTTGGGGTTTGATTCTGACTCAAGTAAATCTTAGTTTCTACTTTGTAATTCTTTTCCACAGGAAGATACTGGCAGAAAGTTGCTGATGAGAGGAGGAAAAAACCATATTCTATAGTGCTTGCAGATAAGAATGCACCAAATGAAGAAGTTTGGAGGCAGGTAATCTTGTTCTTATATGATTGAAAACTTTAGGCAAGAAGTATGGTTAGCCTTGAACTTGTCAAAAAATGTTTGTTTAAGGTCCCAAACTTTGATTGTGCTCAATTGACTCATCATACTGTCATTATTGTGAACTAGCAGTCCAATCCATAATATAACTTGTTATGTGACTATTATGGGATAGCGTGTCTCGTTGATGACATGTGAAGTGATTTGAAAACTTACACTTTTAGGTTGATTTATTTTTTTATTTTACATGTAATTTTGGTGGCTTAAGTGCAAAGAATTAATGTGATCCAAACTTTAAAAAAATTAAAAAAAAAAAAAGTTGGTAAAGTGAGGATAATTTAACACAAGCAAAAGATAAAAAGATGAAGCTGACAAGTTATACATTAGTCTGAGGGGGTTGATTATTGTAATATCCAAGTTTTTTTTAACTACCAAATTGTGTTTCCTTGATCCTCCACATCTGTTGCCATAGCTAGTATATAGTCTTCAAAGATAAAAATTGATCTCGGTGCTGTCTCTGCAGTTGATTTTCATGTTTGTATGTTGTTATGACTGCCCCTGTAAGCATTACTGGTTACCAAAGGAATAAGTTGTTCCCAATACTTATCTAGGTTTTTTATTGTGCAGATTGAAGCCATGTGCCATAGCACAAGAGCCTCTGCTGTTCCAGTTGTACCTGACTCTGAAGGTTATAATCCTCTCTTGCTGATCAATCTGTTAATTTTCACACTGTATTTCATAATAAATAGTATTAATAACCACAAAAATATGCCTTCTTGGTCACAATGTACTTCTGAAACTTCTGCTGGAGTTATATTTAGTGTCTTTGTGTGTGATATATATGCTCTGCCTCCCTCAATGACTGATCTGAGCTATATCATCTCAAACTAATTTGCAAAAGTACCTCTTGTACCAAGGAAATGGCTGTGATGGACGATTTACAGACTTATGAAATGAGGGTGCCATGTGAGTCTAGATCAACATTCAAAAGTTTGTTTTCACTTCTACCCTGGTCTTTTTCCCCTACCATGTTAGGTAGATTCTCTGTTTTATGACTTGGCAATTGTGAGGTGACTTCAATTGTTGAACACTCCATTGTGGATGACTCAGTGTTAATGGTAGGTCATAGATAGAAATTAACTGGCATTGCAGTTTTGCTTATTGGCTGCAAGAACTTGAGCTCTATTCTATAAGAAAAGGGGGGGAAAAGCCTACAAATAGGCAATTGTTTTCTCCTTATTACTGTTCTGTGCATGTGTTCTTTTTGGTTGCTTTGTATATGGTATGCCATGAGTGTCTAGTCAGAAATTCATGTCTTTACAGAAATTCACTATTGTAATCATGTCATGAAGTTATTCTCTGGCAAAAGTAAACTTAAGTAGAAACCCACTTTCTTCATGCAAAAATGGCTGGCTATATCCTTATCATTCCTATTATGCATTGGCAACATCAGACTCCATGTGATTATACTGTCATGATTACTCTTCCCCAGAATAAAACACCAGCATTTGCTTTTGATTTTTTTGTTGACGCATTATATTGATTTGATGGCTAACAGTTTCTAATTATTGTGAATCTTTTTTCCTGTTAAATGTTCAGGGACAGAATCAAATCCCTTTTCTCTTGATGCATTAGCAGTTTTCATTTACCGCGTACTTCAACGAGTTAATCATCCGGTATTTTTCAACTTTGCTTCTTGAGTTTATGATTTGCTAAACAGCTATGTAACAGACATACTTGGATGCCATCTCCCATACCCATTCTGCTTTACAAACTTTTATAGGGCAATCTGGACAAAGCTTCTCCAAATGCTGGTTATGTTCTTCTAATGTTCTATAATCTTTATGATGGAAAGGTACTTGACAATGCTGTTGTTATGATGTGGATGTCTGCAATTGAGGCATTTTTAACTGTATGTGCCTTTATTTTCCAGAGCCGCAGAGAGTTTGATGGTGAATTAATAGAACGATTTGGTTCTCTTGTCAAAATGCCTTTATTGAAACCAGACAGGTATAATTTCTATGTAAGACACATACTTTTTAGTATCACTAGTTTTTGTATCTTTCAAACCTTTCTTGTTTGTTCCATCTACGGATTAGCAAACTTTACCACTGCTTTTTTCATTAGTAAATTTGGTGAGACTGGAATTTGGTCTAAAAAAGTGCTCATTGAAACCTTTAATTGTGCCCCTGTGCATATGTTACTTTTCAAGCCCATCACCTGTTGTTTATTCACCAGTCATATCGTATTGATATTCAATTGTATTATGGTTTATGTTTAACATAGATTCATGGAGTTTTGTATAGAATAGCAAAACACAAGGTGATTCAATTTATTATGATATTCATATCAATACCAGATATTAATATCAATGCCACCTGCTTCTTCTGTGAGGCTGTTATTTCTGCTTATCATTTGTATACATGGATGTTTTCCCCACAAAGATTGTCTAAATTCTGAACTGAATACTTTTAATGTCATATTAATCTGGTGGACAGAGATCAAATCCAAATTAGTTGTGGTAGATTATGCATATGTGCATCCCATTTTGATGAGCCTTTAAAACAGGTTGTTGTCCAAATTATATTGTTAAGTTTAAGTGGAAACATCAGATGGAGCATGGCTTGCATTGTCTGAATATCCGAGTAATTAAAAAATGCCATAGGTAGAAACCACAAAGAGTATGATTGTGTATTCAGATGGTCTGATGGGATTGAGTGGAGTTCATCTAATGTTTACTGTTTTTTAGTTAAATTTTCAGAGAGCTAGTTTTCCCCTATGACTTACAAATTTGCTAAAAATAGGCCATTACAGATTAGTTCTTTCCTTCTCTCTCCTTTTGGTTTCATAATCCATTTAGGTGGATTTAAGCCCAACCTTTATATTTGCTTGGTTTTTCCTGTGTGGATGAGTTGCTATTTCTTATAAACAAAGAAGTAATTCAAATTCTTCATTAAATATTGATTCATTAAAGTGCCTTGTGGTCTGCCTTTGTTACTTTACAGGAGCCCTTTGCCAGATCCTGTGAGGTCAATTCTAGAAGAGGGAATAAGTCTCTACAGGCTCCATACCAAGAGACATGGAAGGTGCACAACTGCTGTTTGTTATATTTTCTATAATGCGATTGAGACATGAGTTTTATTTTGTTCTTTCTTTTGTTTTTTTCCGCAAGTGCTGAATGTGTTTGCATTATTTATTTGAACTTTTCTTCCTGCTGTAAATTTCAATTGAATTATTGAAAGTTAAAAGGATGGACAGCACAAGAATATCGCTTTTTTGCAAAGTTATATTACTCTGCAGCAATAATTAAAAGATCAAAAACTGTTTGATTATTTTATGTTAAACTGTTTTTATGTAAATCATCTCCAATAATTCCATTTGCTCTTATTTAGTTATGGTAGGTCTGCATAGAATATTGAATATTGGCTGCCATGGGAAGTTGTCACTAATTATTCTCTAAGAAAATTTTAGGTTTCTTTTTTTTTTTTTTCTGACCCAATTTGCTAGTGGAAAATACCAATAAATCTCACAATCAATAAATTTGTGCGGTGCATATTAGGCTTTCAGCGTCATTGCATCCTATCTGGCTGGACAAATGGCTGTGTTTTACATACATTTTCTTTTAATTGTTTTTGCTTAGATTGGAGTCCACCAAGGGGACGTATGCAAAAGAGTGGGCTAAGTGGGAGAAGCAATTGCGGGAGATTTTGTCTGCCAATGCTGAATGTCTCAATTCCATCCAGGTTTATCTTGTATACCTTTGTATATGCAATAATGCGTGCAAGTGTTTTGTGATATCCCCGACTTCTATTTACCACTATTCACACCATCCGATCTGGACAGAATGTGTGGGTTCCACAATATATCATTTGATCTCTACTTCCAAAATACTTGTCATGCTTGATCCTGCAGACCTACCCTTCTGCCATTTCTGTTTTTTTCTCTCCTCTCCCTGATAAATTGTTTTGCCAAATGATTTTCTTCATATTTATGCTTAGGTTCCATTTGAGTTTGCGGTTAAGCAAGTCTTGGAACAGCTAAGAAGTGTTGCAAAGGGTGATTACCAAACTCCAATCACTGAGAAGAGGAAACTTGGAACAATTGTTTTTGCTGCTGTCAGCTTGCCTGTTACAGAAATTTCCATTTTCCTTCACAAGGTAAACCAATGGTTATTGGTCTCTTTCATCTTTTTTCTTTTTTTGAAAAAAAAAAAAGAAAAGAAAAAAACATCTATTCATTGTTTATGGTCATATATATCACCCTCACATTGACTTTCTGTCATTCATTTAAGCAGCTGGGTCAGATAAACCCCAAGGTTGAATCCTTTCTGAAAGATAAGGACTTGGAGCACAATCTTAGAAAGGCCCACGTGACTCTTGCTCACAAGAGAAGTCATGGCGTTACTGCTGTAGCTAGTTACGGGCTCTTCCTTGGTCGAGAGCTCCCTGTGGAATTGACAGCCCTTCTTTTCACAGATAAAATGGCTGCCCTGGAAGCACGACTTGGCTGTGTTGATGATGAAAAAGTGGAATCGAAAAATGAGTGGCCTCATGTTACTATATGGACTGGTGAAGGGGTTCTACCCAAGGAGGCTAACATGCTGCAACAATTGCATTCAGAGGGGAAAGCCACCCGCATCGAAATTGACCCCCCGGTCACCATTTCTGGCACTGTTGAATTTTTTTGAGTTCCTGTCCTGAGGTAGACAGCTACAAATGCTTTAAATAGTGACCGGGTCACTTCTCACAAAATTTTGTAAGCACTAGGCAAAGAGAGTACCGACTATGGAGGGGTAACTTTTGAATTACCACATGCATGTCATTGAGAAAAGGTGTACTCGATTAATAAGGCTAAGGGAAATGTCGTAGTATAGAATCGGTCGTCAACCACTGAATAAGGGAAACGCGATCGGTCGGTTGCATTCACTAGACGCTAATTAATAAAAAGCCTGGGCTTTGGTTTGGACCCTATTCAGTCCACTTAGTTTCGAGGAAGCTGGATGGAAACTGTTGTATCAATCCGGTAATAAGACATCTTGAACGTCAACGGTATGCCCTTTATAATTCACGATTTCAATTTTTTATTTCTACTTAAATCTCTTTCCAATGCTCTAAAAGAAGTATCTCTTTTATTTCAGCGATTTTTCAAGACATAGATACAGGGAACGGAACATATACTGAATAATATGTATTGCAGGGACAGGCAAAGAGAACCGGTCGAATGAAACCTCTCTCCCTCGGAACTAGTTCAAGGATAAGAGGAAGATGTTTGAACATTCGATCTCCAAACAAGTCGAATCAAGGTTTAAGGAAACGCTTTAGATGTTATGCCAATGTTACCTGCACCCTCTTGGGTCCACACTCGGTTCCTTCGATCGAAAGGCACACATGGTTTCAGTAGTATATGGGTGTGCATTCAACCCAATACTCAAGTCACATCCGCAAAATTCGCCATATGTACGGAAGGCCGTCTCTTTTTCATAACCATGGAAGTGTATTATACGCAAGCATAACCATATCATATCTCAATGTTTGGCCCCATTGGGACAAGGTAGGGATCAATGTTAGAGACGTCTTTCTGAAACTCTCCCTCTAAAACATAAAGCAGCAACATACTATTCTGACATTACTTAATGGCAGACTATTCTTTTGTGCCGAAATAGCAAATGCCAATGCCTATCTGTAACTCTGGATGATAAGTGCCTCGTAATCCTTAATTAAGATCCTTATTGGATGGAACGATGATGATAAACTAATCTGTGCTTTCAAGATAATAATCTCCTCTGGGATTGAACTTGAACAAATTAACTCTACAGGACCAGATATCTATAAGCAAATCCACTTGAACTATCAGAGATCCAGTCTATCAAGCACAAACTTAACTTTTGGTCTAGACAATTAAAGTCTACAGGCACTCCCAAGCATTCAGCTACATTCAAAGCTCTAAAATTTGAAACGTAAATTAATATCCAACCAAAAGAAGGAAAAACTCCAAAATCGCTCACACTTGATCCGCTCAGTTCAAACAAAACCTACCGAAACAGCATCTGCTCCTATCTTGGGGTTGTGTCTGTAGATGCAGGTTGCCAACTCCTCACCCATTCAGTCAAAGTAGCAACATTCCTAGTTATATCTTCAATAGAATCACTCCTTAATGCCACCACAATTTCTTCTCGGTAACTATCTTTGGCCTCCTCCAACAGAACTTGGAAGATCTCACACTCAATATTGTTTGAAACCTTTGCCTGCGAATAACCTCTGCAATACAACCCGAAGCCAAATTGCGCTAAACAACCAAATAACACATAAAACCAAAATCAAATCATATTAACAGCCAAATGCGCAACATAAACCTGCAAAATAGTTTCACCATCTCTCGCCTTCAACCAACCAAATACACGCATAAACATACATAAGACAATAACGGACGTTCTCAGTGCACAGGGCTCCGTGGAATGAGGTCACAACGGAATAACCTTTACTCAGCCCTCCGTACATACAAACATAAGACATTAAAAATAAAAAAAGATTTAAAAAATAAAAAAAATAAAAAAAGACAATACCTCTTAGTCAAGCGGTCGTACAAGACAGAGTTGTCAGTTTGAAGCACGACAACACGGTCAAACCACCGCTCCGGGAAGAAATCGCAACCGTGATAGTCCACGATGTTCCCTCCCTCTTCCATTAATTCCTCTATTGCATCGCACACCTGTTTATTATTATTATTATTATTATTATTATTATTATTATTATTATTATTATTATTATTATTATTATCGAATCACAAATTAAAGTTCCCAATTTCTAATGTAAATAAGGGCAGAACATTCTGGAGATTGTGATTATTAAATGAAAATAGAAATAATAATAATAATAATAATAAACAAAAATAACAAAAGAGTTTTACCAGGTCTTCGTTGATGACGTGGCACTCGAGTTCGTCGTCCCAGCCGTCGTGCAAGTTCTTCTCTTTGACCAAATCTCCGACGTTTATATGGCGGAGCTGGGCGGCCTCCGCCACAGCCGAAGACGTCGTCGTTTTGCCTGTCCCGGGCGTTCCCGTTATCAGTAAGTTCGGTTTCTTCCTCTTGTTATTGCCGCCATCTTGCGCCATGGCTCTCTTACTCCCCCTCTCGGCTTCTTTTTTTCTCCGGTTAAATTAGCCGCGTTCCGCGGGGTCTTTAGTGGGGAGTAGGGTGAAAATCCTCTGCGACGCAGAGAGCCTATTAGCTACTAAAAATCCTTCCAATAGGATGGCGCCACGTCTTCGTAGGAATCCCTCCGCGAACATGCTATGTAATATTTTAGTATTTATTTATACCCAATTATCTTTTGATTTTAATCTCCGCACCTGTTATTCAGAAGGGCGTATATGTGACTCCGCGTAATTTTATTGATAGAATACTGAAATGAAAGCCCCATATAAATAAATTAATTAATAAATAAATTGCATCAAAAAAGTATATAGATATGATTATTTTATTCTTTGCCTTTGGTTTAAGGTCGAGCTAGTGCTAATTCTTTTATCTTGT
The DNA here is from genome assembly GCA_020883675.1 of Bruguiera gymnorhiza. Lineage (NCBI taxonomy): Eukaryota > Viridiplantae > Streptophyta > Magnoliopsida > Malpighiales > Rhizophoraceae > Bruguiera > Bruguiera gymnorhiza. The sequence goes on along the minus strand of JAIRCJ010001042.1, from coordinate 1,569,334 downwards.
AAAATTTAATTTGAAAAAAAAAATTTCCTGAAGAAAGGTGAAAATTTGAAGAAAATAAACCAAAATATTAGCAAAAGTATAAAATGGTTGTGAAATAGAACCCTCACAACAATAGGAAATGGGCAGTAATTTTTAATTGTAAGGCTTTGTGTGTGTGTGTGTGTGTGTGTGTGAAAATATGGTTAAAACATTTAGCACTGTCAAATAATAAATAATAGAATGTTAAGTAAAACATCAATTTCACAAGAATGAAAACATGAGGGCTCACAACACGTAAATTACATGCAACAATGATATTAATCTACATATTATAGATAAAGCAAGGGTACGACCCCAATGGCAATTGCCAAGGAGGCTACTCCACGGGAAAAAAAGGTTGCTTCTTTCCCAAGTAAGTGTCACCATTGCTTAAGAGGCTATTTCTTAAATAACACCATCTTTGGTGTTTTCTTCTAGCTTGGATTGCTAAAGAGGTCGTTAACCTTTGCAGGGGCTTGTTGGTACGTCCGAGATAGTGTCTCTAGAGCACACGGAAGCATATGGACAATACTGGCATTTCCAGCGCTCTTCCTTTGGAGTGTAACGGGCGTCTCGTTTGCCCATCCAGAACTCAAGGTGATGTTGAATCTGGTTCTTAAGCCAATCAGGATCATACTTGAAATGATCTTCGCCCAGCACGGAGTTGTTCTTCTGAGACTCGTATCTGCACAAATGCATCAGCATAAATGTCTTGCCCCAGCAGCATCATAAGGTTTTAGCATTTATATTTGTGCAATGCATTCTCCGTAGAAATCAAGGCAAAAAACTTGAGCCATCGCTGAACGTGTAAAAGCATGAAGAAAGAGAAAAGACCAGCAGAATTTTGGTACTCCACCTTAATATCATCTGATTGTCAACAGGAAGCATCATAGTGCATGTATTTCTGTAGTGTCTCACCATGTCTTCAAGGGTCTGCATGCAAAGTGAACTTTCGATCGAAAACATACATGAAATTAATTTGCAAAAATTTAGTAATTCTACTTGTTTATATGGTTGGTATGATTTATGCCATTATTTCATGGAAAGCTTTCCAAATTAGTCCATCACATTACAAATGCAAGAGTGAAATAGAGATTCCAGTCACTTTGCTAAACAGATTGGAGTCGCTTGAAATTTTTTGCAGATATTCCATAAATCTGGTAAACTGGCAACTCGGTCATTTGTTAAAAAGAAGAAGAAAACAACAACTGTAAGTCCCTAGTTAAACCAAACTTTACCTCTGCTGGGATGCCCGCTTTGGCAGCATGCTCTCTGATCTTTTTGGATAAGATGGTGTTGGGATCCAGGGAAAAGAAATCAAAAAACTCTTCTGAGGGGAATTTGCCAGTGACAACAGTGTCATACAAGTATTTGTAGCACATTAATTGTAGCCTGCCAACAAATATACACGTATAATTCATACTGGTTTCTTATATTTCCTACAACCATAACTGAAAGACCAAAATAATGTTAAAGCTGATGCTGCTGAACAAACTACCATTGCAATGGCAAAACAAATGAAAAGGCAGTGGCAACATGAATACCTTCCATTTCTCCTTTGTGGTTCAGAAGGGAGTCTATTGCCAACACGAGTTTTTGTGTCCACCAGTATCGGGTTTCTATTAGTTTCTTCTTCAGGCATTCGTAACTCATCGACTATCCCCACCATCCATACACCTTCTACAGGGCCTACTCTGAAGTTATAGGCAAAAATAATCCATCAGCAAGGAGCTACAATAGAGTCAATTGAATTGCAGAATGAAAGAAGAGAACAGATGGCTCTGGAAAAGGAATATATCAGTTCCTTGAATAAATATTAAAATTTTCTCTACGAGGATCATGTTGCTTTGCCCTTTTCACTCATTTACAGTGCACTTTTAGTCTTACCTCTCACACACATTCACAAAAATCTTGTCTGCCTTAAAAAATAGGGAGTAAAGAGGCAATAATCCGCTAATCCACTACAGATGATTACAGGCTCTGAAGAATTGATAAATGACTTCCCATATTGATCTCCTCGGAAACAAATTAAGCATCATAGATTATGATGGCCTATCAGTTAAAAACATCACAACCCCTTTAACTAACAAGTCTGGCATGCCAAAACACCACTGTCATGCGGTGATGTCTAGAAGAAAACTTACAGTGTGAGCTCACGTGTTAGACCTTCCAATAACAACTGTTTTGCACCAGTAATGAAGTTCAAAAACTTCACAGCCCAAGCATCTTCAGCTGATTTAGCCCTAACTCTAACCTTTTTGACAACCTGTCCATGAATGCACTGGGATCAGATGATTAGATGCAGAGTGCACATCAAGGACATAGAAGGTGGTTGAAAAATGAGAGTGTTTGGCTTTGTGGTCAGCTGACCAAAGTATGCATGGAAACAAAAAGATCAGAGTTACACATCAAAGATCTAGCTTCACATTACAACATTTCTCTCATATTACTCTCAATTGTGCTTGATTACAGAAGGTGAAAAGTTTTCTGCAATGTAAAATCAAAAGCTTGATCTAGGTCAATGAGACTGAATAGCACAAGACAATAACACAGGCTTGCAACAGCGACTGTCAATTGTGCATGAAACGGTACCTCTTTTTCGAGTTGTTCGTGGCGAACTCTCCCAGTTTTCATAGCTTTGGTGTTAAACTTTTTGCCAAACAGAAGAGTAAACTCCATGCTCTTTTCGCACCATTCCTATCATTAATATAAATGAGACCATTATGTTTTAAATTTCATCAGTTGAAAACCTTAGCTCTGTGACGGGAGAGGAACATTGATTTTCCTAAAGAGCAACTGGTTCAGTGAATGCTCAAAACAGAAACTTTGTTTAAATGCATGAAATGAAACGATGATGAAGCTCAGATAATAAATAATCACAAAACATCTGATTAAACCATAAACCAAATATCCAAAGCACAAACAATCAAGTTCACAAATACAGATTTAACCATTCCATATAACCCAATTTCCAAAAACCAAATCCAAAAACAAGCAGGCAACAAACCCACTTGGCAGACCGTGAAAAAACAATGAACCTCCACATTTCCGCACCAAAAAGACACTACACATTTCAAAGACTCTCCTTAAAAATCAATCCAAGAAAAAGAAAAACACACACCAAAAAAAAAAAAAAACATTTACTCATTTCTAATGAAAAACCACAAAACAAACATTACCGTGGCAGTAATATCAGTAACAGACAAGCCTCTCTTCATTCTAAACCTATGCAATAACGACTCAGCGGGTCTATTCTTGTTCTGGGTACTCCTCAAATCACCGGAATCCTCAACATCAAACTCGCTAACACCACCGGACAACTTCTTTTTGGACAGAGCAGTAATAGAACGAACCGACCTCAAGTTGGTTCGAAATGAAGAGCAGCGAGAGGAGGAAAAAAAGATTGAAGGGAATGCAGAGGATGACAGAGAGGATCGAGTTGCAGCTAATGCTGCTTCCATGAAAGCCATCTCTTCGTCGCTCACGATCTCAATTGGGATCTCAGGGACGCAACTGCCAGTTGAAGAAGAAGCAACAACATGTTGGGTGTCCGAGGGAAGTGAGTTGGAGACAGAATCGGTCATCTTTTTTATGGTGATTTTAAGGTAAGTTTTCGTGGAGAAGTGACCGTTAAGATCGGCGGGCCTCAGGGAGCACTCCTGGTCGTGTCCTTGCAAGTCTTCTCCCTCACAGTTTCGTGGGTCTGAAAATTTTAATTTGATTTTAACTTAATTTTTTTTCTGTATAATTCCCTACCTTTTCGTCAACATATATATATATATATATATATATATATATAGATCTTATCTAAGAAGCAAATTATAAATATTTATATTTAATCTGACAAAATGATTGTGATTAGAGAATGGAACTAACGACCACCTCACCAAATCCCAAGTTTCTGGGGCATTGGCTTGTGTCTTACGCAGAGCTGGCAGTAAGATCCTTCATCGTCCAGGATTATTTACCAAAATTACGGTGTCGTTTCAGCCCCGGGTTAAATAGAAAGTGAAGTTGCAAAGTAGAGTGTTCTGTTAGGAATTTGATGAAAAACAGTACGAAAGGAGTGCTTTGGCTTTGGACCGAGTTAACGATTGAGTAACGGAACAGTGTTTGTTTGAGTCACGGAAACTGATTACCCAGTGGCAATTTCTAAGTTTTAATTGAGTTAGTTTTACCAACCAAAAAGGGTTTCAATTGAGTCGTGACATTAAAATGTCTCGAAGTCTTGGCAAGTTGGTTTTATTGGATCACATTGTAAATTAAGTTGTGTCGTTGTACGAAATTAAGAAATAAATTTTATGATAATTAATAAATATTATGAATTATTTTTAAAATTATGTAAAATTAGTATATATATTTACTTTTAATAAATATTTTTAAAAATATTTAAATTTATAATTACATAATAAAAATAAAATGATTTAATTACTTGATCACAACAACCAATAAAAAGAGATTATCAAATCATGCACATCCGTGCAATGCTTGAGGTCCTTTTCTTGGTACGTCGGACTGCTCTGAGGTTCTTTATTGTGTTGAGGTACGTAACTAAAGCAAAGATGCTCTCCCAACTGATTCTTGGTTGGCATTACAAGAAACAAGAACTCTTTTAGTTCCGATTGGCTTTGATGCCTCCGATAGATTTAAAAAAAAGAAAAGAATGCACGGTTTCTGTAGTGGTAAGCTTTGCCAAACATAGGTACAAAATAGCCCACAAAAAAATTAAAAAAGAAAAGAGAAACTGCAGTAGAAAACAGCCAAAAAAAAAAAACAATCAATTACATAACTTTAAAATTTAAAATTCGATGTTGCATCTCTTCCGGGAGAAAAAAATGCATCATGCTCGTTACTTAAGAAAACTAAAACAAACAGGCGATCCAATCCAGTTTGCGTGTGCGATCGAAAGATGGACTTGAGCGGTGGCAAGAGACAGGGCCTCACTCTTTTCCTTGTTCCTCCTCCTCCTCCTAAGAATTGAACGAAATGGGGGTCTGCACAGGCTAACGTTTTTGGTGGGTTGGACTAAGGCAACGCCCCGTGGAACAAGGACTTAAATTGGGCTCACCATGCCGATAAAGGACGGCCCAATCCTGACTGCCGACTAACACCAACCTCACCACTTCAGGCTTCAGCTTTTAGGTCGTGTCTTTTCTCTAGGCAGTAGAGGGTTAGCGGAAAACATGTTAAATAGCACAGCTGCATCCAAGACCAATCATCGAAGCCAAAAGCCCATGTACCAAAAGAAACGATTGAAAAGCCCATGCTGAAAAGAAGAACGCAAACTTGCAAGGAATTTATTGCTGGCAACATTTTTTGGCATGTGCAATAAGAATATGAAGGAGTATATCATTCGGGTAATGTAAAGGTACTCCATGCTAACTTGGCATGTTAGTAGTTTCAGTTGAAGAAATAGTTTGTGTTTTATGATCTCATATGAATTTTAATAAAATTCACAACCTAATTATTTAATATGGGCAAAATAAATTTTTAATTTTAAGTATATATTTTGATTTTGTTTTTAAAAATTATAAAAAAAATTAATTAATTAATAAGAGCAAAATTTACAAGGTAACATGAAATGAAATGACTTTTTTCTCTATCTTTTGCCAAAGGAAAAAAAAAAAGTTTATCCTGAGCACCCTTAAACAACCAGCCATAAACTCGGTCACAGGAGACAGATTATTACAAAACTCGATCAAAAGTTTGAGAACAAGAAAGGTGGGATCGGTCGACTTTTGCGAAATCAAAGCCAAAATAGACTTTGTCCTTCTCAAATATCGGATATTTCTCACCGGAACTGAACTGTGTCTAACCCAAGATCCGCCAGTTATTGCACAAGTTCTGCATGAAGGTCACGTGTCTTCCTACGTTGCCTCCCTCTCCACTACATAAACTCCCCCTCGCCCCAACACAGAGAACCCACAACAGAGAAAAAGCTGCAGAGAGTGAAAGAAGAAGCTTTAGTACTCTCGCACGCACACACAATGAGAAATAGAGCTACACTTTTGCTCTCAGTCCTGCTGCTGTGCCATGGAATCACAATGTCATTGGGGCTATATCGAGATGACAGAGAAGAAGAATGGACAGGAGAGGAGGAAAGAAGTGAAAAGGAGGAGACAATGGGGGGAAAAAACTGGTTCCTGTTGCAGGATTCAAAGCATGTGGTGAAAACTGATGCTGGGGAGATGAAGGTAGTGGGGACTCTTGGTGGGAGGATCGTAGACAGGCACTTGCGTATTGGGTTCATTACGATGGAGCCTAAGAGTCTGTTTATCCCTCAGTATCTTGATTCCAGCTTAATCATCTTCATCCGTACAGGCATGCAGTTTCTACAAATCTCCCTTTGTTCTACTTCTCATAGATTTCTGTCAAAAATAGAATTAGCTGGAGAACATGCTTGTCTCTTGCTCTATGGACCTGCAAGTATTATTATCAGGAAATGTATTTTGATTAGCATTTTATCTGACTTTAGGACCGCTCAAAATTTTTCACTTATTCTAACTCACCAAGATTTAGGCTTTTCTGGGTGGTATCATGAAATAGATTTTTCTAGTTTTGTAAGTAGGTATCATAAGTGCCAACTATGTATGCTCTAATCAAAATGGAAGAATAAACACTATATATAAAAATTTCAGTATCATTATGGCTCTGCAATGTGATTGATTGAATTGCAGGGGAAGCAAAGATTGGTCTGATCTACAGAGATGAATTGACCGAAAGGCGATTGAAGATTGGAGATATCTATCGGATCCCAGCTGGTTCAACATTCTACTTGGTGAACACAGGGGAGGGGCAGAGACTTCATGCCATTTGCAGCATTGACACATCCGAAAGCTTGGGATTGGGCACTTTCCAGGTGCATTAGTTTTCCCACTCATAAGCAGGCTCTTGAAAGCCTTTTTTTTTTATTACTCCTAGAGGCTTCCAGCAGCCAATTTTGTGCATGGACTCTGGAGACCACTGATAAGTAGTCCTAAAGTTCTGAAGAAGCTCTAGACATATTAGGATATAACCGATGGGCATAAAAATTGCTTCTTGCCAGACCACCTGAACTGGTTTAGGATTGCCAGAATCTGTTGGAAATTTACTTCTCTCTTTTAGAATCTGTAACTGCTTAACCTTCTGGTTTCCGTATTTGCAGTCTTTCTTCATCGGCGGAGGAACCAATCCACCATCCATTCTTTCTGGTTTTGCCCCAGAAACACTTGCAACCGCCTTTAATGTAGGCTGCTTTAGCCCTTTTTATTTTTTTTTCTTCCTTTGATAGTTTCACTCCCATTTCAGGATGCTTATAAATTCCTGCAATGCAGGTAACAACGGATGAAGTGGAAGAGATCACGACCAGGCAACGAAAGGGCCCAATTGTACACGTGGACTCACATTCGTCGAGACCAAGCGCATGGACAAAATTCCTTCAGCTGAAAGAACAAGACCGCCTGCAACACCTAAAGAGGGCAGTGCAGTTCCAACAAGAACCCTTTGACAAGGAAGAGCAGACAACATGGTCATTTAGGAAGTTCCTAAGTGCTGTTTTCGGACAAGAAAAAAATAAAAGAGAAGAGACAAGAGGCAAATCCCCCGATTCGTACAACATCTATGCTAGAAAACCTGATTTCAGGAACAACTATGGGTGGAGCGTAGCCCTTGATGAATCTGCTTATGATCCTCTTGAGCACTCAGGCATCGGCGTTTATCTTGTGAATCTCACTGCGGTAATTCTTCTGCTTCGGCCCTTTTCTGTTACTAAATGTTCATTTTCCTTTAAAGATAAGTAATGCAATATACTGCCGCCAGATGTCCATTCTGAACAGCTGGACTCCTAGTTCCAGCAACCAGGATTAGGATCCTAGTACCTACAGACCAAAAAAAGAGTAATGTAATACATCGTCCTTTCCATGGTCATTTCATTGCAGGGATCGATGATGGCACCACATGTGAACCCGACTGCAACAGAGTATGGAATTGTTCTGAGAGGGCGTGGTTCAATTCAAATTGTGTATCCCAACGGAACACGGGCGCTGAGAGCGAAAGTAGCAGAAGGAGATGTGTTCTGGGTGCCGAGATACTTCCCATTCTGCCAAATTGCATCCCGAACCGGCCCCTTCGAGTTCTTTGGATTCACAACCTCGGCCAGCAAGAACAGGCCACAGTTCTTGGTTGGTGCAAACTCAATTCTCCGGACCCTGAGAGGCCCTGAGCTTGCAGCTGCATTTGGCACCAGCGACGAAAGACTTAGGCGCTTAGTGGAGGCACAACGCGAAGCTGTTATACTGCCTTCTGCATCTGTGGCACCACCAGACCAGATGGAGAGGAAGAGGGTCAGGCCTGAGAAGTTGCCGAAGGTGATCAAGAGCTTTGGAAACGAAATGATCATGGCTTATGATTAGGAGTCTGAGCTTGGAGAAAAGTCTGGATCGCATAAAGGCTAATAGCCGCTAAATTGTAGCTTCTGTTTTTGCTTTGCTTTCGTGTTTCTTCTTTCTGTTTGTAGCTTCTGCTATCTCTTTTTTCCCGTTACAAGTTCTCTAGTGAATTTCGCCGAGTTGTGAATAAAATCGACTTTGAGATAAAACCAGTAGAAACATAATTATGATTAAATGCGAGGAATTGAAAACAGTGCATGCCTTGTTTCTAAGAACACACTTAAATAGTGCTCAGTGCCTTCACTAGTGCTTCGTGTCAATTTTTTTGTGATTACTCTTGAACGATTGTTACAGAAACAAATGATATTCTTGAACCGTGAAACAATTTTGTTATCACCAACAACAAAAATTACAGAAGGGGTGGAGCCAAAAAAGACATGAGAGAAATGCCACCCCTTCCCCACACCCAAACTACAACAGGAAGCGCTCATCTATGTCTATTACAATTTCCAACAGTGGGGAAAGGGTAAACCGTAAAAGGAGACCAGGTGCTAGACAGAACATACTAGGCAAGTCCTGAGCATCTAATTGTTCAACGAAGATCAAATCAGAACCCATTTAATAATGAATTCCAGACATCCCTTGCTTAACCAGTCTGAATACGAGGAAAATGTGGGTGGAAGCTCCAAATGTAGTTTCCCCGTCAGCTTGCTTAGCGACTTTCAGTGCTGTTTGTATCGCATAATTCCTAAACCGGTTCTGGGTCACTTGCAGTAGGTTGTCTGCAATTAAAAAGGTCTTTAACTGCATCTTCCATCCCAGCTTGTCAGCTGGTGTTTCAATATCTTCTCCACCACAGTCCAGTTCTGCTGCGCCGGCAAAGTTCGCACAGTGGCCTCTGATTAGAGAGCTTATTTTACCAGCAAAGGCAGTCCTAAAAAAGCTTCTACGCAAGACATTTCCCTGAGCCATAAGGTACAATCTTCTCGTGGAGAACTTATGAAGTATTATTTTATTTTTAATGCAAAAATAAAAAAGAAACATATATACACGTACCCATTGTTTGATAAAAAATAATAAAAAAAAGGTGAAACTTATAGAGTATAAATTTAACTGTCGGATCTATGAATACATCCAGGTGAAAAAAAAAAATATTTATATATATATAAAAGTCTAATGGATAGTACATCAATAGATTGGATATTGGAGAAGGCTTTCCGTAGAATACCATGAGAGATTCAGGCCCAAATGATTACTCCCTGTCAGGACTTTTAATTGCATGCAAGAAAATCAAGAGCTTGGAGAAGGAATTCAGTGACCAAAACTAGAAGAATCTCCTTGAAAAACAAGAATTTCAAGAAAGGATTGCGTGAGGAATTTTGACAGATAAAGCCTCGTTTTATAACCGTAAAAATTACTTTTATCATAATTTAGAAATTACTGAGTTTTGAATGACGGAAATAGTTTAAGGGCTGGACTGTATATTAGGAGGTGCTCTCTCCAAATTTGCATTGTAGAATTTGTACAACACGGTTTAGAGGGTCCGGAGGGGGGAGAAAGGGGCTTGGGCCTTTGGGCGTCTTCCATAAGACACCGACTCGTCGTCACACATTTGTTGTTATTTGTCTCTCACTCTGTCCGAGGACCACGTGCACATCACGTGCCAAACTACATCGTATACCTTGTACCTGTCGGGCGGCATCTGCAACCGGTTCTGAATCTGATTAAAAAAAGAAGGAAAAAAAAAAGAAAAAGAAAACAGAAAAGAAAACTCCATTGTTTAAGAAGAAGAAAGAAGAAAGAGAATTCAATAGACATCCCATCTTCTTCTATAATCTATCAGCCATGAAAAAACCTAATTCCTTGAATGTTCTCTGCTATTTTCTTGTTCTTCTGAGCTTAACCACAATAATTAAAAATACCAAAGCCGAAGTCATAACCCTAACTCCCGAGACCTTCTCCGACAAGGTAACCCACCAACCCCTTTTTTTATCTTTTGAAAAAAGGAAAAAACCTAATCTTTAATCATCTTCTAGTCCTTTCACTTCTTTCTCTTTAGCGTTCAAGATCACAGATCCAAGTTTCTGGCTATAATTTTAGTATTTAATTTTGATTTGCGCGCACTTTTTTTATGTCATTTGTTATAGCTTTTTATGTTCTTGAATTGTGCATATAATAGTGGTTTAGAATTCGCTTATAGGGTCAAATTTTTGGGCCGTTGAGTTCTAAAATTGTAAACAAAAGTGGTTTTTTTTTTTAATCATTTTTAAATCGAGTTACGTTATTTGAATGCTAATCTGTATTAACCACATCATTGACTAAATTTTAGCCATTTGATTTTGGGGTGTTGTGGTCTTGATGATGATGGAGTTTTGAAGTCGAATTGCGTCTGTTTGCTTGCAATTCTTTGCCTGGAAGGGGTTTCTCTCGATTTTTGCCATTTCCCTTTGAAGTTTGCTTGATAGAGTCTGTAATTATGACTCATATAGATTTCTTCTGAGTGGCAACAAGTTTCTTGGGAATATTATTGACATGATAATTTTGTAGGACTCATCAAATAGTTCTGACTTTTCCTTTCTGTTCCTTTTAATTTTTTGGATCGGTAATGATAGTTTTGATTCTATGTGCTATTGTCTAGATTAAGGAGAAGGATACCGTGTGGTTCGTAAAGTTCTGTGTTCCTTGGTGTAAGCATTGGTAAGTAATCTTGACCTAGTAGGATACCCAATTCTATGAATAAGTTTAAGTTGATTATACAGTTAGCCACTTTCAAATCTCAAATATGGAATGTGTTCCAGTAAGAGTTTGGGCTCGTTGTGGGAGGATGTAGGGAATGCAATGGAAGGAGAAGATGAAATAGAGGTTGGAGAAGTTGATTGTGCCATAAGCAAACCTGTATGTTCAAAAGTTGATATTCATTCATATCCAACATTTAAGGTCTTTTATGATGGAGAAGAAGTTGCTAAATATCAAGGTAATAGTCAGATTTCTTTTGTTCAGGATTCTGATAAAAAATTATCAACTTTTCTAAGAGTGTAGTATTGATTGCTTTTCCCTTTTTTCTTTTTAATAATTAATCTTCATCATGGATAATGCATGCATAGATGTACATGTGCATGTGATATATTCTGTTTTGGCTTCAGCGAAACTCTCACCAAAAAAAAAAAAAGGAATTCAGCTCTTGTGGGGCATTGCAAAAGTTTGTGTTCTTCTTTCTATCCGATAAAGTGCTGAATCTGTACAATTTTATGTCAAGTGTCATATTTTAGTGCTTAATGAAACATAGCATATAGCTAGTTGTGATATGAAGATGAAAATTGACTTGGATTAATCAGGAAGAAGAAATTTGGCATAGCCTAGTAGGAATACTGGTGAACTATGGAAGTGCACGATGACAGTCCAGCTTCTTTCTCATTCAACTGGTTTTGTTTCTAGGAATATTTGGCTGATAGCTTCTGAAATGCCAGCTTGAGTGGTAATTTTGTCTCATTGCATACTAAGGCCCTCAGGTACAATAGAAATTATGGCTTTGATGGATATAGAACCTATGATGGATTCCCAACTCACACCTCTTCATTTCAAGTGTCTACATCGAGAATTCCAATACAAAGATTGTCTGGTGATATTTGCTTTTGTTGTTCATCAACTTATCCATTTAAACCAATAAGTTTGCTAACTAAGCTTTGTCCAAGTTGCAAAATGATGGAGATGTGGGCTAATAACACAACAGAAAGCTTGAAGATTTCCTTTCAGCCACTTAATTGTGTGATTTACCCTTTTTTTCTCCATTCAGTCGGAAACCTTTAAATTAAATAATGGCCAATTTCTCAAGAAATTCCATGACTCTGCTTTGTAGCATCTTAATAGGAACTGCCAGTAGCTGCAATGTAATGTTTGAGTTCTTACTTCTTACAACTTAAGGATATATTTTGTTCTTGTACACTACTAAAAGGGTCAGGGCCAAGGGATGTGGAGTCTCTCAAAGCATTTGTTCTGGAAGAAGCAGAAAAGGCGGCAGCAAAAGCACAGCTTGACGATGATAAAGAGTTGTGATTGGTGGTAAAAGTGAAGGCCTCTTGATTACTAACTCCAATTATGCAGGGGCCTCGACCCTTTTATCAGTTTTACTAATGGAAGGCATTTTCTGGTTTCTCTGCCTTGTCCCCCTTTAGTCTCATGCAGATATTGTGCGGGTAATAGATTTTGGGAGTCTCTCACAAATATTTCACTCCAAACTTTTCATTGATTTGCCTGTTTGCATCATCCGATGGACTTGGCATTAGAACAAGAAGTGCTGGTTGAGCTTCACAATGCAAGGAACGTGCTTTTACAAACTTTACAGCTCAGTTTCTACCCTGTTGCAGATTTTACTGGCAATGTTCCATTTTTTGTTATTGTGACTTGAATTTGTCTAGTAGACATTGAAACAGAAGCCAAATTGCAGGCGAGACTAATTTGTCTGTTACAAACACATGTGAAGAACGCTAACTGGATCCGTAACCGTCCACTTCTAGTCAAAATTAGTTGCATTGTGTGATTTTGTGACCTGCATTTGCAAGTTTATACCTTTGTATTCAGTCAAGAATCCACTCCGGCGAACCAGTCACCTAACCCATTAAATACCCACCAATACCATCAAATTATATTCACATTTTCTGTGGTTCCAAAAAATTTGGGCCATGTAGCCACACACGTAAACGAGACATTGGCTGGAAAAACTCGCTGGTAATTACTAATTAGAGCTTTCTTAATAAGCCAAAGCAAAGTAGAAGAAGCCAAAACAAAGTAGACGGCGAGCAGACCCACTGGTGATATAAAAAGAAGGCCAACAAAATTAAGTTTTCATGTGAAATGGTTTTTCTTTTTTGAGTCATTAAAAAAACGCAATAACCTCTCTTTTTGCAAGGAAAACGATGCTAAACAAATCGTGTGTAGACTTGATATGGATAAATTAAAAAAATAAAAAAATTCCTAACCATGTTAATTAACCGAGTACAGTACAAGTAGGACTGTTGAATCTGAACCTAAAAATGACAAAAGCTAGTTGATTTGATCGAGCACGACATTATCATCAGTTGACAAGTCCAGATATAATCATCCTTATGGACAAGGAATATAGATAGATCTCCGTCGTGGCCACCTTCTTCCATATTTCCAAGCTGTCTTTCGAAGTTTCTTTCAATACCCATCTCTTGATTTACTTGCAAAGCCTCTCTAGCTGTTAATCTTTGCTCCTTCACAGCTTCCCTTCTGCCATCATGATCTGCCAACCTGCACCCAAAAAACTTAACAATTGGGCTTGGAAAAATGTACGGAGAGAGAAAATCTTACTCCCTGGAGAGAGTGAGGCGATGGGTGATCCCAAAAACAGAACGACAAGGCCATAGGATCCACGGAGGCTGAGCATGGACTGCTGTTTTTGTTTTTCTTTTTTGTCCTTTTAGGTTACATGGATTTTAGGTAGACGCGAGAGCGAGAGCACGATCAAAAAGGAAGAATTGGTCGGTCCCACAATCACAATGATTGACATCGTCTGTGAAAACAAAGATGAGTATGCAGGCTCAAATGGTGCTACTTTAGTTATGTTAGCATGTATGGTCCCCGTCGGTCCCTCGCTCCTATTTCGATGCATTTAAAGGGCAGTGGGACAAACACGCCACGGTGGCATTTTCCTCCATGATTGGTCATTTTTGCAATGGCGGCAGCCAAGGAGCAAACAGACCCAACTTTTTATGGCTGCATAAAGGTCACGTATTCCCCGATTGAGGACCACCCCTTTTTTCATTTCTTTGTCAAAGTCCGTAGTTATTCTATCTTAAATATCACCATCATCAGCATGTTAATTGTTCATTGCATAGACACATTCAACGTTTTAGATGCAAATACATATATTATATTATAGTAATTATATATCAAAAGACAAAATGTATAACCAAGAATTATATCAGCACAATGTTATTTGTGTTTGAAACCCTCGCGACACAAATTTTTCATCAAACTCTCTGCCCTACATAAGTCAGGTTTTGCAGGAAATTATGTGGAAACCTGTAGTAAGTTTGCAACAATTGCAGGGCTGGATCCGTACATGTGTTGGCTCAAGCCTGGGCGCAATAGCAACGTTGTCGAAGGCCTCAATATGATTTCGATAGGTTGGTAGGGCAAAAGTTAACCTGAAATAAATTTGGCCTTTAGGTAGTTGTGCCACATATCGATGTGGATGTATCATCTTTATTTCTCCCTTTTCCAAGCATTCTCTTTTTTTTCCTCCTTTTATCTCGGATAAGCAACAAATATTTCCGTAGGCAGCTCGAAAAGAATCCAAAATGACATGTAAAACAACCGAGGTGTACATATTGGGGTCGCTTTATCATCGAGATAGTGGAGAAGCATAAGCTAAATTAGGCTTGTGAGTCTAAATAATTCCTTCTGTTGCCTACAGTGGGCCTCAGTGTGTATTCGGTGCAAAGGAGTTAAAAATATATATATGTTCCCAATTTACAAGACTCTTATACAATATAATCTAAAAAGAAAAAAAAACCAAACATAAGCAATCATATTTATTCATTACAAACAATATGAATATATGAGCTTCAAATCATAATAAAATATGTCTTTTGTAGAAGAGTTGGTGATTCTAAATAGAACTGGTGATCGACCTCGATCAACCCTTTTTTCTTTCCTTTACTTTGCGGGCTAATGCGCGTACCATGAAAGTTACTTTAACTCGTGTTTGTGCTCATTACGAACTATGATCAAGTTAATAAAGTCTTATGGCCCCACCACTCCAATTATATTCCTCGGGAAAAGCCCATTTGAAGTTACTTTCTTACAATAAATATTATAACTATAAAATGCATAATTACAAATAATATATTTTTTTTTTAAAAACAGAGTCTCAAAAAGGGATATAGAAGAAATAATATTCAAATTTTTTCCTTTTCTTTTGCCACGAGATTCACGGCTAAATGTCTCCAATAAACAATCTTATAATTCCAGATAATGATAAGACCACAGCTGTGTAAAAAACTATTATGATAATGTAATTTTTAACCGCGTGAAGGACTTTAAGACTTTCGGTTTGACGCACAAGTCCAAGTCATCGGAACAGATTACAGTACAATGCAATCGATCATCCATTCGACCCAAAAATCAATTTCCCTCACTGTATATACTGACAAGTTGCATGATGTGATAGAAATTGTTACATAGTTTGTCACATTTTGCAGCTGCTCACGTACCACAGGTGACATCATAAGTTGCTCTATATCTGACTAGACTCGGAGTTCTTCAAATCCCAACCACACAATCTGGCTTAGAAAACAACAACTACAAAAGCATCCACTTTATTATAATGACGATGATGGTACAATTATTCCTGTGTTTTCAAAATTTACACGCGCCGTGAGGCTTACGGTCGTGCCAGTCTGGATATGTGGCAATTAACTTGCCCATCAAAACATAAGGCCGCCAACACCTGCCCTATAAGTCTGGACATAGTTGCTTGTTACGTCCGTTATTCATGAGCATTTGAAAGGTTCGCTCCGCAGGAGAAATGGCACCGTCGCGCCTTTATCCATCCCCGAGATGGAGGCAGTGCTGCGCCGGTATCATTTCTCCCGCGGAGGAAACCTCGCATGTGCATTAACAAGTCTTCCATCCACGGCATGATTCGGAGAAGGGTTATGTCGCAAAGGTTTGCTCACTTTTCTGTCTTGCTTTTCCAGTTTTCACTGTTTAGCACAAGCGTCTAATACGTTTAACTCAACGATACTAGAATCGTTTCGCTTCTCTGACTGATCCAGTATCATTTTGAGGGATACAAATGAAAATGGACGCATTCAATGAACCATTTCCGTATCCGAGGATCCTTTCCAAATGACTCTCTACGAGGTTCCTAGCTTAAAATGGTAAGGTTTGGCAGAAGTTTTCATGCTAGCATCAATTGCATCAACTAACTCTACAAGGAATTTTGCAACTGCAGCGAGCAAAACTGGAGCGCAGTGTAGGGGACCGTACAGAGCCCAAAAGGGAGGAAAGGTAGCGACGTGAAAAGAGTCGTTTGTGTTATCATTGCCACCGCAAGAGCATAGAATTGTTTTTCTCAAGGCCTATAAAGCCACGCCAGCCTAATTTCATCCGACACTTAATTTTAGATGAGAGAGGTTCTTTTCTCCTTTGTTTGCTGTTCCCACCCTTTTAGAGGCAGCTAATCCAGTCGTTTTTAACTTATTTAGATTCCGGATATTTTAAATTCTGAAACTATCCAATTACCTGTTCATTGTGTTTTGGATATTGGGTCCATCAAGTTTCCAACTCATTTCATTTCATATATATAAGCTTTAGAGTCTTTCAAAGTTAACAAGATTTTAGATCATTTTGATTTTTGGCATTTTGGAGTTGCATGTCATTTGCTAGCTTGCTGAGGTTGATGCAAGCGGAAACCGGCCATTCCACCACTGGGGTATTGAGTCAAACCCCACCATTGGTGGCGTGTTTGCTAACTACAACTCCGTTTGAAGAGCATGTTGTTCTGCTGTATCCTCCTTCGAACCGATGCTAGGCCGCCCCACCTTTTGTTTCCCCATGTTAGGCCGCAACCCAGGATATTCAAACTCGAGCATAAACACAACCACCCTACTAGGTAAGCTGAATGGTTGACGAAACCAGCCAGTATCAAGGGACTTTTAAATTTTGAAAATTAGTTCCTCTAAGAATGCACACACGTTATGGTTGAAAACATAACCATTGATTAGAAAAGGAAATGATGCTAGTTTATGTCGATGGTTCAGATGGTTTCAAAGTAGCCGTGTTCTCACAAGCCTGCAATCTCAGTCTTCTCTATGACCAGGATGCCAAACTAACACTTCTGCTTTTAAAGATAATTAAACAAGTATCAAACGTTCAGTAAGTCCAAACTCAACATGCCATGCCCTGAGTGTAAATATGGCAGAGAAGATTCCACAGGGTGGCTACCATGATCCTTCAGCACCGACAGTTGGATTCTCAAATGCTGAAAATCCCCAAAAGGTCTTTAATGCATAGGGCTGTGAAATTGTCACGCCTTCTTCTGTGATTTTAGCTATCTGCAGTTTGGAAATTGTTAGCATGTTAAATGTCAATTTCAAGAAAATATTAAAGCTTTGGTTTCAGAAACTTCCAGTCTGGTTGGTCAACTAATGGTTGAACAATCATCTTATTTTGATGTGGTGGTCCTCAGAATCACATTTATATTCAATGTACAAGTGAGATCAAGTATAAATAAATATAAAGAAACTGCACCACTGAGTGATACTGGAAGCCAAAGTTTGTGTTAACCCACAACTCCTATGAAAAAGCAAGCAACCGTTAAAAAGGAAGATAACCAAAATTGAGCTTACAACCAAGCAACTTCAACAGGTGACCAGAATCCACATGTGATGAAACTTAGAGGTGCAGAAAAATACTAACAGCAACCCCCATAGCATCCAAGAGACTTTTTGAGGCATGGTTTAATGCAAGCACACACAAATTTCAACAAACAACTCAACATTATAAGGAAACATTGTGAAAGGTTCATCTACTTCAGAGAAATAAAAACTCAGGAATGATGAACAAACTTAACTCCACAAAATAACTGATAATAAATTTTTTCTACCCCACTGATAAGCTAAGTGTAATCCAAGTCCAGCAGATACAGCAAAGACTAAAAAACATGTACATGGCTTTTTGATCTCAAATGCAACTGAAAGACAACCAAGTTAGGAAACCATAAATTACAAGAAGTCATTTAGAAGCAGATACAGTAATCCCACCAACATAAAAGCGCCACAAGATAATGCAACAAGTACAAAAGCCATATCACAAATAGTTGCCTTTCCAGAAAATCATTGGAGGACAGTCACCGAAAATAGATTGAAAAAAAAAAAAAAAAAATCAAACCTGAAGCTTGTTAGTGGCAGATTTATCACGGTAGAGAAGCACTCGCATGCATTTCTCCAGCAATTTAACACCTTCTTCAAAGCTCAAGTTCTCATGCCACTCATCACGAAGAATGGGCCGTGCCAGGTGATTGCCAAAACCAGTGGCCACATGATTGTCTTCAAAATTAACCCCTATCATTGTAACCTGGGACATACACAATTCTTACAATTCAATAACAATAAATTGCACATTCAGTTTTTCAATGTTCCCGATGGGTGTTCAAGCACAGAAAATAATTCTTGAGCATCAGAAAATTCAGGAATACCATGCCAAGATATTTCTTTCCATTTTTCACTCCACCCAAAACAAGTGAGTTCCATAATGGGTTGAACTTGTTCCGCCTATTGTACATAACACGAGTCAAGTAATTGTGCACCTCCTTAGGTCCTAAAGAGTTGCCATCGTCCCACATGTTGTCATACAGACTGCAGATAACAAAGCATGTAAATCAGCAGTTACTTGAAAATTTCAAGTGAACTAATAGAATCCCAGCCTGCAATTCTCCATCCCAAAGAAAAATAAATATTAAAGAACAAAACACTAACAAGTAACAACAGGGTCTTAGGCATACACACTATCTCTTTCTCCTCCCCAGGCCCCAATTCACTTCATACTTACATGAGCTCATCAAGATAGCGTAAGATCTCCTGAAAATCACTGATCTCTCCGCTAGCACCAAGAAGAGAATGCTTTCCAATTGACTTCATTCTCTCCACACTCTTATATCGGAGAGTGGATCCATAGGAACCTGTTAATATTAGTGACGCAGAAATCACAAGAGACAATGTTAATTTTACTTTATCCTTAAAAAGTAATAAAGTTTTTTGTGCATGACATCTATTTCCAACAGTACTTTAAGATAAACTGGGAATTCTGGTTCAAAGTAAGTCACATTAAGCAGTAATGGACTTCATTAGTATGAAAAATTAAGTTGGCATTATTTAACCATAATTGACTTGCAAGTGATACAATTCTTTCATATTCAGTATTCCTCTTGCTTCACACTGCTAATGACTCTTACTACTTTAGTTCTTTTTTAACAGTAAATGCCATCAAGATTTCTGATTTTTCACTAAATTTACACTACCTAAAATAACCTCAACAAACCTAAAATCTCCTCCACCCTTAACAGTTTCCTGCAACCTTATTCTTTGATTGTGTTCATCACTCATCATTCAGAACAAAACTTTAAGAAACAACTAAAACCTTTCCTTCCACTCTACAACAGTAAATTTTTAAGTTTGAACCATAACCAGGTACAACAACACCATTGGCAAGTCTATGCTACACGATTCTTTTAAACATCAGCCAGCTTGCCAGCTATAGCCTCATATAAATATCAGGAACAGCAGTTATGTGTCTTGAATCAAGGGAACATCATACAGTCCATCCACCACACCAATTAGCAATCCGTCTGCCACTACTATCCGAGTTAGCTCTAGCTCAGATTAATATGATTTACAAGTAGTTTCACAAAATTTCCCAAGAAATAAACGGAAAACAAAGAACGAGTTGAAAAACAAAAAAAAAAAGAACAAAAAACCCATACAAATTCAGCATTCATTACTGCAAAACAATAAGAGTATATAAAATATGTATTAGCAACCAACCTCCCATGTCAGCGGCCATCAAAATTCCATCTTTATACTTCAAAGCCACCACAGACGTTCCAGTCACATAAGGATACCTAAAATTGTTTGGAAAGAAAAAAAAAATCATAATTGTTTCAAATCCAACCCCATAAATCCCAAAATTCAAAACAGCCAAGCCAAACGCCCCAACTCCAAAATCTACAAAAACCCACATGCAAATATGCAATAACAAAGATGCTGATTGCTTACAGCGTTCTCTCAGAGGCAGATTTGGGATTCAAGAGATTGTGTTTGGGTTGATTCGAGTCCATCGACTGACTTCAAAAAAATTAACCAAAAGAGTGTTGGCCGGTAACGATATGCAGAGATAACGAATCCGAGGTAATATAGAGATCGAGGATTTTACCTTTGGTTTCGAAATTGGAATGGGCGTAGTGAATTCAGATTGCGATTGTCAGGAAAAACGAGAAAGAGAGAATTATGTTATATCACTGGCTTTAATTTTCGCTCAAGAAAACCTATTCGATAATCCTGGAGCAGTAGACTTCCCGACCCAGAAGTCCAAAACCCGACCCGGCCCAATCCACCGCGGAGGTAAAAGAAACGGTTAAATGAGTTTTGAAGGGTTTATCAGAGGGCTGTGCTTGGACTACGTAAGCCCATTGGTGGGCTATTGTATTTAGGCCGGTCTGGCTCAAACAGGAAGGCGAAGAAGCCTGCAGCCTGGAACCATGGTCAGGCCGCCCGAGACAGATGTTGCAGCTTAGCCGGTTTTATGCTTGTGTGTCTCTCGTCAAATTCAATCTCGTACTCCTAATACAATAGCTCGGGACACTATTATTTGAATTTTTCAATTTTTTATTTTAACTTTAATAACTCTATTCTCTTTTTTGTTAACCTTTGAGCCTCACTTGTGACTGAAAAATAATAATAATAATAATAAAATTTATTTTTTCAACAAGCACAAAGAGGTTGGGGCCTAAGGGGAGAGGGAATAGGGACACGGACATATGCCTTTGTAGAGGTACATCCAATAGATTTATCAAAAACATTGCATTAGATGCATCCAGCTCATCATTTGATGTCTCTAATTAACTTAGATGCGTATTGATACAGGTCAGGTCAGGTGGAAAAAAAAAAAAAAATATATATATATATATATATATACATAGAGCCCAAGCCGAATAAGACAGTCTTGGTTGTAATTGGACAACTACTATGTCTTGTAATGGAGGAAAACAAAAAATGCCAAAAAAACTACGGCAAGCTCTCTTGCCGACAGATTGAATCGTCGTCAATAATCAAAAGGAATTCTCTTTTTTTTTTTTTTCTTTTCACTAACAGAATTAATCATTGCAGAAAATATTTTACACTTTCTCACATAATTTTATGGCTTTATCCTTATGATACAATCGCCAGATAAGGGGATAAAATCATAACATTACAAATTTCTTTTCGGGAAGCCTAACAATTTACAAGTTTCGCGATTAACATCTTTTGTTTCAAGCTAAATTGTGAAAAGAGGTCTCCTTATAAAAATTCACATAGATGATGACAATGTCATTTGTAGGTTTGTAGGTTGGAAATGCTTAATTTTTAAGAGACAAATTCATCCTTAAGTTGTTAAAATTGAGACTCTACATAAGGTCACAAGGTTTTAGATCTGAATTAAGAATTGTAAGATTTTATACAAAAAAAAAAAGAAAAATTATTATGATTTTGGATAAAAATAAAAAGTAATTAATAAATAATTAAACTCTTATTAATTCGTATTCATCGATACAAAATTCAAGAAAAAAACAAAATTAATGTTTTTTGCACCAATTCAATCAAAGAAACCTTTGGCAAAATGGGAGTGCTGAGGTCAAAAAAAAAAACTTCAATCAAAATTATAACAAAGTGAGTAATAATAATTAAAAATAATTATGTAAAATGTAATTTTTTATTATTATTATTTTAAATCATAAATGTAACTTATTATACACATATTAAATATTTGTTATTCATATATAACATATCAAATCATATGACATCTGAGTTATGTATGTGTAGCAAAAGACATATATAGATTTATTTAAAACACAAAATATCTCTAATTACAGGAAAATAAACATATTTTGGACATTTCTAATTGATGTGTTTGACATAGTCGTACATGTGTAAAATTAATTTTACGAATGAAGAGAGGCCCGTAAGAGAGAAAGCTAAAGTCATGTGAAAGCCTTTGATTTATTTTAATCATCATTTAATAAGGGGTTTCTTACGTTTTAGAGATTTTTGGAGGCACGGGTCACAAACCAAATATAAAATTCTTATGAAAAAATCTATATCAAAACTAGTTTAATTCATAATAAAATAAATTGTAAAAAAAATCATATTATTGGTTTTAATTAATTGTAAGATCAAAATTATGTTGTTATTAATTTTGGTAATTAGTTAGTAAAAAGAGCACTGGAAATTATATACATATACATGTGTATGTGTGTGTCAACAACTCTTTTTTGTTTTTTTTTTGAGAAGAGTGTGTAAACAACATGTTACACATCATTAGATACACTGAATAGGTGGGTGATTGAGCGTACGCTGCACGAGTATCATGTTTGAGAGACTTAAGTCCATGTTTTGTCTAGTTTTTGGGAGATATTTCAAATGAAAATGTATGGTTGTCACTATTTTATCTAAATTGATTTTTAATCATAAGATAAAATCATAATATTAAAAAGTATGATTGTAAAATTGTACAAAAATGAAATTCTCAATATAACTAAAATAACTAAATTAATATAAGATGAATTTTAATTTTAATAATTTTAATTATTTTTATATAAAATTAATTGTGATTATACAATTAAAATAATTAAATTAATATTAAATTAATTGTGATTTTAACAACTTAAATTATTCTTTATTCAATTAAAATAACATATTTAACTTAGGATCCATCACCATTTTAATAGTCTTAATTATTCTTTGTAATAAATATTCATTTAAAAGAAAAAAATAATGAAATTGAAATTAAATAGAGATAATATCTAAAAATCAAACAGATGTAATACAATGTCGTAAAAAAGCTATAACATGAAATAAGTTACACATTAAATTCACTAAACTAATTGTACAAAAAAATTGTAAATTTATTAAATACTATGAATTTGTGTAATTCATAATTATTGGTGGTATCAAATATATGAAATTGGAACATATAATTTTTCCGAAGTTTCTCGAAAAAGGATCTCTGCTATAGGACCCCATCTCTCGAGAGTGCAGCATCAAGGTCCCCACCCCACGGTTCCACTGTTCCATTGTGTGCGTATACATTATAACTCTCAGAAGATGTCTACATCATTCCACGATAGGGCAAATCAGACGGCTGATACAGCTCAACCTCGTTTTGACCATTTGCCCCTTCCTATCAACCAGTCAACTGGTATACAGTGTGGGGCACGGCCTAGATGTACTTAACGTGATGACGTGGCAGAATCTGACTGGAACGGAAGATGTAAACGGGGACAGATACGTGCACACTTTAACAAAACCCCACGTGGGGTTAAAAAATATCATCGTGCATACGCAAGTGCACGAAATGTACTGAAGCAAAACCCGGACGTATTGGCCTTCCATAAACTGGATTTCATAATCGCCGATAGGTCCGGGACTTTTTGTAGCTGGAGGATAGCATCGCCTCCATTTCCCTTGGTCAAAGAAGAAGAGAAGAAAAAACGCTAGAGGAGGCTCTCCAAACCCTAATTCGGGCTGCCAAATCCTCTCTCCAGTTCGCCCGAATTCTATTGAAACATGTGATAGTCGATTATGTTTTTTTTTTTTTTTGATTTTTCTTCTGGTTTCTGGCTCTTGTTTTTTCTTTAATTAACTTGATTTATTTTTTCTTTTTTCTGTTGTGTTTTTGATTGGATGCTTTTGACTAGATCGGCTGGCGTCCCAATAATTTGTGCTTTGCCTTGTTACTTAAGCAATCGGTGATGGTTTGATTTCTGATTGGGTGCTAATTTATCCGCTTCAAGTTGTGGAGGGAGAAGGATGGACTTGGTGGCTAGTTGTAAGGTAATTTATTTGCAGCAGCATATGTCTATGATGCATTTTCTTTTTCAAAATTTTATTATCATACGTGAATTTTTTGTTAGTTTTAAGTTAATTTTGTTCTTCGAAGGGATGCTGCTTTTTGCTGTATAATCAGTTACGAGAGTAGCTTATGTGGTTTATAGCACGACATATAGATTAATTGGCACAGAGCAGTCATGCATGCGATGGTGCTAATATGATTAAGATAATTTGTTGCTAAATTTGCTTATCTATATGCCCTATTTTATTTTGATCAAGGAGGTGACTTGAATTTTTCTTCCCTTGTTTGTTTGAGATTGACACTTGCTGAAAATTTTCTTGTAGGACAAATTGGCATATTTTCGAATAAAAGAGCTGAAGGATGTCCTCACTCAGTTAGGTCTTTCAAAGCAGGGGAAAAAGCAGGTTTGATATTGAAAATATTCCTGTTTCTTCATGGCTTCAATTCTTGTTTGAATTTGGGAGGATATTGCTGAAGACATTGAGCTTTGGGCTGATTATAGTTGGTGCTCTAGCACCTGCTTTTTTGTTTTTTTTTTTTATAATTGTTATAAAAGTAATCTTCTGGTTAAGATTCCATTGGAGTGGGGTTTCATGGGGGAATCTAGAAGCAATCCCTTCTGTATTATTTGAGCTTAATGAAAGTTATACTTGATGGCTACTTTGATGTCAGCAACATGTTTTTCTTTTCCTTCCTTGTATCATACCTCCAATCCACATATTGTTTATAATTTTACATGCTCTTTTCCCTATGATTTAAAACATGTAGGATCTTGTTGATCGGATTTTAGCCATTTTCTCTGATGAACAAGGTAATTACTCTTTATTGCTTCCCCTCTTACTTTATGTTCTAACTATAAATGTTTGTGCATTTTTCAATAATATGTTTTTAATTCAAGAGCAGTCTTTATTTAATAATCTCAATGGTAGTGTTGGTTACCAACTTAGTGAGTGTTGGCTATGCTTTGTAGTTTCAAGGACGTGGGCAAAGAAGAGTGCTATTGGAAAGGAAGAGGTGGCAAAACTGGTTGATGATACTTACAGGTCTAGGATTAACAACATCTCTGCTATACTTGAGTGTCATGCTTCTATTAAACTCCTTTGACAAATGCCTTCTGCT
The DNA here is from genome assembly GCA_020883675.1 of Bruguiera gymnorhiza. Classification (NCBI taxonomy): domain Eukaryota; kingdom Viridiplantae; phylum Streptophyta; class Magnoliopsida; order Malpighiales; family Rhizophoraceae; genus Bruguiera; species Bruguiera gymnorhiza. The sequence continues at coordinate 1,544,198 of JAIRCJ010001042.1, read as the reverse complement.
CTCATCTCCAGGAAAATGCAGGTTTCTGGAGCCACTGATTTGGCATCAAATGGACAGAGTGTTTTGGATAGTAGTAATGTGAAAATCAAAGGAGAAGTGGACAATTCCTTTCACTATGATACACAAATTCGTTGTCCCTGTGGAAAATCATTGGAGACAGAATCTATGATTAAGGTTATTGTGCATAGCCTAACTGTTTCTCATGTATAACTGGTTTATATCTGTGCCCTCATGTCACATCACAGGGAAGTGTGTGACATCTTACTAACAAATTATAAATTTTTTCTTTTGTTGGCCTAGTTGCTTAGTTGTAGTGTCTTGAATTGTTTCTTTCTTCCCCAATTAAGTCTGTACATCACTGATATGCTCATTAATCTGTGATATTTTTTTCTCCCTTGCAATTAATTTTGGTAGCTGCTAGGCCCAGAATTGTCGAAACCTTGAGAGTAAAACCTCACATGTTAAGTTAATGTACCCGGTGCATTTCATAAATTACATTTCTGACAATATAAGTTACATCACTGTGAGTTGAAGTCCACACAAGGTTCTATGAATGTAAGAACCTGGTTTAGTCGTGTTTTGCTATTGGCTTGGAGTTTTCTTTGGATCAGTACCTGCATATTTTTTAAACTATTAGTTAAAAGAAAATGGATTAGCATATAATGAAAGTCTAGATTTGTGCAGGCACTGTGCCCTTTTGGAGAGCAATGCTGCCTATTCATTGATTTATATATGTTAGACCAGAAGCTTGTATTTGGCATAATTTATGCGTGCATATCTGGGATTTTTAGCTTATTAGATGCATTTTTTGTAACATTCAGTTAACAGAGGATGAAGTAGCATGTAGTGGGAAATCTAGGTCTGTAAAGGTTGCGTGTCTTTTTAAGAGTAATGCTACCTGCTCATTTGGTTTATTCATGTTAGACAAGATGCTTGCATTTGGCCTAAGCCACTCTTTTTTGGATTCATTTTACTTCTGTGCTTTCTCTTATTGCTTTCCTTTGATTTGCTGCTGATGCTTTTTTCCTTTTTCTGTTGACAGTGCGAGGATCCCCGATGCCAAGTGTGGCAACATGTTGGTTGTGTTATAGTTCCAGAAAAACCCATGGAAGGTGATCCACAACTTCCTGAATTGTTTTATTGTGAGATTTGTCGCCTCAGCCGTGCTGATCCGTACGTACTTTTAATCCTGTCTCCTCCCTCTCACTTCTTATTTCCGTGCAACTTTTAGGTCATTTTTTTGTTTTTTTGGCCTGTATAATAGTCTTACATGTTCACATATAGGCATTATATGAACCTCAATTGTTTGCGCCCTATTAGTGGATGCAGCCATTAAATGTAGCTATGGTGGTTTGGAATATGGTATATTATATTCGTGCCACATATGGCATTTAATGATGAACCTTTTTTGGTCTAGTATATTATCTTCCTATGGTGCTGATCATTCCCAGCATATATGAATTTTTTAATTTCAAATAGGGAGCCACAAACAATGTTGCTTCTTTGCCATGCATGGATATTTTCTAGTTAAGGATGAGAGAGGAACTAATTATTGAGGCACCAGGAAAGGATGTTGTGGCAATTGTTGGCGTGGTAATCAATTCTTTGTTTTCAGCTGAATGATGCATTTGACTTGCATATGTGGTCTAAAAATCATTTGATGGATGAAAATGGTGGTTGGAGGCCTTGATGTATGTTACTCTCTTTTCCTCCATGCTTTTGTGGTGAAACATGGGATAATAATTTTGTGAACCCCTCCAACCTGTCCGTTCTGCAGAAATTGCTTGGGTGGTCATTCTCCCAAATAAATAGGATAAGGAAAGCTCTGGTGATTGTCCTATCATACCATTCAATTTTACCATGTCATTGAATACTCTTTGAATGTACATATATGAATCTATTTTCAGTCCACTCTCTAATGTGGTTTGTTTCATGCAGTTTCTTGGTATCAGTTGCACATCCATTGTATCCAGTGAAGTTGGCCATTACCAGCATCCCAACTGATGGGTGAGTGCTTCATATATGTGTTCTAGACTGATTTTTGAAGCCTATACTTATTATTTTAGTTCCTGAATATATGCTGGAATTTATGATTTATGGCAAATGGTTATTGCCCCATAATGTTGAGTTTTGGAAGAAAATACTCAGGATAGATATTAGGTGTTCTTATTTTGGAAGCTACAGTCATTGTCAAGCTGCATTAAAGTTTCTGCAAATTGTAGTCCTTTGTTACAGTACCTAATGAGGCTGAATCCAACTCAATTTCCCTATCATAGCATGTTGGTAACAACTTCTTGGGTAATACAATGACTTCTTAGATATAAAAGTATCTCCCTTTTCCATTGGATGAGAAAAATAGGGAAAAAATATGCATATATTTCATCATGACAAAGGTGTGTAACCTGGATTTCACATTATGATTGTTTCTTGTATTCTTATTTACCCGTTATCTTATTACTTTAAGAAGCACGCCATTCGCTAAGGGGAGCAGAATAGCTGTACATAATTGAATAATTCAAAAATTCATTCCCATTATCTGTCATGCTTTCCTGGCTATATGCAGCTTGAATTGCTGCATTTAATTGAGGAGTGTTGTTTCAAAATTTTCCAGATCAAACCCAGTGCTGAGTCTGGAGAAGACATTCATTCTCACAAGGGCAGACAAAGATTTGTTAACAAAACAAGACCATGATGTTCAGGTTGGTTAGCCTATAAGCTTTTTCATTTTCTATCAAATGAAATATCCTGGTGGTGATAGTATGTTTATGATTTTTTTTACTATTCAGGCATGGTGTATGCTTTTGAATGACAAGGTTCCATTTAGGATGCAATGGCCACAATATACAGACTTACAGGTCAATGGTATGGTCATTGGCTCTTTGCTTCTGTTGATCTATTTTAATCTCCCTATTCCCTAACTTATAATTTGTAGTGTTCGCCATTCTTTCTTCTCTCTGTACTTCTCATATCATGTGTAAGAATTTTCATGTTTTTATTTTTTTGGTCACTTTTTTTTAATTTACTATTAAGCAATTGTTGCTCACAGAACATATAATGAAGATGGCCTTGGTTACTTGAAATTTTACAATAATTTTGCACATCATGTTGATTAGATTGTGATGTGCCTGCAGGTGTTTTGGTGCGTGCTATTAATAGACCTGGCTCACAACTACTAGGGGCTAGTGGTCGAGATGATGGTCCAATTGTGAGTCTTTGTACCTTGAAATGAATTTTTTTGTTTCCGTTGCAGCTATTATTTCATTCGTGAACTTTAAGGGGGGGGGAGGCCAAAAGAGCCCCTTAATCATTAACTTCTATGCGATAAGTCACTTTACCTATTCTGCAATTTGGCATTTGTCAACTTGGTTTGAAGTATTGATTGCTCACATTCAGGGTTTGTGATTGTTATTAAAAATTGCTTAAGAAAAATGTGCATTGCCTTTTCCTTGTTTACAATTAATGAAAGAAGATTAAAAAAAAATTAAATTAATTACTTGTATAACTCCAGTTTGGTAGGAAATGATAAGATCTTCGGCACAAGAAGAAAGAGGGATATGTACATTATTAGAAGGATGGGATGAAGGGATTATGCTGTTGTATCTTTACTGGTAAAGAGGGAAGAAGTACATTTTTTTCCATTTTGTTTTGTTTTTTGGGGTTGCTTTTTGTTTTTTTTTTGGGGGGGGGGGGAGGAAGCTGTGGTCATAGTGGTAATTTTTTTAGGCTCTGATATTTTTTTTGTTTATTATTTAAACACAAGGCAGAAACCCATAAAATAGTTTAAAATGATGATGTGGACATCAAGGTTGCATTTTTATTATTGCTAGTTTATCATGTCAGCAATTTAGACATGCAAAAGATTTGACAGCTTAAGGGCTTAATTACACAGTGTGTGTGTGTGTGTATTTTTGGCGTAGTCAAGTGGCTTCATGTCCATTTTATGAGCTTTTATCTATTTTACATTTGTTCATTGTGGTTGTTTGCCTGTAAGTCTTAGTCATCATTTTACATTTGTGTATAATTAAAACTTGCAAAATATGTGATAGATAGAGGGCTTAATTGCACAGAGAAACAGAAAAAGATTTAAATGCTCTTTTTTGTTTTCATACTTTAGGGGTCTTTATCTGTTTTACATTTGTTCATTGTGATTGTCTGCAAGTTTCAATCATCTTATAGATTTGCATACATCATCCTTCTGGATTTGCTTGTATATGTAGCTTTTGAAATTTAACATTTGTGTTTACTGGATTTGGATTCTTTTGTCTTGTTTCTTGGTTACTTCTTTTTTGTTAGATTACACCTTACACAAGGGATGGAACAAACAAGATTTCATTAACTCGATGTGATGCTCGCATCTTCTGTTTAGGAGTTAGAATTGTAAGGAGGCGGACAGTTCAACAGGTAACTGCACCACATGTTTAAATTAATAAACTGATGAGCCAACTGAGTTTGAGGTATTCTGTGGTTTTTTTCAACCTCTGCTCTCGCTGGAGTGGAATGTTAATGGCTTTGAAATGGTGTTGGAAAATGGTTCTTAGATTCTTGATAAGATTGGACTTCGGCGTGTCAAATTGTTATCCTTTTTATTGCATGCACAATTCAGTTCTGGCATTTGGATGTATCATAAAGCCTAGTCAAATCAGTGTTTAATTTTGATATGTGATATAAAAGATTATGTGTAACTTTTTCTGTACTGTTTGGGTTCATATCTCTGCTTTTGCTGATTATACATTGAGTTGATGTTTACTGCAATCCAGCTGATCGTGTACTTGGTTTTGTTTCAATATTTAACATTGCTGCTTACAGTTGTGTATTCTGTATTTGTTTAGATACTCAACTTAATTCCTAAGGAGTCTGATGGTGAGCGCTTTGAAGATGCACTTGCTCGTGTTTGTCGTTGTGTTGGTGGTGGGAATGTGACCGACAGTGCTGACAGTGACAGTGACTTGGAAGTTGTTGCAGACTCTTTTTCTGTCAATCTGCGTTGTCCTGTAAGTCACTTGAATCCCGTTCGACTTGGAAGTATGGTCCTCAATATATGTGTTACATGCAGAGGAATTATCTAAGTTCTGTGTCAGGAACATTATCCTGCTTAGTGCTGCAGTGGCGAGAAATAATTATGCAGGTGTTACTGAAGTATCATAATGTGTGTCATAATCCCATGCTGCCCCCCCCTCTCAAAATGAGGTGGGACCAATATGGACTTTGAAATGAGAGGAAGACTGAAGAAGACTACCTACTTATGGAGCTCTCTGCCCATTGGTTAAGTTATTTAGGAAATTTGATGCTCTTCATCCTCGCACAGAATCCTTTAACAAAGCCAGCTTGAGAGAAATGAGCTGAGTCTCTGAGCTGTTTGTAAGCAGCTTGTTAATGTTTGTGATGTTAAATAAGTAATAAAAATTTCAAAAAGTAATTCTTACAAGCAGAGTTAGAAATGAAGAAAGATATCTATTTTAATGAAAATAATCAATAAAATTGCCAAATTATTTGTTATTAATATATAGTTACAGATGTTGTACTGTTCAAAATGAGCCTACCAATCTAAGTGCAAGGTTACTCAAGCTTGGCACCTGGTTCATTTACTGAACAAAAAAGTCTCAAAAGTTAAGACTCAGGTATTGCTTGCCTATGGAAATGAACTGGCTTAAATGAGTCTTTGTCAAGCCCAGCCATGGAGACCTCAGTGAGCAACTAAACTCATTCGGAACCCTGGCTCTCTTAACTTTCAGGATAGAGTGAGATGGGAAGATATAAGAGATATGTAGGGGCAGCAGAAATAACTTTAGTCCTTCTTAGTTTCTATTCTAGGCCCAGTTTCCAAGGACAGACTCTGGTTTGTCAAGTGTTTTGAAACCATTGTAGTGTGCATAAAAGTACCATGTGAGAAGCTTTTATGGAAGTGGGTTGTGGCCATGACCTGATGTACCCTTTAGATATTGTAGATTTATGCTTGAATATCTGGAAGTGGGTATTCCAAGTCAAGTGGGATGTACTGATATGCTAATCATGGAGACTGAATACTACTGACTTGTTCAATCCTGCCTTGACCATACAACCTTCCATCCCGCAGTGCTGTGACAAAGCATGGAATAGAATTCCCAAGTAATGATTTTAAACATTTCTATGGTTCTGACTTCTGATACTTGTTACTGAATGCTTTATTAGTACTCAAGCAAGGGATTATTGTATGATTAAATTTTTATTAATTAAAGTCAATGAGCCGTTTACTCACCTTATGCATGCGCATGCTCACAATTTTGTAAGTGTTCATATATGCATATGTTATGCATGCTTGGAAAACAAACCATACTCCTGTTTCTTGTATTTTATGTCAACTGAGCTAAAACCACATGCAAGTTATTGTCAAATCTGTGTTTCACCAGTCCATGTGCTCACATGGGAAACGATTGTCTCTGATTTAGGATTGGGTTTCGATCTCTACTGGAGTGAAACCTACACCAGCTTTTATCTGTTAAGTTTGGTTGGAAAATGTAACATATGATTCTAGCTTTTACACTGGTTTGTTTACATTAGACTAAGGTTTTCAGCCTAATGTAACCCTAAAAACTTTATATATGTCATGCAAAGATTAGATTTTTCTTTCTTGTGGGCAGAACTGGGGTTTGAAATGATTAATAGGTGGATTAAGCTTAGAAGAAAGGAGGCATAGGATTCCAATAAGTTGTACTGCACTTAACTGTAATATGAACTACTAAGATAAATCTTATATCATTACCTTAATAATGTATTTTTCAGTCTACCTTTTCCTTAGTCTTGCTGCAGTCATCTCATGGAGCTATTTTTCATTGTGTCTTCCCATGCACAGATGAGTGGTTCAAGAATGAAGGTTGCTGGAAGATTTAAACCTTGTGGCCACATGGGCTGTTTTGATCTTGAAGTTTTTGTGGAATTGAATCAGCGTTCTAGGAAGGCAAGCAAAAGATCCCTGCCCCAACCACCTCCTCCTACTTGTCTCTCTCTCTCTCTCTCTCTCTCTCCTCCCTCTCTCTCTCTCTCTCTCTGCTGCCATGGGATGTCTGTGTCCCAAGATTGTTGTCCTAAATAGCTGTTTTTGCATTTGCAGTGGCAGTGTCCCGTTTGTCTGAAGAACTACTCACTGGAAAATGTGATCGTAGACCCATATTTTAATCGCATTACATCTAAGGTAGGCTTTTAAATGAGTGAGATGATTATGTTGTGTGATGAGGCCACTTCATTTCCTTATTTTACTTTAGATGTTGATTTCAATATAATATATTGTGTTTTATACTCGGTGGCTCTGCAGATGAGGCATTGTGGTGAGGATGTAACAGAAATTGAGGTGAAGCCTGATGGTTCTTGGCGTGTGAAAACCAAAAGTGAAGCTGAACATAGAGATGTTGGAGAACTTGCGCAGTGGCATTATCCTGATGGTACACTCTGTGCCCTGAATGGTGGAGAAATTAGCTCTAAGGTGGAAATGGCAACTCAGATCAAACGGGAGGGTATTTCAGAAGGTCAAGCTGGTAATGGTTTGAAACTTGGAATCAGGAAGAATTGCAATGGCTTTTGGGAAGTTAGCAGACCTGAGGATATGCATAACTCTTCTTCTGGTAATAGATTTCTGGAAAAGTTTGAAAATCATGAGCAGAAAGTTATCCCTATGAGCAGCAGTGCTACTGGCAGTGGTCGGGATGGTGAAGATCCTAGTGTAAATCAGGATGGTGGTGGGAATTTTGATTTTACAAACAATGGGATTGAACTTGATTCATTGCCCTTAAATGTAGATTCAGCATATGTGTTTTCTGACATGAATATCTCTGCACCACTAGGTGATGCTGAAGTTATTGTCCTTAGTGACTCAGACGATGAAAATGATGTACTAATATCTTCTGGACATGCCTACCAGCCCAATCAAATTGAAGAAGGTGGAGCGACTTTTTCAGTGCCAATTTCAGATCCCTTTCCTGAAAATTTGCTCTTTAATGCTAATGATGATGAATTTATGTCACTGTGGCCATTGCCTGCTGGAACTCAAGAACCTCCAGGGTTCCAGTTATTTAGTTCAGATGTCCCAGATTCCTTGGTTGATTTGCAGCATGGTTCTGTTAGCTGTCCTCCCACATCAATGAATGGGTACACTTTACCTCCGGAGGCTGTCATGGGACATACTAGTTTAGTCCCTGATTCTTCTGTTGGTCGATCTGACACTGAAATGAATGATGGCTTGGTTGATAATCCCTTGGCATTTGGTGGAGAAGATCCTTCTCTTCAAATATTTCTTCCAACTAGGCCTTCAGATGCATCAGCACAGCCTGATATGAGAGAACAAGCTGATGTGTCTAATGGCATCCGCAGTGAGGACTGGATCTCCCTTAGACTTGGTGGTGGTGCAACTAGCAGTCATGGCGAGTCACTTCCTGCAAATGGATTAAATCCAAGAGGGCATCTGCCATCCAGAGAAGGTGCCATGGATTCCTTAGCTGACACTGGTTTGTTCCATTCTCTTAATGCTATGTGATCAGTTTTAGAAAAATATGACTCATGCTCCAAGTTGTGGATAATTGTCATAAAACTGTCTTCAAACAGTGTTATGAGATGATTGTTAATTTTTTTATTCTGATGTCCGCTGCACCAGTTATTCTAGCCTTGTTGCTCCCTTCCATATTTTTCATGTGCCTCTTTCAATTTTTATCCCTGATTATTCCTGCTTGTGCAGCTTCTTTACTTCTTGGTATGAATGATGGTAGAACTGAGAAGGCAATTCGGCAAAGATCTGATAGTCCTTTCTCTTTTCCTCGCCAGAAACGTTCTGTGAGACCACGCTTGTATCTTTCTATTGACTCGGACTCTGAGTAGAGAAGCGGAAGACATGTACTGGAGTGGTCAGGCGAGGATGAAGTTATCATCCTATATTTAGAAGGCAAAGAACTTTTTACACCTTATGGCACCAAGACTCCAAATTTGGTGGGAGGCATTTGCAGAGGAAAGGTCAGTGTGCAGAACACCTCACGCCTTTTAAAAGGTTATGTTGGCATCTGCAAAATATTTCTTGGACTTGGTGGGCTGCAGACCTTGCACAGTTTCAATTCTGTGCATCAGAACCTGATTTCTACTGCTGCTGCTTGTTCCATCGGTGTTATTACTAGCACTTTTTCTCCATTCCAGTTGTCAAGAAAGATCCATTGCTGGTGCTGGTAAACTTGTACAGTAAACAATCAATTGAATCTGAAGATTGGATTAATCCATTTGTTCAAGCTTTTTGATGTAATGGGGAAGACCCCCATTTAGGAGCACAAAAGATCTGTCCTTTTTGTCTCTTATTTATTTAGGAGAGAAAAATAGCCTGTATATGTCACTCAGATTCGGTTATTTATAGAAGAATAAAATTTTCCTATTGCAGGACTCTGCGTGCTAGTAAACTTGCCCTTCTTTAACCTTTCCCTATGCTTGAGGCTATATTATAACATTGACAACTTTCTGATGTTTGCTGTAGATTCTTCTTTAAAGCAGGTTTGGCAGGGGCACATACTGATAAGTGACCCCTTCAAATCAGATTCAAATCAGAGAAAGGGACGAATCTGAAGCTGCAGGTTTGGACTGATTGCAGGGGGCCGGTCAGTCAGGTCTCCCTTTCAGACGCTAGAAGATTGGAAAAGCATCTCTCAAGTTAACAGAGAAGCTGTACCAGCGTTCATGGGAAAGAAGTTGCTGTTTTTGCCTTGTATGTTTACATTACTAGTCGTGCAATGTATCTCAATGGCTTTCTTCAATAATATCTCTAGCTTTAAGGCCTACTACAAGGCAAACTGTACAGTTCCCAACCTTTCCTGCATCTTTGGTTTGGTAGATTATTCTCTCCGGATGATTTCGGTTGAGATTTATCTCTTACAGTTCAAGAGAGGGCCAAAAAGAGTATGATCATATATCATTGTTCTGGAGATTCGTTCAGTCAAGCAGCTTTTTTCGCCGATTTGATGGTGTATTCCCAGGTTTATTGTGTGCTAAATCAGAGAAGCATGTTATAAACGAATACTCGTCTCATCTTTTGCGAGTTCAGCGTCTTGAAAAATGCTCATTTGGAGATGCTCGGGAGATTGATGGATTTGTTTGTAGCCTCGATGACTCTCTTTTGGGGTCATTGAATTTGAAGTACGGTATAACGTTCTCTTCTTTTACAGGTGTTGCTAGGCAATGAGCCCACCCTTTATGTTGCTCGTCCAAAACGCAAGTAGTCTCTGCTGCCTTGACTCTGATATGTATGTAGATGAGAGCTTGCCCAACTGCTCAGGGTGTGAGGGAGAGCTTCAGGCCCTCATAATCAAAATGACCAATTGGAGATTGCCATATGCCTGTGGTCTTTTTCGGTCCTCGTCTCTTCGGGGGAGAGTTTGGCTCGGTTCATTTCATTTCATTTCCATTGGAGACATCACATTTTATTGGTTCTCTTTTCATCTTCTTCACACTTCGTACGGGAAATGGGGAGTCTAACGTATGCGTCATCTGAGATGATTTTACTGTTCATTGTCTTGTCAAAATCGGATCATAGAAAGTCAGAATTAGGGAATTTTAGTATAAAAAAACCCCATAATTTAAGATCTATCATCTCTAAGCGGATGTACATTTTCAAGCAATTTTTTTTCTTTTCGTGTAGACAAGCTTTGAACTTTTAACCTCTCCCCCCCCCCCTCCAGAAAAAAAACACCAGTGAATTTTACCTCTCTAGTGGTGCCTCCACTCATTTCAGACTTAAAGATTCGTTAAAAAGATTTGCACATGAAATAGGGCACAATTGATCCCACGAAAGCCCTTTACATGCATTGCTTAAAACAAAAAAAGAAATTCAAATAAGCTTGTCAAGGCAAAGGGGATCACAAAGGAGACAGAATGAGGATACGCCCAACAAACTCCCAGTTAGTCACCCGGAACTGCAATGCCTTGCTTAAGCTTCTTTCTTTTCATCTTCTTCTTTGATATAGGCTTCTTCCTTTTGGGAAGGGTCTTCCGCGCATGGTTATAGAGTACATAGCTTCCAATCACAAGAGTAGCAGTACTCCCGCCAAAACACATAGAACTATCACCCCCTGGTTGCCTCTGCCTTGACCTTCAACATTCTTTATAATAACATTTCCATTGGCATCCTTAGTAATTAATTTCCCCTGTGCGTGCATACAGAAAAACAAGCATAATTTGATAGTGTTAAAATCCAACATCTCGTTAACTCTTTTAGACAAAAATTGAAGTAGCTTATTAAGCAGAGTACTGAGATGAAATATTCATAAAAACACACTACTTAAGATTTGAAGACTTGGGGACAAAGATCCTAGTTGCAAACCGAAGATACTTTCTACATTGGACAATTCTAATTTCCAACTCCGGGCCAGTTTTTTGCCTTTTCTGTTCCATACTTCTAAAAATGTTAAAAAAGAGAATAAAAGAAAAACGCCCACCGTGGGGCTCGAACCCACGACCACAAGGTTAAGAGCCTTGCGCTCTACCGACTGAGCTAGACGGGCATGTGGTGATCTGAGCAGCTCCAATATTTTATAAATCTTATATTTCCCCTTTATCTTGTGCTTTCTTAGTGTCCTTCTTACTTGCGACTGTATTTGGCTTATCTTTCCTTAATTACTTGGAATAGAAACCTACCCTTTTGCCCCACCGATTTGTTGATGCGAAGATCCTGTTTTGGACTTTGTAATAGACAAGTTACCATCTGTCTCAACTTTTACGGTTTTACCTGTAGATGGGGCACAAAGTATGCTTTGCAATGTTGCATTTGGACAACCATGTCTAATGTTTATAAGCTTGTAATCCCTGAATATTAGTCAACAATCTTCGATTCAAGCATTCCTCAGAATCCTAATGTACAAGAAGGAAGTTAGTTCGAACTTTTCAGCCCAGGTAAAAATTAAGGTTCATAGGGCGTCTCAGGGCATAAACCCGTCAATTGAACAAAAATGGTAAAGAGTATAAATGACAACGGAATTTCGAGCAACTTCATCTGCAAATCAGTCACCTCCTGCCACCACTGCCAAAAAGAGCCAGAACTCGACTGGATGCCCTCAAGTCACCTACGTCAATCAGCAGCGGTCAGTAAAATTGCACTGGAAGTGTTGAAAACAAGGATAATTCGCGTCCTTCATCACTGACGTCAAAAAGAGGCCATATCATCGAGGAGTACTGTAATTAACTCAGTGAATAAACAGTCAGTCCTCATATTCCGAGTCAAGAACTGGGAGGATGCTTAAGGCTGAAGAACTAAGATGCATGCCCCGAACAATGCCTCCATATCCAACCTTGATCCTGTGGCACAAAAGCAAGATGGCATCCCACAGAGCTGTCCTTCCCTGAAAACCAAGAACAATCTTCTTACATCAAATGGCACCAATATCATATATCAGAGCATTCATAATGTCACTCGCACTTGAGTGCTCTCACATTGTATGATATGTATGCACCGACAATGACAAATGATTGTACACAAAAAGCACATTGGATGCCAACATAGTGATGTCCGTCGACCTTCTAACTAAACAAATTTTTGCTATCAAGTTCCATGCTCTTTAGTGCAATATTGACTGCAAAACACCAAGTGCTGTGACAAAGATTGAACTACTATATAGTATCTTTGTCAGCTCCCTGAACTCTTGGTTTTAGGTATAGGGTTCCACCCCTAGTCCCTACAAACCCAAAAAAAAATATTGTCAGCTCCCCTTATTTAAGCGGCTCATTGTGTACGTTACTAATTTCTTTAATGCCAATTCTATCCTCCCTAGTTCTCGTGCCATAAAGCACTTAGAAATTAACACTTGACATATCCCATTAGCTACCTACATACCTGAAGAGAGAATTGCAGCTTCTTGTCCCAGTATAATCCGAAAATTGGAGGGCTTTGCTTCCCAACAACCAGTATACAAGCTCCAGGGTGAAGAACAGAAGGAACACCAGATATGACAGAAATATACTTCTCAGGGAACCTTTCTTTTGGTGGAAGGACCCCCAAGAACAAGGGGTTCTTGCTAGACTGAGCTCCAGCATAAGATGTCGGATCCACATGTAGCATCCACTTTGGATGCTCAAGGAAAGCACAAAACAGATACAAGAGCACATGAGAATCAGTTGGAAGCTCAAGAGTCCACTTCTTGTTCTTTTTGTCATAAACCTCCCCATTTCCCAGATATTCATAATTCTTCACACAAGTTCCCTCAGCAAGCTCTGCCATTATTACACAAGTAGGTAATCTAAGTACAACTTGCACCAAATAAATGGATGCCATCAAATTTATATAATATGATCAATGGAGATGAAAAATAGGTGATGCCAACAGTTTAAGATTCATGTACCGTGGATCCTCTGTACCATATAATCTTCCTGAACATTGCCATGCGGTAGCAAACCTTTACCCCACTCTCCTTTCATCAAGGTGTCCAGCCTCTGGTGTTCAGTGATAGCATCTACACATTCCTGCATTGCTGGAATCATAGGATTTTGCTGTGGAGGTTGCTGCGAATTGGCTGGAAGCAACTTAGCTGCATATGTGATAAGCAAGCAACACAAACCCTTAACAATAATTCTCACAATCATAATCCAGGATAAACAAGAACCAAATATTGTGGAGAAACTGACAGGTGGAAGCATCAAGTGCCTGCACAAGAGTGGCACGCAACTGATGCAGAATTCCATCTTCATTCAGAGTAAATGCCGGTTGCCATTCCTTCCTATCCATTGATGACACAGTAGCAGTAGTTCCACTGGTTGGTGGATCACTTCCCACTTGATTTATAGTGATCAAAACACCAAGTTTAGCAGCTGCTTGCATTACCTACATACATGCTGAGAATAATTAAGGACCTTTGAAGAAGTAGAACCCAAAAATCATACAGGCAGATTTAGCTTCTGCATCATTTAGCATGAGGCTTGTGACAAGGATCACAAAACAAGTTTCCATATCAACTAATCTTAGCTTGCCCCAGTTTCTGATCCAAATTCACACACAATGGCTCAATATTGCCCCAATATCCTTCCTATTGATTGTTTCAAAAGAAAAGACAGAAAAATGCATAATTATGTTTCTATCTCAAGTTGGGTATAGTATGACTATGGGTAGTTTTATATCATTCTTAATTGAAGAAGTACTCAGAATAATTAAAAGATAGAGGTAATGAGGATGATAACAGACCTGAATATGGCTGGTTTCAATCTTGCAAAGCAAAGGATTAAGTAGGACTGAAGAAAACCATTGCCTGAGTTGATCACGCCACTGCTCAATTTGAGGATAGATGCCCAGATTCTTGAAAGCTTCAATGGACTCTTCCATGGACATTGGCGGAGGAAGGTCACCATCCCCCTTCTTAGGGGGAGTCGTATATTTTTGTGAACCAGGTGACATCCTGACAGGCCTCAAGGGTGTGCTTCTTGCAGTTCCAGATGTGCTAGCTGGACTTGATACAGCACCAGGACTGGCAATGCCAAGACCCCTACTTGTGGCTGGTGGGGTTCCGAGCTTCCCAGCCGATTCAGTGATTTTCTGATCCACTTCTGCCAAGAACTGTTCAAGCTGCTCTTCTGTTGCTATTTCTTTGGCAGAGGATGCTCTCTTGCTTGACCATGGTGTCAAAACAGCAGAATTCATCCCAGGAGAAGTTTGCGCAGAAGATAGAGGTGAACTGATCCCAGGGACAAGATACAAAGAGGATGGAGAACTCTGTGATATGGATGGAGTGCTATAAGATGTCATCCTATTTGCACTCCCAACACCAGATTTTTCAGAGGCAACTCTAGATTTGTTATTGGAGACACTAACTGGCTGATGAATTGGAACAAGAATATCAGAAGCGAATGGTGTGGTTTTTGACTTAGGAGGCCTTTTTGATGATTCAAACTCAATTGCCTCAACATTTGGCTTTATGCCCAAGAGCCCCAGTTGATGGCTTGTTAGACATGGTTGACTTGTGGTTTCTTTAGAGGAAGATGATAGTGGCACACCAACAGCATATTTTGTTCTACGCAAAGAGATGGCTTTGGCAAGGGCAAGAACAGATCCAATAAAAACCATGACCACCAGAATCTGCAATGCCTTTGCAGAAAAATCTGACAGAGTATGCAAAAGTTAGGCTCATAGGAGGAAACCTGCAAATTCAATAACAATTCAATAATTAACTGAGATAATGAAATCAACTCACAGGCTGCTTCTTCCGACAAATTTCTGAGGATCCCCATGTTAAGCAACCCATTTTCCCTTCAGCATTTTGAAGCAAAGGATATTGTTAATCACACTTAGTTCAAGGTATTTCTAACCCAACCAACCAAACTTGCCACTCAGCACAAAGGCGATGAAGAATTATATTTGAAAGGAAAAATGAAACCTTTTGAACTTATTATGACAACTATCTGGCAGTAAAGCAAACGAGGTAACAAGTGCGACAGAGATCTCACAGTTCTGTAGCTCCACAAATAATTAGCTCAATTATGACTTTTGCTTCTAACTAACAAAACCGTATAGATTTATCTGTGCTATCATAACTGAAACAGGTAATATTTGCAGGAGAAACAAAATGAAAAATAAGGAAACAACAGTCCTTGTCCAAGGTCCCATTACAATCAAAAACATCAGTACAAAGAGAAAATGCATGGCCCAATGCATGAGGCTCCCTGCTTTGCAAGGAAAGGTGATGGGATTCAATAGACTCAGCATTCTCTTTCCATTTTGCAAAGACTCTGTTTTCACAACTAAAGCAGGTCAGGCGGGGCTCTTAAACCACTGAAAGTTTCTTCAGAATTTTCAACAATTGTTAAGCTACGAACAAATTATTCTGTCCAATTTCCATTTTAAACGCACTAATAAGAACTTGCAACAAAACAATCAAGAGAATCAATATATTCATTATCAATTCTACATCCTACCCAAAGCCTAATAACTCTAATCTCTCTCTCTCTCTTTTTCCTCTCTCGTTTATAAGTCCACAAGCAAACTAGCCGAACAAAAAGAACCAAGACTCGGCCTCAAACAGTAAAATATGTGAAACAAAAACTAAAACCCAAAACTCAAAAACAAACCCTAAATTCTCGAATCAAGCTCCAGAGAGATGCACATACATCACGTACAAAAAAACACAAGGGTGGGAGTTCATATGCAGAGGTTATATACCTGGAGACGACAGAAAGAGAGGCGACCGCGGAGGCGGAGGAGAGGGAAAAGAGGAGGAAGAGCGTGGAATTCGAGGGCCGGAGGCTGTTGGCGGTTAGGACGGTGGAGATAGCCGGGTTCTGGTAGACTGTGAACTTGGACGGCTTTTCCAGTTGAGAAGGTCCACTTTCTCTGCCGCCACCTCCGCCTACTCCTGCGTCCATTCTAGGCGGGCCGGCGGCGCGGAGGCTAGAGAAGGTTCTGATTGTGCAATGTTAAGTACGTTATGGAGGGCACCGTCTCCGCTTTGGAGCTCAAAGTTCAAACTTTTGCCAGATTGTTTGAAATACAGCTTAATTGCAACTTTATTATTGTTTTTTTAATTAAATCGTTGATTCAACTCTCTCTCTCTCTCTCTCTCTCTATATATATATATATATATAATAAAATTATTTAATTTTTTTATTGAAAAAAATTCAAATAGAGAAAGGAATGCTTGAATTAGAAATGTTAAATTAAAGGAATTAATAAAAAGCGTTAAAATTCAAATAAAAACTAATGTAAGAGAAAATTAGTTTAGTTTCATCTATAAAATGATTTCTTTTGTGATGTGGAAATTTGAATTGTAAAAGTAATTTCTTTGTGATATAAATATTTGTTAAAAACGGGAAAGAAAAAAAAAAAGGCTGAATGGAGGAAAAATTAAGATACAATGAAATTTTGAGAGTCTAGTGCTATATCCAAAACAAAAAAAAAAAGAAGAAGAAGAAGAAGAAGAAGAGAAAGAAAAAGATAAACAGAATGTCATTTATAATTTCCCTTATATTTTTCGAAAGAGTGAACAAAAGAATGGAATTCTATACTTCATGACAATCTTGGATACAGATGAAATGTAATAATAACAAAGGTTTGTTTCTTCTGTGAAGAATTTACGGAGTTGATCCAATGAAGTTTTTTGCTCACTCTAATCGAGTGTTCCAAGGAATTAAGAATAACAATCACTTACTATTTTGTGATGTTCATAAATTCTGGAACGCGCCAACGCAAAACTATTTATAAATTCATCTCTTTGTTTATTACTCATATATTCAATAAAAAAAAAAAAACTTGTATAATATTGGTTATTTTCGCACATTTTTCATCGTTTTTGCAATGAACCCATTTTCCATTGCTTCTGGAAAGGTAGCAAGAACTTGTTTTGAGTTTTTATTTATTTATTTATTTATATATATATATATATAAATTTTTGGTAGAATTGGTGGGCTTGCAGTTTAAAGATAGTGTTTTACCAGTTTGCACAAGAAAACATAGCCCCTCATGCAGCGAAAGTTGACCAGACTAATTATTTCCCCAAGGTAGAACGCTTTAATTCTTGAATTTGAATGATAATTCGTAGTGCACATTTCTTTAAATCTGATTGCATTTGTGTGTGGGTGTGTGTGTGTGTGTTTTTGTCTTCGCTCCAGGAAGTTACTTATGGAAACTCATGGGAGATTTTAATCTCCTTGGAATTACTGCACCGGGTTTGCTGCAGGATTTCTTTTCTTTTTTTTTTTTTTTTTTGTGGGTATTGATTTCAAGATTTTGAGTATGTGATACCCGAACTTTCTTCCACTTGACCGACCAATGTTTGATTTTTGGTCCTTAAACATCCTTAACCTTTGTTTTGTTTCAGAGGAATACGGAGGACTTGATCTTGGTTACCTGTAACACTGCATTGCGATGGAAGACATTAGCCGTGCCTCGAGGTCTGTTGGTCTTTTCCTATGGCGCCCATTCTAACTTGTGTGTTAATCAGTTGGTAAGGAAGAAGCTTCACCTGCAAATTGTGATGGTTTTTGCGCTGTCTTCTAACAGTCATTAACGTGATTGCGATCATTGTTTCAGGTGAGGAACGGATGCCCCGCTCAGAAACAGAAGTCCTTGCCAAAGGTTTTAGTTCTCTTTTTAATCTTCTAACATTTTCAGTTGTCTGTTCTGTTTTTCTACTCCATGGCAATGTAATGATCTCAAAACTATTAATCCTTCTGTTTTTTTCCCCCTCTTATGTTCAGGTCAAGAAGAAATAATTTGATTTGTTGACTTTGATGTTGATAGCTATGCAATTTCTTTTCTTTTCTTTGTTTTTTTTTTTTTTCTCTCCTTTTTCCTTGGCTTCTTTTGACCAATCTGCTGTCTATAGTTATCTATTGTTACGAAGCTTATCGGTGGAGAGCACGTGGGAGCACTTGCAATGAGCGAGCCCAATATAAGATTTCATACATCTTTTATCTTATGTCTACAGAGATGAACAAGACTTGACCACTCTAAGCAATCTGGCTGGTACTGGTGCATTCTCTCCTGCTGGGTCTGATGTTGTGAGCATGAAATGCAAGGCTTATCGGGTAGATGGAGGCTATATCCTTAATGGGAACAAGATGTGGTGCACAAATGGTCTAGTTGCTCAAACATTGGTAACTTTTTAATAATTTACTAAATTTTTCCCATTTTCAGTGCAGTACTATACGTGTTTTATGGACCACAGCACTTGATGTTTCAAAGTGAAAAGATATCAATGGGATACATGCAAGAATGGGATCTGCCAAAGCAAAATCTCTGGTATATAAAAGTTACTAAACGTGCAACATATTTCTTGGTAAACCCATGATATACAACTCTTCCCTTGCTTCTTATATACTGTGTCACTTCTTTTTACCTTATGATTATGAGTGGGTTTCTTTGTGCCGGTGCAGATAGATTCCTGTAGAAAATAAGGTAATATGTAGATTGCGATTGAAACTTTAATGATATGAGATTCTCAAATATAATAGGCCGTGCAAGTACTTCCTTCTGATATTTTTTGATTCATTGAAAAACGTCTTGTGTAATGAAATATGCCTCTACTGTTTTCAATGAAAAGTAGTTACATTTGGACATTATAGACTTACTTTTTAGTATGTGATGGTTATAGTGGATAAAGCTATTAAATTGATTGTGGTTTTCTAGGTCAAAGTTCCTTCTATCAACTATTTTTTCCTCGTTTGTTGAAAGTGACACAGATAATTGGGACAGGTTGTTTATGCAAAAACAGATGCAACGGCTGGATCAAAAGGAATAATCACAGCATTTATCAACGAGAAGGGAATGCCTGGGTAGTTGGAACTGGATTTTATTCTTGTTAGAAAAAATAGAATAATGCAATGATTTAAATTTGGAGCCTTGAGTTGGCTCGCTTCTCATAACACTGCAGATTTAGTGCTGCCCAGAAACTAGACAAACGTGGGATCCAAGGAAGCGATACATATGTCAACAATTCTCAGACCGGAGTTTGATAGTTTTTCTGATTCTCTGAGCTTTTCTTTTCCTCGTTTTCACTAAAACTGGTGATAATCTGGCAGATGCGAGATTGCCTTTGAAAATCGCCTCCTTCCAAAAGAAAATGTGCTGGGACAGGAAGGAAAAGGTTTCCCCGTACTTCAAGTTTGTGATTTATTGTGATGGCAAAAATAAATGATGTCCAATTATACTGAAAGTCATCTTTAGAGCAAAAGGTGCCACTGAGTGCCTGAATTTTATAATCTGCGGCTACAACCTCCAGTCATATTATCTGTGCTCCCAATTTGAGTAACGATGTCCCATGGGCTTTAACATTTGTGGATCTGTAAGTGGTCCCTCAAAATATATTGGCCGTCCAATTGAAGAACTTCAATTCATACAGGATTGTAGTCAATATTGCCAAACTTTCTAATGTTACCGAACTATGATCCTGCAGGTCGCAGCTCTCATTCTGTTTATCTAAATGCAATTACAGGGAAAGATTGCTGACATGTATACTTCATTACAGTCTTCAAGGTGTATGATTCTGACATATTGTTACAACTAATATTGAGAAATTAAAATTCTTTTCAAACAGCTTTTAATTGTTTTTATTTCAGGTCTTATTTATATTCTGAGCCAAGGCAATGTGAGGATGGAAGAATTGATGCTAAGGTGAAGATTCTGATTTATTTGTCTGATGTGAATGTATTGCCACTTCTTGTCATTTGAAGCCCTCGATTCCCATTCTCCTCTTTGTTAACTTTGTCTAACGGACTTATGGACTAAAGGCCATGAGGAAGTTATTTGAGTCATCATGCTGTTACTACTTGCTTGTAATTCTGGGGCTGCTGATGACTTTGAAATCCCTACAGTAATTTTGAGTGTTGTCTGCTTTTTGATTGATAATCTGGATGTAATATTCACAATGCAATGTGTGGTGTGATTGACTAAGACTTGCCACTTCGACTGGAAATAGTTGATTTCTCTCGGTCTTTTATTAATTGTATCATGGCATCCGTGAATATTTGTATCTTCAGGATTGCGCTGGAGTCATACTTTGTGCAGGGGAACGAGGAACCCAAGTTGCTTTGCAGGTGAGTGAGCAGAAAACCACTTCTTCTATTCTTGTTTTATTGCTAATGACAACATCTTGTGGCTGGATGGACATTCCGTGGCTTTCTTCAACTAAGCTAAGCCCCACCCTTCAAGTCTCTGCGACCCTATTTTTTGCCCGTCTTTTTGTTTACATAATAATTTTATTTTGTTTTTAAGTTCACCACTCCCTTCCCCCTATCCCCCCCCCAAAAAAAAAGACCTTTTACTGTTATCTACATGTCATTCATTACGTTTAAGGTCCAATTGGGTTAATGTTCCCACTCAATTTTGCAGGCTATACAATGCTTAGGTGGGAATGGATACATAAACGAATACCCAATTGGCCGTCTTCTTAGAGACGCCAAGTTGTATGAAATTGGGGCGGGAACTAGTGAGATCAGAAGGATGATCGTTGGCCGTGAACTTTTGAAGCAGTGAGTTAGGCCTGAAGCATCACAGAGAAACATCCATCCGGCAACATTGACACACATGATATTTCTTTCAGTTCTTTTCATCGAATGTTTAATTCTCGTACAGCCGAGGGAAAGCAGGTGCGTACAATACGTAACAATCTTCAATATATTAAGATTTTGCATAGCACAGCCAAAAAGAACTCTAGATTTAACAGAGAACTTGGTTGAAATAACAATAATACTAAACCACTTTCCTCACAAAAATTTAAAAAAAAATAAAAATTGAATATTAGTAACAAATACCGAATGAACGAGGGTTAAAAGTTTGAGTGGTCTATCCTAAGTAGATACCTCTTAAGAGTTTTTATTTTTGTCTTAGTAATTGATATATATATATATATATATATATTTCCAATCTACCAAAAAAAAAAAAAATGATCCATTAGGAGAGCTACACACTGTAAATCTCACATCTACAAATATTTAGGCTCTTAACCGAAGTGTCCCCTTAGGCCATAAGAACAAGTATGTTTCATTGATAATAAGCTGCAGAATGGATAAACTGTTCCCTGAAGCCTCGAAAGTGCTTATAATTTGTGAAATGGATTCGTCCTGTTTGTTACCAAAAAATCCCTCGTTTCAGGTTGAAGAACATAAACTGCCCAATTGGATTTAGAGTGTTTAAGTTCTGATGGGATTTATGAAATATAGGAAAATTATTCATGTTGTGTATCTACCACAAATAGGCCTCATAATAAAAGTAATCAGAATAAGGTCAGAACATTTCTCACTTAAGTATAATTTGGATTACTAATAAATTCCCAAGTTGACCTGGAGCAAGCAGAATCGCTTTAGTTGCCAAGCAATGGAACCCATAAAAAGACATAGCAACTTAATATTTGATGGAGATAGTGAGTGCTGCTAGGCTTACAAACTCAACTGACAGAACATACATACATGACCCGGGTTCAGGTTTGGATAATAAGTTACGCGCGCGCGCACGACATAGCACTCAAAAACACGAACTACTTGTTTCAAACCCTTATTACTGTTGGGGAGAATCCGGCTGGCCCACGGACGAAGACTTGGATACTTCCATTATAATAGGTGCTTGATCCAGACAGCTTTGAGTGTCATCGCCAACTGCTCCAAGGGTCATCTTCTCCACTTCTTCTCTGGTATAAATGTGGATCTTAGATACCACATTGCAGAACTCACTATCACCGGTAAAAAGTAACCATAGAAGGATCATTAGGAAGAGACCAGCAGCTAACATTAATTGATAATGATTAAAAAAAAAAAGAAAAGCTTATTATATAACCATATGCAGCAACATTTCTAAAGGTATTAAGATGAAAACTGAAAAAGATGTGTTCCTTCCTTTATTGCAGAACACTCCTGCAAACAAACATGTATAGTGAAACAAAGGTTTTATGGTGCATCGGATGCAAAATTTTTATACAATTAGCTAAACAGAAGATCCCAGAAGGTTGATTCAATTAGGGAGATACTTACTGCCATGGATCATCCCCAACAACCATTACATCATTCTCACTGTCTGTGTACAAGATTCGCCATCCTTTATCAGGATCTTGCAGAAGGCCCTCCATGCTAAATAGTCTCTCCAGTTCATTCATCAGATCACCATAACCATTCAGTCTTGAGAGGTCAATAGCTCTACCAACCAAACTGCCTTGCTTGTGAACCTTCAAGAATTTTTGAAGTCAGTAAAAGTCAGGAAAAGGCAAGTTAATTCTAGCTTTAGTGAGCCTTACCTTTGTACAACTCCTCTTACCAGAGCTTTGTGAGTTTGGAGTAGGTGTTTCTGCGGTTAAGGAAAACCCAAAAAGTTTGCAGCTACTAGCAGTTCCGTTAAAGGAAACATCTGTTTGGGTTCTTAAACTGGTTC
Organism: Bruguiera gymnorhiza; assembly: GCA_020883675.1. Taxonomy (NCBI): domain Eukaryota; kingdom Viridiplantae; phylum Streptophyta; class Magnoliopsida; order Malpighiales; family Rhizophoraceae; genus Bruguiera; species Bruguiera gymnorhiza. Next base: position 1,521,373 of record JAIRCJ010001042.1, on the reverse strand, counting down.
CCAAACCAGATGAAGCAGGTTTACTCTCCATTGACTTGTGCTCATTTACTTGATTTAGCTTTCTTACTTCATCCCCGTCAACGATGGTCTGAATAGAAGATGCATTGAATTTGGCATTTTCTTTGGGGAAATCAACCTTGTAGGAAAGCATTTTGGGGACTTGGACAGATTGGTATAGAGCACCATAAGGAAAACACATGTTTTTAAGCCTTTCTGCAGTTTGTGTGTAGAAATTGGGTCTCTGCACTTGGTATATGTGTGAGGAACTGCATCCAAGGTTAGGCTTTCTCCAAGCCCCTATATTGAAATCACCTCTTCCTACCAGGGATCCCAATGGCGATATTTCTTGACCTTGCAAGACCCTTGGAAACCTTTCAGATTCCACAAAGCCTGAGTAAGTAGTGGCACAAGCCCTTGTTAACTCGCTGATATTTTCCTTTAGCATTCCTGTGGGCATGAGATTCTGATGTGCTGCTGAGGCTCGCACCTCAAAATCCAATGCATGGTTTCCTGTGTCACTTCCATGCAGGGGTGGCATGAAACCTACATTTTCTTGACCTTGCAAGACCTTGGAGGATCTCATAGAATCCTCAAAGTCTGAAAACCCACCCCCACCTGTAGCAAGACAAATCAAGTTCCATAGCTACAAGAAAATAACACAGAAAAACAGTTATTCTGGAAGAAAAAATATGTACCATTTATGGGGTTATTGGGCAGGGTTGGCTGCAGACTAGTCCGCAGTTTCTTCGGTCTTGGGGAAGATTGAATACTTAAGGGCTGGAGTGAAACAGAAGGATCAATTTCCCATGGAGAAACTCGTTTTTGATGATTGCTGGCAATATCTTCATCCCATTGAACCTGTTCAATGGCATAACAAGGATTTTCAATGGTCATAAATAGAGACTACAGGCTTTCAACTTTCCTTTTTCTCATTAATGGATAGGTAAACAAAATGTAGAAACTGCATGGCTAAAATATGCTGTCAATATGATATTGTGATATCTGCCCAATTAATAAGGCATCACTGAATGCCTATGATGTGATCAAAATTTGCGCCAGCAGACCGGAACAATTTTGGCCAGTTTGCCATCAATATTGATAGGAAGCTGAATGCGCTATTGACAGACAGTTGTCCTCATTAGCACTGTTCTGTATTATGAAATGTAATGATTACCAGGTTCAAGGCAGGTTACAATAGACTGTATAAAAGTATTTGTAGTCCGGGTGTCTGTGTATGCATGTGTGCAACTTCATGTGAGCCAGGGGCGAGAGATAGGACATGCAAGAAACTTAAAGCAATCGGGTTCAAGGCAGCAGATCAAATCAATAACATGCTTTTTTGCCAAACAATGGAAAGAGAGTAGATCAAATTCCATGGTAATGAGAAACTAGAAATCTCACCATTAGGCACCTCCATTTGGAATTAGGCCATCTATAGGGATCCAAGTCACCTATACCAGTCACAACACCAGTACATCTGCAAGAAGGCATACTTTCATTATGTTATCAACTCTCAGAAGAAAACTACCACAAGGAAACTAACAAGTTTTGCTGGGTCACGGAATAATAAAAGACCTGCTTTCTGGAGAATCATCCATTTCAAATCTCATTTTGAATCTTGTCCCAACATAAACCGGAGTCATGAAGCTTTTCATGTACTTTTGATGGGGTACAACAAATTGTGAATGACTGGCCCTGCATTTCAGAAATTTTGAATGAGCTTGAATTATTTTCTGTTAAAAAGAAATGCAAAAAAAATAACCACACGTCTGCAGAATATCTGCTAAGACAGGCATTGTCAACGTGGGAAATTAAAGGATGATTAATGAATGTTTCTATATTGTCAATCAGCACAAACTACCGTAAAAGTGAAGGACAGTTCTGCTGATAGTTATGAATTATCATCTAGCCGCACTAGACATAAAATTTTCCTCTCAAAGGACTTTAAAACCATAATGTATTAATGTTACTGTTGATTTATGAATTCCCAGCAAATGGCAGCTTAGGTACTTAATTTCCTTCTTGGAAATATGCTAAAATCATGTCACTTGGCTAGATCTTGTCTATCAAATATGAGGTAACATCCAGCTGTGCCATATAGATTACCCAAATGCATGGCACCATTCATAATCATCATTTATAGATAGGCCTTTGTCCAAACTATTTACACCTGAATATAATGAATAAAAGAATACTCTATGCTCAAGCGAATTTTGTCTTCCGGGGAAAGCCTTGCTAAATGGTTAGGATTGGTTGATTACACCTTCCATTTTAGAGCCAATACTCATGGCAAAACAAAATGGTAGTATCAGAAACATTATGGTAATTAATTTGTGACACTAGCAATACCTTGGACTGTATAAGACATTAAATGTGCTCTTAGTGGATACTGCATTAGACACTAGAGAAAGAACACTGGGAAATGAACTCTGCTTGCCAATAGCCGAATCAGGAAGAATGTTTCTTGGACGAACTGCTCTTCTTATACCCAACCTCAGCTCTCCATCTTCGCCTCTATCAAGACAATAAAAAGAAAGATATTCAGTTTCAAATTAGTATGTGTTACAAACACTTGTAATAACCATATACCAAACATTGCAGATTTTCCCCCTGCTTATACAATATTGGACATCAACAACATCCAAAATTTCTCTCCTACTTTCAATCATCTTAAATTTCTAACTTTTAGAATTCTAATGAGAATTGAGTCATATTCATTTAGGTGATGACTCCATTTATTTGTAATATTCTAATCCTAGGAAGCCGATTACTGTATTTTATGAGGGATCCGCCCAAACCTTTAAAAGAACTTGGGAACTCTCATCTCAGATGCATACCTGAGAAATAGCACTGCATCGCCGTAGACAAGATTTTTTTGACTCACGAAAATACTCCACCCCGTAGTAAGCAGGTGCCTTCTCGGTTGACCTGAACACAGCAAGCATAGAACCATGTCAGCAGTGTCCCCCTCAACTGAATCAAATCCAATATCCCATTGAATGTACCTCTATATATGTGTCGAAATCTCCACTCTACTCCGTGCAGGTCTTTGGCCACAAGCTCTTGAGAAGGCCTCTGCTCCTTGTAGTCCTACAAGTAACCATCATCATAGTTATCCAAAATAACAGAGAATATGTCACCAAATTCATAACAAGTTTCTAATTAGCATCTAAAATAAACTCTCAACAAAATAGAAGAGCAGTTATGGGCGAAAAAAGAAAACCAGAGGAGGGAAGCAGTCTTCAGCAGCTCTACGGGGAACAGAGAACCCTCCATGGGTGCTAGTATCAGATGCTGTTAGTGTTTTGCAAAACATGTGAGGGGTTGATTTTGTTGGCAATCCACCACCACCCTCTTCATCCACACCCTCCCCTCCAAGCTCTTTGCTCTCTGAATTTCGTTCTGCCAACTAAATGTACCCCCCACAAAAAAAAAAAAAAAACAGGAAAGAAGAACAAAAAGAGGACCGTCACTTCTCTTTAAAAACTCTAACTTGCCTCTTAGAATGAAACTATACGCCGGTAAACAATACTAGATCAGCGTAGAACCCGAAAAGATACCATTTTTTTTTACACTTCCAATTGAAAAAGTAAAAAGATGAGTGATACCTCTGGTTGAGGAAGCAAAGTAAGCTGAGTGTACACTTCATCATTCTCCTTGTTAGCCTGGTTCGAGCAATTTGATTTTAGAAAAAAAAAACAAAAAAGAGAAGAATAAAAGGTCCAGCTTGGAAAAACAAAAGAATATAGAGGAAAAAATTGAAGGGAATGCAGTTAGTACTTACAAGGAGTTGCACATTCACGACTTTGCAAAAGATTTGGGGTTGGAGATCAAAGGTGTGCATTTCTATAGGAGATAAAGGAGAGGAAGAGGCAACCTGGTCCAAGTGGCCTTGGGGAAAGTAAACAACCACATTCCCTTTCTTGGGCAGTGAAGTGAGAGGGCCAGCACAAGCATGCCAAAGCTCCAAGTAAATTGAAGAGAAAAGTGGAGATGTAGATGAATTAGAAGAACATGAAGAAGATGAAGAGTCCCCATTTGCACAAAATGCATTTCTCTCTACTTCAGCCACTGCATGGTTCAGATCAATTTCCATGAACACCCACCTAGGTTTGTGTATCAGGGAGGGACTATATGGACTAAAAATGTAGGTACGGCCACATAACCAACCCAAAATATCAAGGAACTAAAAAAGAAAAGTAGAGGTTTGAGCAGGGTAATCGAGAGACAAGGAGGGGGCACCCACACAAAGCTACTAGATAATCATAGAAAAATGGAAATAGGGTCAAATCTCAAGAAAATGTTCTTTTTTTTCTATTGTTTAAAAAGGGTGCAAGAAGATGAAGAGGAAACAAGAAGGAGGCCATGTTTGGACAGGACACCCACACACAAGGCTAAAAGATAAGAAAGAAAGAAAAGGGTATCAAATAATCACAAGAAACTCAAAGTATGATTCCTCCCCCATTTGCAGGTAGTGAGGAGAGGGAGCAGAAGCAGCGGACATAGACAATTGCATAGCAAGCACAGAAACAAAAGGCTAAAAAGCTAATGTGGTGGTGGCTTTTGTACTGTGGGGGAGGGGGAGAGAGAGAGAGACTTTGTTGGGTGGAGGGGACAGGCCAAGACAGTACATAACCCACAGCCTCCCCACCTTCTCCTCTCTCTCTCTCTCTCTCTCTCTCTCTCTCTCACACACACACACACACACACACACTCACTCACACTCACACACACACACACACACACTCACACTCACACTTGCTTTGATTGCCTTAACTTTATCCCTCTCTTCTTTTGTATTATTTATTAAATTATTACTGTTTAGTGTTACTATTGCTGTTATAAAGACTTATGAAATATTTTTCACTCATGGGACCTCCTCCTCCACTAAGACAAAAAGGGAGCCTTCACCCAGTGCAACAACGAAAATTGCATCTTCCATTCCTTTACATCTTCTAGAAATAGTCCAAACAGAAACAGGAGGATTAGAACAACTCAACAACTATAACTTACAAAAGTCCTGTAGAGATATATATAATAGTATCCGATTATATGACCAATTTGTATATACTCAACAGTTGTATGCAACAGCTAAAGGGTAACAGTAACACAACAGTAACACCCCAAAAATGCCTTTACATTACATGACATTATGGTTCGAATGGTCCAAAAAGGATGGACCAACTTTGTGGGGATAACCTTTTCTCCGCCAATCTTTTTTCTTCAGTTGAGTTGATGTATCATAAGAGATACAACAAGAATACAAGGTTTCGTTAAAGTGAAAAACAAAAGACAGTAGAGAGAGAGAGAGAGAGAGTGAGAGAGAGAGGGAAGGGGGGAAGAGTTGTCAATGCAGCTGGGGGCCATAGGGACTTTTGGCAGCAAATATCATGGGCGTGTTGTTAGTTGCTGCTGGGACTCAGTGAGTCAGAGGCCCAGCATTAGCAGGCCACTCCTTTATATATAATCTCAAGTCTTATCAACTCTCTTGTTCTTTTATTATTATTATTTTTTTTTTTTACTGAGAAACTTGCCCCCACTTTTTATCTCATGGCGCGTTGCTCCAATTTCTGTTCTAATAATCAGAAAATTAGTTCTGTTTTTTTTACCCTTGTTTTCAAGATGAAAATTAACCGTTTGGAAAAATTGAGAGAGTAAGACTTCTTGAGAAATAAATACATTTTAAACAATTTATATCTTATATTAAAAATAAAAATTATATTATATTATATTTATAGAATAATATTTATTTTATATTTTATAAAAAAATTTTGTGTACAAATAAACAATTTACAATTTATGCTCATTTTTAATTTTTAGAAAACTACCTATTATATTATAATAAAATTATTATAATCATTAGTTTTTATTTTTATTTTTAATATTATATTTATGAGATATTAAATAAAAATAATATAAAATAATTTTTTCTCTGTCCATACACATCAAAAAAGAAAAATATCACTTTTTGTGATCTTTTTTTTTCTTAGTAAAAATTATATATTAATACATTTTTTTAATTATATTTTGTAAAAGTAATTGTTGTACTTTGCTATCATATCATATGTTTTACTTGTCCGAAAAATTTTTATAAGTAAAAAATTATGGAATATTTTTCAAATTTTGGCTGAAACCCATCAAATCATTAATTACCCAATTATTTTTTACACAGAGGAAATGTCGGTAATTGTTAATAATAATTAACAAGAGCCGGTGTGCTTAAGGCGAGAGATGAGCGCGTGAGAAGAGAACGATTCCATCGGGTCGGTTGGCCTGCGGCTTTGGCGCTGCTTTCTAGGCCCCACCACTTACATTCTTCTCTCGGTCTCTCTGTCTATCGTCGCCTCGGAGTTCCTGACCCTGATTTTCCCTCGAAATTTTATTTATTTATTTATTTACTAAAATACCCCTCTGTTTCTCCAACAAAATATTTGATCGCGTTCACATTCGTGCGTATGAGTTGAATTTTAATAAATATATTAATAAAAACATTTATACTTATTATGTTATTTTAATTATATTATCATAAAAAATGAAAATTCTTGTATTAGAGTGATAAAAAAAAAAAAAAGACGCGTTATGGCACCGTCGCCGGCACAATGCTCGAGCTTTTTCGATTCGTGCAAATTGTGATGACAATGCTAATTGGGTTGATATATATTTTATTCTGTTCTGTTCGTTGTTTATACTGTTGATTGATTAAGGTAACGAAAGAGCTAGCGTACGTAATTTTGGGAGTATAACTTGTAGTGGAAATGTTCTTTATTTATCATTTATCCATCTTTTCCAGCGATTACATTGACAACAAGTGAGCGTAAAAATTTCAGTCTAAAAAGCGTTTCAGATCCAAACTTGATATTCACGCCTTTTACTTACTTATCATACGACTTGTCAAAGTGTCTCGTAGTTGAATTACACTAAAACTTTTACTTTAATTTCGTGTATTTTTTCTCCTATTTGTGATATAGATTAACGATTACACGCACTCGGATTGTCTTGATTTATGTCGAATATAAGTGAGATCATAATGTTATAATTATTAGTTATATGTCTATAATTTTTTTAATTAATCGTGATTAATTAATGATATTAATAGTGTAACACGATGCTTTTTCCAGGTCTGCATTTATTCTGCATCAAAACGACACACTGGTCTAACATTTCCGTCTAATGTTTTGTTGTCGAATGCTGATTTGGTGCTTAGCTTAACTTTAGTTAGAACGACTGTAATGCGAATAATCGACAAAATATAGGGTTGGCAAAAGTCGCAACTTAGAAATATCAATTCTCTTATCGCCCCACTAAGGAACAAAAGGTAAAGATATGGAATTTCCAATGACCGGTTCAGATGACTCTTGACGGATAATGACTCTTCAAATTACAAAATTCTTAGCAACAAACGCTCTTTAAATAATCAATTAATTTCACATGCTTAGATAACACATGCTTGGAAAAGGAATTCATTAAATGTTTGATGGAGTCCGACCCTTTTCTTTCGTGGCTTTTACTTCTCCTAGCACTTCAGATGATGTTATGGCCGTTTACAGTAACACGGTAGAAAGCAGCTCGGACGGTGAAAAATCTGGAGGAAAATGCAATAAATGAGGCAAACTCCTCACAATTTCAGCCACGCAACCATTAGACTCTCTCTGTAAGAGCAAAGGAGCAAAAGACGTTGAAAGCAGATGTGGAAATTGAAGAGGAAAACCCGAAAATCTCAGAACAATGGACGGCCAATCTGATTTAGGCGTAAGCCCTAAGTGGCAGCTAAAACAGACTCTAATGCTGACATCAGTGTACCTGCAGACAGACTTGATGCTTATTTTATGAGTTCTTTTATACAGATTTGATAATGTGGGACACGTTGTATACTGTGTTATATTGGATTATTATAATTATTTTTTAGTTATTATTATTAATTTTAATTATATATTTCAAATAACGTTTTCTATCATATTTTTCTGATTTTCCGAATTCCCCTTTTGTTTTATTTTCAAATACTCTCACTGTTTCTTCACAAGAGAGAGAAAAAAAAATCGCTTATTATTGTATTATTCTTGGCAAGACAGAGATAGGATCAAAAAAAAAAAAAAAAGTAGGACGAGTCAAAAAGGATGTCCCTCGAGAGTCATGCCGGTCACATAACTTTCCGTTCATGAGTATTGTACCGTTTGACAAACACCAAACACGCACACACACCAATGACCAACCAACCACACTTGTTTTACCCATTTTCGTCCACGTCAATTGTGGGTGCAATTTTTCATAATTTAAAGTATTGTGACTCAGACGTAATTTTGTATAAATGATTACAGATTCTTTATTAACGTAGTCTAAATCTTCTGTGAAAAATGTGGCGTTGAAGAAACATTTTAACAGTTGAGAATTTAAATCTCAGCAAAAATTCTTATAAAGGGTGAAAATTTATTTCTTATCTCGTGACTTGCAGATTAATAAATCTCTGCAATTTTAAAATTTACAAAACAAGCTTTTTTTTTTTTTTTTGGGTAATTTACGTCCTCGACTGATGTGCCATCCACGAATTTGACCTTTAGCATAGCCGTGGAAAAGAAAACGAAAGTTAAAATCAGCCACAATTAATTTGACCTTCGAGGATCATTCGACGCAATTAATTAATGTTCATAAAAATATACAATTAATTAATTTTAAATCGTTTTCATTTGAGATTTTTATTGGAGAGAAGCATAAACCAAGAGAAAAAGAATAATTTAACGAGCCAAAAAAATAAAAAAATTAAAAAAAAAAGTTAAACGTGCTCAACCATGTCATATTGTAAATTGAGATTTGCAAGCGGCGACGTTGAAATGACTTTAGGATTGCTTGATTAAATTGTCATACTGCTACCCCCTTGAATTTGACTTGTATAATTTGAAAAGGAGAACTTTTTGTTTTTGCTTTTGTTTTCTTGTATTTTGTTGCTTTTCTCCCTTTTAATTCGCTGACGAGGAGCTCAACATCAACTTGATTAAATCTGCAGTGCGAAATAGACAAGATGGGTCCAATCTGGTAGACAAATGGTATCCCATAATTACAAAGTGGCAACTGGGCATCGCACAGGAATAAATGGTTTCTTTTTGCAAGTAGTCATGGACAACCCAAAAGAAAAAAAAAAAAAAAACAAGAAAAAAAGATAAGGTAAAAGGAGTAGAGAGAGTATTAATTATCCTCAAATTATTGCAGGGATAATGATTTAACCCCGGCCAGGCCGAATTTTAAACAGCAAGTTAAAGCTCTGTTGGACTATTTTATTAAAAAGAAAAGAAGAAAAAAAAAACAAGAGAAAATCTATATGATTTTGTTGAACACCTACCATTAATGTTTGTCTAGTAATTTTCTGGATCAAATTAGTATGATATATTTGAACACTAGGAAATCAATGTTTATCAAAATTTTTATTTTCATTTCCTACATTTTTCCTACATGTACTAACTAAGTTATTATCAACCTTGTCAATTTTGAATTGACTAGTACGATAATAATCCATTAACACATCCTGCTACCTTGCAAAATGGGTTGCTTCGATTTTTTTTTTTACCCCTTTTTTTAGGATCCATTTAATCAGAGTGATATAATAAGAATAATTATTTTTATTTTTATAAATTTTATATTTTTTACTCAAGCTTAAAATTTAATATTTTAAAAATAAATATTTAAAATCTTAATTAGTAGAATTTACCCGAAGAGATGGGTTTCAATTCTTAAGCGTCGTTGTGAACACTGTACACACACAAAATTAATAGATGCAACATTGTACCGACGGGATAAGTATAAAATTAATCTTAATTTTTTTAATTTTTGCAATATATCCTTCTATTTTTGATTTTTTTTATTTTAATCCTAAAATTTATATTTCGTTTCAATTCAAAATAATTTTGAACCAAAAAAAAGTTAAATTGTTTACTCTATATGTTGACCTTACTAAATTAAAAAAAATTCAAAGATTTAGAACTCAATTAAAAAACTTCAAAAATTTAAGGTTAGTTTGAAAACTCAAAAACATTAAATGTGGATATTTCTATTAATATATATATATATATATACGTACAATCAACATATAAAGTCAATAATTTAACCATAATCAATTTAAAACTATCTTAAATCAAAATAAAAATTATAAACACTGAATACTGCAATAAAATTATATAAAAAAAAACTTCAAAAATATAAACTACATTACAAAAATCAATGATTTTTTTGCTCATGCCTTACGCGGACAGTGAAGCGACCCAGATTACAAGCAATTGGTGGATGTTGCGGACGGCCAGATAGCTTTTAGCTGTTAACCCTCACCAGAAACCCATGTTCTTCATAAATTACACCAAGAATATGACGTGTTGTTGTCCTTCCCCCGCACGGTGTCCCACAATATTTCGTGCATGCAGCAATGCCATCCAACATGTGAGAAGTATTAACGTGCTCAGCTCCAGACACGTAGACCGAACACATGAGAAACATTCACGTGAGGCATTGCTTGGTGGAGGAGCAAGATTCGATAATTTTTTTCTCTTGTCATCGTTGTTCGCGCTAACATGCATGCGAGTGGATACTGAGCTAACCTTTTCTTTTTTTATTTTGTTGGAGGAGAAGTTGCCGACTTGCTTATTATGCCATGGTTGATGGGAAGTTTCTTTAGCTTCTTCTCTCGAGCAGGTTGGCTGGTTACTTTGTTTTTTCTTTTTTCTTTTCTTTTTTTTTTTTTTTTTGGGTTGGGTTAATTTAATGAATGGTCTCTCGAACAATGATGATACATAAATGCCAATAAGTCTGAAGTTTTAGTCGGCAAAATGCTGAACCTAAAATTGTAAATTTTTAAATATTTTTAGGTGTAATTCCTGCGTTCCCCAACATGATGTCGGTTATTATTGGGCCCAGCATGTACGAAGAGCACTATTTTTGTCAAATTCATCTGAATGCTAAAAGCTTGAACTAACATATAAAAAGGCATAAACCATAAACTTAAAAGGGGCGACATGTTTCCGATAATATCCGAAGTGTGGGCCAGAGAGTTTAAGCTTGTTTTGTCGCACTAATTACCAATTGTTGGTCCGATTGGGCCTGTCATCTAATCGTGGGCCTTACCTTTAGTAATTGTCCTTGTCCAGTGCTGGAGCATAAACCTTCTAATCTGTTTTTGCCCCCCCCCCCCAAAAAGAAATTGTTCCTTTTCTTCTTCTTTTTCTTTCCGCGGGGGGAGAGGAGGTGGGGGGGGGGGGGAGGGTGGGACCATATTCAACAATCGCCTTAAATATAATTGATTGATTTACAGATAAGTGATGGAAACGACTAATTGTAGCTACGTGGTTAATTATGAAAAAAAAAAAAATGTCGGATTCTTCGAAAAGTCATGTCATTTTATTTATCAATGATCTCATTCATGCCAATATGGTCCGGGCAGTAGGGGGCAACTGGTGGGGAAGAAATTTTCTTTCTTAATTTTTTATGATAAAAGAGAGGAAAGAAAAGAAGAACTGAATTTCAAAGCCAAAAATATGATAGGACAGGCAACCACGAGTGATGGCTACCTCAATTATATCCGTTTAAAGTAGAGCCTCAATGTTATATAATTTGGGTCCTTTTTCTGACTTCCTTTTTGGCTTATACTTTGTTTGAATTTGTAGTGGGTGAGAAAGAAAATAATTTTCTTATCAGTCGTTTGGATATGTTTAGAAATGAATGAAGAAAGAAAAAAAAAGAAAAGTATAATTTTTTATTTGGACGCAGGTGAAAAAGAAAAGGAAAAATAAATTAATGTTTATAAAATAACACTTATTTTCATATAAAAGGACAAATTATGACCAAAAGAAAAAATAAAGAGAAATTACTGTAATTTTGAAGTCAAAATCAAATACCTCGCCAACTTTCCTCTATTTTTTCATCGTTTTGGTGAAATTGAAAAAAAGGTGGAATCACAAATTTTTAAGTATTTGTTCACCTATTTGTTTCCTAGTCAGTAACCAAACAGTGAAATTTTCTTTCTCAACCGTTTCTTTCTTGTCTCTTTCTCACAAGCCAAACAAGCTCTTAAGGTTTCAATAACTTTTCTCGTTTGGGAGTAAGGGATCATTGAGGCTGTACAGTGAAGGGGTTAGTGAAGGCTAAGACAAAGTTATGTTTTGAGTTGGGTTGACAGCAGGCCTTAGTCCAACTTGAAGGGCTTCGGCAAACTTGTAGTAGTAGCAGTGAAGCCATTCAGGCAGATTGGTTTCGGATGAAGTGGGCCGGGCCCAACTTAATTAGTTTGGTCCAGGTCTGCTCTTTGGAGCCCCATTCCCAGCCCGACAATCTTTCCCATTCTAGGTGGTATAAAACATCAAGTTGCGCTTAGAGGCCGGAGTCCGAAAAGCTTTTTCATTGCAAAAAACCAACCGTGTATAATTTAGGCCATAAACCCAGTAAATTGTTGCACAGTAATTTAAATTAAAATTAGCATGAATCCCAAACTTTAGGAACTTAAACTGATTCTAATTTTGAGAAGTAGTATATAGGATTTACGAGAAAATGAAGAGAACTATTATCATTGTATAGTTCTTAACCTAATTTACTCTAAATTAAAAAAAAAAAAAAAAAAACAGAATTAAGCAACCGGCAACCTAAAACAGTAGTGCCAAATCTCATTTACTGGATCATTTTTCAAGCTCTACTTATGAGATCGAGTAGTCTCGCTGTCTCATGTCTATTACTTGGACAATTTCTTGGATATCTACACATATAAATGTTTGCTGGGACAAAACAATGGGTTGATAATTGATTATCTACCGTTTCAATATTTCAATGTCATTTGAACAATGAGTGCACATCCACCCTGGACTCTCCTGGGCCCGACACACTCCACTACTTTGAATTTTCACATTTGGCAATCTTCAATTTCCAAGATTGTTCGCAGACAATTGAAAACTTCTTCTTCCTTCGACTTTCGTCCAATTTTGTGATTGCGTCCTGGTGGGGGTCTACTCCCAATATGGGGACTATAAATTCCACTATCGTTCTTGCTGACTGAAACGACCATTAATTTTCTTAGGCCAGACCAACCAAAATGCAACAGCTCAATTACGTTCACTTTCCATCAATTCTCTGAAAATTGCACAGAAACTTCGTTCATTTTCCTTTTGGGCTCTGCATGAGGACCGTTTAATTTAAGGCCCCACGAGTGACAAGAGAATTAAAGGATTTGATGATTTATCCTGGAAAATGTTTGAAATTGTCCATGAACTAGTAACGTATCCGTGTGGGGCTAATTCTGGGCAATTAAGATTGCATTAACATGATTCAACTTCTTTTTTTTTTCTTTTGGGTTAATTGATTTTTCTTGAGTTTTCAATTTGAGACTTACCCTCAATGACATTGACTTGGTAATAAATGCATACAAAAAAAAATAAAATTAAGAGGTTAAAAATCTATCCGCCTCTCCTTTCTCCTTGTTTCTATCATTTTCTTTTTTTCCCGCAATTTATTTTATTTTTTTAAATTCGAGTCTGCTACTGGTCATTTAGACCCACAATAAGTCCCTATATTTCTTGTTTTTGAATAGAAAAGGTATGATTTTGTTCAAGCATATCATATCTGTTGATTTTACTTCTGATTTTGTTTTTATTATTGGGATTTTTTTTTCCAGCTAGTGAGGTTTCTTATTCTCTTTTTAAGGGGTATGAATTTGTCTCGTTATGTGGCTTTCTTTTGATTTGAGTGATTAGTTTAACGAAGTCATATCATTGATTGTTGTTTTTCACGTTTGATCTGATTCATCATATGAATATTAGCTTTTATGACACTATACCGATGTCCAGGATTTCTACCAAACTACAAAAATGGTGCCATCGAAAATGAATCATGATGAGATTAAAGTCCTGGACATGGAGTCGAGCAGAAACAATTTTATCAGTGACAATATCGTTATAGAGAAAAAATTCATTGTAGAAGCTTCTTGAGCGGGGGGGGGGGAGAAAAAGGGGGGATACTTAGGGCATTAAGGGGGTTTCTGGCAGTTGCACCAGCCCACACGTTAAAAGACCATAGTCTCCTTGTTGGTTCGATTAAGATTCCAACGTCAACATACGAACGACAGCCGTCTCAGATTAATAGAATCAGCCATTATCGTTTAACTTGTTGAAATTTGCCTGATTTGAGCTCTGATGTTATCTAGAGGAGGGTCAGTGAAATGAACGTTCATTATTCATCAGAAGGTTATTTTCTCTTGCAATGGAGAGGCCATTTCCCTCAACGGAGACAATGGCTCCTCGCGGTACTGATTGATTTAAGGTGGCTAGTGAGTTTAGCTCGTTGGATCAGGGCCAGAAATTAAGCAACAATAAATGGTCCTTTTAGTTAAGTAGTAAAGTTCCTATTGCCTGCTCGAAGGTAATAACTAGGATCGAGGATCTGATGTTTAACGAAGTGGCAGAGGAAAAAAAAAACAAAAAAGTAAAAGAGTATATATATCAGTTAAAATGTGAATTTTTTTATTAATACTCATTTTTTAAAGAATAAAATTTATATAAAATATATATAATATTAAATTTTAAATTTATTAATACTAAATTTATATGTAAAAAAATTTATTTAAATTTAATAATATTCAAATCATAAAAGTACTTTTTATAAAAAAAATTAAATAAAATTTTATTAAAAAATCTATATTTTTAATTTACATATACAATGATATGATATACTTATAAAATACCTTTTTATAATTAAAAAATAAAAAAAGCATTTTGGGCCTCAGCCAAACCATTAATACTTTTTTTTTTTTTGGATATACTGTATGCCATGTAATTGTTTATATATCATCCATCAAACATCTATGCATATTATTTCATGTATTTTGTTGTTACATATATTACTTATATGTGCCTCATTTTACGATAAGAAACTTGAAACTTAAAAAACCTATTTCCAACTATGTAGTTTCTCTTTCAAATTCAATATGTTACCGAATAGTTTTTCTTTTTTATTTCAAATTTTGAATTCTAATATACTAAAAAATGACTCCAACAAAACTCCCTCGCACCCTATCATAATAATTACGGAATCTGTAATATAATGATATATTTCAATTCACACTTTATACATAAAAAATTGCACCGATAAAGTTTAAACTCAAGTTAATTACATAAAAAATATATTTAATTATTACCGAATTCTCATGTCGAGTGACATTTAAAATGTAAGTCAAATTGACAAATTACGGCAGATTAATATAATAAACTACTCCAGGTTACAACGAGCAAGCTGATCTCGATTAATTTACATGCTTTTGTTAAAGGTCGTGAGATCCTGGATGCCTTCTTAATTGTGAAGGAGTGTATTGACTCTCCCAATTGGAAATTTGAGAATTTCTAGTTTTCATCGACAAAAAGTCCCATATTAACTTAAATCATCATCTTTACCTTGTCATTTATTTCTCTTATTTTAATTGAAATATTTGTAATTTACATTAGACGTGCCAAAAATAATGCAACTGTTGTTTCCTCGTTTTATTGCCGAATGATGCATAAGTAAGTCATGTTATTGTCCTTCTCATCCAAAGCTTATGCACGATCATTAGGTAATTAATTAACAAAGCACAAAAAGTTTATTTTTAAGTTTATCTTACCTAACTTTCATAAAGAAAATATGGAAAAAAAAAAGTAATTTCAATATCAGACACGTGTGCTGTCCACGCACAAGGGACCCTCCACACCAACATTCCTAAGTCGATCGTCCAAAAATTAGTATAATTTTCAGGAATATTACCACTTTTTTTGTTTTTTTTTTTTAGGGGTGACTTAGCTTTTTTCACTTTTCATCAACTTGCCCCAAATAATTAATTAACCGTAGACTGAACTTTATAATACGTTAAATCGGATTATAATAAGTATATGCTCCTTCAATCCTTGCGATCCTTATATTTATCGCCCGCGTTGCAATGTTGACCTAAAGTTTGTGGAGGATCTTGAGTGAAAAATGTGTACCAATTACGAGAAATAAGAAAAAAAATAGTAATAATTTCATGCAACATGATATTAGAAAAGGGTTAAGTAACAACACTCATGGTCTGTTACTTAGTCATATTGTTTTATTTTTCTTTATTTATGAGATGGGTTTCCTTACATTACAATTAATTTATTAGTTCTTTTTATCTATTAAAATATTTATTAAATTATAAATTATATAATAGAAATAAATGTTTTATCTTAATAAATTATATTTTTCAAAAAAATTAAAAATTAAAAATTAAAAATTTTAATAACATTGAGTGGCTTCAGAGTCTTATATCACAATTTAAAATTCTTAGAATAGCTTGATTTTTGTAGCGATGTTTAAATAATTAACCTCTTGGTTGTTTGAATCCAACTAACATAACTGTGCTGTAAATTCCGATGACCTGATTGTTTTTTTTTTTTTTTTTTTTGTCGGCCTTTGTTGCTTGAACTATCTAGAGGGATGACTATTTGGCTTTTCGTGAATATCGGCTGATTAAAATAATTATCAGTCCAATTGACAGTTCCAACGTTTGAAGAATGAATTAATGCTAAAAAATGTTCTCGGTTGCAAACTTGCAATGGAGATGGTCGCCCAGCAACACTGTTTTGAAGATTGAATAAAATTGTCAAATACAGGCAAAGACATATATATATATATATATATATATATATGTTGGTCATTTTGGTTTTGGGCTAGGACTTTTATCAATTGCTACACGTACGCTCATACGCAGTCTGGCCGTCCTAGAAATTTAAAATTTCTAATGCGATCAATTAAGGGTCAAGAACTATGTAATACTTTTCCCGCAAGCAATGTCTGTGGAGAAATTTCAAGTTGTTTCGTAGAAAAATATGACACTAAGCCTAGCCTGTCATCGTGACACAACAAATGTTTACTAAATTATTTGAATATTGATAGAAAAATTATACGTCGAATCTTCTAACAAATATACTTTTATCTCGGGCCTCCCCCAATCCCCCCGTTCTTGTTCCGCCCCTACCAGTGCAATAACTACAATTTCACCATTGTGATATTAGTATGCCAAAGAAAATTTTCCTTTCCATTAAGAATCAAAATTTACGTTTACAAAGCCACGAAAAGAAGAACAAATGAGAAAGAATATTTCTTATATTGCAAACAATTTTCGTCTCTGTACTATTGCTAGTTACCAAAAAATTATCGGCCAAATCAAGAACATATTCAATTATGTTTTGGCATGGCATAGTAAATAGTTGAAATGAACAAAGTGACATGTTGGGTAATATTGGAATTTAGTATATAATTTATCTATAAATTTATTTTAATGAAACAAATTTTTTAGTTAAATATTTTTTTAATATAATATCAAAATTTTATAACTAAACATGGATTTATCTTTTATTTACACTTTTAATTTAATAAAATTCTATACAATAAAATATATTAAAATGTAATATATAATTTATTAATAAAATTTATTTAATAATTTAAAATTTGAAATTAAACGAATCTCTTGATGGTATAAGTAATGTATATTTCTACCCAAAAAAAAAAAAGATTAAAATAAGGATAATGGCGAATGCCTCGAACACATTATCTGGTATGATTTTGCTTGTGTATATAGCAAAAGTCTCTTCCCAAGTCATCTTCAAGTCAATTTACGTCCCTTGTGTCACAAGAGAAGTGGCGATGTAATTGGACATATTTACTTTTAAGTACCGGTCTTCCTGTATATGTATATGGTTTGTAAATGGTTATTATAGTGAATTCGTTTTGACTTATCAAACAAAACAATTATAGGTCTTCCAGTTAACAAAACGAGCAACATCTTTCGTGACAACCGTATACTATTGGCCATATGATCCCGAATCTTCGGTTAAAAATGGAAAAAGACTATGCTATGAGTATGAATATGTAAATATAAAAATAATATAATAAATTTAAATAAAGACAGATTAATTTTTATATTACATATAACATAATAATTAATTACATTTATTTAAGTTCATTATTTTAAAATTATTTACCTAACAACGTTAACGCAGTAGAAAATGACGGGAGGAAACGAGTTGTGGGGTCCAAGGTAAAAATTGGTTTTTCAATTTTTAAAAAATAAAAATGATATATATATATTTAAATTTTTAATATTAAAAAATTAATTAAAAATTATTCTTAACAAAAGTGTCGTGAATGCATCAAGTTGGCTCCGTTTCTGTAGCGGACAGTCTGAGGAAACGGATCGGGACCGTTCACTTATGAGAATGCACTTTTGACTTTTCATGTGGTTGCTGGGCAATGTTGCATATTTGTATTGATAAGCCCAGCTCTCTCTCTCTCTCTCTCTCCGTGGTCTACCGCCATAGTCAAAGCCCACTTTCACTTTTCTACCCATAATTTTTTCAGTTCATATATGTTACCTTCCTATATATATTCGAGACCTTAAACACAATAGCTTAGTGTTTCAGACCATTCATCTCTCTCTCTCTCTCTCTCTTTTTCCCTCTCTCAAAACTTCAAGTCTTGTTATCCGAAGTGTTCTGGTTAAAACTCTGTCTTTTTCTGTCCGGAAAGATACAGGCTTTGATATTATTTGTAGTAGTTGGTTGAGATGGCCGAAGATACTGAAGGAAGGTCACTGGAGAAAACGCCGACATGGGCTGTTGCTGTTGTTTGCTTTGTTTTGGTTTTGATTTCCATTATCATAGAACACATCCTCCACCTTGTGGGACAGGTAAAATATAGTTATAATAATAATAATAATAATAATAATAATAATAATAATTTAGAACTCTCTTTCTCTCTCTCTCTCTCTCTATATATATATATATATATATATGTATGTATGTGTATGTATGTATATGTATGTATGTATGTATTACACGCAGCTTATATTGGACACTGATCATAAAGCATTCGGTTTAATTTTCGCAGTGGCTAAAGAAGAAACGCAAGCGAGCCCTCAACGAAGCACTTGAAAAGATAAAATCAGGTAAGCATTCAGAGTACTTTTAAGGCCATCGATGAGTTCAATGTTATTGGAGTTATTTGTAGGATTCAAAGTCTCGAGTTGTCGAGTGCGAGTTTAAATTATAGCCAATTAAATATATTAGAATATTCTTGTTTGAACACTTTTGGTTCCTGTATCTTGTTGCAGAGCTGATGCTATTTGGATTTTTATCCCTGTTGCTGACGGTCGGCGAAGGTTTGATATCTAGAATATGCATACCACGAAATGTTGCAACTACTTGGCACCCGTGCTCCGGGAAACAAAAAGAAGAAGCATTGGAACATGCTGAAGACACCGAAACGAATTACAAGAACCGCAGGAAGCTTCTCGCCGCGGTAGCTTCCGGTGGAAGTGTCCGGCGTGTCCTGGCGGGTGGAGGATCCGACAAATGTGCCGAAAAGGTAGTTAAATAATAAGGCCAGTCGATGTTCCTGGCAGGTAAAATGTGTAATCAAACCAGAAGCCATAGATTTATAACATATACGGGAAATTGCCTGGTGCAGTGGCCAATTTTTGGGATATAAATTATTTTTTAAGTATTGGCCCAATATTACTGGCAATCAAAAGGAGCCCAAAAGAAGACCCTTTGATTCGTCGAGGAATAAAAAAACAAAAAAAAATTCAGAATGCAGCAGGCTAGAGCTTCCACGATGATGTCACTCGAGTATTGATTTTTCCGACGAGTGAAGTAAACAGCAGACCATTTGGCTTGGAAGTTAATGGTTATGGTTGTTTCCTGTAGGGGTTAAAAAGAGAGGAAAAGTACAAATTCTCTCGTCTATTTTACTACTCTCAAGAGTTTGCCTTTTCTAATCATTTTAGATAGCTGATGAGGTAATAGGCATGTGATATTAATTATAACGTCATAATTAATATTATAATGCCTTACAAAGTTGTTATTAAGGATATATATTAATTATAATTTGATGGGTTTTCTATCTAAATGACTTTTTATTGATTTTAATTCACAGGGTAAAGTACCGCTTGTGTCTTCGGACGGTATTCAGCAGCTCCATATTTTGATCTTCGTGCTTGCTGCTTTTCACGTTTTGTACTGCGTTCTCACTATGGCTTTGGGCAGAGCAAAGGTATTTATTTTAACTTTTGTATATATGGCCAAATTATTAACTTAAAATTTAATCTCTCTTGACTGTCCCGCTCGCGATCCTACGTCTTTGTTTTGGCATTTTCCTTTCAGATGAGAAGGTGGAAAGCATGGGAAAAAGAAACCAGAACAATCGAATACCAGTTCTCACACGGTAATCAAGCTCTAATCTATAATCACTTACATTACATTGATATAGTTAATTTGAGATGCAAAGATACAAATTCACATTAAATTATCATAATAATTAAATATATATTTATAATTTTTATTATTAATTACAATTATTTTTTAAAAAATAAATAATTATAATAGTAGAATAAATAAATCTGCATTTGCGGAACTTTTCAGAAAAAAACAATTTAGGTATGGCCTGCCGTGCACCAAGAAAAGGAGCGCACACGCAATGGCATGTGCAGCTTGTAAAATCTGCGCGTTCAAAGTCTGCGTTGACGGCGTGACGTGATGTATGACGCTAATGGTGTTTGTTTGATTGGATAACAGATCCAGAGAGGTTCAGGTTTGCAAGAGAAACATCATTCGGCAGGCGGCACTTGAGCTCCTGGACCAAGACGCCGTCCTTTGTTTGGATGGTAAGAGCTCCCTTTTCCTCTTTTAATGCTTGCATATAAAGGACGATTTAGAAATTGCCAAAGCAACTTAAAAACTAATTTATTTTTTATATATTAAGAAATTTATTAAATTGTAAATTATGTAATAAGATAAAATTTTTAATTTTTATAAATTTAATATTATTTTTAAAAATAAAAATTTAAAAATTTAATTTCTTGAGTGTTCTTTGATGGATGAGTTAATGCATTTTAGTGTGACATCCCACCACCGCGGTGTTAAACGTTAAATAGACGTAGGGTCAGTCAACCTTTTTTTTTTCTCTTCTTTTAAGAGAATTAACTTTAAGTCGTCCCTCTAGGGCTACACTCATTGCCGTGTATCAAATTTTAGTTTGAGGCACAATTTAATAATTAGGCAGAGTGCTTCAAGTATGTCAAAGGTAATTTAGTCACACTAATTATTAAGTATGACTCCGTGGTCTTTATGTGTAAATCTTAGGATGCGATTTGAGGTTTATAACCTCATACTTCATTCATATTTTAGCTCTCCAGTTCCATTTAACTTAACGGGAAACAAAAAGGTCTAATCCTAGTCAATCTGTGCATTGCACCGAGACATTTCATGAATTTCATCGTGTGAAGTCCGAGGAAATGGACAGATACATTAGACAAAGCGTCGCGTTGATTTAGGATAGTACATGGAAGTAGCGGTCTTTTTAAATCACTTCCATTCCATGTATCTAACTACTGAGAATTTTCACGTCGACTTGCTAGGAAATGCCTGCGTCCTGGTGGCTGTAAGTTGGGAAAGAGACCTTCCCTCTCTCTCTCTCTCTCTCTCTCTCTCTCTCTCTGTCTAATCTTTACATCACATGATTTCCTTTAATACATGGAACTTTTCCCAATACGACCAAAAAGTTGTCTTTATCAACAACAGGGTGACGTCTCTGTCCTTTTGACCGTCCATAGTCGAAAAAAAAAAAAAAAAGTCATCTTGTTTCATAGAAAACATGACTTTGGCAAACCAAAAATGAAGAAAAAAACAACTTTGAATAAGTTGAATTCGACAATAATTTGCCTATTTCACCTACTCTTTCACACGTTCTCTTCATCAATTATTCTTATTATTGTTATTATTGCAGGTTTGTTTCTTCAGGCAGTTTGTGAGGTCCGTTCCTAAGGTTGATTATTTGACTTTAAGACATGGTTTCCTCATGGTAAGCTAGACGTACATTAATGCGTTTTGCAATTTGAAATTTCTGTCGCCCTTGGAATACCTAACGGGCCCACATTTTCATGCGTTGTTTTTTCCAGGCACATTTGGCGCCTCAAAGCCATCCACAATTCAATTTCCAAGAGTACATTAAGAGATCGTTGGACGAGGATTTCAAAGTTGTCGTAGGAATAAGGTCGGTCGCCCGAATCCCTTGTTCTTTTTCAACCTTAATTTGTATCCTCATTAGTGCTATTTCACGTTCATGAAGTCAATAATTTTTTTGTACACGAAGACGTGGCTGTTGTTTCATCAATTGACTATTATCTTTGTAATCAATTTTCAGTCCGCCAGTCTGGTTCTTCGCAGTGATATTCATACTCCTCAACACCAACGGTACGTAGCCATATATACAACTATAATGTTAAAATACAGTATAATGCCAAATGACCTACGAAATAAATATTGAAGTACCACGTGCCTCAAAAAAGTAATTACCTAAGGCATGTTTTTAATGACGACACCACATTAATTCATGGAATTTTCAGAAGTTGACTAGTTGGCAAACAGATGTATTTTCTATTTCATTAATTATAATTAATTCTTAAATAAGGTTATGAAGAGGTCATATTTATATCGGATTTTGACTGAAAATAGATACAATTTTTGTTTTTCCTTTTTGAGTCAGAAAACATATACATTTAAAGACAGAACAACAACAAAATTATTAAAATATAATTAAATTGTAAGTTTCATACATAAAATCAAGCACTAATTTCATTAAATTTAATATTTTTTTTGTTATGTGCGTGAGTGTTTCAATTATTGTGCCTATGAATATTTCTTTCCTTTTTATAATAAGGTAATCCCAGAATATTGTTTAACCGCAATACCAAAAGCGAAATACATACAATTAAGGTCATAACTTGAAAATCCCCATAGAAAATAAAAACCAAATGTAACATGATTTGAAATAAGGTGGAGGATTAATTGAATAAAAAACAGGAGATAGTAATAAAGTTTATATTCAAAATTGTTTAACCAAGTCATTTTATTTGACTTTCAATGTGCAGGCTGGTATTCTTATCTATGGCTCCCATTTGTCCCGCTGATTGTGAGTATATACATTATATTTCCCGTCTTTGACGGGATTCAAGTGTCAGTTCTATCTTTATCTCCCATTTTCTTCGGTAACGGGATCCAATTGCTACGACGTACCTACAGATCATCCTACTGGTGGGGACTAAACTACAGGTGATCATAACCAAAATGGCAGTAAGAATTACAGAGGGAGGAGAGGTCGTGAAGGGCGTACCCTTGGTCCAGCCTGGCGATGATCTCTTTTGGTTTAACCGTCCACGTCTCATTCTCTATCTCATCAATTTCTCTCTCTTTCAGGTAAACTTAATTTTGACCAGACGAGATAATAAAGATACTATATGTATGGCATTTTGACTTTTGAGTAACAAGTTCACGTGGGTTTCATCTTCTTTATTGCAGAACGCCCTCGAGGTTGCCTTTTTCGTCTGGACTTGGGTAATTTCACTGCACCATATAATAATAATGTCTGATTTATTGTACAGTACAACATAGGTCCTTAAAATCTCACCTGCTCCTTTAATTTTGACCTTTTCCAGAGTCAATTTAAGCTTAAATCATGTTTCCATGAGCATTTGGAGGGCATTATCATCAGAATTTCAATGGGGTAGGACGCAATTCTCCAAACTTCGTCGTATTCCCAGTAAAAATTTCCAATATAAATGTACTTCCTGAAAAATTAAACTTCACGATTTTGACTTGTCAGGGTTCTCGTACAAATACTTTGCAGCTACGTCACACTTCCTCTCTATGCCCTTGTAACACAGGTAAAATGACGCATGATAAAATCTGAAATTACTCTATATCAAAGTGACTGTGTCGGGGTAATGAAATTAATCTCATAATGTTTGATATTTTCTTACGTTGATTTTCAAATGGACAGATGGGTTCATCAATGAAACCGACCATATTCAACGACAGGGTGGTCACAGCCCTGCGAAATTGGCATCGCACGGCCAAGAAACACATTAAAGAGAACAAAGGTTCCACGACCCCAATGTCTAGTAGACCAGCCACTCCATCTCACCATCCATCTCCAGTGCACTTATTGAAATATCGCCAGAACGAAACGGACAGCCTCCGAAACTCGCCGAGGAGGTCGAATTTCGAAATTGAGTACTGGGATACAACAGAATCTCCTTCACCTTCTAACCATATTTATGGGGAAGGATCGTCGTCATACGTCCATATCCACCTCCAACAACAACAACAACAAATTGAACTTGGTTACCTAGAAAATGGTAGGGCTGGCAACGAGCCGGGTCCGAGTCAAATAGTGCCACTCCCGCAACCCGTCCGCGAGCAACACGAGATTGATATTGTGCGGAAGGAATTTTCTTTTGATAGAAGATCAAACATATAGGCATGGGAAATTAACACAGATAGTCAAAGTAATGACATTGTTGCTACCTGTCCATGGACGGTGGATTTCGCATACACCTTTTATAGTTCTTCATTTATTACTTTGGAAAATAAGGTAGAAAATGCAGAAACAATACAAAAATTATGCTCTCCATTGTTTTCTTGCTTGTAGTCTACGCAACTTGTTCCCTCTCATAAAATGGTCCAGCATTGCATTTTTTTCAAATCCTGTGATGAATCTACGAATTAGAACTTTCAGCTCTACTGAGAGACTATTTCGGATCGTTGTCAATTACTGAGACCAATTCCTTTTGCAACTTCTGATATCCATTTCAATGTATCGGGTATATTAATCGCCACACCCAAGATTTACTCATTGAAATTTGTATAGCACTTGGAATTATCATTGCACGAATCATTGGAGCATTAATAACGCGGTTGATTTGCATCATTATCGTTCTTGGTGTACGGCCTTTGTGGCATTCTTGGCTTGACTTTGTGTTTGCATCTGTATTTGAGTTTCAAAATGCCAAACTGTTACTTTATGATGAATGAAAGAATTAAACAGAAGAAAAAAAAAATGTAACGCAATCGATGTTTTTGTTTTTAAACTAAACCCACAGAGTTGTTGATTTTCAATATATCAGTTTTGATTCATAATTTCTAATAAATTTTTTTTTCTAGTTTTAGTGTGAATGAATTATGAGACGAGATTTAATATAATGATAAAAGTTATTTTATTATAATTTAAAGCTTATAACTGAAAAAATATTTTTATGGAAAGGCCAAAGTAAAACGGTCTTGTTGAAAACACTGTGTTTGAATGTTGACTTAACTCAAAATTTTTGAGCTCATTTGAGAGTATAAGTTTACTGTTAAAACAAATATTCTTTTTCCAGCTTCTGCCCCTTGTTTTCATCTCTCTTTCAAGTCAGAGTCTTTAATTTCTTCTTCAGTTTTTTTTTTCCCCCTATACTTAAATACTTTTTTTGTTTTTTTCCATCAAATCCTTTCCAAAAGAAACCTCAGGGACAGATAGAGAGAGATGAATTCAACATGGTGCGTGCTTCAAGAGTCTATCAAGCTGTGCATAAGCAAATTAAAAACTTTAATTTCGTGTATAAATAGCCTATAATTGATTATATTTTATTCTAAAGTAATTCAATAATTAGAACTATGTGTCAATAATGATAACCTGTCCTATTGGCCCAATCATTATTATTCTGGAGTTGTTAACATAATTAACATTTGTATATGCATAAGGAAATCATTTTCAGATTAGTTACTTAGAATAATTAATTTATAGGTTATATATTAAAAAAAGTAAAAAGTTAAATTATATATTTTTTTATTTCTCAACTCTTATATATATATATATATATAATGATTTTTCTAAGCCCATACCACCCCTTCTCTTAGTACCATTGGACACACAATTAAATATAAAAAATGCACAATAGAACAGAAAAATTATTAATATAAAATTAGATTAATTGTTTATAATAAATAAATAAATATAAATAAATAAATAAATATATATATATAATTAGACTGAGGCTTGTTTTATCAGTAACTAATCTAATTAGATTCCTAATCTAGTATTATATAATAATAATAATAATAATGATGATGATGACGATGACGACGACGACGATGATGAAGAGTTTCAGTGAACAAAAAGTCCCATCACTTTCACCGTTGCCCATTATTATTTTTCTCTTCACCCACCTCCCTTTCTTTCTCTGATTTCTCTGATTTTCCGTTTCACTGCTCTCTGAAACGATGGCTAGAGGCGCTTCCCAGTCCCAAACTACATCCTCCGCCACTAACTCCCGCCCCGGCATCACGGCTCCTCGCGGATCGGCTGCCGCCACTGCCGGCATGCGTCGCCGCAGGCTCGGCTCCTCCACTTCCGCCTCCTCCGGTGGCGGCGGCGGCGGCGCGATCGCTGGCGGGAGCAACATGCTTCGTTTCTACACCGATGATGCTCCGGGCCTCAAGATCTCTCCCACCGTCGTCCTCGTTATGAGCCTCGTCTTCATCGGGTTCGTCACCGCTCTCCACGTTTTCGGCAAGCTGTATCGCAGCAGGACTGGCCCGTGAGCATAAGCCTCCGACCGAAACCAGATCCGAATCACCGTACGTTGCTGTTGTTTCGGATCTTTGACCACTAGGTTTGACTTTTCTCCTCCCTTTAAAATCTTCTGGATTTGCTCTGTAAAGGAAAGCGGATCTCTAGTGGATAGATGTGTTTTTTTTTCTCTGTCGAATGTTGAGTTTGGAATCGTTGGATATTTCTTTTTTGAGTTGGAAGGTAACAGGCTATTTTGTTGAATGTTTGGCTTTATAGCTTATCTTTTGGGCAAGCATTTAATTCTTGAAGCTTCTTTAAGATCTTAGCATGATTCCTTAATTATTGTACGGCGAAAAGAAAATTCTTAATTGTTTTCGGATGATTCATCAATGGGACTATTAATAAAGGAAAAAAAATGATGGATGTTGGTGTAAAGAAAGCATATTCTTGGTCAATTAATGATAGTTCCTTACAAGGGTTGCTTATTGGGAATTGTCATTATAAATTGCCTTTGATATAGGATAGGCTATTGGGAAAACCTAGATCAGGGTCTATTCTGTGGGTTTGCTCAGGGTCATTCTTGAGATAGACAAGTGAAATTTTTATCAAACCAACCACTGACCTGCTCTCTATAGAAGTATTGGTTTGTAAGTTTCAGAAGTGACCTTGAATGATCCATCAATCTGTTTGCCTTCAGCACTTTCAATTCCTTTCAATTCCTTTAAGGAACCAGGTTTATGGAGTAGAACATAACTATGTGTTCAATCAATAGAAGTTGTGGCTTCCTTCTCTATGGATGACATAAGTATGTGTCGATATTTGTGATCTCTTGTGATGACCCCTACGAGTAATCTCCAATTTTGGCTGCACTGATCTTTGAATAGAAAATAGAATGAGCAGGGATGAAAAGAATGATAGACCCAGTTTTCTTAGTCAAGCCTTTGTTCTCTGGAGTTGGCTGCAATCATAAGTGTCCAGACTTACCTTCCTTCTTCTATATCTATTCTGCGGGTCTTTAGAGGAAATGAGTAATAGATTTACCTCCCCTGTGTGTTTGGTTTGATTGAAGATTCCACAGGTTCTTTTTTTGATGTGATATGTTTGTTTAGAAGAGTCTGAGAACGTAATGAACATTTCATATTTAATTGAAAACGGGCAATTGAGTTTTGTTTTGTACTTCCTAAACGATGGTTGCTGTTGCCTTATTCAGGAGTGTGGAATGTTGACAATACCCGCATTTGTTAGATATGGGTTTAGGCTTATGGTGCTATAGGGTAAACAAACATTTTCTTGGCCACATTATATCAGGCTTGGGTTTATTTTGTGGTGTTGATCTATGTATACTGTTGACAGGTTTTGCAGTCACGATGGTTTGTAAAAACTTGGTAGCCTCTGCGTTGGGATTATATATATATATATATATGATAGTGCAGGGCCCTCTTTAATAGGAGGGCTTGGCGCTGCTTAGGCAACTATAAGTGTAAAACTGCCTTGCAGTTCTTCAGGAAAATTTTCCTTTTCTTCCTTAAAGACTCTTTTTCGGCCATAGATTCTCGCATTCATGACAATAGTGGTTCTCCAATGAATACGAATATTGCTTCTTTTGCTGCGGGCTGTCATTTTGTGCCCTGTGGGTCGCATCCACGGGTTTGAGAGGGTGCAATGTTTGGTCAGTTGGTGACGATTGCTATCAGTTAGAGGCAGTTGAGTGGAGGCGCGGTGCCGCAAAATCTAGCCCGTCAAATTATGCTGGGCACATGACGGGGAAAAAAAATGTCACATATTTCCATCCAGTTTCGTCGGACCTTGTTTAACAGAGACGAACAACTGAATAAATATATTAGCTGCACTGGATCAAGAATAACAAAGCTGCCCGGAAATTTTATTTTC
Source organism: Bruguiera gymnorhiza (assembly GCA_020883675.1). Lineage (NCBI taxonomy): Eukaryota > Viridiplantae > Streptophyta > Magnoliopsida > Malpighiales > Rhizophoraceae > Bruguiera > Bruguiera gymnorhiza. The sequence goes on along the minus strand of JAIRCJ010001042.1, from coordinate 1,493,092 downwards.
ATCCTTGGACAATATTCCCACCCACATCAAAGTCTCTGTTAAAATTTTTTCTTTCATTGGTTATTGTCTGGATTTGAACTTTATAATTAAGGTCTTGAGTTTGAGTCTGAGTTGAAATCATTTAAAAGGAAAAAGAAAAAAGAAAAAGAGATCAAGAGCCCAGCAAAGATGGTCATTGAGCCATAAAAGGGTCACTGGTCAGTAATAAGATCAACGTGACTCTTGGGGGCCTAGTCGGTCAGGGTCTAGCTTCACAGATAGCAAGTTGAGATGGCAACTCCGTTTCATAGCACTCGCAAAGTCTTAGCGGTGCTGATTGTCTCACTTGGCCCCAACAAAGCCATTTATGCTAATCGAACTAGGAAATTTTAGGGTGTAGATTCGAAAACGGCACCGGAGAGCAAGAGCAAAACACCAACCGCACGCTAAATATAGGAGCAGAAGCCGTTATTCTGTCTGCGTCTGTTACTTGTCGCGCCCTTTTCGTCCCCAAAAAACCAACCGCTCGTTGCGGTCCACGCCATATTTGAGCAAGGCCATACGACGGTGCCAAAAATGGAAAAAGAAAATCCTGCTGTTTGTCTCTGCCCTCTCATTTTCCTTCCCTTTCTCGCCGCCGAAACAGTCAATCACCGCCGAAGATGAGCGTGATCGACATTCTCTTCAGAGTCGACGACATATGCAAGAAGTACGACAAGTACGACATCGACAAGCAGCGTGAGCTCAATGCCTACGGTGACGATGCCTTCGCCGGCCACTACGCCGCCGTCGAGGCGGACATCGATTCCGCTCTCAATGTTCCATTCCGTTCCCTCACTCTCCTTTTTAATTTTAAATACCTTCTCTAGCTTTTTTTTTTTTTTTGGTTAAAAAAAAAGAAAGAAATAAAATCAATGTGTTTTGAATCGGGAGAGAAAAATAAGAAGAAAACAGAGAGAATGTTGGTTGTATCAGAAATATTCGAAATTTACGTATTTAAATGTATATAGCAGCACTGTATGACGACATTTGCGGATTTTCCTGCAGAAATCTGAGCTGGCTTCGATGGAAAAGAACAGGGCTTCCGCGGCTGCAATGAATGCGGAGGTTCGCCGGATTAAGGCTCGATTGATGGATGAAGTCCCCAAGCTGCAAAAGTTAGCGGGAAAAAAGGTGAATTCTTATTTTAAGACCATGATTTCTAGACATTAATGGTGTGTTTGGTAGGATGTTGTGGAAAGCAATAGAGTAGAATTCCTCAATTATGTCACTTGTAACTTAATCATGTTCTATATGCATTTTGTGATTTAGGTATGTGCATCTTGACGTGGGAGCAGCACCTATTATACAAAAACATAAACACTAAGCAATGCCTATTATATTTGTGTGTGTTTTATTGTGTTCCAACAACATGGCAGGTCTTTTGCCACATTTGTTTTAATATCTGCCGAGCCCTTGTCTGGTTTTTCTCCAGGTGTTTTGCTCAATTTCATCTTTTAGAAAGGTTTGTGTTAGAAAGGTTTGTGTGTGATTGTAGATTAAAGGAATTTCAAAAGAAGAGCAAGCCATTCGGTTGGACCTGGTTCTTGTGCTGCCAGAGAGGATCAAAGCAATACCAGATGGGACTACTATTCCGGCCAAGCAAGCTAGAGGGGAAGGAGGTTCACGATCCCATAAAAATATTACGTTTGATACATCAGGTGATCGGTTTTCCACTTTCCCTTTCTATTATTATTAGTGAAGCAACCACACCCATTCATTCGTACTTACTGGTTTATTTGTTGGAAACTGAAAGGCGGACACCTTGATGACGATTTCTTCCAACAAAGTGAAGAATCAAGTCAATTTAGACAAGAGTATGAGATGCGGAAACTGAAACAGGCATGTAAGATTCCTGATTATTTTTGCTTCCATTATCTGAAATCAGAACCCTTTTGAGGTGGATGATTTAACAAGATTTGATGCTTGCCAATGGCCTACTCATATGCACAGGAACAAGGTCTTGATTTTATATCAGAAGGGTTGGATACGTTGAAAAATTTGGCCCAAGATATGAATGAGGTTTGTGGTTGTGCACATAATTCAGTTCTGTAGTGCTATTTTCAGTGGGAAAAGAAGAGTTTCAGATAAATCTTTTTGCTTTGATTTCTCAGGAAATGGATAGGCAAGTTCCCTTGATTGATGAAATTGATACAAAGGTGAGCATAATTCTGTGGAACTCTGTTGCCTTTTCAATCAAATGATAGTGGAAAATTCACATAGGTGATACTATGTTGCTGCTTGTATAGGTGGACAAAACAACTTCAGATCTTAAAACTACAAATGTTAGGCTGAAGCAAACTTTAACCCAGGTGACTCTTCTGAAGATTTCATTTTCTCATTTCCTATCCAAGAATCTTGTATTCTATATCTTAGAATGGATGGAGCATCGTTCTGATGGAAATCATGCTTTTCTTATTGTTCCAGCTAAGGTCTAGTAGAAACTTCTGCATCGACATTATTCTGCTTTGTGTAATCCTGGGAATTGCTGCCTATTTGTACAAGTAAGCTCCATTGCATTTCTATCTTATGTTTCTGACTAATATCATATATTTGTTGATATATACGTGTCGTGTAAACCTGTTTGATCTTTGGACGATCTAATCATTTAGGTTGTTCCTATGATTGATTTATTTATACTGATGGAAAAATTAATGCTGTATCTTTCTGCATATCATTAGCCTGAAACTCTACATCTTTCACATCCAAGTCTAGTCGATCTAATATTTTTTCAAGCTAAAAGTGTGCCCTGTCCGTTTTTCTTCTATTTTTGTGGGTCTTGCTACCTTTAACTAAACAATACTTCACATTTGCTGATTTTAAGTTGAGTCAAATCTTTTTGTTTGTTTTCATAGTAGTACCTGATGAACTCTTGCTTTCCTCTTGCAGTATATTGAATTAAGTGGAATGCGAAGGCTTCCGCAGCATGCTTTTCTGTTGTCCGGTGCTAATTTATGTAATTTGAGGGATTTTGTGCTTTTTTCTGCAGATTTGTTTCCATTCCACTTATTATACTTCCATCAGGAGCATGCGTAGACTTCCTTTTCTGGATTGCCTGTTCATTAATTTCTTAGTGTACAATGCTCGCCAGAGTTTAAGAATAATTAATTAAGACGTGCTAATGTGAGCTGTTTATTTGCCTGTTAGAGACTTCACTGGTTTCCTACAATGTAAATACTTCTAAATATTAAAATTCACGTGGAGGGGTTTCTCAATTTGGAGTTCTCATTTTTCATTCTGAACTTTTATTATTTACACAGTAACTGTTCCAAAGGTAAGAAAACTGGAAGCACACAGAAACTCAACTACGACTCCATGCTACTCACACCATAGTTGTACAGGCTTTACTATGTCTAAATCGGATGATGTGCGGGTTGACTTATCGCAGATTCCTGTCCAACCAGTTTCACCTGGCTGCTTTATCTAATCCTTGTGTTGGATAGTCTCTAACTTTTAGCTGACGACTAAGCCATACCACTGAATATCCCCGTAAAGTATTCATTACTCTGAATATTTAGGAGTGAAGGGCAAGCCACCGTGATCCAGATCCAGAAAGTCCATCATTGCATCTGAAGGATTACGGTTGTAGAAGGCATACTGAGACTGGTTTTGGCTGAAGTAGTTTACATCATTTTCGGAGAATGTCTCCCCATGTAGTGGTTCCTCGTCACTGTTGGCATGATTTAGCTTCTTGTTAGATTGGAGGAGATTTTCAAAGCTGTCTTCCTCATTATATTTCCTTTCCAGCGGGTTGTAGTAGTCCAAGGAAGAAATTGTTAATGGGGAGTTCATTTTATTGTTAGCCTCTTCATAAACTTCATCGAATCCGTTTCCCTTGTTGCTTTCTTGAAAGCTGACACATGAACTCGTGTCAGTGGGAGCTAAATGTTCCCCAGCAAGAATAGAAGCTAAGAGTCGGCAATCTTTGTTTAAATAATCGATGATCATGCTGTTGTAGTTCGTGTCTGTAGGATTTGCTTCTCCATTGTTTGGTAAGTTTCCGACCAATACTTGGCCAAGACCATCTTCGTATGGGTTCCTCGGCATGTTGCCTTTTTGTCGAACTTGACAAAGAACCCAGTCATCTAGCTGAAAACAAGAGAAATTTTACATGCTTTCAGTGAGAGGTTGGGGCTGTATTGCCATTCCCAACACTGCTATAGATTGGGCTTAAGAATGAAGTTGATTGTGTCACTAGGGAAACATAAGTCCAAAGTGTAGAAGAAATGAAACAAAGGAAGAATCAGAGAGATGCCTACTTACCCTCATCGACCCTTTCAGCCTTGAAGGCCTGATAGTTGTGTCCAGCAATCTATACTCGTTCATGATCCAGTCTGTCTTTAATCCTTTAGGAGGCCGACCTGTGTAAAACGCTAGCGCTTTCTTGACTCCAATGTTCCTTGATCCGGAAGAAGAAAGAATAGGTTTGTCTGTACCAGTAGCCTTCCAGTAACCTGATCCGGCAGCTCGGTTAGGCCTCTCTCCATTCGGGTACTTCCTATCTCTTGGACTGAAAAAATACCATTCGTCCTCTCCAAACAAAGCTTTTCCTGTGTACATACAAGGTAGCTCAACTAAATGAGATGAGATTCTAAGGAACAAAACACGAAAAGTAAAAATTAGTTGTTGGTGTAAATCAGACTAGGTAGTTCCCATGGATTGTGCTTGTATAGATCTACTTCAGCGATTATAGATGCCGGAAGAGGGCGCGAAGTGACTTTGTTCCGTAAGTAATGGACGATAAGCTCTTCGTCTGACGGATGAAATCTGAATCCAGGAGGAAATCGGAAGCCTGAACTTGGTACCCTTTCCATGGATAATGACCTTCCTTTTTCTTATTCTTCAAAGGATTGTGAAGGAACGGAGAGAATTAATATACACGTGACGCAAAGACGGCAATGTCAGGGCATTATGTGCATCTAGATGCTGGTGCTTGGCAGTATATAGTAGACAAGAAACAACAGCATAAATTTGCATGCCCGGTTGAACATAAAAGAATAATTTCCATTTGGTTTAGCCAGTGGAATGTACGTATAGTTGGGTGTGGGGACAAGAAGAGTCATTGGTAGTATACTGAAAGAACGAGAGCTGGTTAGTTTGAACTCATAATCTCTTGATAACAAAAATTCTAGTACCTTATCAAAAATTAACTAAAAATTAAAGTTTATGAGCGATGCAGGGACATAAATCACGTATTAAACATTAGAAAAAATATTTTTTGCAGAGTTGGCGACTTAATTAGGGCCCTTTTGACAGACATGGAATGTCGCTCTTGTCTAAGCTGTAAATTGGTAATTTTAATTTGCTTAATGCCATATTTTAGAAACAGTTCCATGTTTCTCGATACTGGCTCCAAAGTACTGTCAGTTACGATAAGATTCTAACAAAAAATTTCATCTTTGAATATCGACACGGTTCTAATCGTTGAATCAACGATCATTGGGTTCAACCAACTGAAGTGGGAGGAAATAGCAAACCCCCAGTAAGTAATATAGAGTCACATTATTAAGATCCATTTGGAAAATTAGTTTCCTTGGATTTATTGCTGTCCACGACTTCTAATTATCCCATTCAAAGTCCACGGAGAAGCACACGTCCATGTATAATTAATGGAGATTTTTATTTTAATTTTTTAAATATAATTTATCCATAATTTTATATTATATGATAAATATAATATATTTAAAATAAAAATAATAAAATAAATTTATATAATATAAAATTATAAATAAATTATATTAAAAAATAAATATAATAAATACTATAATTAATTTATTGCTCGAGGAAAAGGACTTTCTAAAGCCAACAGAACTCCTTGAAATGGCCGTCCCCCGAGAACGTTATCCTAATCTGGACACGACATCTTCTGTCTTCCTTTCTGACTTTTGCTTTTGAGATAAGCATTTGTCTTGTAATTTGCTAGCTCATTATCCTCTTATATTATATATCCAAGAACAGAGTTCGTGCATATCTGATGTGTCTCTCCCTGTTGTCTCATCATCTGAAATTTGTACGCCGCGTAGTTGGTTTCTTCTTCTTCTTCTTCTTCTTCTTCTTTTTGGGTTAAATGCGCTTAGGTTTCCTGTAATTTACTTCTCTTGTATTTTATCTTTTTGTAGTTTAATTCGCACAATAAGACTCACGTGATTTCTAATTTTGGCAATTGAGACCTTCCACCAAAATTTATTAATTTTAAAACTTATTTTTAATGATAAAAAATTTATAAAATTTAAATATTATAAAATTTGATCTTTTTAATTCATCTTAATTATTTTTTTTATTTTTAAAAATTTTCAGAATTTATGATTTTTAAATTTTTTATTAGTTCAGTTTTTTTTTTAACTCTAATAAAATTTTAAAAAACTATGAATTCTAAAACATTTCAAAACAAAAAATCATTATGAGTTAAAAAAATTGAATTTTAGAATATTTAGATTTTATAATACCTTTTAAAACTAAAAATGAGTTTCAAAATTAATATATGTTGATATGAAGGGTCCTAATTATCAAAATTAAAAACTAAAGGGATCTTATAGTGTAAATTGAAATCACAAAGAAATAAGATGCAAAAGAGGCATATCATAAAGGATTTAGGTGCATTTAAAACTTTAGTTTTTTTATATTCGAGGGTCGAAGTTTACTGACATCCAGTTGGGACTTGATAGAGTTTTTGGGTGAGGGGCTTGGGATTTAGCATTGGCAAAACAAAAGGAAGCCTCAGGAATACCGAGTACTTAGGTTATTAGTAAGATGCCTGGAGCCAAAATAGCATAAAATGAGAGAGCTAGAGGAGGGTGCGAGACTCATCATATAGAGGATAAGAGACACTCGGTTTGTTGGATCCCCACTAATTTAGAGTGCTAACGTAGGGACGGCAGGTCTGTCAAAGTATATAATTGGGTTCAGTGAGTCTGACGAATTTAAAGAAAATTAAGTTTCAAAGCTTAACGAGTCTAATTTAGTTCTTATCAGAGATCAATTGGAAGCTCTCAAATAGACTCTTTTACATACCTAATCCAAGATTTACATGCATAAACATTGTCTACGTATAATTATGTTGACAGTTTCAAAGGAAATTGGACATCTTATTCAAGAGAGGCAGGATTTTGTGTCTATTTATGTGTGCATATTCATGATGGCATGAATAAATTTTGTTTTTCTGTTCCTTAGATGATTCCCTAGTGTTTAAGAACTCTAACTTATATTTTCAAGATCTTGAATTTTAATCTTAATCATAAATTAAAAAAAAAATTATCTTTATTATTTAACTAGTACTTCAATGGATCTCCTAAATTGGGAAAAACTAGTTCTTCCAGCTAATGTGGAAGGCCCATAAGCGAACCCTATGACAAGGGCCATTGCAGAAGAAAAGGCCGATAAATAGGCCTGTCAGTTTAGCCATGTTTCTAACATGATTCAGACTCTTCCCTGAAAAATCGTTCGGACTCAATTGACAACCCACGAACCTATAATAAGTCACCAAAAGGAGGCCAGCCCATGACATGCGTCTAGTATAGGAAATAGCGAAGGACATTAGCTCCTCTGTTGACTTCCACCGTCTCCGATCTTTGGACCGATTGTTTGTTTGTTTGTTACAATCTTCTTAATTTCGCCTAGTCCCAAAAAAATATTCATTGTCGACTGCAATTAAATTTAGCATTGTGTATATTCCACCGAATACAATTTGCTTGCTATAGACTGCTTTCAGCAAAGAAAACCTGATCGAAGTAGGGTGACGAATAATTTCTCATTCGTGATTTGGTAGACATTCTTTGTTTCTTTACCATTTTCATTTTTGATCATTTTCTTTGGAAGTTGGAATTTGGCAGACACCCTTTTTGGAGTTCGCCGCTTCGAAGTTTGACTTCCTGAAGAAAAATTATTAACCACTATTAATTAAATTCGGTTTTGTTCTGTATGCTTGCTTGATCTCTAACTCCAATGTTTTGGCTATATTCACCTCTCTCTATCTCTCTTTCTAGACCAACCCTCATTCTTGTCCCTGTCCAGGCATCATGTACAAATTGAACTTGGATTTTTTTCCATTCCAAGTCAAGATCCAAAATTTAAGGATAACTCCTTGCTTGGATCTCAATCTTTTTCTTTTTTTTTTTTGATGACAAGGAATCTCTTTTGGGAAATTCAAATAAAAAAACCCTGTACTCAACCAATCATCTTTTTCGAGCAATGATAATACATGTGATCATGAGCCTCGTGAGAATATCTGATTTTCTTTTCAGAACTGCTCCTGTACTTTCACACATGACTTGTTTATGGCAATGTTGCCAAGATGAGATGGCACAATTTCAATGTTTTTTCTTTTTTCCTCCTTTTCATCTCCTCTTTTCCTGCTCAACAGTTACTGTTACTGCAATATTATTTTCATAATTACAATCAAGGGAAATGTTATCCCAGTGCTTTCATGTGAATCTACCTTGAATTTCCATTCCAGTTCTTTATAATTTAATCATGCGAGAAAAGAAACAGGAACTTTTAGATATGGTAATTTTTCAAACGAAACGAAGCATAGATTGCATATTATTTATACGAGAAATGTTGAAGTGGCTTGTCTTTCAGCGAATCGGACAACATAATTCCCTACATTTTCTCCGAGAGAATCAGGTTTTGCGGATTGTATATTATACCTTTTTGGGACTTTTGGGCTTTTTTTTTTTTTTTGGTTGGGTAAGAGTAGTTAGCTCCATCAAAAATTGTGTATGAAAATATAGGTTCCTTTAGAAATGCTGTTTACAAGTCCTGATGTCTGCTCGCTCAGTGACTTCTCGAGTTCGAATTCTGAGCTAAGACTCGTGGATTTATTTTCCTTGAATCCCCTAGTTCCGGCCTAGATGACTTGCTTTGATCAGATCCGACAAGTTAGATTAGCTAATATGTTCGTAAACTGACCCAGACTCCACCTGACCACATACCGAAAAGAGAAAGAAGAAGGGTAGAGGGTAGGAGAAGAAAAACGCATTCATGTTTATGCCTTTCAGGAAAACATACGAATGCATTAAGCCAAAGGTGGTTGAGATATAGAATAGAAAAAAATGCTATTCCCTGGACAATTATATGCAACCTTTCTTATTTTCTTGAAACATTGCTATATACATATATATCTAATGTCAAGGAACAGCGAGCAGCAGGATGCCAAGTATGCCTTCATGCCTACATAATCATAGGCTGATTTCCATAAGGGGAAGAAAAAAATTGTAGTGATCTTTTGCCTGTGTAAACGTACTAACAAAATTTCTCCTCTCTTAATATTCAGAAGACACCTTGACGATTAAATTGGTTTAGCAACTCCAAATGTTAGACTGGTTGGCAAGGTGAATATATTTTCTACTTTCTTAACTGGTTAAATTCGATATTTACTGTGAAGTGTTTTTTTTTTACAAGTCATAGGGAAGGAATTACTCATGAATTACTTTCACTGGATAGTTTATTTCTTAAAACTAGAATAGATAGATAAACTATACGTATATATCATGGTTTTAATTACGAAGAAAAGCAAAAAAAAAAGAGAGAGAGAGAGAGAGAGAGAGAATACAGTATGTGTTAAGGGTGCATATAAAAATTGGAAGAGTGACTCGAAACGATCAATATTGAGTGGATTCAAATTGAATCTATTCGTTTTGAATTGAAAAGGATTGATTCAGATCTTATTCTTTAACTCATACAAATTTTCAAAGGCTGCGAAAATTTGAATCGAAATGTACATGTATGTTCATCCGTCTGATGTAAACATGCTTATAAAGCTTCTTCATATATTGGTTCTAGAAGATCGACAATAAACAATTAATAATTAAACCCCCTCTTGCAGGAATAAAGATTGCCGAAAGCTTGTCCTCACGAGGAAAAAAAGATATCGTAGCAGCAGCTGGTAGGTGTGGGTAAACAAAAAATGCATTATTTGATGGACCAAGAGGACTTTTTAAATTCTTTGAAAGCTACTTATCCAGGATGCATATTGGCATTGCTTGGTGTTAGCTTAGCCCACTGAGTCTGACCTTTAAATTAAGTTTCAAATTTGATAGGAAACTCTCCCTTTTCTTGATTTATATCCTTTTTTTTTGTTTTTGTTTTTAATTACAAGAAAAGTCTAAAAGCTAAGAAAGCAGAACATAATCACTAAAATTAAATACATAACCAAAAAGTCTCAATAAGAATGTTCTATCCAATTGTATTAAAAACACAAGACTTGCGGGTTATCATACAAATTCACTTCTGTACACTTGAAAATGTTAAAATTCAAGAATTTAATTGGTTAAAATAAAACGGTTCCGTATGAAAATGAAAAAGAAGTTTATTTTTGTTTCAAATGGAAACAGGAAGTTTTTATCGCCCGACTCAAAAAGTCCAGCTTTCATTTTCTCTACACACACACACATATATATATACACAAGTGGCACGTCGAATTTGATTATTCCCACGTTTCAAGCACACTTCAGATTCAGAGGACTGACCTAGTCAATCAAAATGTACTGAGACCAATGATAGAGATATCAAAATTTTTCTAAATGATAAAACTGTTGCTTATATATATAAAAAAAAAAAAGATTACATTTATCTATCTTATCTAACAGATTATTCAGTATATATATAAAAAGAAAAAAGTTTAGATAAAATACTTCAATTCATTCTGATTTATTCAAAATAAAGATAAAAAATTATTCTCTTATTAAATTAAAAATAGATTTTAGTTGATAACATAACTGTAATATCATGTAATCAATAAATAAAAAAGAGTAACTTAACAAACAATCAAGATATTTTTACGATAATTATTAATTATATTTATTATTATTAAATATATATTAAATAAATATAATATATAATTAACGGTTATAACTTTATTACAGGCTAAGGCGGATGCGATATTTTTTACGAGGTTCTTATTAAAAAAAAAAATCGCGTTAAATTGAAAAAGAGAGAGAGAGAGAGAGAGAGAGAGAGAGAAAGAAAGAAAATTCTGAGAGAAAAAAATTAACCTGCAGCGACCAGAGGTGGGTGGGCCGTGCGCAGGAACGAATTTTCAGAGAAATGTGACGTGAGTGGTGAGTGTCTCGTGGGCTAGCTGGTCGACCAATCAAGCGGTACCCGTCATCTCTTGTCTTTTGCTTTGTACTATTAAAAAATATTTATTATTAAAACCCTTCAAATGAATATAAATTAAACATAAATTTATATTATTCGCTTACAATTATTAATTATTAAATATGCAAAATGTAAACATTATTATTAGAAATCATGATTATATTTGAGATATTATATTATATTTCTATTTATCTTTTTATGTTTTTTAATATATATATATATTGTAAAAAATAACTCTCTCTCTAGGTTACTTTTATTACTACCAGCCTTTCGTCGTGGGTCCCGACTCCAGTGCCAACTAGGTCTCACGGACGGCACTCCGTACTCTCTACTTTTCACTCTCTCTCTCTCAATCTCTCAGTCCCAATCCTCAATGTCTCCTAGGCGATTATGGCACAATCATTTTAACCCCTCTTGAAAAACAAAAGGTGCTGGCTGTAAAGGCACCTCACTTTTCTCTCCCATCTCTGCTCTTTTTCAAATCCTGCAAAAAACAAAAAAAAAAAAAAAGAACAGTTTCATCTTTAATTTGTTCCCAAAAGAAAAAAAAAAAAAGAAAAATCAATCTTTAAACGTTTCCCTCCTTTTTCTTTCTCCTTCCGGTTTCTATTTTGGATGTATCAAGGATCTTTGACAAATGTTCCGGTGACCTCCTAGTGCTACAAGGTTCTGGTGACTTGACTTAATCCCAGATAACAAATAAATCAAACTCTCATGAATTTCATTGATAAAGTGTTTTTTTTTTTTAAATTTTAAATTTGCTCTGTAGATGCTAAGATTTGAACTTTAATTATCGGTCACTTTACTATTAGACCACCGGAATAGTGGCTTGTGTTTAGCCATATGTTTACCGTACCCAAAATTGACCTAAAAAAAAAGAAAATCTCTTTACCGGAATGAAAAGACAATGGCGCCATCATGAGTAACATGTGCATTATCAAGCTAGCTAAGCAGCTTGGTCGCTTGTCTAGATTTTGCACATTCCACATATTATAATAACGTGTAAGGTGGTCCAGCTGAGTCTATGGCTGACTGGCTTCAAGAGGAGCCGTGTAAGATAAGGAATGAAAGAGAGAGAGAGAAATATTCCATCTATATATTTTGTTTTGGTGTGTTTGTCTTGGCTTCAAGCGGAGCAAACAAGGTTTTTATTGCAAGAAAAAGGGATACAATTTATGGGATTGGAGACAAGTCTTAATTGGAGTCCCTCTTTCATTTAAAGGAGGCGAAGAATTCAGGAAAGAGTGTTTTGTTTATTTTTTCTTTGGTTGTTTTTTTGTTTTGAGAGAGAGAGACTTGTTTAGATTATGCTCTGCAGCTAGTAGTAGTGCAGACCTTAATTTGGTTTTTCTTCGTTTTTGGTAGGTACAGGTACTCTTACTTCCCTAACATAGTTCTTCTGGTTTAGCTAGTTTTAGAAAACACACACATACCAACTCACTGTTATTCTAAACTTCAGGGGCAAAATGATGTCTCGAGATGGCTTTTCTATTCCCTCTACAATCAGAGGGCTCCCTCAAGATCCACCTCCAAACCCTAACCCTAATCCTCCAACCAATCCTGCAAAAAAGAAGAGAAGTTTACCTGGAACACCAGGCAAGCAACAAGCATATATACAATTATTATGCCCTTTATCTTGTTTTAGATTCCGTGTTTATTGTTTTTATTTTGATGAGGTCCTTCGTTTTTGCACTTTGAAGCAGATCCAGACGCAGAAGTTATAGCTTTGTCTCCGAACTCTCTGATGGCAACCAACAGATTCGTATGCGAAATCTGCTGCAAGGGCTTCCAAAGAGACCAAAACCTTCAGCTTCACAGAAGAGGCCACAATCTCCCCTGGAAACTCAAGCAAAGAACAAACAAGGAGGTTCGCAAGAAGGTGTACATATGCCCCGAAAAGACCTGCGTGCACCACGATCCATCGAGAGCGCTAGGCGACCTCACGGGAATAAAGAAGCACTTTAGCAGAAAGCATGGGGAGAAGAAGTGGAAGTGTGAGAAATGCTCGAAGAAATATGCAGTTCAATCAGATTGGAAAGCTCATAGTAAGATTTGTGGAACTAGAGAGTATAGGTGTGACTGCGGCACACTTTTCTCCAGGTACAAATCATATATATATATATATATATATATAGTTTATTTTTACTGCTTTCAAATCTCTCCCTTCCTCGATTATTTATTGTTGTCATTAATGTACTCCACTTCATATGATTAGGTTGTTGGAGAATTCAATGTTTCCACTACTTCTCTGTATTCAATGAACTTCGATGTGTTTTTCAATTTAATGCGGTCAGACACAAAGGGCATGTTTAAATGTCTAGCTGTAACGCTGTCTGTATAAGTATTCGACAAATTTATTTGGGTTTTCCAATATGAAACAGGAAGGACAGCTTTATTACACACAGGGCCTTCTGTGATGCTCTAGCAGAAGAAAGTGCGAGGTTCACGTCGGTTTCTGCAGCCATTAATGTCAACTCCAGAAACGATCTGATCAATGGGGCAAACAGCAATCCTCAAGCCATCGGAATATCTGAGTTTCCGCCGATGTGTCGGCCTGAATTTGCTGGATCAGAGCTAACGGGAAATTTCAATGCTGCTGATGGGCAAAAGCCAAGGCTGCCAATGTGGCTAGACTATGCCAATTCTCGAATGAACCCAATTGGTATTTCAAGTAATTCTAATCCTGCTTTCTTGGTTCCAAGCTCAGCCACTTTGCCCGATCTGGGTCAAGCAACGCTAATGAATGCATATGGATCTGTACCACAAGCTCACTGGCAGGGTAAGTTCCAAGATCAAGCGCAATTTACAGGTGCCAACCTTGGAGCTATTCCGGCAATGTCACGAGTAGTGAAAGAGGAAGGAGGGAACAAAGAGGACATGTCCACATCTGTAGCTGCTTTGTATTCGAACCAGAAACAGCAACAAGGCTCGGCCAATTACTTGTCAGCCACTGCGCTATTACAAAAAGCAGCCCAAATAGGATCCACAAGGAGCAATAATCCAGCATTCGATAACAGCAACAACAGCTTAGGATTGTTCAGCTCGTCTCTCTCAAACATGCCAAACTTCAACTCATTTAACCCGGCTGGCAAGGCAGAAGCCCTCAAGTTCCTGAGCAAGCAGCAGACAAATCAGCCAGCCGAGAACTTAAGCGAATTAGTGACTTCTCTATCTTCTCCTGCTCCAGCCACGATAATGAAAGATGGGTCGTCTTTTTTGGGTGATTCAAACACGAACATGTCAAACTCAATATTGAATGCCACTGCCAACAAGGACTTGAATCGTTTGATGATAATGCAAGCGAATGGGAAGCGAAGCCAACAAGTTAAACTAGATGTTCTTCAGGGAATTTCAAACGAAGGAGAAGGAAGTTTAACTAGAGATTTTCTTGGGGTTGGAGGTGAAGCAGCTGGCAGTAGGACATTCTTGCAGCACGAGCTAGCCAAGTTTGCGCCAATGGGTTCATCAGCCGAGTACTTAGGTCAATACAGTTCCACTGGCCACCACTAAACGCCATTGGAGTCCCAACAGAAGGTAAAAGATTCTGGTTGTACTTAAGCCAGAATAGTTTATTGTTACAGCACATATACGCCAAGAAAGCAAGAATATTTGGTGGGTGGGAGTGCCCAGGACCGAGTTGAGAAACTGAGTCAACTCTTCCGAGTTAGACATGTGAGTGGGCAGTGACACGTTGGGAGGGCCCCATGCATGCTGGAAGGAAGACACACAACAAGAAAGAGACAGATTTGGCAATCAAAGGAAAGAGCCGAGTGGAGTCCTTTGGTCCCCCTTCCATCTGCATGTAGTTTTTGCAGTTTTTTTTTTTGTGTTTTTTACTTTCACGTCGATGATAAAACTTAGTGTTACAGTTCGGACTTAGGTTTGTGACCGTACAAGTGATCGCAGCGCTCTCTTTTTCGTTTTCTAAAACTCCCTACTGTGATGGCTGTGACTCTTTTTCCACGGTAGACCAAATAAATAGGTTTGATAAATGTGTCCAAAATACAAATATATATTTTTTTTCTTTTTGGGTGATTCGAGTTTCAGACGGAGATCCTCACAAATTGATGAGCTGCATTAATCACAATTGGTTATTAGGATTACAAATTTACAATCAATAATAATAATATTGATGTCTAATTCATCTCTGTTCTAAAGTAAGACAACTCACATGCATCTAATTTCAACTGTCATGATTAAAACTGCATAATTATTAAGACTGATAGGGGCTCAACTTCTCTTCACAAGAAGAAGCCTTTTTGTTGTTCGTGATTAATTATTCAAAATGACTAAGAACTCAGTCACACTTTTCATGATTAGCCTTTTTGGGGCTTTTAATTCGAATCCAAATATGACTTAGCGAAGTGGGCAGAGATGTCAATCTCTCTAGAAATTTTAGATTGGAATTTTCTTTGGGTGGAAAAAAAAAATACATTTCTGTATATGTGCATGCGGATGTTGTATAATTGAGGGATTGGTTGATTTTATCGACCGGCAAGGCCTTGAGTAATAAAATATTCATTTCCAAGAAAAATTTCATAGTTATTTGTTACATGATACGGTTCGGTGAATTAAAATTAAAACCGTTAATTTTCAAATTGATAGGAGTCCAATCATGTCCAGTCATATCATTTTTTGCTTAAAAAGAACTAGGGAAGTTTCGACGGAACTCTATCCAATTCTTGTCCATCGCTTCACATGGATGTCGATACCCTTGAGATAATGGTTTTTTTATTAATTAAAAAATTTGATTTTTATACTACTTCTTCTGTTTTCCTTATCAACCGAACACATTGGTTAATGTATTGCATACATGTCGTCATAATTAATATACTGCTCTATCAAATAATTGCATGTAGTGTTCCGATGCCAGTGACATCAAAGTGATATTTTCACTATTGATCCTAGCTTATCAGAAGGGTTCCCCTGCGTGAATATAAGTATAGTGAATTTTAGTGTATAAAAAAAATTATATTATGTTTTCATATTTTATACTACACTAATGTAATATAAAATATAAAATAAAATCTTTTGAATCCATTAAAGGTCACCAAATTTGAGTTCATTCAAGTTTTCTTTTCTTCTTTTTTAATAAAAAATAATGTATATCGCTATCCTAAACGCCCACCATGCTGTAACTTGAAATTAGTTGTGACTCAAGGACTATATATGGGAATATTGTTAAGATACAAATTAGGTACATGCATCTCCCAATTGCTTTACAGAATGAATCTAAAAAAAATTCAAACTTAAAAATATGAGTCTGTCTCATAAAATTTCGAATTTACTTTTAATCTCGAGTCTCATTCAAGATTGTTTTTATATCACAAAATCTGAGCCTCGTATAATTAGGGCCTGTACTTGTCAGCTATTTCTGCTAAATAATGGTCTATAAATAAGTTACTCAATTTTCTTTTTTGAAAATAAATACGTCATAACAATTCGAGGCTTTAGGTTATAATTGACTTTTTTTTTCGGGTACAGGATTATAATTGACTTTGAAAGCATGGATAGATTACTTCACTGTACACTACCACGGCTTAGAAATTGGAATAAATGGATGGAAATTTCTGATTTGGAGTCGAACATGAATTTTCGCAATAAGAATGCAGAAAATCCGCAACATTCATTGACCATATGAATATATGATTGATGTACAGAATAGTTCAAACTCATGAAGTAAACTCCTATGTAAATGGTCCGGGTGCACGCAACTAATTATATATGCTCGATCTTCGGCATTCCAACATTGTTGGCGGAAAATCTAACCTAGACTAAGGGATTCCCTTCAAATTATGTCACCTACAGAGTCAATGAGGAAGTCATCTATTCGTTGTAGGGATAGGATCGAGATGGAATCAAAGAATTAAGTTTGGAAATCCTCCGTATAGCACACTCTTATGGTCTGATTAGAACTTATTGTTATTGTGATTTTAATATGTAATACATAATCGTTATTATGATGTTTATATATAATCATTTTTAGATAATGTAAATATTTAAAATCATGAAACATTAAAATTTAATGATAAGAAAATTATTAGTTAATGTGTTAAAAGATATGGTTCGATTATCTGTTAAAACATTACGCGAGGTGTTGTGCTGGTGGGAACAAAGGAACAATTTTCGTCTGAATGATTTTCGTACGGCAACTTCTCTCTATGAAATTGAAAAAGTTGAAGTGGTACCTTATGAAAGCACCATCCTACCTTGAAATACCACCCTTCCCCCTTTTCACCCTCGAGCAAAATGAGAAAATAACATCATGACAGCTAGCATTTTCTTTAAAAATAAAATACGTTTTTTAATGTAACTTCCCATAAGCTGACAAACAAGCAGTGAATGTACCCTTATCTTTATATTATCGGTCTATTTCACATGTGTTTTTGCCAGTTTCATTGAAAAAAATTCCCTGTGCAGTAGGCAACATTAATTCTGAAAGTCATTTTGTGGACAATTGCTTTATTTGCAGCACCCAGTAAGACACACACAGCTATAACGTATGTGGAGTGACTCGAAGGTGCCGCTCTTTTTTTTTATTATTTTATTATTTTTTATTTATTGGGTATGATTGAGACTTAGCTCAAAATTTTTAGTTCTGTATATAATTCCAATACTAGTGACCCTCATTGGTAACCTTACATGTATTGTTGAATGAGAAATGTTTATATACAGTATTACTGTTGAATGGTTCTCAATTAGACTAAATTTTTATAATTAATCACCCGGATTCTAATCGGCTTACTAATTGAAATCATATGGTCTCTTAGGCTTAACCGTAACGTTCTGATTTTCAAGTTCATGTTGATGAACTTGCTTGATTCTTCTACCTAATGAATGGAGCAAAGTTCTGACCATCCTCTTAATAAACCCAAAAAATTCCCTCCTTTTCGAGTATCTTCGAAATTCGGAAATGTCACACAGTTCCCAAGCTAAGCAGATGCTGATCGAACATAGAAAAACAATCTCAAAACTGTCTTACATGAATGGAAGAATACAAATGGCAATCGTTTGGAGCCATGCTGCCTTTAAAAATGCCACAATTGAAACTGCATCGACTCCGCGGTCTGTTGATGGGTTAAGGAATCGAGTGTGTCTGATTTTAGGCTTGAAAAATGCAGTGTCACTGGGGGCAAAGATGGTTAGGCGATTGTTTGTGTTGACCACCTGGGGGTTTAGATTGCTGTCGAGCTGGAGTATGGTTGTCGGGAGGGGGACAAAGACCTTGAATTGGCCCATATTAGATTAGTCTAGTGGAAAGGGTAAACTTGAGATTGTGTGGTTAGGGGCATTCAAATCCTCTTATGTTCATTTCATACTATAAGTGGGAACTGCAATGGTGGGATCGAGCTAACAACTTTGAGTTTGACTGAACAAAATTCCTCGTCATAGAATAAAAAAGACCTTGAATTAGCTGGACTTCCTGAGGATTTTCACCGCATTAGGGCCGTGCCACGCCAAAGCTGGAGGAGGTGATTGGGCTAAGATCTTGGGGCAAATGAGGAGGAGAAGATAACATGAGAATAGAGACCGCAGCAACATTTTAGTGTTTCTTGGCTTATGTTACTTCTCTTTGCAAATGGGGTCTTGCACGGAGTTTTGTGTAAAGATGGTACAAAGGAGAGTTTTTATATTATGGTGGGAATTGAAGTGAAGGTGGCTAGGTATGAGTTTCTAAATTTAGTTGTTACAGTACAATAAATTTTCTAAATTTATCGGAGAAATGAAGGGCGTCGGTGGACGATTATTTAACAACAACTAGCTAGTTTGCTTAGAGTAGAAGGGAGGAAAGAGGCCAAAAATCGAATGACACGAAAATTTGGGTTTAACATGGTCTTGTTGTTTTTGTCCGCATCATGTTCACAAGTTGCTTCCTGTTTGAGTTGTGAGTAGTCACTTGAGAATTTCCTTTTTCCTCGGTCTCTCTTTGTTTTTATTTTATTTTATTTTTTGGTTCAATTATTGGCTCCAAGTAAGGTTGGCATTCGAGATCCTAGGTAGATCGGCTCTTTTCTAAGAGAGAGAATGTTTGGCCTCCAATGCTACTAAACTTAAACTCATTGTTATTTTTACTGTTGCTTCCTCTTCGGCTCTTCACAAGCAAGGGCCTTTGGGTGCAGTACAAAGTTCCACTCTTTTTTTTCAAGAAAAAGAAACAAAAAAAGAACAGAGAGAGAGGGAGAGAGAGAGAGAGCGAGGGAAATTGTCCCGTAGCTATGGTGGATGTGCCCCCATACATGGAGACGCCACTTCCTATTTATGACACACAAGCCACAGTCAAGCCATCTAGAAAATTGATGAATCCATAGATAACTATTACAAATAAATTTTACAAATATACAATGAATATGAATTTTGTCATTGCAATTGTGGGTTCTATGGTTATGTTGGAAAAGAGATGTTGTGATTGGTTTGAAAATATTTGTACAATATCTTGTAGGATTTGTTTGTAGGAACAACGGTAATTTGTCTTAAACTCTCTCAATCCACAAAGATCAAAACTGCATAAAATAAAAATAAAAATAAAAATAAAAATAAAAATTCCTCTATGAATTGGGCCAGCTTTTAGCCCAGTTTTGGTAGATGTCCACTACACCTGTTAACCCCGCAGGCTGCGACGAGTTTGGACCAATGATTTTGCAATCAGGCCCGCTTTTACTACGTTAATTGCACACAAATACTAACTGGCCTTTTGTGCTTCGATATTATAAATGGTTGTTAAAAAATATTCAGCCCGTATTAAGTATCCCCAGATGATGAATGGCTAGGATTGGGCGGAAAGGACTCGTGCATGACACATGTTGCATTGAGAAGTGGTCTCGATTAATTCCTCGGCAAGGCGCTTAGTAGGTTATGGATATAATTCAAGCAAACACAATTTTGTGAGTAATTAGTTCTGGTTAGGTTTATGGAGTACATTTTTCCAATAAGTCTAATTTGGAATTAATCTATTGTATTATGTGCATGTACATTTCTTTTTAACGAGAAAGTAAGCACCACTCTCACTTTCTCATTTTTATACAAAAAAATAAAAAATAAAAATGAAATGGTCTCAATTTTGTTGTGGCATTTCTGGGTGACTCCGGTCTGGTCTGGTTTCATTTTGCGGTTGGAACTATAGTTTTGGGGAAGAAGGGAACCGGGACGGGGCCGCTATTAGGCCTACTTCAGCAGTTCCCTTCAAATGATTGTCCTCATGTCGAGTGGCATTGTTGGTTCTAATGATGCCGAAATCTCTGTTGCTAAAAAGGCCCCAAAATATCAATGAGGGAGTGAGCATCTGGAGTCCGAACCCCAGTCAGACCCAACAAATGGAGAAGAACAGAGGACCCAAAATCAAGCTATTGGATGAATGCAGGGAAGGCTTATTACTAGGGGGGTGAAATCAGGTTCTGAAAATGCGATCGCTTGGACTGACCATCAATGTGGCTGATTTTGGAGGCTATGGACCCCCTTTTAAGGAATTAGTTAGTAGCCATGGGGGGTAGGCATAAGAAAGTCATAGAAAACTAACTTTAAAGGAAAAATTTTAAAAAAATTAAAAAAAGGGTCGAGGTCCCCCTCCCTCTTTCTTTTATGGCCCCCCTCTGGCCACCCCCCTGTAGCCATGTAATTAATCCCAATTCCTTAGTACGATCCACACGCTGAATTTCAGCATTTACTCTTTAAAGCATGATCCTTAAACGGTGGTTTCCTTCACTGGTCATTGGGTCTAGCGTACTGCGTTTTTTGGCAACGCCTGTTCCGTTACCATTTAGATACATTTTGGGCATCTTCTCATGGAAAAGCACATTCCGTGAGTTTGCAAGAGTGGGAGACAAGGAGCCCTTATAGTTATGGTATACTCCCGCTCAGAAGGATTTGGAGAGAAGTCACCGTTTATTTTTATTTTCACAATGGGATTGTTCCTATGATTTGAACTTCTTATAATACAGTAAGGTTACTTTTACATTAAGACTCGCTTTTTTCAATATTTTCTAATGAATGAATCTATCTTGGTTATCTCAGATATATTTTATAGGATCCTCGAAATAAATTTTAAAAAATAAAATTAAAAAAAAAAAACAGAGAGAGAGAGTCCGGGAATAAACCTCAGAATTTAATCTTATGGAACACACACTCACACACAAAGGAATGACGCAATTACAATGCAGGTATTCGATGCAGCTCAGCAGAATCATAGAAAAATTCACAAAACCCCCAATACATCAACGCGAAAAAATAAAAAATAAAAACCCTGCTCTTTTGTTACGAACCGATCAATGCAGCGAGTAGACCAACTCCAAAGACCACCACACCATAATTCTCGTGAATTCTCATTACACCAGAAGCATCCTTAGGAACAGCATTATTAGGGCTTTCTGCAATAATCTTTGCCGGAGCCGGTGCGGGGGCGGGAGGAAAAAGATCTTTGGGAAGTAACAGCTTGTCAACCTGATATATTGCAACCTCCTTGTCTCTGAACACAGTGCCGGACACACTTGTTTTGACGACTCCTGTGTCGATGAATATGGTATTATCACTGGTTGTGATAGTGAGTGCAATTTTGCTGGTCGATCCTGCTAGTGTCTTTACTGGATTACTGAGAGTTTGGAAATCTGAAATCAACAGGAATTTTGGTAGTACGTGGTACTGCACCAACTCGAGCTTTTCTCGATGGGTAAGGGAGTCCAGAGAGCGCCCTGATTTGAGGGCTGAAAACGCATTGTCGTTTGGAGCAAACATGGTAATGCCATCGGTTGAGCTGTTGAGCTGGGAGTAGAGTTGGGTGTCCACATTGGTGGCTTTTATAAGGCGGGCAAAGGAAGTGAAATTGCCTGCCTTCAGGAGGACTGTGAGGGTGTCCGTTGGGCCTTTTTGTTTCGGTGCCTTTGCCGGAGCTGCCGCCGGTGATTGGACTGGTGATTGGGCTAGTACTGTTTTAGAGCAAAGTAGGGAAAGAAGTAGTAGTGAAAATGGGAGACGAGTTGGTGGCATTTTTCTGGCAGCAATGGCTTGTGTTACTTGGGCAGAAAGTGAGGGAAACAATTGAAAATGTAAGAAGCTGCTTGCGGCAAATTTTTTTTTTTTTTTCAATCTTTGGGGGATGTAAAGAGGGATTTGGAGAGGGATTTTATTATGGGGGAACTAATGGTTAGGTGTCATGTCTTATGTTGAAGTTCAGTAACAAAAACTTGGTTTCAGATGGCACATTTCTCTTCATGAGGTGCAGGGCATCTATTGCTGCAAAATCTTTTGGTTGCTATAGACTTGTCCTCACTTCGGTGAAAGGTATCGAAGCAAAGAAATGTAATGCTGATGTCGCGATTAGCCTGGTTGAAAAAACAGGGAGGGGATCAAAAAAGATGTGAAGTGGGTGCATTTGTTGGAGGAGACAATGAAAGGTTAAGGTCCAACTCGACAGAATCAACCTTGTATCCAATAATAGACCTCTTAAGAGCGCAACATATTGTTTTTGTGTCAAGAGTTTTCATTCATTCAACATATGATTTACTTTATCTGAAAATTTAACTTAATTTAATTTATACTAATTGAAAAAAGTTAATTTTATGACTTAAAATGCTGAAACTTAAATAATTTAAAATTTAATTAATCTAGAAACCAATTAACCTTAATCTAAAAAATCGACACCCGAATCTCCAAACTCAAAACACAATCTGAAACTTAATACGTCTAAAACTCAATGGCCCCGAAATACGAGGACCGGAGGACCCGAGACAGCTTGATCCGATTGGGCCGTTGTCCGCTTGTTCATTTAGGCAACGCTTGCTCTCGATTGTTATATTTCCATGCAAGTTTTCATACGAAGATGTCAAAGATGCTTCAGCCTCACGACCAATCAATTACCTGAATAAACTCGGTGGGAATGTCACATTAAACTACCAATGTTCGCAGTTCGCACTCATCCATACATGAACCCTCATTGGCTATTACGAATAGATTCAGAAGCACCTAAGATGTATCCTCCCCTTCTGTTCCGGACTTACTCCAAAAAAAAAAAAACACACACACACACACACACACGAAATGGAGATGATATTAAGAGCCGTTTGATTTTGGTAGAATATTTATCTATATAATATATTTTTTTTATTTAATTAATTAAAAAATATATTTAATAAAAATATTTATAAAATCAACTAAAAATAATAGTTATTTTACAAACCATCAACAATTTTACTAATTATTTATCGATATTATTATTATTATTTTTTAATTATTAGTCAATTTTATTATTATTTTAATTATTAATATCAATTATAAATTAATTGTACACCATCTTATTAAATTTGTTTTTTAATTATATGATATTAAATTTTATTTTATGTTATGAAGAATTTTTAATTATTTTTTATATTTTATTATTTTAATTTCACTTTATAATAAAAAATATTTTTCAATCATATAATTAAATATTAGAAAATAATTTATTTAAATTATTTTTTAACCCAAAAAAAAAAAAAACCTAAACTAGAACAAAGAGATGGACGTGAGGAGTCTCGTTTCTAATGATTTTCTTTTTCGAAATCGCTACCAACACGACGACGGCTAGCTGACCAGTCGGAGCCAAACGAGATTTCTCGGCCGTCCGCTGAGTCGGTTGGCCAGTCCGTCAAGCTGTCTTCCTTTTTCTTCTTTCCTTCTACTTCTTGTGAAAGTATAAATAAATGAAAAAAAGAGACATACAGAATCAGTTCTAAAAAGAAAACTTTGAGGATCTAAATCCAACAACCCCACGTATCGTCACCACCGGTTACTGGTTTAACCTACTAGTTTTAAAACCGCAAGATATTAGACTTGTCTTTTATTTTTCTCTCTTTTGGCCAAGTTTGAGTGTAATAGGCAAAAAAGAAGATAGATCACCCCAGGGTTTCATTTATAATATTTGTTACATTTATTTACTTATTTTTTAAATATAATAAATTTATTATTTTTAATTATACACACATATATTTTAATTTCGGATAATGAATCTTATTCTTAAATTTCCGTTTCCTTCTAGCAATTTCTAGGTGAATCTCAAAAGGGAAGATGTTGTCCGGCGGCATAATTGGCTCGAGTTTCATTGATGTCGTCTTTACCCTTCTTTATTAACTTTTAGATCACTTCATTTATCTTTCTATTGAGTCCTTGATAATAAATTATAATAGATTTTTTAAAGCCACTCCCACCCACCAAAACAAGTCTGATTCTTATAGATTTGTTAGTAGATTGGATATTGTATTTTGAGCAAAATAAGAAAACAATATCAAAAGAGTACATCAAGAAATGTTATTCCTTTGACGATATTACATATTGCACAAGTACAATGAAGGGACAGCAAAAGAAATGCAAAAGAAAAGGGGGCAAAAAAAAAGAAAAGAAAAGAAAAGAAAAAGTAAAAAGAGGGAAGAGCTCCGGAAACTCAATTATGCAAATGTGACAAATAGAGAATTTATAATTACTCAAACGCACTCGCCCCGTTGACCATCACCAAGTGTTGATTCCGATTCAGCAGAATCATACACAAGTCAAGAACTGACCCCACCCCTGCATTCCTCATAATTCTTGAGTGTCACAAAGAGAACATTGCAGCTACTATACCAACACCAAAGATTACCAAATTATAATGCACAATGCCACTCGGTGCCCCAGAAGTGTTAGCCTTCGGTACCACAGGACTCTCAGCACCTTCAGTCTTTTCTGGCTTCGCGGGCTTCGGTGCCGGAGCAGGAGGCTTAGGAGCAAGAATGTCTAAAGGAAGTAGCACCTTGTCAACCTGGTAAATGCCAACCTTGTTGTCTGTGTAGACAATGCCAGACACACTTGTATTGGTGAGTCCTGTACTTATGTTCACTGAACTCATAGTTGTCACGACATTAAGTGGGAATTTTGCACCTGAACCAGCCAGTGTTCTTATTGGATTACTCACAGTCTGGAATTGGGAAGTGGACAGGAATTTTGGGATTGCATGGAATTGCACTAAAATTCTCTTTTCCTGATCCGTTAGAGAGTTGAGTGTCCCAGCTTTGATAATGGCTGAAAATGCAACATCCGTCGGGGCGAAAATGGTGAGTCCGTCTCGAGAGGTATTGAGTTGGGAAAAGAACTGGAGGTCCTCTTGGGTGGTTTTTATCAGACGAACGAAGAATTTGAAATGTCCAGGCTTTTGGAGGACTTTGACGATATTGAGAGGGGCGCCATGAGTTACCTGTACTGGGACCATGACCGGTGGGGCTGCATTGGCAGCGGCGCCAGTGTCTGCAGCCGGAGGCTGTGCGGCTGGAGCCTTTGCAGGGGCTGTAGGTGGAGCCTTTGCAGGGGTTGAAGATGGAGCCTTTGCTGGGGATGCAGCTGGTGACCGGGACTCGGTCTTAGTGCAGTGGAGGAAAAGGAGGAGAAGTGAAAGTGAGAAGAAGATTTGTTTCTGCATATTGGCTATATGGAAGCTAATGGATAAATGGAATTGCAGGGGGTTAACTGCTTGATGCGCAAAAGATGGGATAAAAAGGGTTCTTATAGAGTTTTTATCATGGCAAAGTTAGGTGAAACGTTCATTTTTAGTTACACAATTTAAGGTTGCTGACACATGATATCTCATTATCTCAGAGGGTTATTTCCAAAGGTGAGCTATCTGGGGGAAGAGAGTGAGATACCATATTGCCTCCTCCTCCTTTGCAACTTCCTTGCTTGGAAAACTAGGGAAAAAAAAAAAAAAAAACAGGAGAGTTTAGGCAATTAAAGATGTGATGTGCCCGAGGGATTAATGAAATGGATAAGCTATCGTATGTCAATTAAAGAGACGTTTTGTGTGATGTTTTAGCCTGAGAAAGTCGTAAGGCTTAAGATCAATGTCAACGGCCATTAATTGAATCACTAATTGTAATTAATATTAATTATAAACTTAAATTCAATGGTACTAAAATTATTTTTAGTACTGCAAATTTTAAGTTCAAATCAATTAACCCAAAAAAAAAAAAGCAATTCTGTACACAATTTAAGAAAAATGACCTTACACCCTTTTTCCCTTTTTTTTTTTTTTTGAGGAACAATGAAATTATTTTTAGAGCTGATCGCAATTTTATCCTTTTGTCATTACAGCATTACTATGAAATTAATCCACTGAAGTTTCCATATCGATCCTTGTGTATTGTGATTTTTGTTTTGGGCGCGGGGGGAGGGGGGAGGGGGAGGGGGAGAGAGAGAGGGAGAGCAGGAACTTACAATAATTGAGGTTTCCTGCAGCTAAAACATCTTTGTCTCATGCAATTCCCCATTTCTAATCCCTGATTATCATGAAGATGCACTTGTTTGGATGGTAGTGCTATACTTTATGACAGCGCCATGGTCGGCTGTTACATGTTATGCGAGATAAACTGATCTGATGCTAAAACAGGATCGCTGGAGCTTCCCCTGTTTTTAGCTTTTCCAAAAAGTCGTGCATATTTAACAATTTTTGTAATCATGTATGCTTATTAACATTAAATTACAATGATTTATATTTTATATTTCATCTACAATAACTAATTACTAGTTTATTAATCTGATTGACTACAAGAGCAAAGTTTTCCAGGGAGGTCTAGGATGATGGAAAATTCAAACACATTTTTTTTGTCGAGCTAGTCAAACTGCCATAAATGTTTCCTTGTGCCAAAACATCAATTGACCAGTAGAAGAGAAATTTACGAGAAGTTAACAAGCTCAATTCTTAATTAATTGCGTTCTACGATTTTTTTGGAGCCATCCAAAGTTTTTACCAAATATAGTGGACTTCTTGTTGTCCATTTTTATCTCCAAGGCGGTTTCTTCCGTTGTTGAGGGCCAGTGGCCCGGGAATATTAAGGCCTACCAAAAACAAACAAACAAACAAAAAAAAGAAAAGAAACGATTGTATGTGGGAAATTCATAACAAATGAAAACACAAACAAGGAAATATGCGAACAACACAAATTGAAATGTTACCCAAAAAAAAAGAAAAACAAAGTTACTCAGAAAAGTCAAATGATACAAAGTGGAGCTGAGTGGTGGGCATGCAATTATTCAAATGCACTCACAATCTTGATCGCCCACTAATCAATAACACAATCCGCAAGAAAACAAAGTAAAAAAAAAAAAAAAAAAAAACCCCATCCGACACAACAACTGATGAAAAAGAAATTTAACAATTTACATTACAACCAAAAGACTGATCGCAGCAACTATACCCAGTACGACAGAAAACACCATGCTGCTCTTCTGCAAAACAAGACTCACCGAACCCGAATTATCCTTAGCAACAGAGGGAGCATCTGCTGTTGCACTGGCCGCCTGCTTGTTAGGCTTCCCCTTAGTTAGCCCCGGGCCCGGCGCCGGAGCCGGAGGCTTAGGACTAAAAATGTCCAAAGGAAGTAGCACATTGTCAACCTGATAAATGGCAAGCTGGCCATCTGCGTAGACAGTGCCTGATATTGATGTATTGGTCAGTCCTGTGGTTATGTTCACAGAAGTTCCTGTCATGGTGACGTTAAGCGATACGCGGTCTCCGGTCCCGGCCTGTGTCTTCACGGGGTTGCTTTCTGTCTGGAATTGGGAGCTTGAGATAAATTTTGGTATTATATGGAATTTAACCAACTCGGTTTTTTCTTTATCGCTCATGGAGTTTAGAGTCCCGACTTTGAGGAGTGAAAATGCGCTGTCAGTTGGTGCAAATATGGTTACTCCATTGGTTGTGGTGTTGAGCACCGTGAATAGCTCGTTGTCTTCTTGAGTGGCTTTCAATAGGCGGAGGAATATCCCGAAGTGGCTAGCCTTCGTCAGGATTTTATCGATTTCCGGGGTGCCAGACGTTGTTGGGGGTACTTGTGCTGAGCCCGGTGACGTTGCAGCGGCTGCCGGTGGTGGCTGGACTACTGTGACAGGTGGTGGCTGTGCTGGGGGCGTGGCTGTCAGCGGTGACTGGGCTAAGGTTTGGGTGAAATGGAGGAAGAGAAGGAAAAGTGAGAATGAGAAAACAGATGGTTGGACCATCTTGCTAGTGTGTTGTTTATTGGACAGTGGCGCTTGCACAAGTGTTAGATGTAATTGTAGTCGAAGTAGTAGTGCTTGCACAAGTGCTTGCTTGGTGTGGAAAGAGGGGATAGAGAGGGGTTTTTATAGGGGCCACCAAATATAAAACCTGGAATGAAATCTGTCATAGTTAAATCTTCGACTGGACCAAAAAGGAAGAGGAAAATTAGGTGTCATGTGCAATCTTAGTTGCATAATTGAGTTTAGTTAATACTTAATGTCTTATCTTTCTTGAAAAGGTGGAAGGTCTGGATGGAAGGAGAGAAGTATAGCTCCCGCTGGGGGTCGTTAGATTGCTTGAAAAACCAGGAAAAAAATATAAGGATATTTGATAAGATGGGGATGCTTTTTTTTTTTTTTGTCAGATAAGTGTATGCATGAATATGGAAATTGGGGTTTTGCATGCATCAAACAGGAAACATAGCTTTGTCACCCACAGATCTTTCCATGACGTTTTAGCTTAAGAAAGTGCGAGGTTCATTTCATTTTCAGAGATTGAAAACCAATTCTCTCCAAAAATGGATTTATCTGTTGCAATTAAATAAATATTCAAGTTCTATTTTTTATTGTTACAAGGCTGCAAAATGGCTTTGGCATTGTGCGTAACTGCAAAGCTTTTTATTGGAATCGCCAAACAAGTACAGTCAGATACATTCAAGTGTCTAAGTAAATTGGAACATTACAATCGAATTCAATAAGTTGAAATCTGAGAACAGATTTTCGATGCAGATTCAATTAATTAACATGGTTACGAGTCCTATGAAATTTTCATCATGCCAATCTTTAATACTTACCACGGTGTTTGAGTCCATGATTGTGTAGGAGGACTGACCCTGGCCCAAAGGTTCTCAACAGAAAAGCAGTCCGGTGAATGGAAAGTAGTCTCATAAGTTCAAAATATTATTCCAAATAAAACCCTAATTTGATTAAGAATTTAAGCATATAATGTTGGAGGTTTTGTATTAAAATCACTAAGGAGGAAGAATTTATGCAAATAAGAAAATCTTGGTATTTGTTATACAATTTATTGTCCAATAAATTTTTTAATAGATGAAAAAAGGGATCATTGGAGATAATTATATTTCAAGCCTAAATCAAGTATTTAATTCTAATTTCAAATGTTCCTAGTCCAATTAGCGACTGAATTCAATATATTAAGCCAATGCCTGAGATCCAGTTAGTTATCAAATTTGTCAATTCAAACCTTAAACTCCTTTTAATTCAAGTCCACAGACATGAATTCAAGGTGATTAAATGACTTGATAAAAATGGGATGTCTATAAACTTATAAAAATAGGGGTTTAATGTATGATTAAACCATCCCAATCACTGCAAACTTTGGATGGTTAACTTATTATAAGTTACTGCTCCATTGATATCTAATGTAAAGGGATTGGTCATGCAAAATTCTTTATCGCTTTACCTTTTCTATTTTTTTTTTCTCTAAACGTTTAGCCATTCTTCTTAAAACACAGACTAAGCATCCGAAACAATATCAGCACAGGGCAACTTCGCTATTAATTGGTGCTTTTCAAACATTATGGCATCTTCATAACTAGATCTGGGAAAGAATGAAAGTTAAAAATGATAGGCCAAATAAACGTATACAAAACATTGTTTCTTATTACAAATTCCTCGTAAACGTAACAATTGAGAAGCCAAAGGAAGAGACAATATCAATCATAATCACAAGCTTAACTGACAACCCAATCAGGCAAAAGAAAAAAAGAGGTCGGCAATTATTTAACACCAATCACCACCCAGCAAAATCATAAAACCAAGATGACTCAAATCCCAGCTAGTGAAAAAAGGGACCCCTTTGTGTCACATAGAAATATTGCAGCAACTACAACAGCTACTCTGTAGAACACCACAGGATTCTTCTGCTTAAAACTTACACCAACAGATTGATCCACGTTAACCTGAACAGCAGGACTCTCTGCCGCAGGACCCTTCTTTGTAGGCTTTTCTTTTACTGAAGCTGGTGCCGGAGCCGGAGCCTTGGGAGAGAAAATGTCGATAGGAAGTAAAACTTTGTCGATCTGGTAAATGGCAAGCTGATTATCTGTGTACACAGTGTCTGAAATGCTTGTATTTGTAAGCCCTGTACTTATATTCACTGAATTTGAGTACGTGGTTATGTTAAGTTGCAATCTATCACCTCTTCCAGCTTCAGTCTCCAAAGGGTTGGTCACAGTCTGGAACTGAGTAGTTGATAGATAAGTGGTCAATATGTGAAACATGACCAATTCAGATTTGTCTTCTTCACTTAAGGAGTTGAGGGTGCCTGACTTGAGGCTTGCAAATGCGCTATCGCTTGGAGCGAAGATGGTTACAGAATTGCTGGAACTTTTTAGTACTGAGCGTAAGTGGTTGACCTCTTGGGTGGATTTCAATAGGCGGATGAGGATGGAGAAATGACCAGCCTTCTCGAGGATTTTGATGACATCGGTCGGGGTGGGAAGCGCAGGTGCCCGTATTGGGGTTGCAGCCGGTGGCAGTGGTGGTACCGACGATGGAGGACGCGATGCCTTTGGTGGCTGTGCTGGGGATGCAGCTGGGGATTGTGCAAATGTTGTAGTGAAATATTGAAGGAAGAGAAGTAAAAATGAAAAGAAAAATTGCTGCTTCATCTTTTAAGTTTATCTGGGTGGTAGAGCTCCAAACACGGAAAAAATGCTAATGGAGTTTTGTAGAAGTGTTTGATGTGAAGAGAGGGGAAAGAGAGGCATTTTATATTCATGAGCAGAGTCCCTAAGTTTGGTGCAATATGCAATTTTATTTAGGAAAACGATAAAAGTCTTATCTCTGTAAGGTAGAAAATGCATATGGAGATAGAGACATTGATGCATAAATCTGCAGCTATAGTTACG
This sequence comes from Bruguiera gymnorhiza, assembly GCA_020883675.1. NCBI lineage: Eukaryota > Viridiplantae > Streptophyta > Magnoliopsida > Malpighiales > Rhizophoraceae > Bruguiera > Bruguiera gymnorhiza. The sequence continues at coordinate 1,462,079 of JAIRCJ010001042.1, read as the reverse complement.
CGAGTTTAGTTGCTAGAACTTCATTTTAGCTTCATCATAAGAGGGAAGATGTCAACGCAGAGAGAGACATATAAGGTGTACCTTCTCAATAATAGCTGAACGCAATGAGGTTGCAAAAGCCAACGTGAAAATCAAAAATCTAGACAGAGACAGAAGGGGTCAATTTTGCAATCTCTGGTTGGCACACTTTCAGTTTGCAGGCTGATGCACCTATCCAATGCATCTGCCCCAGCATTGCGAAGTATTAGAAAAGCATGCGTTGGAAAAAAGGTGTGCATGATTGTTGAAATTGAAGCTTACCCATGTAATTCATCTTTCTTCTTCTGTGCCATTTTAGCTGAAGCAAGTTCATGGTTCAATTCAGTATTGGTGGCCACGATAACGGGACAGAGCAAAGTGGCAATGAACAACTCACACATCAGCTACCTCAGTTGTACAAAAGAGAATGCGACCTACTTGGAGAAAATCATGCATCCAGTAGCAGCAGTGGTTATGATTGATGGGCTCATTTCATCTCCGTCGAAGTGTCAGATTCCCTTTTTTTTTTTTTTGTTAACTGCACTTCTGTTTTTTAGTGAAGAAGAAAAGTTATAAAGTGCACACTGACAACTCATAAAACAGAAGTGTGCCACCCAAAATCCATGTCTAACTGTGAAGAGATTCACCAACACATTTCATATCTCTCTTTTTTATTTCTTGTTACTTTTCAGGGTTTATGGAGTTCTTGGCATTTCGATTCTTGCTTCTTCTTAGGATTTCTTGTTGGAGGCCATTGTCAAGGAGCTAAAAGTTTCAGGAGGCGGTATCAGTTGGGGGCTGTTTTTAGATCTGGGCCGATTGCTGAATGGGTTGTTTCATTATTTCCCTCGTTTTATTGAGCACTTTACACGTCTCCTTGGGCTGGAATAGTCTGGCAAGTAGCAGTCCCATTGTGGGCTTGCAAGATTGTCAACTATTCTAACTATTTCTTTCGGCAGAAATTTAAGCTTCGAGACAAGAAAGGAGCAAAAAAAGAAAACACACACACACACACACACACACACACACACACGCACGCACGCACGCACGCACGCACCCATGCACGCACACTAGTTATAGAAATGAAGTCTTTGCCTTCTAGAGTTTTGCATAAGTTTCAACCCTTTCCTATTCGTCTGTATCAGGATTTCATCTCTGGTTGATGACACCATCTACCACCAACACTTCATTTTTGGAAACATCTGTGCCAACTGCCAAGTGTCATTGCCTCTCTGTTTTTTATCACCTACTGATAAAATTCGAAAACTGTGTTCAAGCTGAAAATACTTTGCTCCGTGTCAAAGCGACTTAAAAAAAACAAAAAAAACGGGGTTAGCATTGGTATGCTCCCAGATAAAGCTTTTTTTTTTTTGGGTAGATATCAATATGCAGTTGTGAAACGTGAAGAGTGCTTGCGATCTTACCATTGAGATGATGGACCTACTGCCCCGGTGCCAAATGGAGTGGTGCTCATGCTTGCCTTCTCACTCCCTTTTTTTTTTTTTTTGGGTTCTTCCATTGGGAATACTAAACTCATGACTAATTAAGGATTATTATGTTCAAATTTGAACAAATCAAACGAAAACACACGCATTCAATTCTCACTCTCCAAGACATCTCGAAGTGACAAACAATTAATATTAAAATCGATTGGTTTGAATTAAGGGGAAATTTCTCATATGGGATAGTGGCGGATCGATCAACTAAAAAAAAATAATTCTTTAATTATTAGTTAGATAAAAACAATCATTAATCCAAAATTTCAATGTAGTTCTAATTGCGATGAGCTCTAATATTAATTTTCTAACAAGATAATAAATTGTTATTTAATTAGAGGCGTGGCGTACTCAATTGACCCACCACAACATTATCCTGAACAGAAATGCCAAGGGCACACCTACATCAATACAAAAGCCCAATGTCACCGAGGAATAAAACATTAGATGTGGCACTTGTCGTGGCGTGAATGGCATTATTGATGTACCCATGAATGATACAACCGTCCTCACTTGATAAGCTTATCTTGTTCCAATAGGCCTAAAGATTTTAAATTTTGTACAGTCACAATGCGGGCAGATCCATCCGCGATAATAAGTATTCAGGAAAAAAAAAAAACAAAAGAAAAGAACAAACTTGTAAAATTTAAAATACATTTGTTCACAATTTTTTTTTTTTCTATTAAACGATAAACCAGGTGAACTGATTTCTGAAAAAAATTATGGAACACCTCACAGAAATTGAGAAGGGGTGCTGCATTTGCAAGACCCTTTTGGAACCTGCGTTCTAGAACTTTTCCAAAATCTTGATTCTTGATTTTGTTCGACACTGGAGACGTATTCAATTACGATAGTCCTCGAGCAAATTGAATCGATCGGGCCACAGCTCGACTATGTCTCCCCAACTCGTGCGAACAGAACCATATCCACGCGGAGGAAGACAAGTGGAAGGAGCACTCAACCGATAGCCGCACCAAATCCTTGTCTCCCACTTCACTCCCAACTACCCCGTCAGAATCAGGGCCGCCACCAACGAGGCCATCTGGAGACGAAATGGGGTGTGCCTGGGAGGAGCAAAACGACATCGGAGGATGACAGAAGCAAGTGCGAGGTAGCGTGTCGTCCCCGATGCAAGTTAGCTAGCTTTCCTCCTCCTCCTCCTCCTCCTAACTCGATTCCCTTCACCGCGCAACCACGGAAAGTAAAGCAAAGCAAAGAGTGGAATCTTCTAAGAAAGAAAGCGCTTCGCAAAAAGCGATTACTTAACAATGCTTCCAAGGAAGTACAAAAATAAAAATTAAAAATTCAAAAGAATAATAATAAAAAAAACGTGCGCAATGTGCAACCATCTTATATATGATGTAAGCTGCCAACGGAGGCCTTTGTGTGTATGAAAATGAGAATGAAGAAATTGGAGATCATTTTGTCGTTCTTCGTCGTCCTATTCGCGGCGACGTCGTACGGAGCCAATGTGTCGTACGACCACCGGGCACTGGTTATCGACGGAAAGCGCCGGGTTTTGATCTCCGGCTCCATTCATTATCCTCGCAGCACGCCCGAGGTACGTACCATAATTTTCTTTTTTTGTTTTATTTTTCTACGTTTATCTCTCTGTAACTGTTTTCTGTTACGGTGGTTATTTTTGTGTATGTGTGTGCGTACGCATGTACGTATTTGTTGTGCGTAGATGTGGCCGGGCCTTATACAGAAATCCAAAGACGGAGGTCTGGATGTCATTGAGACTTACGTTTTCTGGAACCTGCACGAACCGGTTCGAAACCAGGTACGTTTCAAATATTTTCTGTTCTCTCTCTCTCGTTGTTTTTTTTTTTTTTTTTAAATGCTTGAATTAAATGCTGGGCTTTCTTTTTTTTTTGTTTTTTTTTTAAATGTTTGGTAAATGACATAAAGCTCGTTATTATTTTTGTGCAGTATAATTTTGAAGGAAGAGCCGACGTGCTGAAATTTCTGAAGTTAGTGGCAGAAGCCGGACTTTACGCTCATCTTCGCATTGGTCCGTATGTCTGCGCAGAATGGAATTACGGGTATAATTTTTTTAATTTTTATTGTATTTCATGCATTTGTTTTTATTTTTCTGATTAATATATTAAATTTTTATTTTTTTTTTTAATCTCTTGATTTTGCTGAACAGGGGCTTTCCTCTTTGGCTGCATTTTGTGCCCGGAATCAAGTTTCGAACCGATAACGAGCCTTTCAAAGTCGGTTTCAGTAATTTCTTACTTGATGCTGCTTGAGATTATCAATTTGCTCCTGTTTTTAGTAGTAGATGTCTTTTATGTAACCATAAAGTCATTCGTCTGCTTGACCTGAAAGTCACATCTTTGAATGGTAGAAGTAAGTCTATGGGAATTATGATACAGTCATTACATCAAACACTGGATTGGAATCCAATGGTATTTGGTGACTCTCCATCGCAGGTGGAGATGCAGCGATTCACGGCGAAGATTGTGGACATGATGAAGCAGGAGAAGCTTTATGCATCACAAGGAGGGCCCATCATTTTATCCCAGGTTTGATATTTCAAGCACGATTTGGTGAAATGCATGTGGGAGTTGATAAATAATTTTATATCTAGTTATCGATATTATTTTGGGAGATGCCGTTGCATCATTAGGGAATGAATGCTAGATGGTTAGTATTTAATTTGACCTTTTGGTTCATTCGCAATTTTATATTATAGAACTTTTTCTATATGTTTTTATTTTTGATTTTTTCTCCTTAGATTGAAAATGAGTATGGAAACATTGATTCAGCATATGGCCCTGCTGCTGAGAGCTACATTAATTGGGCTGCAAGTATGGCTGTATCTCAAGATACTGGGGTGCCCTGGGTTATGTGCCAACAAAAGAACGCTCCTGATCCCATTGTGAGTTTAATTCATCAGCCCCTCACTCATTCCCTCTGTCTACTTGGCGGTTCAAGAACTCAGATTCCACTCCATAACTCAATAATTCAGCAATTTACTGTTGTTTTATAACATTTCATCCTTGCTTATATGATTCTCTCTTTCATTTTCGGGTTAAATTGACAGATAAACACCTGCAATGGGTTTTACTGTGACCAATTCACCCCAAATTCTCAAGACAAACCCAAAATGTGGACTGAGAATTGGAGTGGATGGTAAGAGCAGGCTTCACAATTTTATAAGTTATCACATGGGCCCTTTTATGATAGCCATCCTATTATCTTACATGCAAGGTTTCGTATGGGTTTGCTTTTTATTTAACAATTCAAAATGATAGGCCTCTGTCATTTGGTGGCGCTGTTCCCCACAGACCTGTGGAAGACCTTGCATTTGCTGTTGCACGCTTTTTCCAGCTAGGTGGAACATTCCAAAACTATTATATGGTAATTCAATGTGCTTGCTAAAGGTAATTTTCCGAGCAACTTCATCAAATATGATTTCGGTTGATTCTGTACAGTATCATGGGGGAACCAACTTTGGGCGCTCTCCTGGTGGACCATTTATCTCTACAAGCTATGATTACGATGCCCCTCTTGATGAATATGGTATAGCCTTCAAATCATTTGCTAACTTTAGCACCTGTGAGTGATAACCTATGGCCACATGGTGTGAAAACCGTATTTCATAAATCTTCACCATCTGCAAGCATTAACCCAATAGATAGGCTACAAAGAGCTAATAACTCGTCAAGTATACTAAAGAATGTGTTCCAAGTTTGATCTGTGAGAGCCTTTGACATCTTTCATAAGTTGTATACCAGGACTTCTTAGACAACCAAAGTGGGGACATCTAAAAGATCTGCACAAGGCTATAAAACTTTGTGAAGAAGCATTGATAGCTACTGAACCAACTACAACTTCACTTGGTCCAAATTTGGAGGTACATTCGTTTGGAGGAAGTAATTTTCTTGTTCACCTTTTTTGGCTAACTCACTCCAAATTTGGTTTATGCTAAAGCTTCCACCATTCTTTTTTTTTTTATCAATTGGCTCCAAACCAGGGTTCAAACTTGAGACCCTCTATGCTCAAACTAAATCCAGTATCAATTCCACCACTCTTTTAGGATTATGTATGCTAATTATGTTCTATCCATAATAATGCATTATTTTTATTTCAGGCCTCTATTTATCAGACAGGATCAGGATTATGTGCCGCCTTTCTTGCCAATATTGCCACCTCTGACAAAACTGTAAATTTTAGTGGCAAGTTATATAATTTGCCTGCTTGGTCTGTGAGCATCTTACCAGACTGCAAGAATGTGGTTCTTAATACTGCAAAGGTCTGCCTCTTTAGCTTGTGTTGCGATCATACTGGCTTGCTTGTGTTAGTTCTCCAGGCATAATGTAGATGCCTAAATTTTTTAATATTTTAGACTAAAGATAGAGATCCATATACATATTTTTGGTTAGCCAGGCTTATTAGTAACTCAAAAGTGCATTTCTTTTCTTTTTTTTGGGGGGTTAATTGTCTCCGACTAAGACTTGAACCCAAGACCTGCAGCTCTGGAGACAACTCTAAGGCTGAAGGTCTCAAGTTGCATTTCTCGCAGCTTAGAACTCGACACAGTTGGGCTAAAGAACAATTACCTTTCCACTAATGAGATACTACAGGCAAAGATACCCCATGACTTGCTTAGTTTCTAACATAGAAACTCCAAGCCTGTGAAGCATCTTACAGCATTCTCACACATGGGGGTTGTAGAGGCCATTGCAAATTATGGAACTATTTTCGATTATATAATGTTTTTGAAATTATTGATGTGATTTTTATAGCCTTTCTTGTCAAGTAACGGATACACTTTGCATTGTTGTATGCAATTATTTCATTAGTATCCTTAGAGATCCCTGAAGTAAGTCTCTTATTTTTTTAATATTCACCAGACAGCAACTAAATGTTTTAGTTCTCTTATTCTGTCCTATGATATTTAATATTGCTAGTAGCATTACCCAAACTTTTAGCATCATCACAGATCAATGCTGTAACCATGATTCCAAGCTTCATGCATCAATCTTTGAAAGTTGATGATGATTCCTCTGTGACTCTTGGCTCTGACTGGAGCTGGATAAATGAACCAGTAGGTATCTCAAAGGACAATGCTTTTGTGAAACCTGGACTCTTGGAACAGATAAATACCACAGCAGATCAGAGTGACTATTTATGGTACTCATTAAGGTATGAGGCTACTGCTCTCATAGCTGTTTCCTAAGCTTTCTATTTTCAATACTTATTTGCCTGGGGTGGAATCATGATTAAACGTTAATTGTTAGTTTGGCTGCTGGTCTAGTTGAATGATTTGTGCCTCAGCATTTTACATTATGTTCAGTGCACAAATGTATCTGACATTGGTGTTGTCCATACCTAACAGGTTCTTTTGTTATTTTTGGCAGCATTTTGATCAAACCTGATGATCCTTTACTCCAGGATGGATCCCAAACTGCTCTTCACATTGAATCTCTTGGCCACGCCCTTCATGCTTTTGTAAATGGGAATCTTAAAGGTAATGCAAAATGGGAAATTATTTGGGATTGACATATCCTAGTTAGTATGGTTTAATACATTCCGCCTCTTTTCAAGCTATCTGTTTGCATTGATCCTATGCTTCTGGAGATCATTTGTCTTCAGCACTTCACAATTTTGATGACTAGAGGATGTCAGTATGATTATGACAAATCCTGGCAGTAGCATTTTTTTCTTTCTTCAATATTACTGCTTTAGGGAGGCATCTTTTCCAAGTTCATGAGTGATGATCTTTATCAGCATCTAAAAATTGTGTAATGTACAGGTTCTGGAACAGGCAACAGCAATAATCCTAAGGTTGCAGTGGATATTCCCATCACACTCACGCCTGGAAACAACAGTATTGATATCCTGAGCTTGACAGTCGGACTTCAGGTTAGACCTTCCTCATCAGGATTAATGTAGGTAATTATCAGCAAGAATTTATTATCCACATTATGTTCTTGAAACTTTGTTGCCTTTTCTTTCTTTTCTTGATGGGATGCTCTTAAAATTTCAAAAGACAATTTTAGTACAAAGGTGCACCAGCTGTCACTTTAAGTGAACATGGCATTTGTTGGATGATCAAATTCCAAAATTTAAAAATTTTTTATGACTATTGTTTAATTGAAAGTTATTCAATTGGTATTAGAATTATGGGGCTTTCTTCGACTTAACTGGGGCGGGGATCACTGGTCCAGTAAAGCTGAAAGGCCTGAAAAATGGAACTGTTGTTGATCTCTCTTCGGAGCAGTGGAAATATCAGGTCTGAATTTCTTCCATTTTTTATGTCCTAGACCATGTGATATATCATAATGGAATATTATGATTGAGCTTTTAAATAACTTCCCCATGTTGTAAGAAGGGAAAAAATTTCCTTCGCTTAATTTTCTGAATGACTATATTGTATCAAACTCCACAAAAAATCCTCAATTTTCTGCTCTCTGCCTTTAACCTTGTGAGTACAGATTGGACTTAAAGGTGAAGCATTAGGACTACCAAATGGAAGTTCTTCGCGGTGGGTTTCACAGCCTACCCTGCCTAAGCAACGGCCTTTGATATGGTACAAGGTAATTTTAATTTTTATTACTGAGGCTTTTGCCTTATGGGTTATCTAAATGTAATTTCATTCATAAATTCTCATACAATCAGGACACATACTATGGTCAAGATTCGTCAATATATTTTGGTTATTGCAAGCTAGGTGAGATAACCATCTAATTTGGTTTTTTGATATCAGGTGTAAAGGAAATATTTTTCTCCAAAAGTTCTACTTAAGCTATGGGTCTATTAGATCAGGAACTAGCCTGATATAGGAAAGGCTTGAGTGAGCTAAAACTTTATCACTTTCTTCTCGAAGGAGACAATTTATTAATATGAAAAACGAAGAAAGAGCCATTTGGGCTGGATATTACTGGTGATCACAATTAAATTGATTGTTTCTAGCATAACTGGGTTCCAAAAATTGTTTGATGTGGCAGAGCATGGAGTAGCATCTGGTCGTTTATCTGCAAATTATATGCTTGTTTCAAATGCTGCTGGGTGCATTTCTTGGAAACTAACTTCTTCTGCTGTTTTTTGATCCAGACAACTTTCAATGCCCCTCCAGGGGATGATCCTATTGCAATTGATTTCACAGGAATGGGAAAGGGTGAAGCATGGGTGAATGGACAAAGCATTGGACGTTATTGGCCAACTAATATCTCTCCAAACAGTGGTTGCCCCAACTCTTGCAATTACAGAGGATCATACAGTTCCAACAAATGCCTCAGGAATTGTGGAAAGCCTTCTCAGTCATTGTAAGTCCTGAAGAGGCCAAAGAAAAGGGTTTAAAACTTTCTCAGAAATGTTTTAACGTGCATCACTTTTACAGTTATCATGTACCTCGTTCATGGTTGCAATCAACTGGCAACACTCTTGTATTGTTCGAGGAGATTGGTGGGGATCCTACGCCATTAGCTTTTGCTGCAAGACAGATTGAAAGTTTGTGCGCTCACATTTCAGAGTCCCACTCATCCCCTGTAGATACTTGGAGTTCAGATTCAGATTCAAAATCAAAAACAAATCAAGGACCTACACTATCATTGGAGTGCCCATCCCCTAATCAGGTCATTTCTTCAATCAAATTTGCAAGCTTTGGAACCCCACGTGGAACTTGTGGAGGTTTTAGCCACGGAAAATGCAGCAGTGATAAAGCTCTCTACATTATACAGAAGGTGAGACCCTCTTCATTCTTTAGTAGAAATGTCATGTTTCAGTTAAGAGCGCTATTGCTCGTTTTGACCTATGAGGGCTGATTATTACAGGCTTGCCTTGGATTGAAGAGCTGTACCATTGGAGTATCAATAAATACGTTTGGGGATCCATGCAGCGGAGTGATGAAGAGTTTAGCAGTAGAAGCTTCCTGTACGTGAGACTTGAACTGAAGCACTGTCCCCAATAAAATTGAACAAACTTTCATCTCTTATTGAATAAAAGACATCAGTAGAAGAAAATACTGCCTCCCGTTGGATATATGAGTTTGATTGCAGAATTAACTCTAATGGTAAACAACAATTATCCTTTCTGGTAGAATTTTACTTGTTTACCTTTCCCAAGGTTTTGAGATTGTTTCCTGAAATGCCATTTCAAGTAGACTGAGATTTTTGGGTTTTGATAATGGAGTTATGTGTAGTTATGGACTCTGATACCTATCCTCTCCACCCGTCATTGGCATTGGAACCACTGCCTTGACGGGGCTAACATAATCTGGCTGACAAGTCTTCCCCAATACTCCCTTTGTATAACCCAAAAATGCTAAAAGAATTTGAAAAAATGTTCAATTAAAAAGGCTAACTGGATTAACTTGAATTAGCGTTGCTGCCTTTGACCTAGAATACACAAACATTGAAGTTCCTAGAAAACGGATACAAATAAATGCCACATGGGAAGCAAATGTGCCTAGGATCACGCCATAACATACCAAAAACTGCTATGCGGTGCGTTAATGTATCAATTGCGTTAAGTTTATGTGATTACAAGGACAGCTCTGATGCATAAGATTCCATCAGTTACAAGTAAATCCACCTGCATTTAACTGTGTTGTAATCTACAGCTGCAGCTTCGTTTTGTCTTTATTTTCAAGATCACACATGGTACTTGATATGCAACATTAAATACATTTTGTAATTTGTGAATCTTCTCGAGACACGAGAGCTTAGTACTGAAAGGGACCTGAGCTGGAGACAAAATTCAGGGTCAAGATGTTCGCTGCCCTCCTGCAATTAGCCAATGACCAATTCACCGACTCAACGCACATGTATTCAATCGGCTAGAATTGTTTTTATTCTTTTGAAAGTTACAGTCAACGTTGACATATTAATGCACAACTCCGCTGGAATTGGATTAAGAGAAGTATTTCTGCTTTTACTCGTGAAAAAACTGATAAGAAATCTCAAACACTCTTGAATGGTAGGCAGGTTTCGTGGCCCTTATCTCTTTTGTATTGAATGTGAATAAAAATGAAATCTAAAATCTTTTCTTAGAGAAACACCTCGGACTCAGATTAAAGTGATCCAACATTGGCTCTGAGTCTGAAACCCGCAAGCCTTGCATAGAGGCGACAAGAGAGATGGAGTTTGGTACTTGTCCTTTCCACCCTTCATTGGTATAGGGACTCCAATCTCCGCAAGACTCACATAGCCTGGCCCGTAAGCCTTGGCAAAAACTCCTTAAACGAGATCAGACAAGTTTTTAAACTTGAACTGCGTCTCCAAGTGAGCAAATGCATCATTATCAGGTAACTGATAGCTGTGAACTCTATTCTCTTCTTTGCCAATAGGCCTGACCCTTATGTCCATTTCCAGTAAACCAGAAACTGTCACTCTTACACTGTTTGTATCGTTGGTTCTTTCTACAATAACTTGCCTTTCGTCGTTATTAGTCCTCCGTTCAGTTTCACCATCAGTGGGAATGCTGATCGTCTCGCTATCCCTTCTTACGGTAAGGGAATCAACTTGTTCATCCCAGTGTGATACACTGTTAGCAGCAATGGCAAGATCGTGGGTGTCAAACATGACAGAGAGTGCTTGCACCCCTGTGAAGCCCCGAGTCCTTCCCTGTGGCCGAGTGCCAATAAAATGAGCATTGATTTAGAGGTTGCCATCCTCCCTTTGCTCCTTGGAAGTAGAACATCACACCATCACCGCCGACGAACCGAGTAACATAACAAAGAGAGCCATATTCATTACAATTTGGCTTTCTAACTGCAAGTACATGCAAACGTGCAAGTCAAAAATGAATATTTAGTTAAACAAAAAGATGATTGGAAACTTGCATACATCTAGCAACTTTAAAGCTAGTTAACTGGTGATTGTCATATTAATGTACAAGTCAATATTTCTTAATTTTCAAATAAAACAGACTAATAATAATAATGATGATAAAATATTAATTATAAATTTAATTATAATTTATTATATAAATTTTTTATTATAATTTTATTTTACTATAAAGTAAGTATACTAAATTAAAATTGAGATTTAATTATTTTAAATCTTTTTCACTTAAAGATTCCCTAACCTAGATCTTTCTCTTACCTTTCTCTCGTCATCCAATCGGATTTGAATAAAATGGACTAACATTAATGAGAAAAGAAGGTAAAAAAAATGAAATGAACCTCAGTAGGAAGACTTACACTTGCAAGTGACCTCACACTTGCTGCTGCAATACAACAAAACATCCCTTCTGCTTCTTGATCTTCTTAGGCTTCATCTGTGGCACTGAGATGGACAAACCATAATCCCGTAGTAACGACTTCCCTTTACCTTACAGAAATGCCTTTCCCATCCGGATGGCAAAGGAGTCTAGACTTCATAATCTGTGGGACTCATCGTACTTACCTTGACCATATTGCCATTCCCTTTGTTGCCTTTGCCATTGTTGCCGAGGCCTATGTGCTTCTGTGGTGATTAAAACAACGCAGAGTGCCACTAAAATATGCGACCTTATGCCAGCCAACTTCGTGCCCCCATGATTGCAACCAGTTGTTTCTCCTCCTTATCGTTGATTTTCAAGTTAGGGAATGGAGAAGATGAAAGACCACGATTGTTAGGCCCTTATATATAATTGATTGCTGAAAGGAATCTCCTGCTTATTTTAGTTTATGAAACCTTTGCTTTGTCCTGTTACAAAAATGCCTATTAAGGAAGGTGACTATTTTCTTTAATCAACTTGATTTGCTACGATTTACTTAGTTTTTTTTTTTTTTTTTTTGGTTGTAAACGTAGCAGACATTCGATTTTGTGCCTCCTAGACTAGAATTTTACTATTTTTTTTTTAAAAGATTAACATACAAATTTATTTATAACTTTGTGTATTTTAATAAATTTAGTCTAATTTTTTAAAAATAACAATTTAGTAATGCTGAAATATTTTTTTAACAATTCTAAATAACTGTTAAACTTAATTGACAAAAAATGTTAAAATTGGTGGCATGATACGCTCACGAGAAAGAAATGCTAAGGTGGACTAAGAACTAAATGATAACAAAACACCGCATAAAATTAATTGAAATAAATCTAAATTCAAATTCAAATTTGCTTAAAGTCTAAATGGTATTTAACATTATATTTTTCTGTAATTTTAATTATTTATAAGTATAAATGATAAATTAAAATCCTAATCAGCAAAATTTATGAACTATGTCGAATTAAACAACTGAAATTGAAGAAAAAAACCACAATAACAATGAAATCTAACAACTAAGGACTCAATAAGACAAATCAAAATACAAATTATCTTGTGATTAGAGGCAAGCGCGAGAGAGAGGAGGAAAATAAAATTGAGAGTGAATATAGGGAAATTAAATGGTGACAGAGGACATGATGTCAATTACTGAGTAAAGAAAATCGTTTGATTTGATGATTTAGATAAAATCAATCAGATATATGCAATTTTCATTGATCTTGAATTTTTCCTTTCTAATAATGGTTTGCTGTCTATTACCTATAATGCATGGAGGGGGGAGGGAGGCAAGGGAGAGAGAGAGAGAGTGGCTAATCTGAGGTCGTATGTTGCTGTCTCTTTTTCTTTCTTTAAGTTAGTGTTTTTTTTTTACTTTTTTCGGTTGTTGTTGTTGTTGTTTTATTGGTACACAACAAAAGAAGGGAGGGGTGGAGGAGGAAGGAAAAGAAGAAAGCTAGAGAGGTGGAAAGTAAATAGGGGGGGGGGGCGGCAGGGAGACAACGGAGAGAATATTTTTATCTTTTTAATTAATTTCACGTAAATATTATTGTAGTTAATTTTTAATATATAGAAGTACCACGTGTACAAGTTAATAAAAGTTATTAATATCAATTAAAAATAAATTAAATTTGTTCAAAAAAATTTTAAATTATTAATTCGTTATTTTTTTTTTTTTACAAATTAAGATATATTTGTTAAAATCATCAAAAATTACAAATTTATTTACATATCAACCCTTTTTTTATTAGGTCCACTTAATTTTTTTTCTCTTGCATTTAACTCAACACCTCTAAAAATTATGATAATAGATCTAACAAATAAAACTATGGCAGTGTTCAACAGATATGACGCAATTTTGTAGATTGAGGCCTTTGTGACCTTATAGCGCTATTGTTCTCCCGCTCTTCACCTCGGCTTCCCAGCTTGCACCCCATATGGACTCTGCATGTTTAAAGCAGTTGAATTTTGGTTTTGAAATCATCCAATATCTATTCTTTGAAGTATAGCAATTGTCTTCAATTATTTAACTGTCAAAAGTAAAATTAAATGTATATAATTTTATCTGTAGTTTTAACAAAAGTAAACACATTTTTATATAACATAAAATTTAAAATAAAATTAAATATATGTATTTTTTATTTAAAGAAAAAGTTGTAAGATTTCTTTTTTTTTTTTGACTAAATTGCTTTTATTTTCCTTCTTAAGCTTTCTTTCTTCCTTACTTTTCCTGATCAGAAACCACAATAGCTTGCATTTTGTCCCAAGGCATCATTTTTTTTTTTTCACCTGAACACGTTGACTTGTGAGCAGAAATTAATGGGAGAAAAAGTCAACTTCTTCTCTACGCGTCGCCATGTCATGTGCCGTGAGCATGAGTTTTAATTATCACGAGTTTTAAATATATTCACGTTATTCTTAATTCTACAACTATTAATCATAACATTATTTAATCAATGATCTTATATGTTAATGTTTTCCTTAGACTTTATGTCACAATTTCAACTTTTTAAGAATTATTAAAAAAAATATCTACACGCCCGCACACAATATACGTAAATTAAGGAAGTTTCTAATTTAACTTTTTTTTTTGTATGATGCAAATTAACTAGACATTGGATACCAAAATAATATTGAGACCTGATTGATTGATGAAAAAAAAAATGTTAAATTGATACTCTGAAACATAAAATCAGTGCATGTTATACTGTAATAAAATAAAATAAAATAAACAAATTAAAAAAAAAAACATATCAAGCATCCTAGATTAAACTCGCCCTCGACGAAACATTAAACAATGGAAATCATCGTCCCTCCCAGACCCCAACCGCTTCTGTTTTGACAGAAAGAAAACGGACAACAAAGCCCCCCCCCCCGGGCCCTTGATCCACCGTAAGAGAAAATAAACAGTTCTACAAGCTTGATGGTGACAATGGGAGGAAAAAAGAAAAAAAAAAAAAGAATGAAAGAAAGAAAGAAAAAGGACAATGGGGCCGTCGATCATGTCTTTGTCTAGGCCACACCTTGAATTGTGAGCCTATCGGCTGAACTAATATGCAGTGGACCCATGTCCATCAGCACACTTCAGTTTAAATTGAGCCGTGTCCTTGTCAGTTATCATTGCTTGTTCATCCTCCTCCTGCCCTCCCCGTATCCTTTTTCCCATCAAAATCGTTTTTTTTTTTTTTTTGTTTGGCAAGATAATAATACTATGTACTAAAAAAATAAAAGTAATTGCATGGAAAATAATGGTAAATTTAATATAATATAAAATATTATATGTAATATAAAAGTTATGTGTTTATTTAAATTTATTATTTTTATGTTTATTAAGACTGAAAAAAAAAATTTAAAAAGGGTTTAGATGGAAAGGTGGCTTCACCAAATGATTGTGCCAGGGACATCAATGCCTGGCTGCTTGTAATTGTACTAAAATAAATCCAATCCCGTACATAAGGACATTTCTGCCAGTTCCTCGGGAATTTGCATATAATAACTCCCGAATTGTCTCTCTCTCTCTCTCTTCCTAATTCATGGAAATGCACTGCAAAATGCATATGAAAAAGAATAGAGTACATGGACGCACTTTTTTTATTGAAATTACTATAAATAATTAATAAACAAATTTTTAGGAATAAATAATATCACGTATTACAACTAAAATTATCTTTATAATTAAAGATTTTAAATTTAAATCTTAATCGGAATCAATTAATTAAAAACACCCACTATGTATAATAGTGAAATACTTTTTGTTTTTTGTTTTTTTTACCAAATTGTGTATCAATCTATTATTTCCCTAAAGTTCTATGTAATGGAGAGAAGTTTGGTTTTCAAAGTGGTTTTGCACGCTTGTATGTGCACGTGAGTGCACTACATGATACCAAAATCTTTGTTTTTTCACACCATTCTTTTTTTATTTTATGTAATAATTAATAAAAATAATTATGCCTCACATATAGAATTATAAATATTTACCGTTAATCTCTTAAGTGTAAATTTTATAATAAAAAAATTTGATCGTGTGAAGCAAAACTTGGGAGACCTGCAGATTTATTCCGTAATAATTATTACCTAGGAGTTAGTAATTCCAAAAAAAGAAAAAAAAAAGAAAATTGAAAAAAATCATTCGGCTTTCGAGTTGCAATGCAATAAGGTTGAATGGAAGACAACAACAAGGAAAAAAAAATTGAAAAAGAAAGGAAATTTTCATTTTCCATCCAGACTGTAAAAAAGCAAAACAAAAAACAAAAAAGCACGCGCGCAGGGACCAATTCCCCTAAAAGAAGCATTAACAAAAGCAAAAGACTGTTGGGTGCAACCTATGGTCAAAAAGACTCGGAACTTTCTCCAAAGTCCTACCTGTTTTGGAGAGGTCGTCTACCAACTAACATTATATATATATATATATATATATATTATTTATCAAAATATTTATTAAACTGAAAATTATATGATGAAAATAAATTTTTTAATTTTTATAAATTTTATATTTTTATCTCAAAATGAGAATTTAAAATTTTAAAAATTTAAATTTTTTAGTAATAAAATGTGGCCACCAAGTGCACAACCAACATTATAGAAAGCTTTGTTTTTCCAGTTACTACCGACCATTCCTTCCTACCCCACCAGCCAAAAGTCTTTATCCTTCCTGTTGTTTTACCTCTCTCTCTCTCTCTCTTTTTGGCTCCCATAATAGTAATATTCCAAATTTCACAGCTTTTGTCTGCATCCCTGACCCAAACCCACCTCGTCATGTTCCGTCTCATGTTTCTTTTGTCTTTTTTGAAATCCCGTCTTGGGTTTTAAATTTTATGTCCCAATCCTGCACCCCTCATTAGAAATTAGGTTTGATTTGATTTGAAGTTTTCATCTTTCTCGATCGTCCGACCCTCTTGAGCTCGTTGATTTCAAAGTGGGTCTTCTCTGTTTCCTCTGAAAATGCTTTCTTTCCAATGAACTTGGAGTGAAGGGTATGATTTGTTTCATCTTCTGGTTCTGGGTATTTGGTTTTGATGATGATCATTTTGTTGTAATAAATCTGATGCTTGTGACGTGCTTTTGTTTTATTTGTTTTCAGGATATCATTGTAAGAGAAAAGGTAAATGGATTGGTGGTGAAAGTGGAGGTGGAAATTGAGGTTGCATTGGTTGTTGTTGAAGCTGGAACTACCAGGATGTGTGGTTCTGCTTATATTGGATTCAATATCATGCATTTTTTCTTTCATTTGGCTGAATGGCATCCATTGGAATAGCAAAGCCGTTTGGGCTTAAGCCCTTCCTTCTCTTTCTCTTGTAATTCAGGTTTGAAATTATTCTTTCGGGGAAGAATGTGCGTGATGTATAAAAGTAATTTAAAAGTGAATAATATGAACATGAAGTGGCTTCTTTATTGTTCTAATTGTTTCTAGGTGATTCTTATTACTCATAGGATTTACAAATATGTTAACTTTAGGGCATTGCGTTCTTCTCAGGGTTTGCTCTCCTTTTCTTTTAGCTGCTGAGCCTTGAGCTTTTGGATGTTCGGTAAGAGTTGTTCGTTTGCTGGAGCAATGGGATGTTGCAGCTGTTTTGGATTCAGCAGGAAGCCTAAACAAAGGCCAAGGGCCATTTCTGCAATCGATTATAATCTATTCCAGGAATGTTTGTTAGATGATGATGTAGATGATGGCTTGTATAATGATTATAACGGCAAGTTCTCAAATCAAGTTAAACGTTCTGAAGAGATTTTGAAGCTCAGAGAGCAAAATGGAACAATTTGCAGAGAATTCCCTGTCAAGGAAACACACAAGCTTATTCGCACAGAGGTGGTGGTACAGATTATTCTAGCCTTTTATCAGTCTACCGCTTTGCATAGGAACTTCATATGTTTCAGTCACTAACATCTGGTTCAATAATTCATGTTTCTTTGAATTCACTGAGCTGCTTGCCATTTAACGTTTGGATTATGCTCTACACACTTGTCCTTCAGGAAGTAAGATGAGCTGTTATTTTGATATTCCAAGTTAATGCATCCTTTCTTTTTCCATAGTCCCTCTTTTCTCATTTTTCTTCAACCTCATAGAATGCTTGTAAGGCCTAAGGTTTTCATGCCAAGTATCAACATGTTCTTCCCTATGAATGAACTGCAACATGCCTGAGAATGTCATACTGTATGATTGATTATCATGCATATGTCCCATCAATTTGCATATATGCATGGCATATAGATGCCTGCATAGTAGCAGTTGTTGTATCCCTGTTTATTTCTCTTGTAACAATAAGAAGATGTTTATTTGGATGCCTTTTCAGGATGAAAATGGTAATAAAATGGTCAATGAATATGTCCGCGAGTACAAGATTGGTGCTGGAAGCTATGGGAAAGTGGTAAACATTTTGGAAATTTTATGTGGGATAACTTGCTTGAAAAAATTGCTTTATGATTTTCTCTGATTTTGCTTCTGGAACAGGTCTTGTATCGAAGCAGTGTAGATGGAAAGCATTATGCCATTAAGGTAGAGAGATGTTTTTACTGAATATAGGAGTTTACTTGTTTTATGGTAGATAAGCAGTAACAATTTAAAATTGTGCCTGGAAGAAATTAATGCTAGCCAAATTTCAACTATGGAAGTGAGAAACAAGTGATGACATTTCCACTAGTTTTCACAGTTGTGGCATCTATTGCTGACATGGCGCTTTAAGATTTCTTATAATTTTAGCCAAGAGTTTGCAGTTTGTCAACATGTTAAGTTGCGCTTATTTTTTTTATGCAGGCCTTCCATAAGTCTCATCTACTGAAGCTGCGTGTTGGACCTTCAGAGACTGCAATGAGTGATGTTCTTCGTGAGGTATCTGCCTATGGCCTTGTTTGTGTTTGGCAGTACATCTGCCATTTGCACATCACAATGTGTCCTATCGGCAAGTTGGTTTGGTTCTTCGATTTTTACTATGCTAGCTTATTTTGATGGCAATACGGAGAAGTGCACCATGATGTGGATTCTTTTTGTGGTGAGAAAAAAAGAGAGGGGGGGGACATTAACTTTATATATATGAACACACACACACATACGTGCACACACACATTTAACCTCAGACAAAAGCTCAAAGTACTTTATTCTGTCGATTGTATTATAGCCTCGGTAAGATTTAGGATGCTTATTCTGTTCATAAAATGCTGAATATTTTCTAAATGTGTTGTCATGTGCTACTGATACTGCTAGGAAACTGGTTTTCATATATAATAGCTTAGCATCAACTGCAGTTGGCTTTTCTTTTGCATGCTTCAAGGTAGTTTGGATGGTTGGACAACTTTTATGGTTCCACCAGTGTTCTATGATGCTGAGGGATGCAGCCTAACAAAATTTCTCTCTCTCTTTTTCTTTTCATTTTTTGCCCTTCGGCAGGTTCTAATCATGAAAATGTTGCACCATCCTTATATTGTCAATCTCATTGAGGTGATTGATGACCCAAATGCTGATCACTTCTACATGGGTATTTATATCATCATTCTTTCTTTTTGTTCTTGTTTTAGTCTGAGTGGTAACTTTTCCAGCTTGCTCAATTGTGTGACTGGCTGTAAGCAATTATTGGATTGGCTTTACAATTGATTGCAGGTGCCTTTTTTCTCTCTCTTTTTTCAGTTCTTGAATACGTCGATGGAAAATGGGTTTGGGAGGGTTCAGGTCCTCCTGGTGGAATTGGAGAAAAGACTGCCAAAAAGTACCTAAGGGATATTGTATGTGGGCTGATGTATCTTCATGCCCATGTATGATCTTGGTAGCCCACTTCTTAAAATATCATCCTCAGTCACTGTGTTTGACTTTTGGCTTAACATTGTTTTGTTGCCATATTTTCTCTGTGCATAAATAAGATTTTTTTTTCTGCCTATTTATTCATCTCCTTAGTCATCCTCTTATAGAGGGTATCATATTTATAGTTTGTTACATATTTCTGGCATGTGGGTTGGGAAGGTAATAGATAGTTCAAAAAGATGATAATTATTATTTAATTAATGCAAAATACTTGCACCATCATACCTGGTAGCTTTCTCTTCTTCTGTTTTTGAATACTTGTTACAAGCTACTAGTTCTAGTCTTTATCTGGCTTTTGTTATCGGTAATCACATTATAAGCATTGTTGCTCCACTGGCATCTGGCAGTGTGTTTTCAACTGAATTCTCATTGAAATAAGTGATATCCTACTTTGCTGCTAGGGAGCGGAAATCCAACTGAAGATTTCTATTGCATTTCTCAATCAGTGATTCTATGTTGTAATATAAACGTGCTTCCATGGAAATTATGTATGCAACTCAGCTATGGTACTTTTATGCTACAAATTAAATCAAGATGTTATTCAGAAACTGTCTTCAAATTCCTCTTTGGTTGCATATGTTTTGCCCTCTGGGTCATGTTGATAAGTGGATTGTCAAAGATATTGAACTCTCTCCTTTTTCTTTTTTCCTTTTTTCTTTTAATTAAACAGAATATAGTGCATGGGGACATTAAACCTGACAATCTGTTGGTTACCAGTTTGGGTACAGTGAAGATTGGAGATTTCAGTGTTAGTCAAGTATTTGAGGTAAGGAAGCTGCTTCATCCCCAATGTAGCCCTGACTGGCTCTTCTGTCAACAGGAGTCTCTAGAGGAAATAAATTACGTTAATCATCCCACCTTGGTGTGAAAGAACACAAAATAATATGTTGGTTTGTGTCCATGTGATTTGAATGGTATGGCTTATTGATGACAATACTATGTTTTAGGAGGAATATGCCAGTTGTTTAAGTTTTTAGAAACAGATAAAATGCTCTAGTGGCTGTTTGTGCACTGTTCAGTTAAATACACATAGCTAATCACCATGAACCATGTCAAGAGTTTGTGCCTGTGGAAGCTCTTCCTCCTGCTTGGGTATTTATACTACAGCATATAGCTTTCCATAGTCTTTGGCAACTGTGGTATGCTTGAGTTAATTTCAATCCCTCACTGAACTTGTTGGCTTCATGCATATATATAATAGTTTGTCCACAAAGCTTTTGGCCTCCCATTTCTGGGTTATCTGAATCTACCCTTGTTAACTAACAAAGTCGAGCTCATGGCTGAACTCTTTGTAGTAGCAAAATTATTGCCTGCTTTCTGCCGGCCAACAACATGAAATTATGTCCAACTACATATTCCACTAAATGTTCAATTCTTTTAAACTTTATAATTTGGTTCTTCAGGATGGTAATGATGAGCTTCGCAGATCTCCTGGGACACCTGTTTTCACTGCACCAGAGTGCTGTTTAGGTTAGGTCCTGCTCTTATTCTGAGAAATCTGTTTGGTAAAGCTTAAACTAGCAGGACGTAGGATGTATTTGCAACTTAACCCACATTTCATTTCTGGTCCAACAGGTTTAAATTATCATGGCAAAGCAGCGGATACATGGGCACTGGGAGTGACTTTGTACTGTATGATACTGGGAAAGTACCCATTTCTTGGAGAAACATTGCAGGATACGTATGATAAGGCAAGGAATTCCAGATCCCTAGCAAAAGCTGCCTTTTTCAGCCTCTTTAATATTAAATAGTCTTACATTTTGTATTCCCCTGCTCAGATTGTTAACAGTCCTTTAGTACTTCCGGATGAAATGAATGTGCAGCTGAAGGACTTAATCAAAGGACTTCTTTGCAAAGGTGGGCCAATACTCCTCTTTTTGGTTTTAGCCATGGTCAGCTATATTCAGCCCCAGAATTTTTTTCCACGCACCTGAGCTGATAGGATTTGTGAATTCTTTATCAACATCCCCTTGTTTTCTTGTGTATTTATCTGAGATTGCTTCACATTGAATATTGTCCCACGCAGACCCAAAGCGGAGGATGACACTGGATGCCGTGGCAAACCATAGTTGGGTTATAGGAGATGATGGCTCAATCCCCAGGTATCAATGCTGGTGCCAGCGTAATAGCCAGCAGAGTGAACAACTTGATGATAGTAGTGAAAGTAACGCTCGCATCTCTCGCAATGAACCTGACTGTGACGTAAACAGCACTCGCATCACTCAGGCTGACTAATCTGTTTAACTGGTTTGGAGCAGTTCACGCATTATAGGAAACCTGAATTCCCCTTTTTCTTTTCTTTTTTTTTTCTCTCCCTTTTGTTTTTTCGGTCCTACAATTTTGGTTTCTTAAAAGTTTCATTGCTGCTGAGGGGCATATGCTGCCTAAAGCAGATAATACGTGAGCTGGTGAAAGAGCGTGTGGGATTTTGGTATAAATTGCAGATGGTACGTGGTATTCATTCTACCTATTCGACATGGCGGTGGGATTTCTTGTACTTTGGAGCATGTTTGATCCATGACGAGTGAACTTGTAATTTTGCAAGAGAAATATGCCATCCTTTCACTAATAGGTTGTAATCTTTTCAGGCATTCTGCCTTTTGAAGTTTTTATTTTTTTTATTTTTTCTTTTTTCGGCGCCAGCATGCCTTTTGAAGATAATGTCACATACCAATGAAACATGAAATATTACTTTTTTATTTATATAGTTATACCTTTCGGTATTGAAGTTTCAAGCATAGTTCTATGAGTGACATTCTTCAGAAAAGAAATAAAAAGAATTTTTTATTTTTTATTTTTAGCACATCAAGTTTACTTAAAGTTACCAAAAAGCTTCTTTTCAAAGATAGTACGTGTTGATGGTAACCTAAAAAGGAATGGATGAGACCAAACGAAAATGAATGAGAGACCCAAAAAGGATTGGACGAGACCAAACGAAAATGAATGAGAGACGACGAAGTGACAGATGTTCATCACAGTCACTCTATGCATCCCAATAAAATTACATAAAGACAAAAATTTGGTAGCAATATAGTGAGAATAACAGGGTGGGTGTGTATTGATGTGATGTAATTTAGTGAAAATTTTATTGAATTAAAAAAATAAAATAAAAGAATTTCATTATGTAACAATGTAGTGAGAAGTATATAATTTATTTAATAATTTACATGTTATTTTATTTTTTTAATTTAATAATTTTTTTATCAAATTATATCATATCAATGAATATTCATTGTGTTGTTATTATCACGTTCTTATCAAATTTTTTTTTTTTAAAAAAAAAAATATATATATATATATATATATATATATATATATAAAATCTCTTGGATAAATTAAACACCTCTGTCACATAGTTTTTATTATATTATTAGGTAGTCAAACTCTTATATAGATCTTCAACAGGGATCAAATCTAAGAAGATAGAAGCTGATGGGATGAAATCTGGTCTCTTCTAAAATCCCACGATATGTAGGAATTTGAGGTGTCTTATACCCTTTTTATAGTGTCTGTCTAATTGAGATTAATTGAACTAATTGCCAATACACTAACAATATTGATGTATCATCATGCTATGAAAAAAATCAAAAAACAAAAAAGAAAAAAAGAAAAAAAAAAGGAAAAGTATATGGGGTCTTCCTGCACTGTAAGAATTAACCACAATATCAAAAGAGAGAGAAAGGGAAGTCCTAAGACAAACATCCCCGAACCTTCCACGTCTCTCTCCTTCCCCATCTCGTTGTCTCGCATGGCCCCCGTGTAACGGCATTTTTTGAAAATTGGTTTAACTGAAAAGGGTTTGCGACGCTTACAAACATTCGCGCATGTTCACAACGTGAGCACATGACAGCTAAACGCAAGTGGACCGGCAAAAACCAAAATGACTATGATGTCAGAATCCTCCTAAAACAGGCAACTGCCCATAATAAAATGGGTCGAAAAGGGCACGTTTTCTTTGAAAAAATTATTATCTAAAAATAGCAACCCGACAAATCAAAAAATTGAAAAAAAAAAAAGAAAAAGAAAAGTATGTTGACAAATATTCTTCATGACGTCATTGGCAAAGATAGTCTAAGCTTTATCGTCAACATGAGTACAGTGGCTATGGTACAAAATGCTTGTGGTGTAGCAATACTTTGCACGATATTCCAATAGCTAAAATGTGGAGTATGCTGCCTCCCATTTTCTGCCGAAAGAATAAACTTTTTGACAAATCTAGGGGACATCAAACTAAGCGTTACAATTCCATTGAACAAAACACCCGACCAGATTCCTTTGATAGACACCAACCTGCTGTTGTCTCTGTTCTTCTCAGTCTGTAGATGAAATGGTTTTATACAATTATTTGGAGAGGAGGTGAAATGGGGGGCAGGGGTTCGAACCCCCCGCTCTCTCTCTCTCTCCATTGGAGGCACGCCCCTCCTGTAGTTTCACACTACACTACAACGATGCCCCGGGTAGGCTCATCAGAAACCCAAATCGTAACGTGACCGGACCGAACCCCTCCTCAGTTACGATTTGAACCATAACCGTGAACTCTAAAGCAATTCGCGTCCAACTATATTTCGGCTCAGTTTTGGTCTGACCCAGAAGAGGGTCGGGTCTAAGCTCCTGGCATCCATGCAGCTTGCGTCAGTGACCACTTTTCAAATAAATAGTATGTACCCACTTGGATTTTCTGATGAAGCGCAGAATAAGAGGAACGGTTAACTAAAAGTTGTTGTAAGTGGACGTTCCGTTGAGTTTTACGGCTTTGAACCGGTCATGCCTCGTTTCTTTTAAAACTGCACCCATCGTCTCCATGCATCCGTAGTGAACTCATTTTAGCTTTCTTTCTGTTGGTTAGAAGTTTACTGGGCTTTAAATTTTGAGTAATGCGCGTTAACTCCCCCTAACTTGTTTTGTAGTTTCATGGGGGCATTGGGGACGTCTAGTTGGTACTATTAATTGGGTGTTCCATGACCCGAGCAGGTGTTTGTGAATTGCTATTGCTAATTTCTTTTTCTTTTCTTCCGCTAAGTTCACGATTGGAAGTGTGAAAAATCCATGTTATAGAAGTTTTTTCTTTTCCCTAAATCCGATACTAATGGTATGAGCGACATGCAGCTAGACTATGCACATTGTATTCGACTCTAATTGTAGATGACAACAGATGATCGAATTAAATTTTTTGAAACTCGTCTCGATTTAAATTACGTTTATTAAAAAAAATGAATGATATATAATTATTAAAATTCGAGTAATTAGGATTCAATATAAAATTTAAATTCAAAAAAATCAAAATTTAAAATATTTAAAACTCAATAAATTTTGCATTCTAAACATCCAAGACCCAAATAATTCAAAATCTAAAATGATTCAGTCGAAATCCGACTTGACCCATTCTTTTTATCATCCCTACCTTTAACAGTCTGTATTTTTTAATTTCGTTTTTTTTTTTTTAAACACTCATATTTTCGGATCGAAACACAGTGAAATGACCCAAAAAAAAAAAAGGGAAAAAAGGCACGTACTCAGGCACTTTGAGTGTTTTAGGTTTTGAGGAGCTTAGCTCGAAATAAATGTGTACCAGCTGCAATTCACGGTTTAAGATCGACACGAGCAACATGTTGGGGGTGAATGCCTCTTTAAGTTCCTTCTAACCTTTGACGCCGGCCCTTTGAGTTGACCTGTGGCCGGCCGTATAGTTCAATGTTACTGTTTAAGACCGAAAAGCCTTAATGCCGGCCGCCCCGTCAAAGGTTGGCCTTCGTGCGTAAATTGTTGACCGTGTAATAACCTATATAAGACATTTGAAATCGGTTCTTAGAAAGTTGATTTTCTAAGTTGTTGACCATGAAATATGAAAAAGAAGAGCGTGCTTTGTAGGAAAATATATTTCTAACTTTCCCATACACAAAGTGCAGAAACAGTCCTTGCAAAATGAGGGTGCAATGTATGTCTAACTTTCTCTAAACTCCACAAAAGAACAAATTTCATGTATTGGCACTCTTGTAAGAAATTAAGTAAATTTTCTAACCGTGTAATCAAACGATAATTGAGAATTTTCTCCTAAAAATAAGATATTGTAATGTACGAAGTTCATCTAACAGTTGTAAAATAGTGATTTTGCCAATAGACGACATGGGGATTTTAAAGCTAGAGAAGCCCAAGGGTAACTGAGTTTTTGTGGGAATGTGAAGAGGCTAGCCAAATAACACCCAGATAATACTTTGACCAGCCTCGCAAATTCTTAAAACCCTACATGTATAACTCGAAGGATTTTTTTTTTTTTTGTTTTTTTCAAACAAATAATTATCCTTTTGTTTTCATCACACAATGAAGACTCTAATCTTGGCGACTAGTTTGGGAAATAACCACAAGCTCATTTTTATTTTAATTCTAATGCCCAGAGTTTTTTTTTTAACTCTAAATTTATTTTACTAATTCTATAAATTATTCGGTTAAATTACTGAATATTTTAATTTAATGATAAAAAAATTATTTTTTATCAAGTTAAAAGTCTTGAACTCGAATTCATATCAAGTAATTAAAAAAAAAAATGCTCGAAGCCCTTTAAAAACGTTTCTTTGTCTCATCTAATTTGTATAACAATCCTTTTCAAACTACAATTGGTTTTCAACGACCTAGCATTGCTTAATCAATAGGCAAAACTAGTCTTAACCACCTAGACAAGGTCGTGGACGTGGAGTTTCCCAAATTCAACCCATAAACAAGTGCTAATTGGCATCTATTATTGTGTCCATCGGTTTGAGCTAAAAGACTACTTGTGAGTAACATACTCATTCGTTAGTGGTTAGTAGTAAGTAATAATCATTAATATGAAGTCGTCACACCTACAACCCAACAACTAATCAGAATCCCTTTCGTTTTTGTTTTTTAAGTGTGATGCATCAACTGAAACTATTTTCTTTTCGAATAATTCTAAGTATGACTTTTTTATCAGTTTGGTGCATTTGATAATTTAATTATAAAATTAAGCATTTTATGGATGGTTTTGATTAATTTTGAGAATAATTCTCTTACATCAACTTTGGTATATTTGATATTTTACTCATCCACTGTTCCTAGTTAAAATCAAGCCCTCATTAATATATTAAAAAAAAAAAGCTCAAGAATTTGGTGATTAGTAATAGTGAAAAAAGGAATTGTATAAGAAAAACAAAATTGAAAAATGAAAAAAAAGGGGGAGAAGAAAGAATTTAAAAAAAAAAAAAAAGAAGCAAATTGTGGCCAAATTGAAATATTAAAAACGTCGGGGGGTCAAACATGCAAAACATCATCAATGCACTTCAGTTTTATAACGCGACCTCCTTCTCCTTCTCTTTTTGAAGTTTCAGTTTCGCTTCTTTTTCTAAACCAACCGCAGATTCCTCTCTCTTTTAATTTTTCAGCTGGCCGGAATCCGGCAACACTTCGACTGAAAAATACATGCGCGATTCTCTCGGCGGACCGATGCCGAGATCCGGTTCATCTCCAATTCTATCCTGGTGAGTTCATTGATTTCATGTATCTGAATCTTATTGTATGACCTTTTATTAGCAAAACGGAGCTTTCCCAGGTGAGATCCGGAAGAAGACCCGACTAGGATCCGAAACTACAATATCGGGATTGGATTCGGATCGGAACTGTGATGATAGAATTAATTAATTGATTAGCTAATTGTTTTGTTAGTATCGAATTATTATTAATTCAAAAAAAATTTTTTTTTGCCCTTTTCTCTGCTGCCTTTTCTGCTTACCTTTTCTTTCTATTTAATTATGAATTGGATCTTCTGTTGAACTTTCAGGCAATAACATCTGTTCGGATTGAGAGAAACCAATCAGGAAAGTTTCCGGGAAAATCTTGGCAATTCAGTGAAAGCGTCGGAATTTTGTTATAACTTTCAAGGAAAAATCTTTTCTTTTCCTTTTTTCTCTTTTGGAATTATAACATAGGAAATGGACTTGGTTTAATTTTAATGGCTCACAAATCGGTTACTAAGTGTGATGTGGGGGTATACGTCATTGATTTGTTGAATTGATGGAAAAAATAAACAGAGGTAGAGTGGTTGTGTGCAAAGATCGGATTTTCTTTTTGGGGTTGTCAGTAGCCTAATCAGAAACTTTGGAATTACAGTCAAGGAGTGTTGGGAAGATTTCTTAACCAGTATAGAGACAGAAATTGGTTTTGGGTTACATGTTGATGGAGGACAGGGAGGAAGCAGTGAATCATTTGAGAATAAGTATGAGGAGAAGAGTAAATGATGGTCGTTTGCGATTTGGCGGATCAAGTGATTTGCTCCTCCCTGGTCTCATTGATGATGTTGCATTATATTGTCTAGCTCGGACCTGTAGATCAGATTACACTTCGTTGGCCTGCATAAACAAAAGGTTTCACAGGCTGATTAAAAGTGGGTGTTTATATGAGTTGAGGAAGCAGTTGGGAACTGTTGAGCATTGGGTTTATTTAGTTTGTGATCCAAGGGGATGGGAGGCATTTGATCCGATACGAAATAAATGGATGGGATTGCCAAAGATACCTTGTGATGAGTGTTTTAATCATGCTGATAAGGAGTCATTGGCTGTGGGCAGTGAATTGTTGGTTTTTGGGCGTGAGCTTTTTGGTTTTGCTATTTGGAAGTATAGTTTGATTTGTCGTGCATGGATCAAGTGTGATGGGATGAATCGTCCTAGATGTTTGTTTGGGTCAGGCAGCTTTGGTTCTATTGCCATTGTTGCAGGTGGAAGTGATAAGAATGGAAATGTCTTGAAATCAGCGGAGTTGTATGACTGTTCAACAGGTAAATGGGAAATGTTACCGAATATGCATTCACCACGTAGATTGTGCTCTGGTTTTTTTATGGATGGAAAATTCTATGTGATTGGGGGGATGTCAAGTCCCACTGTCTCGTTGACTTGTGGAGAGGAGTACAATCTTGAGACAAGGAAGTGGAGAAAGATAGAAGGGATGTACCCAAATGTTAATAGGGCTGCCCAGGCTCCTCCTCTTATTGCAGTGGTAGACAATCAGCTATATGCAGTTGAGTATTTGACTAATATGGTGAAGAAGTATGACAAGGTGAAGAACACGTGGGATGTGCTAGGGAGGCTTCCTGTGAGGGCTGACTCTTCAAATGGATGGGGCTTGGCTTTTAAGGCCTGCGGAGGGGAACTTTTAGTTGTGGGTGGACAAAGAGGCCCAGAAGGTGAAAGCATTGTGCTTAACTCATGGTGTCCAAAGATGGGTGTTAACAAGGGGACCTTGGACTGGAAGGTTCTTGGTGTGAAGGAACATGCTGGGGTGTTTGTTTATAACTGTGCTGTCATGGGTTGTTGAAGTTATTTAGATTGACTCAGCCAAGGATACAGGTGTCTGCTATCTGACCTGCTCTTTCAGGATGCTTCCCTGCATTTGTTTGATTGACTATAATTGCTTCTCTGTGATACTACATCTCCAGCTGAGGCTTGGTAGCTTTTTCTTAACATGCCTGTATTTAAATGTGCGTGCACCTGACTTCATGGTTCTGGATTTTATTTCTTTTGAGAGTACCATGTTGGGGTTACTCTGAAATGTCTGTTCTCTTTTTTTTTTTTTTTGCCTCTGTTTAAATTCTCTTTCCATCCCAACAAATAAATTGAAAACCCTGAAATTTTTTAATGATTTGGTGTTGCTCTTCGGTGCTCATACCCAGCTTGTTTTCCTCCTTTTATGGGACAGATACTTATCTGATATCTGCTAATCATGTGTGTTGTTCGTGTTTGACTTTATGCTGCCAAGTTGGTTGGCATTGCCTATCCGTTTCAGCTATAATTCTAAGGTCCGACTTTCCCACCCTTTCTATCAGCGTGGTTTTACATATTCATCCAGAGGTCAGTAGGATTTCAGCTAAGGTCTAGCAGTCTAGTCCTACACAGAAGACACATTCCACACCCATATCATTTAGCAATATTGGCTTAGCTGCAAATAAAGTAGTCTGAGCTGGTTTGGAGGTTGCAATTATTCAGTTTGAAACTCAAACTTGGGTTTGCCGACCCTAGCTTACAATTGAAGGTTGGAATACATAGATAAGCTTAGCTAAGCAAACCATCACCATATTTACCTGATCTTAATAGAAAACCATACCGAAATCCTGTCAGCTGGTTTTATATGCAGCAGGTTGTTTCTTAGTGGCACTGTGATATAAGATGAGCAAACTCGGAACGTGGGCTGAGGCCCAAATTCAAGCTGAACTCAGCAGTTAAGACCGTCCCTTGTTGGGCTGCTCAGAGCATGACTAATTAGTAACCAGCTCCTTGGACTGAAGCAACTCCTGTTGTCCATACCGATTCCTGGGCAAAAGCCACGTTAAGTTTGTCGTCCGAAAGAATTTTTTACCACTCCTCCCATGCCTGCTCGAGCCGTATCGCTTCCCCTTATTTTGATCCGAGATGCTCGCTCCTACTGCAGATGTATAATCATTTGGAATTATAATTCCGGAGAAACCCCTTCTAAGGATTCTATTACACTTCGGTCCTACGAGGCAAACCATTGCACCGTCAGCCCATAGAGTTCAACAACTTACATTTACTAAACCAATTACAGACTGCAGCATCTATCAGTCTTACATCCGATGACAAGCTTTTGATTCCATAATATGACTTTTGTTTTTTTTTGTCTTGTTTTTTTTTTCTTCTTTAGAATATCCATGATCAAAGCAAAGATCAATAAAAGAAGTTGAAAAAAAGAAAAAGTATAAAAACTGGTGAATCACTATGACTCTTTAGTCGATACCAAGGTTTATTTTTTATTTGATATTAGTTATTAGAAAATGAAATATTCGAAAAAAATAAAAGCAAAACAAATATAAAAAATAATAATAATTTAAGTAATTCAAAACATTAGATATATTAGAATTTTACTGTTTAAAGAGTCACGAATTAAATAATAAGTTTCTGTACTACAAATTTTGAAATTACATGAGTTAAGCGCACCTAGAAATCAAGTCTTAGCTGCATCTAATATGTGGAGTGAAAGTCGCAACAGTGTAAGCTGTGTGAACAACTTTAACATCAGAGAATTTACTCCAAAGAAGTTCTTAAGACAAAAATCTCCTGGTCGAAGTCGAAGTTGCGATTTTGAAGAATTCTCAACAGAACAAGTAGTGGGCTATCAACCCAGTAGAACGTACTTTGAGAGTCTGCAGCCCAAGACCAAATTATTAGGTTCTGCTCCGTGAGGTTCCTAACCGCCCCCCACCCCACCCCCGACGGTGTCTGTCAGAAACCAAAAACCAAACGGAAACCAATGGCTTCCTCTCCGACCAACGAACTTCCTCCGACCGAAACCCAAAAACTCTCTTGCACTCAAATGAATGGCCACGTTTCCTCCGGCCAACCTCCTCAACCCGACCCAGACCAAATCCAGCCGTCCAATTCTCCGTCAATGGACGCCACGACCGCCGTCGCCGCCGACGGCGACAACCCATCAGGGAAGCGAAAGCGGGATGAACAACCTGCAGAACTAGGATCAACGAAAGACCCGTCACTCAATCCATTATATAAAACCTCGCTTTGTTCTTATTTTAGGCGCCACTCCAGGTCGTGCAGCCACGGAAGCGCGTGCAGGTACGCGCACGGCGAGGAGGAGCTCCGGCCCCGCCCGGACAACACGTGGGACCCCACTTCAGAACGGGCGAAGAAGGCGGTGAAGTTGGAGAACGATGGCGGCGGGCAATGCCAGGGTAAGGTGGTGGAGGAGATTATGATGACTGATGTTGTTGCCAACGACGGTGACGGAGACGGCGATGGTGGTGGGGGGTGTTTGGATGCCAGGCTTAGTAAGTGCTTGGTGCATTTGCCCAGGAAGTGGAGTTCGGATAATTTGAAGAAGTTTCTTAATGATCAAGTACGTTGAATTTTGAATTTTGGTTTTTGGGTTTTTCTGTTCAACACCAAATTTAGATGAACTATGCATTTTCAACCCATTTAAATTGCTAGGTGTATGCGAGTTAACGTTGTGACACTTGTAAATAGCACTATGATTATACATCTCGTGGGTCTGTAGCTTGTAATGTCAAGTTTCTATGGTTAACGAATTACATTGTTTGTTAATGATGAAGTCTTATGGGAATAAGTTGTTTCCGTTGTCAGGGGGTTCTGTTCAAACTTGCCAAGAAAAAGAAAGGCATGGCAGTTGGTTTTGTGAGTTTTGAGAGTGTCGAACAATTGAAAAGTGCAGTTGAGGTATTTATTTTTTTTCTTCTGCATCTAATAGAAATGTGAACTTTTGGTAGTTTTCTCAAACGGTATTTAAAATCTGAATGCTGTAGGAGCTAGAGGGAAGATCTGTTGGCAACAATAAAATAAAGGTTGCAGATGTAATTCCCCGTGCATATGATGAGAAAATTAAATCAGCAATGGCATTGCCTCAACAAACACAGGTGTCTGAATCTGCATTGGATGGAGAAAGTGCACTGGTCTCTAAATCTTCTGGTGGTCTTGGGGATAATGCAAATGATGATGAGTCAGTGCATGACAGTTCAGTCTCCAGAGGAAAATGTGCCCGTGATGTAGTGACTCCCCTTGCTCATTTGCCTTATGAAGAACAGTTGGAGCGCAAGAAGAGCTCTGTCACACAGATGCTCAAAAAACTAGTTAGAAACTCAGAATCCCTTTCTCTATCTTATACCTATTTTTTGATCATATATAATTGGATGTGAACTTAGCAAACTGTTTGCTTCTTTTTGGCTGCAGACTCGAAGTGCTCGTAAAGCCTGCCCTAATGGTGTTCCTCTTCCGGAATGGATTCTAAAATCTAGGGAAATAGGTGGCATTTTCCTTATAAACTTCCATGATTCATTATTGTGTTGGCAGCTATTTTGAATCTTACTGTTTTCAGAGTGGCATATTGAGGAATTTGTTGCCCATGGAAGTATAAGCGCCTGTTAATTTCTCCATAAAAATTTTATGTCCTCCTTTTATTCTAATTTGACAGCTTGAGGTTGTTAGCCTGTTCATATGACCATCCATTCTTAAATCTTGCAGGAGGTCTTCCATGTGAACTAGTGGGTATACTGGAATCACCACTGATTAATGGATATCGTAATAAGTGTGAATTTTCCACTGGATATTCTCTTCAGGGAAAACCTACTGTAGGGTTTATGCTAGGAAACTTTAGGTAATCTGTGTTCACTCATTTTTTTAGATACTCTGTGGGATTGGATTTCTCTGAAAGAAAGAAATTAAATACATTTTAGGGAGGGTGTGACAGCAGTTGAAGAGCCTGTGGATTGCCCAAATGTTTCTCGTATTGCTTGCAAGTACGCTTCAATCTTTCAGGAATTTTTGCAACAATCAAGCCTGCCAATTTGGAATAGATTTAAGAACACCGGGTTCTGGCGTCAATTAACAGTACGTACTAGCCCAGCATCAAGGAGTGATGAAAATCTTAGTTGTATTATTCCTGCTTTTTCACCATTGCATTATGTCAATCTATTGTTACACTCTATGATCTATCTAAAGTTCCTAATGATAAAATTCCTTTTCCTTATTCACCATCCAATGTCTTAACATCTATAATAAGGTCCGAGAGGGAAGGTTGCCAGGGAAACCCGCTGATGTTGAAAATCCTGAGGTCAGCATATCAGAGGTTATGCTCATTGTTCAGGTTTGTCTGCTGTGAGTTTTTGTTATTCCTTTTGTTTAAGTGAAGTAGACTTTGTTGCTGAACAGTCAGAGAAACCAATTCCAGCACAAATGAGTATAATGTCTTAAATCAAATGGTTATGGCTATGCTTTCTTATATAAGGAAAAAAAATTATTAGTTTGCCTCTCCACCAAATTCTGAGCTTATATTCACAAGGTTGGATTGAAATTCCATAGGTCCGAACAGTGGGCTTTGATGATGATCTAATAACCAGTGAACTTCAGATGTTGGCCAATGCATTTGTTGCTGGAGCTGCTGCAAGTTTTCCAGTTTTGCCCTTGACAGCTTTGGTTCTTCAGGTACTAGCCACCTGTTATCTTTATTTCAAAAATAGCAATAGGACTGGGGTCTCCTCATCTTATTGAAATTGATGTAGGACAAATAAGAAGAGCTGGACAACTAACAGGGGAATCCTCCTACCTAATAAGATTTAAAATATCATCATAAATATAACATAATAATAAATTCTTAAATAATAGAAATTCTTCTTTGTTCTTCATCAGAAATAGATTGGATAAAATGGATGGCAGAAAGTCAGACCAGTATACTCCGACATCATTAACTGATTAATAAGTAATAACCTAGTTTTTCATTATATTTTGTTATTATTTAAACATTTTATTAGTTGCTTTTTATAATTGCCTATTCTTTTAGTGTTTCCTGGGCCTATTGCCAGCAATCATGTTGGTTTCTTGGTCAAACTTTTGTGTACCGTTATATAGTTTTAGTTGGTTTCTATGGATGTCCAAAAGGCCACAATGCCCCAGAAAAAGATAAATGCACACAACAATCCAAACAGCCAACCTTTCATCTCCACTCTTGGACTGCACTGACCACCATGCTTGGTCCTGGTATGTTTCCTGGTTTGTTTTGGACTCATGGATTGCAGGCCTATTTTGTTGTAGGGGTTGAGACTAATAAGATCTGGACATGCCACCTCTCATGATTCAGTGGGTCATTTGAGCGTTGGAGGACTTGTGTTTTAATAATAACAGTCTCCCAGAAATTATACAAGAGCAGTGCAACAACATGAAAGTGCCAAATTTAATATATGCTTTATAGATGGAATTGCCATACAAATTTGCTTGGCTGTTTGGGTGCTTTGGTTGCTTACTGTCTCAGCTAATGTCATTGCTTAACAAGGGTCATTGGACTATTTCCCATTATTTTGGAAGAATTTTGCTTTCTCGATTCAAAATGCATTTCTTTGAATAATCTTTGTTTTTTTGTAGGATCACCAAGGTATATCAAATGTTGCACCTTCTGATTCTCCACTGTGCATACTCCCACTTCGAAATGCAGAAAGTGGTTCTACATTAGAGGAAACTAAGAATGGCATGGAAGCAAGAATTCATGATCATATAAGTAATCTTCAGTTTGCAATATCACCAACTGCCTTTTTTCAGGTTGGTTCCTCAGATTTCTTTTTTTTTTCCCTTGCTGAAATAAGTAAAATTTCACCCGTAATATTGCATCATAGTTACAAATTGTGTTGTAGGTTAACACCCTCGCTGCAGAGAAACTATATTCGCTTGCTGGGGATTGGGCTGGTTTGGGCCCTAACACCTTGCTCTTTGACATATGCTGTGGGACTGGAACAATTGGGCTCACTTTAGCACGTTGTGTTGGTATGGTAATTATCATCTGCCCATTTCTGTACTTCTCGATTCCATTATGGTTTTATGTGTGGGTTTTTATAGTCACTGATTTATAAACCATAAAATACTGTTTTTGCCTAAAATGTGCTCCTATGCTGAAAATAGCTATTGTGTGCAAGATTTCTCATGATTTTTTTTGTCAGAGTTCTTATTAGATTTGAGCGAAAAGAGGCAGGCTCTCTCTCATGTGTACACATTGCACACTCGTATTCCGTTTTCTCTTCCCTTCTCACTTGGATGCCTTTTCTCTGGCAAATGATTGAGCATATTTGAATGTTATATAGGTTGTTGGCATTGAAATGAATGCCTCTGCAGTGTCAGATGCACATCGGAATGCTGAGATTAATGGCATAAAGAACTGTCGATTTGTCTGTGGAAAGGTCAGTTGTTTTTGTTTTATACCCATTGGTTATTATAAGCAATATAAATGAAATGCATGAGACAACACCAGGGACCAACTCTCCATAAGTTGCCCACCAATGGAACATAATTACCATGAAGAAATATTCTATTTTCTTTTGCTTTGAGGTGCAGTTAGACCTGGCAGTATATTAGGCCTCCTTACTTTATCTGGCAGTATTTGAGAAGATGCATAACTTTCAGGATAATTAGAAGCAATTAGATCTACTTTATCTGGTTGTAATTACAAATATTGGGCCTTGTTACTGAAAGTTCTTTTTCCGCCAATCATGAGGCAACAGGCAGAGGATGTAATGGGGTCTTTACTGAAGGAGTACCTAAATGTGCCAGCAAAACAAGATGACTTGCAAAATGCATCTGGAAGTGTTGATAAAAATATTTCAATGGACTATGCTCTAGCCACCAACGACAACCCAAGCCATCAGCTTGAAAATGGCGGCGGTGCATATGGCTGTGGAGAAAACAGTGAACAAGAATCCCAAAGCCACCAGGAGAGGAATTGTACCTTAAAAGGTGGTTCTTCAGTGCCACAGTTTGAGAATATAGTTGCTATAGTTGATCCTCCCCGCAGTGGACTTCATCCCACAGTGAGTAATCATCCTGTCCCAAATTGAATTCTGTGGTTGCTACAGTTGCTATAGTTTGGCTTCTATCCTAATTGATTCCAGAATTATTATTTTCACCAATTAAAACTGGGCTACAGTTTGTTTCACATATTAATTTCCTCCATTCATGACATTCTTTGGTTCCTGGAAAATGCACGAAAGATTATTATCCAATTTTCCAATCGAACTGTTGTAGCTTCTGAATATTGACTCTTGCTTATTGTTCTTTTGTGAAAATATAGGTGATCAAAGTTCTGAGAACTCATTCACGTCTACAGAGACTTGTGTTAGTTCCACGTCCTTCTTCTGCCATGTTTTGCCTCTATTTGCATAATTCCTGGGCACAAATATGATTTTATGTTCTTTGGTGTGCTGTAGTTACATTTCCTGCAATCCTGAAACCTTGGTGGCAAATGCTATCGAACTCTGCACACCATCTCCTGAAAAAGTTGAGAAAGGGAATAAAAACAACAAGGGATGGAGGAACATGAGCAGTGCTGGTTTGGCACGGCACAGAGTAAAGTCCATGCCCATTTCGGAACCTTTCCGTCCTGTAAAAGCCATGGCTGTTGATCTTTTCCCTCATACTGTGCATTGTGAGATGGTAATGCTCCTGGATAGGTAAATCAACTGTCTGGGTATTATATATCCTATTGATTTTCAAAATCTATTCGAATTTTGGAAAATAGTCAGTTACATTATGTTGGCAAACAGAATTTTGGTAGATGGGGTCTGTTTCTTCTCTTTGCTCAAACGCCTTCAATTTTGCCAATAATTGATGTACCACTTGTGAACTGTATTTGACGTGGCCCTTGGAGTATAGAGTACCATTATTTCCCGGTAGTTTTGTTTTTGAGCTCTCTTGACGAGCATAGTATTCACTTGTTGATTCTTGCAATATAACCATGGTTATCTTTCCAGAGCAAAACGGCTAAAAAAAGGATAAAACAAGTTTACCAATAAGGTTTAATCTTCTTGTATGCAAAACTAGTAGATCCAAAACGATAAAAACAAGTTTACCAATAAGGTTTAATTAGGTTGGCTTTGTACTTCGACTCTCCATTTATCATCAATAGTTCCTCATCAACAGGAATCCGGATGGTTACCATTAAGGTGACGATACTTGAAAGTGACGAGTCAACCTTCCTCTCTCTCTCTATCCACATTTCATGCCTTCTTGGATAAGCCCAGCGTACAATAATGGTAATCTTAGGGGGTCAATTTATTAGTTGTTTAGATGTCGTAGTATAAATAATATTGAAAGATAGTTACCTCACACTTCAGTGGATTTGTCCAAAAGCACTTTGGCCATCTTTAATTTCCAAAAAGTAACAGCCATTCTGCTCTCCGTAGCCGCCCACCGTTACTTCCTGGCCTCACTGGTCGTAATTCGTTGTGCTTGCACGTTGCCATTATTGTGACACTGAAAGGGCTATCCTTATTTATATGTTACTGGGGCCACATATGTCTTCGATAGCAAGAAATAAGAGAACCCATTATGTGAATGTCGTGCGCGAGCAGATCATTAAATTTTATTGATGAAAAAAAAAAAAGGAAAAGAAAAAAACTGGTAACTATTTTCTGTCACTCATGAATCGTTATGGGGGTACGTACGTTACAAAAGCAGAATCCACAGGGTTTTTTCATTTTTTTCAAAATTGGACCGCATATTTCCACTGAATTGTTGCTGAATCGTGAGTCATAAAAACGAAAGAATTTTTCCCTCTCCCTTAATGTTCTTTTCAATTTAGGCAATATTTATCAAAACATTTGCGATGGGTATTTCTCGAAGCACTCTAATAATTAAAAGCTTTAATTTTTTATTGGAAACTCGAAATAAACTTGCGAGATTCCAGTAATTGACAATTGAGATTCCAAACATCATGCCTTTTTCGGTTGATGTAAATAAAAGGGGATTGTGTTGAGGTGGGAGGATAAGCTGCTAATTAGGATAAATTCTCAGAATTTGTTGGTGATTTTGACATGAATTTCAGGAGATGCTGCTTGCTAGGATGTCACTAGTGATGACCAGAATAGTTGATTAAGATTGAACTCATCCCACTCCTCAATCTCTATCTGATAAAGTCAAATAAAGATAGAAAGTTATTTTCTTAAAAGTCTTCAACTTGTGGATATGTCCTGTAAAAGTTGAACTAACGAAAACATCGAATCCTGTAATTTGAGTCGCGGTAAGTAGAGTGTCATTTTTTCTTTTTAATTACATAGATGGGAGTTTACAAAAAAACATAATTAGGATTATTAATTATGTAAATATGAAATTGCAAATATATAACTAGATAACTATGATTGTATTTTTTTAGACTTAAAGTGGAAAATTGTGTGTGTACTTTAACATTTTTTTTTTTTAATCTCGAGTCTTCCTCTGACAATCCGCCACTTTTGCTTGCTTCTAGTGGATACGGTCCACATGGCTGATGTTGTCTTTTAACAAATACTTTGATTAAACCTACCACAGCATGGCTCTTGTCTTCATGCTTCTAACATTGATCTTGTTGGTAAAGCAACTTATTCTTCTATGTTTGTATCAATGGATTAGGTGACATGTTATATGCTTCTATTCAAGAGATGGTGTCGATTTTGGCGTACAGTACTTATGATTCTGTCATTAGAAGTGTCTTTTGAAAAGAGAAAAAGAGGAAAAAAAGAAGAAGAAAAGAAATTAGACCCATATAAATGCAACAATTAACTTGTGCCTCATTCACATAAGAGTATTACACTTAGAAAACAACGATAATTATTGTCAATCAATTTTTAATTAAATAAATCAAATAAGTAAAGTACTAAAAATTAAATATGTATTAAATATAAATTAATATATGGTATTATTATAATAATTAATTATAAATTTTTAACTATTCAAACACATGTTTACAATTAACAATGAAGATTCCAAATTTGATAGTACTAGTTACTATAGTAGAAAATGAGTTTGGATTTGTGATTCTTCAAGATCAATGAAGCTCAAAGCATAAATGAAGAAGTGGGTTTGATACAGGTATAAGAGTAAACTAGAAACACCATTTTACCGCAAAAGGGAAGGCGCAAAAAGTACTCGTCAAAAGCAAGAGCATCCCAGAGGACAGAGGATCACTCTCAGAAAAAGTACAGATGCTCCATCCTAGCACGCCGCGGGATAAAAGTACGAGAAGAATGCAGCGCAACTAGTAGTTTAATTTCCTCATCAGGAGTGCAACTAGTAGTGTAATTTCCTCGTCAGGAATCTTCTCCGAGGATCCCGAAGGGAAATTAAGCATTTGACCCAGATCAGAGTCTTTAAAATAATAATAATAATAATAATAATAATTCTTCGTAAATCATATAATCTAAGTATAAATAACCTATTTATGGTGGCGTTTTTTATACACAAGTCTCACCAAAATTTAAGAAACTAGCAACGTATTGTAATTTTAGATAGGATAAAGTTTTCTCATAACTAGACGATTTCATAATCTGTATTTGTGTCCGCGCACACCGAGAACAGTAGTAGTAGTAGTGGTAGCAGTCGCAGTGGCAGCGTAGTGCGGTAATAAGTAGGGCCAACTTCTTCCATCAATGAGATTTGCAATGAATGAGAATTGTGAAGCGTCACCTCACTTCACCTCCCCCATTATTATTCCTCTTCCTTTTCACACACACCTCTCAAGAAATAAAGAAAGAAAGCAACAATCTCCCCCCCTCTCTTTACCCTCTTGCTTTCTTTTGAAGCTAAATGTTTCCCTGACACTTTGGATGTGGTGGTTTCTTAGTAGCTTTTTTTGAATTTATTAGCTGGGACTTTTGCTTTTGGACTCTTGGTTGGTGGGGGTGTGAGTAAGGGTGGGATTTGATTTAGAATTTGCTTCTTTTCTGTTACTTTTGGAATGGGGAGTCAGGAGAAACTTGTGAACGATCTGCACGATGTGGGTTCAAGCCAAGAAGCAACTTTTAGTCATGTACACAAGGTTCCCTGTCTCTATCTGTGTTGTTCTTCCTAGTTTCTTCTCGTTTCTTTTGCAATGATGTTTCTTCTCTGTCCTTGCCTATGATAAGTAAGTTGCAAAGAGTTTTGAGATATGGATCAAGTCTCTGATGAGTTACCTTATTACCTTCCTATATTGTTTGCTCCTATTGATAAAAGTTTTGAAGATGGTAATTTCAATTGGTGGCCTTTTCTTCAATTTTTGTAAATTTCTTTTGCTTTCTTTCTACATTTGCAAGCATTTCATGTGAAGAAACTAGTAAACGTGATGGAGCGATCTGCAGACTCCATTATATATATATATACATACACTTCTCGAATCATAGGATACATGTTTTAAATGCTCGGTTGTTGGATTATACAAGTGATAATAGATTTCTCGATGAACAAATATATTTGGGAGGTGACATTATTCAATAGTTGAACCGGATGAAAGAGGTAAAATCACCTAATCTGCTTTGGAGTTATATCCTTTATTAGTCACAATAACGTTGCTAAGTTCCAACTTATATGCATATGCAACTGAATTTGGATTTTTTTTTTTTTTTGGTTTTTCAGTTGATTTTAATTCATTTTTTCACCCATCTCTTTGATGATGCTCTGATATCTTACTCTGTATGTTCAAAGGATGTTACTGAAAAATGACTTTTTGTCATTAACTTTGTGGCTAGGTACTCATTTAGTTACCCTTTCAATTCCTTGCCACACTGGCTTGTTGGTACTTCTTTGAGAGAGATCATTAAAATTTTTGTTGTGTGGAGCTTAAGCCATTTGTCCTTTTCTGGTTGTTTTTCTCATCTCTTTGGGGATCTTTTACTTGTATATGTCGTTAAGTAACTGAATTTTAGTGAAGACAACTTAAAGCTCTATCCTTCCTCTCACAGTTCTCTGCAATTGTTCTTAATTTCTTTTATGCAGGTTGAAGAATCAACGGGAATGGTAGAAGAAAACAATCATGCCCAACACTGGAAGCGCAGAAACCTATGTCTTGAGATACCTTCAACAGCATTAGAAAACTCATTACAGGATTCTGTTGTAATAAAGATGCCCCTAACACCGAGTCCAACTCCCAGGAAAGTCAATTTCCTCTTGACACCTCCCTCTAATGATGGAAGATTGAATGGATCCCCAGGCCCATCCTCATCTAGAGGCAAATCATCGTTAAGAAGTCTCTTACCTAAACTAAGCTTCAAGTCACGAATCTCTACCTTAGATATTGAAAAGAGTGCTAACTCAAGTCCAGATGCTGCATCTACTATGTCACGTGAGAAGCATTCTATATCCAGGTCTTTGTCACTTTCAAAGATATTCACCCCCAGGATGAAAAGAACATCATCGTTACCTGTAACTCCTATTGAAAATTCTAACCCAGAATCTGCATGTGATGGAAGCACAGGTGGCTCACTTAATGCAAATGTAAGTTTTTACTCTTTGTAAACACAACAAGACCTATTTGACTGCCTATGAGAGGAAGAAAAAGCCTTGTTGACTACCTGAATGCCAATAAAAATTGAAGCTGTTCATTTTGCCAAACATTAGGAGCATAGCTTCTTGGCTCCATACGGTGGAACTCTTAGCTTGATGCTCAAGAACAGTTTATTGACAGCTATTATGCTTAGCACACAGCCTGTTTACTGAGTTTCTTACCAATGTAGTTTCCTATATTAGCGGGCCTTGCCCAGTTTTGAGTGCCTTCTCAATTACTCAACTTGATGGCTGCTTTTGCAGAAAAAGCGACAGATATCACGCTCACTTTCAGTCCCTGCTAACAACAAAGACAGAAGCTTAAAGAGGATGGACTCCTTTTTTCGCATTGTCCCATCAACTCCTCGAGTGAAAGTTGGAGATATAATAACAAGCACACCTCCAAGTGCAGAGGAAGGTATTTTTGTTAACTTCAATATGGACTAATGTTTTGATTCACTGCTTGTGTGTGTTAAATTTTATTTTCTATGATTTTGAATGCATGGGAAGTTGCTGATGGCTTCTTGTTCACTATTATGTTCATCACATATGGACCACAGTGTAACATGTTGGCGACACCTAATGTTTACAACTCTGACCTAGCAATGTTTGTCCTGTTTTTCCTTTGATTTCCATGTCTTCTGAGCAAATAGTTCAAAATAAACCCTTTTTTTTTGGCATTTTCTGAAGCTATTGATTTTCATTGCCAACCAATGTCTTATCTTAGTTCTATGGTTCAGAAACTAATGATGCTGATGGCGAAGACATACCTGAAGAAGAGGCTGTTTGTAGAATTTGTCTTGTTGAACTATGTGAAGGGGGTGAGACTTTTAAGATGGAATGCAGCTGCAAAGGTGAACTGGCTCTGGCCCATCATGAATGTGCTATAAAATGGTTCAGCATCAAAGGCAATAAGACTTGTGATGTGTGCAAGCAAGAGGTTCAGAATCTGCCTGTTACTCTTTTGCGTGTCCAAAGTGCTTTAGCTCGAACTACAGGAGCAAGAAGACCTCGTCAGCTAGATGCTAATGGATACTGGCAAGTTGATATTTCTAAGGGCTATTGTATATTTTATAGCTTATAGATGTTAAAAGTAACATCAAAATTTTGGATAAGCCACCCCTACTCAAACTTGTTATTGGGATTTGGGGTTTCAACTGTTAGTGTGTGTATCCTGTATCACTTACTGTGCTTCAGACTAACTAGTTTTTATCTTATCAGGGTTTGGCAGGAAGTTCCTGTACTTATCATTGTTAGCATGCTTGCCTACTTCTGTTTTCTTGAGCAGCTTCTGGTAAGATTAGGCTGCTGGGCTACCAGATTTACCGAACTTCCTATTTTACCTCTAATACAACTCCCTTCATGCAGGTGGGAAAAATGGGTACTGGTGCAATAGCCATATCTCTTCCATTTTCTTGCGTACTTGGTCTACTTTCATCCATGATTTCATCGACCATGGGTAGGTTGTTTGAACTCTCACAACAAAGACATAAGAGATGCTTGTTTCTTGGTAGGGATCAACCTGTAGGAACTGCATTCTGTGCATTGGAATACGGGTGTTCTTTTTTCAGTTGTTAGGTTGGGAAAAACTTGGATCACATGCGTGCATGCACACACATCATAGGTACAAGCTGGGGGAAACATTAAACTACATATGGTTGTGATCAATTTCTAGAAACAATGGTGTGATAAATGATCATAATTGTTGGTGCAGATTTCTAATCTAGGAATTTCTTTGCAGTGAAGAGAAGATTTGTCTGGGTTTATGCCGCAGTTCAGTTCGCTTTAGTTGTTCTCTTTGCACATATTTTTTACTCCTTGGTAAGTAAATTCCACTTGCTAGCCAAACCTGAGAGAAAACTTGTTGGCAGCATCAGCAAAAATTGTTGATGATGGAGAACATTAGTAAAGGGACTGCCTCGAACATGAGATACCAAGTTGATGACTGAACTATATTCTTGTTGCCTACAGGTGGTTGTGCACGCAGTTCTATCCATTCTCCTTGCGACATTTGCTGGCTTTGGTGTGGCAATGAGTGGCAGTTCTATACTTGTTGAGTTCTTGAGATGGAGAAGAAGATGGTATGCTCAATCGGAGCAGCATAATGATTCCCTTGCCATGACGGCACCAGGCCAATTTCCAAGAACTGTAAATTCATCTCTAGGAGGCCCCCGCAATAACGGCCACCTAAATGAAGTGGAAAGTCCAGAAACTTTTAGTGGGAGTTGAATTGACGTGGCCTCCTAGTGTAGTGTGTTCAAAGTCAGTTCCAAAATAGGTAGTACGTGCTGTTGGTCTTAATCAAATTCAGAAAGGATCCCAAAACTCCGAGGGATGCATACAACCACGAAGCAACCACTTTACGTTAGATCGGTGTTAAAACTTTAAAGGGCTTGGAAAATGGTTGTGGAATCCAATGTACCACAGCCCCAAGTCATGAATCTCAGACAAGAGGTCCCATTTAGCTGTGGAATTCAACTTGGGTTGCTCGGTGCATTTGGGATACTCCTAATGTCTTTGCTGAATGTCCACTTGAATGGCTTGTGACTTTCAGTCATTTAGTATGCGGTTCAATGTCTTGCTTTTTTGACAGAAGTACATCCAACAGTTGTGATATTGCAATGTGAACAAATGTTTTGAAGCGTGTTAAATTGGTCCTGTAAGATGCCCTTGGCCATTAGTGTATTCCTGCCCTGAAAAACTTTGTCATTATCTTTCTCACGTATAAACTAGCGTCGGTATGCTTTGACAATTTCGGCATCTTTATTCAATAGGGACGGCTTATTATCTGTATCTACATAGAGTCCAAGAGTGAACATTAGCAAAAGTCCTCGGAGGATATTGTTGATTTATCTATTAGCCATTTGGGACTAACATTCCCTAGTGATAGTTATTTATTAGCCACCATGCCTTCTTCAATATGCACCTGCTGCCTCAATCTCCTTGGATCTTGAATAAAGAAAGAAACCGAGAAGGCTGGTAGCTGTTCTGTTAACACTTCCTTGACTTCCGTACCAATGAAAGTGGCCCTCGTCCATTGGATGCAGTCAATATAATTGTATTATTTAATGCACATTTATGGTCCCTAGTTTGACACAATCTTTCCCGGACTCTTTAAGTTTAATTTTTCTGATTTCCGATACCTACACATGTATTTAGATATCTT
This sequence comes from Bruguiera gymnorhiza, assembly GCA_020883675.1. NCBI lineage: Eukaryota > Viridiplantae > Streptophyta > Magnoliopsida > Malpighiales > Rhizophoraceae > Bruguiera > Bruguiera gymnorhiza. The sequence continues at coordinate 1,417,616 of JAIRCJ010001042.1, read as the reverse complement.
ATCTTTGACCAATATTTATGTGGGTGTATTGCTCCGTTGATCAATGTTATGGGTAATGATCAAGGTCTGCCATGCTTTCTGAATCATTTTTATTTTTTACAAGGAGGCCAAAAGATTATAAAAAGGACATAATTATTAAGATTTGAATATAAAATTGAAAATTTTTAACAAAGATATATCAACTAATTATATTAGAAATACGAGACTTGGATTGAATGATTTTACTAACATAAAATATTAGCAATTTTGAAAAGTGAAAAGAGAAAAAGGACATCATAAATTGACAAGAAGACCTGTTAGGCTTATTTTAACAGACAATTTTGACTACGAAGCCATGGACTGCCAAGTATTGACTATGGACTGAAAATCATTGAATGCAAATTTATTGGAGGTTGACGAGCCTTGTTTGATTTTTTTTTTTTTTTCTTGACTACTGTCATGCGTGATCCGTTCCCTTCACCCATTTGTATTGGTAATAAATAAACTTAATAAAGCAATTCTTGTAAAATTATGATTTTTAAACCCCAAAATGTCCTCCTCTTTTTTCTTTTTGTTTTTTTCTTTTTTTCCCAACAAAATAAAAATTTAAAATTTAGCCACCTTTTCTATATCGCATTACACTTTTTTGTTTCAATGAACCCCAAAAAAGAGTATCAAAAGATATTCAAGTTGTCCCTAATTTTGATTTTTATGAAACTTAAAAAAAAAAATTTAAAAAAACCATAAATACAAAAATACAAGATCTCTTTCTAGTCACGTTTGAAATAACAAATTATTTGAAAAAAAAAAATAAAAGAAAAACCTATCAATAATCAAAGAGGGATATTTTTGTATCCATAACCCAAAGTGTGTGCAAATCAAACTTGATGGACCAAAGTGTAATCACGAGCAAACTAAGGATTATTATTATTTTTCACTCTAAAGATATTTAAATCACTTTACATGTTTTCTTAAGACATCATGATTAAAGGATCAAAGCGGTTAGAAATAAAACATTAATGGTCTAAACCATAGCCATGATCAAACCTCAATACCATTTTTGTATTCTGAGATCATTTTACACTTTCATGAAATTGTGAGTTTGTATTCTTGTTAAAATGTTCGATAAAACTAAATATATATCTGATTTTATATGGTACTTATTGTGCATTATGAATTCAACATAATTTTCTTTAATCCAATTGTGAGACACCACTCTTACTTTCTTATTTTTTTTAAAAAGTAAATAAATAAAACATTAATAAACTAAACCATAGCCATGATCAAGCCTCAAGAGCATCTTTTCATTTTTAAGCAAACAAAATCTAAGTTTATATATGTTCATCCAATCCGGCAAAATCCATCTATATACGACCATGCATTAGAAGAAAGCTTTCAGTTTTATTAACTTTCTCAATGTTGACTATTACTTATTATTATTATTTATTAAGAAACATGCATAATTATCAATTAGATTTGGACGGATAAACTCAAAAATAGTAAATTAAAAATTAATAAATACAATTAATTTTTATATTACATATAAAATATTTTTTACTACATATTAAATATGTATATAATATAAAAATTAATTCTATTTGTTGAATCCTATACTATTAAGTCTAACTAGGTTTTCTCTTATTAACTAGATTTTTCTGTTTTTAAGTTTCCTTTATTTCGTCATTTTTTTTATTTTCAATCGGAGAATTAGGTAGCTCTTTTGGCCGTTTGGATGGGATCAGTGTTGCTGCCAACGGAATATAGTAAAACGGCATTCCAAAGATTCCCAAGTGGGGGGGGGGGCCATCGGAAGGAACCTTTGCACTTTTGCCCTTCTATTAGGGGCCATGTAGCAATCAAATCCTCTATTTTCATCTCAACTCGATCACATTCCCTTGTAAAAATAAAGCGCCATAATAACATCTATACAAACACTACTTGGATGTCAAATCCGTGTCCCTCCTGTGTGCTTTTTTCACATATGATGATGGAAATGCCCCTATATAAAATCATTGGATAAAATTTCATTGAATATATATTGATTTAATAGTACTTAATAATATTTACATCACTCCTCATACTATCACAAATATTAATTTAGATAAAATTATTTTTTTATAATAAGGCCAGACTAATTATTATGTAATAAATTAATTGAGTTACACATTTCATGTGTCAACTTCCTCATTTTTAATTTTGTAAATCATGTTTAATAGCCTGTTACATAAAATAAATAATGTTTTTACCTTTTTTTTTTTTTTTTTGTCTTTCCGATCCAAATTGGCAAATTTGGGGATACAAAAAGAGTTGTACAGAAAAGGAGGGTAACCTTCACAAATAGCCGCTAATAAAAGCCTTTCCACAAACCCGAATTTTCCATGGCCACCGGTACCTAAGATACTAAAAAAATAATAATAATAAAATAAAATAATAATAATTTTGTCCCCTTGCTATCGTTTCCCGTTATTTTCAAACACAAAACACTAATTTTCAAGGAAAATGACATTAAAAATCAGAATTGTATTACATAAACATGACTTTAAGAATTATATTATATTTTAATTATTAGTTATAATTAATATATTATTTATTAAAAAAATTATCAATTATAATTAATAATTAAAATGAAACTTCCCATAAACATCTAAGTTAATCCCAGCATCAAATTCTCATTTCTATGTAACTCCTTTTTTTTATAATAAAAATAAAAAAAATAAAAACACAATGTCCACAACAATTTCATCGCCAAACACAAATCACAGGACCAGACCCTCTGCCAAACTACAGTCACCCACCACCAGTCTTCCTGTTCCTTTTCCTTCTCTCTGCCTCTCTCTCTCTCTCTGTCAAGCCTTAAAAACTGGTGTTTTCTGTTTTTTTTTTTTTTTTTTTTCTTGAAGGTAACAATAAGAAAAACATGTTTTTACCCAACACCAGCGTAGCATACATCTTATGTTTGAGCTATCCTGTCTGTTCCTTGATTGGTTATTTGATGATTGAGATAACCCATTTTTGTTTCTTTTAATTTTGGTGTATTTGAATGAAAGTCTTATAGTAAAGAAGCGTTCTTTGTGTAAATATAGGAGTAAGCAATCAATATTTTTCTTTTTCTGTGGATAGAGGTTGAATTGTTTTCTTTGATTGGTTTTTTTTCCTTTTTTTCTCCTTTTCTGTGAGTATTGTTTGGCTGCCGAGAAATAATTTTCCCGGCTTTCAAAAGTTTGTTACTTGCTTTCATGTTTCTATGTGTTGTTTGAGTTTGAATTGGTGTTGTTTTGTGGTTGTGGAAGTAGGTTTGATACTCGGTGGAAATGGCGACTGCAGCTGTACCGACGTCGTTTACAGGACTAAAGACCAGGGACTCCAGCTTGGGGTCTACTAAAAGCATGGATTTTGTTAGAGTTTGTGACTTGAGGAAGACCAGGTCTAATAGAAAAAGGGTCACCATCATTCGCAACTCAACTGTTGAACTTCAACCTGCATCCGACGGGAGCCCTTTGTTAGGTATAATCTGATCTAAACTAATATCCTAATGTTGTTTTTGGGCTCATATGTCCTTTCTTTAATTCATCCTCATGTTTAAGCTATTTAGTGAAGTTGGTGTAATGGTAAAGGCTACCTCATTGTGAGTGAAGGTCACATGTTTGAGTTGTGAAAGCAGCCTCTCTGTGTCCCAAGATCTCACAGTCTGAAAGTCTCGTGCACTGGAAATAACTCTAATGTTTCAGTTATTCAGTGCTCTCTCTTTGTAGCCGAGAAAGACAGAGGAACTTGGAAGAAGATAATAATTGTGATTGGAGTTGACAAATTAGCAAATGTCTCACCTCAAATCGAGTGTTAGCCTTTTAGTCTAAACTCTACAGATTACCAATTGAACAATCGAACTAAGCCGTAGTTAACAAGCTCAATTATGGGCTTGTTTTTCTTGGTTGCCTTTCTTTCTTCAAGCAGCAAAGCAGTCAGGGAATCAGTACATGGCAAGTTTAATGCCAGTCATTTTTGTCTTTATTTGTGTTTCTGTTGGATCTGATGAATAACTATTTGAATCTAGTTCCTAGACAAAAGTACTGCGAATCCATACACAAAACTGTTCGGAGGAAGACACGAACAGTGATGGTGGGAAATGTGCCTCTTGGTAGCGATCATCCCATAAGGATTCAGACTATGACAACAACTGACACGAAGGATGTTGCTGCAACAGTTGAACAGGTTCTTTGTGTTTTCTTTCTTTTAAAACTTTTTCATGTGAAACATTCTCCTCCTCTAGCTTGCGCAGACAGCCATATTGCCAATAATGATATCAGATAAGAATCAGAGGCACAAACCTTACCCTGTGCATCATATTCATGTTCCAGACACTTAAGATCACTGGAGGATTTTACTAATTAGTACAATCATTTTTTTTTTTTTCCCATTTGTATTACCCATCTGTAACACCTTGGTTCTCATTTTTCTCAGCATCCAATTAACTGCTATTCTTTTTGCAGGTGATGAGGATAGCAGACAAAGGAGCAGATATAGTTCGAATAACAGTCCAAGGGAAGAGAGAAGCTGATGCATGTTTTGAAATAAAAAACTCTCTTGTGCAGAAAAAGTACGTCTGGTTATCATAAGAAACATTCATTCCATGTTCAGTGTATGATGAACCATCTCATTCACAAGCTGTCCATGCAGTTATAATATACCTCTGGTTGCTGATATTCATTTTGCCCCATCTGTTGCTTTGAGAGTGTGTGAGTGCTTTGATAAAATTCGTGTCAACCCGGGAAATTTTGGTATGTTTAGCTTATCTCTTTTCATTTTGCATTTAGATTATTAATACAACTATTATGAATTCAAAATGTTGGTTCGTTGAAGCTGATAGGCGGGCTCAGTTTGAGCAACTAGAGTACACAGAAGAGGACTATCAGAAAGAATTGGAGCATATTGAGCAGGTCAAACTACCCCAAACTTCTCTACCAAAATTCTGTTTCATAGCATTTTTGAACTAAAAGCTGCATCTTGATTTTGGCAAGATGGCTACCTTGCTTCCTTTGAGTCAAACAGAGTGAGATGCAACTGCAAATATTAAATGGGAATTGTGTCAAATAGAAGTAATCAAAAGGAAATTGACTAAGGTGATGGAAGATGGCAATGAGATTTTGAAGATGATACACTACCAGTCCAATATTAAAAAGGCTGCAAATGCCCAGTTGCAGAAGCACTTTAAATTTTAAATGAGATAGGCATAAATTGCTTGCATTAGAGAGTAGGATCAACAAGAAATAAAATGAGAAATGTTTTTTAAGTCTTTCTTAGTCTCTTGAAATTCATTTATTTCATTTTACCGGGATTTTTCGTTGTCACTGACTTTTCGCTAATAAATTGCATTTTCAAATTCATTTATTTCAATTTCCCGGGTTTTTTGGCATAACAGAGATTTCCGCTCTAAAGTGGCATTTTCAAATGACATGATTTCATTTTACGGGGGAAAATTGCTGACTTTCGATGGAATACTAACCCAATCAGTCCAAGCTGCTTTCTTGTATTCAGATAGTCTTTGTCTGAGCATAAACCCTGCACCATAAAATTGAATGAAATTGCATGTAATGATAATCTGATTTTGCCCTTTTCTGATGGCACCAGGTTTTTACTCCGTTGGTTGAGAAATGCAAGAAATATGGAAGGGCGATGCGTATTGGGACAAACCATGGGAGCCTTTCAGATCGTATAATGAGCTATTATGGAGATTCTCCAAGAGGAATGGTAAAGAGCTCTTTTCTATCATGCTGTTGAATAGCTTTCTTGTTTGATCTACTTCAAAACTCTGCAGCATTACACTTATTAACTTCTCTTAAATAGGTTGAATCTGCATTTGAGTTTGCAAGGATTTGTCGAAAGTTGGACTTCCACAACTTTGTCTTTTCTATGAAAGCAAGCAACCCAGTTGTCATGGTCCAGGCATACCGCTTGCTTGTGGCAGAAATGTATGTTCAAGGCTGGGATTACCCATTACACTTAGGTGTCACTGAAGCTGGAGAAGGTGAAGACGGACGGATGAAATCTGCAATTGGCATTGGCACCCTTCTTCAGGTAATCTTCTATTGTGAACCACATGTTACACAAAGTGAATGACCATTTAGAAATCTCATGTATTGTAATGTGCATTATTCAGTTATATTACCATTATTAGCATCTCGAAAAAAAGAGTATGGAGATAATCCTAGCCTTCAGCAATTGAGCATGCAGTGTTTAATCATAAGTGTTGGAAATAGGTCATTGTGGTTGCTAGACTAATGCTAGTAGCACTACCAAGTAATTGTGCCTTATAGGTATAAATCCTTGGGCATCATAACTGCCTGTTTTCTTCTTATTAGTTTGAAAGGATTTAGGCGATAGTGAACTGCAAGTATGACCAATTAACAAAAAAAGTTTGCTGCACTTCCTAGTGAGTGGTCTTGCATCTATCTACATCCTAACAATATAGACTCTTAGAGTAATGTTAAATATAGTGTGACATCATGGAAGTCAATATTTCTGTTGGATGTGCAGGATGGTTTGGGTGATACAATAAGGGTTTCACTTACAGAACCACCAGAGCTGGAAATAGATCCTTGCAAAAGATTGGCCAACCTTGGCATGAGAGCAGCTGAGGTTCAGCAAGGAGTGGTAGGCATCTACAATAAACTTTACTGAGTTAACATGCTTAGGTCCTATAAAATCTGCAATTTGCACAATCGTGCTGACTGACTCTAGATGAACATTTTCTCCACCAGGCACCATTTGAGGAGAAGCATAGACACTATTTTGATTTCCAGCGCCGTTCTGGTCAATTGCCAGTGCAAAAGGAGGTATGCTGCTAACTAAGAAAAAATTGTGGCATTTTTATGCTTATTTTTCTTTTTAAGCTTTGCATGCCAGATGGAAGGTTGAACTTAATTTAATTACAGGGCGAGGAGGTAGATTATAGAGGTGTCTTGCACCGTGATGGCTCTGTTCTCATGTCAGTTTCTTTGGATCAATTAAAGGTAACCATATGCATTACTCTTCCCTCACTTCCTTATTCTCATATCAGGGCAGTATCATGAAGTTAATAACTTCATCAACCTTTTTTCCCCTCCTTCACAGGCACCAGAACTCCTCTACAAGTCCCTTGCAGCAAAGCTTGTCATTGGGATGCCTTTTAAGGTTTGTACTTTATCTGAGTTCATTAAAGGCATGTATAGACTTTATTCTGATTTGTTCTATCATCAATTTAACACCATCTTTACTGACACAAATATTTGAATTAGGATCTGTCCATGGTAGACTCAATCTTGTTGAGTGAGCTTCCATCAGTGGATGATAGTGATGCAGTAAATACCCTGCTTTCTCTTTCTTTGTTTGGTTCATTTTCTTACAAAAAATTGAAAAAAAAAAATGTCTTTCCATCTCTCTCTCTTTCTCTATCTCTCTCTCTCAAACTAGTTTTGCCATAGCAAGCATGTGATTAAACAATTCAGCTCATTGTTATATTCCATTGGAATAGTCAGAATGACTTGATGTTATCCTCTTTTCATGACCAGCGGCTAGCTCTCAAAAGGTTGATTGATATTAGTATGGGGGTAATAGTTCCTTTGTCAGAGCAATTAACAAAGCCATTACCCCATGCCATGGCTCTTGTAAATCTGAAGGAATTGTCAACTGGTGCTTACAAGCTTCTGCCAGAAGGTGCTGTTTTTTTTTTTCTTTTTCCTTTAACAGTTGTTGGATAATCAACATGTGCACCTCGTTATTTCCTCAATTCTGTGAGATAACATCACATCATGCAATTATCTCTTAGGTACACGCTTGGTTGTGTCTGTACGTGGCGACAAGCTGTATGAAGAACTGGAAATCCTCAAGGACATTGATGCCACAATGATTCTCCATAATCTTCCCTTTACAGAGGGCAAAAAAAGTAGAGTGCATGCAGCAAGGAGGTAATAATGGTGCCAGCTGAATTTTATGAGAAATCATTGGAAGCAACAAGTAAGAACATATGGATGCATTCAGCAGGACCTGCTGGGGTTCCCTGCCAACATTGGACCACAATTTTTTGAATTTTTGTAGACAATGAGATGACTGTTTAATGAAGGAAGAGTATAAATTAAGCATATACTCATTGTGGCAAAACAATGGCAAGCTTATGCACATACAAGTACACACACATGCACACACACAATGATCAAAACTACCCTCTTAGCAAATTTCTACAATTATATTGCTCACTAGAAGACATTGTCACCGATATTGACTATATTGCACATGAAATCCTTACTGCCTTGCCAAGCATTTAAATTTGTTTATCAAAATTGCAGTTTTCTTTGTATATATGCCCATTTTAAAAGAAACTGTACAACATCAGGGCTTTTCCCTGCATTGTCCGCATCTTCCCTGTAAGTGACGGTTTGAATTTTGTGTTGACTTTAGGTTATTTGAGTACTTGGGGTACAATGCCCTGAACTTCCCTGTAATTCATCACATTCAGTTTCCGAGTGGGACTCACAGGTAGCTAGAAACACTCTTAGTGCTTGTCAAATTGCAAGTAGTGAGTCGTTTTGACTTGTACTGTATTCTTCTATTTGCAGGGATGACTTGGTCATTGGTGCTGGTACAAACGCAGGAGCCCTTCTAGTAGATGGTCTTGGAGATGGTATATTTATTGAAGCCCCAGATCAGGCCTTTGATTTTCTCAGAAACACGTCTTTCAACTTACTACAAGGTTGCAGAATGAGGAATACAAAGACGGTATGGTATTTGTTTGAGCAACAAAAAGCATGTAATATCTTATTAAATTATGATGGCATCTCTAATTCTTAGTCACCAAATCTCAATTCAGGAGTACGTCTCTTGCCCATCTTGTGGTAGAACTTTGTTTGACCTTCAAGAAATCAGTGCACAAATACGAGAAAAAACAGCACATTTGCCTGGTGTCTCGGTAAATATCTGATGCCTTTCCAACTGTGATTTTAAGAACGTTGATTGGCCATATTATTGTCCCTCCTAATCAAGGTCAATGTTATAAATTTACCCCTTTGGTTTCATCTTCTTAGATTGCAATCATGGGTTGCATAGTAAACGGTCCAGGTGAGATGGCTGATGCAGACTTTGGTTATGTTGGTGGTGCTCCCGGAAAGATTGACCTTTATGTTGGGAAGGTACTGGATTTTTTCTTGCTTGGAAATTTATTTAGGTTTTATTATGTTACTCAATAAAGTAATCTTATTCCATTACATCTTATTTTTTTTTCAATTAAAGAAAAATCACGTGAAATTTTGTATGGCGTTATACGGACACAAGTCTACTATTAACCATTTAAGCCTTAAGATGCAAGAAATAGAGAAATAATCAGAACCTTAACCTCACAATAACATGCAAATATGGACCCTGACCTCGGATTTGTCAGTTGATGATTGTAAACTTTGTGCGGTAGGTCTTCCTTGAACCTACGATATTTTTCTTCAAAGAAAGGCATAGCTACTGCCTACTGGCTGTTCAATGCTATATGCTAAGCAGTTTGGGTTTGGAAATAAAAATAGTTCTGCCATGTATTGCAAGTGATGCCTATGGGAAACTTGGATTCTGTTTCAGACGGTGGTGAGGCGAGGTATCGAAATGGAGCATGCCACTAATGCATTGATCCAGCTGATTAAAGATTACGGTCTCTGGGTGGATCCTCCTGCAGAAGAGTAAGATCAGTTAGTTGCATAGGAATAAAGAAGCAATGGAAGGGATACCACACTCACAAGCCCCATCCGGATACATTGAAGTTCCCGGAGCGGTTAGATATACACTTACAAAGGACACACGATATGGAAAATTTTCATTGTATCAATCATTTGTAAGCTTCAACGCGATGCATTAATAATAATGATAAATAAGTATCCGTACAAATTTTAGATTTTTCAACAAGGCCTTGATTTATTAGAAGTATGAGGTTTGTCTGTGGAAGTACATGAAAAGGTTGGGGATTCTGATTCCATCTCCTAGAAAGTGTTATGAACCTGCCGCTTCTTGTAGGCGAAGGCTCCCAATCCGACGCAGCACGCCGTCGCAATCACTCCGATCGCAATCACTCCGACCGCGAACTTAGCCCTCCGAGCTCTTCTGATATTCTCCTGCCGCTTCTTGTGGACGAAGGCTCCCAATCCGACGAAGCACGCCGCCGCAGTCACTACGAACGGTTTCCAAGTCTTCTTCCGGGCGCTGATTCCTCCCGACGACGACGAGTCGTCCGTTCCCTCACCCGCTACCGCATTTTTGCTGTGATTTACATCGCTCGCTTCCGTCGGCGATGGTGCCGGTACCGGAGACTCGTGATTGCCCGGCGAACTAGCAGGAGGGGGAGAAGCAAGATCTGACGGCGGCGGCGCAGGCGGCGAAGAGATTGGGGATTCCAGCGGAGATCCGGTATCTGGTGAAGGAGGAGCGTAGAATGACAGCGAGTCGGCGACGGGTTCGGGAGATGGAGAATTCTGCGGTGGATCTACAGAGAGAGCCAAATGAGTTAAAGAGAAAGCTAAGAGAGCAAAGATTATGAACCTTGCCGCCATGGATCTGTATTCGAGAAATGCACAGTTGAAGTCACACTCTCGAACTCGAACTGGCGACTGGCGAGACAGCCCGAGAGAGAGAGAGAGAGAGAGAGAAGATCTGAGAAAATTGAAACTTGAAAGACGGCTCTTGAAAATGCGGAGAGAGAGAGAGAGAGAGAGAGAAGAGGATTGCCAGTGCCAGCTTAACGGTAACGGAACTGAAGATAATGATGAGGAGTTCTCCGTTTGTTTGCGGGTGGAGTGGGCGGTTGGGTGGGCCACAGTTACTGCGATTTTGTTTTTTTAAATGTAAGAAATTGAGGGGAATTTTAATTTCATTGAAGATATTTGACTGACGAGTTTTTCTATATCAGGACTTTCTCAACTGTTGCGAATGTTAATTACTTTTTTATAATAAATAATAAATTTTATTTGTAATTATTAACTCAATTATATGCTCAATTACTTCATCTCTCACTTCTAATGTCAAAGTTTCTTAATTGTTAAAACTTAACACTTTAAATATCAAAATTCCTTAATTATTAAAATTAAATACTTTACATTTCACTAATTATTAAATATCTACTTAAAAAAATGTCAAAATCATTAATTACTGAAACTACGTTTACCGTACCATTAAGCACTCTCTATAGTTTTTAATAAGTTAATTTGCACAAGTGTAAATCCAACTCAATAAAATAAAAATAAAAACCGCGTGTAACATTAGCCACCAACTAGTTATGTTTTATAGCCATGGGTTTGAATATTTTTGAGGATTTAATTATATTGACTCCTATGTCACTGAGTTGTACATTAAATGTAAAATTAGCAAAAATCACAGAAAAGTCAAATTGAGATTTATTAATGCTATGACATTAAATATCATAAATATGAGCTAAATAATTTGTTAATATTAACTATAATTTAGTGACATATTAATAGATATTGACATACAATATTTGACAATTAAAATTTAATATATAGAAATTAATATTATGAAAATATTAAATATTTATATAATTTTAATTTTTTAATTTGGACCATATTATAATTGCTGTAAACTAAAAATTATATTAACTTTTAAAAATTTTTATTTTCAATTACAGTACACACGCACATATATATATTGATAAAGTACAGTACATAAAAATTGAATCTTTAGTTTTTTGTGAAGGGAGGGGCTAAGATGGGATTGGCTATTGTAAGCTCGTGCGATTATGAGCCTCACAGCCGTTTTATAATCATCGATGGATTTTGGGCCCACAGGCTATGGGTCCTATATTTTTACTGAAGATCAACGGTGGGGAAAAGCCCGTTGCGCAGATTTTTGCATTTTACTTAAGCAATAGGATTCTTTGATCTTACAAGTTTGAACCAGAAACAATAGGATTTCGAGATCCAACAGATTGAAACTCGAAATACATAGCCTAAAAACATGTGCTAATATGACTTTGTATGAAAATTTTTTAGGAAATATTTGAGTAATATAGTAGTAGACGTGTATTGATGTGATATAAGTAATGCAAGTGAGAAAAAGTATAAGTAAAAATAATTGTTACTTTTAAATAATTATTAATTTTACTAATTATCAGTCAATTTTATTATTATTTTTATTAGTCATTAGCCAACTTTATCACTAATTTTTTTGATTTTTTTATTTTTTTATAATAATAATTAATTTATATCAAAATTCTTAATTTTGTTATTTTAATTTCACTTTTCAACAGTTAAAATAAAGAAAATATTTTTCAATAACACAAATAAAAAATAAAAATTAATATAGTTTTTTGTAAAATTCTATTTTTTATACATAAATTATTTTTTAATAAACAAACAGACCAAAGTTACCTAATATTTTCATATGTATAATGTATATAAAAAGACACGATTAATTTAATGTACGAATTGACAATTTTTCTTGGCATTTTACGACAATCTTTCCTACAATATTACAGCTACGGTGAAAGGATCAAAGGCATGGTGGCTTAATCGCTGAAGCCCTAATTTCCAGTACTATTGCGGACAAACTATCACTTGAGGACAAAGCTAAGCATTGGCAATCATTAATGTAACCATCATCCCTTTTAAGTTAATCACTTTTTTTCTAAAAAGAGAGAGAGAGAGAGAGAGAGAGAGAGAGAGAGAGAAATAGAAAAGATACTTTACAATTTTACTCCGAAAGATTGCGTTTTCACGCTAGACAACTAAAGAGCACACCTTATAGTCTTAGTAAGAATCAATGACTATCGTAATTTTGCATGTTTAGGATGTATGTTTAATTCGGAAGGATCATATTTATAATTTTACATGAAATAAATGATATTCCTTACCACTAGATCACAACGTTGATAATTGCACGTTATTATATTTGGGCACAACCACCATAATTCCTTCAGATTTAGCCATTAAAGTGTTGTCATCAACAAGGAATTATATAATTCCTTATCTTTAAATATGGTGGCCTTAAGGAATTACAATTCCTTTTATAGAAAGCAGTGGTGGACACTAAGAATTGGCCTAAGAAATTGTGAAGGACACCAACAAACACAAAAGAAAAATTGTATCTATTGGATGACCATTAAGCTAAATTAATTTATTAATATAAAACCTTACAATAATTTCTAGTTTCTAGTAACTTAGTTTGACTTATTGTCTTACGTAACGTGTCCTTAAAGAAGACACAACAAAGAATTGATTCAATTTTTCATATACTAGTGAAGGACATTAATGTTTATATAGTACAAGCATGTATAGGTCGAGTGCATTAGTGTTATTTACAATTCTACTCCTAATAAGAAATGAAAATAACAGTTAAAGTCTTTATTGATAATATATAATGGGTTATTTTAGTATACATATATAATTATTATAATTTTTAAGTCACTAAAATAACTAAATTAATATGTTTAACTCTTATATATATTATAATTATAATTTGATTGTTACTAAAGTGACTAAAATTAGAATGTTTGAATTGAAATATATATATTATCGTTATATATGTTAATTACAAAAATAATTAAATTAGTATATTTAATAGCGTGTATAAATAGTAATTTATTCTTAATTTTAATGAAATATTCATAAATAAAAAATAATTAGGTAAATTAACATTATTATTTATTAAAATTTCAAAATTTGACTTAAAGATAAATTATTATTTTATAATTAGTAACATAAGTAATTGTCAACTGTTGCTTACAAGCTTCTGCCAGAAGGTGCTGTTTTTTCTTTTTTTTCCTTTAACAGTTGTTGGATAATCGACATATGCACCTCGTTATTTCTTCAATTCTGTGAGATAACATCACATCATGCAATTATCTCTTAGGTACACGCTTGGTTGTGTCTGTACGCGGCGACGAGCTGTATGAAGAACTGGAAATCCTCAAGGACACTGATGCCACAATGATTCTCCCTAATCTGCCCTTTACAGAGGGCCAAAAAAGTAGAGTGCATGCAGCAAGGAGGTAATAATGGTGCCAGCTGAATTTTATGAGAAATCATTGGAAGCAATAAGTAAGAACATATGGATGCATTCAACATTGGACCACAATTTTTTGAATTTTTGTAGACAATGAGATGACTGTTTAACGAAGGAAGAGTATAAATTAAGCATCTACTCATTGTGGCAAAACAATGGCAAGCTTGTGCACATACAAGTACACACACATGCGCACACACAATGATCAAAACTACCCTCTCAGCAAATTTCTACAATTATATTGCTCACTAGAGGACATTGTCACCGTTATTGACTATATCGAACATGAAATCCTTACTGCCTTGCCAAGCATTTAAATTTGTTTATCAAAATTGCAGTTTTCTTTGTATATATGCCCATTTTAAAAGAAACTGTATAACATCAGGGCTTTTCCCTGCATTGTCCACATCTTCCCTATAAGTGACGGTTTGAATTTTGTGTTGACTTCAGGTTATTTGAGTACTTGGGGTACAGTGCTCTGAACTTCCCTGTAATTCATCACATTCGATTTCCAAGTGGGACTCACAGGTAGCTAGAAACACTTTTAGTGCTTGTCAAATTGCAAGTAGTAAGTCGTTTTGACTTGTACTGTATTCTTCTATTTGCAGGGATGACTTGGTCATTGGTGCTGGTACAAACGCAGGAGCCCTTCTAGTAGATGGTCTTGGAGATGGTATATTTATTGAAGCCCCAGATCAGGATTTTGATTTTCTCAGAGACACGTCTTTCAACTTACTACAAGGCTGCAGAATGCGGAATACAAAGACGGTATGGTATTTGTTTAAGCAACAAAAAGCGTGTAATATCTTATTTAAGTTATGATGACATCTCTAGTTCTTAGTCACCAAATCTCAATTCAGGAGTGCGTCTCTTGCCCATCTTGCGGTAGAACTTTGTTCGACCTTCAAGAAATCAGTGCACAAATAAGAGAATAAACAGCACATTTGCCTGGTGTCACGGTAAATATCTGATGCCTTTCCAACTGTGATTTTAAGAATGTTGATTGGCCAGATTGTTGTCCCTTCTAATCAAGGTCAATGTTATAATTTACCTCTTTGATTTCATCTTCTTAGATTGCGATCATGGGTTGCATAGTAAACGGTCCAGGTGAGATGGCTGATGCAGATTTTGGTTATGTTGGTGGTGCTCCCGGAAAGATTGACCTTTATGTTGGGAAGGTACTGGATTTTTTCCTGCTTGGAAATTTATTTAGGTTTTATTATGTTACTCAATAAAGTAATCTTATTCCATTACATCTTATTTTTTTTTCAATTAAAGAAAAATCACGTGAAATTTTGTATGGCGTTATACGGACACAAGTCTACTATTAACCATTTAAGCCTTGAGATGCAAGAAATAGAGAAATAATCAGAACCTTAACCTCACAATAACATGGCAAGGGCTCAGGATAATGCAAATATGGACCCTGACCTCGGATTTGTCAGTTGATGATTGTAAACTTTGTGCGGTAGGTCTTCCTTGAACCTACGATATTTTTCTTCAAAGAAAGGCATAGCTAATGCCTACTGGCTGTTCAGTGCTTTATGCTAAGCAGTTTGGGTTTGGAGCTAAAAATAGTTCTGCCATGTATTGCAAGTGATACCTATGGGAAACTTGGATTCTGTTTCAGACGGTGGTGAGGCGAGGTATCGAAATGGAGCATGCCACTGATGCATTGATCCAGCTGATTAAAGATTACGGTCTCTGGGTGGATCCTCCTGCAGAAGAGTAAGATCAGTTAGTTGCATAGGAACAAAGAAGCAATGGAAGGGATACCACACTCACAAGCCCCATCCGGATACATTGAAGTTCCCGGAGCGGTTAGATACACGCTTTCAAGGGACACACGATATGGAAAATTTTCATTGTATCAATCATTTGTAAGCTTCAACACGATGCATTAATAATAATGATAAATAAGTATCCGTGCAAATTTTAGATTTTTCAACCAGGCCTTGATTTATTAGAAGTCTGAGGTTTGTCTGTGGAGGTACATGAAAAGGTTGGTGATTCTGATTCCATCTCCTAGCTAGCTTTCAAAATACAAAATCAAAGAAAGTATTATGAACTTGCCAAACTTGAAATAGAGGGAGTGAGGGAGGAGGTGCTTGAGAAGTCAACTTTCCGATCGTAATAGAGTAAACTTATTGTTACATCAATGCTTCGTCCTCCTCAGACTTGTATGGACCCGGACCAAAAATTTTTTCTACTAGTCTGTAAAACTTGTGCCTCACCCAGCCTATTAATTTTAAAAGGTATTAATCTAGAACTATTTGTAGTTTATTTGACATTTGGATCAGACCCAGATAAGAGTAATAGAAATACAAATTTCAAAGCTCTGCCCAACAATCATAAGAAGTTAGAATCGACCAATCGAGGTAAATAAAATGAAAATTTTCGTATTTTAGTTACAGTACAATTGGGTGAGTTCTTAGCGTCATGACCCTGTCAAATTTGCTTCCATCGTTAATTAGAATTCAGTTTGAGAACAACTGCCCATTGTCGTTTAATAATTAAAAATTTTTATTTATATTAAATAATCATGAATTTAAATTCTTATTAAAATGTTTGGTATAATATATATCTGATTTGTATAATTTTAAATGTAATTAAGAATTTTAATATATCAGTTTTTTTTTTTTTGTGTAGAGTGAATTTAATATATTTTTTTATGAGATTGTGAGATATTATTCTTGTTTTTTTTGTAAAAAAAAAAGTTAAAAAAAAGAGAGAGAGAGAGAAAAGAATTTCAATTTGAGAAAGACTGAGAATTTTGATTTTGTTCTTTTTTTCGCTCTAGGCTGATATCGGTTTATATCAATGGCATATCTATATACATTTTCTTAATAGTAGCTTTGTCTCTGTTAATGAGAATTTTGGTTTTGTTCCTTTTCCCTCATATATTTCTATGAAAATGTTATATTTCCTTCACTTCCCATTTCCCCTCTCCCAAACCTAGTGTAAAAGTACGTCACAACAACACACCACCAAAAAAAAAAAAAAAAATTCTCAAATTTAATTGAAATCAATTATGTTAAAGTACATAAATGAGTTGTTCAAAATAATAATAATAATAAAGAAGTACGTCAACGAGGTTTGTTAATCCACAGCTCAGATTGAGACAATCCACCATGTGGATCCACTATACTCGTCATTATCAAACTTATTATACTAAGTACCGACCGCACCCACAAAATAATAAAACCAAACCATTTCTCAATTTTAAGCATTGCGCAAACAGCCACATGATATAGGAATTCGGTGATAACCTTTTTAATTATTATTATTATTATTTTGAATTTAAATTTCTTAAATACTGCCTCTTTTTAGATTCTAAGTAAGTGTAAAAAGGTACTCCTCACAGCCATCATTATTATAGTGATAAATTCCCTCTATAAAAAAATAATAATAATAAATCAAGATGCTTATAAGTAATTTTAACATAAATTTATAGAGATAATGACTAACATTTTTATTGTAATTTTTTTCATGTTTTTTTATAAATTAAAAAAAAAAAAAAAAGCGTGGCGCAGAAAGAGACAAACCCCTTCCACCTTCCAGTACACGGCACGCGCAATTAATCAATTTTCTCTTTCCGTACAAATGTCATCCCAATCATTTGCGTTGAACATGCTGTAGACCACTGACCCATCAGCCATCGCGTGAATATTCTTTTCTTTGTTTTTTTTTTTACTTTTCTTTTTATTTCAATGAAAAGAAGAAACAGAAACTAGAATATGTTCTGGGAACATTTTGAAAAGAAAAAAAAATCCACATAAATCACTCAAAATAGATATAAAGCTAAAAAGCTATGAAACACAGGCATTTTTAAAAGAATGCGAACCCATGTGTTAATAGGAACGAAATTAAACCTTAATCATTCATGGGTACATATAAACTGAGACAGATAATTGCAGATTCAATGAAAACTGAAACAAATAACAACAAACAAAAGCAGCAGATAGAAGATAACCGAATGAACACCAAAGTTAACAACAGCTAAGTCATAGATTATGCACTCACAATTATCATGACCAAACATAATAATAATAATAATAATAATTTCATATTAAACTTAATCTCAAAATAATGAATAACAAAAGAATCACTCAAAAAACAAAAATAAATTAAAAAGGGAATAATGAAATTTATAAATTAAAAATATTGTAAAAAAAAAGATCTAAAATATATAAGATAATCACCAGTAGTAATGAATTCAAAGAAGCTCTCTCCTGGCGGCGTAAGCGTAATGAGATCTTCTGACATTCTCCTGCCGCTTCTTGTAGACGAAGGCTCCCAATCCGACGAGGCACGCCGCCGCAATCACTCCGACCGCGATCCCAGCCTTCTTCCCGTCGCTGATTCCTCCCGACGACGAGCCGGCCGTTCCCTCGCCTGCTACCACATTCTTGCTGTGATTTACATCGCTCGTTTCCGTCGGCGACGGCGCCGGTACCGGAGACTCGTGATTGCCCGGCGCATTAGCAGGAGGGGGAGAAGCAAGATCTGACGGCGGCGGCGCAGGCGGCGAAGAGATTGGGGATTCCAGCGGAGATCCGGTATCTGGTGAAGGAGAAGGAGCGTAGAATGACAGCGAGTCGGCGACGGGTTCGGGAGATGGAGAATTCTGCGGTGGATCTACAGAGAGAGCCAAATGAGTTGAAGAGAAAGCTAAGAGAGCAAAGATTATGAACCTTGCCTCCATGGATCTGTATTCGAGAAATGCACAGTTGAAGTCAAACTCTCGAACTCGAACTGGCGACTGGCGAGACAGCCCGAGAGAGAGAGAGAGAGAGAGAGGATCTGAGAAAATTGAAACTTGAAAGACGGCTCTTGAAAATGCGGAGAGAGAGAGGGAGAGAGAAGAGGATTGCCAGGGATTGCCAGTGCCAGATTAACGGTAACGGAACTGAAGATAATGATGAGGAGTTCTCCGTTTGTTTGCGGGTGGAGTGGGCGGTTGGGTGGGCCACAGTTACTGCGATTTTGTTTTTTTAAACGTAAGAAATTGAGGGGAATTTTAATTTCATTGAAGATATTTGACTGACGAGTTTTTGTATATCAGGACTCTCCCAACTGTTGCGAATGTTATTTTTTTATATATATAATAAATAATAAATTTCATTTGTAATTATTAACTCAATTTCTTCGTATCTCACTTCTAATGTCAATGTTTCTTAATTTTTAAAACTTAACACTTTAAATATCAAAATTTTTTAATTATTAAAATTGAATACTTTAAATTTCACTGATTATTAAATATTTACTTCAAAAAATATTTAAAATTATTAAAACAGTCAAATTGAGATTTATTAATGCTATGACACTAAATATCATAAATATGAACTAAATAATTTGTTAATATTAACCATAATGTAGTGACATATTAATAGATATTGATATACAATATTTGATAATTAAAATTTAATATGTAAAAATTAATATTAAGAAAATATTAAATATTTATATAATTTTAATTTTTAAACTTGGACCATATTATAATTGCTATAAACTAAAAATTAGACTAACTTTTAAAAATTTTTATTTTCAATTACAGTACACACACACACACATATATTGATAAAGAACAGTACATAAAAATTGAGTCTGTAGTTTTTTGTTAAGGGAGGGCTAAGATGGGATTGGCTATTGTAAGCTCGTGCGATTAATGAGCCTCACAGCCGTTTTATAATCATCGATATATTTTTACTGAAGATCAACGGTGGGGAAAAGCCCGTTGCGCAGATTTTTGCATTTTACTTAAGCAACAGGATTCTTTGATCTTACAAGTTTGAACCAGAAACAATAGGATTTCGAGATCCAACAGATTGAAACTCGAAATACATAGCCTAAAAACACGTGCTAATATGACTTTGTATGAAAATTTTATAGGAAATATTTGAGTAATACAGTAGTAGATGCGTATTGATGTGATATAATTTAATAAAAAATTATTAAATTTTAAAAATATAAAATAATATATAAATTATTAAATAAATTACACTTTTATTTATCTTTTACTTCATTAAGTAAAACTCAAAGTTTATAAAAATGAGTTTGATCTATTGCACTAATCCACAAAACTTATCACGTACCATGGCATTGAATATTAACATTTGAAACTCATATTAATCAAAACGGACACTTTATCATTTTAATGAATATCTCCGTATCATTACATGAAGGTTGTGTTTGCTTTGGTAATATATATATATATATATATATATATATATAAGTGTTAAAAAGTGTTATTAACAAAAATAATTATGAAATTAATAAAAAATAATAGTTATTTTACTAAAAATGACTTTTATTCAAAATAAATAAAAATAATTTTTCATAAATACGAGTGAGAAAAAATATAAGTTAAAAAAATAAAAATTACTATTAAATAGTTATCAATTTTACTAATTATTAACTAATTTTGTTATTATTTTTATTAGTTATTAGTCAACTCTATCACTATTATAGTTAGTTTATTTTTGATATATTTATATTTATTTATAATAATAATTAATTTATATCAAAATTCTTAATTTAATTATTCTAATTTCACTTTTCAACAATTAAAACAAAGAAAATATTTTTCAATAACACAGATAAAAAAATAAAAAATAATCTTTTTTTTTTGTAAAATTTTATTTTAAATAATTTTTTTTATAAATAAATTATTTTTTAATAAACAAACGAACCAAAGTTACCTAATATTTTCATATGCATGATGTATATAAAAACACACGATTAATTTAATGTACGAATTGACAATTTTTCTCGGCATTTTACAACTATCCTTCCCACAATATTACAGCTACGGCGAAAGGATCGAAGGAATGGTGGCTTAACCGCTGAAGCACTAATTTCCAGTACTCTTGCGGACAAAGCCAAGTATTAGCAATCATACATGTAACCATCATCCCCTTTTAAGTTAATTACCTTTTTTTTTTTAGGAAAGAACAGAGAGAGAAAACAAAAAGAATACTTTATAATTTTACTACGAAAGATTGCGTTTTCATGCTAGATAACTAAAGAGCACACCTTATGGTCTTAGTAAGAATCAATGACTATCGTAATTTTGCATGTTTAGGATGTTGGAAGGATCATATTTATAATTTTATATGAAATAAATGATATTCCTTACCACTAGATCACAACGTTGATAATTGTACGTTATTATATTTGGGCACAACCCCCATAGTTTCTACTACTAGACCTTGTGGCTAGTAGTACTATTTTTTATAATCTCGGTAATTATTGTAATAAAAATCTATCCTTTTGGGGCTTGTCTGGAATAAAAGATAAAAAGGGTCTGTTAGGCTTGAATTCAGTATCATAATTTTCAAATTGTATTTTATTTCTAATTCTTTAGAAAAATGTGGCAGCTATAGCAGAGACTTTTATCCAATAGAGTTGACTATGATAAATTCACATGAATTTCCAGATCCAGGTTTTTACTTCTGATCTTTTACCCTATTTTTGGTTTGGGCCCCGGGGGAGGGGGGAATGTATGGAGGCGGAACGGGGATGGCCTGAAAAATATAAAATCTCCCGAAAAGACAGATAATTCTAAATATGCTGTCCTGGGGAGAAGGCAACTCCTGCTTGGTACATCGACCACCATCATACAGACTGGCCCATTAGGCAGAAGATGTAGAAAGGTTGTTTTATGCATCATAAGTAGTATCTTTCTATGAAGACAGCCGTGCGAATTGATTCAACACCGCTGTACAACATTCATCCGCAAGAAAACAAAAAAGACGCCTTCCTGGTCATTAAACGCTTTGAATCTTTCAACACAGCACAAACAAAACTCCATATCAGTTACATATATTTATTCCCACATTCCTTTTTGCATTTGGGGTGACGTAAGTTATGGGTACGTATCTTGCAGAAGTCTGAAGGTATTTCTCCTTCCTCTAGTCACTCTAATTTGATCCGCCACTATATGTTCAACTTAATTAATGGCACAAGACACATGCATTAGTGTGGTACACACAATCAATCCCTCACAGTTCATCTTTGGCGCTGCTGTCATGACCTTCTTTGGTGCTACTCTCATGGTCCTTTTTGACAGAATAACTCTCGGGTTTTGGAGCCGGAGCTGGTTTTGGAAGCTTGAAAGGGATCGACGCGTGTTTCTTGATGAACTTGTACAGTGCCACCACGGTACGGTCAGTGTCTACAGTGATCTGCCAACACCAACAAACCAACTCATTTTCATCAACTGTGCACCGTATAGGGTAACAAGCTGCACTAACAATCTGCAAAGTAAACTACTTACTGGATCGAAGCTCTTATTTCCAGCAGGAAAGAAAAGAATTGTGGGGAACCCGTCGGACTGCAGGCAGAAAGAAAATAGAAAATATTGTAAGACTATTCTTTTAGCTTCAACATATTTATTACAAAATGTTTGTTCTGACAATATACATTGTACTAGAAATGATATAGCAATTGCTTGATACAAGACCATATCCATGGGCAGGGAACTTGTGAGCCATGAACTACTAATTTATTCACCCTAGGCTTCCGTGGAGCCCCCAGTACTCCCAAGTGCATTTCAGTTAAAGCATGCGTTGTGTAGAAGGATGAGCCTTGATGCAGAACTAAGGGTACTCCATTGTGAATTGAAAATCATATATTTGAGTCACAAAAACAATATCTTTGTGAAAACAATGGTAAGATTGTGTGTATCTGTCTCTTCCCCAACACCACATTTTGAGAGATTTGTGCACTAGGACTTACTTTTTACTTTTAGGAAGTGTTATGTACTGCATAAATTTTAGAAACCAGAATCTCGGGAACTTTCAAAATCTTGCCACAGGTGAACTTCAAAAGTACCTTTGCCCTGGGATGTTCGTTTGTTGTTCCATCAATCTTGGCTATAACAAGTGACTCAATGCCCCGTAAATGTTTAGCAAGCTTGTTGTATGTTGGTTCCAAAGCCTGGCAATGTCCACACCATGGTGCATAGATCTGCCACAGAGCATGCATTATAATATTTCCCACAAAAGAGGCAAAGTAGAAAGTGTTAGTTCATTCATATATTTATCTCTTGTCTGCAACAATACCTCAAGGAGAACATCCTTTGACTCATCCAAAACAATTTCATCAAAGTTATTGCCAACCACTATTTTGACATCCCCATCATTCTATGTCAAACAGAAAACAAGAAGACATTAGATCCCAGGACGAAACAAAAAATGGAATTAGCTGGGAAAATACCAGCTGGTAACTCACAGTTTCAGGAACTGGATCTGACTTGAAGAAAGGTTTGAGCTTGTCTTCAAGGAAATCCTCACCAAAGGCCTGAAGGGTGAAGAAAATGAGCTTAGCTACGATGTAACCATCTTCCAACTCATCAAAATAGCAAATAAAAATGCCAGTTTCAGCATCAATTTTCTCACATCCCACTGAATAATCAAAAACAGACACATGCATAGGAAATTGGAGATGAATATAAGAAAGTCTCAACCTTAATCTTATCTAAAGTAAGCTCCCCATCAAGTACAAATTTCCTACCATCTTCATTTCCAGTGTAACCAAGAACCTGCAGAACGTGGATGCCAACAAAATTTCCACCACATCAAAGAGATCACTTGACAAAAGTCAAAACAAAACACTTTTTTTTTTCTGAAGAGAAAGTATGGGATGCATTACTTTGGGTGCACTTCCAGTGACACCAAAATAATCTGAAACAGGCTTCCCAACGTCTTCATTATCCATTTCCACATAAACAAAGATAAGCTGCAATTTACACTTTAAAGAATGGATGTTAACACAAATTCATCATTTCTTTATATGCCTCTGATATTTGGCAGGAAAAGAGATTCACTATAGACAATATGAGAGACCAAGAGAATCTGATGTCAAAATGGGTTTTCAGGAAATCTTTCCAACCATCTGCACAGAAATGTGAGCTTTTCAAGTGAACCTCATTTACCTTTCCCTTAAAAAGTTTGGCAGCTTCTTGAAATACTGGGACAACTTTCTCGGAATCATTTGAAGTAGCAAACAGCAATAGCTGAGAATAACAGATCACAAAACTATCAAAAAGAGCAACCATGTGGTCATGCAAAGAAAAATTGCTTAACAAGAAGGGGGGAAAAAAAAAAAACAACAACAACAACAGTAACACACCTGCTTCTTAATTGGACTCTCAAATATCAAAGGGGCACTTTCCCTTGTAAAATTTGTCACCAAAGGAAGCTTGTTGGCAAGTACAAACTCTGATATCTCATTCTTGGAAAAGTTACCACCTGCATAATCACAAATCGGCTAATGCAATTGCCCTCTAACAAATTTAACTCAAGAATAACGAGTCAACCACTGAAGAACCAACCGAAGCGATTCAGTTTCTCGGCCTCCTTCTTAAGCAAGACTAAAGCAGGCCTTTTGACTTCAGGGTCAAGGTGGAAAAGCTTAGCCACCTCAGGATTAACAGTTTGGTAAAAATTGACATCATCTTCAAGTCTTGAAGCAGCAGCAAGCTCCTGACTCTCTGGACCCTGTTGTTTATCAAATCAGGCCAAATTATGTAAGGATATAAAATGAAATCATAAGAGTGCTAACATCTGGGATATTGTAACTGAAACAAATAACTGTCAAACAATCAGCAGAAAGCCATTCTGCATTCTCCAAAGTTGAGACATTCATTCTGAGATAGAATAATTTGGATCTCATCCGTGGGATGTGTTATCTCATAAAATAGCATAGCTAACAACCATTTGACATGAATTTAAATATCCAAATGCCAGTCCAATTCAAAAATTAGTGTAAGATCTCACAGAACCAAAAAGAAACTGTAACATAAACAGTCTTTCAATCAACCACATAATCAGAAAGTTGATACTTGCACCAAATTCTCGGACACATCTAGGTGATGATCTATTGGGCAATGAAGAATTTTC
Organism: Bruguiera gymnorhiza; assembly: GCA_020883675.1. Classification (NCBI taxonomy): domain Eukaryota; kingdom Viridiplantae; phylum Streptophyta; class Magnoliopsida; order Malpighiales; family Rhizophoraceae; genus Bruguiera; species Bruguiera gymnorhiza. The sequence goes on along the minus strand of JAIRCJ010001042.1, from coordinate 1,392,717 downwards.
TATTGTTCTCCACAGCCAGTTTTACATCAAGCATTCAAACAGGCCCATAGCCTGCACCATTTTAAAGAAGATTGATATCCCAAAAGTCTTTGCACAAAAAGAGTGAAGTCCAAAGGCGTCTAACCTCTGTCTATGCAATCCCTAATGCATAATGATCATGAATTCCACACAAAGCATCAATTTTTACAACACAAAAGTGTAGCCAATGCTCGATTCTTGCATTCCGAACCAGAAAACAGACAGAACATGAAAAACATAACAAAATCAAAATCAAAAGAGAATAAATATAAGGCACATACCACCAGGGAGTTGAGGTAGGCCAAAACAACTTTATTTTCAGAAGTCAACGCCCGGTCAGCATCATCCAAGGTAGTAATGTTGTATACACCGGGTCCTATCTTCTTCTTAATCCATGTCACAATAGCATCTCTGAGTTTGCATCAAAGAAAGAAATATTAGCCGATGAAAAATATAATTCACTTTTCCATTTCAAAGAAAAATTGAGAAAAATAAGAAAAAAAAAATTCTGACTTGGTTCGTTGACCAGAGTAGGGCTTGTGGACCCCATCAACAAAGAAGTAAACAGTAGGAAACCCTTCAACATCGTACTCCTGAGCCAGCTCCGCCTCTTCGGTGGCGTCGACTTTCGCCAGCACCACCTCCTCCGCCTTCAGCTCGGTTGCCGCCGCCGCGTACTCCGGAGCCAGCGCCTGGCAGTGGCCGCACCACGGCGCGTAGAACTCCACCATCACGAACTTGTTCTTCTCGATGAACTCGCTGAAGTTTCCTTCCTTCAAAACGACGACGTCCTTGTCGTCCACCTCCGGCGCCTTGTACGGATCCGAGTCGTCGGACTCGTCGAAATCGGAGTAGTTCCCAAAATCATCGCCGCCATCGTCGTCTTCATCGAACTGGTCGGCATCGGGGTAGCTGTGGTGGGATGGGGCGGCGCGAGTCTGGTCATGATCGTCCTCGAGGAAGCTGAGATCCTCGTCGTCCTCGTCGTCCGCCGACTTGTCGTTTAGGCTTTTAGAGAGAGAGGGAGAGAAGGCGGAGAAGAGAAGAAGAATGGCGAGCGCGAGAACGAGAATGAAGCGAGACGACATTGTCGTTTTGAAGCGAAAACGAGTCGGTGTGCTCAGATCTGATAGCGGCTTTGGGGAGCAGGGTGTGTTATTATTACAAGGTTCGGAAAGTCAACGACACGACCACACGAACAAAGTCAACTAGCCTCGTACTTGTACGACGCCGTTTTTAGCTCTTAAGGTCGTCGGGGATTAGTGCAATTTCAGGGGCCTTTTTGGTTACCTAAGATAAGAAGGTCACGCACACAGGAAGAATGATTTCCGGTTTTGCTAACTAATTAGGATAAAGGACAAATAATTACAACATTAACTTTGGGATTAACATTGTTGTCGATACAACTTATAAAGGAAATCCGTTTCTCCAGAATATATATAATTTGTCGGAATTTTCAGATGGGAGCACATAACCAGCCCTCTCTGCTATATGGCATTTGTAATTTTTCTACTTCCTCTATTTTGGATGCAACTGATGGGAAAATAGAATAGCAAACAATCTATAGAGTACTGACTATTGAGAACCAACATCTCTTTGACCGCATAGGTTTTTGATTGTTTTAGAGTGGGCAACCTCAATTCTACTACTGCTATGTCATGCTAAGATATGGTCTCTGAGGATTGCCTATTGGATATCATTGATCTTGATAGCTTTTTCATTTGAAGCTTACTAGTGTTCTAGGTTCTACAACCTTTTTTCTTTTTTGTTTTTCTTTTTTGGTAAATGGGTATTTGTGGGACTGTGAAGTCTGAGTGGAAATTGATCTCATTTGGACCAAAAATTTGTTGGCTTTTTTGTCTGTCTATTACAAACCCCCAAGAACGAATCTTTGTAAAGTTTGTTTTGGATGTTTTTCGGACAAACCAGTTTCCATTATATACAACACAGTAAGATAGTAAGAGAGGCCTTTTTGTTTTTTTAACCCCCTGGAAGCTGTTGAGAAGTAAGTGTTGTCAGGCGGCCTTGCAAATTTCATTGTGCAAGCTTGATTTTGTTCAAGGTCTGCCACCTCTCTGTAATTTTGAAGCATGGCAGGGAAAGGAGATGCACATATTTGTGTTGTGTACTCAGTTCTTTAGCTATTTTGACAAGGGCAGTAAGCTCCTTTTTATGCGCATGAAGTGATTTCAAGTGTGAGCATTGGAATCTAGTCCTTCTTGCAACTTTTTCCGTGTAAATGCATTTACACTTCGTCTTGATCACAGGCAACAATGTGGCCGTAAATTACTGATGTGCTCTTTGACCTTCAAATCAAAATTGAACCTCCTTGTTTGCAGTCCATAGCATTATGTCCTAATAGGTTTGTCTTTGAATTTGTCCAGTTGAGAGAACCCATTATTGGGAAGCAATCCCGATCAGAACTTGTGGACTTCTCTGGAACAACGCTATTGATCAGACGTTTGGACTGGTGGTTGCTTCCCTTAATTCACGCAAGCCATGAAAGTCTGGGAGTAGCTTTGTAGCCAAAGTGTGAACATCTCCAACTACCTTTGTGACAGAATGTTGCGATGCCTTGGAAAGTTTCTAACCATGCTGCAGAAACATAATGGTATATTCTGCCTACCGTAATTTTTGAATTACATCTGATAATGTTCGTGATCTTTGTACATTTCCATCATTTTGATAGTGATTGCCAGACAATTTTATTTTGTCTGGGGATCCTAGATGATTTCATTATCGATCAATTTGATGTTAGTGCAAGTTTGTATTCCCTCACAGCTATACTTGTGGAATGACATGCACTGAGGAGGTTGTATCATCTGATGTTTAAGCACAGACTCGGATCATGTACATTTCCAAATTCTTTTTATAAGCAAGCCCATTTAGAAAATCCAAGTTAATGCCATATTGGGCATATTGTTCAAAATGATGATGTTTTTGCAGAAGTCACTTGTTCAGATACTAGGAACTCTGAATGAACACCTATTCTTAGAGTGATAGCAGCTGTGAAAGTCTATGGTGTGATTGAATCTGAATCGGGTAGCTAAAACTACGGATGTATTAGATTGGTAATTGCTTCTATCCCTACGCTGGAGCAACCGTAGCAGCCCTTTCATCTGCCCTCCAATCCGTTCCTGCAAGATTGATTCCATGAGATCCCTTACATTCCTGCAGAAACTGTAGTTCCGACTACCTTCAATTTCCACTTGCCTCCAGGGGATTTGGAGTATTGTCTTTGCTCTCCAGCAGGTAAGTGTTCCTATGCCAGTTCACAATACCGCATGGTCTGACCTCTTTGTTAATGTGAAAAAAAAAAGCAATCAATTCACTAATAAAACCGTAGGTACATTCCACACCCGAAATTGGACTAAAAGAAGAAAAAGATAGGAAACATGATAATCACTGCAAGATATATTAGCAGCAGATTGAAAGTATTGTAGCCTATTTCAGTGAGGACTTTCAAGCATCAGGTTGAACAGAAATGGACCGATTCAAGTTGGTTCGACGTGTGATCAAAACATAGTAAGCACCCATTGCCGAGAGCACTACAGAAGCTAAACCAAAGACAATGCCAGCAATACCACCAGCTCCTAGTCGGCTTCTGCCATTCTGAGATGTGGATACTTTGCTTTCTTGTGCTTTAGTGACATGAATTTGAGCTGCTACAGGCAATGGTGAGCAACTGGATGCTGATGATGGGGCACATGGGTTCCTAGCTTCTGGTTCTTTTGTTTTTGGATGGAAGAATTCAACTGCCGAAGGCGAGAAAGCCACAGGACTTTCGTAGGCAAGGCCATGAGGAGCTCTATCTTGTCCTCTTGCAACGAAGAGAAGAAGAGTTAAAGAAGAGAAGAAGAGAAGAGAAGAAGCCATATTAGGAGCCATTTTACGTTGCTTCACTGCACTGCTTTTCAAGGTCAACTCTTGAAACTAAAGTAGTAATTGCTTTGGTTGAAAACTTTAGAATGCTTCGAGACTGGCATTTATAAGATCATGTGGAGTGGTTGCTTGGCGTTGAATATTTGGCGTTGGTAAAGCTGTGATAGAAAGCAAGGAACAAAATTATTGTAATTATTGCCACCCATCCCCTAAAGGGTAGTTGTTAGCCTCTCCAAATTACACTTTGTAAGTTCTCGTCAGCACCATATGGTACATTGGAATCTTAGAGGAAATATATGGCAGTCCTGCAAAATACATGTTGCCTATTCAAATATTTGTAGGATCCCCAACCAACTAAAATTTATATTTTCTCTGTGCTTAGTCGCTAAATGGGGACTGGGAATAAAGGTTATTGGTTCATCAGTCATAATATGGAATTGACCCCATTTGTTGGATCCATATGTGTGTCAGTGTATGTGTGTGATAAGAACAAAATCAAACTCTTACAATAATGTCTTACAATATGCAAGTACATGCATCATAAGCTTGAATGCGTGTGTGCTTTTGACGCTTTCAAATTAAGCTTAACAGCAATCCACTTTTGGGCATAATTAAATTGGAATTGCCAATTAATTGCTATGGAAGTTTACCATATTATGGAACATGCAGGTTTTTTTAAAAAAATTAAAAAAAAAAAATTCCTTCTAAACTTAACTTGGAAGATCAGCAAAGGCTATGTATGTAGGCGAAAGGCAAATGAGTTGATGAGTGCAATTATGGTGAATAGGCAGTGTCCCGGCTGCCAGTGCCTTTGGACATTATTGCAGAGGGGTAAGCATGCAAAGTGCTGAAATCGATGCTTCGCATCTCGCCCCACCAGTTAAAATATCAGAATCATATCATCCTTCATGGGCCTTTAGTCCCCCTTGCCAACCCTACAACACCTCCCCTTTTCTACCTTATTATGGGTATGATATAAAGATGACAGCTGTTCTCTCCATCACACCAAGGCATACACCAACCGTCTGGCCCATTTGACATCACACAAGAAGGTCCATGTTGGAGCAATACTGGAATTTTGGACATGTCTTGGGCATAAATTATATAATGAGAGTAATTTTTTTATTTTTATAAATCTTATATTCCTTTTTAAGATTAAAATTTGATATTTTAAAAAAATAAATTTCAAAATTTTGAGTACTGAATAATAAAAATTTCTCCCTTCAATATTTTGTTTATAAATGGATAATTGGGCTGGTTGAGGTAAAGATTAAGCGATTTGTTTCCCGCTGGAGCATGATATGGGCTGGACTTAAGCTTTATTTGTGTAGGTTGAGTTTCTCAATGGAACACATACGAAAACTGAGTCTTGTCCAAAAACAGAAGATAGGCTTGTTATGGGCCATTGGATGAAAGGTAACATTCTTGGGAGTCAGGCTTACTCTTTCACCTACTTTTTTGAAGCCTGGAAGTTCAAATTGACAAGCGCTAAACACCTCCGCAGACCCGTAATAAGTGCAAATCATCATAATTGGGTTGTATATTTATAATTCTATTTTTGTGCTTTTTTTTTTTGTGTGAACTTTCGTCCCGAAGTCAAAAAATTCACACCTCCGTTAAAATTACACTCAATTACAATGGCAGCAATATATTATTGACGCTGAACTGAAAATTACTTCTCAACAATTGCAATTTACATTTTCGTGAAGTCCAAGATGGGAAAAAAGGAGGAGGTAATGTAAGGGAAGAATTTAACCAATTTTATTATCCAAACCTATCCGTGTAGGCAGCAGTCACGGTGGATGTCCCTCAATATTCGAGAACAATCACCACTTTATTAAAGACATAAATCAGAGTTTACTTGGGAGGGTAACAAACACAAATTACGAGGGCAGGTGGATCAATTTGGCAAGTTTTCATTAGAGATGACAGCAAATAATGACATTATGTGTCGTTTATCCTACTAGTAAGCTGTACAATTTCCCATTTACTTAAAGTGAATAACAAACAAAAGGTGGGGGCACCGAGCCATAAAGGTCCATTTCTCTTTATTTTTCTTCTCTATTTTTGCCTTATATGTCTCTGTGGACTAGGCAGACTGATCATCAACACATCAGGAATTTACTTTTCATTTAATCTCTTTAATTGTACCGAGTATTCTGGACAATTTATGTCAAATTCTACGTTTCAAAGCCGTCGATTCCGTAATTGTATCTCAGCAACAGACAAAAATGGTTGAAATATAGTTGTCGCTGACTGTGGCTTTGCCTCCTTGTGACGTAGACCAGTGATGACCTTTATTACCCAAATTAAAAATCTTTTGGTAAAAAAATGCCCACTGGGAGAGAACAGTGACATCAATAACCAATCATATCCTTCTCTAGGGGTCCAGATGACTTCAAAAAAACAAAAACCACCTTACCCCATATTTTAAGCCAAAATGTGATGCAAACAGCCAAAACCTTACCTAATTGATGATAGACTGTAGCCACATGATTATCGACTAGGGACAAGATAAGGAAGAATCATCAGTTGCTAATAATACATGAAAGAGGAGACACTTCCACCTTTAAGAAAAGGCAATGAACCTCATGGTCTATTTACCTAACATGCTTTTTTGTTTTTTTTTTTAATGTTTTCCTATGCCAATCAATGATAGAGAGTCTCTATTAATCCGACTACCACAAGGAATCAAATAGACCACTGTTTTCTAGAAACCACCAGCACAAAGTTTAAAGCCACCTCATCGAATCTCCTTCCAGTTATCACTGTCTAGAAGTGTAACATTTGAGTTTATGGTTGTGATCAATGGGGACTTTGGTATATTTTAATGGATTGAGGATAAGGATGCATAGCACAAGCCCATGTTTCCAACACAAATACCACTACTTTAATGTAATTAGGATTTGAGACCCTGAAGCATAAACTTGACCTCGATTAACGAGGGAGGGGGCCAATGTTCCTTTGTATTTATCTCTCAGGTTTTAAATGTGAGAGAGGGTGAAGAAAAGTTTGGACTCCACATAGCTATCTGGATTTCCCTCATATTTTCTCCCTTTTTCCATTCTAAGATACGTTTTGTGGTTGGCTTTTGACAATGAGAGAGAGAGAGAGAGAGAAAGCTTAGTTTACATCACAAATGGCTTGAGCTCGACCTCGTCTCTTGATAATGGAGTTTACTTGGAAGGCACTCCCCAGTTCACTCGCTAAAGAAAATTGAAAGTCTCATCACACCCCAAAAAAAAAAAAAAAAAGCCTTGCTTGGATTTTCACTTAGACAAGTATATGGGACTTTTCCCCCTTGTCTAGATGAATCGAGTAGATAAATTTACATGAATGTCAGGCAACACTAATCCTTGTTAATTCTTTTTGATTGGTGGGTTTAACTTCAATTGCAAGTAAATAAACTACAATCATCGCAATTAAGGGAAAAACAAGATAATTGAGACAAAAAGGAAGGAGAACTACATTCTTATGTGGCAGCAACATGAATCCAGCACATAGAAAGATATAGAAAGGAAAATTAAAGATAAGGATCAACGGATAGACATGAATGGACACCAACGTAAACACAATCATAGAAAAAACAACAGGAAGAGGAAGAAAAGACACCCTTGTCTGATAAAAACTTCTAATTTACAATTCCAAGGCCCTCTCCAAATTTTCTGCCCCCTGAATTATGCCTTGATAAGCAAAAATGGGGAGGATATAAACTGCAAAAGGGACCCCCCCAATTAGGACAGACTTTCCCACTTATCATCCATTGTTATTCTGCTTAAATCATCATCAACAACAACACTTGTTTTTTTTTCGGTGTTTTTGGAAAATTCTTGTATAAAAGGATCCATTTAAGCATTGCTCCTGAAGGACCCGAGTGCCTTAATGGCTGCAGCTCTGAGAATGTACTGATGATAGAAAGCAGCAGCAAAAGCTCCAACAAAAGGTCCAACCCAGAAGATCCACTGTGCCAAATTTGGGAAAATTGATCAACAAATTGCTGACAAGGGCTTAAATTTCCCAAAGAAGAATAGGCAAATGAACTAGTGAAAATAATCTAAACCATAAAAGAGGAGGTAGAAGATATATCAGGGATGGATACACGTACATGATCATCCCAGGCCTTGTCGTCGTTGTGGATAACAGCAGCTCCAAAGCTCCTTGCAGGGTTGATGCCCGTACCAGTGATGGGGATTGTGGCAAGGTGAACCATAAACACAGCAAATCCAATGGGAAGAGGTGCCAAGACCTTATAAATTGGGGGAAGGAAAACAAAAAAAGGTTCAATCAAATATAGAACATAATCACAATTCATTAAATAGCCAAAGTATCAGTCATGCCAAATCCAATTTTTCTCAGAAGCAGTTTTTTTTTTTTTTTTTCAGAATAAACTGATTGAAATTGTGCATGAATCCGAATTTGTTGGTTATTACACATCAAATCAAAACAGCTTCGAACAAGTGGGCAGTAGTTATTAGATCTCATCTAATTTGTGTTGTATCATTTCTTGTGTTACTAATAAATTTAACTTAATAGTACTAGAGTAGTTTTCAAAACTGTAAGTTCCCAACTCTTGGTAGCAACATCGTAAGACAGAGAAAGAAACATACAGGAACATGGGAGTCTCTTGCGTTCCTCTTGGGATCAGTGGCGGAGAAGACAGTGTAGACAAGAACAAAAGTACCAATAATCTCAGCACCCAATCCAGTGCCCTTGTTGTACCCAGAAGCCAGCTTGTTGGTCCCACCTCCATACCTGTTGTAATATGACTTCTGGAAGGCCTTGACCAAACCGCACCCACAGATTGCACCCAAGCACTGCGCCACCATGTACAAGAAGGCCCTGATCAAAGACACCTTGCGCGCTAAGAACAACCCGAACGTCACAGCCGGGTTAATATGTCCACCTGTAAGCACACAGCTCCAACAGACTTACCGTGTGAGAGTCTCATACGTTTAGAGGTCCTTTTAAAATAACATCAGTATATAGCATATTAAGTGACGCTGAAATAAATGAAGAAACTGACCAGAGATACCGGCAGTGCAGTAAACAAGGATGAAGATCATGCCACCGAAGGCCCAAGCAATACCCAGAATGCCAACACCTGAACATGGGTCAGGGGAGTTGTCCGTCTGTCTCTGGTAGCCGATCACAGTCAAGACAGCGACATAGAGGAAGAGAAGAGTGGCTATGAACTCTGCAATCAGAGCCCTGTAAAACGACCATTGGACCAGCTCATCTACGTCGATCAAAGGAGCCGGTGGTGGGTCATGGTAGTCCTTGGCCGAGAATTCTCCCTGTTCTTGAACTTCAACGTCCTTTGCCATCTGTACATATATATTTTTTTTATCAGCAACTTACAGCTGTTTGATCGTAAATTCCACCTTTTGCTGGTAAGCGAGCGAGAGAGATGGAGATATAGAGCGTGAGTGCACTGAGTTTAAGGTCAAGTGTGGGTGGAGACTGGCAGCGGCTGTGGGGACTATTTATGGGAGAGACAGCGAGCGAGTGCTCAGGTAAATAATTTTTTAATAATAATAATAATAATTGAAATATGAGTTTTATTACCCGAATGAAGACATCCCGCATACTGAAATTGTACTATAACGATATCTAACAGTTCATTCTTTATCCTCAATTATATCAAAACACAAAAATTATATCACCAACCATTATAGTAGCAAGATGTATTAGTTTGCATTTGGAAAGCATGAAAATGCATTATAAAGAAGGATATGCTATTAACAGCAAAACTAAACTATCTCAGTTTTTTTTTTCTTTTTTTTTTCTTAAACAATATGAAACAAAATTCCAAAGCTGTCGTGAACACTACTTAATTGCCTCTAACGGCTAATTGCAGCATTATTATATACAGTGGCATTGATTACAGATTACTTTGAGCCTCCCAATAATCTTGATTTGATTGCTCTACAGCATTGCGTGGTCCCACCAGTAGTTGCAACAACGGCTCTTTGTCTCTCTTCATTTTTCTGGTAGCTTCTTCGTATCTTGTCTCGTTATGGATTTAGTAAGAAAAAGCAATTAACGTACCGTTGAATGTAATTAAAAAAAAAAATCCAATGGGTTTATATGTTTTTCCTTTCTTTTTTAACGGTATGATATGTTATTCTTTGAAAATTTGCCTCGAGATGATCAACTCCACAAACGGTCATTTGTCACCTAATTAGAGGCTGGCCTAGTAACGGGAAGTAATGGGGGGTATCGCTTAGGTTAACGGGCACATGGAAGTCTCGAATTATCTAATTAACACATAGGTTTAAGAGCTTGATCACACATGTAAATCCAAAATTACCTTAATAGACAGTTGATATGAGATAATATCAATTTAGTACTAAACCCCCTTTTCTCCGTGGGGAGCATTCTAGGCCCCCCATTGATTTGATTTAGTTTTAATTTTCAATTTTTAAAGCTAATACAAACTTCTTAACTAATATACATAAGTGCCATAACACCTTTGTTATTAATTAATTAAGGAAAAGTCAAGAGGATTCTCCGTTGCCCCATGTTATCATCCTAAAAGAATTATACATTAAACCTTGATTCCACAACTATTAATAGAATAAATGATATTAGCTAACAGTGTTGTCAGTATTGGTCGCTGATTATTGCCTGCCAGATGAACTTATCTGGACGCACCTATAAGTTCGTACAATACACATTTTAATGTATGGGGGGTCAGACAATTATCAAAGTTGTAAAGCTATGCGTGGTTGTTCTCATCATTGGAAGCCCAGCCAGCTAAACATAGGTAGCAACCTCATAATTTATTTGATCTCCGTTGCACTTTCTTGGCAACCAAAGCATGTGTGAGTCAGGAAGGATTTGAAGTTTTTTTTTTTTTTTTTTTAAATACTGAGCATTAGAGTTTTCTGAGAAAGCAAGGCGAGCCCACAGCTCCCATTAGAAGTCTCAGCACCACAATATGCATGATCCAATTTTTGCAACTAATTTGAGTTAATTACAAATATTAAAATTACACCAAAATGATGTACACATTAAACAATTATATAAAACCCACTTGAATATTTTTCCCAATATTTCAAGGTTGGCACTATTCAAAGAGTTTAAATTGTTAGGTGAATTTTTAAATTTAATTTGTAAATTTTTTTAATATTTTAAGAGTTCCCATTTCAAGCAGAATAGCACTGCCCTTTTCCTTTTATTAATTAGGTCTTCATTCGTGTGCATTGGCCGAGCATTGAGCATGATGGCTCCATATTTAGTTCCGGCAGGAGAACTTAATTGGTAATATAAACTATAGTGCGGCTCAATTAATATTTCGTGATAAAGCCATTCGTCACAAAATACAAAGAAACTCGCTTTCAGTTTAGTCTAATCAGCAATTTAAAAAATAATAATAATAAATAATTTAAAAAAATAAAAAGAACCGACTCTAGGCCAAGTTAAAATGTAGACCGCCAGAATATATTTTGGGAAATGATGATGCGAGGAACCGACCAATTCATTTTTCTAGAATAATTCAAATTAATTATTCTTTTTTTTTCCTCTCTTTATTTTGGGTTTCCCTTTTTACTTTTTTTATAAGATTGTTCTTCGGTTCAAAAATCGAAAGTCCATGTATATACCGAAACATTATATAAAAAAATAAATAAAATAAAAAATAAAAGAAAGAAAGAGGAAAGTCGACGGTGTTGCTTTCTTTTAAAATTCAATTATGGCTGGAACAGCACCACGTGTCCCAGCCACCCCAGAATCTGAAGAAGTTGAAAATTTCGATTTTGAGTTGTAAAGTGACACCTCATTGGTCGGTGGCGTTTTTCTTCTGTCTCGATCCCCAAAACGCATTCGGTCGTCCTAAGAATGACACCTTTGCAATGACACATTTGCGACGGAGAAGGACCGACCGACCCTCGAAGGAGTTGGAGCCACACTTGATGTCCTGTGTGTGTGCGTGTGTGGCGTGCTGGATGAGCAGAGAATCTTCCTATTGTAATGCTGGATTATCAAAGTAAATGATAAATAAAATAAATTTATCTCAACTTTTAAAAGCTAAACTTTAGTAAAACGATAAAATTACTCTATTATAATTTAAAAATTATAAATTAAAATCACAACAAAAAGAGATTTATGACTTTTTATTTTTGAATTTTTATCTCAACTTACTTACCCTTTATTGCCTTTGTAAAGCTTCATGGAGGCTTTGAATTTGGAACCCACACCCATCACCGGGCTATCAAAGGTTCCTCCCTCACTCTCTCCGGAGACAAAAAGGGGTTGGGGGGGGGGGGAAATAATAAGTATTGAAGATTTTGACTATCTCAATAATTTATATTTTTTTATATTATTTTGAACATTTAAAAAAAATATGATATCTCTCTAGATTTATTAATTAAATATTAAATTAAAAAACACTGTCATTAGCTTAAAAATTGTTTCTCTTAAATTTGAGTACAAATTCCTTTTACTTTTACACTTCAAGTTAAATATAAAATAATTTAGTATTTTTTTTTCATTAGATTGATTAAATTTTAAACGTCATTAAATACTAAAGTTTGTTTTTTCTTCTTCTTTAAGAAAGTTAAGTACCATTGGCTACAGCGTCATTTGCCGTGCTCGTCAGAATATCTTTATTTATGCGCTTTTTGTTAATTAAAATTTAAAAATGAACATGTTTTGAAGGTTAAAATAGCTTAGATTGGCTAAGAATGTTTTTTTCATTGGGCCCAGACTTGCTCTAAATACATAGTGATGAGTGGGACTAACACGTCCCCGGAATTGGGTCCAGTCCAAAGCCTGGAACAAGTTTGATTAAGATATATACATGATTAATTCGAATTATACAAAGCAAAAGTTTTCTTTCTAACCAAAGGTTTTACCCATTTCCAAATTGAAATCTAGAAAATTTATCTCCGCATCAACCGATGTATTTTCATTAAAACGCACACTAGTAGAATATTTTTTAGAGTATTTGGTGAGTTGCTCACATCAATAACTTCATGCATAAGATTAGAATTTTTTTTTTCTTTCTCCTCCTTACCATTAATGTGTCATATATTCCCACGGTTGTGTACAAAATCAATTAACGTAATTTCTCCTGCTCTATATAATGGGAAGGTCCTGTTTTTGGTATCCTGGTTCAATTCAATTAGCTCCAACTCCGAATGTCTATGAAACAACGAGGTCCTTTTGCCATCTATCTTCAGTGGGATAAATTGTTTTTATAAACAAACAATTTATTTACACACACACACACACACACACACACACATATATACACACCCACTAATTGAACGGGATTAAACGGGAAACCAAAAATAATTACTAGTCATCAGCATCATCATCCTCGTTTTCCTCGGCTCCCTCTTCTCTAATTGTCTCCAAGCTGGGGGAATTAGAAGGCCTTAATGGGAAATCAAAAATCGATGGTACAGCCTCAATCCAAGGCTGCATCTTGTATCTGAACTCCATTGCCATTTGGAACTTCTTTTCAAATTGAAGGCTGACAGTGAATTGTACATAATCTTCTTCTTTCCCTCCCCTTGGCTTTGCATTAAGACAGAGAGAGAGAGAGATTGGTGGACAAGGTGAGACCGCCAAATAAGAAAATCCTGTGCTCGTGAAGATTTTACAGAAATGTAAATGAGAGGGGCAGGCTTTGATTAATGGGGCAGAACATAAGGAAATTTGGAAGGATTATATAGAGTGACCTATTGCTAAAATAGATAAACACCAAATAGGGATTTGTGGGCAAGATCAAGCTGGCAAGGTTAGAAATGACATCTATTCGGAGATAAAAAGTATGCTATGCCACCTTTGGAAATAGAAGAAAATGAGCGGAAGAGAAGGAATTTTGTGCAAAGCTATTGGCTTTTTTCAGCTAGCCATGTACCTGACGTTTGGTGCTGTCTCCCGATAAATATCCTGAGGGATGGCAATTATACACAGAAAAGTATTCTTATCTTGCCTATATCTTTGGACCCTTTGAATAGAAAATCTGAGTCCAAATATCTAGGAAAGGATATAGATGAATCTAAGAATAACCATGCCAATCGAAAATCAATTACTCTGCATTCACCTAGTACAGGCCTTTGACATGTAATTTGGGCTAAATTGGGCTGGGTCTATAGATGTATATGAAATGCCCGTGAACTATCCAAACTACCTTGTTGGATGGCATTGAAATGTCCTTTCAATGGCCCATGAAACACACACGTACTGTGCGGCATTCGATAGCTAATTTTGATTGTTCATCAAGACGCTACATGAGATTAAATATATGACCTTTATAAATCTTGTAATGTGTTCCCTCGTGCTCTGGTATAGTAGCCCGACCTACCTTGCAGTGCGTTCCTACGCAATCTTTCTAATAAGATTGTAGGGTACCACCTTATCTTTCCATTCTGTGAATTAAAAGAAAAAAACAATAAATAAATAAAAAAAGCTAGTTTTGAAGGGAATGAATTGTTTGTCTGGTCATGCTTAATCAACACGAAGTAGACAAGGGCTGTCTTCACTTCTAAACGTCATTCAATCGTAGAATCATGACCTCTCTGTACTTACACGTCCAATAAGTTGGATCCTTTCCGTTCTGCTCTTCTTCCTACACTTCAACTACTTTTTGTTGTTTTATATTTTCCTTGAACGCTTGGAGCAAGCAAATTATGTGTTGGCGCGGAACCTGCCTTGGCATCAGAATACGTTTATGGATTACCGGATGGTTCAAAGACCATAACGCCAAAGCCCACTGCCACACAATTTTCAACGGACGCAATAACGCTGTTCGCCAGTTTTGTACATTAAGATATATAATTTATGGCACCCCGCGTTGAACACTTCCAGCCTGAACAGAGGACTTTGGTTTGCGCACTCGGGCTAATTATTTTTATTAATATAACTCACAAATAAATAATTCTTGATAGATACTTAAATGCATTCTGCGAGGGTCACTGTTACATACTTCCATGAAAGTTGTATTTAGGTGTTACACAGGTCATAACAATTGTCTGTGTATAAAATTTTCCTGACTGTTATTCATTAGTAATTAATTATCAGTTTCAGATTATCTCGTTAAACGAACATACGAGTCTCGCAGTTGATAAACAATCGTAACCACAATAGTTCATCATTGTATGTCAAATATTATCCACTTTGTATTTATATACATCAATTAAATGGTTATACAAAATTGTAGTTCAAATATGTATATCCCCATCCTTTCACCCCTGCGAATCAAGAGTATATTCTGGGACTGACGTGCTGGCGACAATCCACGTATCATACGTACTTGCGCAGGCAACGTAACAGTTGCAGATAATAATTGACCAACCCAATACTCCATGATGAAGACTAATGAGCGGAGCACCAGACACCATCAATGTGGACCTGGCTGTCTTATAGGAACCATCAGTCATGGGTTCAAATGACAGCTACGAGATGCCTGCAACAGAATAGATATGATATTAAATTCTCTTACGGGTGTTAAAAGCATCTGAAGTTTAGTTCCACATAATGATTCCACAATGAAAATGAAAATATGGTTCATTATAAAATTTTTAAAATAATTTTTTTTTTTATAAATTTACTTTTATTTTTTTATAAAGATTATTTTTATAATTTAAATATATAACTAATATTTTGTAATAAAATAATTTTACTATAATATCAAAACTTATATTTCATATTAATTATCACGTATACTATATAATTTCTTTAAATTTATAATCATTTTAACATACGAGCTTTATCAAAGAAATTTCCTAATCCCTCATTTGAAAAAAAAAAAATGTGCCAGGAGAAAAGAAAAAAGGGAAATAAGAGAATTAGATGATAGGAAAATTTTCCAACTCGGTCTGTTGAGGAAAAGAAAATTAAAAATTTTTTATTTGATAAAAAGTAGAAAGTAAGAGGAAAGAAGATAACATGTACTCAAATACTAATTTTGCTCTTTGTGTAAGAGTTTCTTTTATAATGATAGAGTTGAAAATTAAATAAACTTTCATGAGTATTATAGTTTTTTTATAAAAAAAAAAAATGATAGATCAACCATTTTCCTCTCATTTGTGGAGAGATTGAAAATGGTATGTCTAGAGATAAAATCATTTTAACTTTCCATCCTCTTTCCTGAGCTAAGAAACGCCAAACAAATACAGCTATTTACCCTTTTTCATCCTTTGTTTCTTCTCCTCCACTCCCCTTTTCCTCCTCCCAAACAAGGCATAAATATGTCATTACGGGGAATCATCATGCAAATAATGATAGAGAGTAAACCCAAGTGGCCGCAATTGCCAGTCATGCTCAAAGGGCCTCTCTGTGTCTCCCTCACAATTCATTACCTATACGACTATCACCCATTAGACATCTGACAGTCCCTAGCCAGCTGTGCACATATGCGGCCCACAATTCAGACATAACTTTAGGCCTGAATGGAAACCACGAAGCCTTATCCCTCCATTGCTTTTGTGGACATTGTCTGCCCTCTTTTTATTTGTTTTCTGCTGCAATAATGGCTAATCGCCAGTCCTAAATTCTAACTCTGCACAAGCTGATTACACCAGCATACAGTTCCATGGCCCTCTGGGGTCGGTATCTATGAGTATCAGCCATTCAGGCTTTACAGTGACATTATATTTGTTGTCGTCATCCGTCAGTCCAAGCCACTAGGTTTTGGAATTGCGATTATGCCATACATCTCACAAATCATCTCCCTGCGGCTTGAAAGGGAAATGCGGTGGCTAGAGTCACTGTTAATCGTCTGGCAGAGCTCGGTCCCGCTTTACCCTGATCGCTTTCACATGCAATAATTGCAAATTAAGAGTGGAGGGGGTTAGTACAATGATACTGCACAGAAAATGTGTACGGTCATCTTTTGTGATTTTTGTTAAAAAAAAAAAAAAAAACTATGTCATTCATGATACTTTTAATCAGGTGTCGTTGATTTTTTTTTTTTACTCATTTTTTTTATAAAAGAATTTATAATCTTATCAGTATTATATTTAAATAAATTTTGTATTATAAAAATAAATGATAATTAAAAAAATTAAATTTAAATTAATATAATAACAAATATGATAAATTACCAATTAAATTATTATTTCAAATAATTATAATGATAATTTTTGGCTTTAAAAATCTCACTAACATGAGAAATGATTCACAAAGCAAAATATTAAATCCCTTACTCAGGTCCATCTATCTCAAATTTGATCTCAGTAATCATTAATCAATTGTCATAGTAATTAATCAATTTAAAGCAACAGATCAACGTGCCACAATTAACACGAAAGTTGAATTCAAATTCCTGCTCTTCCCTCAAGATAAGAAAAAGAAAAAGTAAAGGAGGATGACTATATAAAATGTTCACAGCAACTTTCGTCGATACTTCAACATCATGAAGATCAAAAGTCGAGAAGGAAAAACGAAAAGAGAAAAAAGACCCCCCCCCCAAAAAAAAGAGGGTTAAGAGTTTCTTCAAATGAAATAATATTTGGGAAAATACTAAACATGTCCCCAAAACTATATTACTGCTTGTAATTAAGAAAAGTTCAAGTCAAGTCTTCGCTCATTACGCGTTTAACTTTCGAGGCACAAACTTCTTGCCCTGGAAGCCACCTCTCAGTTTCTTGAGGTAAAGTAATGAGTGCATACACCGTCAAGATACAGAAAAGGCTCACTCTATGGTATGAGATACCGCAACAGCTCAAGATTCTGCTAATTAATAGTTGAAATAAGCATTACTCGACTTTGTCAAAAGAAAATTTAATGTGCCCTATTTTTGTTCATTATTATTTTTAATTAATTCTAAATGATACTTAAATTTAAAATCTTTAATTTTAAAAATAATTCCAATGCATCTCCTATTTTTGTTAGATACAAGAAAATAACTCTTCCGGTAATGAATCTTTGTAAAATGTGGATTATAGGATTTTATTGTGTGATTTATTTTTAAGTATCATTTAATAGTTTAATCCTTTCAAATTGATGATTTTTTTGGCATGCTACTATTCTGTTTATAACTCAAGCAATTTTAAGTTTAAATTACACATAAAAATAGCATGTATTTTATCTATACTTATAGTTTATTAGACTTAGATATGAATAATTGTGTTAAAATTTAAGATTTATTCAGTTTATTACTATTTTTTATTATAATTTTGTTGTTTGCTATTTAATTTATTGTTATTATCTGTTTTTTCACTAATAATTATTTTCATTTTTAACAATATCTTTATTAAGAGAGAGAGAAAATAGAAAGAGGATAGTGAAAAAAAAAGAATAAAAAGATAAAGAGTCGAGAGAGAGAGAGAGAGAGAGGCAAAGAGAAAAAGAATAGAAAAAAAAAAGTAGAGATAAATGATAAAAAAAGACAAAGAAAGGATGGAGGAAAAAATAGTAAAAAGAAGAGAGATAAAGAAAGAATAAGTAGAAGAAAAATAGGTAGAGATAAACTAAGGAGAAAAAACATGAAAAATAAATGAATGAGCTCAGAAAATAAAGGAACAGATACTAGGTGGTTATGCAAGGTCATAGGCCAACATCCAATAATTCAAAAAAAATCTCATTTTGAAGTTTATTAATTTAAAAATATATATTTTCAATTTTTTAACAAAAAATAAACGAATGGGGAAACTTTTTTAAAAAAAAAAAAAATTAAAAAAAAAAAAAGAAAACGTCAATCATACCGATAACACTCCTAATATGTAATTTATTTTCAATTATCACCCAATAAATTTTTGAGCCTGAGTAAACACTCAGAAAAGGGAGAAAAGGGAAAGGAAACAACAATCGCATCAAGAGGTTAGTTAGGATGAAACGTCTTATTGATGCATCAGAGCCAAGTACGTACCCCAACTGGAGGAGTAAAGTTCAATGCATAGTCTGCAAACTTGCTTCAAATCTTCCTGGACCACATATAATTGGACTCAATGCATCCTATACGGTCAATTTGAAAATGATAATTTAACTAAATATAATTAATTTTTATGTTATATAAAAATATTTTATAATATATCTAAAATATTAATATAATATAAAATAAATTATATTTATTTAAATCTATTATTTTAAAATATAATTAATTTTTTTATATAATTTAAGTAATCTGCAACCCCATAAGCATTGGGTAGGCTCACGGTAGAAGGATAAATGCCCTCAAACCCCAGATGGGAGAATTATTTCTCCGGAGGAAATCAGGTGACCAGGAAAATATATATATATATATATATAATGTAAATATTTTTAAAAATTGTCACCGCCATTGAAAATAAATGTAAAAAATTGCCCTCGAAAACTAGAAGCTCAGACTTTTTGCCTTTTTGGTCTCAATATTTCGTAAACTTTTATGTTAAATCCAGCAATTTCTTTGAACCTCCTTTGTTAACTTTTTTCTCAATGTAACAAACCCCAACATTTGTATTTTTTATAGGAACCAAGAATATCATTGGGGGTTCTTTATGGGGATAAGCACATTGAAATGTCAAAAAAAAAAAGAAAAATCTCATTGTTAGATTGCTAATAGAAACCGCACTATCCATTCACCCAATTATTGTTCTTATGGTAGCCAGCAAAACCCATTGGCGGAAGAATTGTGGAATCATGAACTCAACTTCGGCAATAATTGATCTTTTGAATCATTTTCTTTTTTTATTTTTCTCTTGGCATATCTTGACTAAACTACTCTTCCCAACAAAAATAATTGATCCAACCAAAAACTTTGAATACAAAACAATAATCAAATTTCCCTTTCACAAGTACGGCATATGATGTTCCCCTCAACCATCAACTAAATTTCAGAAAACTCCACAGCCCATGCTGGTTGCAATATTATTTTTGTTAATTGTATTTATTTGAATCCATTATTTTTTTTTGTATATTTAATTAAAAAATATTTACTAAACATATAACTAAATATAATTAATAAAATAATGGGTATATTATTATTATTATTATTATTATAATAAATAAGCTGGTTAAATAAAAAATCTTAACACTTATATTATTTTATTAATTATATTTTACCCTATTTATTTATATCCAATTTATTGCGGTAATTTACTGGGGAAATTTTGGGGTGTCGCATTTGAGAGGACAGCAGGAGCCGAGGGACCCCAGCTGGCAAGGATGCGACAGATCCAATGTGGGCCCGTTTTCACGTGCAATTCACGCACAACCACGAATATGGTGAAACGAAACGGAGCCACGTGTCCAGTGACGATAAAAAAAATCCCTCCTAATCACACCCGGACACGTGTCGAGAATCCTCGGTATTCTAAACGGGACCGCGTTCGTTCTCTTTTCTAGAGCTTGGCCCAGGCGAACCTCTCCCTTCTCCCTTCTCCCTTCCCCCTTCCCTAGGGGCTATAGGGTTGAGTATGGTAAGGGTTGGCTTGGGTTAAAAAATTGAAAAATAGGACCCAAAAAAAAGAAGAAAATTTTCTTTATTATTTTATCATTTCATAATAAATGAAAAAATTTTGAAACGGAAGAATAAGAAAATTATGTACAAGCTAATAAGAAAATTATTAGGCATATACTATAATGACATAAAAAATAATAAGAAAAATGTTATTGTTTATTAATTTTTGTCTCAATTTATATACCTTTTAAAACTTCTTCTTCTTCTTCTTCTTCTTCTTCTTTTTTTTTTAAATATCCAAACGTTAGGTATACCTTACTGTACTAAAAAAAAATATTATCCTGTGCCCTACTCTATCATAATCATTTTTGTAATGTTATACCCCTATTGATATTCTTATATTACCTTTATTCTTACGAGAGGGAATTAAAATAAAATAACAGGGCTATCCCGTCCATTTCTTAACCTCAAGCAACTCACGTCGCGACAAAATGCGTAACTGGGATTACTTTTTTTTAATAAAAAAATAAAAATAAAAAAAAATATTTCACTGCATTATTTTAATAATTAAAAAAAATTACGTAGAGTAAAACAACACTATATAAAAAAAAAAATAAAAAGTGACGATCATCGACCAATTAAATAATTTTCGGGCATCAAATCAAACACGTCGATGAGCAGTACAATTTATTCCCGTGGCGGGACAAGTTGTCGAGACTTCCCGAACGCTTATGCTTCTACGTTAACGTTACTATTTAAGTTTCGCTTTCCCATTTTTGCCCTTGAGGGATTCTGAGCGGTGGGCAGTGGTTACGCCACGTATTGACCCCCCCTTTTTAAAAAAAAAAAATTAGAGAAAATAATAACACACATCCATTTACTCTCACGTAGAAACTAAGAGCAACGAGGGAAGTAAAATGGTACTTTACGTTAATTATAGGATCAATAGTTATTTAAAAGAAATTTAGAAATAATATTTATTTTGATTTATAGGTGAGGTGATAGTATTTTTCTACACATTTAGCATATGTACCGTATATTCTCTCTCCTTCAACTGCGGGAGACAGGTATACAATCGGACGTGGCCTCGCAGGGCGTTTGGGTAATTTCAAGAAAGGTGAAGTTGCAGAGAAAATCAGAGAGAGAGAAAAAAGGCAGACTTATCCATTCTATGGGAATCCCCTGAAGCTTTATAAAAAGAGATCGAAATCCCCCGTTTTCAAGAAACCTATTAGAGAAAACCGAGCAAAGAGAAATAGAGAGAAAAGGGAAGAGAGTAAAATCTACGAAAATTTTAATGGCGAGTAGTAGGAGCTACTTTGCTCGACAGAAGTACCGATTCCTCCCCGCCGACCCGCCCCACTACCACCAGTACTCTCACGACTCGGCGGCGCTGGAACTCGAGGAGTCCGACATCTACAACAACTCGGTCGTCGCGACTCGCTCTAGCTCCCCCGAGTCGCGCAAGGCGGTCCAAAGCTCTCGCAAGGCATCGTCCGGGACCGCGAGGCGAGCCGATCACTGTGGACGGCCCGGCGGGATGACGGCGTCGGTGCCGGTCAACATACCGGACTGGTCAAAGATCTTGAAGGAAGAGTATCGGCGGAATGGCATCGAGGTCGACGACTACGACGGCGGCGATGCGGACGACGAGGATTGTTTTGTCGGCGGAGTGAGGGTCCCGCCGCACGAGCTTCTTGCGAGGCAGACGGCGAGGACGAGGATCGCTTCGTTCTCGGTGCACGAAGGGATTGGGAGGACTTTGAAAGGGAGGGATCTGAGTAGGGTCCGAAATGCAGTTTGGGAGAAAATTGGGTTCCAGGATTGAGAAGATCACAAAAATGAGGGTCCTTTTTTTTTTTTTTTTTGGAAGAATTCGGAGAATAATAGCAACAAATTATAGAGAGAAATTAATTACATGATTTTGTAGGGTACTACGGGATAGACTGGGGGTTTGCTTTCATTTTTATTTTTTTAACCTAATTTTTCTTTTTCTTTTTTTTGTTTTTTTTTTTTTGGGAGACTTTGTCCTGCTCAGAAGCCTAGAGAACCGATTTCCATGCGTGTAAAATGCCAACTTCTTTGAGTTTGCATTCGAAATGACATGGTGAAATTTCAATGTTTCTTATGAGATATTCCCACGCATTTTATTTTATTTTTTTTAATGTTTTAGGACTTATATTTTATCTTTTTAATTTTTATTTACAAGGGGGATGGAGGGGGGCATTTGGGGAAGATAAAAAGTTAAAGCGAGATTGTTTGCTCAAGCTTTAATAATAATTTGGTTGGGTTTGGCTTTTACGTGGGGTGGAGTTGGTAAGAAAAGCATTGACTACAAATCAATCGATCACGCCCTCACGGACAAGGACCCTCGTTTGTAAAATAAAATGCACGAGTATTAAGTTTCTCAAATTTTTACACTAAATTTTAAAAATCGAGTTAAATCTATGATCTAAAATCTAAATTAATTGAATTCTTTTATTTAAATAGGTAAAAAAGTGTGACTAGAAAAAAATTATTTAACTCTATTTGACTTGATTAATTAGCATTGGATCAGTCCTGTTAAATCAATAAACCAATTGGATCAAGTGCCAAAAGCTTTATTTTTTATTTTTGCTTTCAGACGCGTGCGCACTTAAATATTATTTTAATAATATATATTTATTTTTATATAATATAAAAATACTAATTATTTTTTAAAACAATAATTGATTGATTCATTAATCTAATCACGTTAACCCACCAAATCAAATTTTAAACTGAATCGGAGCCCGGTTCAAATTCAAAAACTATATCTTTACAAGTCAAATCTACCCTTCTTCAGTCTACCTTGCTCTTTGACAAAATGGATAAACAGATTTTTGGCCCTCTATCATTTTTAATGGTTCTTCCCATTATGAACATCAATTTCATATTCTTAAAATAATAAAAAATATCCTGATTGATAATGTTTAATAGTTTAACGACGTCAATAACTTGTGCTAGTTATGTCCAGCACTCGAAGAATGTGTAAAGGAAACGGCTCTAATATTATTCGTACAGTATTTATAAATTTTAGTGGACAATTAGTGTGATGCTTCAGAGCACTTTCGAATCCAAAGTTGCTAGCATTAGTGTATTAGAATATGACTTTTCTTCTTTTTTTTTTAATCTTCTTGTGCGTTGAGTTTCTGTCATTAAAAGCAGTGCTTAGCTCAAGAACATAATATTACTACTAAAAGTTCCAGTTGATATGCTCCTAATAATGGAAGCACAAAATTGGTTAGTGAATGGAGAACATGGTCCATGCTCGTTTATTCACAGGATAAGGTTTGTAGATTAGGATAAACAACTTTACCCTTATCCGTAATTATGAAATTTTTAAGCTGAGAAAGCAGATTCTAGTGGAGGGTTTCATATTTAATCCTGACAAATAGAGAGAGCAATCTGACATTGGATCTAGGAAACAACCTAAAGATTGCGTGCAGATGATAAACTAGAGTCAGGTGAATGGATAATGATGATACTTAAATAATTTTGATTTTGTAGTTTATCAAATTTGTCGTGATTACCAGTGATTAATATCTTGATTTACTTTCCAAGAGATAAGGATTACCGGTTAGTTTTATACTTTTTCTAACCGCTTGATTTTTTATTATCATTATTCCGCGAGAATCGAACTAGATAAATGTAATATGTATATCTTAAATATTGTCATTACCGCTGCCGAAACCTTGATCAAATACTCGTGTATTAGATATAGTCTCATAGGAATTAGATATGTATCTAAGAATAATTCGACAAATAAAAACATCTATATAAGAACTAGAATGACCCCCATTGGACATTTCCACCCTCTATTATTTACTCATTAATTTCACTCACCAATTTCTAACAACAGAGGCACTACATTAGATTTTTTTTTTTTTAAAATGAATTTGAAATCTTTTAAATATATAATATATATTTTGGAATATATCCATTTTAATTAATTATATTATATTTATATTACATATAAAATTCATGCATAATGGCAGGTCATCTATAATTGTATAATGGCACTCATAAATGGTGTAAAGTTGCTTCTGTGACCTGTATAATAGACCAAAGTGACTCTATATTTAAATTTATTGGTAGAAAATGACAATTGTAGATCATTGATAAGATTTTCCAGTGAGAATAACATTTTTCTTTCTCTTTGTTTTTTTTTTTCCCTTAACATTATGAGTTATGACAAAGCATGAAATAGACACAGGATTAGGATGTGGCTTGCATTAAAAAGTCTGGCTTCGAGGTAACTACCTTAAATAGTCTCAACTAATATATATTGCTATTGTAATTAACGCAATTGGATGGTAATAAAATATTATTTTTAGTTAATTGACTTGGGGTAAAATACTTGAGAACTTTAGGATAATACTAATTATACAGTCAACTATTATAGAGACGTTCATTTGAATGTTATTATAATATTAACTTTTGATCTTCATCGTCCCCCAAAAGAAAAAAAAAAAAAGGGGCTCTCTATAAGACAATAACATTTACCCTTTCTATTTATGCAAGCGAAGATCCTCCTAATTTTCTATCTCTTTGGAATTCCAGGAACCCATGTCACGCTAGACAGCCGAGTGACAAAAGAAATCTAAAAATGAGTGTTTTAGATGTTAGTAATAGTTGGACATTGAGTGAAGTAAAGGAGATTGTTGGGCTTTTGACGAAAGCCACAAAGATATGGAAGAACTTAACACGCTACGACTTTTACTTTCACACCCAGTCACTTGAATACTACAAAATAGTTAACTTTTACAGAAACTTATAGCACTCGAATTGTTGTGTAAACATATCGACGTGCACACAGGTTTTCAAGGGTTCATATTCTAATTCGCTTTCAATGGCAAATGACTTGACATGCATAGCGTTCGACTAAAGCAACGGTTTCCATCAATTAACCATATACTACCCAACCATAAGGACAACCTAATCCGTCGTTTCGCATGAACGACTAGGAAAAATATTCCCTCTCTGGCTTCTTTTCTTCTTTTGTGGTTGGGCAAATGAGAAAGGAAGAATAACTACACCGCACATAAAAATAATACCAAAAAACACATAAAAGAGATGAACATAACAAATAAAATACATTTTAAATACGATATAATTAACACGAATTCGTGCCCGAGATGCGTTGAGTTGGAAATGAACCTATTGCCAGCCTCTTGATAACATTGTAGTTGTAGCGCCAGTTTTCGTGAGAAAAGCCTGGGATTTTAACAACCGTTGCTTTTTGGCGCGAGCCACAAACGCTACGAACCATTAGATGTGAGATGTGACTTTTGGTCGGGGCCCAGATAATGACAGTTAGTTGACTAAGGAAGGTTGAGACCTTGTCGTTTCCTTTGTCCTGTCTTTATAAACTCTTTATGGAGACGTGAGAATATGGAATTGTTTTTTGATTTCTACTGAACAGACGTGCAGAGTCGTTGAATATTAATTTTAATTATGTTACGTTTTGTTTACAACTTTTTTGGTTATTTTATTTTATTTTTAATTTGTTTAAATGTGGGAGAGTGTCGATAAGATGTTGCCATCTCTCGGACTTGAAATTTGGCGAGGCTAAAGCCAGAAAGATATGTGAAAGGGTAAAAAAAAGTCCTGAGGGCCCACGGATTTTGTAATTGGGCCATATTGCACACAATGCTATTGTATTTGCTTGCACGACACCAATTTGACATCAAATTGTACTTCAAGAAAGATTTGTGCCGAATTGATTCATTTTGCTATCCCGTTATTCTTCAACCTCATCGTACTGTGAAATTGGATCTGAAGTGAAAGAAATTTACAGGAACAAAGAATTTTGAGCTTCCCAAGTTGCCAGATTTCTCGTTTGGACCCTTACAAAATCGAATTCCAACCACGAGTGAAGACACATGAGGATCACAATAATATGGAGAATGAGCTCTAAAAATCCAACGTTATAGTTGTGCGTGTTGTTGCCTGTTAATGCAACTTCGAACTCAATCAATGGGAAGCACGTTCCCTGCAACAAAAGGATAGTCTCCCACACCCATGGGTGCAAATCTCGAACCCCACAAGCTGAAAAGTGTTGCTGAGAGACAGTGACAATTGTCATCAAATGAGACAGTCCACGAGTTGGAAGATAAGTGTTCGTTGACTCATTGTGGATTTATACAAGATCACAATCAAAAGTTGGATATGCAAGCACGCATGCTTGACCACAACCATATATATATATAGACATACACATCCAATTCTGGGTAATGGGGTAATCATCAAATGTTGGGTTGCTCATATCCATTTTTCGGATGCACTCGTCCTTCTCGGCAAGCTAAAAATCAAAGTGGCTTGTCTCCGGCGAAAAGGCCTTTTCTTCTTGCTTCACCTATTTCGGTTTTTCTGCACATAAACTACAATATGTTCTCGAACGTTAATCCACATTTAGGAGTTAACTTGCGCGTTGTGCGATCATCTAACATCCAAAGCCTTCCAAATGTAGCGGCACTTGAAGCCAATATGTGATGAATTGATCTACTTGCTAAATATTAACCAAGGGTTAATTAGAAACATGTGGGGGACTTGTTATCACTTGCCACTAAAAGGGTGGTCAGTTCCAGCATGAGCGGTGGCTAACTTTGCCAAGCAGAGTTGATTAATTCCCTAATAAATGTTACCCATTAATTTCATCTTCTATTAGTGCATGTAACGTTACTTAATTTGTTTGACTGTAATAAGTATCTATAAGATTTGTTTATGATAAATATTAATAAAAAAATTAACAACACCCCAACAAGCTGCAAGCTTTCTCAGAAGAAAAGAAACCATGTTTTTGCCTTAAACGTTTACCCTTTTTCGCATAACATTAATTCCTCTAACAGCTTGTTTAATGTTTGGTTTAGAAAATTTATGAATTAATTTTATTTGCTTAAAAGAAGAATTTTCTCTCAATTTCTTCCCCTTCCCTCCTCTTTTTCATATCTAAACACAGAATTTTCCCCATATACTCCTAACAAAAACAAGGTGCTAGGCAGAGACGCCATGGCAGTTGGCGGCCAATGTGCATAAGGTCGATGTGTTTTCACTTTTTCATTTATTTATTTATTTTTTAATGTCCATTTTTCATTGATTCATTAAAAGTGGACGAGAGCCAAACAAAACACAGACAAACACGTAGATCTAGATAGAGAGCCCTTGTAGCACATAGGCCTAGAGCCCAAACCTAAAATCAAGATTTAAGTGTGAGGGCCCAACGACACCCCTTGTAACACTAGGAGCAGGGCCACTATCAAGAAATTAACAAATAAGCTCTGACGGGATCGTAGAAAATTATTTCTGGTTTTTTTTGTTTTTTAATTTTTGTTACCATAAAAAGAAAATTAAGTTGTTTGTTTAGAGTAATTGGTCCATAGATCTTGTATTAACAAAAGAAAAGGAGATTTGAATCCTCTCTCCTTTAGATATATATATATATATATATATATGAGATATGTAATTCTCTTTTTAGATTAACAAAAGAAATAATCAACTGAAAACTAAGAGATAAAAATTGAATGGGCTAACAAAGCCTTGGTGAGAAAAATTACTGTCAAAGATTAAATATAAAAAAAAAAAAACTATTAATTTGTCCTCGCTCACATGTTGCCTCTCAAGCCTTTTTTTTGGGGGGGGGGGTTGTCGTTCAGTAACACCCTATCAAAAAAAAGACGCCATGGCATAGGATAACCAGATAATCATCAAATGAATGCAATTTCACTCTAATTTTACTGAAAACTTGTTTGAACAACTAGAATGTTTAACACCCAAATCACATCAACAACGGTGATTGTTGATTCGGTACGCATGTTCCCGTGTTCAGTAAAGTTAATCATAATAATATTTCTTGATTTACCTTTCTGGGGAGATCGCGTCAAAATGGTCAGAGTAGGAAAGCACTAGTTTTATTTTGATTACTTTCTTGTATGGCGTTCAATTTTTCTCTCCTTAATTATTCTCTGTCTTTGTGTAGCCGATTCTTTTGTCTTCGTAATCTTGATTTGAAGAGAAACCTGTCCTCTGCGTCGTAAAAAATAAAATAAAAAATAAAAATCCATTGCTTTGTTTGAAATTTATTGACTAAATTTACCATTCTATTATTAAATTAATTGAATTGAATTTATCCTATATAAAATTTTATCCAAAAATTAACTACATGCAAACTGTAAAAAGAAATCGAATTTTTTTCAGGACTTTTCGGAGATCCTTGCGAAACCCTAATATAATATATTGTGTTAATGCTTCTTTCGATACTGTCTCGGTTCTTGATTTTGTGATTCGCCACCGGTTTTAGGTTACTATTATTTTTCTTCTGAACAGGTCATCGATGATTTTAGTGATTTTTCTTTTTCTTTTTCTTCGTTTCTTTGGCGCATCGTTCGATGTTTATGATCGTTTTTCTTTTCTCTTATTTTTCCTCTAATTTTCTCTTCTTCCCATTATCAAATTAGGATAGGAATTTCTGTAAGAACATTAATAAGTTGTGATTATCTTTTTGTTTAAAAAAAAAAAGAAAATATAATGTGAGTCACTTTTTAATTATCGTTTGTTTTATTAGAAAATTTTCTATAATGAAGTTTTTTTTTTTCTTTTTTGTTAAAAGGGAAGTAGAAATTTATAGAATCACTAACATTTAAATAATTAAAAGATTTTAACAAAAATATTCTAATTAATTATAAAAAACATGAGATAAAATTATATTTATTGTATATAATATATAACATTCAAAATTATATTCATATTATTTCTTAAAAATTATCAATAATTTAATATTATTTTTAAAATTAATAATTAACTAATAACTTATTAATTGAACCATTAACTGATGAAACAAGTATAATGACTATTAATTTTAATCTCAATTTTGACTTCACATCATAATGCAATGAAGAGACAGTAAAAATGAATATAACTCACTGAAGTTTCCCATAGTTAAAAGTTATAACACCACTACAGGCAATTTGAAGTGAACTTGAGCATCTGATTGATGGTTCCAAAAACAAATTAGTGTTGCTGGTTCGGCAGCTCAGGCTACGTAGTGGAGAATGATCCACTTCACTTCACTTCACTTCACTTCACTTCACCTCATATGTATTACGCCCAAACAGCTCCAGTGCGATGCAAAATTTATTTGCTTGTATCTGTTACTTGATCGGATAAAGAAATGCATCTTTAACTTTCAACAAACACCAATTCAGCGAAAGGTAAAGGCTTAAAACTGGTTGGGAAGAACGACACAAACATTCAATATATCTTATCATTTTTTTTCTCCAAATTTTACCTTTTGTAAATATTTATCTCTAACAAAATAGTTATTTAGATATAGGATTGGAAGTAAAATTGAAAACATATTTATATTACTTAATTTTAATTATTAATTATAATTAATTCACTATTTATCAAAATTAACACATATTTTAATAAATTATAGTAAAATACAACTATTAATTAATATTAAATAATATGAATTTATTTCTAATTTTTGTATCACGGATTTAAATTAAGAATTGAAAGTATTGGTTTGGGTTTTATGAAGGAATGACAAGAGAGCATGTGGAGAGAAGAAAAGAAAAGGATCACAATTATCCCAATATTTTTCAAAAGATACTTTAGATGGTGTGGCATGATTTGGGGAATATTATTTAGGGATGACCTTATTGATTAACTTGCTAAGTCTATATAGAAAAAAACAAATGTTAGAAGCCGATAGAAGCAAAAATCTGCAGACGTTTTGTCTTCTTGGGGAGAACCCCTTTTCAGGCACGTATAAGATTTTACAGGGTGGCAGCAAGCAGATTGCCCACATCCCATCTCACTCAATGCCACGGTGGTGACAACAACGGAGATTGATTAAGCATCGACGCGCTGGTGGATTTTACCGTTTTGCGCCTTTTTGAGGGTGTGAATTACACGATGGGTGGAAACTTGTTTTATTGGCTGGTTGATAATCAGTTTTTAATGGTACAAAAAATTGTATTATTACTAATGCTTGTATTTAAGTGAGGTTAATTAATGGATAAATTCAACCAAGCATTAAGCATCGAAGAAAATAAAATACCCATTTGTATTTTAACAATGAAAGAACCCCCTGTTAGCTTCCTGTTGGCACTAGAAAGCTCAATCTCTGTCGAAACTTTTCGTTTCTTATTTTGGTTACTCGCCAAAATCTGCAAACACAGGAAATCGAGTGTAAAGAGTGTTATTTCATTGTACCCAGAAATAACGAGTTCCTCTTCGTCTTAGAGCAAGAAGCTTTGAAGAAAACACACAAACCTACGAGAAGAAGTGACCTTTTCTCAACTCAGTCCCCGCTGCAAGAGAGGAAGCTTCGTTACAGCATTCATTACAGGGACAATAAAGGACAGACAATGCTATCAAAATGAAGACGTCGAAGTGAGCTTCGTTCTAGTACAACAGAAAAAAGTGTGAGTCACATGGTGGATGGAACATTATTCCTTTTTCTTTTTTCTTTTTTTTTTTGGCTTGAGAAGAATATTAATCTTCTTCTTAAACAATATTGATAATGTAAAGAGACTCGTCTAATCGAATTCTATCACCTGGAGTTGGATCCAAGTAAAATGTTCCAACAACGAGTCCGAACTCTGAACCCACCGACTGGTCAGAGGTCAGACGCGGACAGACCCTCCTCGATCAACCTTTCAATTTCCAACAACAACAAACGGCTGGTGGGGCTGGTGGGGCTGGGAGCTCAGCACCAGCTACGTTAATTACAGCAAAACAGAAATAACGACAACCACCAATTATTTATGGTTCAATTGGTCCTAAAGCTGTCTTATAAATTACATGTGTCCGAATTTAAATTTCAGTTAGTCAAATAAAATAAAATAACAACATCAATCTCCGCAGAATTCAACAGCTGCCTATCGTTTTTCTCTCCTGCCAAACAGAACTTTTAGCAATGTCTTCTCCTGTCTCCGATTCCGCCACCACCACCACCACCAACTCCGTCAAGGATCCCAACCCCAACCCGCCGCCTCTGGAGGGCCAATTCCAGTCCATTACCTTT
Source organism: Bruguiera gymnorhiza (assembly GCA_020883675.1). NCBI lineage: Eukaryota > Viridiplantae > Streptophyta > Magnoliopsida > Malpighiales > Rhizophoraceae > Bruguiera > Bruguiera gymnorhiza. The sequence goes on along the minus strand of JAIRCJ010001042.1, from coordinate 1,361,437 downwards.
GTAGAACAAGAAGATGGAGAAGCGAGAGCACTCGTCCGAAATGGCGACGCATCTGGTGGGCAGCGACAAGTAGGAGAGGAGGAGTTGTTGTTGTCGAATAGATCAGCGAACGGCGAGGGGAATCACGAGGACGACAATCGCGAGGAAATTAAGGATCAAGAAGCGAGAATTGAGGGCGGCGAGGCAAGAGGCGATGGGGTGTGGAGGAGGACGAATTCGGAGTCGGAAGTGGAGGGGCCTTCGAGTCCTAGCAGCAGCGGATACGCCGGCGAGAGAGGGAGCAGTAGCGCCACAAGCCGCGGCTCCAGGGTTGAGGGAGTTAGTGAAGATGACGAGATAAAGGAAATTGGAAATGACGGTGGCCTCCTCGATGGGGTTTTGGACTCCCAATCCTCGTGGCTTCCCGGTAAACGGCACGTCGAAGAGGTGCCTTTTTTTTTTTTTTTTCCTTTTTCTTTTTTTTCCCTTAATTGTGAATTGTTGTGTGAGCATTGGAAATGTATTGATTAAACTGAAATTGCTTGCACTGGTAGTGAAAAAATTTCCTCAATTGGAATAATCAGAACAGAAGGCTGAACATAGTTTACGCTGTATGTTTTCTGAGTAGATAATATACATTTGTTGTCTGGTACAATGTAAATTGTGCAAAGCATAGAAAACTGAACATCGTGGTGGTGAAAACTTATAGAGAATTGTTATGTACACAGATTTGATGGAAATGTGAAAAATATTAAGGAACTCTGTTTTAAGACTGCCGGCTTGCTTGTGCGCGGCAGTAGAAGTGTGTGGTTCACAAAATTTCTGTTTGACGATAAAAGGAAAAGTGGAAGATGAAGATATAGTATTTTAATGGTATTTAGGGATCTGGGTGTAAAACAGCTTAGTTCTAAGTAATGTAATGGACACTCTAGAATATGGAAAATTGAATTTTAGGACCAAAATTCTTAATCCAAGACTTAAAGTTAGAGTTTTTTGACAGTGCCCTTTCACTGCACACATTTCCTTACTCATGAAGCTGTCATTTTATCTTCCAAATTTGTTTTTCCAATGTCATCTGGCCATATGAGTAAGTAGATGTCAAATGATAGATGATACCTTTTTTTTTTTCTTTTTTTTCTTAATAAAGCTCTTATCTTTTTACAATTTTTCTTCTCTTTCCACTCCTTTTATTGTGTTAGTTCTTTTGGTAGATTGTGAACTATTGTTCAATAACATAACAAGATTGACATGCATCTCATTTAAGTATGTTTCGGGTACATCTTTTTATGGTATTCCAATCCATGCCATCCATGACAAAAAGTGTGGTTTTTATGGGAACTTTTACAATAATGCCCCTTTTATTGATAAATGAAGCGCAGGATGATGCTTCCGTATCATGGAGGAAAAGGAAGAAACATTTTTTCATATTGAGTCATTCTGGCAAACCTATTTATTCCAGGTTTGTGCCAAATGCCTGCAAAGATATGCATTAGAAATTCTATGGACATTATTTGTTGCAAAGTGAAGCAGATGCAATTCAGCACACCTCTTCCTGCATCCAATTTATCTATTTCATTTCCAGATATGGAGATGAGCACAAGCTGGCTGGTTTTTCAGCAACTTTACAAGCCATCATTTCCTTTGTGGAGAATCGGTGTGTGAATGAATTTAAATAGTCCCTTTGTCTTTGGATGGCCTTTGCCTAGAAGCCTACTCTGTGCAGGACTTATGATATATTTTTTTTTCTTGATTTACCTTTCAGGGGGGATCGTGTCAAATTTGTTAGAGCTGGAAAGCACCAGGTTTTTTCACACTTTCTCCTATGGCTTTAAAGTTTTCATCTTCTTTTTTTCGTTGTCATTGTCTAGTTGATTCCCTTGTCTTCGAAACTTGAATTTGAAGAGAAACTCGCCATTTGGGTAGTGAAACTATTGCTTATTATTGGAAATTTGTTTTTTCTCTTAATAAATAGCTTTTTTATTTTTTTAATGAAGAGCTTCCAGTTAAATACTCCAAAGGGGACTTTCCAAATTTAAATAGCTGCAATTGGACTTTGTTGCACTTTCTTATATAGTTCTCTAGCTGGTGAAAAAGTAAGCTGAATCAAATCTACCTTAAAAATAAGCCTGTTTCTCTTTTCCGGTTGCCCTAGAAATGTGACTCAAAATTGATGATTGAGATGTTTAACATATGCTATCCACCAACTTTAGCAAAAATTTTATGTTTGCATAGGTGGTTTTTGTTGTGAAAGGTCCAATTTACTTGGTTTGCATCAGCTGCACTGAAGAACCATATGAATCATTAAGGGGGCAGTTGGAACTTACATATGGTCAGGTAGTTATGAATTTATCACTCCACTTGTTTTGCTAGTTCCTTTGTTGCTCATAGTTTTCTTACCATAAGTTCATGTTTTTTATTATGGTGTCATAAATGCAGATGATACTCATTTTAACAAAATCGGTTAATAGATGTTTCGTGAAGAACCCAAAGTTTGATATGGCACCCTTGCTTGGTGGAACAGATATTGTCTTCTCATCTCTCATCCATTCATTTAGTTGGTTTGTTTCTGCTCCCTTTTGGCATACCTACCTTTTGGACTTATGATAGAAGATTATTGGTGTTCCTGAAGTTTCTAGCATTGTCAATTCCATGAGCTTCTTTTTTCATTTCCTTTTTTCTTTTTTTCCTTTCTTTCATAAGTTTGCTGAACAATGCAATGGAATTGCAAAATTTTTGTTTGCTTTAGAACATGTGTGGGCGATTTCAAATATTTATGTAACAGAAATTTTAGGTCTTTGTGGGAAGATCTGGACATTGTTCTGGAGCACTTTACTGTAAATATGGCTAAGAACATGGGGATATCCAAATATTGTTAGTGCTGTAAAACTGGTGTAAGGTTACTATGTATCCGATATTTTTCTTAGAAATTTTGGTTGTCTCTTTGTTCCTAACGTATACAATGCAACTGCTAAAAATGTGTTGCCTGCTGTGCTCTTTTCCATCAGTTCCCAGATGAAAATGTGGTTTGATACTTCTATACTATAGGAAGCTGTTGTCCATTTTTTTAACCCATGTTCTGTATGATGTTGTGTGCCTTTTTGGTAGTTCTCAAGATCTCTTGCTATTATCGAGAAAGAAGATGAAATGCCTACTACTTCCAGAGAAATAAGTTGAAATGCCTGTGAATTATTGTCTTGGGCTTTCTGCCTTTGCATCACTTTTGTTGCTTCCACTCATCAATAACTGCCAAGAGGATTTCCATGTCTTTTACCATCCTAGTCCAAATTAAAGGGGCATTGATGGAATTCTGCTACTTTCTCTTATCAGGAACCCAGCCACGTTTCTTCATGCATACACTTGTCTTCCCCTTGCTTATGCGACAAGACAAGCTGCAGGTGCTATATTGCAAGATGTTGCTGATTCAGGTGTCCTGTTTGCAATATTAATGTGCAAACACAAAGTACCTTCCTTTTTCTCTCAATGTGGATTTATTTCCTTTCCTTTTAGTCAGAAACTCTCTGCTCTATAGATGCAATTAATTTTTCAGTTGGAAGTTCTTTTCTTTGTTGGAGCACCTTATGAGGTGAAGTTTTATTCCAGGTTGTCAGTCTTGTTGGTGCGCAAAAAGCTTCTCTTCATCCTGACGACATGCTCCTGCTTTCTAATTTCATTATATCCTCAGAATCATTTAGGCAAGTAAAGTTGACTTTTGATGGAATTATCTGAGAGATGATCCACCATGGACATTTTGAAAGTGAAAACGATAAACAATTGCTTGAAATATCAATTGGCCTGGCTCTGTTCTACGAACTTAATCCCATTCCCACCACGAGTTCTGTAAACTTCTTATCAGTAAATAATGGACTTATAGCCAGACAACACAAGTTATTCTCAATTCATGTGCCAAATTTGTAAAAAATAGTCATGAAACATGATTTTTCTTTTTCTGGATGTTGTCAACTCTATCTTGCTTGGTGAATGGTTGTAGTTTGGTCCTTTTTTTTTTTTTCTTGTACACTGTATTCTTATCATCTTCCTTATGCAGGACATCTGAGTCATTTTCACCAATTTGCCTACCCAGATATAATCCGATGGCATTTTTGTATGCTTATGTTCATTATCTTGATGTGAGTAACATTTGGTTTTACAGTAGTTCTCACCCACTTTCAGCTTTTTACTGGTTGTTGATTGTAGGAGAAATTGTTGACAAGTGGGCCTAGAAACTGACATGGTACTTGCACACTCTTGTGGCAGGTAGACACATATTTGGTTTTGCTTACAACTAGTTCAGATGCCTTTTATCATCTTAAAGATTGCAGGTAAACCTGGCTGAGATTCTACTGGATTTTTTTATGATATCTTTGTATGGAGAGAACTAGAAAGGAGAGGAATATGAGTTCCCCTTGTGGGGATATTTGTGGGGATATCCACATCATGAGATAGGTGAAATGAAGACAAGATGATTCATATGTCAATTTTTATCTTTTTTCCTCTCCAGTTGTGGAAAGTTTAGAAGACTTTTATGCAAAATTTTGAACCTAATGCATACTAAGCAGTTATGATATGATAGATGAGTAATTCAGGATTGTATACCCACGCAACTCTGAGGAAATAAAATTCAGGATATTGAAGTGGACAATTGCTGAGTTTCATCTTCATTGTATATTCCTTTTAGAAATGTGACACTCATTTTATAGGATTCATATTGAAACGGTTCTTCTGAAGTCAAACGTTCTTAGCGAAGTTCAGAGATCCATGCTAGATGGTGGGATGCACATTGAGGACATGCCTGGTCATCCATTGTCTCGTTCTGGAACTGCTTATCCTCATTTAGGGCATCTTACAGTACCCACTGATTCTCCCGAGCGATTCAGGGAACCATCTGTTGGCATGGGTGGCCCTACTGGACTTTGGCATTTTATATATCGCAGTATATATCTGGATCAATATGTAGCTTCAGAATTTTCATCGCAAATCAGTAGTCCCCAACAGCAGAAAAGGTAATTGTGTTGAATAATGTGGGCATATGGTGCTGTTATCTTTGTAATACTCTCCATGGCAGAGACATTTTTTCCTTATGCTGATTTGAAAGATTAATATCCTCTGCTGCAGATTATACAGAGCTTACCAAAAAGTTTATGCTTCCATGCATGATAAAGGAAATGGGCTTCACAAAACTCAGTTTAGAAGAGATGAGAATTTTGGTAAACTAAAATGCATTTTGCTTTGTCAGATACATCTTTTGCTTCATGTCCAGATTTGAAATCTGCACCAATTTCCAAATATTGTAATTATATGCAACTCTCTAATTCCTAAAATCAATTGAATAAGTAGTGGGTATTCTGTCTCAACTAGAACAAGATGGGAATTTGCATTCGTTTTGTTTAGCCATTACTTGAAGTTGCGACCTGCTATTGATTTCTTAGTAGCCATTTTTGTTTAGCATATTGATCTAGAAGGTTTGCTGTAATTTTTACAGGCATGTTAAATATCCCAGTCTAACTGTTGTTCCTTGAGTTTTTTACTCCATGTCCTTTTCATTTGTACATCACTCTATGTAGATGCTCCATTTTGAAGCTTTCTTGGTGACATTATGTAACTTATTTTGTGTTGTGACAGTTCTACTCTGTTGGGTCACCCCAGATCTTGAGCTTTATGCTGCATTTGATCCTCTTGCAGACAAGGTTTGGCATAGCTCATATATATATACATATATCTCAGATCTTCTCTCTTATGGTAGAAGAAATGTGGAATGGCCACTGTAAATGGGGCAGTTGGCCCCTATAAACTGCAGTTTACTATCAAATAATATTCACCATGATCAACTTTAAATAAATTTAGATGTTCCTGCATCATTCATTGTGAAGGCTTGTGGGAAAATCATGTGAGATAGATAGGACATAACTAAAACTTGCATGATTTTGCATATATGATTGGGATTGATCTTCACATTCAGGCACGCTTTCTTTCTAAAGAAAATGGTCCATGTGGATTATGATACTCGATCTGATATTCACATGATGATTTTTAAGTGTAGTTGGGTAGAATTTTGAACTTATTGTTTGAATCGAACTGGCAGGCTTTGGCGATAAAGACTTGCAACCAGGTTTGTCAGTGGGTTAAAGATGTTGAAAATGAGATATTTTTGCTGGGAGCAAGCCCCTTTTCATGGTGATATTCCATTATACATTGTAACAGTGCATGTACACTAGTTTTGATTGGTCAATAAAATTTCTTTTTTTTTTTTTTTGGCCTCTCACTTTGTATTTGCATGTGGCAATAGTTCACTACCAATTTGTTGCATTTTGCTTCCTCTCGACGCAGGAAATTGTAAGGCATTCAGCAATCTTTGTGCTAATTTATTGAAGGCAGATCTCATTATTATTAATATGGTTTCTGATCCAGCTTCAAATGCCAAACTTGCTCATCCTTAATTGAAATCTGAAAATGCTCGGCTTCATTTTTCCTTAGCATTTGTGTTGTAAACACTGCTAGATGCTCTTAACCTTTGCCGATACTTCATTTGAAGTACAATATTTTATTTTATTTTATTTTTTAAGTGAAACAGGCATAAAACAAGCCAATAATTAGCCACGAAAGTGGCTTGGAGCAGTCCTATCCGCATTTAGCAGGTTGCAAGGTTCTTCCTGCTTTCCTCCAAATTTCATAAGAAAGCCTGCACAAAAGTTTGATTCTCTGATGTTTGTTGAGTGGGTTTATGAACTCCTGGAACTGGAAGAATTTGCAAGTTAGTGAATTAACTGATGGTAAATTTGATTTAAGCGAAATGGAATGTAGTGAGCCATAGTAAACCGGAGCTTACTTTACAAGTCATTGAAAAAATTTCATCAGCAACATTCTATTATTCTCTCTTGCATTTTACTGAGATAATCTTCGCCAATTTCTTGTCCATCCAACTATCCCAACTAGCAATGGTCAAGAAAAAAAAAAAAACAAAAAGAAAATGAAGGATGCCAGGCAAAAGGCTAGAGATGGGAAGGACTATTGGTCTAACTTAAAGACATAAAAATAAATCTAACAGGCTCCTTTCTGATGTTTGCTCTTAGTTTGGGAAGCGGGAAAAGAGAAGAAGAGATGGTCTTTTTGCTCCTGTTGGTTAATTTCTTGGAACTACCCCTCATGCCCGCATGGTTAAGTCAGCAACCCTCTGGCGATCATAAATTCGGGAATAGGACCACTGGGGACGGTGTCAATGTCTTTCAGACATTATGTAAGCTATTATGCCTTTTTTTTTTTTTTTTTCTTCGGTTGCATTTCCTGCATTGAATCGCATTGATGACTTGTTTTTTACAGTCTCAATATTTACCCTTGCATTTAAGAACCCATGTTAGGTTCTGCCAAAGTCTCCACATGGAAACACTTACCAAGATGAAAACCCCGATATACATTAATGCCAGCAATTGGCCGTTCTGCGGATTGAAATTAATGTCTTGCGACTTTGTTCAGTACGAGTCAAATCGATTTGAAGTACTGTTGGAGTCCTCGATATGTTAATTTCTTTTTGTTTTTCTCTCTCTCTCTCTTTTTTTTTAATTTTTTTATTCGATATAAATAATTTAATCAAATTTTTATATTAATTTAATTTTAATTTTTTATTATTATATATCTTTTAATAAATCAAATATAAAAATTATTTAATTAAATTTAATAATATTTAAATAATAAATTTTTTTATGAAGACATTAAATAACAATGCTAAGAAATAATTCTTAATTTTTATTTATTAATATAATAATTAATATATTTATAATTTATTATTTAAAACAAAACATCTTTCATTTTCCGCTTTGGTATGGGTCATATCATACTTTCGGTCTTGGAAGCAAATTAAGGAAAAACCCCTACCCTCTACATTTTGTCGGTCCGTTCAGGGTCTACTGTTTGAACCCTTTTCACCAAAAGACTAAATTTCTCATTCCATGTATAATTGGGGTGATGCAAATATCTTGTGAAAACTTATGTGATTTTCTCGTTGCATATATAATTTTACGCATTCCATCAACGAAGAATAACAGACCTAGACCCATACCTTCATATCAACCTATACGACAAAAATAGAATTTTACTTAACTTGTCAAAGTTTTTTAGTATTTTTATAGTAATATCTACTATTTTAATCTTAAATTTCTTAAAAGTTTTACAATCAAATCTTATATCTTTTAACTTTTTTTAAAAATTTTTATTTTATATTTTATTCAATTTTTTAATCGAATTTTTTTAAATAAAACTTAGTTAAAACATTCAATATTATAATTTAAACAGATGAAAATTAATAAAAAGAATATATTAAACTACTGTATCTCATATTTCACTCCAAAAAAACACACACATACTCCATACAATGTAAAAGAATCCTAAATTCACATTCTTTGTTGCCTACCTTCGGAGATTAAAAATAAAAAATAAAAAGAATATCGAAGGATAAAAAATAAAAAAAATTCTAATAGAAATCTCAATTTTCATCGAAGATAATTATTTTTCCAGTTCTGCCCCATTTATTTGGTTTGTGTCGCTTAGTGTAGAAACATGTAATTGGTTGCGATTTCGGGTTCTTGCAGCAGGATGACGGGCAAACGGAGAGAAGGACAAGAACCGAAGAGGGGAGAGTGGATGAGTCGTGTCTTCTGCCTTGTATTACTCTGAATATAGGAGGAGTGGTGTTGACGCTGTGTGCCTGTGTGTGGGCGGCGGTTTCGAGTTCTTACAACAAGACGTCGAGTAAAGGGAGAGAACGAAAAGAGCCGAGGATAGGAGAGTGAATCAGTGGTGTTTCTTCTGTTTCTTTTGACCAATCTAAGCAAACGAGAGGTAATTTGGTGAAATGAGAGATTGATTTTATCGATTGAATGAACTGATCACATTACAAAAAAAAAAAAAAAAAGTAAGCCTTATTTCAATATGGGGTCTTTCACATAATAATTTGATGTATTTTTTAATTAATTATTATCCGGTCAATTTATCATATTCAAGGTTTTAATCAAATTCCATTTATAAAGGGACTCGGTTGAAAAAATTTAATAAAATATAAAAATAAATTTAAACAAATAAAAGATATACAATTTGATTATAAAAATCTTAAAAAGTTCAAAACTAAAATAATGAATATCCCACATTTTATTTTATTAATGTCCGAAATAGTTAAATTTGACATATAATTATCATCGAACTTATCGTGTGCCTAAACAAAAATCCAAGTAGATTTTGATTTTTTATTTTTGAACAAAAGAAACGCAGGAATTTTAACTTACCAAGATACCTCCAAAAGTGATGTCATTAATATTAAAATTAATACAGGAACTTGCCATCTCAAAGCAGACATTGAGAAAAACATAAAGACGTGACTCTTGGAGATATCTCAGTGAAATTATGGAAACAATCTTGATAAAAATAACGATAATAATAATAATAATAATGACGTTTGTTTGTTAAATGACGCAATCTTAATTGGTCGTTGCTCTTGGAACGCGCACGATGAGACCAAAGATGTGTAGCGCTCTTTCGCGGCATTGCACCTTTTGTGCAATTAGAGCTTCTTGAAATTTTGTCAAATTTCAAATTTTCCTTCAAAACAATTCAATTCCTCAAAAAACTTGCCTGATCTTCAGGTGGAAAACCCAATTAGAGCTCCTTCTGGGTGGCACAAATTGCTCGTAAAGTGAAAATGAAATCAAATACTTGTAATAGAATATCCAGTCAAATTATAATCAAAAATTAAAATAAAATAGTTATAAAATGAGATTTATCGTTTAATATTAACTAATTAATATGATTATCAATAAATTTTAGTTCATTAATATTCAAATTATTTTTAAAATTCAAAATTTTGTTAGATTAATTAACAAAAAATTAACTTAATTAATTAGACCCAATATTTTAAAAATAACAGTTTGTTGAAATCAATCTTCTAATTTATCCATTTATGTACGTGGTCTTTGATTGAGACTTGCTCGTAGCCTCAATTTATCAAAAAAGAATAAATAAATAAATATATATATATTTATTTATTTCTTTCTTTTTTTTATTTCCCTTTTTTTTGCGGCAAATTCGTGATTTTAAATAGTCAAAATTTATCAACTTCGGAGATTAAAAAAGTTTGTTCCCCACTTGCCCTGTCCACGAACCATGAAAATGAAGTATAGTTGTGTAGGACAGTGCCCAGTGACCACAAACGACGTCCACAAACGACTCTCGGCTATAGCACATTTGGAGTTAATTCCGTAATCTAACATCCTCGATATTGGAGATTCCATGGTCCTCCTCTCTGACTCCCAACATTATTGTCATCAAACCATCATTTTTATTAAAGTGAGCACCGTGGTGTGGACGGACCGTAGAGGCCACCAGCCCATGTTCACGCTCAACCAAAGACCAAAGAGCAGAGAGCAAATGATTCCCTCTTTTTTCCTTTTTTTTTTTATTTAATTTGTAAGAAGTAAAAATTAAATTTAAAGTTTAAAATTTATTACCATTTTATTATTAAATTTTATAATTAATAATATACCCTTTTATTTTTTTTCTCACACATATTAGTTAAATTACTATAATTTAATTATATAATTAATTAATCATTAAATATTATTTAGTTCAAATGAAAATTTTTCTAATAAGTGAAATTTAATACATCTCAACCGTAATTTCACATATCATATAAATAATTAATTATTATATATTTTTAATTTTTTAAGATATGATTTTAAATATTATGAAAATAAATATGTATTTAGTAATTATAATAATATAATATAATGTAAATTGATAAAAATAATTTTTATGAACTACTAATAAATATTCATCTGACTTGATAATACTTGATATATCTCTTTTCAACTTAATTTAACTAAAACTCTATGTTTTGTAACAAATATAACACCCCTTGAATTTCACATATATATTTATTTAGATTATTTTTTTAATTATATAACAATACTTGACTCTAAATATAAATATTTTATAAATAATAATTTAAAATAAGTATAAGTTATTTTCTTATTGATCAATTTCTACTTGATTATATTTTCATTAAATTATATATCAGAGTGTTAGCATCAAATTTTAACTTAATACTCCTCTTTGTAAATTACCGATTTGTTCTGATTTCAACATAATGTACATGGGGGGGGGGGTTCTTTGTCAACCCAACTCCATCCAAATACTTGATCATAGGTCTATGTAGATTTGTTGCGTCCATGCAACAAAATTCTTTACATAAATAACATAAGTTCCATTAATCAAAAGATCCTCTTAAGATTTATCGAATGAATACTCCTGATGCGTTGCTCAATTCCATAAGTTAAATGGCATCGTCGAGGCTTTCAACGCGGGGACATTAAACAGCGTAAGAGACCCTAATAACAACTTTTTACAAGTCAAAGTCAACATTTGTATTGCACTTGATAGATCAAGCATTCAATAATGGCTTGGATTTAACGTGTATTCAATTAATTTATTGCAATTCGTATCTAGGAAGTTTGAAAAATCCCATTTGGTTTGCTTCATGTTTTACTTTCGTGCACATTTGCGAGCAACGAAGACTTTTCGCAATTAGTTGAGTTAGGTGATTAGTTTGGCATCTCGGTGGACAAATGCAACCCCTCAAATTTCACAAGTCACAATGAAAAAGAGATGAACCATTAACGAGTATCAAGTTTAAAGTTTAGAGATGAAATTTGAAGTTTAAAACTCAGGTCTAATTCATAAAAAGATTCTTTCTTCTTAACTCAACCGGCCAAAAAATTAAAAAAAATAAAAATAAAAATGAGAAGGGGACAAGTATATAAAATTATATGCAAAATTAGTGTAGTTAGAGTTCAATTGTGATTTAAATAATGTGTGGCCCAGACATAGAATTAAAATACGAACTTGGATTTGGACTAATTAGAAAACTAGTAACTAAAACGCGCATTTACATGATCACAATGGAAATGGGGGTTGGACTTGGTCCGAGATGGTGCTTGCCATCTCATCGTTTCCCCATTGGATTTGACACCATTTATGGCACGAGTTATGACAACCCTTCATGATTATGTTGTAAATTCCACATTAAGCACCCACTTTAATCCCATAAAGACCTGACAGGTTAATCACATTCTGTCAAATCAAACCAAAGTCGTTCTTATTTTGTAGTTGGGTTTGCCTTTTGTTTTTGTTTTTTTCTATTTCGATTTAGGAGATTCATATCTTGCTTTCATTTATCTTTTTATTTGCTCTTTTTTTTTTTTCCTTTCCTTCCTTGTTTTTTACAATATTCATTTTTCACCACTCGATAAAATGCACAAAATGCGTCGTCACCCAATGAAAAGAATTTTTCTCGTCAATTAACAATCAAGTTTATATTTCCAATATTAGATACAGCAAATATCTGATTATGTATCTACGAATTAATTGAGGGACCCATTTGCAAAATAGTATTGCGAGTGAAACCTACACAATAAAAAAGCAAGTGAAATTAAGAAAGGTGCTCAATCGAGTTCAAAGTTCAAACCCTTTTAATGCAGGAAAATGAATGATGATTTTTTTTAATATAATTTTTTTTCAAAAAGAGAGGTTCATTTCTACTAAACATGATCAATTTCTGGGGTGTTCGATACGCGGATCCCACGTCATCTTTATATTATTATTATTATTATTAAAGATATTGTATAGTATTTAAATCCACACGTAAAGCAACATTTAAAAAAAAAAAATTGTATTATATGAATTATTATATTTATAAATTATTATTAAAAATTATTTATTAATGTTTTTATTTAAAATTTTTATAAATATAATTCATTATTTGAATAATATTGTAAAAATTGTAATATTTAAGTATAATTAAATTTAAATATATTTTTATATTTAATTTTAATATTAATAAATATAAAACTTAACAATAAACCTTAATATACATTTTTTAAATTTTTTAAAATAAAAAAATTAAATTTAAATTAATATTAAATAAAATATACTAAATTATTCAACTATACGATGATAAGACAACGTCTAACAACGTCGATCTATATACAATATCTTTCTGTGTTTTTTCTATTTTTTATTTTTTATTTTTTAAGTCCCATGCAAGAAGCGTAACGGTCAGTTGACTCGAGGGGAGATAAAAGAATAAATTAAATAGTTTAACAACAAAAAATCCCAATATTTTAATCCAATCAACCCCAAAACCAACGAGACAACAACTCCAATTTAGTTGTAAAATTGCTCGTTGCTCTCTTTCTCTCTCTATCTGTTTGTGTAGACAAAACCCTAAGAAGCCTGCTGATCCCGGCCGGACGGCGACCGGATTCCCCCCGCCCGGCTCGACCCGACATCCAGTTTCCGGGTCATCCGGAGCCGAAGCGAGAGAGAAGAAACCAGTGGAATTGTATAAGAAAATTTAAGAGAGAGAGAGAGAGAGAGAGAGAGGGAGGGAGGAAGAAATGTATAAGAACCAGCTGCAAGAGCTGGCGCAGAGGAGCTGCTTCAACCTTCCGTCGTACACGTGCATGAGGGAAGGTCCGGACCACGCGCCCAGATTCAAGGCCACCGTCAACTTCAATGGCGAGATCTTCGAGAGCCCCAACTACTGCTCCACCCTCCGTCAGGCCGAGCACTCCGCCGCCGAGGTCGCCCTCAACTCCCTCTCCCACAGCGGCCCTTCCCACTCCCTCGCCGCCCGCATTCTGGTCTGCCCCCTTCTCCTTCCCCCGAACAACTTTCTTTTTCTTTTTTTTTTAATGTAATATGCAGAAATTTGCTCTTTGCTAACTTGCGCCGGGTGCGTGCTTTAGTCACCCTCTGCTTCGGACTCCGTCGTTTTTTTTTGCTTTTCTTTATCGCTCTCTCTCCCTCTCTCTTGGAAGCTGCTTGCTGCAGTGATGGGGTTGGGTGGCTTTTGGGGTTACGTTGGACTGACAAAATTGCCCCCCTCCAGCACCATTGTTTGCAAAAGCTTGGTGCTACTTTGCGCCGAGCGAGTTAGAACGGGGCTTATCCTGCGCACACGGTCTTTTCTTGGACGCTAGGTTTTGGCGATCGCCGGCCGGGGACTGTGTGAGTGGGCATTGAGCCGGGGGGGGAAGTTTGTTGGTTCTTTTTCGTTTAGAGACCATACCATAACTGGAAGGTTTATGTGATTTAGAAAAGGAAACTTGGCAAAGAGAGAAGATAAGAGCTAGAAGATGGAAAGTTTCTCTGATTTAGAAGTGTGATTGAGACCCGTCTTCTTCTTTTATTGTGTCTTTTTCTAGAAAACAGCTGCACCTACACTGGGTTTTTCTGGGTGGAGTAACAGGGCGCCTGCTGTCCTATTTGTGACTTTGTGTTCTGGAGATGTTTCTTTTTTTTTTTTTCTCCTTTGTTGATTTCCAAGAAAACCAAAGAAACAGAGAATTTTGCAAAATTTTCTTAGATATCTTCGCTTGTGTCAATTTGGAAGTTCTTTGTTTAGATTCATGTAATCAAATGGGGTAATCTGTTTAAATTACCAAATATCCTGCAAGTAAAGCAGCCTCATCTTTGATAAGCTGATTCAGAGTCTTGGACTGGTACCTAGCTTGTGAAAAGTCTTTATGGGGGTCATTATCTTAAATTTTAGACTTCTTTAATGGCTTGGACATAAGATGTTATGACTGGATGTTCTCTATCAATTATCAGCCAGAAGCCAAGGAACAATAATTGAGGGGATGGATCATTCCTTGCCACAAGGCAGGAACAATTTTTGGGTGCCTGAATTTTTCAGGGACTGGATTCTCTTTTGTTATTAAACCTTAGCCTCCTGCCACCAGGTGTATTTTTGTTAAATACACAAAAAGCTGGCCCCCAAAATGAAAAATTGGTAAAATTTTATGATTTTTGGTGCTATTGAAACAAGTTCATAATCATTTTGCTTTGGTTATTAATGTGGCTGCAGCAAGTTTCTCTAATCATTTTTGGGTTTTTTGTTTCACTAGCATGCTTCGTTGCTCCTTGAGTTTTAACTTTCTAGATTTATGGACAAACATAAATGCGTGTCATGCTTGCTCTCTGCCTTCTTGAGTAGCCTCTTCTGTTTTCTAATTAAATAGAAAAAGAATTAAAAGAAAAAAAAAAGGCTCTTTGTCAATGGAAAAGAAGGTTCCTGCATGAAGTCATTCAAGTCTTGCTTGTCCTTTGTTGGTGCCATTATTGGCCTTTAGGATGTAGTTTTAACATCTTGTTATTGATGGGTTCTCTGTTCCAGGATGAGACTGGAGTATACAAGAACCTCCTGCAGGAAATTGCACAAAGAGTTGGTGCTCCATTGCCACAATATACAACATTCAGGTCAGGCCTTGGACACCAACCTGTTTTTACTGGGACGGTAGAATTGGCTGGAATTACATTCACAGGTGAACCTGCCAAGAATAAGAAACAAGCAGAGAAGAATGCTGCCATGGCAGCTTGGTCATCTCTAAAACAATGTGAGTTTTGCTCATGTACAAATCATTTGTACTTCTTCTCAAACAAAAAGAAGGATAAATGAATACTTTGACTAGAGGAAGGATGTGGACTTCCATCCAATATGGGACATGCCAGGCTGATCTGGATAGAGCATTGTGCTACTTTGTTGCACCAAACTCTCATGTTCTCATTCCTTAGACCTTGTTCATGGCCAATTTTAATTTTGACTAGATACATTTTTGAACAATTTAGGTAATATTTCACTCTTTGAAGGGCCTTTGTTCATACATTAGATCTGGCCTTTTGTGATGCAAGCCGTTGCCTTTTCTTGTGCCGAACTTATTTTGAGTTTTTCTGTGATGCATCTGAATTTCTTTAGTTCCAAAGCAATTGTTCTTTTCAGTTATAAAAGTTAAAATTATCTACTTTCTTTCTGGCCAGTGGCAAAGGAATACTCAAGCTCTTCCTCTGAACCAGAGAACAATGAGGAGCTAGAACAGATCACAATAGCACGAGCCCTCTCGAACTATCGAAAGAAGGAAAGGATGGTAATGGCAAACTCGCCCAATGCCCCTGTGCCATTTTCAAAGAAGTTTCCGGTTCACAGCCTAAGACCAACTAGTTCACAGCCTGCTCCTGCTGCTACATCAAGAATCCTACCTTTAATTTGCCCAAAAACAACTCCTCGAAACAGACCAACATTAACTACATCAATTGACAAATCTTTGCCACCCAGAGCTAAGTCACCTGCCTCAGAAATTGACAGAAATATGCCATTGCGACAACTGCCTGCTCTGGAAGTTCAAGCTCGTCCTCAGAGATTCCCTGCAGCAGGGGCGGCTCCTTATGTTCCCATGCGACAATTTGGGACAACATGCCGAGGCATTGCTCCACCAGTCACTATAAGAACTGCAGTGCCTGTTTTCTCTGCCCCACCACTTCGTCCACAATCTTCCCTTCCCCAGAAAATGGTGCGAGCACCACCTGTTCGAGTTGCTCCAGCAGTCACCATTAGGCAGGCAATACCAGTATATGCTACACCTCCCCAAGTTCAGAAAGAAGAGCCTCCTTCAGTTCAAAAAGATCCTTTAGCTGTTGAAAAAGAGGATCCTCAAACTGTTCAAAAGGAGCTTCTCTCTGTTCGAAAGGAAGTCCCTCAGAATGTTCCAAAAGAAGATCCCCCAATCGTTGTTTCCCGTCCCATGTCAAACAAATTAGAAGCTCAAGCTGAGGAAGCCAAGGCTCCAACTGTAGAGAAGCTGCCGGAATCTGAGACCGTGCAGACCTTGGAACAACTCAAAATCTGATCATTGCTGAGGTAGATTTGGGTCCGTGGGAGATGGTCTTTTGTTTTTTTTATTAGTTTTTAGTCTTTTCTTTATATATACCATTATCTTTATATATCAGTGTTTTCATGTCATCCTCCTTTTACTTTTTAATCTGCTTTTGCCTTTATTCTGTTACTAGAAGCTACGGTTGCTGCAGGTCAGATAAGTATCAACACTGCCATATCATTGCAAATTCAAGATTTTTCTTATGTTATTGTCCTTTAGAGCGTGATGGACAAGTTATTGTATAGAAATATATGCCTCTTTTTTTTTTCTTTAAATCCTGTTTCTTCTAGCCCAGATCAGATTCCTTCTATGACGGTATTTGACTTGGGCAATGCTCACTGGCGTCTTGTGTTGTATCCTTCCTGAATTGATCCCTTATGCCTGATGCCTGGAGGTCCTAAGTTTCAAACGTGGCAGACTGATTTGCTTGTGTTATCAATAATCATAATACAAAGTTACAGGATTAGACCATGCTCAATTCTAAGGTTTATATAAAAAGAAGTAATTTTTCACGAGTTTACACGGAGTAAGCCAAAGCCCAATGTAGAAGTTCATGTTGGCTGATACGAAGGGCTAGAAGTTCATGTTGGCTGATGCGAAGGGCGGACCAGCCACATCATCTTAAGATTGGTCAACAAAATCATTCAGATAGTAATGTTGTCGAGAGAAGGATTTCACTATGTAGGCATGCTGTTCAGCGGATATAATGTAATTTATATCATAAGAAAGATATTGTACAGATTTTATTTAATATTATATCAATTTTACATAAAAATTTATTTTATTTTAACACAAATTTAATATGTAATATTAAATATTATTCATGTAGTATAATTATTTTGTAATTAATTGTGTTTATTGGACCATGTATTTATCTAGTATTTGTCCTATGAAAAAATGCACGATTCTATCTTTTCAACGACGTTTGGTGCAATGCAACTAAGAAGTTCAAATTTATTTGACAAGAGGAACCAATATCGTCAATTGGGGTTGTGAGGTAATGCTGAGTTAATGATTGCACAACTAGGGAATTTTGTTTATCGGCTTAAAATGTAGAGGGATCGAGGTCGGAACTCGGGGAGTTGGGGAAACTTTATGTGGTTACCAAGTTCGATGGCCTACAATAAATTAAGTAGGGTATATCTGGATAGTTAATTTTTTTGAACAACTCTCTTCTCTGGATAATTGGTTAAATGGTCACTTGCTGATTCGTCATATATTAAGTTGTCTGCATCATCCGCAAGAACACCCATTGGCTAGCCGTTTTGGTGGGCTGCAAATTCCTACTTTTGCATGTGAGGTTTAAACACGGTTGGAGGATGAGAATGGAAAATGTTGAATCTAGCACAAGAAGTCCCGCGACTAATTAAGACGATGAACATAAATGAGACAAAATAAATATCGAAGTGGGGCTACCATCATATAAGTAACGCTAATATTGTTTTTATTTCTTTTTTTTATTTTTTTGGTAAGTAAAATGAAAAGATATATGGTAGTACCTGTGGTTCTGCTGGGGAAAATTACACTGAATATGGATATGGACTGTAAAGTAAGCTGGACTACAGCACGGAAATACGAGGGAGCAAACCTATGACTTATAAGGATTACTGACTATTCTGATACTCTACAAGACTAAACATATTTAATTTTATAGAATGCTTCGGCGAGAATTCGCATTTGTAACCTTACAATTCAAAATTTATAACTTTTTCAACTATTAACTTTATCTTACAGGGAAATTAATATTTATATGTAAATTTTGACCTTATGTACGCAAAATCGTTGCCTCGGGCAGTTAGGACAATTGTTTTCATACTTGAAGCAAGTACTTCGATGTGTCTAAAGTTAACATCTACGCATAAATAATAATTCTTTTCTTATAATATTACGTTTAAGAAATATCACATGTCAGTTTTTGCGCATTATACTAAGAGAATTATTTTCTTGGTTTTGATCAAACAGAAAGTCTAGATCATCCACGAATAATTACATCCTTATGACCTAACTCAAAATTCAAATTATTCTACAAGGAGGCAGCCCGACAGTTAGGTAAAGTTCCATTCTTTTAACGGGGACACAAATAAAAACGGTAAATGGCAGGTGGGCTGCATTGAAAGAATGCAACAAAAAGGATGGTCTGCTCTACTACTTTTTTCAAATTTTTATTCCTCCGTAAGCTTTGACTTTAAAACGCAGACCACCAGGGTTATGCCAGCAGACAGGGTTTTGGGCCAGGGTTTTGAGCTTCTGCAGAGTTCGTGGACGCTTCCATTAACTATCGTGGCAGACCATTGACTGATCAGTAACTTGGCTGATATTTCTAGTTTATTTATTTTTGGTGATTTAAATTAAACTCCACTTGTCTTTCCTGCTGTCAAGCATATTGGCTTTACAGAGGATATGAAGATTGATTGATAGATAGCTGGGGGAAATTATAGACATAAATTTCTATACAAAAATATTATAAAAATATAAATATTTTAATTGGAGTTTTTTTCATGGCGAAAATTCACTTTAAGATGTTCCTGTGCGTAACAAAATCGACAATTCAAGCTGTTGGGGGCTCCCATAAATTGTTGGGTTGGTAGGTTTCATCTTCCGTTCGGGCATAATTACCATCTCAAGATCGAGGATAAAAAAGTATGCTGTCTTTTCCTACTACTTTTTCATCAGCACACCCCTCACCACCCAAGATTAAAAAAAAGAAAAGAAAAGAAAAGAAAAGAAAAAGTCCTCGTGGATCCACATCTAAGATAGGACTTATATCGTATTGCATCCGCATCTAAATCACCAATCATATTTTACCATCATAATTATTTTAAATGTACATTCGGGAGCTCCATTGTTAGTTATAATTATGCGTCTGAAGACTACAAAATTTATAATGAATAATGTAATATATGAATTTACATCTGAAACGGATTTACTGTGTGATTTTGCATATGAAACATGTTAACTTTACCGCCCAGCAAAAACCCTTTTTATCTCTCTGTATGGGCACAGTTTGAACTGACCATAAGCATACAAAGCTAATAAAGAAGCTTGCAGGTCCTGCATTTCCACAAATAGAGGCACCAATAAAAAAGGGGAGCGAGGCCTGTTGATGCTTAACATATGTATTGTTAATCTCTATTCATTAATTGGCAAATCGAAACAATTTTCTCTCCCTCTAACCTCCTAAATGCATTCGTCTGCAACCAACTTTTTTAAAGAATCCAACATTTATAAGGATTAAGGAAATATTTTTTAATAACTGACCTTTAACCGGGTCGGATAAGTCAAACTAGCAAGTTTCTTCTTCACTCGAAGTCCAGTCAATAATTCAATTCCTATCAATTGATTCCGGACACTTTGTAAGCATAAGCATCAAAGTACCGAGCCAATTTAATTCCCAAACATCTTTATATTGATTTAACAGTATCATGAAATGGGGTTGATTCGAGTGGACCAACTGGAACAGATTTTTCGCCATGCAGATGTTTGAAGAGTAAGAAGACCCATTTACTGCTAGCCTTGTGGGTTGCTTCAATAGTACTAACAACAGTGTATTTTGAAGGCTTTATCCTCAAGTCTCAATTCCAAAAGCCTCTCCAGTGACTAGAAGAATATGAAGACAAAAGGAGAAAAAAGTAAACATGAAAATAAAAGCCTCTCTTTGCTCGACACTTGTACCTCATCCATGTGAGAGTTGCGATAGTCCTCGAACCTGATCTATGGTGGATTATTCTCATGTAAAATGGTATTTGGAAGATCTAAGACTCACCTCATATGAGAGAAACATACATTATGAATGAAGTCCACCCGAACATTGGCTCCTTAAAAATGAGTTTGAGGTCATGTAAATAACCTAGTCACCCTAATTGTGCGTGTTGGTCTCGGACAGTTTGAAGTGGGAAGACCATAGCAACGCCTGTAATGATGTCGGATCATAATGTTAGGGAAGTGTTTACATCGAGTAGTTACAAGTAATTATTAAGGTTTTGCCTATGAATCCAACTATGGAAATTTAAAGGATTTTGCCATAGAATAGCTAATGGCATGTTTATTTTCTTTTTCTTTTCTTTTCTTTTTTTTTTGTCCCCAAGAGAAATGACCCTTCTTTACAATTGGCCAGTTTTGCTTCAGCAACACCCCTAATCCCCAAACACACATATAGTGGCATCTTTATCCATCTGTGGGTTAAACTTAAAGCTTTGTGGTGAAAAGAACAGAGCATGGAGGGATTGGAATGATGTAAAACAAACTCAAAAGAGTGTCCTATACCATGCAATAATGTGTCATACAAGCAAGGGGGAGTGGGAGAGAGAGAGAGAGAGAGAGAGAGAGAGAGAGAGAGAGAGCGGTGTCACAAAGTGGCTGACTTGAGGTGGGCCCAAGTCTCCACTTCAACGACACCATCCCCCAAAAGTAGTGCCACGTCACCACTCTATTGTTTTACGCAACAAATTCTATTGTTTTTTGTGGGGGGCAATGTAAGCATGGAGCCGGCCCAGACACGATGGGCCCACATGATTGGACCTAGATGGGGCCCAAAAGGAATTAAGGAAGCACTGGCATTATTCCTTTCCTGAGGGAAAAGCAATGGCTCAAGGAAAAAGAGAGGAACCCGCCCCCCCCCCATATGGAAGAAGTAATAACAATCATGAAATATAAAAATAAAGGAAAAAAGAAAAGTAAAATTGCAAAGAATGACAAAATAACCAAAAAAAAACAAACAAACAGAGAGAGATAAAGTGAAGAGGGGGGCAAAGTGGAAGGATGTTCATCCCATCACCTAAAGTTTAAAAAAGAAAATATACCCATTTTACTTTGTTGTAACTCATCGCACACAATTAATTGGGTCCTAAGAGATTTTTAATTTTTATTATTTTTTAATATAACTTATTTATACTTTTATATCATATAATAAATAAGATTTATTTCAAATTATATTAAAATAAATAAATATTATAATATTGTGTGTTCATTTTATTTTTTTATTAGGTGGGCCTCGACGGAGATAGGCATTCCCCTATCCCATACAATAAATTTCAAAACAGTCGTCAAGTTAAGTGCGATCTTAGCCAGATGTACTTGATTTGGGCTGTTTTGGATAGATTAGAAAATACCAAAAATCCAATGAAAGATCACAAGTGATTAATATTTTCATTAATAAAGCTTTAATTTGACTTTGGGCAGACAAATAAAAGCAGAGAGACTTACGATGAAAGATGTGAAATCTCCGAGTGTTGGAAGACAGAGACAATCCAATGACAGAAAATACAACCATACAAGCCATGTGTCGCGAAAGCACATCACGCAGCACTCAAAATTAAATGTTGGGTACACATCAAGAATATACTCACTATCCTTTTTTTTTTATTTTTTTATTTTTTCATGAATCATTGGTGGGGGGGGGGGAAGGAGGGGGAGAGGGGGTTATGCGTAATATGTGCTTATTGAAATATGCAATAATGCCGACATACCAATACATTGACGGTGACAGCCCTTTTCATTGTTGAGAGTCAATTTCGTTACCAATATTTTCTCCAATGTTGGCACGCCAGGAGTAAAAGTTGGTCAAATGTGGAAGACTGGAATTTACATAAATACAATTAAATTAAAATATTTAACACAAAAAATTCATGCAATGTATTATAATAATTATTAATTATATATTTTAATTTTTTTAAATATATCATCGCAATTATTTTTTTATGTGAGTATTAAAATCAAATTTTTATCCAAAATACTAACAGTCTTCGGTTGAAGATACAATTTTGTTTTTCCCTATTCAAAAACGATGCTTGTCGTATTTCAATGCCGATGGTACGTAAGTGGCAAATTTAGTAAACAATATAAATTAAGATTTCTATTCATTCATTTTAGTAAACGATTATAAGGAAAGAATCACACCGCCAATGAGACTTTAACTTAATATATAGAGAAGTAATTGAGTCGCCAATGCCATGTTATTATGCGTCTCACCAATTGTCACCGTATAAATTTTACTTAACATGTCACGTAGGAAAACATGCATGCCCTCCTCTTTTTTCTTCTTCTTCTTCTTCTTTTTTTTTCTTTCTTTTTTTTTAACACAGTTATAATCAGTAATTAACTTAATTAAATGTTAGAAAAGAGAGAGAGTGTAAGTCCAAAGACGTCATTAAAAGTGCAAAGCACCTCAACTCACACTTATGATAAATGCTTGCCAATAACAGGTGATTGGAGATGGGGGCTCCCGGCACCCTCAAGAGGCCGAGCCTCTTGGCCGACTCGACTAGGTTGAGTTGGTTTGTATCCCCCCACTCGAGACTGTCTATATCCTTAAATGATTATATGGATGGAGGTGAATTACAAAGTAAGCCAAATAAAAGTGGAAGTAAGTTTAAATATTATAATTTTTTATTTTTTTAATATATAATTAAAATTAATAATAAAAATTTTCAACTAATAATAATAATAATGTGATATAAATTTATATCTTTCTAATATTAATTTGCTTGTATTTATATTTATATAATAAACTTTACTTAAATTTGATTATAAAATATAAATTTATACTTTATTCAATCTCAAAATTTTAATATAATATCGAGTAAATGATAAATTTATTGATAATCAGTCGTACATTGTTTAGAATAATGAGAAGTTAACAATTATCAGAACGGAAAATAGAGTTGAATAAATTGTTATTATGGAATCATGCCCTTGAAACGACGTTCTACAAATTTTTATTTTTCAACACGATATAACAATGCGCTCCTCAGGTAGGAAGGATTTGGTTCAGAAAAGGAAATATTATGTGATAACATTACAATCGTTCATTGTCTATTTTTGGTAATTAATATATAATCACAATAACAAGTAAAAGATAAAAATGTATAATCAACAACTCAGCTGCGTCAAGAGAAACATATATTAAAGCCCAAAAACAAATAGCATAAAAGGAGAACGATGACACTCGCCAAAAAAAAAGAAAAAGAAAAAGAAAAAACTCCGAGAATTATTGCATAATATATATAATGACCCACGTTAAAATATGTTGATATGCAATGAAATACACAATCACTGTAGCAAAAAACGCAGTTTCAGCCTGGTGGGGCAATAACTATTTCTTTCTTTAAATGCCCCATCTTCTGTTGCTTGTGATGCAATGTAACCACCGCCAAATGCCATAGCCGCTTCTTTATCCCCAAGATGAGCTTACTTCAGGCCAAGAAAACCCATGATCAAGTCAAATTGGTTATTATCTTCCACTTAGAAAGCACCATCATTCGTCAATAAAGTTATACTTAATTACATGTTTTTTCTTTGACTGTGATGTGAGTATGCTTGTGGGTAGCACGTGAGACCGCTTTTAACGCATGCCCAAAGTAAACTATATTTAATTGGCATCCAAAAATTATTCAAAATTAATTTATTTCTCTTCCTTTTTTTCAAGTATACAGACACACACACACACACATCTGGACACATACCCATCAAGGCATATAATAACCGACCAGCCGCACCAGAAGGCAGAAGGGCTATAGAAAATCAAACAGATGTTATAATTTATTTTTTCTTTATTGCTTTTGCTTTATATAATGGTTTGTCTGGAATTTAGAAACCAACTTTGAAGCTATAATTCGAAGAGGATGGTCCCGCCATTTTGGGCTTTAGAATCGTCCTGCTCCAAAAGAAACTCGAGGCTGCCACCCCTAAAGCTGTTTTCAGTTTTCTACATTTGATTGATATAAAGCAGAATATTCTCATCTTTCGGCCTATCTGTTTTTTTTTTTTTTAATTTTATTTTTTATATTCAATATTACCTATTTGTTTTTTTATATTCTCGATGTTATATACTTTTTTTATACTTTATTATGCATGACATATTAATTAATATTATAATGGTCGATTAATATGATTCGGGGAGCAGTAAATTATTTATTATTATCTACAGATTATAATTGATCTTAAAGTTTCACTAGAAAACTACTTTTCGGCCACCAATAAGAAAAGTATGAGTGAAAATTTAAAATCTTACACAAAAGAAAAACATTTAAAATTGTTGAGAGAGTCACTAAAATTAAACGTTCACACTACAAACTAAGTTAAATTTAACTAAATTTATTGAGAGAGTGTATTATGTAAATTTAATCAAACTCATTTTTATTTATATTTATTCGAAACGTGTATTTAATTTTATTAAATATTTGTACAAAAATTCGAGCGGTCCCGTAAAACAAAAGAGATTGGGTCAAACATAACAACGTCAATTAGGCTGGGACGTATTTCAATTTAATGATCAAAGACACCGTATTTGACTCATTTTGGCAGTGATTTACAAGCCTAAGCACATCCTTCCAAGTCCAATCGGTCGTTCTGTCATATTGTCCACGCTTTTGGACCTATCAATGGTTGAACTCCACTGCCAGTTCCGTCGTTTTTTTCGGTTTTTTAATTGGTCAATCCATTGCAGGTCAAATACATCATCATAAATTTTTAGAATAATTTTCCTAAAATTATTTATCTTCGTAAATAATATACTTTTAATCAAATAAAAAATAAATTATGGGGTTATTTTATTTAAAAAATCACAATGTTTAAAA
Source organism: Bruguiera gymnorhiza (assembly GCA_020883675.1). Lineage (NCBI taxonomy): Eukaryota > Viridiplantae > Streptophyta > Magnoliopsida > Malpighiales > Rhizophoraceae > Bruguiera > Bruguiera gymnorhiza. Next base: position 1,336,137 of record JAIRCJ010001042.1, on the reverse strand, counting down.
ATAAAAAAATACTGTAAATAGAATTGTAACTGTATAAATTATTTATTTAATAATATTTATCATATTTATTTTTTAAAATATAATTTATTCATACTTTTATATTATATAAATTTATTTATTATTTTTTATTTTCAATAAAATTACTTATTATAAGATATACAATTATGAGTAAATTATAATAAAAAAATAAGAATCTTATTTTTATTTGAGCTCTAATCAATTTACTAATAATTGGTGATTAATTTGCTAAATAACTTTTTAGAATTAATATAAATAATAGCTGATAAAATTAATAGTACTTGATAAAAAGATAATAATTTTTAAATTTGCTAACCTCTACCGTAAACTTAATCAAATCCCTCCACGCAAAGTAGAAATGCATATATTTTTAAAGTGAAAAATGAAAAGTGAAATAAATAAGACAAAAATAAAAGTAAATGTGAATTTCCAAAAATTACATCACAAAAAAAACCCCAATCACTGACCGAGTACAGCAGTAGGAAAGGAAGACAACCTTGGCCAGAACAACTCTGAGGAGAGCTCTTTGTACTTGCTCCTTTTCACATGACCGGGAATTAACTATCATTTTTTATAGTTAAAAAATATGATATATAGTTTTTTCAAAAATAAAATATATTTTTAATAATGTAATCTAATTTATTTTATATATAAAACATTTGTATTGTTTACAGCTAAAAAACTTTTTAATATTGTAACCATCATGTCATGTTTCTGCATATCTCAACCATTCGGTTACTTAAAATTTTTTAGACGATAAACAAATTTACTTACACAAATTTAAAATTTTATGAATTTAAATAAATTTTTAAAAAATTATATTACATAACAAAAACTTTATATTATATAAATAATATTTTATACTATGTAAAAAATTTTATATTGATATTTATTATTTGATTATAAATTTTTTATATTATGTAAAATATTATTCATGAAACTACAGTGAAACAATAAAGCACAAGAATCAGAAAAATTACTTATTTCTTTCATTAATGCACAAAAGAAGGAAAGAAATCTAGAAATCTTATACAGTAAATCACAGGGAGTTAATGAAGGAGGGGACTTGTCTGGTGTCTTCAGTAATCGAACAACCCATGGTAATCTCTCTCTCTCTCTCTCTCTCTCTCTATATATATATATATATATATATTAGATTGAATGAAAATTAAATTAAATTAAATTAAAAGAGAATTTGAAGGGTACATAGACCAAGGAAGATAGATGCTAGTAGTACTAAAAAGCCTGACCCTAACATGTCATTTCACAGAAATAAAAGTTGACAGTCCACCGTAAATGCGCCGAAAATTTATTTATAAAAAAAATAAAATCCCATTTTAAGAACACTGCCCTCTTGTTTTGTCGGTATTCGTGCAATTGAAACTGCCCCCTCTCTCTCTCCCCCGAGCTCAGACTTTGGATCTCTCTCTCCATATATTTTTTGTTTTCTCTTCCTGGTGCGTTTGTGAGCAAGCAAGAAAATAATATATCATGGTCAGGCTTTCCATTATGTGTCTCTGCATTCCTCTTTTTCTTCTTCTTGTTATCTAAACCCAGAAAGCTGGTACTCTAAATGCTGCTGCTACTACAACCCCAACTGGCTCTCTTGTGCGAGAGAGCCTTTTTCTTTGATTAGCTGAGCTGATATTCTGGTTTCTTCTCCTGCTAGTCAAAAGGATTTCTCCTTTTTGTGAGGACCCAGAGTGGGGGAGGCTGTGAGTTCTGGGGGGTCATTTCGGGCTGGATAGATAGATAGATAGACTCTACGTTTTTGTTTTGAGAAGACTGCTGGTGGTTCACTTAGAGAGAGACAGAAAGTGCCTGTGGATGTGTGTGTGTGTGTGTGTGCGTGAGAGAGAGAGAGAGAGGGATTAGCATAAAGTTTTGGACTTTTGCTCTTCGTGATTTAAAGCTTCTTGTTTTTGGCCTTTTGGTTTTGGTTTCTTCTCTGTATTTTTTTTGTTTTTTTGGGGGTTTAGAAGAAAATCAGCAGAGTGGGTGTTTTTCTAGCAAATTGGCGAAGCACAAGAAGTAACGGAGAAGTTATGGATTTTTGTGTCTTCATGTTGTTTTGGCTTTAGCTCTCTCCCAAACCCATTAACCATCTTGGGCTGTTTGTTTCCCTGCCTGCTCTCTCTTCATTCCCAAACGTCTCTTCTCTAATCCTTATCATCATCCTTTGTTAAAGCTAACACTTCAAAGGACGGACTTTACAAGGAGAAAATAAGTTTAACCCACAAGCCTTCCAAACCCAAAAAAAGAGAGACCAAAAATCAAGCACTCTATTTATTTGTTACCCTCTTTCCTTTTTCTCCCTGTCTGTTTGGTTGTTGATTTGTTGGTTTTGGGTGTCTGGTTTTGGTGGTTAAAATGGCGATGGCGGTGGCACCACACAGAGAGAGCAGCAGTGGGAGCATAAACAAGCACCTAACTGATACTGGGAAATATGTCCGGTACACAGCGGAGCAAGTGGAGGCCCTTGAAAGAGTTTACGCGGAGTGCCCCAAGCCCAGCTCTTTGCGTAGGCAACAGCTTGTCAGAGAGTGCCCCATTTTGGCTAACATCGAGCCGAAGCAGATCAAAGTGTGGTTCCAAAATCGCAGGTCAAGATACGTTAAAGTTGCTGATAGGAAGTTAAAACAAACAAATATTCTTGTTTTTGGGCCACTTTTTTTACTGGATTTTATGTTGATGAAGTTTTGTAGTACTGTATTTATGACATTTCCGTTAAAAAGTTTGGATCTTTGGACAACCTATGAACTGATCTATAGCAACTCTATTTGTTTCATATATAATCCTCCTTGTGCAAGAGTTTTAACATGTATTTTGAGTAAAACATTTTTTGGAATGGAAGATAGTGTGCTAATATTGTTCCGTGGGTTAATGGTTTCCTTGTTATACTTAAACAAAATGGTATTTGGCTTGGCAGGTGTCGAGAGAAGCAAAAAAAAGAGGCTTCAAGACTTCAGACTGTGAATAGGAAATTGACAGCAATGAATAAACTGTTAATGGAGGAGAACGATCGCCTGCAGAAACAGGTGTCACAGCTGGTTTGTGAGAATGGGTACATGCGACAACAACTGCAAACCGTAAATGTGTGCTCTAGTTCTTTTATTTATTGAATTCTTTTCACCACTCTGAGTTTAGATCATCTTAAATTACTTATAAGGTCAGTTGAAATTCGTAGCGTGCATCGAGATATGTATTTAAACATTGCAAGGAAAATTTCTTACATTGTCTTTGGACTGAGGATCATACTAGATTTTTAGTATTTTAAGTGAACATTAAATTTTGGAATACAATTGTTTTCCCATAAACCTATTCATCATGTGGACATTTGATCATGACTATGGTACCTGTGTGTTTGGGGCTACTGAGAGAATTGACATAGATAAATGAAATTGACACCTTTAGTATAATCCCTTCTTTTCTCATGTTTGAACATGAATTCCATGAGTTAGTATTTTTGCAGGCGACAACTGATGCAAGTTGTGACTCTGTCGTTATAACTCCTCAGCAGCATTCACTGAGAGATGCTAATAATCCTGCTGGGTAATATCAGTAACTAATTGCTCTGATTTTAATGCTTTATCACAGAAAGTGCTAAAAGTAATATGGTGAATTTTGGCAGACTCCTCTCCATCGCGGAGGAGACTTTGGCAGAGTTCCTTTCAAAGGCTACGGGAACTGCTGTCGATTGGGTCCAGATGCCTGGGATGAAGGTTTGTCATTTTGTTCTATAGCATCTATTTGTATAACTGATGATATTAAAAATTTATGTCAGTATATGACATAAAAAATGAATCTTTCAATTTTGATCTCAGCCTGGTCCGGATTCAGTTGGGATCTTTGCCATTTCACAAAGTTGCAGTGGAGTGGCAGCTCGAGCCTGTGGTCTTGTAAGTTTAGAACTTACAAAGGTATGTATCTTGGAGCATAAAGAGTTTACAATGTGTTTTTCTTTTTTTTTTTTTTTACTTGGCTGGTAGCTTCATGTATTAATTGAAGGAAAGTAAATGACAGATTGCAGAGATCCTTAAAGATCGTCCATCTTGGTTCCGGGATTGTCGGAGCCTGGAGGTTTTCACCATGTTTCCTGCGGGAAATGGGGGAACAATTGAACTTGTATACAGTCAGGTAAGCCGGCAGGTGAAATCCTGTCTTCTTCTGCTGTTTTCTGTGGGTTTTGACCTTTACTGGGGTAACAAGATTCACCATTTCTCTAGATATATGCTCCAACTACTTTGGCTCCTGCACGGGATTTGTGGACGCTAAGATACACCACAAGTTTAGACAATGGCAGTCTTGTGGTATGCATGTCTTGAATAGCACAAGATATTCTGGAAATTTACAGTACTATAAACAGGAAAAACCTAGTTGGACTTTATTATTTTTGCTTGTTGCATTTTCAAGGTCTGTGAGAGATCTCTTTCTGGATCTGGTGCTGGCCCAAATGCAGCTTCTTCCTCACAGTTTGTGAGGGCTGAGATGCTTCCTAGTGGTTATCTGATACGCCCTTGCGAAGGTGGAGGTTCAATTATCCACATTGTGGATCACCTGAATCTTGAGGTAAAAATCTTGGTGATTAGGATGTTAAATCTCTCTATAAAAACGGGGTAAAGGTTGCATACATCTTATACTTCCCTGGACCCTACAGTGTGAGAGCCTTGCACATCCTTTTTTTTTTTTCAGTATGATAAGTCTTTATCACAGAAAGCATTGATTTCTTTATCTCTCCCAGGCATGGAGTGTGCCCGAGGTGCTGCGACCACTTTATGAATCATCCAAAGTAGTGGCTCAGAAAATAACAATTGCGGTAGGTCAAAATTCTAGCTGATTTAGTTCTGTGAATTTTGGCAGCATAAAGAAAGAGAGGGATTATGAAGCATTAGCTGGGTCTATAAACTTATAAAAGTCTCATTTTTAAGATATACACGTCATGAATTTCAACAAGCCCTCCATGTTTTTCCTGAATTTATTCCGGAGTAATGATTCTGGTTTCTTCAAAGGCACTACGCTACATCAGGCAAATAGCTCAGGAAACTAGCGGAGAGGTGGTCTATGGTTTGGGGAGGCAACCTGCTGTTCTTAGAACTTTTAGCCAGAGATTAAGCAGGTAGCACCTCATCATTTATATCCCTGAATTTGTGTCATCTGTAGGTTTTCTCTATGCAAACCCACATTAATCTGTTCATGCATGGTAGCTTTTATGTACATTGAATTTTAATGCCGCTGTTTCTGTCTTGGTGTCCTGTAGAGGATTCAATGATGCCATCAATGGGTTTAATGATGATGGCTGGACTCTGGTCAATTGCGATGGAGCTGAAGATGTAATTATTTCTGTCAATTTGACCAAAAATTTGACTGGCACTTCTAATCCTGCTACTTTTCTTTCACTCATTGGAGGCATTCTTTGTGCAAAAGCATCCATGCTGCTGCAGGTAAGTTTCAACTTTGCTATGAAGGAAATGTCCAATCTTGACTACTGGAGTTACAATCTTTGCCTTTTTTAGCTAGTAACAGTTTACTGTCAACAAATTGCCCTTGAGTTTTATTTTGAGCACTTACTGTTCATAGGAATGAAGTGGTCTATCAATTGTAATAAGCACCATGAGTTTTGATCTTCTGTTTGTTTACTGTTCATTATAGTTTGGTATATCTGGCCCCTCAAACTAACTGGTAAAGCCTGGAAATGGAGTGAATCTTATGCTAAGATACATGCTGAATACTCTGGCTTTTTTTGACTTTGCACTCACTAATGTTGGGAAGACTCATCACTGTTTGAAAGTGTATTCTATTTTGGCTACAGTACTTCAAAAGTTACTCTTTTTGTTTTTTTGTGACTTATTTATATTTTTGGCTACACAAATGGCCACATAACTTTGGTAAAGCTGTACATGGGATATTAGAATTCATGATAGTCATGTGTGCTTGAAGGAATGAACCTTTGTGTAGCAACTTGATGCTAAATTTGATCACTTTTTTCTATTCCCCTTTCCAGAATGTCCCTCCTGCTGTACTGGTCCGCTTCCTAAGGGAACACCGGTCGGAATGGGCTGATTTCAATGTTGATGCCTATTCTGCCACTTCGCTCAAAGCTGCTTCATATGCATATCAAGGGATGAGGCCCACAAGGTTTACTGGAAGCCAAGTAATCATGCCACTCGGTCACACAATTGAACAAGAAGAGGTCTGTTTCCAGTGGCAGATATTCCTCCTCTGCATGCTAGATGTATTCATGCCAAAGCCTTGAGTTTCTTTTGCCCACTAAGCCCCAGTTATTTCTTATACTTGAGTTTCTCAACGTCTCTGAGTGAACTATTAATGGTTCATTTTGCATGATTGATTCCTCTACCATATCCTCATGCCAATCCTTAATAGCCTTGTAAGAAGGTTGCTTGTTAAACTTTAATCTTTACAAAACAATCACGTCAGTGGTTATGTATACTTTTGCATGCATTTATACCCAACTAACAGAACATTTTCTCCCAGTTGCTTGAAGTTGTACGGCTTGAAGGCCATTCTCTTACACAAGATGCTTTTGTTCCAAGAGACATACATCTCTTACAGGTGTTACTTTTAATATCTAATTGACATAGTTATCATCTATTGTCTTCGGCATCAAATATATCTTCTACAACCTTCAATTTTCTTACGCAGATATGTAGTGGAGTTGACGAAAGTGCTGTAGGAGCCTGTTCTGAGCTTGTTTTTGCTCCAATTGATGAAATGTTTCCTGATGATGCTCCATTACTGCCCTCTGGTTTCCGTGTCATTCCATTGGATTCAAAAACAGTTGAGTGTGGCTTGACTTTATCACAGTGTTCATCTAGTACACTCGTTTTTCTTTTTGTTTTTCACCCTGGTGCTTAAGTGTTTCATCATGCAGAAGGATACACAAGATGCATTGACTACAAATCGAACTCTGGATCTCACATCGAGTCTTGAAGTAGGCCCTGCAACAAACAATGTTGCAGGAGATGCTTTTTCGTGTCATAACATGCGATCAGTATTGACAATCGCTTTCCAGTTCCCTTTTGAGAGCAATCTTCAGGATAATGTTGCCTGCATGGCACGCCAGTATGTGCGAAGTGTGATATCATCAGTTCAGAGAGTTGCCATGGCTATATCTCCCTCGGGATTAGGCCCAGCTCTGGGTCCAAAGTTGTCAACTGGTTCTCCTGAAGCTCATACTCTATCTCAATGGATTTGCCAAAGTTACAGGTACATCATCCTTTTTCTTTCTTTTCTATTATTTGTTTTACGGTACTTTACAAGGTTTATTACTCATTTCGTCAAGTATTTAATTAATTATTCATGATGATGATGTTCAGGTTTCAGTAATCTGCTTCTTTATTTCACATCTCATGCTTCTATATGATTTTCTGTTTCCTCAGTTATTATTTAGGAGCGGAATTGTTGAGATCAGATGCTGTCAGCGGAGACCCTGCATTGAAACAACTATGGCATCATCAAGATGCTATTTTATGCTGTTCATTGAAGGTACAATTGCATTTGGTTATACTCCTAGCCTGCCAATTTCATAACGTGTGAAATTTCTCAAATTGCACTCGATTTTCAGTGAATCTTATCTTTCAAATGAATTGTGGAAACTAATCCTTTTTTGGGTCTTGATCTTGTAGTCGCTGCCGGTTTTCATTTTTGCCAATCAGGCTGGACTTGACATGCTGGAGACTACTCTGGTGGCTTTACAAGATATCACACTGGATAAGATCTTTGATGAATCTGGTCGAAAGGCACTTCTCACGGACTTTGGAAAGCTAATGCAACAGGTAATTTTCTATATTGAATTTGTGTCTTTTCTGTTCATAATGTGCAAGTGATCTGTGTGAAGTTTCCTGCTATTTATTGTCCACCATCACCTGAACTCAAACTAGCTCTTTGATGAGTATATGTACACAAATTCTTTTTTTTTTTTTTTAATATCTTAATCTTCTGTGAAGCCTTTCCATAACAAAAAATTTTTGCCTTGAAAATGTTATAAACTAAAATCTGCGGCTAAATCTTGACTGTTGAAAATTCTATTCCGTTCTCGCTACCAGGGATTCGCCTACTTACCGGCTGGAACATGCACGTCGACCATGGGGCGGCACGTTTCGTACGAGCAAGTGGTCGCATGGAAGGTCCTTGCCGCCGAAGAAAATACTGTTCATTGTCTTGCCTTCTCTTTTTTGAACTGGTCTTTTGTGTGAAGATAGCATGGTACATTCTCCCGATATCTTATCTCCACCCCAAGTTGTTGGATATGCAAAGACCACTAGAAAAGAAAAAAATAAATAAAATAGTTTTTGTTTTTCACAAGTTTTGTAGTATTTGAACAGCAGCTTGATACCCCATTTAATTAATTTTTGTTTATTTCCAAGGGAGCCGTCCTCCTTGTCAATGTAAATACGTATAGCGCCGTATTGGGTGCAACTCTGATGCTCATTTCAGATTGTTAGTGTTGGAACTCGAAACTGAAACTGAAATTAAGGAATTTGCACTTTTAATGGACCATTGATCCTGTCTTTGTTAGCTGTTTCCTAACAATGAGTCATCGTAGCCTTAATTCTCAGTCTTCATTTCAATGTTTGTGCCGCCGCAAGAAAGTTAAAATGGGATAAAAGTATAGTAATTTGGAGACATTGATGTTGTAAGAGATGAGACGACAAGCTAATGATTTATGTATTGTCAATAACCAAGGAATATTTGAGATAATTTCTGTCGAAGTCTTTTATATTTTGATTTTCTACTGACAGTCCTCTATCTTAACTCGTTGGTGAGAACTATGAATCCTATATCTTTTATGTTTTTGGGACAAATGTCAGGGGGGCTTTTGTACAAGATTCTTGTTAAATAGGGATTTCTCTGAACGTTTCTGTCGGTGGCGCTGCAAACTTACTATTCACACTGTTACCTTCATTATTATGACCTTGGGTGAGGGTACACATTCTGTGTGGATAACGAGCATGCAAATGAGAAAGTAGATTGCACGTTTTCTGGTGAGACAGTGACCCTTACCCTGTTAATGCTTTATTTGTTCTGTCAAACGTGTTATGGCATTATTATTGTGCTTCTCCAACCAATCCAATCTCTTTCTTTTGTCTCTCCCTCTTTGTCTTTATGGTTTTTAAAAAACAATCCCACTAAAATGATTCAAGATTGATAAATTTAAATAAATTTAAATAATTTTATATTATATATAAAATATTTTATATTATACTTAAAAAATATTAATATAATATAAAATGATATTAAACGAGTTTCTCACTGTCGGAGCTCTGTTGGCCCACATATGACTTTCACTTTAGCAGGGTCAGTGCTTGCTTTGCTTCTACTGCTACAGCTGGTGCATTTATGCCCACCTTCTGCAGTACCCACTTGCCTTTTGGGCTTTTCTTTTCATTTTGTTCTTGAAAAGGAATAAAAGCTGCGTACCCAGTTACCGAACAGACACAAAAAAAAAAAACAAAAAGCTGCGTACACACACATGGCTTTCACAGGTGGAGCCAAGAATGTCAACGACTCAACGTCCTCTGCAGTGCCTCTGAAATGTGCCGACTGGTCCTCATGGTCAGAACCACATTGAAGCGGTATAATCTGAGAATTCTAATTTCTATCAACTGTTTTTAAACCGTTTTTGACTAACGTAGACTTTTAGAGCATAAGTCTCCCTGAGATAGAAAGTTTATTGTAATTTTAGAGCATCAGATTCGCCCTGTACAAACAGTCTTTTTATAAGAAAAAAAGAAAAACAAAAGATAAATATCATACACCTTACAATGTGAGAACTTGCACCGAAAATACTGAAACTAAGTAAACATCATTATTTTATTCTTACCGCATATGAGATACTCCCAGGAAATTTGGAGGCTAGAAAATGAGGCAGTTTATCTGTGAACAACGTGGCATGGGATCACAAATCTCTGCATAGGTCACATATGTAATTACATAGCAAAATCAAGGTAACCCCAACAAAACCGATTTCCTGATCTGGAGATGACGAACGAACAAAGCACGGCAAAGCACCCCAAATATCTACTTACAAACCATTGATGCGAGAATAGAATCATATCCAATGGTTTGGGCATCACGGTACATCACTGGAAGAAACATCAAACAAATCATATGCACTTCATCAGTATCACAAAATGGCCATTTTTGCTATCCTTCTTTTTAATTTCTTGTGACGTTCCTTCCTCATCGTGACGCAAGCGACCAAAAGTTCAGAAGAAAAGATGGCAATGCAGCAAACCAGCTGATAAAAGCCATGGCTGTAGCGGTTTCAAATTGCACGCAATGGTTTGGAGAACAGTCATTCAGATCATTGTCAATTAGGACTGTGATGCCTGCAGAAGCACAAGCTGCAGCAAATGTGAGGGTGGAAGTTATCTGCAAGGGAAAATAAAAATGATTAGACCAATAGGATTTTGAAAAACAAAAGGGAAAATTTTTATTGAGATCAATTAAATCATTGGTTAGAAAAGATTTAGAACACTTGCATCTCCCACTAAATTCAGTTCATAATAGATTGAAATGACGAGAAGAGATTCATATTACTAACTTCAATTAAATTTGTGTCTAAAACTTTACCGTTGTTGTCGTTGTTAATGTGGCGTGATTCTAGTAGTTCTACTAGTGTAATACTGGTAAATCTTCTATCTTATTAACATGATGCTAATAATTTCTTTCAATTTCCTTTGTTCTTCTGAATTTTCTTAAATATATCCAGATCTTTCTTCTTTAAAGCTTGAAGTTCTCATTAAACCAAACTCTGATGAACCCTAAACCTAAGTTCTGAAACCTTGAACCTACCCTCCAAGCTGTCCTGCATCATCAAAATTTGATAGACATTCTAACTTCATGCAACGGGCACCACAACAACCTCAAAAACATATAAAAAGCACTGCCACTAGAACAACAATAAGGTTGATAGATGCATTTACTAACTAGTAGCAAAGCTTGTTTCCTGACATTCAAAAAGATACTTGTCAGGCATTAGGTCAACTGGACTCATTTCCGCCATGAGTTAACAGAATATTAGATTTGGTATTTATACTGACATGAAATTGAAGGTTATAACAATGATCAAGCTTTAGCATTTAGAACACAAAAATTGTAATTGGATCACTAACTTACTTTTTGGAAGTCCTAGATTACCACTCTTAAATTAAGATACGGACAGCAGAAATCTTATATCAAAACCAGGCACTCAGAACATCTTAATGGATTGGATGTCCTATCTTTAAGAATGCCAGCGAAAGGTTACATGTGGCATTCAAAGTGCTGAGATGAACAGTGAAATGCACTGGAGAAGCTAGCAGGCTTGTAAACAAGGTCCTCGGAATCAATTAATGCAATTCAAAGACAAGAAGGCCCCTCGTAATAGTGGTTCAGTGCCTAGTATTGATCATTTTACTTACCCCATCTCCAACGGCAAACACGCTCACAACTCTATGATTCTGCAAAGAGCGCATCACCAAAAGGGCATAAATGTCAAGAATGGCCAAGGAAAGACTCCACAAGCACTGCACCCCAGTAGCCGCCACAAGGTAACTGATGTAGCATACATGAGAATGTTACCAAGCAGTAAGTATCAGATCTAAAATCACAAAAAGATTTGTATATAAAATGTTTGTGTCTTCAACCTTATCAATGGGAAATGCGCTAAATCACCAGCATGATAAACATTGAATTTACAGAAGTCATGAATAGGCAATATAGATGAAAAGGCCACAAATCAAAGTATAAGACATTCAAAGCTGGGCCTGAAATGACCTGCTCAAAAACATCGATATCCTTCAACTTTATAATCTAACGAAACTTGGACAAACCTCCTAGGAGTGATATGAGGTGGCAAAAAGGTCTCAGATTTGCTTAATATGACATAATTTGGGGCTCAATCAATTCTAGCACTAATTTTCCTACTCAGATGAGATTAATGCTGTAAGCAAGAGATTGTTCTCCACTCATATTACATGGAACTGGCAGCATATATACAGGTGTAGAGGAAATATTTTAATGCAAGATTTGGCTTTTAGGAATCTATTTAGAGGCTGCAAACAATAGAGGCACAACTTTAAATGCTCCCATTCTCCGCTACCCTCCTCCCATTCACAGATGTGTCCCAAGTATTAGGTAACACAAAATGTTAGCTTTTCCCATCATTAGCATTACACAAATCCACAAAACATACCAATCAAACGTTACAAAACTATCTCACCCATGCACACACATAATAACCTACCAAGGGTATTATGTTCTTTTTTTGGGGGGCAGGAGGAAGGGGAGTACCAAGGGTATTATGTTCTTGCTTGCCAAGAGTTGTACTCATAGAACCCAATTCAAAGCTATTCACTTTTCAGTATAAACCCGCAAAATTTAGATATGACGTAATTTGGGGCTCAATCAATTCTAGCACTAATTTTCCTACTCGGATGAGATTAATGCTGTAAGCAAGAGATTGTTCTCCACTCATATTACATGGAACTGGCAGCATATATACAGGTGTAGAGGAAATATTTTAATGCAAGATTTGGCTTTTAGGAATCTATTTAGAGGCTGCAAACAATAGAGGCACAACTTTAAATGCTCCCATTCTCCGCTACCCTCCTCCCATTCACAGATGTGTCCCAAGTATTAGGTAACACAAAATGTTAGCTTTTCCCATCATTAGCATTACACAAATCCACAAAACATACCAATCAAACGTTACAAAACTATCTCACCCATGCACACACATAATAACCTACCAAGGGTATTATGTTCTTTTTTTGGGGGGCAGGAGGAAGGGGAGTACCAAGGGTATTATGTTCTTGCTTGCCAAGAGTTGTACTCATAGAACCCAATTCAAAGCTATTCACTTTTCAGTATAAACCCGCAAAATTTAGAGAGTCATACTCAGAGATCCTAAGCAAATATACACATTATTGAGCACATCAGCCTTGATAAGACTGAGAATTTCCTACATTCCAACTAACTTTAGTCCATTGATGATACTAACTTCCAAAGGTCAAGGTAGATCAGATAGGAATCCATATTGACTGAACCTGCAGATGCCTAGCATTATATGATCCCAGATCATTGAGTTGCACGGGTATCCTTTCAAGGAAAGTGTTTGCACGTAGAGGAAACTTCATCATTATGGATTGACAACTAATGTAGCCATCCGTTAAGCAAACAAATAAATTACATACTGATTAAGAACTCAATTTCCCCCTTACAGCAGGTGCCCAAGTCCCCGACTAAATCTCAATGCGTCCAAATTACAAAGATTTTGGGCCAAGCTTCACTTCCAGATAATAAACAAAAGGTTCTTTTTCCTTTTTCATTTTCCTGGTGACCCAATAACCAAACGATGAAAGTGAAAATTCCAGAACATAATTCACGAAGCTGAGTGAAGTATTATACCAAAAAGCAGTAACTGAAGGGAAGTCGCTGGTGGTGGCCATGACAGCAAGAGCTACAGCAGCAAATACAAATTGGCAAACACGCAGGACGAAGCCGCCCTGAGTTCCTGGCATACCTTGAATATCCTTCATTCTCACTCTGGGTGGGTTGTTGTTCTGGTTGTTTCCGGCGGCCGCGTCTGTGGTCGGAGGATCTTCCACCGGGTGAACCGAAGCATGGCTCACGTTCATCTCTTCCCACACCACACCCACACTCTCATAAACACTCCTCAATGCATTGTTTCCTCAAAAATTTTTCACTGGCATTATAATCTGCAGCAAAATTATTCAATAATCCATTAAAAACCAGAAGCCCGCGGTTGGATTCCGAGAAACGAAGGAAGTTTTTATTACACAGATAACTATAGGGCGAAAAATCAAAAACCCAGAAATTAAAACTCCTCTCTCTAACGAATAACAAATTTTCTCGGGAAAAAAAACAGAAGGAAAGAGATCTAAGAATTGAATCTAACAAAGGGAAGAACGTAACATACTTTATCGTTACTGTTATTATGCCGGCAAACCAAAAAACATAAAAGCCTCACTGGATTGAGGGGGATGGCGATGATGTAAAAGGACGAATCTTTGTTAGTGAAATGAGAATTTACGATTCCTTCACGCGAGATCTTCCAATAGAGAAAGCAGCAAACGAGAAGGAAAATGAGAAGTCAACGACAACAAGCCTGTACATGTAAGAAAAACATTCGGCGACTACTTTACCTCAGCTTGTGTTTGTTACAATTGTAAGGAAAAAACCTTACTTTGTGGAAGTTAATTATACCAAAAACCACCCAAAAAAAAAAAAAAGTGAATCTTTTTCTTGTTCTACTTAATTACAAGGTGATCGAAGACGATAGATTGAGTCTAATGGAAGCAATGAAAAAGAACAAAGGAAAATCGTTTGTGCGACCCTGCACACGTCTGAACCATCATTACACGAACCGTTTGATTAGTAGTCAGTATCTGCTCACGTTGGTTACCAAATCAGAATCAACAAGCAATTCTTTTGTCTATACGCCAAATATAAAATAATAATAATAAATAATTAACTAATTAATTAACGTAGTTGGACGCACGTCTTGTGTATGTCGTGTAATGAATGAGCATTGTATATTTGGTTGTTTACTTTGAAAAGTAAAAAAAGACGATGCCTTCTGCATTTTGCTCGGTAGTTTGGTTGTTTTCTTGGTTTTAAAGTTCTAATCTGCTCGGCCATCTCCCTGTCGGAGACATGTACTGTTACACGGTAGACTTATAAATTTGATAACAACTGTGAACCACTGTAAGTGGGATTTATTAAGAATTATTATTATTGTTGTTATTTTTTAGATGATAAATTATAATGTTGAATCAAATTGTGGAGGATGAATCTCGACTTAAGCTACTAGATTGACGATACTTCCTTTTTTCCAGCGGTCAAAAAAAAAAACGGTGACACACGTAAACATTGACAATTTTATCGTATGCAGATGAATCTACAAAATTAGGTCCGAGCAGTTAAACCCGATCCTTAGGAATCTTCGTGCCAGTCAAATAAGTTGATGGAATTGGTTATTGTTGACGAGGAATCCATGCAGGTTGCTGTGGCCACTCCGCCTCAAACTTCTTCGTTCTTTTTTTTCTTTTGGGGGGGGGGGGTTTCTTCCTGCGAGCCACTTCGCCTTTTTCCAACTTCCCTCCTCCTTCTTGGCCACCGGCTCATTGCCTTGCGTTGCCCCTGCCTCTGGTCATCCGTGGTGTTTTCCCCGTGGCTAGTCATTGGTAGCCTCTACCCCAATGGTCAGTAATGGGAACTCAATTCAACAGCAACCAAACTTGGTCTTAAACAACCAATCCCCTTGCGGTTAGAGCCACGGGCGTAGGAACCCAATGCAGAGTAGTGAAAATGTTTGAATTCATTAATTCTAATATTATAATTGTACTCGTGGGTGACTTAAGAAATTAAAATTTTAAAATTTTTATATATTGAATAATAATAATATTTATTTTTAATTTAATATGCAAATATTAAATTACTGAATATATTTTAATATGTCTTTAGTTTTATATTAATTTAAAAATAAATGTTATTATTGTTTAATACGTAAATATTTGAATATCTCAATTTATTGTATAATTGGTAAGTAAAATTTTATATTTATATTATTTATACGTGTATTTTTATATTATTATGTTAAATTTTATTAAAATAAAAAATTATTATATAATCATTTAAAAGTGATATAAAATTTACTAAATTCTAAGAAAAAGGCATCCCTCCCAAGTTTCTGGTACAATTTGGTGAGTTGATGTCTTAGTTTTATGTTTGAGTTCTAATCACTGTGTTCGTTTTTCTTTTTTTTTTTTTTTTTTGACATTTGGACCTTCATTATAACTCAAAAAAATAATAAAAATAATTAAAAGGCGTCCAACAGAAAAGAAAGAAAATGATAATAAAAAAGAAAAAGATGCATGAAGAGTATGCAAGAAGAAAGTAACGTAGCCCCGAGAAAGAAGATGGCGATAGAGGAGAGCCGTCGTTTCGCAAGAAAAAAGAAACGAAAAGCTTTGCTTATTCCGTAATTGGGAGACAAACAACAAAAATGCAAGCAATGGGAAGATCGACATCTCGGTTGTCCCAGATACTCTGCCCCAACATGGCCGGTGGAGTGGGTTCAAAAAGAAAATTAGTTTTAAAAAATCTGTTTGTTCGGCTATTATATATATATATATATATATATATATATATATATATATATATATATTTAAATTGAGACATTTTAGTAGTTTTGAATTTAAATTTTTTTTTTAGTTTTAATTTTTAATTCTATAAATAGTAAAAGATTTATGCGAAATTTCGTAAAAAAATATTTTTATAATAGAATTTACATTTTGATGAATTTTTTAATGAAAGATATATATATATATATATATATATATATATATATATTAAAAAAAAAAAAAACTTTGTTAGAAGATTCAGTTGGGCCGTGGGTCAAACAACTTTGGTTGCTTTTGGTTTATATGACATCATCCAATATGGCGGCCCACGCCAAGCTGGACAAAGGTGAGTTGGCCTGTAGCTTAACAAAGGCAAAAATAGCCAACATTGCCGATTAATGCGATTACCTACTCTTGACCTGGACCTTGTGATATTCAATGTTGTACTTGTAACCCTGCCGTTTGTGTCGCATCACTACGAGATCAGTCTCAATTTCCCTTGTCATTTTACACACGTAAAGCCACATCAATTGTGGCCTTTAGCGAGCGTCATTTTCTTGGCAGTTAGTTGTTTCAAATCAATTGGTGCTGGAAAATGTAACCTCACGTCTTTCTCGCGGATTATTGTTATTTTGTTTGTGTCTGCTATATATATATATATATATATATATATATATATATATATATATATATATTTTTTTTTTTTTTTTTTTTTTTTGAGCAACGAATGATTCAAATTATATATTTTTGTATGCATCCACTTCAATTTGTATCAAAAATTTGCATTTATACCTCCTACATTATTAATCAAGGTTTGATTTCTAGAGTCATAACATAAAAGAACAATTTATTGTGCACCATAAGGTATCAATGCGAAAGACTTAGTTTAGCCAAATTTAAATAAAAAAAAAAACTTAATACAATATGAGACAACTTTGTAATGTTTCTGGGTTATAATAAAATAAAACACATACTATGGTTGAATTACTGTTGTATGACAAATACGCCAGCGGAAAGAGATCTGCCTACAATCTTTCTCCTTTGATGCTATGTTGTTATACGTACACACACACACACACACACACACACCCACACACACACACACACACCCACACCCACAAAAGCAAACTTGTCTCATTATAACATCGCATGACAATTCAACAATTCAACGACAACAAAGCAAAGATCAGAAGGGATTTGTTATTTTTATGCTAAAAAAAAAATGGAGAGATGTGTTTTCTCTCTCTTTTGTTGCTGCTCACGTGGGAAAGGGGGGGAAGAGGGGCACAGCACATTTCTTCAAATTGCAATTTTTTTGACTGATATTTCTGGCAATTTTGCTTACAAAATTTCATCACTTGAATTACCTAATTATCTTATTGCACTTCTTCCAATGTACTTGGTCGAAGTTCAAAGAGATTTAATATTAATTTAGGTTTCGTTCGTTTTTTTTATAATATTTTTTTTTGCATTTTTTAGTATTTATTTTGTAAAAAATATAAAATTAACAAAAATTATTTTTGAAGTCAACAACAATATTTTTTCAAATTAACAAAAAAATGTATTTTTTTATAAAATTTAAAAAATTACAAATATTTTTTAAAAGTAGTAACTAAAAAACTACTTTTCAAAAAAAAAACGATTACTTTTTTATTTCTTTTTAACTTCAAAATTATTAAAAAAATAAAAAAAAGTCATAAAAAAGTCTCACTAAAAAAATATTTTTTATCAAATTTTATATCTTAATTAAACACTGAAAAAAATATTTTTCAATCAACCAACTAATTTTAATCTATTAAAAGATATTTTGATTGGGTCATACTTGTCAAGGTTGCTTGCAATGAATGACATCTCAGAATTATCGTTAACGGAAAAGTTTGGTGGACTGAATATAGACAGATAATTACCTACGAGACAGTATGATGTGACTCGATTTAAAATTATATATATATCTATATTTTTAAAAAAAAATTAAGTTTCTCGATAAAACTCTATTTTTGTAAAAAAAAAAAAAAGACATAGTGTGCAACAACTATTTAGGATTTAAAAAATGCAATATTATGACAAATTAAGTAATAAATTGTTAGAGCAATATATTAAATTTATAGTACGTCCTGTTTTCTTTAATGCATAATTTATATTTTTTTGTGAAGAATTTTTAAAAAATAATTATTTAATACGAAGGATAACACCTTGACGCTGTAAACTCCCGTCTGACCGTTTACTCGTGCTCGCTTGGTAGTGGCAGATCGATCTTCTGTGGTGGGTAAACTTTCCACAAAACCTTTTATTTCAACGACAACTTATTACGGATTTACTTAGAATTGTAGTTAAATTTTATAGTTTCAGTTGATAAGTTTAAAATTATAAAATTTATTATTAATAAACATAATTAATTATTTGATAATTATTTGTAATATTTTAAAAAATAATTATGAAAAATTCTTTTATATAATTAAATTGTAATTATTTTACATGATAATAAAAATTATTATTTTAAAAAATTATTAAATTATGGTGTATCTTTTATTTTTTTAATATTGTATTTTTAAAATATAAACTCAAATTATTAAATATAAATTTTATAATTTATTAAATATTAATAAAATTTAATTTAATTTAAAATACAAGTTCTTAAATGACAACCACAACTTTAAATATGCCTCACACCTAAGCACTTTCTATGGTCAAAATCTTTTTGTTCCCTTAAACCTTTTTATGAACAAGCACGTAGTACTCAGGCCAACATCACTATAATAAGTAATTTCAGAAGGCAGCCCCAGGCACCAACAAGGGGCGCACTGTGGCCATTTTCTCTTCCTTCTATTCAACGCTCTGACTGCATGAAAGCAAAATCTTATGGATGTATATAGCTTTAAAATTATTTTATATTATATTGATAAATTATAAAAAATATTATTTACGTGATATAAAAAAGAGTAAAATGTAATGTAAAATTATTTTGACTCGACGCCTAGGAGACTTTGGCCAACATGTCTACCTTTTGTGGTTTGATCTATACAAATATCTTAAAATTTGATCCCAATGTAAATGTAAGTCATTGCAAATGTTTCTTACTGAAAATGTGTCGTAATCTACCTGTTTCCTATTTTGATACCAAAACCACGTAACCACATTTGAGAAAATAGCTCAATAATAAAAAAATAAAAATAAAAACAAAAATACGTGAAAACAGGAAAAAGGAGAGACATCAAGTATAAGGGGTCTTAATGAAAATTATTGTTTACAAGTCAAATCATGCTATGGTCACCGGGCCTATGAGCATTAGAATTTCTTGTCTAATTGAATAACCGAATCGGAAATGTTATGCGATGTGTTAACATGTTCTAAATGTGATTCTACATACTTTTTTTTTTTTCTATTGTCTTTATATTTTTAAGTTTTTCATATACTATCATAATTAGTAATACAAATATTATAATAATATAATATAAATTTTGTATCTCTAATTTATCTATCTCAAATTGATAAATTTTAATTTAGTAGTATTTGTGTGATTTCTAAAATTAAATTTATTAAATTTAAATTATAATAGGAGTCAATTAAAGAAAAATAAAAAAAATTAAAGTTAGTATATAAATTTATTTTTTTATTTTAATAAATTTGATTTTTTTTTAAAAATTAATAAATTATATATATAATCTACCTTTAAAATACAAATAAAAAAATAATGACATAACATTTTTTATAACAAAAAATATCACATCTATAAAAAGTAAAATTTGATACAATTATAAATATTTTTTAGTTTTTACTTTATTCTCTTTTCTTTTTTTTCTATCTCTTTCTCTCATTTTTTTTCTTTATCTTTCACTTTTTTTCTCATTTATTTGCTCTTTATCTCTCTCCTTCGCTATATTTCTCTTTCTCTCCCACTTTTTTATTCTCTTTTTCATCTCTTTCTCGTCCCTCCATATTTTTCTCTCCTTCTTCTTCTTCTTCTTCTTCTTCTTTTTTCTCATCTCTTATTTTCTCTTTTATCTCTCTCTCTCTCACACCAAATTTTATTTTTTGTACATTTGATATTTTTTTTAATTATAATATCATGTTATCATGGTGGTAAGTCAATTACGGAGAAAAAAATTCAAATTACAGTTGGTTGCACTGAATCTATGGACAATTGCGTAGAAGCATCCCTTCAAATCCATCAATCAAAGTAGAATATTACAGGGTTGACGAGAAACCCTACACATCACACAGAGTTTTCTTCACAAAAGCTTGACCTAAATACACGTAAGGGGTATCTAAGGAGGTCCATGTAATCGGTGGTGAATGGTGATGGTATTGCCAGGACTCCACAATTACTAGCACTCGAGTAGGTTTGTGTTGTTTTCATGCATTCACTTAAGGTTTCATTTTTGCATTCGCATTAATTCTCTCTCCCTCTTTTCTTTTCTTTTCTTTTTTTTTTTATAAAAAATGATTCAATAATATATTAAATTCAAGAAACTATATGACATATTACTTCCCCAATTGTAAGTCTTCCTCAAATTGGAACTTCAACGAATCACCTCAATTTAAATTCATAAAGACCATGATTTATATTTTAACGATATTTTTAATTTTTTCCCACAAAAGGAAAAAAACCATTATAATGATACCCTTATTTTGCCTCAAATAAAATAAAATAAAAACCCCTACAAAACCATATTTCAAAGTGGTGAAATTTATTACACGGTTACATTGGATTAGATTAGGATCATCAAATATGTCTATGCATAAGCCACAATTTATTATAATCACAACTTGAGTTTTGTCAATTGAGTGACTTAAATTTCAAAAAAGAACAGATGTGCCATAATGAAATAAAATCCCTATCTACTGCTAAATCTTCCATTGATGACAACAACATTAAAAAAATAAAAATAAAAAAAAATTTCTGTTCCTTTCAATCATTTATTATTTTCCCTTCATTAAAAAATGCAGCAGTAAGCTACACATTATTAATAAAACATATATTTCTCAAGAAAAACACTCCACTTATAATCAGTTATTTATTATTAAGTTACACAAAAATAATGAATTTTTTGTTTCATATCATTTATTTATTTATTTATTTTTCTTTTCAGCATTTTGTTTCTCTTCCCCGCCTGCCCTCAACGCCTGGCATCAGCAAGATTCTCTCTCTCTCTCTCTCTCCCTCTCTCTCTTTCTGTGCTCTCTCTCTCTTTCTCTGGCGATCTTCGCGGCCACTGGCTTTTTCCGATTTCATCTCGCTTTTGTCTCTCGCAAGAATTAGGGTTTCGAGCTTCAATCAATCAGGAAATATAATTTTTTTTCTAAGAAAAATTTTGTTGCCTCTTTCTCGAAGCAAATCTTGAAATTTAGTTACTACGAATAGGCGTTAGGGTTTTTACAGATCTGCGCGGTTCCCGCTTTTGGAGCGTCTCTGAAACACTAACTTCTTGCCTTTTCTCTCGTCAAGATGTTTTGGAACATCAGTGGTATCTCTGCCTCCTCGCCTGTAAGCGATTTCGTTGCTTCCTCTTGATTTCTTTTTCTTTTGCTTCGAGTTTATATATATATATATATATATATATAGTTTAATTGCTGTTTATTTAGCTTGTTTGTTTGTTAATTGGTGTTGCTCGGCTTGTAAAGCGTATAAATTAGATATGTGGAGATTTGGTTTGAGAATTTTAGTTTGGACTCTGGAATGTTCCACTGTGGGTTCTTGGCGGTTTTGTTTGCTGCAATATATGAGCATCTTTTCGCTTGCTTCGTTTATTATTTTGCTTTTTCTTTTCTTTTTTTTTGTTATTGTTGAAACCTGAAAGATTGCAGGAAATGCAGAATGTTGGCAAATTAATACCTATATTTTTGGTTTTTTTTTTTTCCTGTGGGGAAATGGTGGGTTATGCTTGGTATGAATGCTGTTAGAGCTTTATTATGTTGCAAAAGTTTTAGGATGCTATGATTTATGATTTTTTTTTCGGGGTTTGGGATTGGTGAGAGCTGGAAGCTAATCATGTTACTAATAGTGTTTAGCACTTCATACCCTGTAATTTTAATTGGGAACAAAAGCAACTGGACCAGTATTTAATACTTGTATTTTTGGATTTAAAAATAATGTTAGCTTATTATTGGCGTGGATGCTGTTGTAGATTTTGTATGGTTTAAGAGGGGAACATATTAATTGTGGTCGTAGTCAAAAGCAGCCAGACGTGATTTGTATATTCAACCTGCTGTTGTTTTTCTAGGTGGAGACAGTATTGGACAAGGAAAATTTCACATTGGAGGAGCTTCTGGATGAGGAAGAAATAATTCAAGAATGCAAAGTTTTGAACAGTCGTCTGATTACTTTGTAATTCCCACGAAACCTTTCTTTTCCTTTTCAAATATTACATTTCAACTGGGGATATTCCATGTCCATTGTTTGCTTTCATGCATTTTGAGGGGGCATTTTATAATGTTGGTGTAGACCTGTCATAGTTTCTTCTTTGCAGCCTACGAGATAGAGCCCAAATAGAGCAATTACTTCATTATGTAATTGATGAGCCGCCAGAGGATGCTGAAAGCAAAAGAGCATTCAAGTATGTCTTGCTGACCCAAGAAGAGGAAAACTTTGAAAACAAAAGGGAAAAAAAAAAGAAAAAAGAAAAAAACTCCTTCTATGTTCTCTTGTTGCTTGTTGTGTCTTGGGGCCTAACTACTATTCTGGCTCTGAAGGATTGCTTTCATCTTTTAGGTTCCCTTTCATTGCCTGTGAGATATTTACATGCGAAATTGATGTTATCCTGAGGACATTGGTGGAGGAAGAGGAGGTAGGCTTTGTTTTTATTCCACTTTGTAATCCTGGAAATCCATGCAATAAGGTTTGTTTAAATGTTTTGCTGTTGCTTTCTTGCTGTTGCAGTTAATGGACTTACTCTTCTCTTTCTTGAAACCAAACCGGCCTCACGGTACCTTATTGGCTGGTTATTTCAGCAAGGTATTTGGTTGGGCACTTTGTACCTGTTTTACATGATATTTCGTAAAAATATTTTTCCTCAATTTGCCGCTTGTTGTCAATATTGATGCTAGGTTGTTATCTGTCTCATGTTGCGCAAGACAGTCCCACTTTTGAAGTATGTTCAAGTGAGTAATGCTTTTCTTCTATCTTAACTTTGTAATTTTTCCTTGTGAGGAGCATGGGAATTTTCTTGCATGATCCCACTGTATGACGTCTATAAGCGGATGAAACCCAATATCCAGATCTGTCCAATTCACTTGAACTCATTTTGCATTTTACTTGTGTCAGAATTTTGATAGAGAGGAATGGATGTTCCTTCTAGGTTTTGAAGTGTGGGTGAATATTTCCTCAGGAATACATTCAAATGTCTCTTCTTCCTTATTGGTCTATAATGCATTCAGTATTGTGGCAGGATGCTGAATAAGTAACCATCAGGCTATGGTTTCTAGAAGCAACTTCTTTTGGAAACTATTAAAATGGAAATGCAGGTTGTGGTGTGCATGTTGCAGAAGAGCCTGTGAGGTTTAATTTGTAATTTTTGTAAGCATACCAGCAATAAAAATTGAATGTAAAAATTGTACAGGGCTTTACCACAAATGCTGGGTACAGAACCTGGTGCACTGTAATATCATTCTGCTTGGCTAAAAGATCAAAGATCTAGAGATGATGACTGACAAACTTTTCTAAAATTCTGGATTTGGTTGCAATATGGGCACTTGAATTCATATCCTACAATAGTGCGCAAGGATGGACCTTTCAGAACCTGAATTATGTTTCCATTTGCCTATTTGATGTATGACTTATGGATGTTAGGTTGGCTACTCTTCGAAACTAGTTTGATTATATGCTTTGTGGCTTTATAGGCCCATCAAGATGTTCTCTGCCAACTTGTCGATCTAATCGGAATAACGTCCATCATGGAGGTAATTGAGACACTTCTCCCTATAGTGATTTCTGGTCAAAGAAGTTTGTGCACATGATATTTGTTGTTTTTATATGTAGAGTGATTTATGCAGGTGTTGGTTCGGTTGGTAGGCGCGGATGATCATGTCTATCCCAATTTTATTGATGTGATGCAGTGGCTAGCTGACAGCAATTTACTAGAAATGATTGTGGACAAATTGAGCCCTTCCGTAAGTTCAAATTGTTTCTTTATAAACATCTCTCTCTCTCTCTCTCTCTCTCTCTCTCTCACAACAATTTACTATAAATGATTGTGGACAAATTGAGCCCTTTTGTACGTTCAAATTGTGAATTCAAATTGAGCCCTCTCTCTCTCTCTCTCTCTCTCTCTCTCTCTCTCTCTCTCTAAACACTGCTATAGCAAAGCAAGAGCCAATACTTATGATGAGTGTATTTTGCTACATATTACAAGGTGTTGCATATATTTGATTTAATGACAACTAGGTATAGGCCAATGGCCACCAAGTGTGATACTTGGGGGTGGGGTGAGGTGAGTTATGGTGTTCGAACCCTAACCTCACTCATAGTTAAATTCTCCATCCCTCAATTCAACTAAACCAAAAAAATATATATCTGATTTAATGCTCTTTAAATTTTCTTTTATGTGGATCAGAGTCCTTCTGAAGTTCATGCTAATGCAGCCGAAACACTATGTGCAATAACTAGAAATGCTCCTTCTGCCTTGGCTACAAAGCTCTCTAGTCCGAGGTTTGTGGTTTTTTTTTTTAATTCCTCTTTTGTATTTGGAATTTTATTTTATTTGGTCAGTCTCTTTTTTTCCATTTACACTAAATTTTTATAAGTGATCTTCACTTTTTCATGATTGGCAGCTTTGTTGCACGAATATTCGGTCATGCATTGGAAGATTCGGAGTCTAAATCTGGCCTTGTCCACTCTCTTTCTGTGTGCATCTCTTTACTGGATCCAAAAAGATCAGCAATTGTTTCCCCTTTGATGCAATCTTTTCGAAGTCAACATATTTATGAGCCTCCTATCCCTGTGAATCCAGAGACTATTGATGCAATGTTGCCTAGACTTGGTAAGTATATACTTGCAATCGGACATGTCTAATTGTTATCAAATCCAAACACTAGCTTCCCCCTGCACATTATTCTTTGATCCATTTCCTGCCTGGTGGTTGGGGGTGGTTTAGCCTTTTCAGTATTTCATGGTCATTTCCTGTAATTAAAATTTTCTCATTCTTTGCTTTCTGGACAATTTAGTTTGAACCTTAATATCATACAATTTTTCAAATAGCAGAAAAAAGGCACTCTGCAGAATTTTGAGTTTATTGCTTTGTCATTTCCAAAGATTGAGACATCTATTTTCTTTTTAGGCAATTTGCTTGTGCTATTAAATCTGTTGTACGATGAGAATATTTTGCCTACGACATATGGGGAACTGAAGCCTCCTCTTGGGAAGCATCGTCTTAAGGTTGGTTTCATGCTTTTGTCAGTCCCTTGTTGGAGCCTTAATTGGGTTTGATTAGCCATGTTGTCTGAGCTTAATATCATTTTCCATTTAGTCATCTTGTGTTAAGAAATTTTTTGTATTGGGAAAACATGTGAACTTTGGAGCTCAAATATATTATGCCTCAAGTATATTTTTCAGGAGCTAACTGTTCCCCTAACCAATTTAGATCGTTGAGTTCATTGCGGTGCTATTAAGAACTGGGAATGAAGCTACTGAGAAGGAATTGGTCAGCTCTGGAACCATTAAACGAGTCCTTGATCTTTTCTTTGAGTAAGATTCTAATCTACTGCTAGATTGGAAATAGATGAAGTGGTGCCTAGCAGGCTTTTTGTCCATGGAACATTAGTATCCTTCAGAAGGGTTTTTTTGGTTTATTTGGCTAGTGATGTTGAAATCCTTGTCTCAACTTGCACAGGTATCCATACAATAATGCCTTGCATCATCATGTGGAGAGTATCATTCTGTCATGTTTGGAAGCTAAGAGCAGTGCCATGATTGATCATCTTTTTCAAGATTGTGATTTAATGGGAAAATTTCTCCAAACAGATAAACATCCTGTCATTTCTGGTGATGCTAATCAGGTATCTTGATGTTATCTGTCGTTCATAATTTGAAACTGTCAAGAACCTGTGACCATATGTAATTCACTGATCCAAGATGAAGCAGGAGAGAAAAAGAACAGTTTGTTTTTTTCGTGTAATCTTCTACTTATTTAGCCTACTTTCTTTGATCCCTCTATCTATCTCTCAGTTATCTCACATATTATGATTTGCAACAATATTTTGCTGCTGTAGTTAACCAAATATTTATTACATGTTCAGCCAACATTACCTGCCACTGGAAAACAGGCACCACGTGTAGGAAACATTGGACATATTACACGAATTTCTAATAAGCTTGTTCAGTTGGCAAACAGCAATAGCCACATTCAGAAGTATCTACTGGTTGGTAGCCAACTATATATTTCTTGTTTAAATATCTGTTGAGCATTGCAATAATTTGTAACTACATTAGGATGTTTGGTATCTCTCTCAAAGATTTCTCTAGATACCAAAAACTCCACCTTCCTTTAAAAACATTATTAAAAGAAGTTAATTACGGAGTGTTCTACACTCATTCCTTTTTCTGCTTGTAGTATCTTTCATAAGACGAATACTTCATCCTGTTGTGAGTCGGCCTTCTTGCCTGATCAGCAATTTCAAAAATGATAACATGCTTTTCTATACTGGGAGTAGGAGTTCCTTTTTACAGGATTACGATTAGACACAAATCAGTCATTATCAGTGACCATTGTCTTTGAGCAGGCTTACGTTGTAGCAGGTTGTTTTCATTTTTTAAATCATATATTGTCATTCAAACCTTACATTGATGTGTGTGTGTGTGTGGGCCCTATAATTAGTGTAGCTTTCTTCAAACTTTTTCTTTTGCATGCTCCGTTGCAGCAATGAGGTTGTGTCATACATCATGTTGGGCAGCCTTGTTAAGTCATATTCGTATTACCTGCTGCAATTTGCTTCTAGAGATTGATAAACTTTGCTCATTGACTTATTTTCTTGGGGTACGAAGGTCACATCTATTAGTGGTAATATCTTTTGCTTAAAATTCTTTCTAACACTGGTCAATTCGGTCATTTAACTCCAGGAAAATGTTGAATGGAATCAGTGGCAATCCAGCGTTTTGCAAGAACGCAATGTGGTTGAAAATGTCTATCGATGGGGTTGCGGGTATGCTATGTTCGGTAGTTGTTAAGAATTTCATCACTACTTAGTGTTATTGAAACTTGCCATTTTCTTTTTCTAAATTATTGATTATGGCTGTGATCATGCTCATTGTATAGCTTCGTATGCCTTGCTAGATTTGGACAAACACAAGATTATGATGCTTGTTTCAAAATATTGTGTAGGTAATATTGGTGTAGCGATAGATCAAATAAGTGAAGGCAAAATATGTGTCATCTGGGATTTGTACATATAATCTTTCTTTTTCTTGTCTCTTTTAAAATCTGACAATATGTCAAGATATCTATATGTTTACCATTAATTATGTGGTTACAAATCACGATACCTTTATGCTTCCTGGTAATTTTGTTGTTCACATCAGAGTTCTGAAATTATCTGGTACTGGTAGTACTTGCTTCTGTTTGGGGTAATAAACATAATTGACTAGCCTAATGGGTGTTTTCCGTACCAATGGGCAGAATTTTTTCTCTTCTCTAAAATCTTTTGTAGTTCTTGATGTAACATTTTCGTGTCCTTGAAGATCTAAATCTTGTGATTCCTTGTTCAGTCGTCCGGCAGCCTTGCAAGATAGGACAAGAGATAGTGATGAGGATGAGACTCATGACAGAGATTATGATGTAGCAGCTCTAGCAAACAACATAAGCCAGGCTTTTAGATACAAAATGTATGGGAATGAAGATGCTGAAGATGTAATGTTTTCAATAATCCTCTTGTTTTTTCCCCCTCTTTACTGTCTTACTTATGTACACAATTTCTCAACTTCTCGTCCCCTCTGTAGGATAATGGAGGCCTTGATCGTGATGAAGAGGTAACAAATTTCAGTAATTTGCTTTTAAAGGCCCAAAATTTGATCTTTCAAGAAGTTTTCTATATGCCATGATCCATGTTTAGCCTCAGTAAGCTGTGAGATAAGGTGGATCACATGGGGATCTTTTGGATTGAGTTTGATTATTATTGCGTTGCTTGGACTTGGCACCGTTTGCTTTTTCTGACAGCTGCTGAACAGCAACTGATGACTGACATTTAAAATTAGTAGCTGATAATATATGTAGCCTTGGGTAGATGCAGTTAATAGTTGTTGAACTTCTTTTGATCATTCAACAACTTAGTTAAATAGACGCTTAATTGTGGTCTCTGATCCTTTTTTTTGGGCATATATGGTGTTTGGTCTTTAATGTGCAGGATGTGTACTTTGATGATGAATCTGCTGAAGTTGTTATATCATCCTTGAGGCTGGGTGATGAGCAAGTGAGGTGAGTTTTTAAGGTTGTTACACAACTTTGCCTAAAACATATTCTCTTCTGAGTCCAAAGTTCCTGTCCTTGTTTCTGCACCTTGCAGACCGGTAACATGTTGAAGGTTGAGTTGAACTTCATCCACTGTCTATCGACTTGTGGAGGCTTAGAATTATCATTTAGTTCTGGGTACTACGAGAACCAAACATTGGCTCTGGCCTGTGCCCCAAGGCCTGGCAAGTTGCTCACATGCAGAATCTATGTCCTCTAATTATTTGGTTTTGGGAAGAGTGGTTTTTCCATTTTTGTGTACCCAATTGCATAATATTAGAGTGCATAGAATGCAAAATGACAGTCTTTTGTGGGACAAATCTTTTTTTTTTTTTTTATTCTCTTTTTTGGTCAAGTCATTCCTACAATACAAAAATTAAGCTAATATGTTATCTTCATGCAGCAGTCTGTTCACAAATTCGAACTGGTTTGCATTCCAAGATGACAGAATTGATAATGCACCCACGAGCACATCCCCTACAGATGTAATGAATGAAATAAATTTGGATGGAACTGCTAATGGGGGTAGTAGCAGTAGTGATGATGAGGTGGTGGTTGGAGAGGATGATGAGTTGACTGAAAGCAAAGTATCTGCCAATGATACATCCACTTCTAATGCAGCTGTTCTTAATGGATTTCCTGAGGGTGGTCCCCTTCCAGAAAATGATAAGGGACATGCTCCCCAAGACGCGAATTTCTTCAGATTTGAGACACCAGACAGTGAAGACTTATTCGGAGATAGGCCTATACCTGAATGGGTTGGTTGGGGAGAACCGTCGGATATGCAAGTGGGTGGGTTGAGTCTGAACCCATTCGAAAATCATGACGACACTGATGTCAATGTTTCCAGCCAACCAGAGGTAATGAGGCCTGAGGCCAGTTCCACATCAAGTGGAGAATCTGTACTGCCAAATGGCTCATTGTGCTCAAATGATTCTAGCGATCCATCAGCAAGTACTGATAACGGTAAAAAATCCACAACTGTTCCATCTTTGTTCGAAGAGGATGTTGAATTTGTTGGTGTGGAATTAGAAGCTACCGAAAAGGCAATGGAACAAGCTCCTAAGGAGGGGATTGTTGGTGAAGCGGAGATTCTGAAGAGAAGTATTGTCCCAAATTTGCCAGAAATGAATTCCGAAGACAGTGGGCCTGGAATGAAATAGTTCAATGATGCAAACTATTGGAGGATCAATCAAGAGGTTGCTATTCTGGAGAGTTTGGTCCTGTCTTGATTTACCTGAACCTCGAAACTTGGACCCCAACAGCCAGCGACCCCATTTTCGGCTTGCAAGGGCTTAAACGGCAGAAATATGTACAGTATATTTTTGTTTCCAAATGGGGGACTGGATGATAAGGTTGTGCTACGCTTTTACTTTTCAATAGTTGTTCCTACTGTTATTGTTCATTGATCAAGGTTTTTGTGTCCTACAAAGCTCAGATGCCTCTCATCCGTCATACTCACTTTGTGTTTTCCAGTTTTCCTGCAATTAGTCACCAAGTGTAAAAAATATAGCGCGTTAAAGGTGGTCGTTTTACTTTTATCTATGCTGTTTGTTTTATCTTTTGGTACTTGAAATTAAGGGTTTAAGAAACTCTATCATTAAGATCTTGTGACTGTTTGTTCTCATGCTAAAATCTTTATCTAAAGCATGAATAAATGAATTTAACACTTTAATGGTCTCTTAATCAAACTCGGGAGTATCGTTAATTCTTGGATTTAAATTCTCTTCGGTTAATGTGACGGGATTATAATTAGATACAAACTAGACATTACCACCAACCATTGTTAAAAACAACTTGGCCAAAAACAAATGAATTCTCTTTGTTCTAAGGGTAAAAAATAGTAAGTTTTTAAGATGCTCAAGAAGCAAAGGAATGACCACGAAAAGAAAGGATGTTCATAGGATTTTAGTGCACGAGGGTTTTATCCTATGAGATAATAGGAAGGACTCATAGGAAGGATTTAACGCTATGTGACTCAAATTTGTAACATCTAGATGACACGAAAACTCGCCAATAATGGAATAACAGCAAATCATTTATTTTTCTACCCAATTAAGGCATCAGGTATTGTACTTATATTGCTTTTAGCTATGGCCTTGATTGCAGTTAAGGACTTTTCAAAAAAAAAAAGGCAAGGAAAGAACAGTTCCTCAATAATAGACGGTCATTTTCACCAAGCTACATGTACGTGACAAGCCGCCAGGCAATTTAACTAATAATCTCAGTTCTTTCTGATATATTAGATGGCCATGTTGATAACATGGAGTCATCAAGACTCAAATTTGGAACCAGAGGATTCGTATAAAAAGTCTATATTATTACGTAAGTTTTACTCGTTTATCTTTTTTTCAAAGCAAAATTACATGTTTTGTTGTGAATTTCTTGGACCTTGTGCAAGCAGATGACCCAAGCAGGGTACAGCACGAGCCCAAACAGTCCAAACACCATTAAACAGTCCGTAGAATTCGGCAATTTTATGGTCAATTTCCTATTTTTCTCTGTTTTTTGAAACATTGTTCAATCAATGCATTTTTAATTTGGATTTAAAAAAAAACAAAAAACCCACAACGGTTGATCATTATAGCTTGTTTGTTCCATCTTCTGACATGGAGGCCTAAAGTAGCAAACATGAAACCATTTTGGAGGGTTATATTAATTCAAGAAACATGTCTATCCCGATGAAGAGAGAAACCAGATCCCACGATCTACGGGTTTGGAACTGAAAATGAGAACATTGGGAAAATTGTAAATATTAATTGCCTTGAAAGATGTTTTTGTCTTTGTACTTGCTGCACCTGAAAATTTGTAACCTTTGGTCCTATGTTCCATGTCCTTGACCATTAGAATGGTCAGCAATTGTAAAAAACAATAAAAGAAAAAACAAAATTTTTTTAACAGCAATAAATTTTTATTCAGTACATCCTTAAAAAAAAAAAAAGGCACACCCAAAGCACGTGTACATGCAATTGCGAAAAAGAATTGTTAGAAATATTTTATATATTATTAGATTTTATACATCAATATTTTATTTTATGCATGAGTTTTCCGCATTTGGGAAGCATGAAACCTCATGCTTTGATTATGAAGTTGGGGAATATACGAGTTTGAAACATTTTGGTTCAACATTTTTACTTCTTATAATTATCATAAATTGTTAGTAGTGGAAGGAAATTTGTGTTGATGTATTGGAGGGAATTAAAACAATATATGCTGTTCCTCGTCTAGCTTGATCTGCTGCTCCGATATGGACTCACATCTAAGGCCTCGCAAGTCGCAACTCACAACTAATATTAACTATATGAACTACAAAAAAAAAAAAAAAAAAAAAAAACCTTGTCATTGGCTTTTGAGATAAATTATTTATTTCTATTAATGTAGTTAATTATTTTAATTTTCTATTATTCATCAAATTATAAATAATATATAATATTAATTTTTTTAATCTTATATTATGCATTAATATGATATTATAAATTATATTTATCGACTTCTATTTTGAAAATGTATGTAAATATCTCTCGCGCTTACCTGCAATTTAACTACATATCTAATATAACAACATTTTTATTTTGGCTCCTCTAAAAATCACAGACTGTCAGCGTCATGCAATTATGATATAAAATAAACTTTCGTGAGTGTGCGGAAAAACATCCATAAATGCAAAAAAAAAATCATGCAAGTAGGCAATTATTTTCCAAGATGAGAAGCCATTTAGGCGTACTTTATGTCCTTATTTTTAGACAATTATTTGATTAATTTTAACTTCAATCACATCGAAGAGGTGACAACATTATGGTATATAACCCACTAGTCCCATATTCCTTATATATACATTTTTTTTTTCTTGAAAATCGAAAATGAAATAAATTAGTGTTTAATCCTGCAAAGGTGCAAAACCCTCTTTACAAGATTACGATTAGACACAAATCAGTCATTACCAGTGACCATTGCCTTTAAAGATTGTTTTCATTTTTTAAATCATATATTGTCCTTCAAACCTTACATCGACATATATATATATAATATAGCAAAGTGCTCGCTTGTAGTAAAGTCATTTAGGATGGTTCTTGTTTAAGAATGAAAAAGGTATGCTTTTGAGGAATCTCACGAAGCAATGAAATTTGTCAACATTTGCTTTTGGATTTGACGAAAGCAACTTCTAGCACATAACGCCTATAATAAATGCATTCTTATATGCGATTCTAAAAAAATTTTTAAATAATAAAATTAGATTTTTCTTAACAGCTTGAATTTTTTATGTGATGGCAAAGGTTTAATCTTAGCCTTAACCATCAAGAATTGTACTTTTGTTCCTTTTAGCCACTGTCTTGATACCAATTGAGGACTGGAAAAAAAAAAATAATAATAAAAAGGCAAGAGAAGAGCAATTGCTCTATAATAGATAGTCATTCTCACTATGCTATAACCTTGATTTGTCTTTTTGATGGAGTAGAAGTCTAAGGGCCATATTTATTACATGGAAGCACCAAGACTCAAATTTGGAACCAAAAGGTTGTTAACAAAATGTCGGTATTATTACGTGATTTTTATTTGGTAATCTTTTTTTCAAAGAAAAATTACCTGTTTTGTTGGGAATTTCTTCGATCTTGTGCAAGCAGATGAACCGAGCAGAGCTCAGGATTAAACAGTCCGCTGAATTCAGCAATTCTATGGTCAATTTCCCATTTTTAGCTCTTTCTTTTGGGGCATCGAGACTCGAGAGAGTGAAAAATTAAGTCACTCTGATTTTTGAAACTTGTTTCAATCAATGCACGTTAACCCTCAATTGTTGATCTTTATAACTTGTTCGTACCATCTTCTGGCATGGAGGTCCAAGTAGTTAACTTGAAATATTTTGGTCATATTTATTCAGGAAACATGTCTAATGTTTCAATGAAATAAATGTGTCAATCCCGATGAAGAGAGAAACCGGATCCGACGATCCATGGTTCTGGAACTGAAAACCAGAACATAGGAAAAATAGCAAATATTAATTACCTTGAAAGATGTTTTTGTCTTTGTACTTGCTGCCCCTGAAAATTTGTAACCATTGGTTCTGGGGTTCCATGTCTTCGACGAGAACGGTCAGCAATTGTGAAAAGATTACACCTCGGAATGGGGCAGGAAATGGGGTTTGGGGCAAGTACCAATGTTAAAACCAAATGCAACAGATGGTTTTGGAAATTGTGGTTGAATATGAAGGCACCATTCGCTAATCCTTCTTTAAGAAACACATTAATAGCATATTAACAGAATAGAGCGATGTAGCTTGGCTTATCAATCACAGTTTGTTCATCTTTCTGATCGCATTTAAATTTCTTTGCACCATTAACCATGAGTTTTAATTCAATGATAATATAATCGTTTTTGAAATTAAAAGTTTCAATTAAACAAAAATTATTTTGCATTATTTATGTCTATATTTTTATATCAAGTGAATGTAACGTACCGACACTTCAGAGTGTAAATCCAACGTTCCTAAGTGAATGTATTAATATCAAGAGTGTAAATCGCCCGTTGATAAGATGGTTCGTCAAACTTCTGTGCTTCTATTCACAAATGAGAGGCTCGGGCCGGGGTGCTGGGAAGAAAATATCTCGTTACTTTTTGATTAAAAAATTTATTAGATTATAAATTATATAATAAAAATAATTATTTTATTTTTATAAATTATACATATTTTTTAAAAATTAAAATCTGAAAATTAAAAATAAATGTAAACATTGAAATTGATGGGCAAGAGGTTGAGGTGGAGTCAAATTCAAGGCCGCCAATGGCCCGACCACCAAGACGGCGACACAGACGAGGGACCCCCGCGTGGGTATTGTAAGCCGTTGATAGTTGGATCGAGTAGGCATGTCCAGGGCCTACCTCCACGCCCGTGTGTGTTAGTGCGTGCGTGTGCGTGTGTTCAGGAAAACGGGAATTAAGATTAGTGGTCTCTATTAGTTGCTGTTTCCCACTTCGACTTGTTCTTTTTGTTTTTTATTTTCGAATAATTTTCTTGTTGGGATTGTACGTGGGGTGTCTAGTGCCCAGACCAGACCCAGCCCTGATGTGTTAACCTGCTTGAACAGTCAACATTGCTCATGTTTTCAGGAATTTTCAGATCCCAAGGTTCTGGATTGGAACCATTTGACATTTTATTAGTCTATGGATATCACAAACACTAGCTAATTTGCAATTTTTCTACTCATAACTTCATGGTGTCGTATTCATTAACCCCTGTATATTTAGAATCTATTTCCGCGACTTATATTGTCAGGTATAAATCACGGGGGAGTATAATTATCGTTAAATCAGCGCTTGCCCTTCAAGGGAAGAAAAAGCAAAACATCTGGGATTATTTTTCAAAAGAATCCTGCAGGTTGGCCACAAAGACACAGCATAATTGTTGATAGTTCACCTCTTCCCTAGTTAGTCATTTCTGATCAATGATTCTCAAGCAACCATGGGTCTTAAAATTGCATCACATAGGCGTGGAATGAAAGGCAAAACTTGGATATGGAAACTGCTCACAATATACAACATGGGAAGGTACAAATATTCAGTACATATAACGATTTAAATCATGAGATGTATTCACATATCAACTTCTTCACACCTACTATCAAGTTCCATAATATTTCAAGCAAATATACTCAAGGGACCGGCCTTATTTGAAGCCTCAATTCCATTTTCAGCATTTGGCATCCCTGTGATCCATGCCCTGCCATGAAATTCAGTTTTAAAATTTTATTAGCAAAAAAATCTTATGAAAACCAAAAGCAGTAGAAAATTTATCATCTAGATGCCACCTCCATTGCACAACCGCATCCCTGTCCCTCCCCGCCGGAATTGAATGTCATATGCAGCATATGGCACACAAAATCTTACCTTCCAATTTTGTCACTGCTAGCAGGATTCATCGGAATAGTCAGTCTTTGTGCAGTTCTCGTAAAAATACTGCATGGACAAAGAAGAAGTTTTAATTAATGTCAAACTAAGGAACCCAGCTGCATCTTTATTGCCTGTTAGATCTCAGGCAATGATGTAAAGAAACAAATATAACTCCGTGATACCTGAATGGTTCATCTCCTGTCTGTTTAACAGCACCGCTTGCATCTTGGTAAAGCACATGATTCGGTCTCTCTATTCCAAACATGTTAGCTAGATTCCTATATAGCTCCTCATAAGAACCAAAAACAGCGAGGTCAAGAGTCCGTCCAACATCCTCTGATTCCATGAAAACCTTGCAGTGACCGGTGTCATGAAGACTTTGGCGCCATGAAAAACCTGTACCAGTAGATTTTTCCGGTGAATTTTGTCTCCCCAGGGCCAATCCAAAAACATCAGCAACATTTGATTTGTCTGAAGCTCTAAGAACTTGTGAGACAGGGCCAGTAGAAAAGCTGTGGGAAATCTGCTGCTCAGTTATTATTGGTTGACCAAAGAGTAAAAACTGGTGTTTCTTTATATGATCGGATTTCTCCAATTTTAGTTTAGGACTCCCAATTGTTAGCAAGCAGGACAGATTCTCCTTGCTCTTCAGATTGTTTGTCACTAGGCTTTCAAAAATTCTTGGATGGGGATTGAACTGCCGGAGACTGGATAGAAACTGTCCCGACTGAAGTTTGCTGTTAAGCTGGAAATCTGATAAAGATATTCCAAATTGAGCATGCCTGGCTCCCTGTATGCCTGCAGGAGTGTTATCCGATAAACAACACAAGGCGCTGCTAGGCCCAAGAGGGTTGCCTGAAAATGACGGCAATTGCAATTGACCGTCAAGGGGGATGTCTGAATGATGCCGGGACCGCAACTTTTTTCTTGGAGATGAGAAGGGCGATGGGTGGATGGCTGGCAAATTTGACAACAATTCAACCAACCATGGACTGACACGTTCGACATTTTGTAACAAAGCTGGTTCATCCCATGTTACCTGCCATAGGACTTATAGACAAATCAAAGATGCCAAAAGCAGTAAGATATGAGCTTGGACTTTAATAGTAACTGTTAATTTCTAAATGAAGTTTTTGGTAGAGGAAACAATTGAAATCAGACACGACAAAATTGTATCACTGCCGCCACTACTAGTAGTAATAGGCTAGTTTGGGAAAGCAAATCATAATGGTACAGAACTCATTAATTGAACATTGAAGTACAATAAAATTCCGTAGACCTTGGCAAAAGAAGTCAATAATTCGAATAGTATGCCAAAAAAGTATATGTAAGGTTAAGCAATGCGACTCAACTTATCGGAAACTACAGCTAAGATCATAGAAGTGCTACCAGTCAGTCACCAACACATTATATTCTATCAAGTAGTCCTATATTACAATTTTCAGAGGCTATTATGCAAGACACGGTTAACCAAGATTGATGTTGCCGTTTCTAGCAAAAATTATATCTATATCATTCTTTGTAGGATATTGGAACCTAACGTTGGAGAGTTCCTAAACCAAGAAGTTGGCATTTCAGGCAAAAATTACATCTATATCATTCTTTGACGGATATTGGAACTCAACCTTAAATAATCCCCAACAATGAGGAATTCAGTAATGAAGAGTATTAAAATGATCATCTAATTAAAATGAGAGGCATAAGATATTAGCAGCAGGACAACATGAAAATTATCAACGGCAAAAGATCACAAATTGAATACTAATTAAGTGAAGTCAAATTCAACCATCTTGATAAGAAAAGTAAGTAACAGGAAGACAAAAATATCAGAGACATGTGCAGAACCTGGAGAAGCCGCCAAGGAGAATTAGGCCATAGAATCGGATCAGCAACCTGAGCAGATGAAACAGTCCCTATGAACCAGCTAATCCGGGAGGAATCTTCCGTTTCAAAAGCCATCTTAAACCGCATCCCAGAGCACCAGTGGATCCTCATTGCATCCCTCACAGAAGAGGCCTTAACAAAAAACTCTGGCGTCCTGGCTCTCGGATAGTAAACAACTTCAAACGGCTGGCCATTGGCAGCAAGCGTTGCTGCCTCCAAGACATCTTCAGGCCTCACTTTTCCCCTACTTCTCAATCCCCCGTTGCGCATTTCCTTCCTCTCATCCTCTTTTAGAAAAAGAGAAAAACCATTGTAAGAACCAACAACATGATTTCCATTCAAGCTTACATTTAGGTTCCGTCCACTAGGGGATGATTCGGGTCCATTCCCACTTCCAATTCCCCGCTTGGCACGGCGAATTCCAATACAAAGCTCCCCATTTTCAGCTCTCAAGAACACAACTGAATCCCCAGCAACCAGTTTTTTCTGGTTCACAAAAATGCTCCAACCGGTAGTCAACAAATGCCTCCTCGGTGTCCCTCTATAAATATGCCTAAATTTCCAATTCTTCCGATGCACATCTTTAGCAACCACTGTCTGCACCGGAGGATTCGCCGTGTAATCCAGCCGCGGGAATATTGTCTCAGCGCAGTACCTCGGCACGGAGAAACCTCCGCCGTTATTGGCATCAGATTGAGTGAGCGTCTTTGCAAAAGAAGCCGGTTTCTCCGCGTTATTGCCACCATCACCATTTTCACAAACGCCCTTTTCTTCTCCGAAACCAAGGTCAATACTTGGCAAAGGGACGAACCTAATCTTAACGTAGACCTCGTCAGTACAGGAGTCGGCAAGGTACTCGACGGCGGCGACGTGGCAGGGGATGACGGCGGGGAACCGCGGGGAGGAAGAGAAATCAACGGGAGAATGACAGTGCTCAGCATGGCCTTGAGGAAAGTAAAAGACTTCGGCGTTAAGCGGAGGGATCTGGACCATGCTGCCTGCACACGCGTGCCATAGCTGTGGATCCAAGCCCTTCTCTGCCTCTTTCATTTCCGGCGACGGCGGCGGCGATATGGGTTCTGGAAACATAACAGAAATTTGGACTCCAAAAAAGTCTAATTCATCGGAAAGTAAATGAACCAAGTTAAAAAAAAAAAAAAAGCAATCTTTTACCTGTTTTTGAAGAGCAACAGAAGCACAGTAAGCCAGGGGAATGAGCAAAATTCAAGCTTGTTATCAACAGTGATGGTTACAAACAAGATTTCAACTCCAAACCATCAGAAAGAGACTGAAAGTGAGGTTGCAATTATTCAAAAACCTTAGACACTAAACACCCACAAAACCAAACCAAAAACCCACTTCTGTTTAATGAGATAAACAGCAGAAAAAGAACCCCTTCTAGCTTCTCTGATTCTCTCTGATTTTCCTGTCCTTCATATTCGCGTATTAAAAATGGGTATTTGCAGAATTTTTGAAGAGCGCGAACTGTTTCTCATTCAGCGAGACAGACGAGAGGCGAGAGAGAGAGAGAGAGAGAGAAAGATATTAATCGTCAATCAGATGGGCATCACAGGAGCAGGCTTGCAGACAAGAAGACAGCAGCAGCTGCCAGAACCTGCAGTCTCGTGCGGGCCACGCCAGTTTTTACCTATCTGAAACACCATCTTAAAAGCAACTCTCTCTGTCATCCACCTTCAAAACCCCAAAAGAACAGTTTTTTTTTTTTTTTTTCCGTTTTTCAAAGATCACTTCTCTCCCTCGCTCTCTCTCTCTCTCGCGCGCTCGCTCTGTCCGATGAATACTTTTGTTTTTGTTGTTTTCTCTGCTCTCTTATCAGATATTCCGCTGAAGTCTACTCACCGCTACTCTCCCCAACAACCTCAACAAAACAAAAGCAAACAAAAAACTACCCTGGAGGGACACATACTACGAATGTTTTAACTTTTTCCGTAACCTTTTGGTTTGGTGTCTTATATATACATATGCATCATGAACTTCGTATTAAATCCTTTTCTTCTTTCTCAACTAAACAGGAGGAACAACTAAACTATTTCTCAACCCAACCTAAAACATGTTTTTAATTTATAAGCACTCCTACCGAGCAATACATAAAGAATAACAAAAAGATTGTATAGTAATTTTCTTCTTAATATTTAACTTAATTTATTGAAATTAAATAAAATATAATTAATATATATATATTTTTTGTTATTATCATATCAATTTTTAAGTCTCGTTATTAAATTTTTGTATTTAATATTTTCTTATCTTATCATAAAAAGTAATTTTTTTTTTGTGTGTGGCATATCGGGTCAAAATTAATAAAATAATATAAAATTTGCATTTTATTTTCTTCTGATTAAGTCATATTTTATATTATTATAATAAAATTTATATCATCTTATTATTTATTTTTAATTGTTTCTATCATTTCTGTTTCTTAAGATTTTTTTTTTCTTTTTTGTAAGGTTGATGTGATTAAGAGGGTGTTCTCTCCGTAGGTGTCCCATTATTCAACAGTTTATTAATTTGGCGGATATTATCATTAACTTTATCAGTGGTCAAAATTATTAATTTTTAATTCTTTTAGTCATCCTATTAGTAAGTGATGAACACGTCAAGAACCTCAACCTCTTTAGCTTATCGTTGTATGAATAAACACACGGGCAAATTTTATATGAAAAAGTTACATGGACGTCAGGACGTGGCTAGATTGAATGTTTTCAAGACGCATTTTTACACATTTTATTTACTGTTTAATTGTATTCTTAATTTTTTAATGCACGATTATAATTAAAATAAAATGATAAATATACATCAAAGGGTGATTACGGTGCAATCTAAGCCTATCTTAACCAGTTAATTTGGCAGTATATCGGTTTTGAGTGGAAAATATGCTATAAAATCAGAGCAGGCATGACTCATAAATGGACAAACAAACTTAAATCCAAGTTGAAAAAGTTCGTTGGTTTCCCATTATAGGCCCCGCGGCGGTTTGGATACTTTTGTTTTATTTATTTATTTTTTAACCCATTTTGGGTCAAACAATTCCCCTGCCGGTCTATGCATCGCGTGTACTTAAATGGCAAGGTGGTATTTTCCTTCTCAATATTACGTCATGTATTTTTCGTTTTGACTAAGAAAACAACAATATAATAGAAATATTAATTGTTATTTTTACAAATTTAAACTATAATAAGAAGAATTCATACTCCGAATAATAATTATTATCGTATTTGTATTTTTCATATTTAATTACAGTATATTAAATTTTAACTATATTAAAAAAAATCGCTTATAAATTTATATTTATTAAAGAGAGACGAGACCTCAATAATTCAAATTTGAGTTAACATAAAGGAGAAGAAATATGTGATTAGTCTTTCTTCGGGCATAAAGGAAACGAAATTCGATACGAATTTAGAATTTGTGAGACAATAATGAGCGGCTTTGCTAGCTAAATCACCGATTATCACTGTTAATGACTGAATGAGATGGATCCGTAATACATGTGAACTGAGAAATTCTCAATACAAGCGATTTTAATTTCGATAATTTCATATAATCAATGCGATACGGTAGCGGAGAGTGACATTATTAAAAAAAAAAGAAAAGAAAAGAAAAAAAGATGCAAAACAAACTTAGCTTGTAGAGGAGAAGACTACGATAAATGGCCCCGAAGCAAAAACATGTGCAGACAAACACTACGAAAGCGACATGCATAAAATTTTAGAAAATCGAGAGGTTGAGAGACTAAGAGAAACTGTAAGAGAAAACTGGCCGGTGAAGAATCGACATTGATGCCGACACAATACATCAAG
Source organism: Bruguiera gymnorhiza (assembly GCA_020883675.1). NCBI lineage: Eukaryota > Viridiplantae > Streptophyta > Magnoliopsida > Malpighiales > Rhizophoraceae > Bruguiera > Bruguiera gymnorhiza. Next base: position 1,294,950 of record JAIRCJ010001042.1, on the reverse strand, counting down.
TTAATTACGATAAAGGCCTTGCAAATTAAAAACAAGAACAAGAAATTCAATGTGATCGTGACCATATACAGAAGACAATTCTGATTTTGGACTCTCCGCTTATCTTTATGGTTGGTAGATTGTCCTACTTTGCCATCCCTTGGCCAACACAATCAAACCTCAAATTCCGCTGCCTTGGCATTATCAACGGATAGGGACACATGTTCTGTTGTGTTCTTGGCGAGTGGTGACACAGAATTGAAATTGTTTTCATATGTCTTGAAGGACAACTTTCAATATCATTCGATCATAGTTACAGTTTAACATTACAAACGTTCGAACGAATAATAATAATAATAATAATGATGATGATGACGATGATAATAATAAATAACTTCAACTGGGGTTATGCAATTGAACTTATATATATATATATATATATATGATTAGCCGTCCATTTTTGTTTTTTTTAGAATTTCCTATTTCGTCCATTCTAATGAAGGAGATTTTATTATGTTAGTTCTTTTATCCTTTTCTTAATTAGCTTTTCAAGTGCTTGTGTGGTGAGTCGACAATGTTTAAACCGAACAAACTAAGACCATGTCTTTTTCTTTCCCGACTTAACAAACCCGAAACTTGTTCCCTTAATGTACAATTTTTTTAATTTTTAAAAATTTTTTTGGTATTGGTGCAATACTCAATTATTAGTTTTTAGAGGTGCTTATGGAGAATTTTGCCTAACTTTGCTACATTATTGAAGTAGAAAGTCGGACTGGGGATAACTGAGGTGGTTGTTTGTAATTTTCCAAGTTGCCTTCTACCTTTTCATTGTTTTGTATCCATGGATGATAAATTTTGAGGTAAAGATAAAATTATTTTATTATGACTTTAAAATAAGACGTTTGGGATATAAAAATAACCTTTTTCACAAAAAATAGGGATAAGATTATTTATATATACCCTTCCTCATACACGTAGTGTTCGAATTTGGTGCACTGAGACCTTTTTTTTTTTTTTTTGGCCAAATAAACAGTTAGTTTGCCCATATATTTGCGTAAAATGATTTTATTCAAAAGTATATATGTATTACGGAATATGTGAAATTCAAAAATCTATGCACCTCAAAAAAACAAGAAAGAAATTCAACAACAAAAAGCATGCATTATCTGTTTTTTTTTTCTCATAGCAAATGCAATGGGTTAGCTTTCCCTTAAGTTCAGCGTATCTCTAATATAATTTAGTTGGGTTGCTTGCTCCAATGTTTTATATTTTCATCGGACTTCAAAAAAAAAAAAGAAAAAAGAAAAAAAGAACATAAGCAGACTTGTAAGATTACTTAACTGTAATTAAAAAAGAAAACCATTCACTTTTTTCTTGTTAGTAAAATTAAAAAAAAAAGAGAGAAGGAAATAATACTTCACAGTCTTGTTAAAAAAATAAATTAAATCTATATGAGTTAATAAATTATTATATTAAATTTATGAAAAAAAATAAATTTCATAAAAATTTACTATTCGGTTCTAAAATTATGAATATATTTAATTTTATTAAATATTTTAGTAAAAAATTAAACCCATAAATTCACTGACCACTCGGTATAAAAACCATTCACAGATACAGAAGAGGGGACCATTTCCTTTGTTCTTTGTCCAATTTACCATTGTCAACCAAAACGGCAGAACCCAACTGACCTCAGAGGCCACAAACCCCAGGAGGGCCACGGCCCTTTGCTAAAACGCGCGGTGGGCGTCGTTTTTGCGGACTCTGACAGCTACAGACAATCCGACAGGCTGATGGGTTGTACAAAGTTCACTCGCCGACGACTAACCGTACGATGCCAAGTGTCGGAATAATAGTAACAATAATAATAATAATTTTTTTGGTTTATTTTTGGGACTGGTTTCGTGATGGGGACTTCTCGGAAGAGAGGAGGAGGGAGTGGGCCCAGGCTGTTCGGAGACCCAGGAATCTCTGTCGTTTCGTTCGCAGATGAAAAGATTAAAGAGCAAACCCCACTCGGGCGAGTTGACCAGGATCGTTGACTCGTTCATGGGCGCATGCATGTGAAGCATTCCGTGGCACGTCGAGCCGTCGTTCTAACGCCACGTGCACGCCCTACTCGGGCGGTTCCTGAAGAAAATCATCCCGGGCACAGACATGCATGCCTTAATGGGCTGTCCGCTTGACGCTCACGTGACATGCATGTGCACATCTTCTCCAAACTTTCTTTATTATTATTATTATGTTTTTTTTTTAATCTTAAATTCTGAACATGACTTCCAAGTATAGATAGCATATATAGGTCAAAATTTCTGTAAAGAAATTAGCTTCAAATCTTTAAGTTCTTCGAAACATAGGTTTTAATTCCTCGTATATAAAAAGAAAATAGGGAAATTATATAATCATTCATTCGAATTTATTCAAATAATATCAATATTTTTGATAATTAAAAAGTTAGAGTTTGAACCCTAATCTCTCCAAAATCCCCGCAATTTGTGAGACTTTGGGACTTTGTAAAATCGTACGGTATCTTTCAACTTGCTGTCCTTTCTCTCTAATAACTAATAGGTTAATCACTAATTATTTTATGTGTAAAAGAAGAAGGAAAAAAAAAAAAACAGACGAACAATTGTAAGAATCCTGTGTGCTTCTAGACCGAACTTTTCCAGTCCACGTTATTAAAGTAAGGCAGGCCATCAAACGAATATGCGAGGCGTGCTGTATGATACAATTCGAAGTTAATGAGCGTTGAATTTTAGTGCATTCAAGAAAGTTTTGATAAAAGCGGGGGCTTTAATTATCAGTGCGCACACTAAATAACCTCAACCAGCTGTACTAACAGTACGAAACAAACAACTAAAATTATTAATGTTATTCTCCTCAGGCAAAAGCACACATGTTATGATTCTCCGGGAATATTGTACATGTGGTCCGATCGAGGACCGCCTAAGAGTTAAATATGGTTAAATTGGGCTTTACTCCTCTTTTGCACGAGGTGTTCAGTACTGGTGAGACCCAGAGAAGTACACCATAGGTTAGGACTTAGGACCACCTTAGAATTAGACAGCGAGTGTGAAAAGTACGACTTACTGACCGCATAAGCAAAGCTTTAGCGAGGTTGGTTGAGGATTCAAATCTCTCTCTCTCTCTCTCTCTCTCTCTCTCTCAAATTTCCACAAAGTGTTTAATTCACGACGCACCGAAAAAAATGCCTCCAGTCATTTACATGCAACAAAACAAAGAAGATGGAAGGTTACTGGGCCGGCAGCTATAAATTAAATTAGGCTTTACTCCCTTTTGGATCTTGATTCGGTTTCAAAGCCCACAAGATGAAAATTTCTGACCTGGCATTCAGGATGGCGAAAAAAGACCTTTGATTTCAGTTACCTATCATAGAATCACGACTAATGAGTTTCAGTTCAATGGTACTGAAATTTTCTCGAGAGTTGAAGCGCGGGACTGTAGGAGTATAAAAGATATTAAGGGTTTCAGACTTAATCATGCTTAGCCAACCCCAGTGATCCGAATCCAGTGGAGAGTACTTACATTTGTTCGTAGGCCTTCTACCCATGTAAATATGTGCATGTGCGCATGCGCTCATGGACAAGGTCGCACAAATTCAGATCTGTCCTTCAAGTTTTACATACATGCTGACCCATGTTGACAGGTAAAATGCAGCAGCCAACTTACCTTGAGCAACTCCTCTTCCCTGCAAGAGAATGAGAGTCATTCCTGCTGATCTAACTCAGAATTATCATTTCAGCCAATTTGAAGACTTCCACAATGGAAAAAGCTATCAAGTCAAAATTGCAGAAAGAAACAGATACAATTACTTCATATGCAAATTTGCAAGTGACAGCATTTAAATATGCTCACACAGATGAAAACTAATTTGAGAAACAGCATCTAAGATTGAACAGACTGCAATTTCAATAAGCAAATAAGAGAGGACTGGTATCATTGATGGGAAAACACATGGAGATCCTAATTCTGAACATCTTCACTACATTCACTGCCTCAGCTGGATAACTCCCTACCCTAACCTTCATCTAATACTGATCCCAAACATCTGATTATCTAGAGTTCCTAGCTGTTATTGTATCAATGTGTACAAAGAACGAATAAACTGGAACAGAGTGGCAAACTACAAATAAAGATCAAGGCAATTCTCTAACACAAAAGCTAGACCTCTTGATAATAATTAAAGAAATAGCTATCAAAATCAACATCCTTGTACTGTTGGCAATGGTGTGTCCATAGTAGTTGTGGTGGTCGCAGGCACAGCCTTCTTTCTCATCTCTAAAACCTTCCGGTGAGAGTTGGAGTGCAGTGATGGAATAAACGCAGGACTAGCAGCAGGGCGATACTCTGGAAGGAGACGGCCGGATCTGTAACGAACCCCACAAGCATTGCATAGTGTTTTTGGCCCCATTGGCCCTTCTCTCCATTGTGGAGTCTTTGTCACCTCACAGTGGGTGCATTTTCTGGTTTCAACTGCTTGCTGCAAGCAGTTTTTCTTAATCGCTGAGGTACAAGAAAGCAGTGTCAGATTCTTTTTCTTTTTGTGTCTTTTTTTGGCAGGGTTTGATATTCTCTCAACCTGGTAGGATTCCAGGTCTGAATCTAATTCAGAAGTACCCAAAGGATAAGAACCCTTGGAAGCAGAGCAAGCTGAGATGAAAGAAACTTCATGCCGACGGGCACGTGGACGCTTACTTCGAGGACGCTTCACAGGAATGACAAATTTCACACAGCTGGACGTCATTTTTTCAGCTGAACAAGAGCTGCTACTGCTGCTACTGTCAAGGACAGAAATTGGACTGGACGTCCTAAACAGATTTGCTAGTTTGCCCCCCACAGATTCATGATGGAAAGAAGCACTTCTGCTAGAGGAATCTTCAGCCCCATTATGCCACTGTTTTAGCCGAGAAATATAATCACACTTGATCAAACAAATGATGAATCAAACCATAGATATGCAGGAGGTAAGGAAAATTTGTTGCATACTATCTTGATCACACAAGAGTTTCCAACCATAGAAGGTTTAATAAACACAAAAACTTGAAAGGTATCACAAATTGTCAAAAAAGCACCGTATGTTGAAATAAATATGGGTGAAGTAGCCAGCATTACTTGGATCAAGAGATTTGAAAAATAATGGCCAAATATATGGGCCTAAAAGCTTCAAATAATTCTTGCAAGTGAAGTTTCCACTTGATACCATTTGGTGCATGAAAAAATGGCAAGTGAAATTCCAAACCAAGAATCTAATTCCACTGAGATTGAAACTTGAAAACATCAAATAAAGCAATGTTAAATGTATCACGATTCCTAAACTTCTCTTTTCAATTTATGTTGGTCCTTGAATGTCATTTACTTGCTGACTATTATTCATTTGGTATAAATGCATTCTTCTTGAATTTAAGTTTTAGTTGTTCACACATGAAACTGATCAAATTTCGTTGAAACTAGATCTTAGAAACAGCACTAAATTTCTTCTAACAAATGCAAATCACAGGGAAAGATCTGTAAATTTTGGTCAGTGGGATCAATGTATACAACCCATGCATATCAAGAGACATGTGAATAGTGGAAATAAAAGAGAAAAAGTCTATTACGAAAAAAAAAATTTATGAGATGAAAAGTTGAGTACTAGATACACGCAAATTAATAAAAGAAATCTCAAGTTTCCATTCAGAATATGGACTAAAACCTTTCAATCTAGAGGAAAGCTAAAGAAAAAAAAAATGTAGATAATCTTGAATAAATGAGTTTCTATTTGTAACATAGATTAAGCATTGAATTTAGAGAAACAAAAAAGGAAAAAAAAGTTATACAAAAGCAATTTGAGAATAATACTATTATTTTTTTGTAGTCGCAAAATGAAGTAAAAAAATCCCAATATCACAAATACAAGTTTTACTTTGGAATGCTTGATTTAAAGATGAATGAATTAGAAGATTAAAATTAAAATAAAAGGATAGAGACATTGCAATGCATTTTATGTTCATATTGCCCATTGGTAAAGAATGGTTCCCAAAATCTTTAAGATTTATGAAACTATTTACAAAGCATCTAACAAAAATAATTATCCTTAATTAACTTTAAAAACCAGTATTCAAGGCTCAACACTGTAGGATCTAAATAAAGGTCAGAGGTATTTAACCTTACCCTTACTTTTACACCAAGGCCCACCATTCTCCTTAATAAAATTGGCAGAGGCAGGAAATTATATTAAATGGGTTGACTTTGAAATTTCATGTCAATTCATTAGGTTGGCAATTGCCCACCACTTCCAAATATATAGATCCACCTTTATAAAATTGACAAGGAAAATGAAAATTATATGAACAATGAAGATGACATTGTGATAATAGCAGAAAGAAGAAACATAAACAGAGGAAGAGCCACATCTCTGGCAGGGAATTTGATGCGGGACAGGATCTTGGAATAATATATAAAATTGTCATTACAGAATTTGTTCTGCATTAGAAGTCTTCCATACAATGAGGTCACATGCTGACCCACGTATCCATGTATCGCACAGAAGCAATCCATTCTATGAGAATAGTGATTTCCAAGGGGAATAATCGAGGCAACAAGCACCATAATATAGGCGGTGGAAGTTTAAGCCAAATTAAAGGCAAATTTAGCCACAAAGGCAGAGAGCAATAGTCTAACAGCTATGGAAAAACTCTGATATGCATATTTGGCAGCATCAGCAGCAGCAAGCGAGTGTGCAGAAGGCCTCTTCATCCGAATCAACCAATGAACACTTATTACAGACATAAAACTGTAACATGCGCACAGCCGCATTTTAAAATGATGCAAAATGAAAACTTCAGAACTTCATCAACCTATTTTTAGGAGACTTTGAGCTATTGTACATATCCCATGTTCAAACGTCCTAACACTGCTTTGTTTGATTACTTTAACATCTATTCATTACCAATAGTCCACAATGAATTCTTGCTTTGTCCAGTATCCACTCAAGATTATATGGTGCACAAAAGAATGCAACAGTCTATCCTAGGCCATATATTTATGAAAAGGACATAGCTGATATTTACATGGTCCTCTTTCCTTTTGCAGAATATCCCTGTCAAGTAACATTTTTTGCCACCTCATCAACTCAACTATGCTAAGACATTTAACAATTGATGTCCCAAACTGAAAGACAGGATAAGATTCCTAAGAACTTGAAGACTTTACAAGACTCGCTGAGCTAATACAATGATGCCAAGGACTTTCTTAGTTTAGTTTGACCGATTGTGTAGCAATGAGCTGCAATAATCTGAAAGCCTAAGCATTCAACCAACAAGCATGATTGGCCATTTCCCAATTGAACCGACAAATCTGCTCCACTTGCCGCCCCCTCTCATTAAATAAAAGTTTGGAAACTTGGGCTATTAATTGGGAGAATACTAGTAAATCCAAAACCCTTTTCAATGATATCCACAAAAACAGTATTCTAGGAAAGAATTTGTGTCACAAAACCCTTCGACCGAATGATAAAGGAAAAGATTTTGTGTTATGAAAAATTGAATACTCAGCTTATTTTTAATGGATTCATGAAATCAAGTGACATAAAATATGATTAAATAACCGGGAAATATGGTGAAAAAAAGTTTGATGAGCAACATTTTTCATATAGTGAGTCACAATCAAATCACCAGACTTAATCATAATATCATATCTACATAAATATACAAAATGCATATTTTAATTATGTCACTGGGGAAAAGGAAATCAAGTAATTCTTTCTTTCTTGTAACTTTGAAAGTACCAATAGATACTGTCGAGGAACAAATGTTCAGAATTAATTAATGAAAATACCATTCAGAAAAAATGCTCTTAACACCCATAGTCATCCATATTCATGTATTATATGTGTGGAAATGTATTTTAGAAAAACCCTCTACACACAAAATAGGGATAATTTTATAGGGCAGCCATCACGAATTTGGCCCATTTGAAAACATTCAGGAACCAATGCATCAATCAAATGCAAAGGCCTAAATGCACTGAATTGTTAGAATGTACTTTTTGTTGAACAATTCTAAAAATGTATAACACATAAGAAAACCAGATACTCATCTGTGGATGATGGTGAAAAGTATTATACAGAAGTTCGCCGAGACAACAAAAAAAATCATGTAACATCAACATAAAATGGTAAAAGCATAAAACCACAGAGACCCCATAAATACATCCACACGCTGACACAGACGTGTCAAGAAGAGAATACTTGAAACTAAAGAGCTAAACACAAATAACCAAATAATTTAGACAAGTACAAATCACCATACAAACAAGTGACACTTACAGTAGCCGTGGAGCTTTTCTCTACTTTCAAAGCCTCATTGCTAATTCCACCAGTAAGAACTGAGGAGAGACTGGCCAAAACATTTGAGGGTGGAGGATCGAGGCGTTGAAATTGAGTTTTCCAATCTTCTCCATCGTTTGGCTCAACATTCTCCAATGGGAAATCAAGAAGCTTAATCGCATCATCGAAGAAATCATCAGAGATCCCATTAAAGTTCTTATCAAAAAACCAAGAATCATTCATATTATCGTTACTACTCCTGCAAAACACAACCCCAGGACCGCGGACATCAAGAAAAGGGAAGCAATGTCACTGGGGGATGGGATGGCCAAAAAAAAAAGGAAAAAAAACACTCAGATAAGTAAAGTAAATCTCTTAATAATTATAAACACGGAATTGTCTCATCCAAAAAAGATACACAACATATATTCGAAGCCTTAATATAGCAACAAAATCTGAAGTAATAATCGTTTGAAATTGCTAAAACTCTTTTAGACTTCAAATTCAGGCCAGGGATAGGAGTCTATAGAATCCTAGGATATGCTGCTATCTATCAATTACAAGCTTTCCTATTCACCACCAAAAACCAAAGACAGTAATAGAAAGAGAATAAAACACAAACACATAACAAAAACAGGCATATCCATATACGGCAGCACGAGGTTGTCCTAATTCTAACAGGGAATAAGACAATTCGTTTCCTCCAACACTCAACACTTTGACTTTAACAAACAACCATTATCCTTCTCACCATTTTTTTTTTTTTAAAAACAAGATTATCTTCTGAAAAACCAAAAAAAAAAAAAACGAAAAGCGCATTTCGTAAGGCTATATATAAATAAATAAATAACAATTTCAAAAGAAAAGAAAAGAAAATTATAATTAACTCTCTTCTTTTTTTGTAATACCAATTTCTGTCATTTTCTCGGGAACCAAGCGGAAATGGCGAGAAAAAACGAAATGTAGGCTATGCAACGTAACAGTCAAGAAGAAATTCTTTTTGCCAAAAAAAAAAAAAGACAAAAAGAAGCATTATAACAGAACAAACCAAAATCGAAGCCGAAAACGAACCTTTGAGAACAAAAAAAAAAGGAGAAAAGCCCGAAAAATCAAGGCCTAAAACGTAGAGAGAAACAGACCTCGGAAACGACGCTGCTTTCAGGTATTGAGTACAGACATTTCCGTTTCCATTTTCGTTTAGCGCAGAGAGAGAGAGAGCAAGAGGATAATACAGAGGAACGTGAGATTCCAATTGAACCTCTCTCCGTCTCTGAGATTGGGATTTTTTAGGTTTCTTGTTTGGTGGGCTATGGTAAGGTAGGGTTCATCGAGATTCATCTGTACTCTCGGCCTTATCACCGTCCATCTGGAATTAATTACTAGAAACATGCACGGTTGATTAGCAACCTATAGATTATGGGTTGACCAATTAATAAAATTGATCAATAGATTAACCGACAGTCTCTGGCTTAGCTAGTTATAATTAATCAATAAATTATGAAGTGTAATAAAATCGAGTAACCTTCAATTTCTTATAATTAAGATGTGAGATATCACTTTTTTTATTTTAATGGGTTTTCTGATTTTGAAATAAATAATTTATTAGGCGATTATATAAAAAAAATAAAAAATAAATTTAAAAAAACACTAATTATGTGTCTCAAATTTTATGCAAAATAAATGTTAGGTGAATTCATGCTATGGAAATCATTAATTATAATAATAATATCATCAAATTCAAACACCAATGACATTACACCACTTTTATCATCAAATCCCAACAATAATGACAGGCATGTGATTTTTATTTGACGGGACAAACGGATCATGGGAGTGCGGGCATGGGGTATTGTACAATTTTGCGGGATTTTCAATTATTATTGTTAGACATGACATGCCACCGACGATTAAGGCAGTTGGGTTGGTGGTGGACATTGTTTTCGTGACAGTTGTGAGGCATTGGGGAAGGAATGGGTCCCACTGCAGGGCAATGTAACATGATGGATGGGGTCATGGGGTCATGGGGTCATGGATCATGGATCATTATTTTGCTCGGTCCCCCCAGGCAATTTGTTTTTAAGCGTTTGCGGTTGAAAAAGAAAACAATTTTCCAACCCCGATCATGTGCCTTCACGTGGAAACAATGTTTTATTTATTTATTTATTATTATGCAAAAAAAGCACTTCATAGACACAGCGTCGGCATTAATAAACGGGGAGAGAAGAGAGAGAGACCCACCGATTTTTTTTTTTAATTTAAAATTTTTAATTATAAAACAAATTTTAATATTAATAAACTATAATCTACTGGTGAGAGATCTATACTTTCATTTATTATAAATGAATGAAAACATTACACAACCCTAATTAAATTGACGAAACTTGCATATTGTGGCTTATTATGACTCCTAATTTAAAATTTTAAATTTTTAATTACGTAATTATAATTAATGATAAAATTATAAATATATTATTATTATTATTATTATTATTAATTGTAAATATATATCTAATAGTCATCATTATAACAGTTTAACGAAATTTGCACATGAAAAATTAAATTTAGAGTCTCGGCGCAACGAAGCCTTTTATCTCTTTTTTTTTTTTTGGGGGGGGGTTACTCGGTTTTGACTAAACATAGAGACGATTTTAGTACCAAAAAATTTGGTGTTATGTATAATGCATCTGTTATTTTGTTATTTTCTCTTTTATGTTCTTGAGTCTTTTGGGAAGTAGCAAGCAATGGATTTGGTCTTTTGGTGCAACTTTGTTATTTGATAGGGTAATTTTGTTTATAATTTTATATATTTTTATTTTATATTAATTTAAATTTAAATTTAAATGTTTGCACTAACATTTTCTTGTAATGATTGATATATTCATAATATATTTTTTTTATTATCTCCTAAAGTTTTGTACGGATACATTAAAAGCTGATCAATTACTAATTCAATATTATTTTTAACTGCTCTTAATGTACCGAGCCTTTGTAAGCCTGGAGTGTAATGTTTGGGCTTGATTCTTCACAGTCCAAGATTTAAGTTCGCCAACCATGGATCAACCCTCTTCTCGCCGTTGAGGAAAACCTTCACATCTTTTTTTTAAGAATTTTTTTAAATAGTTAAAAATTTAAATTTTTATTTTTAAAATATTAAATTTAAATTTTTTATAAAAAATATAACAGTTATAGAAATTAAAAGAATTATCTCCATTTCGTAATAATATGCACGTTTAGAAAGATTAATAAGAGAACACACACACACACACACACACACACACACAAGAATTGATTGCCACAGTTGTACTTATACTTACCTTAATGTGTTGGCTATTTCAAATAAAACCACATTTTAAATCTTCTAATGCATAAGCCAAAATCAAACAATAAACAGTTTGTTACGAGGCACCTGAGGATAAATTTCTGGACTGTAAGCATAACTCCAGCCATTCCCTGTTCGTTCATCATCTGAGGGTTCTGGAACATCAAAAAACTCATCAGCAGCATCATTCAGGCCTACTAGGCTGGCATGGTTTGAAGGAGTCTTATCTACTTCTTCACTTGTGTGTTCTTTAGTTGTGGCCTCAGTTGGTGATGTTGGACCATCAAGAATATTGCAATCCAACTCTCCTGAGGAAAAATCAGGAGGGCAATTTCCTCGTTTTGCTATGAACAACTCCCGCAGTGCTGCAAATCCAACATAAAGAGTAATGAATCAAAATCCTTGAGAACATAGAAATTGAAAATGCAAAATCAAGAAGGAAATTGAATATCTATTAACACTTGTTGAAGACTACCGGCAACTCTCCCAAGCATTCGAATGGTTATGGATTGAGCTGACGAAGTTTGTATATATGATTTCCAGAATTTCCAGTCAATAACAAGCATGTGCTTAACTACTGATCGTTCCCCTTGATTCAATGGAGATATGACATATCCTCCACCTGCAAGACAGGGCAAAGAAGGAACACTGTCCTCCTCTCAGTCACCACCACATAAGCATATAGTAATAGCTGATAATGATAAATGAGCCATGGTAGGTAATCGAAAAATAGTTAACCCTGAAGGCTCATCAAAATATGTGAAACAATAAAAGGCTTAACAGAAAAAAGTTTTTGTACAATGCACTCCTGCCTTAATCTATAAACAAATTACATTCGTTTAAACAGATGGATGCACAATTCAACATCCCAATTGTAAAAAGTAAGAATACCAATCGCCCTCCTCTATTATTCAGGGGCACACACATCGCAGAGATGCAGAAGCACAATCTTTCATGTCTATGCTGCATTATGCACCCCATTGACAAAACATGCTATCATTTGTGTACTTCATTTGAGACATGTCATTTGAGAATCCTTAAAAACCAGAAATTTCATTATCACGTCTTTATTCTTATATTTGCGGTAAAATAAGAAATTCTACCACAAGGAGAAGGAGAGCAAGGAAACTAAGGCATCATTTTGCTCCCAAATTTTAAGCATACATTACTTTTAAGGCAGGCACGAACATAGCCTTTTTGTGGTGGACAGTTCTCGTGAAAAACAGAATGGTAGAGAATAACTGCAGCAGAACAAACCAACCAAAGTAGTCTTAACGTCAAAAGTTTGGTCAGAAATGTAAATCTAAATATGATTGCTTAGCATTGCTACCATATTTTCCATCATCTTCCCTCCTCCAGCACCGCCGCAACAAAAAATCTCTCCTCTTCATTCCCCTGAAAAGTATAATGTGTGAAAATAGGAAAAGTTAAAATCAGACACTCGGAAGCAATGCATTAGAAGTATAGGGATATGTCTTAAAGGTGTTGATCTGACCAAGGCAACCAATCGCCATACAACTGCTTGTGAACTATATCAGTATGGCCATCAAGATGCTCAACCACACTACCCTTGTAGAAACAGAAGTCCCACCTGTAAGTCATTTATAGAAAAGTGAAATTAGCGACGAACAAACACATTCTCTGAAAAAGGAAAAGAAATTGCTTGGTGCGCAAAAATTACTATAAATGTCTAACTATGGGATGCCCAAAATATAAAACTGTAGCTAACATTTGAGCTATAAAACGCCGTGGCTGCATATGCTAACTAGTTTGTATCCCAAAGACTAGATTGAAAATTGAGTTTCCGCCCTATTGTCATGGGCAATCTTTGGAAAAGGGAGATGACTTTGACAATCCCATTCATGTTTAACCTCTTCCTTGCAAGTTGAAAATGTTAGGATCTTAAAACTACTTCACCAATTGGATGTTTTTAATTCTCAAAAGACTTACTCTGATCTTGAGGGACCAAGAGACATAAGTGTCTGGAAAATGGCTTCTGAGGTTGTGTCAACCACACCCACAGCCATTATTGCAGGGTGATCATCCCACTGCCAAAAAGGAAACTCTTTTACAGCCGAGGTCATGCTTAATGATAAGTAGATGGAGGACGTGAAAATTTACCCACCTTCCCACGGGAATCTCTGTCTTTTGCTTCCTCAAAGAGACGTAAACCTACAAAACAACCCTTTTTATGCATGGAATTTTAGTTAAAACATACAGCTTATTGTAAGATGCATCACTACCATTATGACACCCAAAGATGGTCCAAGTCGAGGGTGCAATGACATCAATCGCTGAATCCCTGCATGTGGACGAACAAAGAGTCCAGCCTATCGATCTCACCCAACTGGAACTACTGAATCCGAGAGCATGAATTGTTCATGAAATATCGAAAGTAATTTCAGGCAGGAGATTTAAAGAGTAAAAATACAAGACACCAACATTTTCCAACAAATTGGATGAGCTATTAAGATTTCCTTTGAGATGAAATCTGTCCTAAGAACATAGAAATAAATAGCCAAGAAAGTTGCAAGTAGACACCTGTTTCGATAGCAATGCTGGATATGTTTATCGTACCTAAAAGACTGCCAATAGTTCTTTGAACAACCAACATTGGAACCACTCTGCATAGGCAGGTTAGTTTTAGTCATTGCATGCATAACTCTATTCTGTGAATTGCAAGAATAAGTGCTTCAAAACCTTTAAGGCTGCTTCCTTGAACGAATGAATCCATCTAGCTGCTTCTTCCGGACTGCTTGCTCCCAGCTATAAATTCATATTTTGTGGATTGCACAACTTAAACATAACTTTTTCATACAAATTGGAATCATTTGCTAGAGCAGCCAGCTCACCTTTAGCTGATCGTTATGATTAGAAGTGTTATAAAGTGAAAATATGAAGAACACCTGCAAGTTTATTCAGTACAGTCCTTAGGTAATTATTGAAGGGTCAAGCGAACAAGAAAACAAAACCAGGACAATATACAGCTACGAAGGTCAACAGCGAATAGTTGGCTTACTTTTCTATGAATGCTCTCTCTCCCACTGCCAGTGACCCGAATGCATGAGTCAATTATTACACTTCTAACAGGACTCTGAAAAGCAATAGATGCATTGTTTTAAATTTATCGTCTGTCCAGGACAAACAAAATGCAAAACCATAAATGATGTGAATCTAAAAGGGCGTCCCAATGCATGAAGATCCCACAACTCTGGGGTTTGGAGAAGGGCCAAATGTACAAATATATCAAAGGAAAATGGATGCTAGTCTCCTGTACAAATGTATAACAAACATAAAGCAAATAAATAACCTAACTAACTACGAAATGCACATTCACCCGAAGGTCTCAGATCATCCTCTTTCCCATTTTTACATGGATATTCATATTTTTCTACACATGTAGTGGCTTCGGATAATGGAATTGACCTTCTTGACAAAACAAGAATCCAACCGAAAAAAGCAAAATATCAAGCTCAGTGTTATGTATGCAACAAACAAAATGGACTAAAGAGCTACCAATAATGACCTGTAACGGTGAAAGAAAGGCAGTTTTCACTTTCGAGAAAATGTAGGAGGTCAGAATGCTCCCTTCAACGCATTGGTTTTCTGGTGGTGTACAAAGAGCCAGTTTGAACAGAACATACATAGTCTGTGCAAGGCAAATGTTCTCTAATCCAAGAAAGTTTAAGAGAGAGAGACATCTACTTCGGTTAAGACTTATGTTTGAAACAATACAAGCCTTTTGAGAGCAAGTCCGTCAACAAGCTAACAGACAAGTGAAAATTACTTTTGACAGTATCAAAATTATGCCACAATCTAAGTTACCAATTCAGAGAATTTTCTCGAGTTTCAAAGTAACCCAATGCATAAGTTTATGCACAGCTTTAGGGCGCATCACGCATTTCTGTATAGGCAAAGCCGTTTACAGTGAAATGGCTAACCAAAACTTCCACATACAGAAACCAAGAGCCCGGAAACGAGCATTTTATGCACAGGAAAATGAACACATTTTTGATTAAAAGCAAAGGAAAACAGCTTAGGCCACTTAAAAGGAAAAAGAAGAGATGACCAATGCATAAACCAACGACTACCTTAAGATCACAGTTCAGCATCACCGCATGCATACATATATATATACACAGAGAAAGAAAGAGAGAGATTCAACCAACGAAGTGTCAAGACCATGGAAAAAAAAAAAAAGACATTAAAGAAAAACCGAAAAAACGGCAACACAGTTCGATTTTTCACATGTTTAGAGAGGACAGTGGATTAAAACCAAGCACCACGACCAAATTACAACAACTAACAACACAAACATAAACAAAAATGACCCAACAAGGAACGGATGGAGATAGAGATAGAGACAGAGAAGGGAACCTCGTGATCGGAAGAAGGAATGGACTTGAAGCACTTAAAGACATGATCTTGAAGAACAAAGTAGCGTCTCCTGGAGGACTGTAATCCAAACCGATTGGACCGTATCAAATACAACCACCCTTCCATTCTCTCTTCTTCTTCTTCTTCTCCCCCAATCATCACTGACGTTTTCATTTCTTCTTCCCCACCCGCCGGCCCCCACAAACGAAAAATCCTTAAAAACTCAAATCTTTAAGAATCCCAAGAAAACCCAACTCTTACAACAAATTGTCTTCTTCAATCTGAAACTTTGCAACCAAAGAACACATTCACATGCTCGTTTTATTGTACGTGCATGTGAGTCTGTGTACAAAAAGTGCAAGTGTGTGTGTATGTGTGTTTATGATTGATCCTCTCATCCCAGCGGAGGGATGCATAGGAAAAATTCAAGAAAGGACTTTTGTTTTTTTCTTTTTTGGAAGAACGGAAGGAAGGTGGAGGTTGGTATTCAATTCAGTCTTCTCTCCTGTGAATTTTTGTTTCACGCTGGACAAAGTGACGTGCTCTAGGAAAAGTGTCTAGGGGCTGGCATTTGCAGTTATTTAATATATGATTATAGTTAATAATGAGAATCCAATCAGAAAATGATGATATTCGACATAAGTTAGGTGTAACATCAATTCATAATAAACTAGGAGAGTGTGTTTGTATTGGTTTGCCTATGTATAACGTGGATTTACATACGCTAAAATTAGAAGCACGATCAAATTCAGATTGACGTGACGATTTATATTAATTTTAGAATCCTTGGGCAAGAAGATAGAATAATTAGAATTTCTCTGTAATTTTTGTCATGCATAATAGAACGGGGAAATCAGACTTTAATTGGATTTAAGATTAAGATTGTTGTAGTAGAAAAGTTTTAACCATTATTAGTAATTATTAGTTATTTGATATTATGGAATGAGTGTCATATAATTCACCGACTCGCCTGTAAAAAACAAGACGTTAACGCTTTTGTTGGGCGGTGAAAGTGAGCTAGTTAGTTCTGGTCTAAGTTGCCCTTTTAAGTGAATTGTACAATGGCTGATGATGGGACAGAGATTGACAGGAGCGAATAAGCTCTCTCTCTACCTCTCTCGGTCTTTCTCCCTCGTTGACGTTTCTGCCCTTTTCTTTTTTTGGTTTCTTGTGAACTTTCCTACGTGTTTTTCTATTCTTTCTTGTCTGTATTCCACTTTCTTGGGGCCGAGAAAATGATTCAAAATATATGCGGCAAGCAGACCCTATGTGTTGTTCGCTTTGGCTTCTTGCTTGCCTTGCATAAACTGGTTGTTGTATCAGACTGACCTTTTTCCATTTGCAAGTTGATATAATGATAGAATCGTCTAATGAATTTCCGTGGCTTGTTTCACTAGCTCATATGAAACTTGTTAGTGCATCCATCTTTTCTATATTATTTTTCTTTCAACAATTTCTCCTTTGTGTTTTGTAGATTTGTTTGGAAGAGAAGTCCAAATCATTTTGATATCATATGAGAATAAATTTTGTTAAATATTTATTTATTTATTTATTAGGAGACTATTTTTCATAAATTATAATTTTTTTTATAAATTTCAATTTTTTTAAATTAAAATTTAAAATTTACAAAAATAATCTAAATTTTTAACCATTAAAATATTTCTTAAAAATTTCAATATAATCTTTTTGGTATATCTAGTAGTATCTTTATTTAAGTTTTCACATACCAAATTAATATGCTCAATTCTAACTAACTCATATTAATTAACTCCTTTAACAAGATAAATCATAATCATAAAATTAAAAATTATATAATTCTTTAAAAAAATATAATTAAAAATAGAAGTGAAAAATAAATGCAAATAACTAAGTGAAAATATTGTTTAAGTTTTTCTTCTTTTGGGATAAGCATAGTAATTTTGTTAATAAGTATAAAGAAAAAAACTTTACACTTTTCTAAATACAAACTTAATAATTATGCATTTCATCACAAGAGAAACCTTGAAATTTCAATTTTTTTTTTCTCTAGTAGCTTGAAGATCCAATCCAACCTGCTTCCTGTATTTCTTTAAAACTAAAATTTCTATAATTGCTGACTTGTCACAACTCTATATTATAGCATCAAGGGAGACACAGTAAAAATATGTCATAGGTAGCATTTCAACTCTTCAGTAGCAAGCAACCTATGTTGGATGCTTTTATAAATATCATTACTCAATGCCTAGGACAATTTGCAGTTATATTGAGGTAAAATTCTTATACAGTTCTTGTAAGCAGGACTATTCTTCTTTCGGGGAGGCAAAGCTAAAGATGGTAGGCATGGCCAGGCTTGTGCGTAAAGGTAAACGAAGAGTTTCAGCTATAATTATTATACAACTTTTTATCTTTTATAATGTTCACAGTTATGATATATATAATTTCACATGATGCCAATTAAAAGATTTAATTAGTTGTACTATAATTATTACACACCTCTCCATCCTTAACCATAATATTTATAAATGTGAGATATAATTTTACATAATACTAATTAAAATGAAGTGAGAAAATTAAAAGTTATATACAATAATAAAACAAAAAAATTATAAGAAGTGACCGTGTTTGTGAAGCCTTACGGAAATAAGAACAAGAAACTTACGTATACTTTTATGGAAAAAAAGAAAAAGAAAAAGAAAAAGAGCTAACGTCTATGCTTATATCAGCTGGCTTCTTGACAAATAATCATTACAAATCATAGTCAAGGTAACCCAAATTCCTTGTACAAGAGGGTAATTAGTGCAACGAAGATGAGACAATACGTTTTAAAACTTTTTCTCTTTGGTAATCGATAGTCTCAAGATATTGTCATTTTCATATGCATGTCACAACAGATTCGACCTAACTTAATTTGGCTCTGTCTATTGGAATCTCGCTGGTTACCATGTAAAAGAATGTACTCCAACCAAAATCTACTTTTTTTTTTTTTGGGGCAAGCAAGTCCAGACAACCTTTGACGCTGGAATCTGGAAGTTTACCTACCCATGATTGAAACCTTATATACTCATACTAAATCTCGCGAATTGCCGTTTTCCATGTCTTTGTCCTGTGATATAATTAGAATATTACCTACCATGTGAGTCGTGTAATAGAAGCTTTCTAATTGTCGTTGTAACCCATCCAGGCTTCTTACGCATAGATCAGCTCGTCTATTCGACATTATATTTTATTTTTGTTAATGCGATTGACAAACTAACAGTCTAAAACTATGCTGCTAAAAAACCTTGTTGACGAAAAAATCTACATTTTTTATTACATTAAAATACTGTAATTTAAACTAAAATTTGAGCTATGATACCCATCTTTCAACCCCCAAACTTTAACGTCATCAAATATTATCATTTTTCTATATTTCGCTTAAAATACAAATTTACAAATCGTAAGTACAATTCTAAACACTTTGACTAAGTTTTATTAAGAATATTAACTTCACCTAGTATGTAAAGACTTTATTCCTGATCAGTGATCAAGTAATATATGTATATTTTTCTCTATTATGGCCAAGCGAGATCATAAATTCATGCCATAAAACCACTTTTTTTGAAGGTTAAAAACCATAAATACATGGCGTGCACACCCAACTCAAGCTCGTCAATGAATATAAGGCCGATTATACACGGAACCGTCCGAGTCACTAGTCTTCTTTACCAAATTTAAGTACCCTGAAACGGTAAAAGAAAGCCCATTTTCCTTTTGTGGCGTTGGTTGGAACATTCCAGGTAATACAGGACTGAAGGGTTACGGCCTATGGCTGTCCTAAGAGGATTGTTGTGGGCCTTAAATGCATATAATACTCGTCTTTGAAGTTTAGAAGGGCATTCATAGTTGACGAGGGGTCACCAAGCCATCGAAGGACTCCAGCCCAACGCCTGCATGAAGAAAGTAAGACCAGGATTGGACAGACTTTCACATTACCACAAGAAAAAAAAATTATAAAAAAAATACTTTCGCATTAGCACTTTGATGTTGAAATTAATTAAGTGAACCAAGATGGAATTGAGGGATGAGAGTGTATGGGTCAATTTAGTAGTGGTGAGTTTTGGGATTTTATGTTAGGGTTTGAAATTTATGCGTTTTATATTGATCTTCTACATATAGAAAAAAAAAAATATATATATATATATATATATATATATATATAATTTTACAGAGGGATGTTTTTGTTTTTTGGAATTGAAAGGAGAAAAATATGGGAAAATTGTCCCATCAATCCCAATCTATAATGGGCTTTAACAATTCTCAAAGTTTTTGAATGAAAATGTTTAATTGACATGAAAATTTGATGTAATTAGATACAAAATTGTAAGAAGATATATACTATTAATTGTGCATTTGTAAGTACATGATCACATCTAAATATACAAAGAATCTTTTAGTTCGATGTTTTTTTTTCTCTTCGTGTTTTTGGAGACAATTGAAAAAGTTTCGTTTTTTTGGCACAATTGAGAAAGCCTCTTTTTGCTCCAATGCAATACAACAATATGAATATCTCTTTCTCAGTTTACACTCATTAAGGATTGTTGTTCCCGTGTAGGAGAAATGGAGAAAATTTTGTTCTCCAATGCATTTCTCTTCCTTTCCTTCCCTCAATTGCCCCATCGTATCAACAACGAAAAAGACTTTTTAAAAAAAAAAGTGTTACACTTTTGGTCAAAGAAACAAAGAATAATCAATCAAAATGGTTCTTCAGGATCATTTAGAATTTCGTGCATCGGATTGGCAGGCCTGTTTGGTGATCAACTGCAACAATTTCTGTGGCATTGTTGCATCCAAGTACATCTTGCCCCAGCTTGGCTCCTGCTGCCTTAAGACCCTTTAGCGAAACCGGCTGGTTAAACAAGTTTAATGATGGCAGTTTTGATGCTGGAGGTAACTTACCATAAGGCAAGAAGGTTCTGAAATCTTGTTTCAGTAGTGGAACCTCAAAATCTGCCTTGTCATGCCTGACAACATTGTCTTTTGCACTAATGTGAGCCCCTGGTTCCACGTGGTTAGTGGAAAAGCTTGCCTGGCTTGGAAAGTTTGGATAGAGGCTAACATAGCCCCTGAGGTACATCATGTCAATGAGGAACTTTTTCCATGAGGCTTGCCATCCATTTGTTCTTGACCTTGGAATTTGAACTGGGTTTTTCTTGGCATCTTCAGTGAACCTCATGTTCATGTAAACATAAAATTCTCTCCAGTGCTTGGGGAAAAATACTGCACCCCAGCTGCAGGGGAGCTGGTGGAGGTAAGGTGTGTTGGGATGGATCCTCTTGAAGAATTCAGTTGCATTCCATTTAGGCCTTTCTTTAACAACTTCAACTAATCTGGGTGTGTAGAGGGAGATGGAGGAGAGCTCGGGCAGCGACACTTGAGGATCGTAGTGGTAGGCCAAGAGAGCATATTTTATCCAGAGATAGTAATAAGGAGAGACTTCAATATCATCCTCCAATAGGAGGCCATAATCATCATCGGATGATGGGTACCAACTTTCACTGACTGCTCGAATTAGTCCTCCTTGGATGATTCTTCTTCGAAGAGTTTTAGGACCGTGAGGCCACTGGAATGAGCTCACTAGTCTTATAGTTGCCTCATCCACTTTGCTGTCCATGTTGAAGCTGATAGGGACTTCATCCCCAAGATAGTAGGCATTACTGAGAGATTTGAGAAGTCTTGACAAAGAAGAAGGGCGGTTTTGGGTGATTATATTGACAGAAATGCGCATTTTGTTCCAATCTGCGTAGGCCAGTAAAATCACATGATTACTCAATAGAGAAACAGATGAACCAGAAAAGCAATGTTCAGAGAAGAGTCAAAATTTTCTTACTTGGCAAAGCTGTTGGTCTAAGAGCAGCCATCCAGAGAACCCTCGGTATGGAGGGCCTTGGTAGAAGAACCAAAGTTGTACCATTACCACTACTTTCCGTTGCCATTTTCAAAGCTTTCTTCACGTTCACATCAATGTCAGCTACTGCAATCACCAGACTTGGGTTATGGATTTTGATCAGTCCTTTCATGCTGGAGTGTACTGCTTGCACTACTGGAATTTCTGAGTTTGATAACCTCGACAACGCCCCAACTTCCAAATCAAATATACTAAATCTTCGCTCTTTGCATACCAACTTGGGCCACTTCAATGCAGTTGCAGCATCTTCACACGGGCAAAAATGGCCTCCAGAAACAACAATGTAGGCCTTTTTGCCAACAGTGGACCTTAATTTCTCAAGCAGTGGCGCAACTGCTTTAACTTCATCGACCGAGTGGGCGTAAAAGAGTGCATCAATCTTTTGAGGGTACATTGCAGCCCATTGTGTCACATAACCAGCACAGAGTGCCTTCCACCATTGGTCATCTCTGACCTGAACAATGTCTTTGAAAATTACAGTTGTTTCTGAAACATAAGCAAGCCTATGCTCGCTGTCACCCCATGTCTCCTTGTCTTTCGGATCAACAGGAAGAACAAATGAGCCAGCATTTCTGTACTTCTGAAGCTGATAGCTGCATTTGTTTGGAAGAAATTGTAAAATAAGAAGCCAAAAAAGGAAGTATTGACATAGCCAAAATGAATACAAATTTCCAACTTTACTATATTCAAATACTGATTCTACCACAGGCCTTTTGCCCTTTCTTCTCTTAGTTCAGATGCAAATTATAAAATTTTCATTCATGGCACTAATTTCCATGTCACTTATTCCTAAATGTTCATCAACAAGATAAGGCCAAGATTTATAGTTGATACTTGATACCATTCCTCCTCTGAATTTCTCCCAACCAAACCAACACCTGCTAATGAGCAAATATTGCCAGAGAACATCTACAAAAGTAAGTGATTGTACAAACAATCATTTTTTCCATCTAGGTAAGCTAATTTTATATCTTTGGTGTATTAAACTATTGAAAAAGAGGCAAATTAGAGGATACAGAAACATCAGTATGGTGGAAGCAGGATGCTTGCGCATCTTGAAATGGCAAACATGGTATAAATGTTGTTCATTGTAGCTTGGTAAGAATATAATTTAACAGAAAAGTTGACCTCAGTTTTAGAGAAACGAGGGAGATTCTAGTAATAAAAGCCTACTTAAGTATAATAATGGTACTTAGAATGCTTGCCAAGTCGATTTTCAACTTACTCTAGAATTTACATTAAGTCCGTTGTCTGCCTATGTCTGCTGAAACCGAACCATTGGTTTAATATTGTTTGTCAAACTCATGATGGAGTCATGAAATTATACTTGAGAGAGTGCCATATTTTGGTTCTTATTGTTTAGATAATGGCTACGTTTTTTTAGAATCTATAGTTTAGCGAACAGTTTACCAACCCACGAAATTCAACTATTGTCGTGGTCGAGCTCTTGTAAACCCATCGGAAACAACCTTCCTTAAGTACTTGCAATGTTTTATGAATTTTTAAAAATACCCAGGACCACTAGCTTGTTTATGTCATTCTCATTATCTTGATCAATTACTAGACACATGTATAGAAACTAGTGTGCTACAAAATTTATTCAAGAGCATTACTACATGTCACCAACCAAAAAAAGGCATCTAAATGTACTGAGAATCTCACATATAATCTTAAAAATGATTCAAATATAATTTTAATTTTGTTTTTCAATAAAATAATATATTATAAATACAATTAACACCTTTTAAATATATTGGTGAGCAATAAAAATATATATATTTTTAATTATGAGTTATTAAGTCTTTTTTTTTTTTGGTTTTTCTTTATAAAAAAAATGTTTTCATTAACTATTTCATGTATAGAGAGAAATATTTTGCTATTAGAAAAAAATAATCAAGGGGAAGCAAATGTCTAAAGATTAAATGGCCCTCCACATACCTTAGATGCAGATCTTCTCCAGTCATGAATGTCATCGGCGATTCGATGAAAAGTGTCTTAACAAGCTCTGCAGACAAGAACCAAGAACTAGAAAGAAAGTCTACCTGCACAATTCTATCAACCGCAATATCATAGGCAGGATCAGGCAAATAAAGTCCTGCCTCCTTGGACCGAAACTTTCTATAGCTTGGAAATGTCAAGTCCTTCTGCCTGAATGGCAATATCCTTCCTATGCTCCCCAAAACCGAATTCTTATACTTCTCAGTCCCTGCCACATGAGATAAAATCTGCAGCATTTTCCTTCCTGGAATCATATCATCGTCAAGAATATATACAAGGTCAGCTTCAGTTTGCAAAGCCATTTGAAACCTGCCATAGTACTTGAAATCATAGCTTGAACTAATGAAGCTGATTCTTGTATCATTATAACTATCTACGATTTGCTTCAGTGCCAGCTCATTTGGACTCCCAAATGAGATTACCCAAACATGGTGGAAAGGAAGTGTCTGTTGAAGCAGAGAATCAAGCTGTGCACACAGTGTCTTTCTCTTGAAATGGTTTAAGATTACAGTGACTTTTGGTCTATTGGGACCGCGCAAATCCCACTTAGACTTCATTGCCATTAGCTCTACTAAGGTTTCTGTTCCAATGGACTTCCTCTGGAAATCCAGTACCTCATCATATAGCTCTCTTTTCAGCTTGATCATCTGAGCATCATTGGACTTCTTCTGCAAAAAATCAATCTTTTCGTGCTCGCAAACTTCTGATGGGGCGATCGGTTGGATTTCTGCTTTGATGAGAGAAGCAGATTCCTGGTATCGGTTAAGAATGTGGGGAGGGATCACGAATTGTTTCCACTGCTGTGCAATTCTTGTAGCCCGCGTAAAGTCAGGTTTGGTTCTTAAATCTATGGCAGGACTCATGTAGTACAATAGGAAAGTTGCATAGGCAGCAAAGGCAAATTGCAGACAAGTAAGAGTAAGAACAAGCCTGGCTGAAGGACTCTTATGAGCCTTCAGTTTGGCTTTTCCTCCAACCAAATCATTAAGCATCCCTTCCAAATAATCTCCTCTTTTCATACTTGGATTCCTGATTAAACCCAGACCATGAAACTAAGTACAGAGAATTAACACCTGCAAGAAAACGCAAAACAATAGTATCATTGTTTAGTTCAAGAATATAACTTGAAGACATCAACAACTATAAGACCAAAGTTGAAAAAGTAACTAAGCTCGAAACTAACCAAACCCCACAAGTCAATCAATAAATTGAAAGTTTATGCAAAGGATATGAATGCAATTATGCTCCCAACTGGAAGAGAGAAACAAAAGACACCAACTGGAAGATGTTGAAGAAGTTGGGGATATTTAGTTGTTGTTGAGGATTGAAGAGCGACGGATCATGTGTCATTGCACATTATATATATGATAGAAATTTGAGAAAGGGTAGAGCAAGCATGCCATGAGAAATGCATCAGAGGTCACATGGGCTGAACGTTTTGTATCAAAGTATTAATCAGGTAATATTCAAGATTTGTTCATAACGACGCGCTATTTTCACTACTTCTCACACATCTATGAGCTTAAAGACACCCCATCTAAAAGCCGGTTTTGATGCCGCGGAAAAGGGCTTCCCCTGCGTTTTTGGCACTGCCTGGCCCTCCTCACCAGCCCACCTATGTTTTGTTGTTTACTCTCTCTCTCTCTCTCTCTCCCCCACCACACACACACACACACACAAAAGAGCCGAAGCCAGTGAAAGACGTATCATACTCATTTTATGACAGAAAAAATAGACCTCGTCAATCAAAAAAAAACCACCCATGTTACAACTTACAAGTGATTTAGCTAGAAAAAGAAAGAGACATGTGGAACTAAAATCTCAAACTCAAAGTTCCCGGATAAGAAGTACCTGTCAAATATTAAATCTAGCATAAGAAAACTGTTATCTTTGATGGGATGGTGCAAAAAAATTGTGATGGACTGATTGCTCTGAAAAGAAAACAAAGAATGAGAAGAGATCGGACAACCTTGTGTACAAAGAAAATGAACCGTAAACAGTAGAACACAGAGAGATTTTTCTTTCCGAAGCAAAGGCTAAAACCTCAGAGTCACATCCAAAATTTTAATAGCTCTCTAAAGGGTTGCCTAAATTGCGAAGTAAGAAATTGTGGGTTAGGACTCTACAGATCAGAGAATTCAGGACATTGTATGTAGAAATGATCATATGTCTGTATATTAGCAAGGTTGACTTTTCGTCTGGCTATGTTGATCAACATTGCAGCAAAAACTCTGTTAATGGCTTTTGCCAAACTATCCTGCAAGTTGGAACGCTAAAATCATAGACCAAATTGCTTGCCGAAGGGAGAATTCAAATGGGTTTGGCGGTCGCTTTCTCAAGAAAGAATAACAGAAAAAAAATATTTGAATGTGGATGTCTTTGCTTAATCTATAGGTTCCAATTTCATTTTCCATTCTTTGATTGGGCAAATCTATTTTACAGGTGAAATGCCATTATAGTTGCAGAAAATAAGGGATTCTTTAAGGAAACGAGTTTTAAAGATCAAAACTAGTGACTAAATAATTATGCTCGAGTTAAGGCGCTAAGTCGGGGCTGATCGAGTCGAATAGCTCAGATGCTACCATTAATGAGTAATTAGCTCATATTATTATTAATAAATTATATCAAATCATAATGGAGCAATGTTAAATTTTATTAATTTCAATTTTAATAAATAAATTTATTAATATAAAAACTCTACACATAATTAATTGAGAAATATATAAATATTATATTTTTATATAATAAAAATATTATACGGCATTGGCACGTCTTCTTTAATAAGAGTGTGGATCTTAAGATTTTTAGTGTCTATGGTTAGCTCAGATCGACTAAGGCAACGTGGTTAAGATTTTCCGGAAAGAGAGACTTAATCTCAGAGTATGATGCAAAATTGACACAAAAACACCATACCCCATTATGCAGATACTATTACACAGTCCACGCTTTGTCTATGGTATTCTTATCTAGAAAAATAAAACTCTGTTGACAGATGTCTCGTGCTACTAGCACAATGCCACATTTGGTAGTAATTTCTCGGTTTCACGTTTGGGAGTTGGCTGATTCCACGTTTATATTGTTTTTTGCCTTCGATTTGAACCCCCCCCCCCCCCAAAAAAAAAAAAGAAAAATCAATGGAGGATTCAAAGTAAGTGGAAAAAATTAATTGTTCCACATATTTTAAAATCTGAAGACGATGGTTTTGTCATAAACACAGAAATTCCATGGAGTTTGAATCTTGGAATTCTGAATGAAACTAAGGGCGCAACAACTTGTTAGACTTCTGTATTCTTTTACTCCCCAACTCTTGCCAAATCACGGAAGGCAATTCTGGCAGGGCTGGCTGAGGCCTCTCCCCAGGAAAGTGCAGACGCATTTTTTTTATACGTCAAAAAATAAAATTCGATTTTTGTAAAAATTTGAGGCAGCAGTTGGAGTGCGATCCCAAAGCACTTGCTCAATTGGTGATGCTCTGTATACTGTAGTGGATTAGTCTCGGGGCATGACCTTGCCTTAGATTTTTTTTTAGTAATTAATAGATTAGAAATTAAATATAAATTTATTATAATCGTTGATTATAGATATATATATATATATATGATAATAATAAACTCATATTTAATCTGGTGTTCGTTTCACATATTTCCTTAATTGTTTTGTTTTTCTAGTTGTATAATTGATGCTCAAAGGCCTTCGGTGACCTGGGTGCCCATGAAAAAAAATTAAAAGCAATAAAAAATTACCTGGTATTATATAATTACTTTGCTCTACCATTGGCTCCATATGATCCCGATTAACCCAGTGTCTATCAGATTATTTTTTGGGGTTAGACATCTGAATTTCGAAACCCAGACATACTTATAAAAAATCTCTCCTCCCAGCCGACGAGAAAATATTAATATGATTTCTATTTATTTGGGATAAAAAATTAAACACAAATTCTCAAAGGTAAGCTCTGCTCGCTTCCTTCCTTTCTTTCTTTGATTTTTTTTTTTTTTTGGACCATTTGCTCAATTAAATCTGGGAAGGTGATTGAAAGTAAGCTCGTCTAGATGTTATCTGTCAAAGTAATTGGATTATATACCATTATTATCCAAGCCAACAATAATATTACAATGTCGACTGTGACGAACGTGCCACGGCCACATTACATGCCATGCAGAAGCGTAGGGGGTTGAGTCTCGCACTCATGCGCATGCAGCTCGACCATCGTTAATAGAGTCATGACGCCACTGGTTAATTAGAAGACCATCTTCTTTCACAAACCTGGAACTTTCTGTAATCTCCTCACCCATCCATGGTCAAAACCCAACAAACTTGAACCCGTCTAAAAGTCAACCTTTGTAATAACTAAGTGTACCTTCAAGATCAAATACACCTAGACACGTACATCATCCATCAAGGTTCTCTTCTTGTCAATTCAAACCACACCCAGATATATACATATATTTAGCAAATTCTCATATACTTCAGTCATGAAAAAAGTTTCTTTAAGAAAAAAAATTAATACTGCATGCATCTAAATTTTCGTACTCTAAATACTCCTTTCCCACCTGTGGTATGTAATCTGTTTGACTCAATGTATACACTGTACATAGGACTAGTGGAAGCCGCGTGAGATAGACAAGAAGTTTGGTCCAGACACTTTACGACCTAACAGCAAAGAAAATGTCCAGAGATCAAGTCTTAGATGTTTCCACGTGCTGTTTTTCCTCTATGTCTATATGTAATGTGTGTTGCGATCCGCTGGGTCAAACCATACCAGCGAACCTTATGGTCTTAATTAGTAGGCTTATACACACGTATGGCACAGAGATTACCTGCAGGCCGTATGCAGCGAATGGAATGGTGCCTAAAAGATTTTCTCGGGGCAATTCACATGGGGTCTTAAACATCTTTACGTAACAAAGGCAAGATTTAGAGATTTAAAACCCCTTATAGCTAAAAGCCTAACTGGAATTGGAAGTCTCCTGGAGTAGATAATAATATATAGCATAAATAGCTTATCTTCGGAGAGATAAAGATTATGGGAAAATGAGGAATGGCTTTTAGAATACGGTATGAACCGAGAAAGAGATTTTCCGGCGAACTTGAATGACCTAATGATCTAGGTTCATTAGAAAAACGCTGGATTGATTTTTCTACATTGATCGAGCGAGGGCATCATGTAATTGTTATAGACACTCGCAATGTAAAGACAAGAGATTGAGGTCTCAATTTGAAGGCCAGTATTAGTACTCCGATGTTTATATCACATGATATTTCATGACATTGGTTCAATGACTTAATTGATTCTGTTTATGGGTTGACGAAAGAGAGACACAGTGCGGAAGAGCTAGAGAAGGCACTGTATGATTTTTTTTTTTTTTATGCATTTCGTCGATTTTGTAGAACATACACCTTTTATACTCCAGATTAATAAATAAGAAAAAAACACAAATTGTCATTAAAATTTGGGTTTTGATAAATTTTTGAGTGTTTGAATTGTATAAACAGTTTCTTTATAACTAGAAATAAAAGGCTAAAGGCCCCTTCTCATCCATGGTAGAGTCTCGGTTCAACCCTGTTTTTTAAGTCTATCGTATCTCAAATGAATACACAGCCTCGTGTGTGACGGTGCATAAGGGGGTTGCCATGACAGTTTTTGGGCAGTTTTTGGGCCCTAGATTGGGCTTGTGGGAACTACTAGTGGGAGTAGGCCGATGGGCTTGGTCTATGGGTCTGATATATTATCGCAAAATTCCAGCACTTAAGATTTCAGCACTAATCTATATTTTTAATATAATTAATTAAAGTATTTTTAGTGAAAATTTTTAATTTTGTGTTTGAATTGCATTGACTCTGTTCTGTTTTTTTGGTAATAATAATTAAAAAAAAAAAGGATTTCAGTACTTGCAATTGGACAACTCAAGCGGTAACGAACCACTTTATGGACCAAGTAAATAGAACGAAAAAAGAGAAAAAAAAATTTCTAGTACAATTGGACATGATAAGTTGACTGAAAAAAATTGTCACATCCACCAATTAAAGGATCATGCGAGGAGCGGGCCTACTGGCCCTCCTGCAAGCAAGCAGAAGCCTGACATTCTAAACTGGACTGCCAAACTAAGAAAGGATCAAGTGAATATAATTCAGTTCATAATGACATGCTTAGCTTACTTTTATTTTTTGTTCAACTTTATAATCTTCGAATTTCGCATCCAGTTAGACCCCCTCTATATTTAAATGTAATATTTAGTTTAATTAATGTAGATTCATCTCTAAGTAAATTGAATATTAAATATATATATATAATTTTGATTAAACCATTGAAATTTTAAAAAATTTAAATTGAATTAAACAATTAGAACCATTTGCGCACCACTAATTATTCTTGGACATGTATTGAATCTCTGAGTTTAATTTGCATCATTAACATGTAGTGGATATGTTGGTATTGTAGCATTAATAAAGCAACAAATGGGCTTCCATTGGACAAGGGGGACGCAGAAGGGTGGACACAGGGCACCTAGTGTAGCTCCATATGCAACATTGCGACCATATTCCTTAGATACACGTGGAGCTCTTTGTTTTTCTTTTATTTCCTCTCGATCTTTTTTTTTTTTTTTCCCTGCTGGAACAGGGCCTTTGAGATTCGTTTTCTCTTGATGAAGCTGGGTTTGCGATTATAGTTTACTGTATAATCCCAGTTTAGTTATTGTTTGATCTCGCCGTAGCTTTTCCTTGTAAAAAAAATAAAACAAGAAGTACGTTAACGGGACACCAAACTCTTCAAATTATTCCAACCCGACTAATTTAAATTGATTAGAAATCAGGTTGTACGATATTTGCTGCATAAAAATGGTAACAGTGTCATGCGGTAACACGCGCACACGCAAAAATTCGACAGCCTAAAAATAATTTGCCTGTGGATCATTGCCAAGAAAATGGTTGCCCACTGGAGAAGAAACCATAAATTTTGCACCCTGATTTCTTCTCCTTTTCACCTTAATTTTCTAGAGATCAAGAAAGCAGCAGATTTCTCAATTGAAGGGGGCGACCGATGCTTCCAACTTCGATTGATGTCAATTTTGTCTAGTTCTCAGAACACAAGAAGGATATGACATCTAAAAAAAAAAAGGGGAAAATAAAAAATGATTCCCACTTTAGGAGCACTTTTGATCATGTAAAATATTCAGTCCGTTGCATTGCCAAAGTGCATGCATGCTGCTGCTAGAAAGCCTCTTCACCTTGAGATATTACATTTCGGGGAATAGCCTAATTGTTCCGTCTCCCAATTTAGCTTTGAAGCAACGATTTCGTGCCGCGGAAAATACTCCTAAAACCACAGAAATTTCAATACAAATATAATTGACTTGAAATTTTACTTAAAAAAATGATCAGATTTTTTTCCAATAGTCCTCCTAATTACCTCCATTTTCTTCACTAGCTCTCTTGGGGTAGGGGCTGATACTATGATATGGCGTGCACTTGGGGCAATGAAACCTTCCTCCACTGCTTTGTCGATAAATGACAACAGGGAATTGTAGTAACCCTCCACATTCAGCAAACCCACCTGCAAAATTAAAGCCAATGTCAATTAATCCTTAGCCCAGTTAGCTTTAATCTAAGTTGGGAGATAATATTGTCCTATACCGGTTTGTCATGGATGCCAAGTTGGGCCCAGGTTATGACTTCAAGAAGCTCCTCCAGGGTCCCATATCCACCTTCAAAACAAAAGCCTCCCATGTAAAAAAAAAAAAAAAAATCACAAATCAAATATACTTCAAAAGTATTGGTGAAGTAAACATAATCAGAAACGGGTCAAATTTTGCTACTAATGGGCCTTGAATATCAACTCCGTTAGACAACAAACATGATTAATGGGCCGAGCACGTAGCCATCGGCCCTATGGGTCTTTATGCACCCAATTCTCTCAGAAGACAACGCTTCGGAGCTTTATGGACCAGCCCATATTAACCGGGTCAATTTTCTCAACTCAAAAGCCCGGCCTATTTCTAGTAACTTGAGAAAGACAACCATCTGCAGGACCATTTTCAGATAGATTCATTTTCAAGCTATTCTCATCTGCCACGGGAGTTATAGCATGGCACAGAGGTGCAATATTAATGCATATGGACCACATAAACGGTTCATCATAAGAAGCCTTATTTTCAGTGTTAGAGGTTGGGGATAGTGATAAAGAACAAAAACTGATACTTGGCCTTATTTGTCGGCACTGCTGGCTCTATTATTTTCTGTTCTTACATGCTCTTCAAGCCTTGCACCTTTTTATTGTTGTAACAACATTAATTGGAGATAGTTAACTTCTAGTGATATGACATGATAAACAGACACAGCTGGGGTGTGAGACAAGAAGCAAATTTCCAGGTCTTATACCAACCAGGCAATGCAATAAAAGCATCAGATTGTCTAGCCATCTCTGCCTTTCTTTGGTGCATGTCAGCAACCGGCTTCACTTCCCCCACTGTTTCTCCAGTTATCTGCAGAATGCAGCACCAAAGTCAGTAACCTTGTCTTGTATTGGGAGGGAGAGAGAGAGAGAGAGAGAGAGAGAGAGAGAGAAGCAATGATGAGTGAAGCAGGAGTGGTGGGCTCAAATCAAAATCATGAAACAGAAGAGGATAAGAAGAGGGAAATACAAAATGAAACTATAGAAACCTAATGTGGAGTTACTGCAAGAAGGATAATATTAATTTTACTATGATATGTGACCAATCAGGAGAATCTTAGCAAGTGGGTATGTAAAACATGTCAAAAAGGGACATTTAGCAGATATTTTCAGGTGGACTGATGGGCATGGTTTGGTTGGAGAACCCCAAGTGCGAAAGATCAGAAAAAGTTTTGGAATTAACAGAAAGGTCTTACTTGGAAGCTGCATGAGGCTCAAAAAGAGACTTATAAAATCCATTTTTTCCCTCAAGATAACAAAGGAGAGGTAGAAAATCATGTACACAGTTTCCCACACAACATTTATACCCAAATTTAACAGGAAAAACAAAAGAAATGGATAATGATCTCTTCTTCTCTTTCATGTACACAGTTTCACACACAACATTTATACCCAAATTTACTCCTGTAAAGTAGGAATTATAAGAAGAACCTAGATAATATATTAAGAGCAAAGCAGAGATTACCTCTCTGGGCATGAGCGTCTTGGGGATGACGCTGAAGACAGTAACATGACAAAACTTGGTTAGTCAGACGAAAAATCAAAAATTTATTCCGAATTACTCAATTTCCATCCACTCAGAAGCATTAAAGGAAGAATCAAAAAGAAAAGAAAAAAGAGTAATGACAGATGCGTTACCCAATCACATGGCCGCCGCCATGATAAACAGCTTGAGACACCAACCCCATTAAGCCAATGCTACCTCCTCCATAGACAAGATCAATATTTCTTGACACCTTTAAGACCAAACATGCATAGGTTAACCATTCTGTAATGTTAAGGGAAGATAAATTTAAATTCCAATACTAGACCAAAATCCAAACAAAAAAACCAAAAAAAAAAAAAAGGAAAAAACAAAGAGGGTGAATTCATATTGGTTGTCTCAAATGCGCTTGTCCAATGCAGCAGGAAGGGAAGTAGAAGAAAAAGTTCGTACTTGAAGGCCAAAGCCGAGGAAAGCATCGAGCCAACATGAGTATAAGTTCTTAAAAACCATAAAGGTAAACTTGATGGTTGATATGAAGTAGTAACAACTTGTTTGATTTACAGTAAAACAAAAGGAGAACAAAAGATTTTAGGCTAAAAAGAAATTTAAAAAACCAAAAGGGTACTGAAGCAGAGGAATAGCAGAGAAGGCAGAGCAGGAAGACAAAAAAAAAAAAAGGAAAAAGTAGTTCAACCGATACAAGAAATGAATTGAAGGCTGTAAAAACTAGCGTGGAAAGGGCTCAAGAGGTGAGAAAAACTGGAAAAACACAGGAATGCCAAATAAAAGGAAATAAGGAATACAAGAAGAGAGCAAAAACAGAGAGAGGCATTATTTACCAATTCACTCCCAAGCTCAATAGCAGCATCTTTATAGCTACTCTTCTTTCCAGGACTGCTCCCACAGAAAACACAAATTTTCTTGAACCTCGACGGCTTCATTTCCTTCTCTCTCTCCATCTCTCTCTCTCTCTCTCTCTCCCCAACAAGAGCTTATCTTCTGTGTTTTTTGGAAGTGACCCACCAGAGGAAGCTTGACTATTTTGCGAAGTGGGTTCGTGCACATATATAACGGTAGCACGGGCTCAAAGTAGCACGCTTAAATTCCATGCTCCATAGCTTGGTAGCATTTATCTTTTGCTTTGCCTAGAGCCGTGTCTGAACAAGCGGACAAACCAATTAACTTTGGTCGTGCATCGAAGGTCTACCCAACAATTTTTGGGCTAGTGTTCTGTAATGGACCTGCCCTCGAACCGGTTCAGCTTCTAGGTCGAACCACCCATTACTCTGCGAATACGGAGGCAACCCTCATCGAACCACGATTTAGGTCTTTCGAGCATAGTTACCATGTTGAGTCAGTCCATAAAAAAAAATAAAAAAATAATAATAATAAAAATCTAATCAGGACGGAAGCAAAAACTTCTTCGGTTGCAGTTCGACTATAATCGTGACTTGCGGGCTGATTCATGGTCCAGTTTTCTCCGGTCCGAGTCTGGGCTAACCCAAAACCGAGGTCCGGCCTACTTGTAAAACCGAGTATTATTTAATTGGTCAAGTACATACATTTTATTACTTTATTGATCCGCATTTGATTCTTAAGTTTAGATCATAAGAAAATAATTTCATGTAATTTTTTCAATTCTAGAGTAGTATGAACCCATGCTTTTCATCGAATCGAAACGCCACCACATAAACCTAGTGCACATAAACATAAATAAAAGTTGAATTGTACTTCGTTTTGTCAAAAGAGTAAAAATGTTAATTACTCTATTATTATTATTTTTTTTTTTTCCGTAAATGTAACTCGTTCTTTATTTGTTCACAGCATGGATAGAAGTTAGTAAATTTCTTATCAAGAAGATGCCTATTTAAAGGAAACTGTTTAAGGGCTTCTTGCCCATCTCGTCGTACCTCTTGCATGTGAGTGAGCCATCCATAAGTCAAACTTCGCGATGATATCTTCCACGGGCATTCTTGGTTTCTTCTTGTATAAATTGATCATGTTCTTAGATACTTCGCCATCTAGATGATATAAGCCAAAGTTGCAACAGGTCGGATTCAAATTAAGTCATTTCAAGGGTTACTAGGTTTTCAATTATTTCAGTGTTTGTTTACTTTTGGTTAAGGGTTATTGATTTTTTAAGCCAATTATTAAGTCGACTTATTTGGGTTGGGTAAACTTTTGTCATATGTTTTGTTCTCAAAGCAAGATTGGATGGTTTTGTGAACTTGAATTTACTGGTTTGAAATAACCGATCATATCTATTTTCACTTGTCGACTGATTACATCGTCTGCATCAAAATCGCTGTTGGTGGAACTCAACTCATGCATCCTCATTAGCATAACAAGGTCTCAAGGCTTGGGAAAATAGCTCGGCAGCCTAATTCATTTTGTAGACTCGCGTTAACCAAGTTTGTCATAAGCTAAAATCAATAACATTGCGCATGTTCATTCAAAGAAATAGGCCGATCTTCCATACTTTAGATAAAATTTCAGTAAGTACAAAAATGAAACAGAACAATTTGATTTTAAAAATAAGGTATTAATCTTACGCCATAGTGGATGCACAAGAAGATAACTCATGACCCATATTGTTTGTACCCTCAAGTCTCGACCACCTTCCATCAGTCGACATACTTGCTGTATGCATAGGAAACAATTGTTTTATTTATTTATTTATTGCAAAAGGAAACAAACTCTCCCCCATTTCCTCACATCCTCACTCTCTGCTGGACCAAACCGTATGCTGTCCCATGCGCCTCCCTCTGCCCTTTCCCCCCCACTACGATGCTCGGCCACTGCCCCCTTTCTTTTCTTTTCTTTCTCTTTTCTATGTATTAATTCTTTCTAAAGATTACATCATGAGGCTCAGCTTCTTCTCTGTAAGCCAACATTTATTGTGGATTTACTAGGCTATTTGTAATTGCTAAATAGTGCAATTAAACAAAATTAATTGTACTTGAATTAAGAATGCTAATCTTTGACGTGGAAGCAAGTACTTGACCTCATAGTTTGATTCAATTTATATGTAACTCTCAACTGCTAGATGGGAAGCAGGTCTTATTATTAGAAGTTAAATTAGTCACCTTACAACATTAATCACCTTGCAACACCTAGCTAGACTCCAACTTAAGCTGACTATATAAGCAGATGTAGTACTATGGGCTTAAGTTTGTTAAACAATTAAACATGGCCATTACATCAGCAAGAATCCTTTTTTTTTTTTTTTTACCTTCTCTTTTTGGTACATAGAATTGGTTTTCTTCGACGTTATTAATTCATTCTTCTTGAGGGATATCAATGTGTGTTTTGCACAAGAAATGAGA
Source organism: Bruguiera gymnorhiza (assembly GCA_020883675.1). Classification (NCBI taxonomy): domain Eukaryota; kingdom Viridiplantae; phylum Streptophyta; class Magnoliopsida; order Malpighiales; family Rhizophoraceae; genus Bruguiera; species Bruguiera gymnorhiza. The sequence goes on along the minus strand of JAIRCJ010001042.1, from coordinate 1,258,544 downwards.
CATGAAGGTTTTAAGAGCAATGGTTGGGGATCATTGCTCCATCTTTTTGGAACCCTACAAAGACCCGACCTCACTCCTCAATTAATTTGTCTTTCCCATGCAATTAAGCCCCTCAAAACCCGTATCTCTCAAATATGCATTCTCCTTTCATTTGAGATTTGACTAGAAAACAAATCAGTAAGGATGTTCCAAAATTTTCTGGAACTTAGTTATAATGTATCAGTTAGCATTTAATATATAATTCATTCGTAACCCTCAATTAGTTAAATATTTGGGTTGAATAGTCTTTTATCGTACTATTAGAGTCTTTATAATTGAGAAGTCTTAAATTCAATCACATTTAATTTAAAATATGTATTCTATCCTGTTATTGAAAACATCCTTATAATATAAAATTTTAATCCTTACACAAACTCAACGAAATATTGAAACTCTAATGGTGTGTCAAAATCTCCTAGAGTGTTAGAATGTGTGAGACGAAACCTGTTAATCTGAGGTTTCCTAATATCAATAGAATCACAAATGGTACCACTAAATATTGTGATTTATTAGTAAAAGGATTGTTCATTATTATGTGAAATATTATAAGTTTGAAGTCCTACCAAAATGTTTAATAAAAATAAATGTATGCTTACGAAATTCACTTCTCCAATGTAATACTTTTTTTTTTTTTTTTTGTTGACAAAATTGTAATGTACCGCCCTCTACTTTTCCATTTATAGTACCGCAAAAAAATACAAATGGCATGAACAAGAGCCAAGGTCAGCAGTTCAATTCTCCTATATATGGTGTGCTGATAGTGGGTAGCTGCTGGGAATGCGAAATAACAGCTTGATCCCGACAAAATAAAGCTCCCCAGCTACGTGGGGTGGATAAAAAATTGCCAGTCCTCTTGGCTGACACGTGAATTGCCCCATAACCAGATGGTGGACAAGTACACGTGCCAGTTTTTGGGTGGTGAATGGGGATGGCTCAGCCAAAATAAAAAGCACAGCACTAGTGGCCATCTAGTGGCTAGGCTTCTTTTTCACGGATACAACCAACCGCAATGCGACACCTATAAAAGCAGTGCACAATTTGACTTCCCCAAAGTTCAGAGACATATCATGGCTTTACCATTGCGCAATGTACGTTGGGCTCAATTATGCGAAATACTTTGGCAGTAACATTGAGAGGTACTGAGGTCCTTCTGCCTCACCAGAAATAACAATCGATAATTAGTTTCTCCTGATGCCATATTCGGTATCTGTACAAATGTAACTAGTGGTTGTATCACCAGCTGTCGTTCGCTGATTTGCCTTGGGTACCTTTTACTCTCCTGATTCATTAAGGTAGAAAACAAGTTATTTAATTATCTGATGTGCATTAACTTTTTTCTCTTTTTTCAACTTTTACAAGGCTAAGGAGTAGGAAGGCTTGAAAGATTGGGCATAATCAGAAGTATAAAACAATAAATAGGGAAGGCAATCAAACCCACCAACCAGAAAATGAACAGGAAGTAATTAAAACTAGTCAAACGTGGTTTTCTTAATGCTACCTTCCTTGTGTTTGTTCGCTTTCCTGCATATAGCCTACATCTTGGAGTTGCTGTATGTGAAAAGTTTGATCTTTGTGCTAATTAATAGCACAATTAAGTTCCACTTTTATGTTGGTGGAATTCCTAATCAGATAGAAATGATCCCGCAGTGATCCACTCCTTTCAACCCCACTACCCTTGTTTCTGATAAGCTTCGTATTGTGGGTTGTGCTTGATTACGGTCATCTCGTTTCTCTTCTCCACTTCGACTACAATCTGACCAGTAACCCTAGAGATCATTTATCCCTACTCTTGGGATCTCATACACACACCTCAAGTCACTTTATCAGGTTAATTCCACTTTACATTTGGTATCATATATTTCTTATTTTAAATTCGGAAAATCAGTGCCATCTTTAATGTTCTGCTTGTCAAAGTTAGATCAGTAACTTTGCAATAAGATGCATGTGGGATGTTTAATGCATTGGCATTATCATGACTTAATATAGACCCGCCAGAACATACACCCCAAATGCACTGTTCAGTATGACCAAAAGAATTTGAATTCAGACCACTTTCAAGGGCATGTGCGTTTCAAGTTTAACCATCCATTCTTATATTTCAATCACATGAAAATGATTACTCTTTCTGCTACAGCGAGTTCTAAAAATTCTTTGGTGATAATACACATCCAAACCCACAGATTTGTGGACTAGGTAACACATTTTGGTCTCTTCATTGACATCCTTGCAAAGAAACGCGTATTCCTGGTTTGGAACGATAAAGTAGGCATCTCCATTTCATCCATTTTAGATCAAGACAATTCGGCCAATTTCTGCAATCTAATCGGTTGATGGACACCTCAGTTTGTGTAGGACCACGCGGCTTTATGGTCACAATATTGATGTGTAATTAAACCAAAACAAAGAGACTATTTGACTTTTGTTTAAAGGTCTTGGACAATATGTAGTACTTTAGTTATGAAAAAACCAAAAAAAAAAAGGTTCACTTTCAAAGGAATAATCAAAACGTTTAGTCCTCTTGATCCTACAAAGTTCATTGAGACATTTCTTTCAAAGAATTGTGATGCATTACGTAGATACGATATTTAATGAACACGGTACAATTTATGCAATATAAAATAATATTTAATATTATACAAATTTTATATAAAATTTATTTTATTTTTGTAAAAATTTATTACATAATATTATATATATATATATAATTACATTTACTAAGTAATGTATTTATTTAATATTTTTGTTTTTAAATACCATTATATAGTAATCTTGATTAAATAATAAATAAATTTTTAATATGAAATTTTATTTATTTATAAAATTAAATAAAATATAGTTATTTTATATTTTTATTATTTTTATATTATTAAATATTACTGCCTAATTTTTTTTCTTTATCTAAAAGTTCCTTCCTTTTCTTTTCTTTTTCTGCACCGTCATATTCAAAGTGTACCAATGGAATCCTTTTGACGTAAGCTTTCTTCCTACTGCCATTCGCACAGACAAGTACTAATCACCATATGATGGTTTTCAACTCATAAATCTTTTTTTTTTTTTTTCGGTGGAATCAAAATCCTTTTAAAGCATTGATAATTCCACTGCTTATGAGTGGTGCCGGCTTTCAACTTGTGACTACAATATCAGTATCACAGTTGCAATATTGACCCATTTCTCATTTCGTGCATGTGGCCACATTAATTAAAATTGACTCTAATTTTAATTGTATTAAATTTCATGATTACGATCGACTTTAATTGTAATATCAGTTGCAATTTGTAATTTGAGATCTTCGATTAATATATTATAAATTAATCACAATTAACCCGTCCACCGTCAAGAGGCGTGCTTTAGATTAACGGTCAATTCTTTTTATCTTTTTTTGTTTTTTTCCTTTTATTCGCAACATCAGTATATACTCAACATCCTTAAATAAACGGTAATTATGGAAAAATAATGCTTAAGCTTTTGATTTTGGGTACATTAATGTTGAACTGAGATAACTAAAACTTTTACTAAATTTATTCATACCGAAATACTAAATTAATAAATCATCAAAAGTTTACAAACTAAAAAAAAAACTAAAAATAAAAATGTATTTTCTTTTTTGTCCCCGTTTTTCATAATCTCTCATTTTAAATATAAACACAGACAATATTTGATTTAAATTTTTGTAGATTGCACAGGAGACTTTACTAACTGATTGTTGACATCCACCCAGATCATCTAGCCTCTTTGTTCACATTGTATTCTAATTGACTTGTTCACTGTTAAATGGACAACGGGAACCAAGTTGGCTAAAAAGTAAATAAACATGCCTAAATGATATGGTAGCAATTACTCTCCAATAAAGTCACCACGTGGCTATGAGTTTCCGTATCCACTTTGGAGGTGTCAAATTTATACTTAAAAAAGATGTGAGATTTATGAGATGATGAGAATTATTATGTTTTGTGCATAGTTTATGATTTAAAGACAATTTTTTCTCCTGGGAATATACTCTTTTTATTTTTACTTTTTTTAAAAAATGAACCTATGTTTACAACATTAGAATTTCAAGTTCAAAACCGCTGAGAGATGAGGAAATTGTTTTTTTTTTCTTTTTTCTTTTTTCGTCCATTAAGATGCATATTCGATTGTGAGATATACAAATTAGAGTAGTTCTTCTCATTCTTATAAACTTCAATCTCTTTTTTAAGATTAGAACTCAATACTTTAAAAATATAATTTAAATACTTAACCACTAAAAAGTAGCTAAGTTCAAACACCCTCTCCAAAAGGGTAAACTGGATGATCATGTTTCAACTGAGGGTCTGCCAAAACGCCTTAATTTATTTCTGTCCCCTAAAGAAGACAACCGGAATTTAATGTTCTGTATAAAAAAGTCACGAGTCACGGGTTCAAGCTCATCAAATAATGCACTAGAAACGTGGAATGAATGCACAAGAGCTGAGATATAGTATGAATGCAAGGCCATAGTCCACAATTGTTAAAATTATGAACGGTATCATCGAAGAGGGCAGTGGTCCAGTGGAGCCAAAAATGGCCACCGCCTTCCAATTTGTCCACGAAAGAAGAAGGAATGTCACGTTATTTTCTCTCTCATGGCCATTACCCAGTCATTGTCTTCTTCTAATCTGGACAGTAATACAAATTAGGTTCGAGTCCCACCATCTAATAGTCAAATATAGGAAAGAAGTTTGTAGATAAATGAATGGAGAAAGCAAAAATATGCACGTAATCATTTTTGGAATAGCTAGCTAGCTAGGAATTGGCTTTATCTTCTAAATGTGTGATTTTTTATTGCTTCAAACATGGGGTTGTTGGGCTCATCTTTGGCAAATGAAAGGCTGCCCTTTGCAGGAGTGCACAAGCCAAGCTCTCATTTGTAGTTCTTAGTTCTTACCATCAAATTTTGATCAACTTACCCTCGTACACGAATCGAGGTATAAGGTATACATGTATTAGGACATGAATCAGATATCATATCTGTGTTATTCCATGGTTGGGTTATGCCTTTTTTTTTTTTATGATCAATTTGATTCAAACTTAATTGGGTTTTGTTTCGAGACTATTATTTCCGGAATCGACAATACCACTAGTAATTACCTAGATTAATGTTCTTCAAGTATTTTGGCTGCTGGTATTCCCTTTTTTTTTTTTTTTTTGGTTAGATGACAAGGGAACCCCATTTTCAGTGGCTGACCCTTCGGGCTTGCAAGCCTTCGAAGTATGCCCACATTCATGGTGAAACGAAAACCGAAGCTTGGACTCGGTGAGCCTTAACATGAATTGTTAACACCCTATTACAGATTTTTTTATTTTTTTAATTTTTGGTGCATCCTATGACGGGTTTTGAACACAAGGTGTATGACCTATCTCTACGGATCCTTAGTGTGACCCTTACCGTTAGAACAACTAGTGGGAGTTAAAAGAGAATCTATTGTGCATATTTTTCGTGCCGTAATGGATACTTGGATGTAGGTGAGATGCAGCTTAAATCTAAATCTTTTTATTGTCTAGAGTCTAGACCGTGAAATTTAAATATCATGCGCTATAGTTGAGAAAATTTGAGAATTTATTAGGGCTTAATTCGTCAGATATTACTTTCTTTAAGGCGATGTTTGCCCCCATTTAATTGCCGAGTTCTAACAAACTATTTCCACGAATTACACAGCTTATTAAATTTGCTAACAACAAAACCATGAAATTCATAAATAAAAACTCTCTATTGTTGAACGTGGAAGAAAAATAATCGATTAAAAGAAAACTGCTCTCCATTTATAATAATTACACTCTATTTATGAAGAGTGTCAAGTGTCTAAGTCTTTGATTTTTAATATTTTTCAATCTTAGGAACCATAATTTACCTAAGGATTTTTATTTATTTATTTATTTTTCATGTTGTGTGATTAAAAAGGTTTTATTGGATTATATTTGGGTATGGCTCTTTTGTCCTCCCAGTTTCCCTCCAAATCAATGTCAAGGGGAGACTTTTGTACTGATCACTCTCTAAAATTGTCCAACTATTAGCTAGTCCAATAAGCTTAGCCCATCGCTATCACAATGAACAGTAAAATACATTGAAGGTTCATAAGCCCCGCAAGTAAATGGCGATGAAGCTATTTTGCTTATGCCACGTGCATGCCCAACGTATTTGCATTCCCTACTGCTAATTAAATTGCACATACATAAGTATGTATACTGTTCTGATTACGAAGTAGCCATGGAAGCTACTAAGTTTTTAGGGGAAAAAAAATGTTTCAATGCACTAGCTACATTTTAAGACATGGAGAAAGGTCAAATGTTACATTTGAGAGTTTAAACTTTTACACAAAATATAAGGTTTGGCAAAAACGTGGGTTAACTAGACTAATTGATATTTTGGTATTGTCGCACGAATAATATAGAGACCAAGTTATGTAACGCTCGAGATAGTGAGGTAATTTATTGAAATGGAGGGCTAACATTCTACTTTTCTTGGTCAATAATTAAAATTTACACCGTGCTTGATTACGTTAATAAAGTTGTCTCAATGGGCACATTTAACATCTAGAAAGGACAGATGATTGGGTTAAACAGGAAGCCATGGATCTGAACTCTTTCGGAAAAGGGGGCTGGAAAGTCATGAGAGGAGAAAATTCTTTTTGACAAAATAAAGCAAAACCTGTGGAACAATATACTTTTCTTGTCATTCAAACTTTCCTCCAGTATGCGTGTGTGTGTGTGTGTGTACATATGGATGCAACATATCTATACGGACGTTCCTTAGCCAAGATTTTATCAGAATGACCACGAACGTTTCCAAACAGTTGAGCAAAAAGTGTGTGTGTGTTGCCCACATTATTGACAGAGATAAAATTCTTCCGATCAGACCGTAAGCTGATAATTTTACACGAATTTTTAATTTTAGTATGCATGCTTGGACAGTCTTTACGTTGCAAATGTGAAGCTGACTTGTAGTATATTTCTTGACCACAATATTCTAAAGAGGATCGATAGTTTGACCTTGATCTTGTTGCCTATTTTATCAACAACAACCCACATGATTGCATAGCCTTGTGCAAATTTTGGTGTTGGACACTTGGCAAGTTTGTCATATGTTAGCAAGAACAAACAATGTGGAATATTGGCCATCATGGAAGAATTTTTCAGAGGATGTCTGTCTTGTATCCTTCCACATAATACAATAACATGGTGCAAGAAGAAAAGAGCCAGATAATATGCTCTCTGTAGCGAGTTGTTGCAAAATCAAATCAAGTCCAAAATGCTGGAATAACGACCACATCGTTCAAATAAAGACTTTCACACAAAGCCACTAATTACAATTATCCTCTTTGTATGATAAGCATGGGAAAGCCAACTTTATTGTCTCTTTGACCTTGCCCGAGGGACAAATGGCAACAAAAACTACTCTGGATGATGAGGGGCTAATTGGGGTGTACCCTTGTCCAGTGACACGGCAAAGTATATCGGCAAAGTTGTGACTTATGGACTCCATCAAAATTTTTGTGAAAGCTGATCTGGTAGCATGTATGAGTACCTCAGTTGAGTCAGAATTCCATGAAGAACGGAATTGAGTTATGCAAAAAAATCTTTCTATGGGATTTATTGTCGCTTGAAAGGTGATATGCTTGTCATATACATCAAGAAAGTATTTGAGCATAATAGGATAGCTATTATACCTTCTTCTTTCTTCTTCTTTTTTTTTTTAATTATTTAGTTATGACGAATAATCCCTTTTATGTTAATCCAAGTCGTTAGCACGATCCCATTGTCGGGATTTTTTGAAATATAGAATATAATTAAGGAATTTAAACTTAAAATCACACATTTAATCTACACTCTACACGATCTCAACTCCGTCCTTATCATTATGCTAACTATGTGTAGTTCTACCATACCATCCTTTTTCTGGTGGAAATAATTCGGCTCACCTTTTATAGTTCTAAAGATAATTCTTGTCTCCAAGAAAGTAGATGCCGCAAATCCAATATATGTTTTTCGATGTTTGTATTGGTTTTTTTTTTTATTTTCTTTTTTCAATTGTTAGTGTGCGATTTGTAAAGCAAAAGGACTATGATTGGCATGGTAAAAGGATGTTCAATCGCAGCATTAAGCAGCAAAGCTATCTATCCTTTTCTTTTCCTCTCCGTTTTTCACTTTATATATTTTCCTCCAGCTATTAACTCAAGATTACTGTTGGTGTAGTTGTTTGTACTTGTAGATTAACATCTCGTACCACACATGGAAGAAATTTCGTAATATTGAAGGCATAACTATAGTAACTACTTAATCACTACATAATGTCATATTATTTTTTGTTCGTCAAAGAACCATTTGTTTTGTGATGATTCTGTCACATGCAACTTCATGCAAAACTTCAAAGATTCAAGCAAATTATTTGCGTCAGCCATGGACCCCAGTTGAATTTGTGATAACAAGAAGCTACAAAATGCACGTCGAAGCTCAAGTCTTGGTCAATTGAAATCTCTGGAGAAGCTATGCTTTGCCCAAGCCTTTGAACTAAACACCCAACATAATGATAATACCATCTTGTAGAACAAACGACAAGTTTGAAACTAAAGTATTCATCCCTAAAAAAGTCTTCTTTAGAGTTTGGATTATTAGCAAGTGTAAGAGACATATTTTTATCGTTTAATAAAGGATTAGGTGATCAACCCTTTTTGGCTTTGTTTATCAAGGTCCTTCCCTCTTTGTTCGGCAAGTAATTGTCAATGGTCGAGGATATAATGGCGGTACCAGAGTTTTGTTCCTATGTATTTGACTTAGAAGTCTTGTCTTATGCTCACGTAATTTTGTACCCAAAGTTACGTAAATGCACGGCAAATTAGATACATTTCACATAAACTAAAAAGATTATATCTATCATGTCATTTACACAATTTTAAACTTTTAATGTATGATGTTATTATGATTGCATAATTAACAATAAGTATTACAAATGTGGGTTTAGATTATTGTTATGATGTAAATATAAATTTAGTACATATTAAGTTAAGATCATTTATATAATAAAATTCTATGCCGACGTGATAACTGTAAGAAAACATCAGATTCACCCGCAGGATAAAATCATGATAGCAGTAGCTTCTTATAATCATTGTTTCCCAACTGTGTTTTACCAAAATGCACACAAGTTAATCACGAGAAATTAGCCCAACACTTTCATTTTGCCCGAATCCACACAAAAACTAGGTAAGGCAGGCCAAGAGTCAAAGTGGGTCCAACGGATATCACACCATAAAAACAAAGTGGGTCCAATCGGCTATACCCCTCGTAAAAAGGAGAGTGATGTTTGCAGAGGAATGTGGGACTCTGACTAAGTTCATGGGACCCAAGTATGCTTCCTTTCCACCGATGCTGTCTCTCTTTTGGAGGTAAATTTTAGTCTCACTCAATCAAGAGTGTCTAGCACCCTTAATATTCAGCAAAACGAAAAAAACCAAAAAAAAAAAAAAACTCTTCCTCGCGGGTAACTGTAGTAGTCCCTCTTTCATTCTAAATTGTCATCTCTTCTTTAGAACTTTAGTATACGGCTTGTTCGCGATAATCATGCTAAATTACGAGGTTAAGATCTCACGCCACAGTTAATCCCTATAAAGAACCGAGATTTATCAAAGGTTAATCGACAATTAACATAGGAGTAAAAAATTTACAGAATTGATCTCAACAATCTGCAATTTTAATTCTATTTAATCGTGAAAACTCTAATAATTAACAAAATCACAAGCACCCGAATAGACTTACAAATTGTCAAATTAAGGAAACAATGACTTAAAAGATATAGCCATTGAAAAATTGTGCGGCTCACTTAATCCTCCGGATTCCCTCTTCGGAATTCTGACCGCAGAGAGCTTTGAAGGCTTGTGTATCAGACAAGCATGCCTCCACTGCATAAGTTACTCTTAAAGAACTATGCCTCACTGGGTTTAATTAGTAATTTGTGGGTTCCGACTATTACATGAGTTCCCACATTAATAAAGTACAAAAACTTGATCCGACTTATAACGTAGTAATAAGAGGGCATGCACATCTGCGCTTCGCGTCTAATCCTTTGTCAAAACGTCACCAACTTTTTGTCTAATTTGCTTGCACAGGGAAAAAATGCTGCCTTCAAAGTTGAGGTTAGGCAAAGTCAAAAGAGAAGAGAATTGTTGTAGTAAAAATGACGACCAAAAGCTAAACAACGTATGTGAACTAATAAAGGGAATGATGATGCGTGCGCCAACACCAATTTGAATCTCTCTTAGAGATCGAGCTAGTACGGTCAAAGATTATGGGCTCCGAAAGTTATTTCTACCTTTTGTTTTCATTCGGTTAACCCAACCCAGTTGGGTTACTGCGACACAGTTACAGTTTAGTCGTATTTAACTTAATGAGTAAACTTAACATGACGTCGTTCATATTTAAATGATATATATATTTGTTAAAATTCCACCATATACATGACAACAAATAAAATGTACATCGAATAAAACCAAATGTGCATAAAAGAAGGTTAAAAGTATAATACTATGAATTATCATCTTTGTTACATCTTGGTTAACTATCCTCATGCATATTTTGTGTTATCTTATGTACATTTTATTAAATCTTTATCACATTGTGTGATTTATTTTAAAAAATAATAATATTATTTTATTCTAAATGACGTAATATGATAAATTTTATATTTAAATTATATTAGTTTCTCTAGTCTAGATAGTGTTTTTGTTTCATATGGTCATATTTCACCGAAGTTGCAATGTATTATAAATTGTCCAACTTTTATTGGGAAGCATGGCTTTTGGTTAAAGTTGTGATCTTTTGCCTTTTTCTTTTGAAATGAGCATTGTTTTTGGTTATTATTTTTATGTTATTCTATTTCTCATTTTTATTTTATTTTACTTTTTTACGCCAAGGGAGTGTGCATGGTTCGGCTACTCATGCATCTTAAACCGCACTTGAACCAGTTGTCGTTGCTTGGGGAAAAAAAAATAAAAATCGTAACTAAATAATCATAACCGGTTAAATAGTTGATCGTTCACCCGATTTTATAGTTTAGTCTTGTTGGGTTACAGTTTGAACCAATCAAATTTTTTGATGAAAATAAGTTAACAATTTTTTTTTTATTTCAAATTGTTTAACTCAATATTTATTTTGTACATTAACGTTCATTGTAAATTACTTATTTCAAATTACATCGGCTAATTAATGTTAGTTTTACGTACTCTTGTTTTACGCATTGGAACTACCTTGAAACATTAAAGTAATTCTTATTGCAGAATTCCCCACACCTCAATGTAAATGGGATTCAACCTTTTTCCTTCTTGTTTTATTTATTTATTTATTTATTTATTTATTTTTAATTTAAAATGGAATTCAAGTTGAAATGCCATGCATTCAAATTCGGGTATCGTTCAGAATTCAGAGGACAGCGTATGACATGGACCGGCCCAAAGTTACGTCCCCGCAGGTTCGGCCTGATTGAGTTCCGGCCTGTCCATGTTGTACCTGGATCAACATTCTGTTCCTCCCAACATGTCAACTAATTATCACATTATTGTTAAAATTTATTAATTTTATGTTTAGAACTTAATAATTCTGTTTTCATTTCCTAGACTTTCAACCTCCCTTGTAACAAAAATAAAAAATAAAAAATTAGTGATGTGCCACTCATTAGAATAGAAGCAAGTTAGTCCATAAAATTAATTCAAAAATATTAGAAAAATACAGTTAAAAAATATACATTTATATTTTTTTATATATAATAATTAATAATTATGATTAAATAAGGCGAGTATAGATCTAATTAATAAAATCCTTAAATGTATGCCAAGAGTTTTAGTAGCTCCAAGTTAATCACATGGATATATGTATCTAAGAATGCAGTCAAAGCAAATCCATCACTCATTAGCCTCCTTAATTTTTATTTGTTCAATCTGAGGGGTTGGTCTAGTTGGTAACCGGGTATGGGATCCACATGCCAAGTTTCTAATCTTAGAATTATTCATATCTGCGTCAATTTTCTAGTCTCATAAGTGAATGATCAGTCTTTGTGAGAAAACTAACCTGTAAGCACTGCATGGACAAATCACTAATCTTATTCATAGTGTATGCTGAAACTCAATTTAGTCAGTTAGCCACGTGACTTCTGGTTCCATTACAATGCTGCTTGAAACTGGATTAGGATAAAAAAGATATACTTTCAAATAAATATATGAAATGATAAAATATACGAGTATAAAGTTTGTAGAAAATTTAAATATATAATTTTATTTATAATTTTATCAATTAAAAAATTATTTCTGAAACTTAAAGTCATCCCCACTCCATGAAAATAGGATTTACTAAGCCAAATATTGAGATGCTAAACACGAAAGCTATCAAAGTTGTTTCCTCTAGTTGTTCTATCACAAAGCTAACTCTCACTTGAAAAATATTTGCCTGACTTATCCACTGATTAAAATTGTGTGTTCAATATCTAACATGATCTCCTAGCTATGCCTTTTTAATTTTCACGGGACAGTGAAACAAATAGAATTTGACGCATCCCTCATTTGTACACTAAGATAATGAAATCAAAGTACTCATGTTGCTATTTCAGCAGATATGCCCGAAGGCGAATTTTGTATATTTCATTCCTCATCTACTGAAAAATCTGGTTCTTCTGGTTTCTGGAGGGGGCTTACAATGCTTGAATCCGAGTCACAATGCTTGATGACTCCTCTTTTAATGCTTGCTGCTAGCCTTGCTGCAGACATAGCTGAGCCTGACTCTGAAGAAGTTGGTACAGGCTCAGTAGCAGGAGGTCTTTCTCTAGCTCTGAGTTTATCTGCTTCCTTTCGTTTCTTATACCGGCCCCATGCTGCCTGTACGAAACATGCAGCCCATGTCCTCCACTGGTGTGAATAGAACCTGAACTTGTGCCTCAGTTGCTTACTGTGTAGTCTTCTAAACTGTGATGCTACAAACTTGAGGTCTTCTGCACTGAGGGCAAAAGCTTCTACTTCTGAAATGGCTTTAACCGTGCGAGTGGAAGATGGAAGGATCACACTTGGCCGTGGATGTAATGCCCATGTTAGTAGTTCCTCACCACAGAAGTCACCGGGGCCGATCCGACAGGAATTGAAAAATCCAGTACGACCCCCATTTGTGGTGTGAGAATCAAGGTTGCCTCGGATTATGAAGAGCATCTCATTGACAAGGTCACCTTCATGCACAAGATATGTGCCTTCAGTGCACAATGAAGGTTTAAGCCTCTCACATATTGCGTCCAGCATCCTTTCATCCATTTGGTCGAACAATGGTACCTATTTGCAGCAAAATTTCAGGTTAACTGTGTAATCATAACAAATTATCAAATTCTAATCAATAGCGTGGCATGCAAAATTGGCCAATTATGAGCTAATTATCAACTATATACAAAGTCCAGCTGATGATTTTACATTTACCACATTATTCATGTCCAGACCCACAAACAGTTTATTAGCCGATTCTATTAATGAGAATAAGAATGAAGGGTTTGATAGCTTGCCCTTCTCACTAAATCAAGGCAAAGATGGCGCTTGATATCTCTTCGGAGATCCATAGGAAGGCCCCTGAGAAGAGCTTCTTCGTCGACCCCCCTAGTGGCCAACCACTTGTACTGATCATACTTCCTAACAGACTGTTGTAACTCTGGAGGTAGCTGCCTATGACGCATCCATTGTTCTGTATCCGTCCTCTTGATTCTCCATTCTTCTAAACGAATTGTTGTTGCTTGCAGGTAAGTCTGCAAGAGAAATGTGCATAAGAAACTGAATATACCTTAGATTAAAATAAAAAATTGAAAAAAAACTTAAATAATTGCAAGTTTAAAGTGTCCCGTGAATTTTGTCAGAAACTCCAACAAGTAATGATATGTAATACCAAAAGGAAATTTTTAGGCAACCTAATGACTCACTTGCATATTTCCAATGAGCAGTGCAAAGAGAACTAGCCCCAAAGTTGCAATAACGATGGCAAACATGATTTCTCCCACATAAGTGCTTGTAGAAAGATTTTGGCCCAGTGAACTGCAAGGATCAATTGGAGAAACTAAAATTGATAACTATCATGAAGTTGGCATAAAAATTTACAAGACTTCAGATATATGAAAATTCTTGCTACACGAGATAGATTCACGAAAAATGGAAAAGCCTAAGGTATGAGAGATTTAGAAACTAGATTACCTCAGGTTCCTCAATCCCCACCAAAGGCAGTAGAAGTACTTGTTGAAGAACGATGAGGTTGTAACACCAAACGTCAATGCGTCGCCATATATACCGAACTGATAGTAATTATTATTTGGATTGCATAGGTTTGTCATATTGCTTGATTTGAACCAGGAGTCTCTATCAGCATCATGCACCCGGCAATCAAAGAATCGATAGTTGCAGGATGAATTCCCCAAATCACAGACGCTTCTCCAGCATGATTCTTCGTGCTCAATCGATAGAAGATACCAGCAAGCTCCTAAACCCTTTTTGGAAAGCGAGAAATGACAAGTCATTACAACTGAGGACAAGGATAATTTTATAGAATGTATTTCCCACAAGTATCCTTCGTAATCAAATCCTGTGTCCATTGAATCAAGTGTTTCTTAGCACTTACATGGCTTGCTAGCATATAAAGCACGAGGTTGTAAGCAGCTCCTGCCCATGCTGTTTCTGTCACAACGCCAGTGGCCTCGACAATTTGCGATGAGAGTGGAAATATAAGAAAAAGTCTCGGGAGATACTGAAAAATGACTATGGACCAAAGGACATCTTTTGTGTTTGCCATCGTCGAACCACCGAGATTGGGGATAAGAATCCAAATCAAAACCTGAAATGTAGAGTTAATAAAATAGCTATGACTGTACAAGTAAAACAACCATACACCGTAAAAGAAGCAAACTACTTGGAAATAAGTTCACATACCTGAGGAAGAGGCAGGGCCGCAATAAGATCAATCCAGAAGTTCTTGCGCAGGTACCTTAATGCAATTTTCTTGGGATCGATAACAAGCTCCCCTCTCCCAAAAACACGGGAAGAAGGAGCGACATAAGCAGTGTGAAAACGAATGTAAATCTGAATGAAGTAAAAGACATCAGCAATTGATCTTACAACTGTAAGGACGTCCACAAGGGGTACTCCTATATCTATGCACACTTCATTCTGGACTCCTGGCAAGAAAAAGAAGAGAGGATCTACAAACAATGAAACTAAGGATGCTACCAAAAAGATCTTATTCCATCTGCGAATTGTCTGTCCCCGAGGATCCAATATCTTCTTCTTCACTCTCTCGTAATCCTCGGAGAAAACTCTAGACAGCACTTTGGCTTTCAGTGATTTTCCAGTCCTCCCACTAGACTCTGGTATTTGAGTCCCATCAATGTTATAAGTGAGCTTAATTACGCCATCTCCACTTACTGTTGGACACTTTGCCAATTCGCAGTCATCATTAAACCTGAAAATTTGCGGGGACCTCTAAAGTTATGGGACAATCCATGCTACTTACTAAAGTACTAACTCACACTTCAAAAAGCATCAAGAACATAAAAAAAAAAACAAGAACGATTTGTTAAAACTCACGGCAGATACAGAAGAAATCTGAATGGACAAACCTTACAGATCTTGAATTGTCGTAGCCCATTGTGCAGTTTTCAAAGTATATCTGCTGCTTCAATCTCTGGATTCAATCAATCTCTGATGCAAGACAGCCAGAAGTGGAGGCATATCAGGCTGAAATCGATTATTAGTAGGCATGGGTCAGTGAATCAACTGAAATTGACAAGGCAAGAGCTCTAATCCACCAGAAGCAAAAGAGACCATCTGTGGTACCAATAAACAGGTACCATGTGAACATGAGATAATAATGATCGGTGTCAGCTTGAGCATGAACCTGACGTTACAAAAGGTCTTCCCATTATTTCAGGCAAACTATCACCTGTCTGTTGAACAAGAGGCAAGCTATACGTCAAACATGTGACCAAAATTTCTTTTTAATACAGCCTCAACTGGCAACCAACTGTGGACACACCTTAAAGGATAGCTAACTTTTCTCAAAATCAACATGTTAAAAGCAGAAACATGTGACAGCAATAAATCATCTCTAAAGCCACCCCGAAAGCCTAGAACCACATACCCTCCCTTGTACTCAAAGACCAACCAAAGATGAATAGTAATTGAACACGATATTTTTTTAGGGAAGATTAACATTATAATTTAAAGAAAACTTTTCCCAAAATCAACATGTTAAAAGCAGAAACATGTGACAGCAATAAATCATCTCTAAAGCCACCCCAAAAGCCTAGAACCACATACCCTCCCTTATACTCAAAGACCAACAAAAGATGATCAGTAATTGAACACGATATTTTTTTAGGGAAGATTAACATTATAATTTAAAGAAATGTGATTTGTTCCCTCATAAACGATGAAATTACATTGAATTTTTAGTATCAAGCCTTTCAGCCCACACCATGCAAACGAAGAAGAATGAATGCAACAACTTAAGAAACTTAAAATGGCCCTCAAAAACAACCGAAACGTCGATTAGCTACCGCAAACAACAACAAAGACGACGGGCATCGATCACAAATTTGACATATGAATGTTTTCTCGCCATTGCATTTCATTATAAAATAAGCTTGGAATGAAATGCGGTGTTATAACTCCTCAAGTCATCATCTTTCTCTTCTGTTGTCATCCACCTGGATTCAATTCCTCCTCTTAATTAGAGCATTTGTAGGTCTACTTGGACGTGTAAAAAACAACTCAACTACCCTTCGACCTATTCCTAATCGGTGGCACGCCTACTTTTGCTAGACTAGTTATCCCAAAAACTCCCAGAAAATGTGGGGAAAGAACCTTTAGCACAATAACTGCCGTTTCTGATATAATCATAGTTACAGTTTTGAACTTGACAAGGATTGCCAATTGCACATACTGCACATTGCAACAAACACTGAAGGAATAGTTCTGAACGAGAGTGTTCAATTCCTTTTATAAGAAAACATTTCTTTTATGACTTCTGCTATGTTTTTAACTTGATAGTTGTCTTAACCAAAACTCGGAAAGAATGAAAAAAAAAAAAAGCTTTCAACAAGAAACAGGCCGGAATGGAAAGCCTGACGTCTGGGTTATGGGGTTTCATTCATTGGACAGCTTCCAGTCTTGGAGGAACACAAGGCAACATTCTTGTTATTTTCGCCCGGAGAAAAATGTAGAACATGTTTTGTTTTATGTACCTAATGGTTCAACGTACGGACAACAAAAATCTGAGGATACAGAGAAAACACAAAAGAATTAGAAGCTGCACGCACAATGACAGAACAGGCACATCAACGTAATTTTCTGATTTCCGTACTTTAATTGGGTGACATTGTCCAAGTCTATTGATTTTAATCAATTGTGAACTTGGAGAAGCACAACAGTGTGGCAGAGGGGCCTGAGGCATAGGCTAATGTCCAAAGTCCAAAAAAGACACAGATTTTCTTTTTTTTTTCTTTTTTTATGTCAAATGAAACAAGAAAACTTCAACAAATACATAATAAGACTCATCAGCCGCCACGAGGGAGGCCTACAACCAGTAAAATAGCTATTGAGAAATGGAAAGAGGGAAAAAAAAAAAAAAGATATTTTCATGAAGACTCGGATCTACTTACACAATATAAAAAGTCATTTATTTAGTAATTTTTCATAATTAAAGACATGATGCAATTTCCTTGAAAAAAAAAAAAAGACATAATGTGGTCGGTTTTCTTTCTTTTTTTTTTTAAAGATATTGAAGTTAAAAAAAAAAATTAAACGATCTATATTTATAGGGAAAAATAAAATTTACAAAGATTTAGATAACTAAAACAAAATAAAAAAGAAAAAAACATAAACAATGTTATTAACATTATATCCTAAGTAAGTAGCTCGTGTCTCCATAAAATATAATTTTGAGTTGTAATATTATTTGACGATGGATTTGAGTTTAATGGTTTTTAAATTTCTAAAATTATAATTAAATCATTAAATGTGATTTACTTAAATTACAAACCTTAATCAATCTTTGCTTTTTAACAATTTCGCCGGCTTAGATCAGGCAAGTTGGAAACACATCTAATGAGACATCGGTGTATTTGTCATTATGTATTCTTTGAGAAACATGTATTGAAAATTGAAAAATATATAAGCTTAAGGCGTTGCTGTGGCAACTAGCAACGGCCAGATCTAGAGGACAACTTTGACGGTGACGCCTACACACCGACTTTTCTGCAATATTTTGAGCAATGACCAGAAAATAATTGCATTTTCTTTCTTTTTTCCTAGAAAAAAAAAATCAATACGTGTGCATGTCCCTTTTAGCTGTGCGGCAAGATTCTATAATCGTATTTATCCCATTTAGAATTTCGATCGTTTAATTTATATTATACATGGAGCAAAGAAGAAGAAAAATAACGTTCTTCAACCATCCAAAACACTTTTCTGCCACTTGAACGATATAATTAGTTATGGTATTCTGTTATTTTATGGGAATTTATTATATTCTAAGTTTCTATAACTTGTTAATCCCTCTTGAAACAAAGAAAAGAAGGAAGAAAAATATTAGATTCAGAAGCGTAATGGCACCGAATACCCGTTTTCCCTTTACTGTTTTTTTTCCTCTTTTTCGGTGAGAGGCACGACATTCATTCAATGAATGCACATCTTGCCAAGAAGCTTTATTGTATTTGCATTGCCACTCCGTTGAATTGAATGAGAGTTAAACATATATATATATATATATATATATATATATATATATATATATATATATATATTTATTTATTTATTTATTTATTTATTTAAGTTTTAAATTTTAATTTTAAAAAATCAATTTTATGAAAATAAAAAATTGCTCTTATTATATAATCCTGAACTTAATAAGTATATTGATAATAAAAACGTTCTAAACGTGTTTGCTGCGAGTCTCAGGAAGGAAAGAAAAGCTGCAGAATACATAATGTTGACGACAATTTACTAAACCACTTACTTGAACAAGATCTGTTTTTCGGCTCCTATTATCCTTCAAGCACTACGGAACAAAACTGTTTAAATTGTTTTTACAGGAAAAAAAAAAAAAGAAATAGGGCTCTTTTTTCTTCTCTTTTTTGGAGGCAAAGGAGGGAAGGGTGAGAGACCAAAGGAAAGGAATAAGAGTAATATGGCTTGCATTGTAACAGTAAAATTACCGCCTGTAAGGTCTAATCTTGGGGACCTGAAGCAGCCTCCTTCAAACATGATCTCATTATCTTTGCCAGCTTTGAGCAAGCATCCAGGGAAAGCTGCATTGCCTGTTTGTGTTTGTGCAACAAAATTAGCACAGCCAATCCAGTTGTATAAAGATGTTGAGATGTTAATGGCCTCAAATGACACACCTCGTTCAGATTCGCAGTTGACCATTCCCCAGTAACGGTAAGCTGAGTGACCTCGTAACGAGAAGGCATGCAAGTAAGCATTAGGCTACCATCCTGACAGCTTTCCTCTTCCAACATCGGATCAATGACTAGATTTTTACCAAGACAAGACTAGGCACCACAAAGAGTTATCAGACCACAAACATAAAAATTTGACCCAAAAGAAAGAATCTATATATATATATATTAACAGAGATTGAGTATGAGCAAATAATGGGGAGGGGGCTGTCATGCATCAAAGTAATTACAAGGAAATTGAGAGCCTATTAAACCATCCCCCATCTAAACATGTTTTGACTGCACCATTCTTCACCAGAGACAGCTTCAGAAAAAAGATTTCCATGGACTAAAAGAATCATGCTACATCTTGCTCGAACAAAATCTTACAATAAAGGTAGGGAACAATAGCATGGTCTTCAGGAACTCAACAACGTCATAATATTGGGAAAAAAGGTCAGCAGGCCAAAATAATGGCGAAAAAAGGATGGTCAACAGTAATGACATGAACAATTATTCAAAAGTTCTGAAATGTTCTGTTCTTTCCAAGATTTTCAGTTCTCTGTCTGGTGGTTAAAATGGAATCAGTGATTGAGCATATGCCTACCATTTAATACTTCATTCTTAACCTGGAAAGAAAAGGTCTTAAGAAGCCGTCTATGGAGGATGCATACCACCGAAACTCCAGCAACAAGGTCGTACATCATAATCCCAGCATCCGCCAAGGCAAGGCTTGCACAAGATATTATAACAGGAAGGTCACCTGCAAGTAAAAATGACAAAGCTCAGCTATTTGTTCCAAGGATATTATATTTATTAATTTCCACCCAAGTTCTGCTATTAATCGTGCAGCACAGAGCCAAAACAAAGTGGTAAAATTATGATCATGCAAAAGAGACTAGAGAGTTAGACCACAACTGGAAAATGCATCAATTCCCCAATGAGTTTCACAATATTACACCTATTTCTGAAGGAACTTCGAGTGTGGAGGAAGGCTAAGGTGTCTTAACCTCTCTTAACATTTATTATCATTCTTCCATTTTTTCTATGCTAGAAACAGACCCAGGTATTAATTATAAAGCTGTAACTTACTGCCACCAGATTCCAACACCAATGCAAAAACATCTACAGTTGTCTTGGGGAAAGTTTCCAACATTATTGCACCTTCCAAAGCTTTATGAAGCATTGAGGAAAACTCTTTGTGATCTGATCCCTAACAACAAGGGCTTCAGACATCAGATAAAATAACTGACAAGAAATAAAAGGTTTAAATTGACTGTATTTTATTTGATGAATTTATGATCTCTTTATACCTGTCCACGAATCGATGTACCAAAAGTTGTATAACTAACATTGCAATTCAGTCGGCCCACATCACTATACATCATTGCTTTCTTACTTTCCCTGGGCCCAAACCTGAACCAAGAAAGACCAGCAAAATGTAAAACAGGACTATATTGTCTAACCTGCCAAATGAGCACATCACAAGAAACACCATCGACTCAAGCTTTCCACAAATATTCTCAAAGGGTAAAAGGTGAGAAAGAAATAAATCAAAGAAAAATCAAGCAAGAAAAATATAATATACACAATGAAAATATATACTCACACAGACACAATGACTTTGGTATTCCCAAACTCAGCATAAGCAGAACCTGCTGCAGCATTCACAGCGCCAGTCCTGAAAACTGCAAGTAAAAAACAACTCGTAGTTCCATGGTATACATATATATGTTATGTTTGCAAATGCTTGTGCAACTCCTCATCTGTGTGTCCGCATCTGAGGGGAGGGAGGAGGGTTGGGGGGTTATAATTGAATAGATGAACTCTCTATAAGCAGTGCATATTTCAAATTTGGGAAGCTAGATTCATCAATGGGTATGGAAAAGAACTAAGTCTTTCAAAGCAGAAGGCATGGAACTTGACATCAAAATGACAACTTTTCTCTGCTAATAGGAAACTTGCTTGCATCAACAGTGAGCTCACTTTTAAGCTATCGCTATTACAGTTCCCATTGAAGGTCACTTTACCACTATCAGAATAGAGATAAATGAAACTTGCTGATCTTCCATGACAAATGTTACAGCCAAAAGACCATCACCATACATCAATATTTGTCAAAAATAATGCCATTCACCAAAACACACAAAACATCACAATGACATGCGAATTGCCAATGAAACACCAGTCATTGAAACATTGATATAAAAAAGAAAATAATTTTTGTTTTGCAAAAATAAATTGGAATATAGGAAAAGAAAAGAATGTAGATACAAGGAAACCTGTGGGATATGCTGCAATGCTACTAAATAGATAACATACATCATCATATTGTCTACAAGCACAATGCACCAATAAACAAAGGATTGACAAAGAACAATGAATATCTTCTTCCAAACCCTTAAAAGTTTTAAAAGTAAGAAATTAAGGAACAATGTTCAGAATGAATTGATTAAATCCATGACATTGCATGCACAAGAAAAACAACAAAATCAATTGGGAGCATTAAAATTCAATGATGATCAACCATGACAGGCTCAAATAATAAATGTTCTTTTTATTGAATGTGTAAAATGATTATACAACAATGTATAAAGCACCAATCCCCCTGTGCCTGTCCAACTCTGATTCCAAGCAACGTGACAAAAGAAAGACAAATGTCGGCCAAGACATTAATGGCAAACCAATAAACACATATGTTAGAGGCTACTATGTGATCCATTCCTGGATCTAACCCAACAACTTAAAGCTTTTGGGTTGAATGATCTCTTGACATAGAGTGGATCACGTGTGAAACTCTAACAACATATAGCACAAAGATTCCCATCAACGCAATAAACCAATGTGAAACAAATGCACAAAAGAAAACATAATTCAAAAAAAAAAAAAAGAGGGCATGGCTAACAAAAATTTACAGTTGTCATACCCATCAGAGAATCACTCATGATCAACCAACAATCAAAGTTTGATATTAATTAAAAAAACCAGTGGAAGAAAACCAAGTTATATAACAAAAGGAACTTTCTTTTCTTGGAAAAGAAAGCAAAGAAAACAAAAAAAACAAAAAACAAAAAAAAGTACATACATGCAGGGCGGCACTGGTGGAAGCCACGGCCATCGGGTCGGACCCAGTCGACGTCCGAATCACTGAAGATGGGGGTCCGAGATTTCCGAGACGGGGCCGGTGAGTAGGTGGTCGGAGCCGCTCCGAGCTTCGAGGCCATTCTCTGTGCTCTGTATATTTGCTGTTCTTTGGAAAACGGCTTTGACGCAGCGCAGTGAAGGAAAGGAAAGGAAAGGAAAGGCCTTTTGGTTTTCGGTCTAAATTCATACGGTGTCGTTTCGATAGAGTTGTTGAGATTGCATTCAATCACTCGGTTTGACATCAGTTTTTTTCAGAAACATTACAATCTCGGTTACAAAATTCTGGTTTTCTTTCAAATTGGCCCCATTCTTCCCAAATTGTGATAAATTAACCCAATCTCAAGCTGTCACGAGGTAATTTCATCTGCACTCTGCTCTCCCAAAGCAACCAAGTTAGTTGCATCGATATAGCATGACTCACACACTAAAACTAGAGCCTAATTTGCCTTGTCTTTGTTTGTCACTTCTTCATCACGTTACCTGAATCGATCAAATTGGTAATATCTATAGTTCACATAAATTGTTTATATTTACTCCGCCAACTTGTGTAGGTTTGAGGAGGTGGAAGTCATTTTGTGGTGACTGCTGACTTCTTCTTATGACGAGGTCAATTGAAGCCCCCCCCCCCAACATCTAACGAGGATGGCAAGTTGGTAAACATTTCCGGTTGGCTAGTTGGGCTGGAGAAAAAGAAAAAAGAAAAAAGAATTTTAGTAGAAAATGCAACTGGGACTTCACCAGTTTGTTGGTAGAAAAAGTATGTTTAATTTAAAACTAACATCAATTTACGGTGATATTTCGAATCTTCATTAAAATTTCAAAAAATGGACTTACATTAGATCCATCCATTACTATCAATTATCGCGTCTAATGCACAAGACTTCTCACGCTCCCCACCCCCCCGAAACAAGGGGTCGGGCGTAAGGTGGTGCGCTGAGCTGGGCGAAACAAAACGATGCCGTTTCCAGCAGAATCCCTTGCGTCATAACCTTCTTACCACCGGGGATCTCCAGCAGATTTCTGTGGCCTACAGGAAGTCTCCACCGACTCGTCGACATCCGAGAATTCTCGCATAAACGACACGTCGGCTCTCGGAGATGTCGCCAACGGAAACTGCCTAGATCCACGTCCCCACTCTCGCTCTCTCACGAATCGCCCGGTCAGCTGAGATCTGCTTTTCGTGGGGCTATTCTTTTTTGAGCATTGTAAGCTCTTTGGCTATGTCTAATGAAGCCAAATCATACAAATAAGATGGACAGAATGTCACAACAAGAGAAATACACTAAAACAGAAGTGGAATTAATGTCCTGGATTTTCAAGCTCCGAACCAATACATAAAACGTAAGTCAAAGTAAAACGTTCAATGGCCACATCAGATAATTGAATGTCAATCGATTGCTGAATTTAGAGTCCTATGGCGGTACACATGCTCAGAGAGATGTTTCTTTTTTCCCAGAGAGAAAGGAATAAATCTGTAGGGCAGCATTAGGGAGGGGGAGGCCCAGGCTCAAACAGTGGAGGGCAGCAGCTTGGAAATAGTCCACAGCAGCACAGAAACCATCTACTGCAAAAACAGTGAGACCCCAGAACCAAAATGCAGCCATTAATAAACATTGTAGCAGCACACAGTATAGAAGTCTCGTACACTGTACCAGCATTTTTTTAATAGACAGACTCTGCTGTAGATTTATAGAAGAACAAAAAAGCAAAGAATGCTTACAGGAAATCCAAACATCCTACGCCGGGTGGCGGGGCTGGGCTGAGCAACGGTGCACTTGATGGCGGTGGTGGATCCATTAACGGCGATTGGCAATAGTCCAGGGAAGTTGATGGTACTCTCTGGTTTTGAATTCTCTGACAGTGTTCCCTAGTATGTACGGGTCATATATTTATGCACCATCCTTTCTTCAGGTCATGGCTCCAACTACCATTCAAGATCAAGGTTCCCAAGGTTGCAAAAAATGAACCGTCAACTACCACAAGAATACTAAATTCAAGCTAAGCAAAATCAACATTGGTGCATGTGACTGCTGAAACCATGCTGACCAGAATAAATTGCTGAAACTACGGAAGTCGCTCCACCAGATTTTCCTGCCATTAGTTGACTTGTATATAAGTTCTCGCCATCAAAATAATGTATTCGTACACCTCACAGGGTGATGCCGTGTGATTTACAGGATAGGTAAGAACTCTCCTCCATTATGCAGACAACCCAATGTGCGTTTAATAGACTGCCAAAAAGCTGACCAATTGGTAAAAATACTATATTAAACTGAAAAGAATTGACCGTTAGTTAAATTTTAAAGTTAATATCTTCGCATTTAATTTCTAAGTAATTACCTGAAGTTAAAATTATTACCACCACAAAAAATCAGATTTTTCTGTACATAAACGACCAAATTCAAACAAGTGAAAGGTATGTAATTTTCTTTTAGATTTGGATTACAAATTGGAAAAAAAAAAAAAACAAGAAGAAATTCTTTTCTATTTTTGGATTTCAAACCAAAAGAAGAAAAAAATAAAAAAAAAAGGGAATGGGTAACTCCTCAACAACTTGCTAGCTTGCTTCTCCTCTATGTAACAGAAGCAAGTTTTTATCATAAAACTGCATATTATCTTGAATCAAGTTTGTGCGAGTACTTTGTCAGGGAGACTTAACATTAGCCATGGAGAATGATTCGAATCGAGGCTCTGTTAGGTCTACGGCATCATCATCTGATGCACGACAACTTTTAGCATTTGAAGTCAAGACGATCAGCCTCTCCATATACTCAGTTGAAACGATGTCTACTTCTCTATCATTGCTTCCAACAGAGGCAGTGTGCTTGGCATCTAATGGCAAATGTTTCTGAGCTATCTGCCTAATCGATGAGTTTTGTCTGAGTTCATCTGCATCAAAGTCTTCAGCTCTACCACCGGCCCTTGTTACACAAGGTTCAGTTGTCAAGCTAGAGAGAGCAGCCATCTGCATAACACAAGGCATAGAGTATTTGTTATGCACATCGGGAGGGATACTAGGCATAACTTTTCAATATTTGAGTAAAGTAAATGCCAACGATGTAATCTGGAAGTATGGATAACTTTTGACAACACTATTGCTAGTTAATATGCATGAAAAGCTTCCTTAATTTGTATTCTCAAAATTCAGTGGTGATATTTTGCTCAGATCTGCCTCAAGAGAGGACCGACCAAAGCAACATAATCTAAAGTTAAAGGGAAAAAAAAAAAAACCAAGAAACTGATGCTTTGCAGAAATTCCCATTTCCAGGGAGAACTCTCAACTAAACCAAATATCACTTCAAATGATCTCGTTGTCTTGAAAAAAAATGGCTAGAAGCAGGTAAAGAACTCTCAACTAAAAAGCAGCAATATCATAGCTGATCCAGGGTTACTAAATGGATGTATGAATCACTTGATTACCTGAAAAAGATTTACAGGCATGTGTGTCCGCCTAGATGTGTCCGGTGAAATAGTCGAGAGAATTTGTACAATCTCTCTCATGGTCGGTCGAGCGTCAGGATCCAACAGCAGGCACTCCTTTGCGAGGTAAGCCATTATCTGCATCTCTTCTTCAGGGAACTTCCCTTTCAGCCGTGGGTCAGGCAGCTCCATTATCACTCGTCTACTATCCTGGAGACGAGGGGTAGCCTGCACAGTATCAGAAACACTTTATTTCCAATGGCCAACTGAACAAATTGTTCTCTGACAAATATTCTTTTAGTAACTTCTTAATGAGACAGATAACAAGTAGAAAAAGATAGAACATCGTGGAAAGTTTTCTGCATTCAGATAACACGGACTTCCCAGCTGACAACATAAACAATTATCTGCTAAATATCACATCATGAAACATCATAGCATGTTATGGTCTTATTTTGAATTAAACCCAAAGTGACAACAATGGCAGTTAATGAAGATGCTTTACTTTACCCATTGGACAAGGCTTTCTTCTCCTTTGTTGGTTGATTTATGAATGGGCTGCCTACCAGTGATAAGCTCAAGGAGAACTACACCAAAACTGAAAACATCCGACATAAGAGAAGCTCTTCCAACCATTGCATACTCTGGGGCAAAGTAGCCAAAAGTGCCCTGCATTCTTACTGGAGAACTAGAACTGCTGGGTGTGCCGTCAGTGCTTAAAAGTTTAGCCATACCAAGATCAGTAATCTGCACAAATTTTTTGTTTGCATATAGTGTAAGTGCGTTTAACTTCAGCAAATCAATGTGCTGCAGCATGTTCAATCATAATATGAACCTCAACTCAACTAGCCTTAATTCCAAATTTATGTGAAGTTGGCTAAATTCTCATTTTCTAGTTGACGTTTTATCTACATAATTGGAATTAGCAGTAACAAATGCCCAATAAAGTAGACTCTTACTTTTGCATTGCAATTTTCATCGAGAAGGATATTTGTGGATTTGACATCTCTGTGCAAAATTCTCGGGGCAGCTGCTTCATGAAGATATTCTAAACCCCTCGCAGCTCCAATTGCAATTTTAACACGAGTTCCCCAGTCTATGTTTTCCCCCGAATTTGCATCCAAACAATCTCTCAAGTTACCCTTAGGCATGTATTCAAACACCAGCAGCCTCTCACAATGACTTCCAAGGAATTCTGAGCAGTAGCCAAGCAGAGGTACAACATGACAATGATGGAGTCTTGATAACATTTCAACCTAAGCAAGACAACAAAATGACAAATTTATATTGTGAAGCACTGAAAATCACTTACTTGAGCCATAACTAAAGTGATTCCATCATTTAATCAACACTAAAATGTAATGGCTAGCTGAGGAAGTACCTCTTTGGAAAAAAGGGAGACAGCATCAGCTCCTTTCTGTGCTTTGAGGCGTTTAATTGCCACAGTTCTGTCATCTCTGAGCTGGCCACGGTATACACAGCTGCTTCCCCCAAGTCCTATGAGATTGGAATGGGAGAACTTATGGGTTGCATTTTCCAATTCTGAGTATGAAAACTGGATTATGGTTCCATATATAACCTCTGTTTTGCTTCTGCACCAACAAGACTCACCAAAACACCCTGAAAAATTGGATTGGGCCCACAAAAAGATTATGTATAAAAATTTCCAGAAGAGCAATTGAAGTTAGGCAGATTACAATGTGGTCAGAACAAATCTCACCCACCTGAAACAGGACTAATGGGGAAATAGACACTAAATTTGTTTTCCGACGCTGACGATTCCTTATGACAAATTAAGTCAGTAGCACTATTGAAACTTGTTTCTTTGTCTGATGAGAATACTCGTGGTTGGACAGGACACTTATATCTTCGAAACACGTAGCATGTCACCGCAGCAAGAAATGCCAATGTTGTGAATATGACACAGAGCAGCAAAATGATCACAACAGCTTTGCTAGAAATGTGATTTGTTGAATCTCGAGCTTTGGTGAGTGATCCTGTTAATAAGCAAGTTTATTCCATCAAATGAGTGAGGCAACCAGCCGGTTTATCTTTGCCGAGAAACCAAATGAGTGAGGATCATACAATTATTTAGAAGAATAGCACGGGCTCTCTGCATTTAATTTACAATTATTTAGAAGAATAGAGGGTAGCATGGTTTGAACTCTTTGACCTTTTTGGTAATAAATGCTCTGATACAATGCCAAGAAACTATTGAAACCAAAAAATTAAGCTATAGGGTAACGTAAAAAATATGGATCTTATATTAATTCCAGCAATCTTAATAGAAAGTTGAAGCATCATACAAGGCAACTTACACAACTTCACAAACAAGGTTAAAGCTGTATTAAAACAACTTAGTCAAAAAATAGCACAAAAATAAATGCATACTAGAAAAGGTATTAAGACTTTGATTTGAATTTTACAAATAGAAAAATAGCATATCCATAATTATACAGAAAAAAAAAAAGTACCAGAAGTGCAGTTGCAACCACTAAAACAGGTGCTATTATGGCTGTCAGCAGCTAATTTGGGAAATCCATCAGCAGTACATATGCATCTCCACGTACCATCTGCTGGTGCTCCAGCCGCTTCATTAGGATTGTGTATTAGATAGTAACTATTCTTACAGCTATTGAACATATCAAATTGTTTTGGATCTTAATTTTTGTTCACATAAGCATAAGACAGAGACATTCACCAACAATATACACACATAATCATGCTCTGCAAAACATCCACGGGGAACATGCTAAAAAAGCCCCAACAGGGGGAAAGAGCTCCCAAGAAATATTTCTTTTAAAGTGTAAAGTGCAACATCCAGCTTGACACATAGTTGAATGGGAAAAAAGTAGAAGAGAAAGGAGAAGAAGAAGTAACATAGCCGATTGAACTGCTTGCATTTAACTATGTCCAAATAAGGGAACAACATCGATGTACTGAGCAAAGCATGTGGAACTGCCGATTGCTAGGACTCAGTCTCCTGCTCTTTATTGGTTTAGTTCAGCGCTGCATGGGATGAAATTTTTGGTTCAACTTGCATACCAGCAAGGAACTTCATTACAATCTAGGAGACATACTTTGAATTCTGAATACAAAGTCACGATCAGCAAGTGTGAGCTATAATACACTTCAATTTGCGGAACCTCTTCTTTTGACACAAATATGTTTATGGCATCAATTGTCCTCAGCTTGAACTAAACATATATGGGGTTTTTCAGCCAAATTATAAACAACAATTGTCAAATAATGTAATAATTCAGTACTATTGGATGATTATAATTATACCACAATCAGTGGCATACCTGGACTGCAATCACAGGATGCAGAACAGTTGGATCTAACATAGCTCTCATTTGCTGGATACGATATTGAGCATATACATGTCCAATTGTTCAGGCCTGATGCACCAAACAAAATGAATGAGAAATTAAAATATTGCATTTATGCAGATGGCAAAACATTTCTTCTTCTTGGCAATTAAAGAAACGTCTAACAGAGCATCTGTTTATTAATTGTCTAATGCTCGAACCTAAAAGGCAACCCCTAGAAATCTCCAAGAAAATGCCTTCAAATCGCTGTCAGATATCTAAGTGCGACAGAACCACAATTGAAGCACATGCAATGGGAGATTCCTGAAGTTCAAAATCTTGTCAAGGTATCAGGATCAGGGAGTTTAAAACTCTAGCATTCTAACAGAACTAGAAAGCTACATTGAAGAGATCATGAAATATGATACTAACCACATAGACATTGCTGAATACAGATAAAGCCAATGACACAAGTAAGGGCAGCCTCCACCTGAAGCTTCATTTACACCAATACTGAGCATAAAAGAGAAATGCCAGTCAACTTTATAACCCAATTCAAATCGAACATTTTTACTATTGCATGATAAATAAAATCTTAGTACTAACATTTTGTGGCTTTGACCAAATATTCCAAACTTGTCAAAGGAGACTCAACTGAAAAATACTCAACAAAAATAAAGAGAAAAATAGAATCATGTCAAAAAGAAGACTAACTAATTTATTTCCATTTAACCCTTAAAATCTGGATAATAGACTAATTTCATATTGTGCAGACAATTCAGAAAATTAAATCTGATATTCAAACCCTTGAAGTGGGGAATGGTTTCCAAATTCAAGGGCAAGAAAGAAAATTGACAAATTTATAAAAAGAAAGAAGGAAACTCAGCGAACATCCAGAAAGTTAATGTTTCATAATCAAAGTCGTCAGTTGACATGGCGAATACTTCTGCAAATTCAAGGAAAAGAAAGAAAACTGACAAAGTTCAAAAAAAAAAAAAAAAAAAGCAGAACTCAAACCTTTATTACAATAAGGGATTAGCTTCCAAACTTCCTTAAATTAATAGTCCAATCCTCACCAAACAAACAATTAGCATGAGCTGAAGAATATAACAAGCACAAAAACAGATGTCTAGGACTAGTTATGAAGAGAAAGTCTGAGACTTTCACAACCCTTCTCCCTGCTCCATTGTGAACTTGTTATGTGGAAGTTGGTAAACTCACCATTGGAAAAAAAGACCTTTAGTTTCCAATACTTTTCAACACATTTAGCACATCAGTCCAGAAAGATATTACGGGCAATACAATGTTAGACTGCATTCAATTTCTCAATGATACGCGACTGTAACTATTAAATGAAGAAGTGTGTAAAGAAATAAGTACAAGCGAAAAATTCGATAAAAGTTGAGAGACCGTGACACAGTGTCTAGTCAAACCATTAAGAAGTGCAAAGATTCCGCATAAATCCCTTTAAGAATGTAGTGCAAACCTAAATTGGCCAAGCCAAACCCAACCACACAAATTAAGGACAAAGAATAACACCCTGGATACAT
Source organism: Bruguiera gymnorhiza (assembly GCA_020883675.1). Taxonomy (NCBI): domain Eukaryota; kingdom Viridiplantae; phylum Streptophyta; class Magnoliopsida; order Malpighiales; family Rhizophoraceae; genus Bruguiera; species Bruguiera gymnorhiza. Next base: position 1,227,633 of record JAIRCJ010001042.1, on the reverse strand, counting down.
AACTAAAGTTTGCTCAGCTGACACTTTGGTACATTTGATCCTACTCCATCAACATTTGCTGCAACAAAGATGATTTCAAAATAGCAACCATTAAGCTGAAAACCAGCAAGCCTGCGCTATAAGCTTGTGTGAGACTGGGAGCTTACAAGTTACGATACGAATCAATGACAACCATTAATTGAATAGATGGGCTGATAGACCAAACAAGTCCAAGCTGACATTCGCCAACTGGCCCTCAAATTTTCCAACGTTAGGTAGAAAAATGGAAGCTTTACAAGTAAAACATACCGAGAACCAGCAGGTTTGTAATTTGTAGAGCGGATGCTTCCAAAATGACCACACTCCTCAGTCCTCATCAATCAAACAATGGCTGAAAGAAAAGTTAGCAGAAAATCCAAAAGGGAAAGCAAAGAATTGACATTTCAAATTGGAAACATATATTGGTGGTGGAGGATGGAAAGCAACTGGAAAATTGATGAAAAATATTTGAAAAAAAAAAAAAAACACGAAGTGAGGATAAATCAAAAAAACCCCATCAACCACCTCTATGAAAACAACATAATTGCAACCAGGAAAGTGACCCATCAACCATTTTAGGCTGTAGCTAGCTAATTGGCCTGGCTATATTATGAACTGGGAACCCACCATTTTTAGCCTTTTATGGATTCTGTGTAGAAGTGAATAACTTCAAGATTCTCATAACCAGGAGTGGGAACATGCTCAGAGAATATATGTTCAAAACAGAAACGGGGCTCAACTCAACGGTTAAAAAGGACTTTGGCTCTTCAAAGACATGACATAGAATGTCAAGGTGTATGTAGGTAGAATGTTAACGTTATGCCTGAAGACAGGGACCCCACTTGGAGAGGCCAACGAACAGGTCCGGTTGAATTTGAACCAAATTGTTTTAATTATAATGTGATTTGGTTTTCAGCTATCTTGGATTTTCTGAGTTTTAAATTTAATGAAATTTGTATATAGTATATTTTAAATATTTTAAATTTATCGAATTTAAATATTTTAATATACGACGAGTAAGAATTGAAAAAAAAAAAAACAGAATGAAGAAGAATGACCAAATGCATAACAAAATCATAGCCGTTTAATTTGAAATTAAAGGTTGAGAGATGCTGTCGGATATCAAATTCATGTTTGGACTGGCCTAAGATTGATAAAACGAAAAATACTATATGATCTCGCTACCAGTGGCGTCATGCCACGTCACAGCCCCGGAAAACGATTTAGACGACACGAGCGTAGCTGATTATATCCTCACAGAAGGACAACTAACATCGTTTTCGTCGAGCTAATCAGTGCTGTCGTAATGTCGAGTGTCTCACACCTATTTTATCCTCTCGACTCGTTAGTAAAAGCATACGAAAATCAGTTCAATACGTATATTCAAATTATATATGATTACTTAAATTACAAAATTTTTTAACGATTGTCACAATTTTAACTTAAATTTTAATCGAATTGAACGATTTGATATGCACCCCTTAGTGGTACGTAAGCTCAATTTGCTATCTTGCAATATGAGAATTTAGAAAAATATTATTAGAGATTAATATCAAAATTAATAAATTTTCTACAAAAAATAAAATAAAATTATAAAGTCAAGTTTTTGAACTTTTTCTCAATATGCATATAATAACTTTTATTTTTAAGTTAAGTCATTCAACATCTAAATAAAATATTTTAAATGTAGCTTATTCTACAAAATAATTCTATCATTATTTATATAATATATATTGTATTTTTCTTTTTCATATGCTTGTTTTTAGATTGAAATATTTTAATCCATGCTTTAGTAAAAAAAAAAAAAAAAAGCACTAAAAACTAAAAATATAAATAACATTTCTTGTGTTTCAAGTCGCTCAAAAATTATAAATGTGTGCCTACCATTAACCTCACCATTCGAGTCCACATGACGGTGGGAATGGTATACATAAAATAGGAGATGGTATACATAAAATAGGAGATAAGCTACAAATCAGTTACAAATTTTTATAGATTTTGTTAATGTAATTCTATTGCTTTGTATTTTCTAACTTGAAAGTTTTGTTTTATACATACCCATTTTTGAATAGATTTGTCAATCCTTTTGAAAAAAATGTGTTTGACTAGACAGAACATATTTCAAAAAATTCAAATTCCGTCCAAAAAATATGGACCGAAATGAAACAAAACAAAGAGGGTATACAATTGAATTGAGGAAATGAAAAATAGTTAAACTATATCAAATAAAATAGTTTTAAGGTCTTTTAGAGACATCTTAATGGTTAAAACTTTAAACTTTTATTTTTAAAATCTTAAATTTTAATTCTTCAAAAAAAAAAAAAGTGAGATTTATTAGATGAAGATTACTATTTCATTGCATAAAAGAGGAAGACAAGTCATGAAGTACCTGAAATTGGTCAACTACGGGCCCAAAAAAGACAAAGAGCCCTAATCTGAGTTGCCCGAATTAGGCTAACCTGAGTTGGGTCAGAGTTGGACTTGGATTCGCCTAGGATGCCTTGCCCAGGCCCAAGGGTTGGGATTTGTGCAAGTCGGCTTTTTTGACAGTATTGGGGCCCCAGTTCCCGTCATTCTTAGTCACGAGTGTTGAAACACAATCACAAATTTGTTTAGAATTAACTGATTGGTTATTGAATATAGTTTATTAAAACTCAAAAAAGAGCCTTTTTTTTTCTTTTTTTCTTTTTTGAGAGACGTTAATGAATCATTACCGAGCTTAAAGATGGAAAACTAGTCATATAGACGCCTTGTAGTTCTTGACCAAAATACAAAAAGAGAAGATATCAAGATAGGTATAGGAGAAATCCCATTAAAACTGATGCTCAACCCTTTTGATGTTTGTTATAGCAGGATTGTTTGGGCATTATGAACCATTGACTACACAATAAAGGCCATTAATTAGATTTGTCCATTGTGGTCCACAACTTGGAAAATGATCTCAGCATCAATATTTGGACTCAATGGTCTTTCACATATGAATTGCAAAGTGCTCCATTATAAAACAGTAGAATAAACTAAAGAAGAATTGAAAAGAATCAAGGATAGATATGTCCATTGCATCGCTTCATGATAATATTATATTCAGAGAAGAATTCACCCCTCCATCCCATGTATTCCCATAGTTAAAAAGGCTATACCCAAATTCTCCATTTGTACATCACCCCATAATGAGACTACTCAAAGCCTATCCCCCACCTTGTTCTTTCACCATTTCTCTTAAAAACTCATCCCAGCTAGTATCCCCCATCTTTTCTTATTCATATACATACCAAAAACAAAAGTAAATTACTTCAGGTCTCACTCTTTCCAATCTAACCTATCTTGCAAATGAAAAGAGAAGACAAAAATTCAAGTCAACAAAGAGGTCTTCCATGGACATAGAATATATGGATAAAGGATGAGGAGAATTTGCAGAGGTACTGCTAAAAGTTACCTTGGCTCTGGTCTGGCAGGGAAGGAGAAAGCTTGCCGGAGTTTTCTTCGATTTGATGGGTTCCCGAACACCATGGTCTGAGACCGAGTTACCATGTCAACCATGGTTGGAGTTTGATAAGCTTGCATGAGGTTGGTACTATGGGAGAAATCGCCCCGCGCTGTTGCTCTCTGCCATGAGTGTGAGCTCAAACCCGATAGAATGTATGCCCTTCCAGATGTCTCGTATACTTGATGGTTTGCCATCCTTTCTTGCATCTCTTTTAACTCAGCACATAGTGAAATGCACAATCCATCACCAGCTTGTGCAGATGTGGTTTCTGACAATGCCCTATGACAGCTGTCCAAGATCAAGACAGCATGAGATAGGTCGCCACTTTCAGCTGCAGCTCTTGCCTCTGCCATTGCCTCAGCTGCACGGATTCGGTTTCTCTGCCTATCAACTTCAACTGACACCACTTGTTCCCTAATATTTCTAGGCCTCCGAATCCGAACTTCACTGGCTCTTTCCAAGGTCATCATATCTTTTGTAATAGGATCCCTATAATAACATGCAACCCTTAGGAGTGACATCTCGTCACTGGTCTCATCAACTGGAATATTAATGGTCACCAGGAAATCCCTTTCTTCTTCAGCATACAAGTCTCCAACATCAACAGACCCCACTCTTGGATCGGCCATGATGCTGCTATGGTAGCTCCCTGCTTTTATTGAACTAATTTTCAAGCTCGAGTGCACACATTCAACTTTCACCTGTAGCTCCTGTACCACCACACTTAACAGCCCTCCAATGCATTGAGCAAATGCATCTTGAATCACGCTCTCACTTTCTATGAATGAAAAAGTGCCCCCAGTTATCTCAGAAATTGAATGCATTGAGGCAGCATCATGGTCTGCACCAAAGCCAAATGCATGCACAGGAATCTGGAGGCCTGTACCATCATTCCGATGAATTGACACTGGGAGAAGTGACTTGTAATCTGGTTGAGCACGAGTCCCACTCGGACTTCTCATGGTATAGGTATCCTGCCCATCGGATAACAAAATGATACTGGCAACTGGATTCATCCTCTTACTGTCCACAATAACCTTGGCACCTTTTCTCAGGCCCTCAGCAATATTTGTCCCCCCATTGGATACCAATGAGTTAACAGCCTGTAATGCTTCCTGTCTCCCAGTTTCAGTCATGCGACGAAGTGGAAAGAGGCGACGAGCAGCAGAGGAGAAGGCAATGACAGAAAGACGGTCAGAAGGGCCAAGGTTCTGTATGACAAACCCCATAGCTTGTTTCAGCAAAGCAAGCTTTGTTCCGGCCATGCTACCACTAACATCAAGCACTGTGATGAGGTCAATTGGGGCACGGGAATCATGAGATGATTGTGGAAATTGACTAGTGCACCTGTGGCTCTGTTGCCTTCTGCTGGCAACCGGAGCCTTTAGGTGGACTAGTACATTAAAGTTATCATGGGAGGCTGATTTGCTAACAGCTGAAATTTCAGTGTATGTTTTAACATCTATTGTTCCCATGGAATTGCTGTCACCAACATCTTTAGCAGACACATCTTTCTCATTGGCCTCACATTGCTCTTCTAAGGGTTCATCGTCATCAAAGACAGCCGGTTCATGGGCATGATTCAGTGATGAAACCTGCCAATCTGCATCCATCCGAACAGGAGGATGCCGTCTTATAACAGTCATCCAGGCATCATTTCGGGGCCAACCTACTCCATTCATTCTTGGCCTCCCGCTGGAAACGTCTGGATCAGCATTCTGGAAGGGGATTTCTTTCCACTTTGCTCGGCAAACTGGACAAACTTGGTTCCCATGTTTTACATTAGAGGTAATGCAATGGAAATGAAATGAGTGAGAGCATTCTGCGGTAAAAATAGCGTGCCCTTGTCCTGGTTTCATGGCAGTAAGGCATATTGCACAAGTCCTCTGCAATTTAGATGGAAATGCGGGTCAGAATCCAAGTTCTCGAAATCTGCTCAATGTTATGGTTGCAAACAAAGAAGCAGTACAAATAAACATTTTATTCAAGTCAAGAAATTTGTTTCACTAACTAATAGACACTCATGCATGCATCCAAGCTGAACCATGTAAGAAATCTTCATCTAGGTTTGCACAGCACATGAACAGCACTTCCAAACCCCCTGCAATCAGCATTGTTGCAGCAAATAAACTATCTACCTAAAGTCAAGCAGGAAGCAAATTTCCACTACAATCTTAATTGCCACTTTCAATCCTATCGGATTTCCCTGTCCAATGTGTAAATTTCTAATGGCACTTTACCATCAATGCCGGTCAAATATTTAGGCTGATGCATAAAAATAAAAATAAAAATAAAAAAGAAAGAATAGCAAGCAACACATCCACAACACGTATCGACACTGCCAGAAAATAAAAACTTTTAATAAAGAAAATGATTTACTGAAACTTGTACGCATGCCACAAGATTAGGTAATCAAACCAAGAGACAAGTCAAATGTTTAGCAGTCAAAGTGACAGAATGGCAAAACAAACTATTAAAAACAAAGAGCGAAACTTTTCGAAAGGAAAGAGGCAGGATAGAATAATCAAATCAAGCAACCATTAAACAAACACACAACGAAGATTTCAAGATAATAAAGCCCATAAACCATTTTAAGAAAGAGATACAAAGCTCATAAAAAGAAGGGATGGTAATGGATTTGTTTCAGAAACTGAATTTTGGTTTTAATTTTTCTTTTCTCTTTTTGACTTCCCAACTTTTTACTTGTGTAATTCTATTGTATGAACGCTCCCGACCCCATCAACGGTCAACAGGCTTTCCAAAATTACCATCAAAAGCAGAGAGAGAGAGAAAGAGAGAGAAATTAGTCATACACATATGACTTATGTGTGGCATAATAAAGTGGTGCTGACGAGACAAAGCACTTTTCACCATCAAGGTAAAAGGACTGGGGTAGAGCAACAACACTGTATATCTTACACTCTTTTGTAATAAATCAAAGTGAAAAATGGTCCTTAAAAAGGGACTAGTCCACTTTAAGCCCTCCCCAGAAAGGGGACCTTAACCTCATGACCCCATCTTTCGTCACAGATATTGATAATCACTCCTCCACATCCACCCATCATACCCCACCTTGATGGAAAAGCACATTGAATCTACAGTTGGATTAGATACTAAAAACAAAAGTTAGGCAGAAATAAAACTGACATTTACAGCTACAAAAATGATTATTACACCATATACGCCTAAAAGTATAATTAAAAATATTTTTAAAAAAAATTCTAAATTCCCTTCAAAGGAGAGTCGGAAGAGATAAAAACATGATATTAGTGATGTTGATAAATCCAGATTTGATCACCACAACACAATAGATCAAACAAATGGACATTGATAGTATCAAATAAAAGAAAGAAAAAACAAAAAAAACTGGACATTGTTGGTGTTGATAAATCCAAATTAGAACACCACATACAATAATTAGTAAAACTAGCTTACAATAAAACAACTCCTTGGTACCAATTTTTGATTAGATCCGCTACATGAAAATTTTCCCGTCATTCTACTCTATTTCGAAGAACAGAAATGGAGATTTATCTGGTTCTTATAAAATCTTATCATTTTCAAAAGAAAAGGCCCCAATTTTGACAAGAAAATGGTCGCATTAAGCCAAAAATTTACACAATCAAGAACAACATTACTAACACATAATCATCTATGCGTACAGACATGAAAAAAAAAAATTGTGTTAAGGAAAAGATACAACCTTAGAAGAGGAGGACTTGTGTCCGGATTTGGACAAGCGCAGGCCAGAAGATGATGGGGTAGGAGTGGAAGGGCCACGAGGGGACAGCGAAACGGACTCGGAGAATCTGGCCACAGAATGAGGAGAAGAATCATCTTCATCAAGAGCCGGAGGAACATAAAGACAAGTGTTCAATCCAAGCATCAGCTTTGCCTTCCTCCATTTGCTTCCCATATCTTTTCTGATCTATCTATCTTCTTGAAAAACAACAAAAACCCAACAAAACTTTCAGCCTGTTCAGCAGTTTTTGCTATCTGGGTGTCCTCAGTTGGATCACAAAACTGCGGCTTTCACCCATAGACACACAGAAACGTGAACGAAGACATGTCCTTTTTCTGTTTATTGTTATTGGAGGAGAGGAGAGGCGAGAGAGTGTTATTGTTTATTGTTATTGGAGGAAAGGAGAGAGAGTGTTCTAGAAGTGTAAGGTTATATCATATTGGTTAGAGAGAGAGGGGGGGACAGAGAGGGATATTTTTGACTTTTTAGGGGCTAGTGTGGCGGAGGCCTGGATGGATAGGAAGTGGTGGTTGTGGTCAGCGAAAGTAGCAGGAGCAGCCCTTTTTACGGTGGATTGGATATGAGAAAATCGTGTTGTTTTTGGTGTTGTTAAATAAGGAAAGTTTGTGGTGTTATTACCACTGTTTTTGATGTTACTCTAAATTTTGTAATTGACCCTTTTTAATTTTTGTTTCTATTTTACCTCTTGTTGCCTTTTCCGGCAATTCCACTCCGTGTGCAAATTGAACTGTTACCAAATGAGTTGGTTGTCACTTTGTTTTGTCCTCCCTTTTTCCTTTTTTCTCTATATAGCATTTAAATTTATTAAGCTAATTGCATAAATGTATATACATACATACGTGCATGAACAAAGGAGCAAAGGCAGGGTTATGGTTGCAACCCCTTCATCGACTTATTCAAAGCGAATGAATTCCCTGCCCCCCTCTTCTTCTTCTTCTTCTTCTTTGGCTATATTTAAGGTCCAAGAATATTGAGTCTATCTTGTAGTTTAGTTAAAAAAAAAAAATTATCAACTAACAATATGGTTTAGTGGCAGAGTTATTTGGTCTCTTAGATCCAAGTTTTAGGCTAAAAAAATTTCTTTTTTTTCTTTTTTTGTCAATTAGGCCAATCTTTGAAGTTAACTTGTTGGTTTTAACTTTAAATCCTTGATTCTTAAGTAGATACACACATATTTATTGTTTTTTCGTGTAAAACCTAATAGAAGATTGTTATGTACTTATTATGTACATTGAAGATTGTTATGTATTTATTATTATGTATATATTTCGTGTGAATCAAACTGTTATAAGGGTCAAGATTGGAGTCTTGCCATTTGTCCCCATAAACAAAAATGCAGATCAGCTATTCTGTCACAAGTGACATGCCTGCCTTGAACGGTTGGATGTGGCCGTTGGCCGTTCAACTAACATGGAATTCCAAGAAACCAATTAATATGGAGTGGGTTGAATTGAATCATCATCAATCGACTCAATTTTTGGAGATTGTTTTGGTTTCGTAAGCCAATTTTACACCTTCCTCCTGAATTGTATTCATTATATATTGATGCACTTTTCAACCGTTTCGTTTCATTTCATGCCTTCGTGACAACTACGCCAACTCATCTTGACAATGCTACTTTTCTTTATTAAATCAATGGCGTATTTCACAACGTGTTTTAATACATTCTCTTAGTTCTAAAGGTCAGAGTAATTTCAAGTAAATTAATCGAGTTTACAAACGTGTTCAAGCGTGACTTATGCATCCAAAAATTCACCCGTATTTCACCCAGAAGATTAAAATCTGAGTGCATAATCTGGAGAGTAATCTCAAGTTACTCAATTGGCACTTGGACCAAACCTCACGGTTAAGGGTAAATTCTTCTTTTTTTTTTTTTTCTTTTTCCTTTTCCCCTTTTGGCTATGAAGATGAATCCTTTCAAGAAACAAATTAGGGTAAACCTATGCAACCTGCGGTCCCTTTTAATCTTTTTTTTTCTTTTCTTTTGGGGGGGTGGGGGGTGGGGGGTTCGATTTCCATTAGTCAAAGCTCTTCGTCGGTGTCCCATGCAAAATTAGGGCCCCGTGCATTAAGTTGTTTTCTTTGCGTAATTCAACCAGGAAGCTTCTGTAAGGAGTGCTATCATCAATGCTTGCTGCTTTGAATGCTGCGTCGTCTTTAGCTCTGCAAGGTTTTTGGTTGATTAGTCCAAAATCAAAATGGCTCGTTCATGCCTTATCTAGATGCCTCCCCTCCTCCTGGGGGCATTTGACTCGTTGAATAGTCCGACTCATTTATCTCTGTTTGTTCTTTTCTACCCTGTTTTCTTTCTTTCTTTCTTTCTTTTTTTTTAAAAAAAATTAATTATTTTTATTAAAATGGTTCGTTTTCTTTCGATAACTGCTATATTAGTTTATGCTTTGGAGAGAATTTTTTTTTAACAACATAATTGTTTCATTCATTCAATATAACTCTAAGAGGCTACAATAATAATAATAATAATAATAATAATAATAAATAAGTCCAATCGATTAATTTTGAGAATCTGTTTTAATCTGTCAACCAAAAATTGGAAAAGGAAAAAAAAAAGACGGCTTTTAATTCCAATTATTCCAAAAGTTTGTTTTATATATTTTCGGCTTGATTCTGGCTCGGAACATGGATTCCGTATTGGAATTGCCTTGGAACAAGATGATCTGAGTATCATCGAGACGTGAGAAATCTCAATTAAGCACATTAGATTAGATAATAATATTGTAATGAAAATATTAAATGGATGTGATGGATTGGACTTGATTGTTATCATAATTATCAATTCTATATTTTTAATATTTTAATACATAATTATAATTCATAATAAAATTATAAATATTTGTTAAATAATCAAAATAATATAATATATAATGAAACATTTTTAAAAATAAAATTAGATATATTTTTTAATTTATTGAATAATTATAAAAATATGTTATTTTATAAAAAATACAATAAAAAGAATTATATTTATTAGTATTAAAAATTTTTATTTTTATTTTTAAAGTAACCCTTATACTACTACTATATTTATAATAATATTCTTGATCAAAATAAGAAAATATATAAAAAATATTATTTTAATAATATAATTCTAAATAATATATAATTTTTTTGATAATTTAATTTTAATAATATAATTTATAATTAAATATATTTTATTTTATAAAAAATTTATTATAATTTAATTATAATATTTAATACATAACTTAAAATTATTTTTTTTAATTTTTAATAAAACCTTATTTTGAATCTATCAATGTGAACATGTGTTTTATATTCGTCAAATTTAGCTGCTTGTGATGGATCGCCTAATGGGGCTCCACTTTATCTTTTCCAAGAGCGTCGCTCCATACGTATTAAATTAACGCACACATTCCAAGAAATCCAAATTTAAATCATATATCAAAACGTCACGCAGGTTGCTTAAATGCTCACAGTAGTATATTTCTGGTCGTGATGAAAGGCATGGAAAGAATGTTGTGGTTTTTTTTTTTCTTTTTTTTTTTTTACAACTAAAAGAAGAATATTATAAAATATTAATTATTATTTTTATAAAAAGGAATTAAGAGTTATTAAATAATATTTTAATCTATTATTACTTATTTAAAAATTTATTATTCAAATAATTATTATTCTAAACAAAAACCTCTCATATTTAATTAAAACAATAACTGAATTTTGAATCTAATAATATGTTATATCTCACTCTTTACATATTCCGAGGAAATTTGTATCGAAAAGAATTCAAACTTCAAATCACATGCGTTGATAGGGATGTTGTGGTTTATTAGTTAAGTCTTTTCATTAGGTGACATATCTTAGAAAATGATGGATTGATAACTTAGACAACTTGCGACGTACGAAAACGATAGAAAGCCTTATATTGTTTACAACTACTGATAATTAAAAAAAGGAATGATTATCTCTTATAGTTTGACATTAGTGAGGATTTAATGTTTATCGATCTAAAAGTTGTCTATTTTTATTTTTTATTTTTGGATCGCAGTGGACTTAGAGCTCACTTTCAGATAATTGAGATGTGTAAATAAGATAAAGTGAGTCCTCCTTTTTCTTTTTTTTTTCTTTTTTTTTTTTTTGTTTTTTTGAGTTGAATGCAGTGTAACTTGAAACCCCATAGCCAGGACATTTTGTTTCCTAGCTAGTCCAAGCCCAATTGGCATTAGATGAACCTAAAAGGAATATTATTTTTAGGATCATCCCATAAAAATACCTTATAGACGTTTTATATTTAGGAAAATGCAGTTTTTTCTTTTTGTTTGAAAGGGAAATGTTATTTGAAAACATGTTTTTTTATATGGAGATGACATGTGTAACGTGGTAATGTGCTTTCAACAATAGTGATCATATACCAACTAGATATAAATATTTAACAAACGAATCTAAACACATTATTTTGATAATAAATTTAAAACTCTTACTCAAATATATAATTAACAATAATAATCATTGATATAATATGCACATAAAAAATAAATACACCTATATTTATTTGTGAAAAAATATATATTTTTTGATCAAATGACAGAATAAATCCGTTAATAGGAGCTTGGATCGGACTTAGATCATATGCAAGAACATACAATTGAATTAATTTTTAATCCCTTGCATTATTATGCCCATTTGCAATTGATTTTCAATACTATTTATAAGTTATAACTAGTTATTGTCTATTCAAATTTAGATAAAAGAAAAAAAAAAAAAGGAGAAGCACTACGATTTTTGTCTTTTGATGGCCATGGCAGACAAACAGCAGAAAAAATAAAGTACGAAAATAAAACACCAAGAAAATTGAGGGAAAGTTAGAGAGAGAGAGAGAGAGAGAGAGGCATAGCGAGGTAAAAAGAGAGGGCAAAAAATCACGAAATAGAAAACCTTAGAATCTATGCAATCGGCATACAGTCCTATACTAAGTCGACTACAAAAGAAGATAAGCCAATAACAATTATCATTATATATAATTATTTCCATTGAAATAGTGGATCCATCTATACTTAGGAACCACACAAAATTATTATTAGTTAAATTAATATGACGACACTAAAAAATTCGTTTTATTTTATTTCATTAGATATAAGGATAATTCAGATATCAAGGTCCACTCATGAATGAATTTCTTTTTCTGTTCAGCTATTGCCAACATTCCCAAAAGTGGACAAATATGAGAATATATATATCCTATAACCCTCGATTGCCTATTGGCTGCAATGTCTGATCGGTAACTACAAAACAAACATCCACCATCACTACTCACAATTTACTTTTCGTTTTTACAAGAGACGACTCAAATACAAAATGAAGAAGTTCCAATAAAGATATTTTATAACCTGTTGTCTTAAAAATAAGAAAAAATTACAATTGATTCTACCTTGTGTAGAAGCATGTATGCACAATGCAATTGTTGCAGATAAACCAAAAGGATAGAAGTTGACCTATTAATATGAGCCCTATTCTTTTAATTATTATTATTATTTTTTTATTCCATACAAGGATGGAGCACAAGGGATTGAACTTAATAATACTATTTTCACCATTCTCTACGATTAATGGTTTAAAAGAAGGAGTTTTTTTTTTGTTTTTTTTTTTTACAGGTATGATTCCAAGACGATTGTGAATTATCTTTGAAAGAACGTTTCTTTTTTTTTTTTTCGAGTATGTGTTTTTTCCCTGTAAAAAATATGTGCATGGTGCTTTTTTTTTTTTTCCCTTCCCTCATATGATGGGTGCATTTTTATTTACAAAGAATATGTCAATGCCATGATTGAGATGGGAGAACATAGACGATGCTCTTCAAATGATACATGGTCACTCATAGTACTGGACCATAGATTCTCTCACCCCAATTATCCGATTTTGATCATCAAATTCAGAAAATGTACAACTTTCGCTAATCCCAGTTGGCCTTCATGGACCCAAAATTAACCATGTTATTAGATACCCATGTTTTTTTTTTTTGTTTTTTTTTGGGGGGGGGGGTCAAATGTATATAAAGCAGTGTGCATCCTGCAATCTATGTGATCACACAGAGAGCTTTGTTTTTTGTCAAGTCCTTGTCATCATAAACTGTAAATCTGAAGTGGGGTGAGCCCACATTTAGGTACCAATCTTCTAATCTCGCAAGATGTGCTGATCTTTAACGCTACAAGTTAGAATTCATTGACACTACGAATGATCATGGTGAGTCATGTCAAGGTAAAATTCTTAATAATAATTAAAGAAACTCTGAAACTTTGTTGCAAAAATTACTTTGATCTGTACGAGACAAAATATCACGATTAAAACATTTTCTAAAAGGTTTTCATCGGTATTTTATGGAACTTTTTCTCGCAGTTAATTTGATCTTTTTGAATTTGACTTTCTACAAAGATCAAGACTAAATTGGTGGTATAAATAATAACAATAAAAAAAAAGAATAAATCAATTAACCTATATTTTTTATGACAAAGAATTCTTTTTAAATAAATTCGAGTTATTAGTATCACGGCGACTCTCATTTGAAACATTAAATGTAATTGAGGGATGCACTTGGAGAATGGGAATACCATTCCTTAAACCCATAACTGACAAGCATCTCAACCATTGAGCTAGGAGGGCTCCTGGTATAACCCATTAAGCTTTGATCTCAACTAAATTATATATTTTTAGATATTCCCATTAATAAACACAATTAAATGGGTGTGTTCCCTTGAAAAAGCCTATGCTTTCTGCTCTATGTTGACTTGCCCTATAAAGTCCAATAAATTTAAGCTTAAAAAGGGGGGTTATAAACCCCACAAAGAAAGCATGAAAACACTTCACTTGATGGTTCTCCACTTAAAGGTGCGATCAGATATCTCTCTCTCTCTTCATGGGAAGCAAGTTGGAAATTTTATGGTCTCAAAAGGAGTTAAATAAAAGGTGGGGCAACCTTTTGGGTCCATTGTTCACGTTTTCTTGTTGGCAGGAATAAAATTAAGTTTCCATACGAGATAGAGCCCTCCCTTTAAGATGGGGCCGAATGATGTGTGGGCACAGAAATGTCAAGTGGGATTAGACCGATACCATGTTTTGTCTCTTTTTATTGTATGCCAGTATATGGATGCTTCATGCTTGTACTATGCATTATCGGTCTTCAATAGTGCAATGATTTGCCTCAGCTGGGATTCTAAATTTGTGGGCAGTGCCACATAACCTAACAAAACAGACGAATGCATTTAGAAAAAGACCAAAAAGTATAAGAAAACAGATGAATGCATTTAGAAAAAAGACCAACAAGCGTCAATCCCCAACCAATATTTAGTTGAGGAACTTACAGGGTGTCGAGCACAAACAATCTGGTCAAAAATTAAATGTCAATATTTTCTCCTATAATATTTCAGTTAGGTGGTATTACACACAAGCTTTTATATGCATCGTATTAATTTTCTCTTACTAGTTAGTACATATAGTTGAAATACATCATTTACATCACGATTAAGAGATTCGCGACAAACGCATGAAATGGTTATTAAGACTTGGGTTCAGAAAACTCAGATTTAATTTGATTTAGAAGATACGAGAGTGCCCAGATCCGAACAATGTTGCCAAGAATTACATGTCAATGTAAATGGGTCCTTCCGCTAGTGTGGTCGTTGTCAAAAATTATTGCTTCAAAAAACCCATAAAGGATAGCAAGTCAATTGGATCTACATTTATGACCAGTGTGATCTCGTGATGTCAATGGCTATCGTCCCTCGGATTCATCATCTATCTGTTGGAACCAACTGTATATGATGACTTGGCCGCATTTCAAATTTAGGTTATATATTTATATTATTATGGTAGTTATTTGTAAATTTTTAAATTTTCGATTCACACCGCTATTAGTAATACGCATTACAAAAATGCATCGAGCAAATAACGCAATGTAATATATATTCGTTTTTAGAATGATTTGAGTATTTTTGTGGTGATTTATTAGATGGCCAACAAAAAATTCCCGAACTCCTATCATCTTTGCCAGCTGTGACATCAAGGAGAATTTAATTTGCGGGGGCTCGAAAGTCAAAGATATTCTTCAAAGGTTGCAGTTATTGACTTATTGCAATGGTTCTTTAGAACTACTAGCAAAGTTATGGATCATGTAACTTCAAATTTCCATGTGCGAAACCACATGGTTTGCCTAGACTTTTTCCTGGCGATGATTCCTTTTGTTTTTTGTTATTTATTAAATAGGAAATAAACATTAAATTTTAAACTTAAAATTAGAAATTTAAATAATCAATCCAGCTCAGGTAATTTCACGAAAATTTTTGTGATAGAACTTGATGAAAATGCAAGTGGATAACTACTATGGTTGTTAAAATTCAGATTTAGATTATAATATCTTATAATTTTAAGACCACATATAAAATGAGAATTAGAGTAAAATTTTTTTAAATTAATTTTTTTTTTTAAATTTCGATACAAATTACAGAATTAGTAAAATTGCCATCAAGGCTTACAAATTTTATTCCCTTTACAATAGATTTTTGAGTTTTTTGTTTCTTTTGGACTAAAACATGCTTTACAACGTAATAACTTCTTATATTTACTCTTATTTACCTTACTTATTGCCTATCATCCCATACCTACTTTTTTGCCGTTTGAGGGTGAAGAGAGTTAGTTTTCGAATTTTTGAAATTGATACTCATTAATAACACACACACACACACACACATATATATATTATTTATTTATATTTAAACACTAAATATAAATAAGTAAGTAATTAAATGTTAAAAAAATCTCTTTTATAAAAATTATTATTTGATAATTATAAAGAGAAAAAAAATTTTCTTTTATTTCTTATATGATAAAAAATATAATTTTATTTATTATCGTTAAATCTATTTGTAGAGTTATATTTATTTTTTATTTTTTCTCATTTTTGATAAAGTTTTACGATTATACAATCTAATTGTATAACAATATTGATGACTACAATAAAAAATAATATTTTTATCATTAAAAAATTAACTATATATGCACAGCGCTATACACAAGAAATATCTTCAGTATCTATTTCCCTTTAGTTAATATATGATATTTTACTAAATGATTCATCACATGACTTGAATAAATGATTTTTAATTATCTGATTTGCCCATCAAAAGGATTAAGAGCCAGATATACATATTAATTAGTAATTAACACTTGGCGAAGGACTCCCCATTATCATGATACATGGAAAATGCTCTCTTATTTCCCAGGTTCATGCAAGTCATATCCCTGATTATGAAAATAATTGCATTTTATTCTTATTTCAAACTTAAGTTTGTGGGTCCAGCAAACACGTAGACTGATATTGCATATGCTGTTTCAATCCTCCAAGTCAACAAGATCATAATGTTCCCTGCCAAGACGGGACAAATACAAGTTATCCCGATTCCAAATAATTAGTCCGAGTTTATGTTAGGTAGACCTACGACAATAGTTATCTTTCTCCTAAAAAAGGGTCGATGGACAAAGAAGCACAACCTACATAGATTTTGTATTAATCTAGAGAAAATATTAACAAAGTGTTGCTCTTCACAAGGCCCTGTGTATTCACCACAATTGTTAGGGTCAGGTCCATTGAGAGAGGATGTATCGAGGAACAAGGGCATTGCATGGTGGACATTTCCATGGTATGCCTTTTTGCGTCAATGGACAGCACAAGATTAGCGATAGATTCAATAGGTAAACTCCTCTTTGCATAACTCTATGAACTGATTAACGATTTCTACAATGGCTTACCTTCAGGTTAGAAGCAAGGAACCTGAGCTTGGATTAGGGTGTCAAGGATGGTGGGATAGCGATGGCAGCATATTGCTCCGAACTCATTCAATCTTACAAAAGAAATAGGCTGAAAGAACTGCTTATGAGAACGGCAATACAGCAACTCAGAACAGAGTCGAGTGGATCAGAAGGGACTCGGGGACTGCACTTTTAACAAGAACGAAGGCTAGATCATCAGGTGAAGAAAATTGGTCCACACCTTGAATATCTCAAGGATATCCTGCCTCCCAGTCTAAGCTTAGATATGATGTTAGCAATGTACTGTTACAAACTTACACCATTGCGTGCATTGCTTCTGCCTCCTTTACATAAATGTTTGAGTAAATCTATATTGATAATAATAAATGAGCTTATATATTACCATTAGCTGCAAATTCTATACAGAAAATATCAGTGCAAAATCAAGCAGAGTTCTCCCCACATCATAAAGTGAACACTCCCGTAACATTAGTACAAAAGATCAGCGCTACAGTCATCATCAGATAAGCAGACAATCTCATTCGGACGTGTTGGATTTGCCACGGGACCAAGTTCAGGTGGGACCAATGAATCCACATTAGGACCCTTTACAGTTTGTGGAGGTAAATTGCAATTTGGAGTTGGATTTTTCATTGCTTGATTATCGACTTCAATACGCAACTGGACAGCAGATCGAGATGAGCTAGACTGAGGTGGCAAAATTGCTGCACTTTCAGGACAATGGACACCATTATGAAGAATGGACTGCTGAGTTGATGATTGCAATTGTGCGGGAAGCCGTGTAACTGTAGCAGAAGTTGAGGGGTGGTGGGAAGGCACCTGTTGACACGGCATCCCATTTGAAATGGAAGAAGAACAAGATGGCAACATGGTTATTGAAGATCTGAAACGCTGCAAGTGTGGGGCAGGAGCACGGATTTCACTGCCAACTTGGAGATTGATGGTTGAGGGGGATATAGAGCTGATGTGGGGTGGTCTCATAGAGTTACGCAAAAGTGCTGATGAATGGTGCACAACTTGTGGAGTTGAACCATACGAGTTGGCAGCAGGAGGGGAATTTGCCACAGTTTGCAAGCTGGATCCAGGACCAGCAGAAGTCAAAACAGCAGTGAGACCCTGTGCTGAGGGGCGGTGAACAGCCAATGGACCTAAACCACGTGGGCTGGCAATGGGAAGGGCAGCTGCCGTAGTTTGCATACTGGCAGCATGGCCAGCAGAAGACAAACAAGGACAAGGTCGTGCTGAGGAATGGCTGACACCCTGTGGAGTTGAACTATGCAGGTTAGCGGCAGGTGCAGAAGTCTGCAAACTGGCTGGAGAACCAGCATTAGAGAAAACAGCAGCAGGCCTCTGTACAGGGGCCTGAGATGACAGCTGAAGCAGCTGCTGCATGAAACTTGGGGCCAAATCTGCAAGGAAGAAATTCTCAACTCTCCCAATTATGAGAACAACATGCAAACAAATAAAGAGTAAACAGCATGCATATTAAGCAGCAAAGCAATATGATAAACTAAATCAGGTTCCTCAAAACAATAAACAACACCTTGCCGATTTGGCCAAACAGCAGAAGACAAAACTTATATAAATATCATATTTTGTTAGCATAATGAGATCAAGAATGCACCTTGCCGATTGGTCCATGAACTTGAGGCCCTAATATCCATGCATTTAGACTGGAAGGCCTCAGCCAAGATCCTATTCATGAGAACTTTTTTCTGATTTGCTTCAAGATCTTTCTTCTTAGAAAGAAATTCAGTTTCCGCCTCTTGAATTTTAGCATCATACTTTCTACGAATTTGAGCTATAACATCTGCTATCTCTTTCTCACAATCTGATTTGAGTTGCATCTTCTGCAAAAAGGGAATTTTTCATTCCACAAGAATTCCGTAGGCTTCCTTCAGAAGAGAAGAAAATTAACTAAACAGGAAACTCACCTGGAATCCATGGATGCTAATGATCTGATCAGTCTCCTTTTGTATTCTCTCAAGTTCATTCTGAAGTGGATCAGGAGACAAAGGCAGAGGCACTCTTATTGGGTTTCCAGCATGTACAGGTTGGTTAATAATTCCTGGAGTAACAGGCATAGACCTTGCATCTGAAATATGCACCCCTGTTCTACTGAGTGGAATTTCAATAGGGAGGGATTCAGAAGAATGTGTTATAGCTTGACTGGAAAGCCCACCAACAGGGGAATGTGTTTGAGACTGGTAAACAGATCGAGTGGAAAGCCCTGTATTGTTCTCTAACAATTGTGTTTGACCTTCACAAATTTGCTGATGTTCGACTCCACTGGCTGAAGGCAAATTTACCTCAAGACTGGAGGGGGACCCTGGGGATGGTAATGACTGCGGTTGCACGTCTATGATTTGTACATCACCATGAGATTGATCAGAGGCTACATCATTGTTCTGATTCACCATGTCATCCATCTCTCTGTCAATGCCACCACCTTCCATTAGTTTGGCAGGAGCAGTTTCAGGTTCTCCTAATGGAAGCACACCATCCTGCTTGTCTACTGAAGTTCTATCCTGGGATTGAAAGTCCTGGTTAGCCATAGAATTATCTGTCTGCATATTTCCATCCAGCTGGTTACTACTTACAGCACCTTCCTCTGCTCCACCAGGATCAATTTCAGGCAGTCCCAATGTGACATGCCCACCTTGCTGGTTTGTTTCCACATTTTTATTTGAGGGATGGGGCTCTTGATTAATCTTGGCTGCTATATACTTTCCATCCTGCTGCATACAAGTTTCACCAACCTCCACTGCTTCACCAGAAGCAGTTTCAGGCACCCCTGATGGAACCTCTCTGCTCTGCTGGTGGACCCCAGCAATATCATATGCGGAGAGAGAGTCTTGAGAAATGCCACAGGCCAATCTGCCTTGGTGGAATCCAACTGCAGTGCCATCATCCAAAGTTCTGTTGAGTGCAGTTCTAGGCAATCTTAATACTACATCATCATCATGCATGCATGAAGCAGCTCCATCAGAAGACTCTTCTCCAGATGGAAGATTTATAGACACAACATTCTCCAAGCCACCACTGGAACTCACCATCTCGGGCACTTCAGCAGTCAACTCTTGCCTGGGCATTGGAAAAGATACCCCATCAAAACTTTGTTCTTCTGATGAAGGTTTATCATTTAAGCTTTCCAAACCATCATTTGAACAAACAGCCTCAGGCACTCCCAATCTTTCTATATCAACAGCTTGTCCTTCAGAGGAAGGTGCAATTACAGAGACAACATAATCTGAAGCATTCCCGGAAGAAACTATCTTAGGAATTCCTGAAGGAGTCTTTTCACCAGCCAAGTTTGATTTTGGTACGCTTGAGTTAGCCCCATTAGAAATCTGTTCAGATGTAAAGGGGAGCACATCCTGCTTATCACCATTTGAACTTAAAGCTTCAGGAATTTCTGGTGGAGCCTCTCCATGAGCTGTGCATTGAGCTCCTTCCAGAATATGTTCCTTGGAAAAAGAACTCAAAGAGAATGCTTCCACTTGAGAATGTTCACTGCCATTAGAAATTTTCTCATTTATTAACTCAACCTGAGCCCAAGATCTCACCCCTTCAACCCACTGTCTCTCACTCTTTTGCAATTTATTCCTTTCAGCCATGTGTTTTGCTTCTAGATCTTTGAGGCCCATCTCCTTTTGATGCTTGAGTTCTTCAAGCTCTCTCTCATATTCAGTGTCTAGCAACTTGAGTTTATCTGCTCTCATTGAATTATTACAACATAGGCGAATAACAGCTGCCTCTGTTTTAAATTTATTATTAAGATGTGCTTCATCTTCCTCATACTTCCTACAAAGGTTCTCCTTTTCTCCCTGTTGCTTTGATAAGAGCTTTGTCATCTGCTTCTGGCATTTCTTTTCAATTTCCTTGATGCTTTTTAAGAAATCATTCCGTGCCAATCCCAGTTGGGAAAGAACCTGATCATTTTCTTGAGAAGGTTTCTGTGCTTTTGTCTCTAGTCCCACATTTTGCAGTAAATGATCCTGAATACCATCTTTCATCAATTTTTGGGATGCCTTAGGAAAGCAGGCCATCTTCAGATTTGCTGTGTAATCTAAAAATGTATTCTTCAGACAGCGCAACATAGAATAAAAATAATCTGCCTCTGCTTTCCTACACCCAAAATTCAGATGCTGTTTTGCGAGAGCAACAGATTCCTTGTGATTAAGCTTGTACTTCAGCAAAGAAGCTGCAATCCAACACTGTATAGCACAGGAGTAAAATAATTTGTTACATACAACTATCAAGCAACCAGAGTAAAATAATTTGTTAGATATATAAAATAACTATCAAGCAACCACATGTGCATTCACAACCCACTGCACACATAGCCATAAAGCAAACAAGCAAATTATGGACAACAGCTCACCCAAAAAAAAAACCCCGAAACCAAAAAAACAGAGAAAAAAAATTCTTGGCAAATGTAAGAATAACAGAATACGATCCAAATACAATTGCAAGAAGAATAAAAAAATAAAATCATGAAGCCTGGTACTCCGTCGTCAGTTAATAGACGTGCTTTCTGAGGGTAAAAAATTTTATATAATCTTAAATCAAGGAAATTGTATTTCTTGCTTTACAGTATATGCTGCATTTTTATTTTTCCCCTTTTCCCCTTCACATAATAATAATAATCCCACAGGTACAATCTGAAGCAACTTGTTTCAGTCCTATGATCCCTGCTTTCAAAGTTGAAATTTTATTCATCAACAATATCTTTAAAACTGTCTTCCTCCAAGAAAAAAGTGGTCAGGATTCAATGAGAAGCATGTCATACACATATACAGACCAAAAAGACAAATGTCCACCTGAATGACTTCATAAGCACTTATCAACATAATAATTCTATTTGTTTATTAAAAATTTCTTCTTTCCATATCCATGACTCCAACAGTCCATTTTCTACTCTCTAATATCTCAGTACACTAAAATAAATGACCAAAATGGACAGCAAAATTTTTTCTGCTCTCTCAAAAATTCATATATGGTATCTTTAAACTAGACAGAAAAGCCAGTCCTGTGAACAGTTGAAGAAGCTGGAAGGTGAAATTATAAAACAGTATACTAGGAAATCAGGTTAAAGGGCGAGCTTTGGTGTAATGATAAGGTCACTCTATTGTGGTCTGGACTTCACAGGTTGTGTTGGTGAAAAAACCTCTAAAACAATAGAAGTAGGGTTGTGCACATCTAACTCTTTCTTAAATCCAACAATGTGGGAGCCTTGTGCACTAACATGCCTTTTTTATACTAGGACATCAGGTCACAAGCTTTAAACAATTTACACATTTCTCAAATTGCTATTTTCAATTTCTGAGGAATATTTCTTAGTTCCATACCTATTTTGCATCCATCCCAAAAACCCCATCTCTGACTCATTCCCATGTAAAGCCAAAAAACCAGGAAGAAAAAACATTTTGTGTAGATAAGTTTCTCTTTTGTAAATCTTATGCATCATAATTTTACCACTCAGTTGTACAGCTAGTCTAAGGAATTAAGAAAGAAAAATTCAACCCTTCCACATAAGTCTTCAATCACTACTCATTTGTTAAATGTTGAACAAAATCCAACAAAGCACAAAAGTACAGAGTGATTAAGTCAAGAGAATGCAAAGGGAAGAGAACATGCTAGATAAGAGATGTGCCAGAAAAGTAAAGGACAAACATAAACTAAGGCTGTTGCTTCTCTAGATATCCATTATCAGACAGAAAAAGGGAATATTTTGAGCAAGTCAACTTATCTAGTAAGATGCATCTTATCTTGTTTCAAAAGAAGGGTGGGTACTATTTACTACTTCAATGTTTGAGTTAGTGGTAATGGTTAGAAAGATTAACAGTGGAACAAGATCCCTGAATCCTTATATTAGCTACCAAGCTGACATGTGATTTGAACTAAGGCAACATAGATATAATTCAAAATTTGTCCACACTTTCTTAACTACAGAGGACAGATGGCCTAGTTTCATTTTTCATTCAAAGAGTGGTAACTACAAGCTACTTCTTCCTCTCGAGAAAAATTAGTTTTAGTTTAGAAATTCTGGAACATACTATTACAAAGAACATAAGATAAAACAATAGCACATGCAAGAAAAAGAAGGTTCTCACCAGGGATATCTGAAAGGCCTCCAGCATGGTTGCTGGTTCTCTACTAACAGGATGATTATTCAGTACATATTCTAGAAAGCTGTCAACAGTAGCCCTGACATCCTCCTGCAATGACAATAAAATATATGATGATATGGCAACTGAGACTGTCAACATGCAAAAAATTAAGATTGCCTAATGAATGGAGGAGTCCAAAAAAATCCAAAATGTGAAAAGACAAATGCCCATTGAGCTCCTGGAAACTTTCAACCCTTTCACACGCCAGTCACAACAGAACTACCTATCCTAGCCTATAAAATGGCTGGAAGTCCAAAGTTAGCAAATTAGAATGTTGTGTAACCAATATGTGCAATAAACCCATACCGGCAACACTCCCACCCTCAAAGGGAAAAAAGAAAAGACAAACTCTGTCTTTCTCAACATTTGCAGTTTCACCACACTTTTTTGTTTTGGTCTATTGGGATTCCCATTAGGCTGTGAGCTACACAATAACAAGTAGCTTCCTCTTCCTGATAAATCCCAACACCCTCTCCCAAAGATTCAAACCTGAGGGTCTAGGATCTTAAATGCCAGGGTGTCCCCTTGCAGACAGTTTTCAGCCAAAAAAATGATGAACAGTCGTTTCCCAAGGAAAAGAAACAGACTGAAGGAAGCTAACAAGGAGAAGATTAAAAAGACTAAATGCCAGACAAAAAAATGTATTGAGAGAATACAGTGGAGAAACTTTACATGCTACAAGGGAGAGAATTCACAGTAAAACTTAGCAGTGTCCACTATCAAGCTTCTTGCCTAAAAAGCCTTAGCTCCATTATGTTAATAGTTTAGCAATTATTTCCAGGTAGAAAATTTGCATTTACAGAAGTATCTTTCTGATGCTCCAATCGATTGTTGCTAAGTGTAACCCAACAAGCATACCCAAACACCATATTTAAAAAGGGCATTCTCGGTGCACAAGACTAACTTGTTCTGGGGTCTAGAGAAGGGTCAGATGTACACCTTTTTACCCTTGTTTTTCCATTAACGTAAATGTTTTGTATGCAGCCTTACAATGTTTGCCTTTTTCTTTCACCAAATCACTGTATTTTATCGAGATAAATGTGTGGACAAAAGACACCTCACAAAAGGAAATGAAAATCCCACTGCAGAGTGCACACTAGGCACCAAATACTCACAAATAATGATTTTAGAATGAAAAAGAGACATACTGGAAGACATAGAATTTCACAAAGCTTTGCTATCTCTGGCTTCAAAAGAAGATGTAGACTCTTCTGTGAATTCAATAAATCAAGTCCTTTGTCAAGCTTATCTGTGTCAGCTTCTGGTACTTCTAGCAAATTTTCAGGCAAAAAGGATGAGGTGAAAGCATGTCTTGAATCAATAGGGATAAGATGAGTAGGAGTTCCTGTAGAAATAAGAAAATGCTTTGAGAAAAATTTAGAATTCAGCATGGTTATGATACATCAAGAAAGCCATATTACATATAGCAGAGAAGGAAACAAGTAGCATCAACCACTTACTTCCCTTGTCTCCACCCACTGTATTTCCCACACCAGTTTCCAAAGAGAGCCGACTAATGCTATTGGTGGGCACTTTCTGGTGCTTCTTTGCAATTCCATCATCCTCAATGTCTGTTTTCTTTGATAAATTGTTATGATGTTGGGTTCTTTTCCGGTTACGCTGAGACAAAACAGAAACATAATTCCACTGTGGTTGTTTTCCCCCAAGCAATTTTTTCCAGAACACATGGGGTGGTTCTTCATCAGTCAATTTTATTTTCCGTTCACCGAACAATGGAAAATTAGCGGCATCATCTTCTTGGTTCTGTTTAACTCTCAAAATTAGAGAAAAGTCGCCTGAACTGTTGTCAGTGCTATCCTCCAAAATTGCAGCCAAAAACTCATGAATCACGTCCCCTAAAAGCGATTGCTCACTGTTAGGGGTCACAGCATTGCCACCATGAAACTTGGCTAGTTTCTCGAATAAATATGAAGCGCCCCACATGAGTAGCATGTGGCAGGTACTTGGGTTTGTGTTCTGCAATCTACAATCAAGTGCCCTGTCTCGCTTTCCAAGGATTAGAGCTTTTTCTTCAACAGTGTAAGAGCTGTATAGACGGAACACTTTTACCTGTTCGCACCAGGAATTAAGCCTTATCTTTTGCAGGTTTCTCAAATCATTCATTGGGCGCCAGTCACTGCCATATATGATGACAATATCTACTGGTGACAGTTTGATGATAGAAGAACATGCACGAGTTTCTAATAAAAACACAAACATCTCTTTATTAGTATTAAAATTGTTCACAGCAGCTTGCTTCTTTGCAGAAATAACAATCCCATCAATACGCTCATAAGAATCCTTTCCATATCTTTCACGCACAAAATCATCCAGAATATCTCCAATATTTCCAGAACCACCACTAGACTGTCAATCGAAAAAATAACATGTAAGCAAATACACTCAGAAAGAAAAAAATTTGAAGAAGTATCCAGAATGTACAGCTAAATACTCTTTGAAAAGTTCCTAAACTGGACCAAAGTGAAATTATTACAGTTTGGTTTGATTTTAGGACAAAAGTGGGTCAAATAAGCGGGAATAGCACTTAAATTTAAAATCAACCCTAAGTGCCAGTAAATTATTACAAATCATTGAGAACAAGCTTAACCAATAAAGCAAACATACAAATAAATAATTTTGCCACAGCACAAGTACGATAGTTTCAATATTCTGTTTTTAACTTTTTATTTTGGTCTGAAAGTAAGATTTTTTGAGTGGTATATGCAATTTGAATTGGCTCAGTTTAGCAGTCTACACATGATGATGGACGCTAAAAAATCAAGCCAAACTGCACACACATTACAAAGAGCGCAAGGGAGAGAAGCAATCAGAAAACTGTGGCATGATAATGTTACAGGCAACTGCAGTCAATGTGTCAGAATAAACCTTTATATTACTATTACTATGCAAACAACAATGTTTGATATGAAAGATTGAAACTTTTCCTCAAGATCAAGATGAATTTACAATTACCTAGGATGCATGGACACAGACACAATGACATGGACACCACGACAGACAAATCTTAAAAAGCTTAGGGCACGGACACTGCTGGAACAAAGCAATATGTGTGTGTGTGTGTAATCAAACATTAATTACTTAGAAAATTAAATTATTCATATACATAAAACTTCATTGTAACAAGTCTATACAAACAATCAGCCCCCCATCACCCACTCAGCTGACAGTGCCAATAAGTCCTACTCCTTCAAACCCATTCCATAGAGCTTGGAATTAAAGGGACTAAAGCAACAACAAATATGAGCTTTCAAAAGGAGTCCCAAAATTCCCAGCACAATACAATAGTGTACCAAAGCTAATCCCTTTACAGTGGCCAATATCCATAAATTCCATAATTTTTCAATTTTACCTACAGATTCACTAATCACTATGACAATCTAAATAAATTAATAAATCAATACAGCCCCACAACTCCCCTTTATTCACTACAGGCCCTCTCTTGGGCATAATGACAAAAATCTCATGTACCACATCATCCAAGAGTCCAACACCCTCACTATCCCTCCCCTCACGCTTCACCATATCCATACTTCCCACCTATTCAAACAATCAACACTCAAGTAGCCATAAAGCACAAGCAATTAACATACACCCAAATCATCTTAAAAAAGGAAACAAAGAGAGGAACATAAGAAGAGAACCGCTAAACCATGAACCAGAAGAATCAAAACAATTCAATGGTATAAGAATCAGGAGATTTTGGGCATAGAAGCAGAAGATGAGATCCCAAACTAGAGAGTGGAAGGCAACAAGAATCAACAGCAGAGCAATGAGAGTAGAATTTTTGAAATCTTAAGTTTTTTAATTTTCATCCTCAAAATTACAAAAATGTCCCATACATGTCCCCGGCACATTGGACACACACTAATCCCACATCTGGCCATGTGTCCTAATTTTTTTTGAAAACAAATCTTTTTTCAGACATGTTTTGCCATGTCAGACATGTATCCAAGGCGTGTCAGGTGCATGTCTGTGTATCCTAGACAATTACAAATGAGACTCATTCAATTGAAGAATTAGTCACAAAAAAGCAGATTGAAGAAGGTAATGACCTTAAACACATAAAACTTGCAGAGTTCCAAATCATGATAACATGGACATCATAAGAGACATAAACAAAAATTCACACAGCACAAAGAACAACTAGGAGAAAAAAATAAAAAAAAAAAGAGGAAAAACCAGAGGGTAAGCAGAATATCAAGACCACCACACCTCCCTAATTTTGTGTTGTATCATCGATACAATACTACTCATAAAGAGCGAAATAAAAGATTTAACAAAAAGTAACACATTTTACATATGATGAATCCCCCCCATTGAAAAAACAAATAATATTAGGTCACTCTTTACAGGGAAAAGTTTTTGCCAATGCTTTTGGCTCCCTAAACATAGCCTTGTTTATGCTGAATACCACATTAGAAACTTTGGGCATATCGTGAGAGATGTTCATAAAAGGAAAGTAACAAACATTCGCCTCTGCTCTTTCTCAATCTCTCAGATAATGTCACTTTCTCCCACGGTAGCCCAAGTCGTTGGTTGATATTTTGTTGCTGTAAGAGCCGATCATGGCCTATATCAGTGCTAATACAATCTGGATAGCTAAAGATGCCTTACTAACAGCTTATTCAGCTTATTCCAGATTTAAGCATCTGAAAAGAAACATATTTTAAGAATATTTAAGTGATAGAACTTCTTGTGCACTATAGTCAAGATGCATTTTTATAAATGTTTCCTGGATCTTCACCAATCCTTTCTTCTATTTGAAATTTCTTAAGGCCTTCTACTCAAAAGGCAACTATTAAAAGAAGGGTTCTCTCATGCCATATTACTGAATTGGCCTTAAGACCATGAAAGCCACACCAAAATAACATCATAGCAGCATATTGACCTATAATTTGGACACAAACAATTTAGAAAGTGAAAAAAAATCTTGTGCAGAAAAATAAAAGAGCTAAAGAATAGATAAATTTAATAGAAGGATGTACCTGAAAAAGAATTAGCACCTTTAAACCTCTTTTTCTTATTTCAAAAAGCATTGCATCAAGAAGTTGTAGCTTGCCGCTTGCTTTTATTCCAACATCTAAAATATCTTTACCTTCTTTGATTAGCGAAGCTTGCAGGGAAGGATCCATTATATAGGGATGATCACAGCACTGCCAATGATTACCATACATGTTTACATGAGTATAACAGCTAGATAGCATCAGATAAACTTAACATCAACAATACTGTCAGAGTTCCAAGGTGCAAGCAATGAAAGAATTCAAAGTAATGGCCTGTAATTTCCATTAAATAAATCCAAAATTCTACTATATCAATTACAACCTAATATGAAAATAATAGGGGAGCCACAACAGGGCTATAATTCAATGCAAATTCTGAAGTTTATGAACCATCCAACACGTTGGTTAAATGATAACACAAAAAGTTGTTACATACCCACATAGAACTGAAACAAATCACATCAAAGGTTGAGCTTTCGGATGATATAATCACTGAATCACTCTAAAGGATGCCAACAAAATAGAAAACAAAAGTATACAGTTTTGCATGAAACAGGACATGTATCTCAAATGACAATTTGGCATAATGTGAAATTCAATAAGCCCAACCTTACGAGTAGAGATAAGAATATCTCGGAGGGCCCCAACAGCATCATTCTTTGAGGAAGAGCAGAGTGATAAGGAATTCAAAAGTAAAGTAGCACAATACTGCTCCAGTTGGATACTGGAAATTTTTACAGGAACCCAATACTCAACAAATCTCAAAGATTCCAACTTGGAGAAGTTTGCAATGTATCGCATCAATTTTTCCTTCAAATTATTAATCTTGTTAGGATCAACTACCAAGCCTTTGTTGCCATTACAATCAATTTGACAATCAAGCAGTGAGAACAGCTGCTCAATGATTCCATCCTGCAAAATCCAGAATATTCAATGAGCCATCCTGGGGAGGTGGAGGAAACCAAGAACAACACACTTAAGAAAAATACACATACATGTACCAATAGAGATACAATCACATCTCCTGTACCTTAAGCTGACTGTTGACAAGGAGAAGCCTCATATCAGTATTTAGCAACTTAATTTCTTCAAAATGAGAATATACACTAGAGTGTTGGCACTCATCAACTATTATTGCTTCCCATTTTATGGCTTGAAAGAAATGAATATCCTGGAGATGTAAATAGGAGGGCAACAATATATATCATTAGCATATGTAGAAGATCTACATACATGCAATGGCCCATTTTTTTTTTTTTCCTTTCTTTAATAACTTTTTAAGGCTAGTATCATTGCATTGAAATAGATCAAGGCTCAGCAGTGTTCCATTACATTATATATATAATTAATTTTGAATTTTCCTGTTTATTCAAAGCAATACAACTCAAAAAAAATCAGTTGACCAACTTGTCGAGTAGTCAATCCTTATATCTATATATATATGAAATTTCCTGTTTATTCAAAGCAATACAACTCAAAAGAAATCAGTTGGCCACCTTGTCAAGTAGTCAATCGACGTGCATGTTGCAAAGGCATACCTCTATAACAAAATCAATTGAGGTTATAAGAATCTGAAACAATGCATAACCTCCTTCCTCACAAAACTCCAATGTTCTAATAGATTTCCTCACATCTTTGTTTCCATGGTAAACCACAATGTCAATAGATGGAGCTAGACGAAGGAATTCTTCATTCCACAAATCAAGCATAGCAGAAGTTGTAACGATGAGAAATGGCTGAAAGACACTGGATAGCAATAATGTTATGAACGAAATTGCCCTTGGAATTTGTTCCTGCAAAAACAGAAATGGAATTTGTCAGAACCACTTGCATGAAACCCAATGCATTCACTTCAGCAACTAAAATGAAAGAATAGTACCAGACCAGTCACTCTATCATGCACAAAACCAATCATATGTTGTGAAAAAAGGAGAATGCTGATGAAAAATCAGTGTGAGAACCTCGTTACAAAAATAAAAAAAAATGGCATCTCTGATCCAAAGAATTTGTATGGCCCTCAGATTAAATATGATAAGATCACAACCAACAGCATTATCAATTTATGAAGGGGAAGAGCTCACCATGCATGACATTGGTATGGAAACATACATATTAAATAGATCCATTTCAGTTGTACAAGTTAACAACTCAGTGTTATATCCAAATGCAAATCTGATGTTTTAGTTGCAGAATATCAGCATACCACCCTCTGGCACTTTATGGCACGTATAATTACTAACCACTGACCAGCTAAAGCAAAACATAATCACTCAAGCTCACCTGATCATCAACAAGAACAGCATTCTGTCCTCTTTGCCAAAACTCACAAAGACAATCCATGGAGTCAAGATGATTACGGTCAAACCCAGATGGACCTCTCACTGACAATTGTGACAGCTTATTTGATAAATACTTTTTCATCTCAAGTTTCTGCACAGAGTTAATCATTGAAACACAAGGCAACTTAATTAGATGGAGAGTGAAGCATAATCATCATCAAGGTATAAAACGAACAGTCATAGGACCACTAAAGACAGCAATAAAAAAGTTTTATGACCAAATAAGTCAAAACACTCCTCATACTCTGTATAGATTCATAAAAGGAACTAATAGCTATAAATTCACTAAGTTGTACAGTTTGCCACTAAATAACGTACTTATCCTTTTCCTCGAGTAAGATGGTCATACACTTCAAGAAAAAAAAAAAAAAAAAAACAAGTTAACAAGCATCCAAGGTTGTTTGCCCACCAATTCAATCATGGAGAACAAGCATTTACATGTTGTAAGCATGGATAAACAGCAAATTTAAAAACAATATATTTCCTGTTGAACTATGCACACCTTGTCTGTTCTTGACTGACAGACAGTTCTTTTTGCCTTATCATGACGATTCTCATAATCTATCAAGAGTTGCTGAGCTTCTGGAGAATTCATAAAAGGATCACTATCTAATTCCCATGTTGCATGCTCATAACCAAGGCCATGCCACTTTACAAGCCACTCATAGTGTGAATCCATGGGACCACCAGCATAACCTCGATTACAATTGTCTCGCAGCTTGGAAGTCATTATTGCTCGTTTTTGTAGCAAACGTTGTGGCAGTGTCCACTGATGCTTCCATTTTGCAAGCTTGAGAACATAAAACATTGCAGAGAGTGGAATACTAGTTTGAAAAGGAGAGCACAACAAAAATACATTTTTTTTTCCTTTCAATATCTATTTAATGACCAGCACAGAAAAAAAAAAAATCAGAGTAACACATTTACTATTGGAACCTGGTTTTTCTGGTTGAATTTTGCAACAAGTAAAGGAGCTTCAAGAAGTAGTTGACTTTCAGGTACCCAACGATTGTGAACATGAGCTAGACCTTTGTATTTAACAAAATATTCTTTCTGCTTTTGCAATCCTGATGCATAAATTCATTGCAAAATTAGGTACCAGGAACCATATAATGATCTAAAAGTCAGAAAAACAAAAACAGAACACAGCTAACAGCTTCACAAAATAATTTGCAGTCATTGTTAGCAGCAGCATTGAAGAGCATTATTGAAATAAGCAAATTGTTCACAACTAAGACTACAAGTACTGAATTGCATTCTTCCATACCACAATTATCTGATAACTCCACTTCTCTGGCATCCCAAACTGACTCCACTCCCTTTGAAACAGAATGCACACCGGATTCTATCTTTTTCCTGACACAGTTAAAACAATACCACCAAACTCCCAGAGGGAAGTCCTTCAAGGGAGGCTCTATACATAAAAGGTGGCAGCTCCTCTTGCAGCCCAATCCATCACAATGCCTGAAGACCAAACATAAGAGCAAACACACCCGATAAGTCCAACTCAATTAAAGTGAGCACGACATGCACATATATTTAAAGCTCATATAATGGAGGCACCTAGCCTAGAAATCCAGCGATAACATAGAATCATGCAAACATTAATATTCAATACCCATTATTTGTTTCTTAGCATAGAACATCAAACGTTCTGATTCTAATCAAGTCTGGCTAATAGATTAGCCCATGCCATGAGCAGCTTCCTCAGGACAATGGATCATCCATATTATAAACATCATAATGCAGAAGGCAGCTAATAATAATAATAACAATAATAATAATAATAAATAATAATAAGATTAATAATAATAATAGGAATAGTTATAATAGTAATAATACTAAAATGAGTACTAATAATAATAGTAGTAATAATAATAATAATAATAATAATAGTAAAAACAGTAAGAACAACAATAGTAATAAGACTAATAATCAGAAGAAGAACAACAACGACAACAACGAAAACGCGATGAGAATAGTAAAAAGACCACAAAAATCTCGAGCACAACCACATGAGAGCAGAAGTTTTTCTTATCACCATAAAGAGAGAGTGGAAGAGAAAGAAAAAAGATAAGAGAAGGAAGAATAGAAAGATTAAGAACTAGCTACAGAAATCTCACTTTTGCACATCAAATGAAATGTCTTCTTCCCATAGCACGAATTTTATTCTAAAACATAAAAGACCACTGTGAAAGGTACAAGGTACAATAAGAGTAAATTATAATTGACAGCCATGCCAGTGTTCCTATATACTTTCTTCAAGAAGTCTTTGAATAAAGCAACATCCTTCTGGCATAATTTGGGAAACCAACATGAGCTGTTTTAATCTGGTGTCAAATGGAGAGTACATGTTAACTGTAACCAATTGTTATGCCATTGATTCAGTCAGTCAATACTTTTGTTCTCGACATGTCATATTATCCAAATATAACTAAGAATATGTGTACTTACTGAAAGAAAACTTGACCAGTAAGGGTGGTGTCTCAGAATGGAGTAAGCAAGTTTACTGCAAGGCCATACACTGTTGCTAAAGAATTTTTCAGGGATAACATTTCCTTGCTTGTAAAATTTACACTGTTAAGCTCACTCTTTCCTTCATCAATTCTGTTGATGCCTCCAATTACAGGCATTATTTAGTCTTGCAAATTCTGTCAGCATTGCTTTTCCTATTAGTTACCAACATGGGCACTCATTCAAGTCCTGTAAATTCTGTCAGCATTGCTTTTCCTCTTGGTATGCATGCATGCATACACACAGCCCACAAGTGAAATGTGTACTTCCACAAAAGCACAGTAAGAGACTCATGCAGAATACTGAAAAATGCACACATGTTCAGAATTTTCAGACTGGAAAATGGTAATAGTAGACATTTGCAACATGAGGAAAGAGTTACCCACAGGAGCTTTCCACCAAGCTTACACATGAGACATGTATTTTTGTCACCATCTAATTGAAAATCTACAGGAGACTTGGTACATTGCAATGCAGGGAAGTTATGCTCAGCAAATCTTGTGGTAACACAGGCTTCAGATTCCCCTCTACCCTAATGCAACACATCAGAACACGACATGATCACTGACTTGTCTGAGATAAGCTAAAAGAATCGTGCATAAAGTTCTTCAGATGCTGGTGTGGCTAACATCACAGCCAACTTTCTTACCTTACATGAAAAGATAGAAGCAACATTGGAAACAAAAATGATTGAAAAAGAAAAAAGATGAAACAAGCAATGACAACAAATTCAGCAAAATTAAAATTAATGCTACAAAAAATAGTAATAGAAAAGGAAAGGAAAAAACCAAGCATTTCCCATTTCATCAAATGATGCATAAACCCATCTCCATCATCATCCATGAAACACTACTTTGAGCTAATATTATCCCCCCCATCTTATCAATCTCCCACTCACGGACCAATTAGTTCTCATACAAAAATTAAATAGAATATGGGCAATGGGAACACACCATGGATCATTCTGTAATATTGGCTAAATCCTTGCATCCTTGATGTCCCAAAATATAACCAATTCACTTTCTCCAAATTTATTATTTATCCCTTCTAAATTTATAAAAAAAAAGAAAAAAAATACTAATTCCTAGACCATCTCACAAGACAAAAGACAAAGAATGACAAACAAATATGTTCTATAGTTGCATTGTCTAATGCTCACCCGTCTGCCTGAGCTTTCCTAGGCACCTTGCCTATGTTTGATCCAGAAACCCCTCAATTGGGTGCAAGGCCGAGATGCAAATGCCTGACTTCATCTTTTGATACTTAAACTATTTTCTGTTCCATATTCCTATCCATTAACTCCCCAAAAATATTATAAAATGGAAAAAGTTGTCAAGTATGTTTTAACTCAATTGAAAATTGGAGACAACTGGGCATAACATTTAAAAAAGGAAAACAAGTTAAAATAAACAATCCACTAAACCCCAGTCTTTCATCTATCCATGAGGATATCAAAGCAACAAAGACCTACCCACTATAATATATATAAAATATTCGTGCACATACAAACAAATGCTCTCACATAAGTCTACATAAAGAAAGAGAATATCAGGACAACACAATTTCATGTGCCTAAAGCTTAAACCATAAGCCTCAAATACTGCCAAAGAACATAGGTCAACCATCTGTTTATGATTACGGTGGGAAGGGTTGGGCTAAATTCAATAAATTAGTGCTAATTGTTCAATCATTTAGCCACCACAAAATGAAATCAATTCTTGAACAAAAATGGAGGTCAATGATCTGTGAACAGGAATGACTCAATGATATATAAACATATAACATTATCTACAATGCTAACAATCTATCTAAAGAAAAAAAAATGTTTGAGGATTACAATAACATGGCAATAGGAGGACAAGAAATAATTTATAATGGCAATAAACTAACCTTAGCTATACAGCTGCCACAAGAGTCCTGCTTTGCACTGTGAGAGGAAAAACCTGTTTGTTGTTCGTAATGGCTGACCCTGCAATATATAGGATATAAACAGACTTCAAAATCAATCCATGAGGCAAAAATATGGTCAAATCCTGCCATTATATTCAAAATTAAATCAAACAAAATCTTAGAATTTTGTCAAATCCAGCTGTTCCTTCTCAGAAGTATGATGCTTTCATCTTAGAAGTTACTCCCAAAATCTTAAAATATAAGTTAGTGGCTTTCCTGTATTTCCTTCAATTATCTAATACCTCCCTGTCTAACTAAACCAATCGGGCCTGATTTGCTAACTCTGAACCCTGGTTCCAGAAATCTTACACAGCTAACTGTATCTCTAATCATTTTCCTCTTGCTACCCTATCAAAATGTTGGACTGTCAAGAATCCAGTTTTGTTTCAAAATGTTGGACTGTCATGCCTACAATCCAGAAACAACAGTTCAGGAGAACCTTTTGAAGATATTCCTAAACTGATTTTGAAAATCATGTTATAATCTGCAACAAATTTGGATTCTTGGAAAGCCCATTTTTAATTCCCACAATCCCAATGGCTCATGAAAAGGAAGTGATATGCTCATCAATTACAGCAAAACTGTAAAGCATATGCACCACCCTGTTGTGCCAGCAGCCAACTCTGGCATGTCAGCTTAGTTATCCTCATTAAGCCACATATTAGGGATACTAAAGGTTAGTAATTAGAATTATAAGAAAAAAAGAAATCAAATTAATTTCAACAAATTAATCATAGAAGAGAATCCAACTGTATGGCTCCAGCGAGCTAAGAGCACAACTAAAACAAGGCATAAGACTGCGTCTCTATAGCATTTTAATAATTTTGAAGGATTCACATTTATTTTGAAACCAAAGTAGCAGAAATGTTCTAAATTGACTCTATCACCTCAAAAAAACAGAAAAAAACACCATGTACAAATTCTAAGCGCAACTACCTTTGCCTCTTAAAGCATGCTGCACTGGTCTCAATGATATCTTCGTGCAGATCCATTGACACACCATGAGAGTCCATTCTCTTTTTTTTGCAGGAAATGGCCTCAGACTCTCTCTCAAACTCAACATCCTCTTCTCTCATATCCTCCACATGCCTTGGACTGCATTCATTGACCCCATCAACATTTTTTTCAGGAGTCTGATTCCCGAGATCACTGCCATGTCCCACAGATATGTTATCGCCCTGGTTCTGCTCCTTGGGATGATCTAGAAAGCCAAGCAGGAAAATTTTAGCAAATTTGGGCAACACATCTTGACTGGCAACATTTGAGAAAATAATTTTGCAAATCTTTGCAATAGAAACCACTACAAGAATTCAATACACACTGTTGCTTTCATCCCCTTGACACCTCCTATATGCAAATCATTTATACCTCAAAGAAAAAGAATTGATTCCACAAGAAAGAATCAAAACAAAATCCAGAAAGTCAACATGTTGGAAAATGCCAAATATCACTCAATACCTGCCACATTATATTTCCTTGATTGTGGATTGAATAATTTTCTGTAAGCACTAGCACTCCATTTTGTCTTCTTCACCTTCGAAGGTTCTAAGACCTTTTCCTCACTTTTGATCAGTTCTTTAGCTTCAAGTGTCAATTGTTCGACACTCTTCTCTTTTTTCAGTTTTTTCTTCACGGTTAATGAACCTGAGCTTTTATCTGACTTCTTCAATCCAGAGGAACTTGAAATATCTTGAATCTTACCCCTCGAAGACCTTCTCAACGGACTAGGCGCATTCTTCTTCTCAAGTCTCTCAGATTTCCTCTGCACTGGAGGACTTGCCAAAGCCGACTGTCGCTCAGATTTTCCAGTACTCAACGAAGTAGGGCTAGGGGTCATATCTTTCTTTGCTGCTGATTCTCTGGCTGACCTTCTCAGACCAGAAGTATCACACAACGAAACACCCAAGATCAAAGGCTTTCTCTTCCCTTCTAGACTAACCTTAGGATCATTTTCCATCGTCTAAACATTAAACAAAAACAAACAACAAAAACACATTTTTAAAACGAAAAGAAAAATAAAATAAATGAGAAAACAACTAAAAGTGCATCAAACTGCATCAAGAATAACAATGCAGCATGCAGTTCACAATCCTAATTGAACTAATTTTTTTTTTTTAAAAGAAAAAGAAAAACCCTAATTCACAAAATAAATCCGCAAAACAACTCTACGAACTAAAAAATACAAAACCGAACACGAATTGCACAGTCGCATCATCCTCCATCATTCACAAGCAAGCAAGTCTTTAACCAAAAAAAAAAAAAAAAACCTAATTTGGCAACAACGTTAAATCTTTGCTTACTCCGAGGAATATCGGACTTGCCTGAGCGAAGATTACCGTGGCGGCCGGAAGTTTCTCGAAAATTATAAAAAAAAAAGAAGAAAAGCTTTGTATCTACCGAGCGTTTGGCTCGGACCGCACTCCGAGAAAACGGTGGCTTAAAACGGTGCCAGAGGTTTCAATTGCATTGAGATATGGCTTTCTTCGCCGCCGAGTACTAGCGTTGCAATGACCAGATAGCCCCTCCGATTTGTCATTTTCTCCTAAATAGAAATAGAAATAGCGTGTTACTATCAAAAACATAAATCGCATGTTATTCATTCTTATTAAGAAATTTTAGGCCTAAATTGCACAAATACCCCTCACGCCACCGTTCTACTTCTCATAAAAGGAAAACATCAGTCAAACTTTTTCTTGCAAATATATACTTTAATTTGCATTAAAACCCAATGACTTTTCCGAACTAAGGTTCTGTTTGTATTTTTTAAAAAATACTTTTTTGAGAAAATATTTTTTTTATTTTTAATATTTATTTTGCGGAAAATTATAAAATATCCCTTATAAAATATTTTTTAAAATTAATAATGGAAAGGTGATTTGTTTTTTCAAAACTAATAAAAGAAAAAACAATCACTTTTTGTGAAATATTTTATAAAATTTAAAAAATAAAAATATTTTTTAAATTTAATAATAGAAGAGTGATCTTTTTTAAAATTAATAACAAAAAAGCGGTCATTCTTTCTTTCTTTGTCTCCCTCTCAATTTCAAAATTAGTAGAAAGAGAGTAGAAAAAAAGAGATTAAAAAAAAGAAAGAAATCAAAAAAAATTTTATTGAAAAAATATTTTTTTATCAGATTTTGTCATATTAGTAAAATATCAAGAAAAAATATTTTTAACAAAAAAAAAAGAAGAAGAAGAAGAAGAAAGAAGAAGAAGTAACCTAAGATTCAGACGATATTAATGCTGAAATTTCGTAAATTCGCGAAGTCGCTGGGCGGTTGATTTCAATTCTTTTTTTCATTTGGTTTCTATCAGTTCAATTATTTTATTACTTTGATTTCTAAAAAAAAAACACAAAAATTTTAATTGAACTAAGTCTCATTCTCGATTGCAGTTTAATTGAAACGGAGAAACTGATTTCAATTTAATCTTAGTCCAATTTTAGCCCAGTTCCAATTCGATTTGGAAATGGGGGTCACTCGTGCTGATTTCAATTCCCATTTGTTCATACGCTCACAACGTTAAGCTTGGAAAGTGGAAAGAAAGTTTAGAAGTAAGAATGTCAAGACTCTCTCTGCCCAAAACTGTACAAAAAAGCATGCGTTGGACGCAGCACACACTCCCGCTCACCTATTCAGAGCCACGCAAAGCTGAACAAACCATGGTTCTGCGAAAAGGGAGATGGAGATGTGCCACGACTAATTAAAGAAAGTGTGCAGGAAGAGTTGAATGTAAAGAAAATGGGGGTAGGGGCAATGCCAGAGATAAAAGAATCTTTTCTCTTGTTTTTTTTTTTTTTTTTTACCTTTAACGAATATCTTAGAGATATTAATTTTGTAATTAGCAATTTCATTTAGTTCTTTTGATATAAAAATCTATAATTTAAATAATGCTAATTTTTAATAAATTTTTTACACATTTAATTGCAATAATTGTTGAACATAAAATTTAACAACACATTTTTATTAAACTCCTCTTATTATTAAGAGATATCAACAATGAAATTCAAATTCAAAATCTACACGAAATAACTACAAAATTTTTACATTAAATATTAATACTAAAGAATATCTCACAAGGGCGACAAATTCCCAACTTAAACGTCTCGGAACAAAACATCTTAATACGAATTACGAAGTTGAGTCGATAATGGATTTTGTGCTAGAAAAATCTCTAGTTAGCAAAAATTCACATTCCATCCACATAAAAATTATATTATTGCTGAAATTCTTAGCTACACTCAAATGGAACACATGGGGCTGATATTTATGAGAAAATTTTGAGTATTTTTGCGTACCGAGAGTGAACGTTTATATTCAAAATATCAACATATTTAAGTATAAAAAATAAGTATGTATGTTCAAAAGTTTTGTAAAAAGGATTGAGGATTTTAGTATTTATTATTATTATTATTATTATTTTCTCCTCTTAATTGGAGTACATAAGATTAAGAGATTTGAAATTTTATAAATCACTATATTTTATTTATCTTTTAAAAATTTTATTTATTATTTTCCACAATTACATATAATGTCAAGTTTTTATTTATCTTATAGTTGTTTAGTTCTCTTACACGCATTACA
Source organism: Bruguiera gymnorhiza (assembly GCA_020883675.1). Classification (NCBI taxonomy): domain Eukaryota; kingdom Viridiplantae; phylum Streptophyta; class Magnoliopsida; order Malpighiales; family Rhizophoraceae; genus Bruguiera; species Bruguiera gymnorhiza. Next base: position 1,187,993 of record JAIRCJ010001042.1, on the reverse strand, counting down.
CACATAATTTATTGTTACTGTTCACATTGCACTTATCATGTATATTGAGATTATTTTTATTTGATCACACAATATAAATCATTTGTACGCATATTTACAATCTAATTTATCTCCTTCTTGAATACTTTTTATTGAAGAAATTCTTAGGTGAATTTGGTTCACTCTGTGAACTATGAACCCAACAAACAAAATTATCACAAATCTATACAAAATTATCACAAATCTATTTTAAGGCCCATAAAATTTCCATTACGTTAATATATGTATATTTTAAAAAAAAAAAAAAGACTTGAGAGAGTTTCATTTAATGAGAATGGCAGTGGACAAAAGTCACCTAAAAATTTAATTTATCACATTAATAAATTATGAAACATTCGTTTAATCAACTCTAATTAAATTTAAAATTAAAATTTTGTGGTTGTTATGATTTCATGTATATAAGAAAAATGCACAGTAAGGACGAACAAATCACCATACATGTCCTCGTAATCTGTGTACAATCAATTGGCAACTATGTAATTAGCCAGAAATCGGAGAAAGAATGACAAAAACAAATTGGATCTTATATGGAACCAACCCCACACCATGCGACTGGAAAATACATGAAATTTAGATATGCACCGCGATTGAACAAGACTGTGTTGGTGACGCATGATGCTTATTTTTTGGCCTTACTCTCGCCCAAGGGAAATAGGAATGCCGAACAGTAACCTCACAAGGCTGGCAATTCGTTAAACTTCATTCAGTTGTCTTTTTCTTCTGGTCTATAAAGTTGCACCAAACGTCCACTTATTGCCTGTGCAGGTCTTGCATTTGAATCCGACTCCTGCAAAGGCAATACTCATAGAGAAAATTAGAATGAACAATAACCAGGCATAATTTTTTTCTCGAAGCAATAATTAATCCTCAATTTCTCTATTTCTTATATCATCTTAAAGTTCGTACTGTGATTGAAAAAGGGACATAAAATTTTGGATAGAACTTTGTTACATGGACAATTCTAACTGAACAAGTCTCAGGCTCGGATATATACTGTACTGTCATCAAAAGTATATTTATAGTTTTTATTACAATTATGATCATATGTTCAAATATTAAAATATAAAATTAATTATCATAATAATATATCATGTAAAATTATGTCTAAAAAGCGTTGAATTCACTGAGTACTTTCACTAAGTACATGTTATTTTTCCATTTTGTATAATATGTTATGTGGGGGTAGAGGAAAATTGCAACTCACATCATGAACAGCAACACGAAGCAATCTCACTTGGTCTCTCCCAACAGTCCGCACCTGCAAAAAGGGTTGATAATATTACAATGTGGAGAAGACCGTGTACTATATTTATCACAAACAGTGACAAAAGAATCTAATTAATGTTGAGGGCATTCACAGGGCAACAGACCTTTCTGACAATGGTCCACACAACATTCTCCGTGCAAGGAGGAATAGTGAGAGAGCCCATGTATCTGTAGTACTTTCTACTGCCTATCTTGATTTGCCTCGGGTCAATTATTCCGGCCACCGTCTCTTGTTCCATGGTGCCGGCAATGGCTTGCAAGTGATCCCCAATCTAGAAATAAAAAGATAAAAGTAAATAAATAAATAAAAGAAGCTCATAACAGAGAGAGAGGGAGAGAGATGCGAAGATAGTAAATGAGAAATTCAGAAATTTGTTTGGGGTACATACAGATGACAAGAAAGAGTCTGGCCTTCCAATTTTGTACACAATCCCAACTACAGCAACCTTCCCATCTAGGCTTTCATGCACCATGTGCGCCTCCAGAGCAAACCTGTCAAATCCAAAAGATATAAATTTTGGTGGAACCGAACAGGTACATATTTAATTGTTTTGCTGCAACATGATCAGCTGATATAGATATGCGACAAGGGTAGAAAGAGTAGTGAATTGAGAACCTTCTTCCATCGATAGTGTGTTCGGAAGGAGAATGCCAGTGACACTGTTTGAGCATATACTCTGTTCCATTAATTTGAATAGTTCCTGCACCACTTTCCCACTGCAACTGCACTCACAAACAATATGATTACCAGTGTTAGGTGATAAATGTTACCAAAACCACTGGTGTTTTCTTGATTTCTTGCTTCAACATGTTTGGCTTCTTCCTCTTTTTTTTTGGGGGGGGGGGGAGGGACATTGGAGGGCTTTAAACCCAATACTAAGCTACTAACTATTTCGGTACTCTTCGAGGCCAACTTGCCCCTATAATATCTGCTTAAAACTGAAGCATCATTTCCTGCAGGAATAGGATGAATTGGTGGTAGCATTTCAAAAACCGCTGCTGTTAGGTGAACTTTTAATTTTCTGTTTTTAAAGTTAGTGTATGGACACAACATTATGGTAGCTTACAGCTAGCAGTGGGACCATGGCTCCCATACTTAAAAAGTCTTTCTTCTATTTTTTTCCGGTGGATTTGGAATAAACTTGGTTTCGTGTTGTAGCTGGGGTGAGTTGTCACCATTTGTCACATCTTACGTTTGTTATTAGACTCACCATCATATCATGGCCTCTATTTCTGAGAGTGGTGTTGGAGGGCTTGTAATTTCTGTTGAGCCTTCCAAGATGAGAGACTACTTCAACTCTTTCATTTAGCAGATCAATGGGAGACTGCATTGACCCATTGTTGCACGCACTCCATTCACGGTGAAGCTCTCCCCATCGCCCCGGTCCGGTCTGGCCGTGGGGATCATAACTAAATTCTGTCTCATCCTCTGCAGCATAGTTAAAAGGAGAAAAAAGAACATTCAACATTGCAAATTAGCATAAGAAAAGGAGAGATACTAGTCTAAATTGCATCCGGTTATGATAATGCCACAAGACCATGTAGGAGGTAGCCTTACCGACTTCTTGAGATTCAGCCAAGCGGATGTGCGTGGCAAGAACAACGCAGAAAGCGATAAACAAGAGTTGAATTGCAAGCTTTCCCATCTCGAATTACTCTAGACTAATCGAACTTTGGTGTTAACAATATCCAGAGGTGCGCTGATCATAAATCAAAGGGAAAAGAAAGACTATATGGAGAGTTAGAGTTGGATGTGCTGGTTTGCACATATAAATAGCATTAGCATGCAATATGAACACGGAAATTGATTGTTCGAGAAGGAAAATCACTAAACATTCCGTATTTTCTTCGCACCACCGCGTGTACTTCATTGGCGACAAGTTTGGAACGCGATAAATGAGGAAGGTAATTAGAAAGTTATTGGCAGTCCAACAGCCGTCTTGGCACATGGTCAAAATACATAACAAGAAAGACTTAGAAGATATCTACCAAAGAAAGTCACCCCACTTCCCCAGCAATAAAATTGTGGCCACCCATTTGTTCAAACAGCTGGACTCTCAATCTTGAGATCAGATATCTGTACCGCTGAATAAAATTCTTGAACTTTGTCCCCTAACGCGATGGGCATCCTAGTAGTATCTCAATAAAATATTAAATAGACGCAATAGTCCAAAAAAAAAAAAATTACATTTAGAAAAAAATAAAAATTACAAATTTTTTTATATAATTAAATTATAGTACTTTTTTATTTTTTATTACGCTAAAATATTATATTTATTAAATATAAATTTTAATTATACTACAATATTATTAAAAATAAGTTTAAATATTTATTCAATATTAATAAATATATATTTAATTTTTAATATATATTTTTAAATTACAGTTACAATTTTAAATGCACTTTAAAATACTAATCGTGAAAGAGGGTTTGAAAAATATTTGATATTGTAATTGAAAAGTATGAAAAGGGAAAACGCGATTTCCAAATTGGTTTAGACGATCACGTGACGTTATCCGACGACGCGTCAATATTTTTAAATGCTTCCGCGAAGAGAAGGGAATGTGGACCAGACGATTCTCCTGGCCATTGGCAGCTGTCATTTTGATTATTATTGGAGCGACCCGTGGGGTCACCCGTTTACCTTTCTCAGTCTATTTCTTGGAGCGATCACCCCGTTCACATTATCTATTGACCCAACAAAAAAAAAAAAAAAAAAGCAGCAAATCCAATTATCCTATTTTTCTTTTTCTGTTCGAAAATATCGTGCGGAAGTGGGTTTAGACACCGAGATAAAAGAAATATAATTAAGGTGCTATCATAATTATTAATTTTATATTTATATTAATTTAATATATAATCACAATTAATTATAAAAATGATAAATATATAATTAATAATTATAATTAAAACTACTTAGTCCAAAGCTACGAGACTCTTTATTTTTTACTATAATTTGTCACAAAATTTTTGAGATGTTCTAGATTTAGACGTTGAGTTGGGTACTCAGATATATAAAAGAAAAAAAAAGGAAATTTTTATTATTAAAATAAGATTTACTAGGTGGTGCGATCTTCTTAGAACAGGAAAAAAACGAGTTTAATCATGGGCTGGACTTCTCAAAGTTCATATAAGCCCAAACCAGATTTGCGGGATAGAAGAAATGCTGTTGGTTAAACCTGGATTATCTAATTAACGAAATTGATAGAAAATTATCATTTGGGTCAAGAGCCTTCTACGATATATTACTAATGAAAGTTTTCACAATGAGATGGATTAATGATATTGGTGGTTTACCCATTTTGACTTCAGTTATCGGTGCAAATAGTGACTTTCCTACAACAAATGGCACCATGCCAGCAAATAACTATAATTAGAAAGAGAATCATTAAGCATGGCACAACCCACTGGGTCATAAGAGACATCCATCCCCCCAACCCCCACTCCCCCACTTTCTAACCAAATAATTACAATGATGGAGGCAACTTGGAGTCATAACAGAAGATTGAATTTGGGCCACTCTCAGTGGAAGCAGAGAAACAATGGGGTTGTTGGATTTTGTTTTCCTCTTATGTGGTTAGGGGTTTGCCAATAATGGGACCATAATGATAGATCCAGAGTAGGGCAATGGTTTTGAAGCTGGAAAGCCGTAAAAAAAGAAATGTGCTACAGAAGTACCCATCTAATTGCCAAGCTCAAATTTACCAGTTTTACGGGCTGGTCGGGTGAGCTAAGCAAGTCCCAACACCCAAGTTCACGAACAGGTCTATTTGGGGCTGTTTTAGTTGAGGTCTCCTAGTCTGCTTATCCTAAAAATTAGAGAAAAAAAAAAAAAATTTGTACTTACAGAAGACGTGTTTCACATACAAACAAGCTTTACAAACGTGTGTGACATTAACAAATTTTGTCCAGCTTACAATCCGATCAACGCAATTTTACTTAACGAAATTATAGAATATTACCTCTACTTTCTTCCTCATTTCACAAACCAATAGAAAAAACCAAAAATAAAGTCTTACAGTATATTAACTTGATTTTTCTTTTTTAGGATATAGTTGCATCCCTCGTTGTAAATAATTCTTTGGACCATGACAAAAAATGTAAATCTAAAAATATTATTTATTATTTTTCTATAATGTTATAAATATATAAGTAAATAGATATATAATATATGTGAATTTACAAATCGCATTATCATAATTTTTTAATTTTTATTTTTATTCTTTTGATTCATGATATCAATGAATGATAAAAATCACAATTGTGGGATCAATTATGCCTATTTGGGTCTATCTTCCATCCTCTTACCCATATGTGTAATAAAACCCATCCTCGTATACCCGAGTCGGCATATCAATTAAAGAGAGGGCAACTATATGAATTGACTTTGGATCAAATCCTATGGAAAGAAAAAAAAAAACAGTTGTTCTGTTGCACAACATCAGAAAATCGAAAGAGGATATCCGAATATCTCCTCCAAATTAGACCACTTTAATTAGAAATGTCATATTACAAATATAGGCATAGACCTAATTAATACAGGTTACCGGTGATACCAATGCTTTGACATCACAAGGCAACATATACAGGCACTCCATTAAGCTTTATTGACTTCTGACGATCAAGTCACCTAAATCCAGCACTAAGGTGAAACTTTTCCCATTTGGAGTGATAATATATGGACAAAAGAAATTCTCTCATAATTGGTTTAAATAAAATTTTCAATCATGCTATGGCCATACCCACTTAATTTTGCTTCAAGTGGTGGCCACCCCATCATATGATCTATGCTAAAACTGTCAAACAGAAGAACCCTAGCTTGCCTCTTTGATCTCCCTCTATAAAACAGGCCGAACACATATCTCCTTCTGCAGAAAATCACAACTGCTTGCCTGATTGGACTTGATCGCGGCCTGATAGCTAAGTTGACAATATATTTTGCTCATTAAAGCCTTCTGGTACGTACTAAACCCTTCCTCAAACCCCCACAATATGTATATTATGTATACTAGGAACGCCCTTTATTCTTATTATATACTGATTTTGATTGCAATGGAATTGATATTCGTTTGCTTTTGGATGGCAGCGAAAACTGCACATTTAAGCAGAAGCATGAGGCTTCTGGCTCTTGCTCTTATCTTCATGATGTTGAGCTCTTGCTTGGATGCAAATAATTGGAAATTTTTAAAGGCTGAAAATCAGGAGCAGCAGACCATGGCTAGGGAAGATGGTTTCAATCCTGGTGGGTACCCTGGAAGCAGGGTGAACAATCATCATTACATCCCTCGGCCGGGCTATAACAATGTTGGCGGCGATGGCAGCAGTAGTGGCGATGCCAGCAATGGCGGCGGTGGCAATGGTGGCGGCAGTGATTTATCTAATTCTGCTGCTCTTTATGGTGATGATTAAGCTGTATTAGATTTGTAAATTTGACATATATCCGTTTATCTGGAGAAACACTTTTTATCACCTTAATGTGTGATGCTATTTTATTAGTCAATTACAAATATAGATATGTTATATTAGCGAATGGGGTGTCACTCTTCAATGTTATATGTGTATCAACTGCCATTGTCCCAGAAATAGATTGTCTAGTTGTTGTCATAATAGATGACCGATTGTCAATGCCTTATCAATAATACTATACAAATTTTGTCAATAATTGTACTCGGAAGGCTTAAATCCCAATAAAAAGTGAAACTACATACAAGTAATATGGGGGTGGCTTACAGCAGTAATATCTTCATTCTTCGAGCATTCTGGGGTGGAATGGGTTCATAGTGAGCCTTGTGAGACAAGTAGGTTTTACTTGTGCTCAGCTTGTAAATGGATCTACTCTCTGTCTTACGAGATCTGCCATGGATTAGGTTCATGCAAGTTTCTCCTCGACGACCACACTTCCAGAGTTAGCTTGCCCCAAGTTTCCATTGGATGTTCCATCCGCAGTAACCTTAAACCAGTCTGAAGTTGGGGAGAGAGCTGCCATCCTACTAGTTCCCGGATTCTAGGATTATAGCAAACACCTTGCTAGATTCCATCGCTACCAACTTGACATGCAATCTATTTTTTTGTAGGAATTAAAATTTGAATTTAAAATTTAAAATTCTAATAATTCTTGTGTTGGGTGGCATTTCAATATAGTGTTTATTTATGAGATCATATCACCGAGCCAAATTTTACTTTCTGGGTCAAGAGATCATATCGGAGATTGTAGGCCCATTTGAGTCAATATTAAATTCATTTGGGCTAAAGCAAAGCTGCATTTTAAGTCTCATCCAAAATAAATTGTATCGAACAAAATAATTTGTAACGGCAAAAATGAGGTAATTTTTTTATGAAACATTTTATTTTATTCGTTGAGAATTTAAACATTCATTTAGAAGTATTGATATGGAATCATTAGATCAAACCACTAAGTCCTTTTATTTGATCTGCCCTCCAATGAACTTCCTATTAATGGATAAAAAGAAAATGGCGGCACGTGATTAGACATTTATTTTTGGATATATATGTGTGTGTGTGTGTGTGTGTGTGTGTGTGTAAAAGGTATGGTGTTAATCAATGCAATTATCAATTACAAGCTACCTAACCGTTGAAGATGTTTCTTATGCCTCAAATTGCTATGAAACAACTGAAAAAACAATTGAAAGTGTAACAGATGTTGCTTTCAAGCTATGCGTTTGAATTTAGGCAAAATAGTATTGCCTTTTGGGATATATGATCGTAAGACTTTGATGATTTTATGTCAGTTTTGTCTCTATATAGGCTGCTGCAATTTTGGTGCAAAAAGGATTATGTCACTATGGCAGGAATGCAGGAGCTCTTTAGGGACCAACAAGTTTTGGTTGCTGAGCAGTTCTGATTTCACAGCACTTTTTTGTACCAAGTATTGATACAGGATTTGGATTTGTTGGTGTTTGCTGTAGTCTTTTGGAGACACTGATGTATTTTTTCGGCCATTGGTGCCTTGACTAAAATTGTTCTGGATTGCTGTTAAAAAAAAAAAAAAAAAACTGATTAGATGGGAATACCCGTATGAACTGATATTAGCCAATGCTTTGACTTCAAATAGTGGTGGAAAAGATTTTCAAGGTTTTGATGATCAATTCAATTTAGTTAAACATCCAAGTTGAGTGGATTATAGAATCTGTTTCAGTGATTAATATTGTTCCATTAACTAGCCTATTTTAAGTTTTCCTTTTTTTTTTTTTTCTGAACGGCACAGAAAAAAAAAACAATTTTCTATTAAATCATATCAAAACCTGTAGGCACCAAAGCATCTGTACCAGAAAATTTGCTGACAGCCCAATTTAACATTTTTATACACCCCTTAGATATTTAACAATTGTAATGGACACCTTATGAATTTGTACCTTCAACGATCATATTGCTCCAATATGACTTTAGTCTTTACCGTGCCATCCTTAATTTCCATACTTTTTATTAAATTAATGGATAAATTTTCATTTACTTCTATTGGAGGAGGACTACAAACAACTCGAGCTACATGCCAAGCAATTTAGAATTCAAAATTAAAGACTTTCTCTTCTTTCATCAGTAAGTACTCAAGCGCGAGGGAAACAATTTTATTGAGACTTTACGTGAGACAACAATGAGTAGAGCATTAAGCAGAAGTTTTAAGTTCACCAAAGGCCAAAGGTCAACTGCAAGGCTTCGTGGTGTAATTTTTGGCAATTTTAGCTTTACATGCGTTCATTTTTCTTAGTTACTTGTCCCTTCGGGGGAGTACATCCGACAAATTTTATTATTTAGATGCCGGGGAGGCACTTCCATGGGCAACGTGGTGCCGATACTTGGAACTTGAAAATGATTTTTAATGTGGCGTCTTAGTTCTCGTTTTACTTGTCTAAATTTTAAGCAGAGTACCCAATATGAACCTACCTTGTATATTTGCTGAAGCATTACGCGTGGATTTATGAACCTTTAGTCTCTTTTGCATAAGAGATTTGGAGATTCCAATTTAAATCATCTCAAATGCCAGTGGCGGTAGCATGAATGATTTATGATCCTCAAAAAAAAAGGGTCCGATAATGCATCCACCCAAAACTGTTTTCAAATTCTCCAAGGTGCGTTCTACGGTTCAAGTGGGAGCTGCAAAAGTGGTGACGTACTAGCAACTCGGGGCTTGCCTAAAACAAATATTGATTTCTAAAATGGCAGCTCCAATGTGTGACTCTCTCTGTTTGTGCATGCCGAGGCACCCACCAAATAGACGTCATATAAATGGAATTCAGACTGGTCTCCCAAGGAGCTAAGGATAGAAAACAAGTTCATTGCGGTTTGTAATTTATTAAGTCTTTCCGCTGAAGGCAAGTCCATTTCTGTGTACATAATACATAGAACCATAAAACAAGTGCAAAGGAATTACCTAATAAAGGCCCTCGAGTCCCTAAAGATTGCATATTGCCAAAAATAAAAAGGATGAAACTTTTGTCTAAATTGCCCAAGAATTATACATATGTTAGTCCCTAAAATCAGTTCTTTCGATCCCATGATTTAACATCAAAAGCATCAACTCCACATATATGCTACATACATGCATATACCCACAGAAAGAAAGAGAGAGAGAGGGAGAGAGAGAGATTAAAGGCCAAAAGAATGAAAAGACCCAACCAGACACCCTAAACCTGGGGGCTCATTTTCTGGAAACTAAAGCTTGTGACCTTTTTTCTTTTCCTGGGATGGCTCAAATCCGGCCAGAAGTCCAACAACCACCATCCTTGTGCTTGGATTTCTTCGCACAATTTTGCTAGCAGCCTCGCAGCTCCCCTCACATATTGGTTTGGTCGCACCAAGCTCTTTCATGCACACAGGCATGCACGTCGCGGCCAAGTTATTAGTGGCCTCCCCAACTCTAGCTTGAGGCATTGCCACCAAAAACGTAATCAATATCGCGCTTGCTATCTTTTCGCATAACATTTTTCTATTCTCCCCTGCGTTCAACAGAGTATTCTGAAATCTTGGGCCAGATTGAAAACGCTGAGAATTATAGCAATATCTCAATCAGCATGTCCAAGCCGCATATTTAGACGGTCTAGAGAAAAACACGGGAAAAACAAGTTGGAATTCTAGCCGCAAATAATTCATTATAACTTGGAAAAAAATTTTCTTTTTCTTTTTTTTTTGGCATTTTTAGATCAAGTTGAATAATTTTCATTAAAATAAGCAAAAGATCAACCCACAAAATCGTGAATCATCTGACTTCCAAATTGCCCAGTAAGTTGATTGTCTTGTTGTTGATGCTGCTTTTGCACATTCTCGACGCCGTGTCGGAGGCCTAATGTAAGCGTCACGGCTCCAAGTCCTCCTCCAATGTCAATTCCACTTCTCTGGTAGGGCAAAACATTCATTAATGATCCATCCACGGTTGTTGGAATCTGAAAGTCTACTCTTGTCTTCTTCTGCTGACCCCACTGCTCTGCCATTGAGGTTCTCCTACCGGAGCATCCAAATTGTTTATTATCAATCGTAGAACTAGTGGCAGTCTTGTTTAAGCGTTGATCCTTATTTGGCTGCCCCATACTGGTGGCAGAATTTCCATCCACTTCCACGGAAGTTTGCTTGGTTTCTGCCAAATTTTTAGTTTCAAGCATGTGGATTTCCTCAACCATAGGTTTCCAAACACGCACCCGGGCGTTTATGAACCAATTTGACACCTGTGTTGAGTCACTTATCAATAACATAACAGAAGTTTATACAACCAATTTAATGAAAGTTAGACCTCTAGCTAATTTCATGTTGCAGCCAGAATTCTAGATGAAGCAGGACAAGGTTTATGCAATGATTTCAAACATAGATGGCTTAAACATCATTTCCAAGTGTTTCAGGCAATTGGACATTATAATAAAGCTGGCATTCCATCCCAAATACTTTGAAATTTTAGAGATTGAAAATTTGACAAGTACAGAATGCAGGAGGGCTCAATGGGATTCTAAAAGGGTATACCAAAATGATATGCAGCTAATTGCCCATTATAATATGTCAATTCTATCACTCAATAATTCAGATCTGCTGCTCAAAGAAATCCTCCCATAATTTGCTTACCTGATTTCGAGATAGACCAGTTTGAGTGGCTAACATATGCTTATCTGCATCTGTGGGATACCTACAGAGGAAAACAACGAAATGATGGAGAACAAGTTTTGTGAGCGTGTGGGTGGGCACCTGAGAGAGAGAAACTTACGGGTGAAGAAAATGCTCAAACAACCAAGCTCTAAGGACTGCTACAGCACGCTCTGGTAGGCCTCTTTGGGGCCTCCAGACATGTGGTTCAAGGAAGCTCACATTAGCCCTACCAAATTTGTGCTTTTGAAATCCTTGATCAATGAACCTCAGCCGTGATGTGCTTGTTTCACATTTACTGCTGCTTGCACCTGTGTTTGGAGATAAGAAGTCCTCTCCCAAGGCCTTTGTTATGTGCATCAGATGATTTGAGATGGCATGCTTTAGGCACCTAAAGTTCCTTGTGATGGTCTTGAGAGCCGCAGAAATGTAGGGAGTAGCAGTACTAAGACCAGCAACGGATTCAAAGGATGAGGCCACCATTTGCATATGTTGATGATATTGCTTGTAACTTCTGCAAACCTTTCAGAAACATAGTGCAAAAGAGTCCCAAAAGAAAAGATTCTAATCAGTCCACAAGTATGCAGTAATCATATTGTAATTTAGTAATGAGAATAAGGCAAAACATAACCAGCATATTCGCTAGGGAATAATTGAAAAGCAAAATGGAAAAATCAACCAAGGCATTTTTATCGAAGTCTAATTATTGTTCCCCCAGAACTTTTTACCTTCAAAGCTAATCAAAGATTAATTAGACACTTCACCTACACCTAAGCAATTTATTGCGGCCAACTTAAGCAGGAATCACAAAAAAGCTTCTTTAGCCTCACTATCACTATGGCATTTTAACATTGACAGTACCATAACCGGTAACATTAGGGGAGTGAAGTACAATGATTTCTTGATCAGATATGAAAAGCTATTTGGGACAAAGTGATCTACACTAAACAAATGCACAGAGAACTTTTTAATTACCTACAAGCACAATGATGAGACCTTTATGCCCAAATTCCTTATAAAGGAATGATTTCCTTTTTTGGCACATGCATAAAGGAATGATTTTGACACAAATATGTCTTTCTGTTGCCCCTAAATGCCTCCATAACCAGGGACTAAACCCAATTGAATTTCATCGGGTACTTTTCTAACAACTAAGTCTACAGAACATACATTAGAAGACCATGTGTTAAGTCAATGGTGAACTGTGAGTTGCCAAATCAGACGCTCCCTCCTTCCTTTCCGTGTATGTTGTTACGAATGCGCTTGAAAAGGGGAAGCGCAGGGACAGTATTCAATCTGCGATGAAACCTGATTTTTAGTAAGATTTAATCATATTCCTGAAGGACGTGTGACATTCTCCCTTCTAATCAGAATCTCCCCGAGGCAAAGGCCATGTGTCAATTATAGGAGAAGAGTACTCATGACCATTTCTTAAATAAAACCCAATTAGAGAAGCTCAAGGTTAGGGATGTATGTATCAACTGGAAATATTTGAGAGCCAAATAGACCGGAACCTTGAAAATTCACATTTTCGGAAAACAGATTAAGTTACTACCGATTCAGCACCATACGTCGACTGTAATATAGTTAGCCAATAGATTCAATAAAATCCAGTACGTCAATTTGCTTTGCTGACGGAAACCAGAACATAGTATTTGAGTAAAAATAAGGAAAAAAAAGAAGAAAAAAAGGGATGCTTTTGGTAGCCCGCATCAGGGCTTACCGAGTGAATATTTACTCCCAGAAATAGAAAAAAAGGTGTGGAGGGAAGCGAACAAAATATAACCAACCTCATCTTGCAAATAAAGGAGCCTAGCCTTCTCTTGGTGGCACTCCGGCCGGTAAGATTCACAAGAACTGCTTCCAGTTCGACCATCGGCATTGCCTTCACTCAAGCTGTGAAATGTTGGCCATAAGATGCCTGCACCATTGTTATCTCTAACTCCAGCTACTGTACCAGCTGCATTTTCAACATCAGCTGAAACTGAAGCACTCACTTCCTCCGATACCCTCTTAGTAGACGACACCTCAAGTAATTTCATGAGCTTTGAACCTGCCACACTGCAGAATTCATCCAGTAACTCATGAGCTGGCATCAAGAACCTGGAACTCTTTAGAATGGATGCATATCCGGTGAATGGCCCAAGAGGTCCAGTATCTCGGCAAACATAGGTCGAAGTTGTACCCACTATGTCATGAAGTGACTTTTCATAACTTTTACTTATAATTGATGGCTTAGCAATTGGACCCAAATAGCTCGACCTCCCGAGTGTAAAATTTTGGTGATTTGTACAAACCCCACCAGCCTTTGCTTGACACCCAGATTCACATGATCCCTCTCCTAACTGTGATGCTTCTTGGTTTGACGATGGATTTGATGAAAGAGACAAACATAAGCCCTGAGTATTTGCATCATTTGCAATCACCTCGAATTCTCGGTTGCTCTGAAGATGACCAGTTGATTGATTTCCACAAGATGAGAGAAGAACGAGTTGGTTCCCTTCAACAGAAGCATAACAAACATCTTGGCTCGTACTATTATGAAGGGAATGAGAAGCAAATTGCATGTCCTTACAGTACTGCTTTTGGATATCTTGATCATAAATTTCACTCAAGGGATTGGTCAAGGTGCATTGAAACCCAACATCTTGGTAACCATTATAATTACAAGGCTTAAGACACTGTGCAGATGTAGAAAAATTGCTTGCCCTTGAATTATTTGACAAGACCTCCCCTACAAACAAAGATTTCTGGTTGCTTTCCCTACCTACTACTGATCCACTTGCGCAACTCATCGTCCAATCATAGCTGTGCTGTGAATCAAGGCTCCTCCAATCGCCACAACAAAGTGGGTCAACATTAGCGCTGGTTTCAGGCGAAGAACTGAAATTGGTCAAAACTAGGTCAGACATGTTTGAATCCTGAACTGCAACACGCTTACTAGTTTGTCCTAAACTTAAATCTTCTTGTTCCGTCAATGCAGCTCTTTGACTTGAGAGTATAACACCAGAATTTGCTGCAAAATTGAGCATTTCAGAGGATGACGCAGAAGGGTCATAAAGCATATCAGCATTCTTAACATTTCGAACCTGAACAAGATCGGGGTTTAGCCCCGGTTGGACCGACAACTGTTCCAAGTTGTTAGGGAAGTCATCAAATGTCGGAGTGAGATGGAACTTTGTTGAAATCTCACCTTTTCGCTTCGGCTTTCCCGTGATTCAAGCTTCAAACTCCCGGTGTCCATCAAATATAACGTAGCCAACTAGCCTTGGACTTCCCCATCTTGCCGAAAATTCTGAGTGAGTATAGCGCTTAGACATATGGTAAACACTTATAAAAAAAAAAAAAAAAACCACTACGCTTTCAAATGAAATACTAAAATCCAAGAATCTGCAGATTTCCCCGGACCCATAGCTTTGTTATTCTATCCACTGCCTGCAAAACCATCATTTACCATCATGTCACAACTCACAAGCTCTACAAGAATAAGAAACTGGGGGGGACAAGAAAAAAAAAAAAAAAGAATGAAGAAAACAAAGTTAGAAATAACAAGAAGAAGTGAAGCTCTACAAGCAAAGACCAGCAGGCAAGAGGCTGTGAAAAATCAAGATCTCTTCTCTCATGTAGTTATTACCAAGAAAGATGGTGACGTTTTCTATTCAACAACAATTGGCCAAACTCTAGACTCTAGAGCTTTGGTCACCAAAGCAAACAGTGCCAATAAAAAAAAAAATTCAACCAACCACTGTCGGCAAAACCCATAAACAAGAAGCAGCTCACAGTTTTATGGAAAGACAAAACAAGATAGAAATAATGTTGAAAGAAAACGAGAACAGCTTCCCCTCGAATGCTACATGACCATTTCCCGCATGCATCTATATTAATTTTTTAATATATAGTCATATTCACTTCACGTCCACCACCCTACAACCCTAAAAAAAACCTACACATCATAAAATACGTTGAAGAAAAAAACCCAAGAATAATATAAAATGAACTGCATAAAAACCTAAAAACATCTCTATCTTCATAATTTCCTTATTTTTTTTAGATTAAGATCTTCTCTGTAGATAAAAAATTTAAAAATAAGAAAACACAGAAGAAAGAAAAAGAGAGAGAAAACAAGAAACTGGCTTAACGCAGACAGAAAAGGGCAATTCCTGGCACACATCATCGGAGTATAGCCTAGTAGCCAATGATTCACCTTTGACCGGATGTATACTTGCTTGGACCACCCATTTAGAGAAGAAGACCGGTGGGTGAGATTCCGGCGATGATTTCCGGCGAAGGGTTAAGTTTTGTTGGGTGGCCAGGGGAACATGGAAGGTGGTAGTAGCTTGAGTGCAATAATTGGTTTAAAGGCTTTGTGTGATTGATTTGCCGTTAGCTTTATCGTCAAAGCCCGCTTTTGCCTTTTGCATTTGCATAACGTGGTTCGCCGTTTGCTCTAACGATGAACAGGGTCCCACAACTCGATTAAGATGCTTAATGACCAAAGTGCCAAACAAATAAATACTCAAACATTGTCATCCGATAGTTATAATTAAAAAAATAATTAACAATATTTATTGAGATATATAATAATTATAAAAAATATAAATTATTATAAATAAAAATTAATTTATTATTTTTTATATCTTTGTATACCCTAATAAATATTACTATATAATAAATCACTAATCATTGATAATAAGATTAAATACCCAAAGCTTCATTGCAATCGAATGCTTGATTTAAACTTGATGTCGATAATGCTTCCTAGACAAAGACATGCCGGTTCTGTCTACTTTAATATTTTTTTATTAATTATTCTCATTAAAAATAAGTTTGATTGTTAAAAAATATAACACAATAATTTTTTTAAAAAAAATTGTTGAATCTATTTAGAAATTTTGAAATATGTTTTTATTATTTAAAAATTTTAAAAATTAAAAAAATTAATTTTTTTCTTAATATAAATTTAATAAGAGTGATTATAGAGTAATATTTTAATTATGGTAGTATGAAGAGGTTAAAATAATAAAATTATTTTCTTATACAATAATGATAAAATATTTTAACAACATATTATGTTATTTTTCTTTTTTTTTTTTACAAATATTTCTGTTAAAAAGACAAAATGGCCACTATGTTTATGTCCAAATCCCAAGCCAAATTAAATAATCCACTGCGGAATCCACAAAAGAGCGATCGTTTCAGTAAGACTTTGCAGAGTGACAAAATTAAAGACATTTTATTGGATACAGCGCTCAGGTACTGAGTTAACGTACGACGACCAACTGCATATTACGTCACCTGTCGGGAGAACCCCCCCCGGGCGGGACCCGCCCCCCCTCCCCACTCCCCAGCCTGTCCCGCTCTGATGAATATCCACCGCCGGATCTTTTGCTTTCAACCGAGTTAATCACAATTCTTATATATTTATTTATTTATTAACAACCATATTAAATCGAAAGAAAATACATTTAGAGCTCTCATTTTCTTTCTTGGCCGTGTTACTGGTCAATAGTTATGCAATTATGCCAAATAAAATATTCCAACCCAAAACATATGTGTTATCTTTTTCTGAAATTTTTTAATTGGATGTTTTTTTTTTAAGTGAGAGAAGTTAATTATAAATGTGATGAAAAGAATAATTAAGATCCAATTAAGAAATTAAGCAAAATTTAATCTTGGTGGGATATAAAATTAAGATGAATAATTATTTTTTTAACAAAAGCTAAATAGTAATACTTAAATAACACTAAAACAAAATTTTAATTAATTATATTTTATTTAATTTTATAAACAAATAAAAATATATTTTATTTTTTATTCTTTATATTGATTATGTTATTTAATAAAACAAAATTATATATCGTTGAGGCAAAAAGAGGACATTTGAGAATGGCGATAAAATGGAAAGAAGTGGGAGATTTCCTGCGGCCAATCTAGCCGGTGGGAAAGAGATGAGAGGAGGACTGGATAGACACAAGCAATTGCCATGGCCGTAGGACGTGACGGGGGAATAGGGATCTGCCCGATTATAAGCATGTAGCCATATATAGCCTCGGCGGGTCAAATCAGGGGCTCTGGTTGACCACGTGGTACACGAATCGGGTCTGTGATGGATGGATGGGCTAGGACTAAGGGAGCCAGAGAGGCGGTAGGCTTTTACAGCTTGGAAAATGCAGAGCAGCGAACATCAGACGATATGGCCAGTGAAATTATAAAAAAGTTGAGAAAGAATAATCACTGGAGAGTGGGAGAGGTTTTCTGACAGAGGAAGGGAGCATTTCAGTAATTTCACTGAATAATTTTTATAGCTTTATTTAGTTTTGGACTGTTAATGCACAGAACGTACATTAGAGAATACTTCATTATCGATCCCCCAATAGCCTTTAGAGAACATGCAAATTGTACAATTCAATTATTTTCACCTGGTTGGAACATCGTTTACCAACCGTTTAACGTAAATTCGGAAGAATGGGGTTAGCTATATCACCAATGCTAAATAGGCATTTGTCCTCCGAAAATTAAACATTAACTAGTGATATATATATATAAAAAAATAGAACATTAATTGTTTTAGCATCCCCCGTGATGATTTTTCTTTTATCTTGGCTTGATAGGCACATAACATGTTTGGACATAAGAGTAATCAAATGTCATATGATACCAATCAGCCTCCGGTTAAATGATATTAAAAATTATGTTTCAGAGTACATCAAAAAAGAGTTTTATTTTTAATGTAGTAGTTTTAAATACCACCAAATAAAAAAAAAAGAAAGAAAAATCAAATGCCTTATGATGAAAATAGTTGTATTTTTTTTTCTCATTGCATTAATTTAGTTTTATATTATTATAATAACATTTATATTGTTTTTACTAAGTATCCATTAATTGACATGTCAAATAAGTGAAACCATGTCTAAAACAAAAGGACTTTTGTTTTATGAGGTGGCTGACTGAGCTTCTTGTTATGTGGCATTGTTTAACATCTCCAATGCACCGTGCAAGGGTGATTTTATGTGGATATTTGATAGAAACAATCTCTTAAGGAAACACAGTGATGATTTTATGTCGGTATCTATAAAAAATAATCTGTTAGAAAAATAAAAAAATTTAAAATTAAAAAAATTGAGTGAAATTTAAATAAATAATCAATTTATAAATTTAATATATTTTAATTTAAAATTTTAAAATAATTTTATTTATATATTATTTATTTTTTAACATTAAAATTATATATATATACATTTAAAATTTTAAAACAATAAAACAAAGTAAAGCAAGCAGGAGCCGCAGGGCTGCACACACATGCAACCGCTTTAGGCTGGAGTTTGGATAAAAAAGGTCCGACGGAGGGACAACGAATGCAGCAACGGGAAATTAATTAATTAATTAAATATGAAATGGGTGCTGTGGGTCTGTGCACCTGTAGCAGTTAATTAAGGGCAGCGTAATTAAAAGTTGAAATGGTATGTTCGTTACTAGGAGGAAAAAAAATAGAAATATACATGTTGAAATGTAAATACCTGCAAAAGGAACAATTGAAGACTGACGTGAGCCCTCATGCTGTAATACTGCCCCTGAACGTCACTACAGAAGCCTAGAAAGCCTAGGCTCTCTAGGGTTTTAACGTTTCTCTGCCAAGCTGTCGGATTTTTCTCTGTAGAAGTCTTGTCTTGTGGCGCCCCTCGCTTCCTATAGTTCAATAGTTAAAACGTATCGCATCTTTTTTATTATGACGAAAAGGAGGCCCGTTACGTGAAAGCTATTGCAAATTTAATAATAAAAAGAATCAAATTGATGATTGTTGCGGTTGTCCGTCACCAATTAATCGTCTAATGCATTCGCACTTTGCAGCAGGAAAGTTTTACCAATACTTAATATCTCTATCGCGAGTTCTAACTCTTAAGTTTGCGTAATTTTTATGTTTCTGGATTATTGGGGATGATTGGAGTCACTATGGTACTTCGGAGGAAGGGGATGAAAATTGACAGTAATATGGGTTATTTTCCAGTCACATCGATCAGTCATGATTCTTGTGCGAGACATGATATATATGAAAGCATCAAAGAGATTGGGGGGGCCCCCCTACATCAAATGGAATATTGCGTGTGTTCTTGTTCTCGCCACGAGAGGATGGACAGCCACAAAAACCATGGACATATGGATGGTCATCACTGTAAAGGACCGGGAACAAGAAAAATTAAAAATAAAAATGCCTCGTTGCACCTTGCAAGTGCTTGATGAGACACCCCCACCTTTGGAAATTCGCATGGGCATGTAGATGCTCTCGCAGACCAGCTTGTCTTATCAGCAAAGTAAAGCACGCTGCCAAAACAAAGGGGGGGGGGTGCGTTGGGTTGCCACTTGCCAGACACTTTGTAAGGAACTTCCAGAATTATGAGTTGGACACCAGCTCTGGGGCTGGGCCATTTACATTGTTACACCGAATGCAGAGGGGCTGTGCCACCTGTGAAAACGAATAAAGCCGGAAGCTCAATCGGCTCGAGAAGCATGGCACAAGAATTTGGACCACTTGACGTTGACCCGTTTGTGTAATCGGTCTAATCAGATGATGGGTTGGATAGTTTGGTCTGGATCATGATTGCTGGAGCTCGAGTGGCTCCATAATTTGCCCGTTGGAAGCGTGTATACCGTCTAAAAGGTCCATTGCTGGATCAATGCGCTGGTCCAGACTGTTCGGGCCCATAAAAATCCATCCATAAAATGACAAAATTGGGCTTACAGAAAAAAAATGGACCAAGAAGAAGATTCATTAATCATATGTAACTGTACTAAAAATTAATTAATTTGTATTTAATATGAAGAATATTCTTCTAAGTTTTCCTCGACGTTCTTTGATGGCAGTTTCTTTTTCCATTGTACAATCTAAATTCTTGCAAAATTCTTGCAAAACGTAATCGAAATGCAACCCTATGCGACCAGTATAGTTTTTGGTTGCGCTAGGGAATTCATTCGTGTAAGTTGTTTAAAATCAAGAAAATATCTAATTTGACTTACTTAAAATGTGTGTCAAATGAATTGAAGTAGAATAAAGCATATAGGACATACTCAATACGCTGTGTATAAGCAACATTACAATCGTAATTCTTTTGATGGTCGCACAATACATCACTAATTATTCCCACGCTACGCTCTTACACTAGTCCTAAAACAACACAATCTTAGACAACACAGCACTACTTACAGCGAATTGATTGTTCAAACATTCTTCCCTTTTGGAACCCGCAGGAGTATTTACGTCAACATCAAAACACTCGACAACAACAAAGTTCTAATCTTAAATATATTCGGTGTCATGGACACTAATAATTTAAGCATCTTAATTGAGATACTATGGCTTCTGTTTCACGGAGACATGTAGCTAATCTAAGCCACGGACCAGGTAACCTCAACGACACCCAAGTCCTTTTTTAAGTCCCAAAGCTTCCCAAACCGCATCAGATCCATCCACAATATTGTTCCTGCAGGGTGGCTGGCCAGCATGTGCATCATCACACCCGTTTCTCGAGTCACACTCATCCACCGCCTTAGCAAGCACGCTCGTTCCATTTCCAGCAGTGATCCTAACCGTCTTGCCACACCTCGATCCTCTGGCGTACCATCCGGTGGACAGCGCCACCACCCGCACGGTCTTTTGGGTGAGATTTCTCGTCGCACTCGGACCGAGCACCACCATCACCTCCTTCGCTAAAGTCGTCGAGTGTCAGGTTTGCTCTTGTAGAAGAACTGACCGGAGGCGAGCATGTGAAGGTGGGAAAGTCCCCTATACATTAAAGGAGAAGGTGTCGACTTAGTTCAAAATTTGACGATGCAGTACTCATAGAAGTTGTTACGTGCCTTCAAAAATTAGTGTAAAATTAAGAAGTCAATAAGTCAAAAGATATAAATAATAGTTTTTGTCATTAATCAAAAATAATAATATAAATTCTTTTTGCCTATTTTAATTTTCTTAAAAATAAGAATTACATCATTTCATAATTTTTTTTATTTTTTAAATTATGAATCATAAAAATTAGTAAAAATATTTATATGATATATTTATTTACATTTCAACCAAATAAATGAAATTATATATTATGTTATATTTATTTATTTATATTTATACTATATTATTTATATTAAAATATTTTTTTCACAAAAAAGATATATAAATTATTTAAAAATAAAAATATATAAATTATAATATATTTTATATTAAATTTATTTAATTTAAATCAATTATATCTATTAATACATTAAATTAATTATTTTTTTTAGTTTTATCGTATATAAATTATAGATATGTATACATATAAAATTAAATTACTCAAATATAATAATTAAATATATATAATACTTATATATTTTGTATATAATTATATTTTATTTAACAGTATTTTTATATAATGTATATGAACATTAAATTGTTTATATATTTAATATTTAATATTAATTTTATTTGTTTAACCCAAGTTAAATAGATTAAATTTTAAATTTCTGAACCTTCTTGTCAATTACCGGTTCAACTTTTAAAACATTCATTACGACAACTTGGTTTAAGTTTTGTTGTTTTGGCAGAATTCTCAGCTCTGATCTGTTTTTGGAGGAATTCTCAGTCCTTTCTTGGGCTGGTATCAATAAAATTTGGTTATTGTTAAAAAAAAATAAAAAATAAAAAATCTTGTTGCTTTGTTATGACAACAGAATCTGAAATGGAAATTATAAAGACAAAGCATGATATGAAACATTTGTTCTAATTTGTGTGACTTTCACATGTCCCAGGAATTATACATGTAAATTAGTCTCCAGTTTAAAGGTTCTGTATTCAGCGTTAGCCACAACACTAACTAAATCAATAAGAAGTCACGCGGGCAATTAAGATTCCTTGTGGTCAAAGAGTTTAATTTGAATCCCTCGTGAGAATGTAATAGGGTAAATTGATGTGAAATTAAATATAAATTTATCATAATTATTAATTATTATGTAAAAATAAAAAAATATAAAACATACAATTAATCGTTACAATAAATTATTTATATTTTACGTATTTTTGTAATAGAACTCGTGTTTGTGTTTGCCTCGTTTTACAATAACTGGGATGCTATTGACCGCTAATAACTTGCCGGTCACAGCACAAGTGTAAGACAAACAATGCTTTTAAGCCATTTAAACATGCGAATTGCCGATATCCATGCTGATTAAAAATAAAAAATAAAGAAGAAAACTCATCCATTGTCAACTGCATTGTTCTTTATTTGGTTCAAGAATTTCGGCTACAACTGAAAGTGAGAACAATTCAGGACACCAACTTGTCAGTTGGGCTTAGAAGCACGCCGATTTTCGAGATTTTTAGGCATTTGATATTAGCATGAGAACCGAAATGCTTTTTGATCACGCCTTAGCATGTGAGAGGACGTCAAGGAAACATATTCTTCATAACTTTACTCCCCAGGGACCCATTAAAATTCTATGACTGTCCCCGTAATCTTCTTGTTGTCTTCTTGTCGTTCCGGTTGATTTGTCGATCGACCGTTGCCTCGCGCCGCGCGGATTATCTTCTTGGAGTTTTAGGTTGTCCATGAAAGTGGTCAAAAACGCTGGGAAAATCAGATCAGTACTGAAAAAAACAAAGTTGTCAAGCTGTTGAAAGAGTAAAAGCAACATATACGGGGCCCGAGGAAGGGATAGGACTCAAAAGTAGAAACAAGATATGAATAGAGAAAAGAAGGTTAGTTTCTCAAAATATGGCATTTTCAATTACTATTTAACACTTGTTTAGTATAATTTTGTAAAAGATCGCCAGGAGTTCAATACTTCTATATATAATTGAACTTTATTTAATTTAATTGTCTATTAATATATATATATAATATGCAGAATTTTATCAGATTAATAAAATAAAAAATTATTATATAATCTTTTAACAGTAATATCAAAATTATTTATCTCTAACAAAGATCAATTAATGCTAATAAGATAATTTGATCTGGTGCTAATTCAATTTAATCATACCCTCGTCTCTGAAATCTTTTTCTTTTTTTTTGTCTTCTCGTTCGCGGTTGACTCAGGTGGATTATGTACTTGTCATTTGGTTTGACGCAGGAAATTGAAACCAATAAGTGACGAATTAGAAGTTCTTCATGCAGAGCAAAACAATCTGGATCTCTCCCCCTTCAAACTTAACGTTTCTGCCAACCGTTCTAAGTTGTTTTTTTTTTTTTTTAATTCTTTTTTAATAAGGGACGTCGGTTACTGACGGACCTCGGTTTATTTTTCTTCCCATTTATAAATAACGAAAATCTCTCCCTAGAAATCTATAAATAATTCCCAACCACTTCTCGCCAAATATGGCCCATCAGCCACCAACCGAGCATCTTTGTTGCGAGATTATTTCTTTCCATTGGTTTGTTTTTTTTTTTTTTATTTAAATGCTTTTATTCGACCTTTTTTCTCTTTTTTGGTCGGGTAAAAACTTGTTGAATTATGAGTTATAAGATAAAAATAATTCTCTCTATTCTTATAATTTACACACCCTTTTTTCTCTTTGTATGATTAGAATGAGAGACTTTAAAAATAAAAATATAAACTTTTAATCATTAAAATATATTCTAACTAACTGGCACGTAAGAAGCACGGAAAGAGTCGAGAAAGACAGAAACTAGGAAAGGCTTTGTCAAACTACGTGTGATTGTGGACTGACTCTGCGGCCCAATTCTATGGTTCCTTCTGCCGCCAATTAAATTGGCCCCAGTAAGAATGGACTTTTTGGGTTTCGAGACTTATTCCAACCGTTAATTACTTTTAACGGCAACGGTCGATTTTCCGGGTAAGTCAAAGTTGAATTTTTCTCGGCCAAGGCGAATTTATTGAATTTAAAAATTAAAAAAAAAAAATTCACCCGGTACATAATATGTAGAGAAGAAATTGCTCACAAGCATTTTCAATAGAATGACAACATTGCATGTTTTAAAAGATTTCGTATGTGCCAAGGAGGGTTGAGATAGTTTGCTCACTGCCGTGTCCCTATTTCATTCTCTTCCGAGTGATTTGATTACAATCTTTGAAGGGAACATGATTTCTTGTGTACTAGATGATTTCATAAGAAGACAAAATCACCTCCACCTTTGTTAGAAATGTTTTCAAATCTAGTGGCATATGATGATGACCAATCTCTTTAGACTAACCATTCGGAAAACTCCTCAAGATGGGTGGATTAAGACCTAAATTGAGACGAGTGGCGCTACGTGATGTGACCCTTCTAACTTGCCAATGAGACACGTCATGAGACACCAAAGTTCATTTCATTTGTTTTTGTTTTTATTTTATTTTTCTTTAAGATCCTTTAAAAGGAGAAGTCTCTGACGAAGGCTTTGAAAGGTGTTGAACAGAGAAAAAGAAAGCTCTGTTGAAGTGGGAGGTCTGTCCGTCGAGCGATCTCGTCAACGTTTGTTCCTCTTTATTGTTCATCGTAGTCTTTTGGGCCAATCCAATCGGCAATTATACACGCATATGTGCAAGTCGAAAAAGGCGGTTAACGCCTCGGATCCCGACCGAGCCCGCGCCCACACTCGATCCCCGCCAACTCCCTCCAGGCTGACTACCTTCCCCGACGCCACCGCCTCCTCCTCCTCTGGTACCGCCGTCTCCGACCCTTCCACGTCCCACGTGAGAACTGCGACTTACACAACCACGACGTCGTCCGCCCTTTCCGCCCACACCTCCCCCTCCAGTCTCCGCCTGTCCCTCTCCCATAACCCACACATCTACAGCGTCTCCCAGATTCGTGCCGCCACCAACAACTTCCTGGCCAAACGCTACTCCTCCTCCTCCGCCGCCGTCTCCGCCTGCTGGCGCTGCACTTTGCGGAACAGCGACACTATCGTGTTCCAACGCCAGTTCCGCCGCAAAATCGAAATGTCGGAGCTTAAAGAGCTACTCCCGATCATCTGCCGGAGCCACCACAGCAGCGTCGTCAAACTTCTGGGCGCCTCCATATCCGAAGACTACATCTACCTCGTTTATGAGTTCATCGAGGGTGCGAATCTCGCCGATTGCTTGAGAAATTCCAAAAACCCCAATTTCACGGTATTGTCGAATTGGATTTCGCGAATGCAGATTGCTACCGACCTCGCAGACGCACTGGATTATATCCACAGCAAAACTGGCCTCAATTTGAGCCTCGTTCACAACCACATCAAGAGCAGTAGCATCATCGTGACGAATACGTCGCTCAAAGCTATGATCTGTCACTTCGGTACGGCGCAGCTCTGCGGAGAAACTGCGGAGCTGACTCAAACGAAAGAGGAAGATTCCTCGTCGCGGTCGGCGGAACGATCGGATCAATTGACGAGATCTGATAGCAGAGGATTGCAATTTAAAGGCGTGAGAGGATACATGTCGCCGGAGTTTCAGGTCACCGGAGTCGCGACGCAGAAATCCGACGTGTACGCGTTCGGCGTGGTGATATTGGAGCTTTTATCAGGGGAGGAGCCTCTTAAATACATGTACGATAAAAGAAGAGGTGCTTTCGTACGGACTTCGTTGATCGACACGGCGAGAGCGGCCGTCGACGGCGAGGACGACGGCGGTGGAACGGAGGGGAGGTTGAGGAAATGGGTGGATAGCAAGCTGAGGGACTCGTTTCCGGTGGAGGTGGTAGAAAAGCTAACCCGTCTGGCGTTAGATTGCATACACGTGGACCCAGATAAACGGCCCGATATGGGACGCGTGGCAGCGAAAATCTCCAGGTTGTACATCGAGTCCAAGCTTTGGTCCGATCAACACCCCAGAATCTCCGATCGAATTTCGGTATCTTTGGCACCGCGATGAGCCATAACAGTAATTCGGCGGCGGCCTTTTCATTTTCCCTTTTTAAAAAATTTATACTTCTAATACGACGTGTCTTTTTCCCAGTTGAGGTTCTTAATTGTGACCCCAGTGATCGGAACTACTTAATTGAAAAAAAAAAAAAAGTATGTTAAGGTTTTTAAAATAAATAATAATAAAAAATTAGACTCAAACTAATATAAAAAGTATATTAAATTATTAATCAAACTAATAATTCGGTGAAGAAGCCAATTTTATAAATAAAAAAAAAAAAAAGCTTAGAGAGAAAGTAAACTTACGTCGTTAAACGATGTCGTACAATTTTCACGTTAGGATGCGAAAATTGTTGTTACGACGAGGCTGCATCTACTATGTTCATCTTTATCCGTGTCTCTGTTACACTTTTGAAAAAAAGCTGGTCATCGTCCCAAGACACATAGATGTTTCTTTTTTGAACGCACATGCATGAATAGATGTTTCTTAATATATATAAATATATATAAAGAAACAAATAGATATTCAGGCAAATCGAAAGCAATAGACTTACTGTTGAAACAACATATAAAGTAACGTGATTATGATTATGACTGGTGGTCCGTCGGTTTTGTGGATCGTCTTACTTGGGTACGAGAGATTAGGTGGCAAATCTCAGACCTATTCTCAAATATTTCTTCTTTTAATGACCTGACATTTGAGGTGTTAATGTCGGTAATTGTCTGACTTTTTATAGGCGATAAGCATTGTCGGCAATCCTACAAATTGACAGCCAATTTTTGGTTCTCCAGGTGTATGCTCTGTCGGGTTGGGATTATTCGACTCTAAAGTTCTTAAATTGATATAAGATTAAATTTAATACAATTAAAAACTCAACCGAATGGAACTGATGGAGACACCAGATAAGCTGAACTAGTGACCTCAAATTATATAGTCCTTTAGATCGTTTCTATACTTAGTATTTCTTATGTTTTTTTTTAAATATATATATATAATTAATTTATAATTTTATATCATATAAATTTATTTCATTATTTTTTATTTTAAGTAAAATTTACTTATTATATGTTATAAAATTATAAATGAATTATATTTTAAAAAAATTAAGATAAAAATCACCTCATAATTTATTTTCCTTGAATTGGACGATGCCTACGTTGACTGACGATGGGCGGGTTCGATAGGGGGGCTACAACCTGGGTTACAAGGAAAATATTACGTGGATTGGAGGCTTTTGATTGGAAAGTAATGAAAATTTATAAATAAAATAAAATTATGATCATTAATTACATATTTATAATTTTATATTTATATAATTAATATTTTATTGTGAACTTGAGCGAAAAACACCTGCGTTTATGCATTGATGTCCGGTTTACCTTTATCATTCGAAGCCATAAAAGTCAGCGCTCAAACCATCTAATTAAGACTCGCACGGGGCGTTCTGACCTTTTCTGTTAGTCTCGTATGGGAGGACAACATATTGGACAGTCATGCAAAGGTCAAAATATGGGATGTTACTGTTGGCGCAGTTGACTAATAAAAAAGGTCAACATTGCAGTTATGCAAAGGATCGACCAGCTCAGGATCGATGGTATGAAAGCATAGTGTCATTCTGATAGCTCACGAGATTTCATTTTGACTCAATTCAAACACAAGGGCTCTTAATTTTTAATATGATTCCGGTACCATTGAATCAAAGTTTATTGATTCTGGTAGCTTACATGTACAGGGCTTTCACAAATGGAAAATTTTCATTAAACAGGATCAACGTGTTCATTGACAAAGAAAATAGAACTAGAAAATTGGCAATGATTGTTGAGTCAATATTGCCAACAGATACCGAAACTCTTAAGTCATAATGTATTTTCTTAACAGTAACGGTGGGAATTTCCCCACTGTTATGGCCCCCGAAGCAATCCACTATTGATCTCCTCAATGACCCTAATGCAGGCAATTGATGGCAAACCCATTCTACCGATGACCCTGTGCCCATTGGGTCACAGCTACGGAAGCTTGCAAGTGTTCTAACTTTGACTTCTCCAGCTCAGCTATAACACCAGCAGCTGTGTACACTCTCACCTGCATTAGCCGAGAGCATAGCTGCAATTTCATATTTCTTCTTGCAACTATTTTCATAAAGGAGACAGAAAATTTTGATGGAATATTAGCAGTTTCATGGTAGAAAAGAAACTCGATTGTGAGACCGACAGCGGGAGAAGAAGTCGTGCCGGAGCATAGAGAGCAAAGGTGACATTAGGATTCGTAGACTCAAGTCCATAAAGTTTGCGAACATTGGCCTCTTTATCATCTTTTTGTTAATTTGATCAGCCCGTGGAAAGATCATGGCTTCGGGAAAAATAGTCCCATTTACCAGTAAAGTCAAAAAAATCTGAGATGTAGAACATGGGGATCAATGCAATCACCCTTTTCGGAGGTGCTGGTTTCCTCAGTATATAATGCTTTATTGCATGAGCGTTAATTATGTTCCCCCCAATATTAATGGTTGCCCGAATGCAGGAAAATTATGCTTATTGGCTTATTGTAAAGAGAATATAAGGGTAACAAGACACTCACAACCGTTGACAGTTTTATGTCAGAGGCAAGAGATTCATTCAATTCTAATTCCTTTAATGTTAGCTTAAACAGTCAGGGAAGTAGTTTCCAGCATACCTTGTTCATTAACATAACCAAATTTTCTGAACCTGATGGCATTCCAAATTAGAGAAAGCTCTGAAATAGTAGAGTCAACAGATGTATGCTTTAGTATTAGGACATGTACAAAAATGGTCACTATCTTGATGCGTGTGTAACTTGCTCTGTAGATCAGACCAGCAGCTTATAATAAATACCATGTAGGCTCTTTGGCGCCGCTCTGATGAAGGTGAAAGGTTGCTTCCACATCAGGCTGGCCTTTCTCAGAAATATAAGAGATGATAGCATAAAAATCAAATTTCAAAAGTATAAATGCATGACACAAGCATTGTGCACGTTGATCCAGAAGGCCAGTTTCTGTTGGCAAGTGAGGAATCTCCAGTCAACAGTCTGGAGATTGCTCATCAAGACCCCGTCAAAAGTCCGTAAGGTTTTACAGTCTGTCACCAACAGAATTTTTGGAACGTTCCAATTTACCGTTGGGAGTTTGGCATCATACCTCAACTTTCTCCACAATGGAACATAACTAGAACTTGATACGTATTTTAGATCCATGGACGTTGACGTGAATATAACCAAATTCTTGTTATGATCCCTTGGAATGGAGTCTTCCACATCGAAGATTCCATACGGGTCTTGCTGCCTTGATCCCTTTTGTAACAAAAGGCTTGATTTCGGGTTCAAGCTTGTCTCAGCCCTGAAGCTCCTTGTTATTAAAGCAGAGTGCAAAAACCTGAAAATGAGATCTGAAAGCTCCAGTTTCATTGCTTTGGATGTTCTTAGAAACCGAATATATACGAAGTTCAGACACTTCAGGATGTTCTCGGATAGCTGGTTGGGCTGCCACTGCTTGATATTATCTTCAGATAGGAGTGAA
This sequence comes from Bruguiera gymnorhiza, assembly GCA_020883675.1. Lineage (NCBI taxonomy): Eukaryota > Viridiplantae > Streptophyta > Magnoliopsida > Malpighiales > Rhizophoraceae > Bruguiera > Bruguiera gymnorhiza. The sequence continues at coordinate 1,158,258 of JAIRCJ010001042.1, read as the reverse complement.
TTGATTAGTGACTTCTGTACAAGGTCTGAGGAGCTGTCCTTATTGCACTCGCTTGACTGAAACGACTAGCCTTTTTGGACTTTAAATTAGTAGCCTTCATCATCATTATAGGGACAACTCCAACCTATATGTAACACAACTTTCATGGCAACAGAAAGGTTGAAGCCTATAGAATACCCTGGGTGATGGAAGTCTAGGATCTCGCAATGGCAGAGGCGACTTCAGCAGCCCACTTTTTCTTGGAATCCTGTCTTGAAATTTAGCCTCCTCAAGGAAATGGTTTTCCTTGTGATCAGAAAACAGCCTTGAGGATACCACTTTCTTATGTAGTGTGGAGTCATTAAGATTATAGTCACCTTTAATTGCTCTACTGATGAAGTGCAATGCCTTAGTCTCAAATCCCATTTTATCTTGCATGCCTTTGTCTACAATGCCTTGATTTGTTGTACTCAGAGAATTAACTTGGAGGTTGCTGAGAGTTCCTGTTAGTTGCCATGGATTTTATTTTGTTTCCTCGGTGATTTCCTGTTCGTGTTTCAGACCAAGTTGAAGTTGGCTTATTTGGCCTTCTAGTCTGGCTATCTCGTCCTCAACCATGGCTAACTCTGTTAACAGTTCTCCTTTGCCTGCATTACTCGCTAAATTGGCATTTCAATCATAATCTTTTCAGGTAGTTTACTAATTTGCCAATTTTTTAGGTGGGCCTAATGAAATTGAACTAAGCATTTCGAATAAACTTCTAAAAGTTACTACTTGCACGTACTTTAGGAAGAAGGTTTGGGATGGATGTACCAGTCGCATCCTGTTCATTATGTATACCCTCGAAAATTCCATGCATCTTCTCTTCTTGTTTCAGCATCTTTTGAAGCATGGAAACCTGCAGTTAGGGATCACAGCAATCTCTGGTGGGTTTGTTACCGACAAGAAATTAAAAAAAAAAATAAAATCAAAACTAACATGTCGTAGTTTTATAATTAATTTTTATTGTTTCCATTTTTAAGTGAAATCTTGTTGGTAATAATTTTTCTTTTTCCATCATATATCTTTGTACATATGCAACATCACCCAAATGTCTATTTACAGGGAGCACAGCATAAGCAATCAAATGAAATGTAGACATGCTCCCAAGTACTGGAGAAGACGACCAAATTAAACTTCCAATTTTTTTATTTTTTTAATTTTTGGGCATATAATTGAACTGCTAATTAAGAGGCCTCAAGTTTAAGCACTAGACGAACGAGGAAGAGAGTTATGAGGTGTAGCCTACCATCTAAATTCTAATGTACCTCTTAATGAATGTTTCATTTTTTAAGAGAATGAAATATTAACATATAAGAAAAATTGATCAGATTAATGAATTCAAAGACCTCTCTTTCAAGTGTCTCTCTTTTTGGCTGCCTTCTGATCTCCTTGCTTCTCTGTAATCACAAATAAACCAAACTCATCAGTAAAGAAGGAAGACAACTAAAGAAAAAAAGAGAAAAGAAACAATCAATAAACAGAAAAACAAGAAATACATATATGTGGATACAAGTTATATTTGGTCACGGGTTGGCCCGTTTAAGGTAGATTCGGTTTTCTTTTCTTGATCACTTCTCGGGACCATTGATATAATTTTGACATGGGCAAATTACAAATAAGTTTTCAAGAGAAACCGATGAGTTTTCAGCTTGTTTTAGTTTACAATTCTCTACACACACATTCGCAGATGCAAAGCAAAGAAACAAAGCTAAAGCAACACATCAACGTGGACAAATCGGATCATACTATGTAAATAGCAACAGACAATCTTAGTATAATCAAATATTACAACTTTATTTTATTCATCGCCAACATAATCAGCAATCAACAACAACAAACAGTAACAACAATCACCTTGTAAACCAAACAGGCCCTAAAGTCATGTTCATGGCCGGCAGGTCACCTGGAGAAGCCATAAACAATGTGCTTTCTATGCTTCAACCCGCCCCAACCACTAGAGAGAGCTCAAAACAATACGGACTGAAAAAGAACTCTATCACAAAACTGCTGCTCAGTAGCTAGGAGCCGAGGGAATTATAAGAATTCTATTCACCTGCTGATGCTGAAATTTGATTTATGTTGATGTTAATGCAGATTATTAGAATTATAGTAAAAATTAATTATTTTAAAATTTTATTATTTAGATAAATTTAAGTATTTGTTAATATATATATATAAATAATATTTTTTTATTAATATGTAATATTTAATTAAATTAATAAAAAAATATTATCGTCTAACAATGCGGATCAGAGAAAAAAGAATTAAATATGTATAAAAGTCTATAGATATATATGTAAAGTATCATAATAATCCAAGGCAAATAGTCAATTATTTTCTTATTTTCCTTTCCTCCCATATTTTATGTTTGAGTTAAGTTTTTCTAAAACCCTAGTCAAAAGTTCAAAAACCCCAATCGCCCCCAATCGCCCCAACGTTCTTCCATTCCTCTGCTCTGCACCCAAATCATATTCTCACTCTTCCCTTCCATTTGCACCTCCACAAGCCTCAGCTGAAGCTTCAAAAGCAGTGCAAAACAAAAGAAGAAAGAAGGCGAAAAAAAGAAAGAATCTTGTATAGTGGTTCGTCATTTTCCATTCTCAGCCTTTCTGCAACAAAGGGATTAACAGTATCTGTACCAGGCCATGGCAGCTCTGCTCCGTCAAATGGCCAATACCCAGAACTTTACTCATTTCTTGAGACTTGTTAGAAGCTTTACTGCTGTGTCCGCTTCAGTGCATAGAAAACCAATAAAAGCTGCCTTCCAAGGTAACCCATTTCTCATTTTTCTCCAATAACATTGCCATGTGATTTTTTAGTTGAATTAATTTTGTGGGTTCCTATCCTTTTTTTTTTTTTCCCTGTAAAAGAGTTTCCTGGAAAGAGTGCTGCAATTTTGTTTCATGAAATGCTCAGTTGAAGAGAAAATACAATGAAAAGACAAATGCATCATTGGATATAAATCAGTTAAATTGCTAATTATGAGGGATAGTTAGGAGTGGTTGCCCCAGGCATAATCATGGATGTTCTTAACTGTGCAAAAGAATGGAATGATACGATGAGTAAAAGGCATATGCTTGTGAATTGTCAACAAAGTTTGTAAGCTCCAACCTGAATCAATTTAAAGTGGTTTTAACTGTATTCAGCTTGTTCCTCCTGTAGTGAGATCAGTGATGACTCCTGCTGAAGCTACCGTGGGATTTGATGAGATGGTTGCTGGAACTCAGCGGAAGTACTACTTGATAGGTGGGAAGGGAGGTGTTGGAAAAACAAGCTGTGCTGCTTCTCTTGCTGTGAAATTTGCTAACCATGGGCACCCAACCATGGTGGTCTCAACTGACCCTGCTCACTCTTTGAGTGATTCTTTTGCCCAGGTAATAGACTTCCTCTTCTCAGTATCTGTAATGAACATGATGATTAATTTTGTCTTCATTACTGGGAACCATTCTAAATATACTGCTGTTGGTTTATTCTTTCCAGGATTTGACAGGAGGGACGCTTGTTCCTGTTGAAGGAGCAGATTCCCCACTATTTGCTCTTGAGGTAGTTGCTCAAGCAACCATTTCTGTCAAAATTTTGTGATTCTTATGACGGGCAGTTGGTTCTTCTCAACTCTGGTTGATATACTTATTCAATTTTGTGTTTCACAGATAAACCCTGAGAAGGCTAAAGAAGAATTGCGAACTGCAAGTCAGAAAGATGGTGGGAGCGGTGTCAAAGACTTTATGGATGGTATGGGCCTTGGCATGCTTGCTGATCAGGTTAGCTAGTTATTTAGTTTGCTTCATGAATGTGAACATTTCCTGCATTGTCATATATCCTCTTTTAACTGGTTGTTACAGCTAGCACCCATCTGAAATTTAAATACGAATTTTCTAAGGTTATAGGGATGTGAGTGCAGTTCAATGTCCACATAGTGATGTAAATATATGATTTTAGAAATTGTTGGCTTTCCTGAGTTTCTGCATAAGGCAGAAAAATAGCAAACTTTTTCTCTTATCTTCTAGGGATCTCATTTTTCTATTGTTTTAAATCTGACCTACTTAATGGTATGCTCAACATATTCATGGGTGATCTTTGTAATTTGTCAAAGTTAGGAGAACTGAAACTAGGAGAATTGTTGGACACTCCTCCACCTGGCCTCGATGAAGCCATTGCGATTTCCAAGGTATGTAGATAGCTTATCCTCTGATACTATTTGCTTTTCTGTTTGGAGACATTCTATGATATTTCTAACTGCACAGTGGCATTGCAGGTGCTACAATTTGTTGATTCCCAAGAATATCGTATGTTCACCCGGATAGTATTTGATACTGCACCCACGGTTAGTGAATTTTATGGGCTCAAGTCCTAATTAAAAGTTCAGTCTAAGCTTGTCATTTATCTATTGTTTATTAATGTGTTGCTTCATAGGGTCATACGCTACGGCTTCTCTCTTTGCCTGACTTCCTGGATTCGTCAATAGGTAAAATGATAAAGGTATGAATCATTAACCTAGTTCTGAGAGGAGACATTTTAGCTAATGGTTCTACCCAAATTTCACCTCATAAAGATTTGGCAAGCTGGTTGGCAATCTACTGCAACCTTCATCCTTTATCTGGGCCTGGGACCAGCAAGAAAACTTTCATCCAGCCGACACCAATTAAATTTGGATTAAGGCTTGGTTTTTATTGTTGTTGTTCTACCCAAGCTTGAGAGATGAATGATGGCTTTTTATTTCTGAGTCTTACATGATAATTCCAGAACAGTTCCAACAAATTTACGGGTTCTCCATTTCTTGTCTTATTGTGCTTGCTTGTTCACGATTTTGGATAATGCTGCTTTGCACACACTAAAAAACAGCCTATCAATTGATTTATCAAATCCAGATAAAGGAGAAGTTGGCTTCGGCAACTTCAGCTCTCAAGTCTATGTTTGGGAAAGTGGATGCGCCACAGAATACTGTAAGCATGAAGATTGTTCTTTGCAAATGTCTTGCACTTTTCTAAGGTCTAACATCTTGATTTGAACTTTGTAGTCTCACAAACTGGACCAATTAAGAGAGAGAATGGGAAAAGTACGGGATCTTTTTCGTGACTCAAGTGGCACTGAGTTTGTTGTAGTTACAATTCCTACGGTACATGCCCTCAATACTCTCTTTGTAATATGGACAGCTATTCGACCTTATTAAACACTTTTTAAAGCTCAAAAGGGACCTTTAACTAGTTTGTTATCTTAAATTCTGAAGGCAGCTAGAATTTCACATAGAAAATTGCATCGAAATTTTTATGCATAGATGAGTATGCTAATTATCATAAATATAATGAATCATTTGGACATCCCGGTTCTTTGGGTTGTCCGAGAGATTGAAGACGTGGAATGGATATCGAGTGCCCAAACCTTAATGTTCCTGTATCACTTTGTGTTTCTCAACTTTCAAGGTTATGGCAGTAAATGAGTCATCAAGGTTGCTTGCATCCTTGAGGAAGGAAGGTGTTCCTGTTCGAAGGCTCATTGTCAATCAGATTCTCCCTCCATCTGCATCAGATTGCAAGTTTTGTGCCATGAAAAGAAAGGTAATCTGATAGCTTGTCTCATCTAGATTTTCTGTCTTTAGATTTCCATTGGATTTTGTATTCATTTCCTTCCAATGCAAAGTTCAATTTGTGCTTGTTAGCATAGTGCATCTCAGATAGAACCTTGTCTCATGAATATCAAGTAAGTTTTGCTTTCTGTTCCAAATTGTCAGCAACCATTAATTGGAAGGTCTAACCAGGCATTGCTCTCACCTATTCGGTATTTAGATGAGTAGAACTTGTTTCTGTTTTGTTTGCCCATAATTAAGCAGAGGCGCGTTCGAGTTCGAAATTGATTGAAGGGTATGGATACCTTGTTCAAAGCTTCCATAATGATGATGCTTGGCCAGATCATAGAGCTTCTCTTTTCGATATTCAAACAATGTGAAACCATATTTTTAACGGCGGATAGCATGAGCATTCCTACTTACAAATGATCATGTCATTGATTTCTTTTTTCAAATAAACAAAGACAACAAAGAAAATTACAGCATCAGTTTTATTGATTTTGCAGGATCAGGCTCGTGCCCTCGATGTAATCCAGAGTGATCTGGCCCTTGGCGGTTTGAAATTAATCCAGGTACCCCTCTTTGATGCAGAGATAAGGGGTGTTCCAGCTCTTAAATTCATGGGCGATAGGGTGTGGAGATAGATGGATCTATTTGTGGGTGCCTTGCACAACTAGGTAACTCCCAATGTAGCAGTGAAAGCAAGACTTGTAGGCTGGACCGACCCATCATCAAGTTCCCATTGAAGTAGGATCCACACAAGTAAAAAAAAATTCATATATATAAATTTATTTTATTTGATTAAATTTTTTGTAATACTATTATCATCAAAAATTAATGTAATAGATAATTTAATTTTAAAATTTAGTGTAAAAATAATTTTGTTCGCACCATAATAAATCAAGGGTAATTTGATATTTTTATAATATTTAAAATGATTTTTTTTTTGTAATTGTTTCAAATTTATTTTAAATACAGTAGTATGTTACTGAAGTTAAAATATATTTTGTTAAATATAAATTTGTTAGAAAAAAAAAAAAAAGGAAAAAGCAAATTGGATCTCTCCGTATGCGAGCCGTCAACTAACGTCGCGACTTCTTTACTTTTTAATAGCTACAATATATATATATATTATTTTTTGGTATAATTATAAAAATAAAATTGTACTTTTTTTAAGATATTTTGTGATAATGAATCCTTTAAATAAGATTCAATTAAAATCTTAATTTGATTTCTTAAGTATTTGGACTTTATATTTAATCATTTTAAGTCATAGAATACTTTTAGTACAAAACTATAATACTTAGATTAGTGGATCAACACCACTGATCATGTAATCTAAGGGTTTATTTATTGTAGTTAGCGATTTCTGTTTTTTGTTAATTTTTTTAAAAAATGTAAAAAATTTTGTTTTGTTACTGTTTTTATTTTTTGTTTTTTTATTAAAAAGTTTAAACATTCTTTTTTTAGAAAAAAAAACGAGAAATTGAGAAAACCTCTTATTATTCATTTTTTCTAGAATTTCACAAGGTCATCAGTGTCTCTTTCTCAATTTTTTCAATTCATTTATCCTCTTTACGTTTTTTTCTCTAATTTTTGTTTATATTTTTTTAATCTATTATTTCTCTTGTTCCCTATCGTTTGTCGTTTTAGTAAATATCTTGTTAAGAAAAAAAAAAGAATTGTCAATAAAAAAAAGTAAATAATGATAATGAACAAAAAAAAAACAACAAAAAAATTAAAATAACAAATAACAAATAAATAATTAAAAATGGGCTCTAAGTGACTGTTAAACGAATCGAATCAGTTAGGGGTCCGGTCCGGTTCACTGATTCGAGAGTTTAATAATAATACGACTAAATATATTCATATATTTAAAAATAAAATTTAAAAAATTTAACGAAAATAATAATAATAATAATAATTCTGCTTCCAGAACAGCCCCACAGTCTCTTTCTTCCTTGTTGTGCGTGGCGTCTCGATAACGTTTCATTCGCAACATAGAAACTCTCACTCACTCGCTCGCCCGCTACTTCAAATAAATAATTAAAATAATAATAATAATAAAAATAAAAAATTTCACTCTGCTCTGGTAAATAAATTAAAGGTAAATTGGCGACTGATTTATCACTTTATTTATTATAATTATATTTATTTTTATTATAATATTAAGAGGCGTAGCCGATGATGTTTTCGCTGTTTCGGGGAGAAAATTTTTATTTCGGAGGTACGCGCGTCTCTGTTCGGGGATCTGCTGGCAGCTTCTATTATATTATGATGATCTGAAATGCGCCGTTGATTTTTTTTTTTTTCCTTTTTCCTTTGGATTTTCTTCCTGATTCCTGCGGCCTGTTTGGTTGCCGAGAAAACTTTGCGTCTTTTTTTTTATATATAATTTTATAATTTTGTTGTCTCCTTCGATTATTTTGTATTTTGGAGTCATTTTTATTTATTTTTTAGTGTGATATTTGTTACAGAGTGGAAGCTTCGGAAGCCAGTGTCGAGAAAGGAAAGTTAATACGAAAAAAAAAAAAAGAAAGCAATTTTGAGCGGAAGAGACAATTGCATTTGTATTTTCTTTGAAGAGATTTTTGTGGGAGAAAAATGATCACGTACGAGCAAGATCCAGATGTGGTGCGGTGGGGCCTACAATTGTTTGAAAGTGATCCGTATGCTAACTATGCCTATTGTGATGATGCTGCTGCTGCCATTGCTCCACAACTTGATGTGAGTTACTACGGTGGAGAGCAATGTAAGGAAGGGAATGACTGTTCGGGGCTCTCATGCAATGTGGAAGACGATGAGCTCATTGCACATGTCCTTCAGGAGGAGTTGTCGCAGCTTGCTGTTGCAGAAGCACCCGAATCGGCACCCGAAGAGGACGAACAACATTTGCAAGTGAATGCTTTCCAACAAGATTGGCCTGGCCAAGCTATCGAGAATTATGTTTCTGGTAGATGTTGGAATTCAAGGGTGTTTATATGAAATATACGATTGGTTATGTAGGATTGGATTGGTTTTTTTGACTTTGTTTTTTTGACATTGTTCTGTGACCATAGGGCAGCAGGGTGGCTGCGGAGAGGCAGAGATGGATGGTATGGGACCTTCTAGTTCAAGCTCCAGCTCTCAAAAGATTGTTTACAATGGGGACGAGTGGTTACATTCATTGGAGCTGACAGATGGGTATGCTTTCAACGGTGAAGTTGGCAAATGGTTGAATGAAATGGTCCCTATTCCTGTAAGTCTTGCATCGGAGATATATGCCTTATTTAGCCATCACAAATTATGGAGTTCTGCTCTTACTATCTAATTCCGCACAGAGTTTCTTTTGTGAAGTCATGGTTCAGATTGATTTCAACTGGAGTTTCTGAGTTCTATAGTTCTGTGATACTTCAATAGAAGTTTGCTGGTACTTTACACATATTCTTAATGTACTACTTAGGATTCCATTGTCTAGTCTTTGTTAACTTTGATTGCTTTTGTGGGTCACAGCTACATTTATTCCATGTCATGTATTTTAAAGATGAAATTATTATCTTCTCTTGTATGGAGTGGAGTTCTAAGTTAGTTTCTCTGCTAAATCACTATTTAGTTGCTTTAAAAGGGGAGAAAAGAAGACAATAAAATGAACACATGGTTTATGCAGTCGTAAAATTTGGCTGATGATGTTTCACATTCTTTTGTGTGTTATTCCAGACATAATGTTTTTAGCACTTTGATTCTTACTGGCGGCCTTTTGCAGCATGTTCCTAGAATCAATGGAGAAATACCATCAGTTGACGAAGCAACATTAGATTACCAAAGGCTATTTGACAGGTTGTCTGTCTTCGACTTTAGATGCGGAATTTTTTCATGGTTCCTTCTTGCCTTATTATCTTCTTTTTCTCTTCAAAGACCTGTCTCTTTCATTTGTCACCATGCTTTTTCTTTCAGTGGTTAATTTACATGTAGACTATTTTTCCAATGTTGTTTTCTTTGCACAGATTGCAGGTGTATGATCTGGTTGAGCATAAAGTTCAAGGGGATGGTAATTGTCAGGTTAGCTCTTTCAGTGTAAAGTGCAATGCTTTTTCTATGCTGAAGGTTCCATAATCTTGTATTGCCTGATGTCTTCTATTCTTATGGTCAGGTGTGTTGTATTTATGAATTTCTCTCCTTCCATTTATTCCGACCCTTGTCCTTTTGGATGATGCCAAACAGATTACCTGTTAAGATGTTTAAGATACCTGTCATTAATATGTGCAACTAAACACAATTAAAAAAGAGCTACCACACCCTTAATATTTGCCCAAGGATATTTTGATACTAAAGTACTCCCCTGTATTTTTGACCATGTAGAAAAAGGAGCATAAGTTGTTAAGTGAAGAGAACATGTTGTCTTAGTGAAGGAAGTAATATTTCTTTAGTTTTGATTCTGCTTAGCATGTGGGTCTGGGTTTCATCTGAGCAAATGTGAATAATGTCATTGACCACCAGTGATAGCAGATTGTTTTTATGGAACATGCATTTCACTTTACAGAAAGATTGATTCAGACATCTTTGGTGCTGTGATATGCTGTCATGAAGTCTAATAATTCTTCTGTGCTACTTAAATTAATTTGCCTACATGATGCATCATTAATTCAAACAAATTTCCAGTTTCGTGCTCTTTCAGATCAATTTTATCGAACTCCTGAGCATCATGAATTTGTGAGACAACAAGTTGTTAATCAGGTTGTTCATTAATGTTTTCTTATAGTTATTTGAAAAGCTTCAATAAAGTTTCACAATCTAATTATTGTTGATATGCAGTTGAATTCTGATCTTTCTTGATTTGCAATGCACTGTCAGCTTAAGTCTCATCCCGAAATATATGAAGGATATGTTCCCATGGCTTATGGGGACTATTTGGAGAAGATGACCAGGTATAACTCTGCCTCTTTCTATTGACTTGATCATTCTTCTTGAGGGTAAAAGCTGACTTTGGTGTTGCCATGACATGGATGAAAATAGGAGTGGTGAATGGGGCGATCATGTCACTTTGCAAGCTGCTGCAGATTTGGTATGATTTATGGACACTCTTCCCTTTCTTCTCATGGTTGCCAGTTTGCTAATTTTCTTTGTGCCAGTACTGTTCTAACAAATAAAGTGGTAAGTGTTAGGTGGGTATTAGAATCTTGTAAAGCAAGTGCATTGGATTCAAACTGATTTATTGATATTGTTGTTGTTCATCCTTAATCATAAATGAAGAATAAATGTGAACACTAAACTAGTGAAGGATTGATGGCAGTGTTTTTGCCTAGTGCTGAGGGGCATGGTATAGCAAATGGAAAAGCATATCTCGAAGTGCCATATTTGATGAGAGTTAAGTAAGATTGGTACTTGTTTGATGAGGGTGAAGTGCAAGTAGACATTTTGGATGGTACTCTGAGCTTTAGGAAAGAAGTTGTTGCTTCTATGCTAATTAGTGTTCCGGATGTTGACTTGATGCTGTTGCTTCCAATCTTATAATTTGGCAATTAGAGTATGCTCTGGTGGAGAGTTTAGCTTAAAGTGTCCCTCTCAGTCTAGCTCATGTACTTTTTTTGTTAGTATTACCTTTGTTGACTTGCAATAATTTCCTTCATGCTTTAGTGCTTGGTAGTATGGCTGTTTTTTCTCCTTTCTAACGCTTGTTAATGATTTGTTGCAGTATGGTGTTAAAATAATTGTGATAACATCTTTCAAGAACACTTGCTACATTGAGATTCTTCCAAATGTTGAAAGATCAAAACGTGGTATGTTGCTCATAAAGTACCTTTAATTTCATTGCTTGTGCTTTCTTTTAATTTATATCGAATGATAAAAGAATGATGAAAGGCTATCTTAGTCCAAACTTTAATGGGGAAAAATCAGAGACAGGCTTATTCTTTATTCAGCTGATGGTCAATGGCACATTGCCTGGAGTTGGGTCTGGTTGCCACTTTTTCAATAGTGGAATGCTCAACGAGGTTGACTTCCAATCTCATCAAGCCAAATCCTCTTCGTTCATCTTTGCTTAATTGGAAAAGATTCCCCAAACCTGCCTTTCCTCCTCCATTTCCTACCCTAGCTGGAGTCCTATAGTCCCAGCCAATACCTCTGTATCTTGTTCATATGTTCATAGTCATTGCATCAGAATAGCATATTTGCATTTGGGTGCGTAAAAGACGACAGTCAATGCCTTCATCATTCTTTTGGAAGAATGCCATTATAAAGTGGACTTTACACAAGTTGAGGCTCCTCACATTCTGTTCATTCCAAATTTTAAACAGAGGCAAATCCACTATTTCTATCAGGACAGTTTCTGAATCAGCAAATATTTCCTTGTGTAGATTAACTTGTCAAAGTGATCCCTACCTTCTTCCTCATTTATGACCATTTCTTCTGACATTGTAGATCACCTGCCCTAAGGGGTTTTATGGTTATGTCTCCTATTCATATGGAACTTCCTCGATGTTTTACAGAATTGCTGTTAAACATTTTTGTGCAGTGATTCTTTTAAGCTTCTGGGCAGAGGTGCACTACAATTCAATATTTCCTCGAGGTAATTATTCTCTTGTTACGCTGAAGGTCATGCACATTCCCCTTTTTTTTTTTATTTGGTTTTTGAGTGGGAAACAGAAATGTTCCGATCATTGTACTCTTTTTTCTATGTATTCTTTTAGAAATTATAATATGATGTTCTCATGATTTAAGTTCCTCACTAACTTGGGGTTTCCAAATCAACAACTTAAAATTGATAACATTTGATTTTACATAGGGCCTCCTTTTTGGCAACGATTTGTTGAATAACCTGAAATTTGGATATTCAAGAACTTCAGTTGAAGCAAAGAGAGGAATACATCAGATAGTGTTGATTACAATGTGTGTGTGTGTGTGTGTGTGAGAGAGAGAGAGAGAGAGAGAGAGAGAGAGTGATAGATGATGGGAAGTTGGGGAAGGGGATTGAAAAGAATATGTTTGGCTAGATACTATGGCCAATAAAGCATTTTCCACCTGTGCCTATGATATTTTGGAACTCAGGATGGGATGAATGTGCTTTCATTTTTTTCCTGAGGGTCAGGATGGGATGAATGTTGGCACTATTAAGATATACATATGATGTGTTGAATCCATCTAACATCAAACAGTTTCTGATTCGCTGTCAACATAACTAAGCATTATTGAGGGAATCTCTCATGCTTTGTACAATAATTGTTAACCCTCACCTTATACAATCGTTCTTTTTGTGAAACGTGCACTTGTGGATGCACTCATGCACATCACTGAGAGAGAGAAAGAGAGAGGGAGATCATCAGTGAGATAACTACCCAGTATCCTAGTTTAAAAACCTATGTTTTCTAGGAGCATGTTAGAAGTGTGTTCTTGGATTGTATGATTATGTTCTCCAGACGAGTATCGTCGACTAGTTTTAAATGTTTTATGCTAGTTTCTTTCCATCAAAAAAGGAAAAAGCAAAAGGTAGCTTCTTCAAGTGATTGCAACAATTCTGAATTATTCTTTTGTGTTGAAATCTCACTGTAGATGTACTTGCGTATGAGACCAAGAAGAAAAAGTGGCGGACATTTCGAGCCAAGCATTGGGATCACCAGATGAATGCCGATGATTGAACTTGATTTCAGAGTCTTAACCTGTCGACTTCAGCACGTGTTACATTTCGGTTGTAGCTGCACAATTTGCATACCTATTTTCTTTCAGGTTTGTCATCATGGTGTTATGCGCTGCCATTTTCAGTCTTATTTCCAGGGAAGCAGCCCTACTCCACTTTGCTTTCTGGATTAACTGCTGGTGTGGTCCTGTTCTGGTTTTCCATACTAAGTTGTAATGTTGCGTCTTGCATGCTCGTTTGAAGCATTTTGATGTTGTTGAATAGAAGATCAACAACCAATTCAAAATCTGTCCATAATTTCGATGTTTGTTTCTGTTGATCGGTTACGGTACCAAAGTATGTTAATGGAAGGCTATGCGAGAGATTCCTTTGATGTATCTGCCTAGAGCACCGAATTATCATATTTCCCATGCTTTAAGCAATGGATCACATCTGTTCATTGGTCGGCAATTTTGAGGATCATTTCTTTATCTTTTGGCTTAAATCATTCAAATAAGTCGTGAAATTCAAAGTACATTAGTTATGCAAAACCACTGTTGGTTCTCATCGATGGTTGATAGATTAACAGACTCAATAGATACGCTACAGAAAGAAAGTCTTAAGACCCCATTTATATTAGTTTCTAATCTAGCAAAGAATCTAAAGTTGTTCTCAACGTTACACCCACATCAGTCTCGCCCATCTCTGTTCAAGTAATTGGACTCTTCGGACCATATTTTAAATATACGTGAGGGAATCTTTCATTGATTTGTATCATGGGACACTTAACGGGTGAAAATTTCTATCCATGCTACTGTGGATCGAATCTCAATAAGAACACATGAACAAGATAATTACTTCAAAATCCTAAGTCTATTCTTAAAGTGTCCTTGCACAATCAAATGCCGACTGAATCTAACTCTTTCGTCCCTCGCATTTTGGAGAAATCCCATTTCAAGTCCCTATCTCTCCCTCATTGACTGGTTAAAATCCCATTTCATGTCAATTAATTGGTTTAATTAGTTAATTGACATGTCAATTAACTGGTTAAAATCCCATTTGCATATTTTGGATCTAATCTCATCAAGAAAGCTTGAAAAAGTTAATTAGTTAAGAGCCGTAAATTAATTCTCTCTCTCTTTTTTTTTGTTTAGAGAAGACCCATAAATTTATTCTTAAAGATATTTAATTGCTCAAGCTAAATTTAGATTTATATTTTAAATTCGTGGCACCAATTGATATGAAGCTTGCAATAATCATACCTTAAAGTTAGTCATTAAAGTGAGAGAACCAAAGTTCATATAAGCTCTACATTAAAATCTTTAATGTAGAATTAAAGTCTCGTACAATTATAATCATAATATGAAAAAAAAATTCTTTCCACACGTCTACTTTTTGTTTTTTTTTTTTTTATCACTAAAAAAGAGATATGGTAAAATTATTAGTCATCGTTCTTTGTAACTCAGGCCGATGGTTATGTCTTGATTCAGTATTTGCCATAGGAAGGACCCACTTTCAGAGGAATAATAACTCCTAATGAGATTTTTTCACACTCAACCACAACATATTGAATTTGAAATCAATGGTATCTCAACCATAAATCGTTGTAATTTCCTCAAAATCAAAGGGGATGCTCTCGACAAGATGCGAACCCACACGTCTACTTGAAGTGTTCTTAAGAAAGGAAATTATATTCCCAAACTTAATGTAGATTTTCCCACACTTAGGAAATTTATTAGTTGTAACTTATTTTCATTCATATGTAAAACCGATAATGACATATGTCAAATTATATTCCATCTTCTCCGATAAGGGCATGTATATAATTGGATTACGTAAATCTTTTATTTAAACATACAACTTCTTTAAGTGCCTCACGTGTAACATAGTCCATTGCTGACTGTGAAGATAAGATCATGAGCATTCTATATATGTTGTAATATTTACTTTTCCGTTGAAAACGAGGCTGAGTCTGATGATTACCATTTCAACCGGATAGCTTTACATGGAATGCTAAATATTGTGCTGAAGCTGGACAGACCAGAAACTGAAATTGAATTTATGAAACTGTAACTAACATTTTTGGACATGTACTGCATTCATATGTTCTATGCAATAATAAAGAAAAGGAAAGAAGAAAATAAGAATGGAACACTCAATTTGTTAATTTTTTGCCTTGTTCATACTCAATTTTCTTCAGGTTGGCATATAATGCTTCTCTCCCTCTCTCTGGCTAACCTTGCTCATACATTAATGGAGGCTTTAGTTTGATTTCAATCTGTCCTAGCCCGTAATTACAAATTAGGTTCCAAATGCCCCGTCCTGAATGAAAAAGGTAAATGAAAAGCAAAAAGGAAATTGATGACAAGCGCCTATCCATCATAATCTTCATTGGCTTTCTCTGATTGAAAAATTTCATTGAAAGGACATTCCACACCATAATCTTCGTTCAGATAGTGAAAAGATCGCAGAGCAGGCGGCTCAATCTTGAAAACTTCACGTCCACAATTCATTTTCTTGGCCTGGCCATCTGGGGTTTCAGATGCCGAAGCTTTCTGTTCATTGGCAGCAGCACCAGCAGCTGCAGGGTCTGTGGCCGCAAGGATATGGGGCTCGGCCGCACGTAAAAGCCACTCGATTGTCTCACCATCACTCTTTTTTCCAAGCTCACGAGTCAGCTGAAAAATCCTGGCTGCACAGATGGCGGATAGCCGGATGCGGCGGTCACGGCCATCGACCTTGGAATGGCGGTCTTTACGTGGCCTGGATTTGGCGTTGGGGAGCTTCAATTTCGCGGTGCTCGGAGGAACGGGCTTTGTTTTGTTTGGCGAGCCTGGAGTGGTGGTATCACTCATGTTCTCTTGATGGCCTACGGTGATTTGGACAGAGGGCTGTGTATAAATAAATATAGCGGACAACGTCTTTTTTCACTAATTGTATTAGGCCTCGAATTTGAGAACAAGGAATTCGAATTTTCAATTATGGAAACCACTATAACATTACTGAATTAAATCATCAGTAAAGGATTTTTAATTAAAATGAGGAACAGCGTCATTAAATGCTTCAACTTTCTCACACACGTACGCTCAAGAGAGGGAGAGACTTGAATTGAGAAAAGCTGCTCGTCGTTACATCCGTGCAATGTATTATTCTGACTCTGTTCATACAAATGTTCAGTTGTTGATGGTGCTTCTTTCCATAACAGCTACTAGTGATGTAATCGTGAAAAAGCATCCCTTACGTTTACTGATTGCACCGTTGGACTACAGTTTCATTATCATCAGAACTCTGTTAAGTACACATATGTTTTTCATACTTTGTTCACATAATGGAATACTAATCCATTACATCCTTCTTTTTTTAAAAAAAAAAAAATTCATCATTGCATTTATACATCCGATAGTCGAATCATTATATATTTGACGGTTTTTTTTTAATCTAAAAATGTGCATGTTTGTATTTTTTTTTTTTCTCGGTGGACAATTATATTGATTATTATCAATATTGTTATATATTTTAGTGAAAAATCTAAAATTTATTATCAAAATATTGCTTAAGAATCATTAATTACAGATTTATACAATGAATGAATGCATTAATTATGTATTATCACATCACGCGTGAAACAAAATGTTAAAAGGACTCATATCCCCCTAATATTTTTGTTATTATCCATGTTACGGTAAATAGTTTTTTTTTTTTGGGGGAGGTGGGGGGGAGAATTGTTTGCTTTCCAACTGTTAAATTAATTTTCTCTATTAACGATACTTTTTTAATTTGTCAAATACAAAACACAAAAAAATATATTTTTTATAAGAAAATATTTTATCAAAAACTAACCAACTCTAAGTATCATTTATGTATTATAAATCCAGAAATAGGTGCCTAAATACCGTCAATATTTATTAAAACTCTAACCAACTTTGATTTTATCAAAGTTTTGGGGCCGACGCAACATCAGGGGCCAATAGAAAAGCTAGTCATGTACAAGTCCTACCTAGGCCTGAAATCAGTAAATAGGAAAACAATTGATATATATATATATATATATATATATATATATATATATATATATATATATATATATATATATTTTGGTGGCTGATGAATCACAGGACAACAGAAGAAAATGGGAATAAAAGAAAGAAAAACAATGAACTAATTATTTGAAAAAGCAACAAGAAGTTGCCAAACATGTCCCACTGATGTTAAAGCTTAACTAACCAACGAAAAAAAGTCCGAAAGAAAGCCCCCCATCCATCACCATCGGTAAAAGTAGTAACGAGTCGACAATGCAGACAAGACATCAAACAGTTGGCTGGCGTCCTTTTTTTTTTTTTTTTTCTCTTAGCCATCACAAAATTCACTGCATCAACAAGGAAGTGAACGACATGTTAGCAAAAGCCTCCTCGTCTACGCCATTTACTAACCCGAATTCGCTTCTCGAATCCACTCTCTTGCTCTCCTCCGCTAGCATTGCGGTCGCTATCATCGCCGTTGGTGATGGCAAAGCTGGAGTCTTTGTGGCCGGAGGCGAAGACCCAGTTTTTGGCGGAGTTGAATCAGTATTCGAGCAAGAAACTGATGGGTTTTTCTTCGTGGGTCTTGGCCTCTTTCTTGAATCGGGCAAAGAGCCGGCGGAATCGGGAGTTGAAGTTGAATTAACTACGGAAGCCGTTCCTGTTCCATTATCGGCGGCGGCGGAGGAGGAAAAGTGGGAGAGGGGCACTTTGTGGAGGAGCCACTCGATGGTCTGACCATCACTCCGGTGACCGAGCTCCCGGGTAAGCTGGAAGATGCGGGCGGCGCAGAGGGCTGGGACACGGACGCGGGTGCCCCGGCCCTCCACCTTCTTGTGGCGGTCCTTGGAGCGGGACTTGTTGACGGAGAGGAGGAGTTGTTGGGTTTTGGTGGTGGTGGTGGTTGGTTTGTCTGGAGGGAGGAGGAATTGGGTTGTGGGCGTTGTTGTGAGTGGGTCCATCGCCTGTGAAACCATCTCGGATAGACAGGAGAGAGCTTAAATTGGGGTTTACGGAATTTGATGTGGAGAGGTAAATGTGGAGATGAGTTGGACCATCCAAGAATACTTCCTGACAAACGTAGATATTCAAATCAGACCGTTTGATTTGACAATTTAATGAAATTTTTAATTTTTTTCTATTTGTTTGAATTCAAATCTTAAAATAGTTTTTTTCTTTTTTAAAAAATTTTAAATAACAGAATTTTATAGACAAATTTCCTTATAAATTTTAGATACAATACTTCCCTCTCCACTCTCCACTCAAACATAAAATATATTATTATTATTATTATTTAAATAATAAATTTGTTTATTATTATTATTATTATTATTTAAATAATAAATTTGTTTATAAATAATTATTAAATGATTTTTACTTGAATTAACATAAATTATAATTAATACTTAATAAGAATATTTTGTCTCATTTTTATTCAATCATTATTGTTAATTAAAACCAACATATTTCTTTAACTGCTTATTTATTACCAAATCTGAGCAAGGAGTCAGAGGGATTCTCACAAGTTCGCAATAGAAAATATTACGTGAGCAAGTGAGGGGAGACCAGATAAATATGGGTAATTTAATATTTTAAAATATAATTATAATTAATAATAAAAAATTATAAATATATAATCAGACGGGTATATTTTTTGTAATGTGAATTTATGTTTATTTTGTGTTAAATATTCTTCTACATATGCGTGCCCAAACAATTCACCTTAAAGAGATGGAAAAGTATTTACATATGATTTAAAGGTCTTAGGCATTAGAGGATACAGTCAATACTGATATAAGAACCCTGCCTTCACCGGCGGGTTACTAGGAAGATTGAAATAATTTGACAAAAACTCTCTCCACGCAATCATAATTACACTTCTTTTACCTTTTACATCTATGATGTTTTAATTTTTTAATTAATTTTAAAATTTTTTTATAAAATCTAAATATTACGAGAGATTTATTTTTTGAATTACTATGATTGTATAATTTAAAAATAATAGGATCTTAGAATATAAATAGAGACTATAATAAAAAATAATAAAATAAAAAGAGAGTAAAACATGAAAGTGGTAAACCTAAAAGATCGTAAATGCATTTAACCCTGTAAAGACAGGAAGCCATGGAATCATGAGAAGTAGAATTACCATTGACCAAACGCACTTTGACAACAATAAATGTCTCACGAAAGCAATAAAGAGTTACACGAATTATACGAAAATGTATGCAAATAAGAGATGGGGATTTGCAATCAAATTGAACATAAACAGAATAAGCTGATTAGGTTGATAGAGAGGTTCTTTAATTAAGATAAGAAAAACATGTGAGATTTGATTTTTTTTTTTTTTCAATTTCGAGAATATATGTAAATAAATCAGTTAATTAAGAGTTAAATTTGTTTAGGTGGAAGAAGGAGATGCTGACTCACTGAATTGGAGAGGAGTCAACAAAATTTTTAATAATGTCTCTAATTAACTTTTCTTTATGAAAATTTTAAAATGTTCTATAAAATTTTCAAAAAAAGAAAAAAAGAAAAAAAAGCTCTTAAAAACCGAAAACGGAACTACCACTAGAACCGAACTGTACGGTCCGGTCGTGAGATCATAACAAGTGATTTTGAACCGGAATCAAAACCAGACCGAACATGAAGATCCTCCAAAACTGTCTTTTTAAGCTGAGCTTCCGAAAGTTGGGGAGCTTTCCGGAAGCCCATCTCTCAACACATAGACTTAAAACTCAAACCTAAACCCCGTCTATTCCTCTGTCTCAGGGTCGGCTCACAAGTGCCTCTTTCCTTGTCTCGAACGCATAAGCTTTGGCTTTTTGGCTTCTATTTGGTGGGAGAACTGTAAAGAATGTCAACTTCTAATGCTATCTCCACTGCCTCCATTTTCTGCTCTCCCGGACAGGTATTTGTTTCATTGTTCATCACTACCACTCCAACTGGGGCTCCGCGATTCTTGTTAAAATTTTATAAAAAGCAATTGGGGTTTTGTTTTTTCTGTTTTTCTTTTTTTCTTCTTCTGGGGTTCTTAAAGTTAGATTCTTTTTTCGGATGATAACGCAATTCTATCTGTAGGGAGCAATGAGGAGGAAAGTGAGTCAAAGGGTTAGTTATGCGCAGCCTGCGAGACGATTTATGGTGCGAGCTAATGCAAAGGAAATTGCTTTCGATCAGAACTCGAGGACTAAGCTTCAGACTGGCATTGATAAGCTTGCCGACGCTGTGGGGCTTACTCTCGGTCCTAGGGGTAAAAAGTCACTGTTTATGATCTTCCTCTTTTCACTTGGTGGTCAAGTTACTCAAATGAATAAAATCAAAGTGCAGGAAGCCTATTGGGAGTAAAATGAATTGTTAACATTGATGTGCTCGTGTTAAGTTGTTGAGTTTAGGTTAAATTTTGTAGTTGGATCTGCTTAACCTTTTATTCATGCTGTGCAATGCTCTGCCATTTGGTAATATGACGATTGTGGACAATACCCTATTCTTTGCCTTGTTGATTTTATGGATGTTGGAAGAATGTTGCAGACTGTAGGAAGCAGCAGTGGTTTGATGCTTACTGCAAAAATTTCTGTGTTTTCTAGGGAGAAATGTTGTCTTAGATGAATTTGGAAATCCCAAGGTAGTTAATGATGGGGTAACAATTGCTCGAGCTATTGAGCTACCTGATCCCATGGAGAATGCTGGTGCAGCTCTGATAAGAGAGGTAGTACATCTCTTCAGTGTTTATTGATTCATCTTATTTACTCTTGAATTCACCATGCTCTATGTCACCATATATGGTTGTGGAAGTTATTTTTCTGTATGAGCAATTTGGCCTTACTAACAATCTGGGTATATGGGCGAAGGTTGCAAGTAAAACCAATGACTCGGCTGGTGATGGAACAACTACTGCATCAGTTCTTGCAAGGGAAATTATCAAATTGGGGCTATTGAGTGTCACTTCAGGTGCAAATCCAGTCTCAATAAAAAGGGGAATCACTAAAACTGTGCATGGTTTGTTGGAAGAGCTAGAGAAGAGGGCCAGGCCTGTTGATGGCAGTGATGATATTAAAGGTATTTTAGTCTTTGCTATGCTGAAATTATTTACTGCTGGTGCGTATACCAACTTATTTTAGACTTTTCTAGTATATGATTGGTGTCTTGTTCCATTTGTAGCCGTTGCTTCAATTTCTGCTGGAAATGATGATCTCATTGGAACTATGATAGCTGATGCAATTGACAAAGTTGGGCCAGATGGTGTTCTGTCAATTGAGTCGTCATCTTCATTTGAGACTACCGTAGAAGTTGAAGAAGGAATGGAGGTTTGCAATCTATTCCTTTGTTCTTGATTTTTTTTTCACCTTTGTTGAGGTGTTGCATATAGTGGTTCTTATTGTTGAATCATAAAATCCTTTGTTCCCTCCCGATTGCAGATAGACAGAGGTTATATCTCTCCTCAATTTGTTACAAATCCTGAGAAGTTGATTTGCGAATTTGAGAATGCAAGAGTTTTGGTGACTGATCAAAAGATATCAACAATCAAGGGCATAATTCCTTTGCTGGAGAAGACTACTCAGTTGAGAGCTCCCATGCTTATAATTGCTGAGGATGTCACAGGTGAGGCCTTGGCCACCCTTGTTGTAAACAAGCTGCGGGGTATACTTAATGTGGCTGCCATCAAAGCTCCTGGTTTTGGTGAGAGGAGAAAAGCTATGCTTCAAGACATTGCCATTTTGACCGGTATGTGATTTTACCTAGAAAACTTGCGGTGGTTCTGTTAATATTTTTTAATCAGCATGCATTTGACTATGTGCTTTCGATCTAATGTCAAACTCTGCTAGATGTGGCAATTTTAGGCTATGGCATTGCCTAAAAGAATTAGTTAGTGCAGATGTGATAGTGTCTTACAAACTACTTGACTTAACCATGAGAATGGGCTGAACTCGTGACAAATTATCCTCTTATTCATATAATTGAGGAGTATTGAGTACTCCTTTTTCTTTTTTTGACTTGTTTGGTTTTGAAGATGTAATCAATGAATGGGCAACATCAAAATTGATAGGTGATGTTGGTGATTTGCAAGCCAGTGGTGAATTTGTACAGAAGTTGTGTGTCGGCATTATCTGAGCATTTTGACCTAAAATTCAGAATTCAACATGTTGTTATGTGTTTGCTTATAGGTTTTAAATGTATGTTAAAAAAATGGCTGAGTCTAGATGAGTAGTCCATATCTTCCTGTGCATGTGTATTTGATTAGTCTTTGTTAAGAAAGGGTGGATGGAAATGATTTTTCCTTTTTGACATATTACTATGTTGTTTATCTCTGAATTTCTCACCTAGTGATATTGGTGCACATACTGATCTTTGCCTTTCCTATATTTTAGGAGCTGAGTTCCAGGCCAGTGATCTTGGTTTGCTCATTGAAAGCACATCTGTTGAACAGCTTGGTTTGGCAAGGAAAGTGACTATTAGCAAGGACTCCACCACCATTATCGCTGATTCTGCATCTAAGGATGAGCTACAGGCTAGGATTGCACAGTTGAAAAAGGAATTGGCTGAGACGGATTCTGTTTATGACTCAGAGAAACTGGCCGAGAGAATTGCCAAGCTGTCTGGTGGGGTTGCTGTTATTAAAGTTGGAGCTGCCACAGAGACTGAGCTTGAGGACCGTAAGCTCCGTGTTGAGGATGCCAAGAATGCAACTTTTGCTGCCATAGAGGAAGGGATTGTGCCTGGCGGCACTGCTGCTTTGGTGCATCTGTCAGCTCATGTTCCTGCAATTAAGGACAAGCTTGATGATGCAGACGAACGATTGGGTGCGGATATTGTGCAAAAGGTGACTTGATTGTCCCTAGCCACATTTCTGATTATGAAAAGCTTTTCAATATGATTTTCATTTTTAAGAAAGATATGGTTCCATTTTACCCTTTTGCTTGGGAAAAGAAGGGGAGGGGTATAGAAAGAGAAGGGAATAAGTCCTGATTTTCAATTCTTCTCCAAATGATTTTGCTATTTTCAGATTAAGTATCTTGGTGGTCTTTATATTATATCCCATCCGAGAAGATTTCTTTGCTTCATGGTACTAAGCCTTATGTTTATATGCAGGCACTGGTAGCACCGGCATCATTGATAGCACAAAATGCTGGAATTGAAGGCGAGGTGGTCGTGGAGAAGATAAAGACTAGTGAATGGGAAATAGGGTACAATGCCATGACAGACAAGTATGAGGACCTGTTGAAGGCTGGAGTAATTGATCCGGCAAAGGTAGCAAGATGTGCCCTGCAGAATGCAGCATCCGTCGCTGGCATGGTTCTCACCACCCAAGCCATTGTTGTGGAGAAGCCTAAACCCAAGGCACCAGTGGCTGCTACACCACCAGGCCTGACCGTGTAACAGCAAGTAAAAATTTTCATCACTTGGTAGATATCGCATTCCAAGAGTAGTTTTTGGGCGGTGAACTGGGAGGACAAAAGCAGCCGGATAAAATCCTTGTGCCATTTTGTATGAATGAATCGGTTATTTAGGGGGCTGAAACTGGAATTTAGAGATTCAGAGCCATAATTGCCTGTGACTGAGACTCGAGTTCAAGGCTTTTAACTTAAAGGACGGCTTCAGTATCTTAGCTTGCCGACTTTCTAGGCATTTGGATGACCCTGCTAGGTAATGCATATATCCGGGCTGAACATAACAGAGAGTTCAAATTGCTTAATGGGCAACGGACCTGGCTTAGGCTTTATTCCCGTAGCAACATCAAATGTGATTCAGATTTTCTGAGAGGCCTACCCAATTCAGAGTCTCACAACGGACGTTTATGATTCTTTTTCCCTCTTTGCATTTATTTTAATTGATAAAGATGGGAAAATAAAAAATTGGATCTGCATGCACGTATAAATTAAAGTCTATTGTCATTATCTAGGAAGTTTAGTTGTAGAATTTTTTAAATTCTTAATTTGATCACTAATCCATATAAATTAAAAAAGAAATTAGAATATGCTTTTGTGGGATTTCTGCAACTTGTCTGGAAGAGAAGAAATGATAATTAGCCTTTAGTAAACATCTTCCGATCTACCTGGAAATTGCTACATGTTCTGTACAAACATTAAAATCAATTTACAAGTTAATAAGCGAATTCCTTAATACACAAGAAGGGTTTTCTTTTTTTTTTTTTTTTATATTCCCTTCTTCTCGATGTCTAAATTTTAATTCAGAACTAAGGCAACAGTTTGCACGCGTTCCCATCATTTTGTGTGTGCCTTTAGAAATTCTAATTAAATGAAGGGGAACGGTATCTCAAAGATTAATCATAGAATGGAAAAATAAGAATGTGGTGATTGTCCAATAGTCTAGATCATCTGTTGGAGTTTCTGTTTTTTTTTTTTTTTAATTATTATTATTAATTTAACAATTGAAATATCCAGATCTAAAATCCAAGTTGTTGATTTGTATCTCTTTTCCCCCTTAGAGGAATTAAAGTTCACATTTGGTGTGAATTAAAATTCAAACTTAGCCCTAGGGCCTTGATCTTGTGATCAATCAAACCAATTATTAAGTACATGTAAATTATACTTCTTTAGGATATTCAATAGTTAAAATTTAAAATTTTAATTTTAAAAAAGTATAAAATTTTATGAAAATAGATAAAATTATATTTATTATATAATATATCATTTAATAATTTTTTAATGGATAAAAAAAAATACAGGCAAACCACCTGTATCAATCATCTAACTTCATCTCAACTTTCATGTCAAATCTCGGTCTAAGGATGGGGGCGTAAATTTGCCTCAATAAAAAGATGAGCATAAAAATATCTCATGGGTTTCCAACGAAAAATGTCCTCAAGTGAACGGCATTGATATCTGGTAATCAACGCTGCTAGTAAATGTCAAGAAAATCGCCTGACTGAAACAACATGTTTCCAAGTCAGAAGTTTTGTATCATGGAATGCCAGTCAATTGAGGGCATTTCCATGTTCTGGGTGGGGTAGGAAAATAAATGAGGCCTTAATTTCCAACTTAAGGAAGCTTCCAAGCCAAGAGTTTGTTCCCTTGGTACATCCAAACCAGCAGTTTTAGTACTGAGATTTGACTGGCTCATTTGTTTGACCAAAAATTGGAATGAAAATCACATTAATGAAGTCCATGTCAAATAATGTAGTTAGCACCTCACGCGGGTCATTTGCCCCCCCCCCCCGGGGCCCCTCTTTTTTCCTGTTCGGAAAGCTGCGTAGAATGGAGAGATGTAACAGGACCGTGGAGAGAAATATGATCAATTTCTACTAGGACAAGGATGTTTGTTGGAGGGCAGCTGTGTAATTAGCCAACCGCATTGAAGAATCAAATGAAGAATGACAGTGACCAATTTCCCTTCTAGAAGTATTTAATTTATTATTTACATGCTACACTTGGTATTTATTCGTCTCTTTTTCACTTTTTTTTATGTTTTTTAAATGTCCGATTTAATACATTTGAACTTATCTCCCTTATTTGCTTTGATATCACGAATCACACTGTTCTAGGTTGGAATTAAGAAATCAACCAATGAACAATAGCTCTATGACCCCTCAGGTTCTCCAGGTCTAAGACACAAAACCCAGATTTAAGTTTCCCATTCAGGGAAAGTAAAAGTCAAAATTTAGATTTCTCGAAAAAAAAAAAACAAAAAATCAAAAAAACCCTCTCCAATCCAGCTAGAACGGAAAAAAAAAATTTACATTTTTGAGACTTAGAGCAGGAGAATCGTTCATTGTCCTGTTATTTGTTTTTATTTCTCTCCTTGGATCTGCTACTAAGCCACCTAAAATATGAACTCGAATGGTATTATTTCCTTCAGAAAATTTATAGCCATGCCGTACCTGGCCAATAAAATTTCCTTTGTTCAAGTCGTACGTGCCTGTGTGGTATATATATATAGATCCTAAAATGCCGGTAATGTTTGTAGCTTGATTCCGATAACCTAAAAATGTCTATACCTATTTGGAAGTTGCTCAAATTAGGCAAGCATCGAATTAGATTCCTGGAGTAACTTTAAATGTGGACTTTACGTGCGGTAAGGAAAGCAGAATTTCAAAAGCTACAAACGATCGCCAAAAATGTCAATAAATGAATGTTCCATATACACGTAAAACAAGACCAAAGGTGCCAAAGTTTGCATCTCTTATTTTTCAACGCTATCAACCATATGATACTGTTAATAGCATCACATATCAGAATCTTTATTTATTTTTTCTTTTTTTTTTTTGACGGATGGAAAAGAGAGAAAGAAGAATTGTCCATATAAAGTCTGATAGCACAGTTGTCCACCTGCCTGAAGCGGGGGGTTCGATCCCTAACCTCTTCACTCCTCTCCCTGAGCAAAGCCCTCCCAAAGACCTAGAGAAGAAGAGAAAAAAAATATAATATCTATCCATTACGCTAAACAAATCAACTTGCAGCAAAGCATCTATGCCTGGAGGAGGGACTTCCCAATAACCGATGCCTGCTTTGTTTACAGCTCCCATAATTGGCCAAAAGTCAACGCAGCGATTGCCCTCTCTCTCTCTCTCTCTCTCTCTTAGCAAATGCTGAAGTTGGCAATCCAATCTTTGCTTTCTAACAGAGCTTGTCATCACGTAACGTATGTTCTTTGCCTTTTTTTTTTTTTTTCCTTCTTTTTTTAGGATCAGATTCGAGGACCATTAATCACTGGCATAAGGAGATGCCAAAAAAAAAAAAAAAAACATAAATGACAAAATTTCAAAGCCGCAAATGAGGTGGGTGTAGATGCCTTTTGTGAAGTGCAATCTAAGCAAAGCAAAATGTGAGTGTTAACAGTGGGCCAAGCTAATTCTCGTTTCTTCGGCTCAAACAAATAATTGGACGGAGATGGGGTTGGTTACGTGCCTTCAAGAACATATTCTTTGCTTTCTTCCTTATAGTCCTTTAATTACTTTCTCCAATCAAGCTGACATATATGGATCTCCATGTGTGTGTGTGTGTGTGTTTGTTTTTTTTTTTTTCCTATTTCTGCTTTTTAGAACAGTGTATAGAACTTGCACTAGAATTTGGGTGTGAAAAGTAACATATTAGAGATGCATATCATGCGCCGTGATTGAAAAATGAGGTAATGCTGAACCACATAATGATTTTTCTTTTTTGTTCATTTTATAGAAATTAGATATCGAATATCTCAACTACTAAATGTTGTGACTAATGATCATAACGCCGTTTATTGTAAGCACTATCTTTATCAAGATTCTCATGGAATGAAACAGAAAAATCCAATGATCTGTTCAAAAATGGGATGTCACAATTGATTGAGATGACCGTAAATCAAGCAAATATCTTTTTAGTTATGGGTCTCGCAGTATCCAGGTCAATTAAAAATTGTTGAATGTATTTATTTAAGGGTTGAAAATTTTGACTTCAGAGTTTTAATTGTAGTCAATTAGCCAAAAAAAAAATTGTTGAACAGATTAACTATCCATTTTAAAGGATTAAATTAATAAAAATGCGACCTACGGAGTTTAATTTAAATTGAAATGAGACGTAAATAAGATCCAAAATGAGTAATGCCAAACTATTCAGTCTTAAAACCAAATCAAACCAAGTTGCTCTGAAAAATTATAAAAAAAAAAAAATCAAAACAAACCACAAAATTACAATTTGGTTGAATTTAGTTCATGACTTTGTAGCATAAGAAGAGAGAGTGAGAGAGAGAGAAAATAAATACATGTATAATATATAATATATTTCAACGCTAATTCTACTTAGTATATTATTGCGAGCCGAAAATTATATATAATTTTATAAATAAATAGAATCACGATTTTGTTTTGTCTGAAATTGTTCAAAAACCAAATATAAATCATGAACCATAATTTTTAAAAGTTCAAATCAAATTACACCATTCAGACTATTAAACCAAGGAAAATTATTAAAGGTAATTTAATTTAATTTACGATTTAAGCCATGTAATGCAAATTTGTAGACGGTGCCGTAGAGATCAAGTCCATCTGAATCAAATTGACACGAGCTGATTGATTTGACTTGGGGCCAAAACGGCGCCGGAAGCCTTTGGAACTCCGCAAAACTTGAAGCAAAGCGCCAAAATTTGAACTCGGGCTACCCTCTTCTTTCTTCAGATGCGTGCCGAAACCTCGTCTTTTCTGTGTGCGCGCGGGCGTGTGCGTGTGCGCGTGCTTGATGCGGGGTCATGAAATCATGCTAGAAATGCCTAATTCCTTTTTCTGACAATAATTTCTCAAGTGAGATTCAATTCAATGTTGTGCTATCTATCTATCTAATGCATGTTGATTGCATTGAGGAGCCAGATGAGAGTTCTGGGGTTGCTTCGGAAGGAACAATGCATGTGGGTTTCACATTTTTGGTGGCTTACGCGGGCCTAGTTATGTGATGTGATGTGATGTGAGGTTAAGTTGATTAAGAAGCTGATTTCATATCATAGAATTGAAAATTTCCTCATTACTGTCTTTCAACGTAGACCATCTTCTGGTGGAATGCATATCACGGCTGCAAACCAAAGATCATCTCGGGGAATTGAATTTCCTTTATTTCTTTTCTGTGTTTTTGTTTTATTTATATACATTTTAATTAAATTATTTGACAAAAAACTTAAAGTCGAACTTATAATTTTTAATATACGACAGTATCAACCGTGATTCTATCCGAGGGAGAATTGGAGTTTCTCTGCTTAAATTTTCCAAGGTATGATGGATTCCAAGTCCTCCTTATGGCCCATTTGTAAGCCTCTCCCGATTATTTTGACCATCCAAAGCATCGAGAACATGACTGAATGATCCCATTGAATTCAAAGCTCAGCTAATGTGAATAAAGTAATTACACCTTTTAATTGAAACCCCGATAACAGGGGTAAGGGAAAAAAGAAATCATAACTCCGAGGAATTTCTTTTCAAACTTCCCAGTCTAGAGTAGAATGTTATGCACACGATATGTACGCGTAATTCACAATTTAATAATCAATCAGTTCTAGCCCGTTTAATTCGTTACTAAGTAATTTAAAGCCATTTAAATATACACAAATATTTCACAAGGCAGATTCATTGGTTGCATATATTTTTTTCATTTTTGATATATAATTATAATTAATAATAAAAATTATAAATATATAATTAACTAAATAATAATACAATTTAAATTTAAATTAAAATGCACGTATATTTCACCTCAAATTCTTTTCGTCCTTTAATAAATATAACCGTGGACTTGGTAAAATATTGATCGGTCGACTCACTGCCTTTCCCCTTCCAACACAACTTTACCCCTACGATTAAACCGTAATTACAAAACACGCCACACATTGATATCCTCGTGGGGGCCCACTTTTCCCTCCGGGCTATAAATACCGTTCCCTCCCCTCCGGCTCCCAGGTCCTGCTCTCGCAATTTCCTTCCGTATTAAAACCCAAAACCGTATTTTCACAGCCGCCCGTTCACCCTTTTTTCCGGCTCGAGGAGGCTACGTTTTCGCGCCGCGTGGAGGACGGGTGACGTACAACCGAGAGGGAAGAAGAAAGTAAATTTAATCCACCAAAAAAACAAAAAAGAGCAAATAAAAGTTAAAAAATGCCGGAGATCCTCCTCCTCCGCCTCCTCCCACGGCGGACCTCTTCGGATCTCTGCCTTTGTCAACCCTAACCGGCGGCTGCTTTATAAAACAGCCATTCTCTTCTGTAACCTTTGAAATATTCTATTCAAGATTTTTGTACATGTTAGTCCCTCAGCATTGCAAATTATTACCTGCATTGCCATTCGATTCGATGTTTTCCTCCTCCTCCTCCTCCTCCATTGTTCTTTTTTTTTTTTTTCTTTTGTCTTATTAAATTCCTCTTCGCGTTTTGTGCATTTAATTTGTTGTTGTGCGGTTGCAGAGATGGCGGAGGTGGCGAAGTTGTTGTACATAGTGTTGGTTGAGGACGAGGAAGACGAGAGAGGGAAAGGTAAAGAGTCGTTTAGTTACACGCGCCCGGTCTTGCAGAGCACTCTGCAGCTCATGGGATGCAAAGCGCGTCATGCTTTCAAGGTGCGCGTTTAAGATTTGCAATTCTTCTGCTAGATTTTTCATTTTGCTTGTGATATAATCATTTACAAATTTAATGCAATCGTGCGGGGTTGTTAGATCTGGAATGTCGTGTGTTCTGTGAATTTCCTTTCTCGTTATTCTCAATTTGCTAAAAATATTGGAATATATATATATATATATATATATATATATATATTATATTATATTATAAATTGTCCTTTATTTGTTTTGCCAATTTAGAGAATTAAGTAGCACGTTGTGGGCGTTTTCCGAGTCCTGTCCCACCCAATTGTGTCCGTGTCACCACTGATACTGACTATACACATTTTTGTGTCGTGATACTTCATGATGGCTTTATTGCCGGGTAAGGTCCTTGTGCCTTTTTCTTTTGAATTAGAGCATGACTTTGTTGTTGCACCTAATATGTGTGTTTTCTGATGGCCTGGATACAACTGTGGTGGGCCTTGTTTTGTCATGTTGGCTGAGCCTTTGTCTCAACTAATACATTTTGGAAATGGGATTCAACATTTGAGTCCAATCCTCTGTTGGGATATTTTTCCTTTGTGCCCCCATATCCCATTTCCTAAATGTTCATTCTTTAACGACGGTCTCCTACTCTCTACTGGAAACTAATCGGTTTTTTTTTTTTTCTTCTTTTTTCTCTCGATATACTCCAATTGCTTGTTGTGTTTACATCATTGGTTTTAGCTACTTTCCTTTTTTTTTTTAACCTATTTGTTTAGGTTTGCTAATTCATTGTGCATTTGAGTAGTTAGTTGCTTTATAATTAAATGTGTGTCTTGGAAATTATTTATTGCTGTTGACTGGCAACATTATTGTTGTAATTGTCTAAAGAAATTGGACAATTCTGATGAGTGCGTTTATGTTCCTTTCAGATTAGTCAAAGAGTTTTTGAACTGGTAAGAAGTGAATCTTCAAATGATGCCTCACTCCATAGAGAATTTAAGAAAACAAGCGTTGATGCCTCAAAACCAAATTCTGGGAAGGAAGGTGGTCCTCCCACTGGTGCTAGCTTGGGTAGTGCCAAGGTGGGAAACCTTCTCGTCTCTGAGACAAATGATAGGAGGAATCTGCCGTTTGAATTGTACAAAAGGCGCACAACCGTAGTTGTTAGAAGGGAAACTTTCCTAAATGTTGTGTGTGATGCCCTCACTGAATATAAGTATGTGGGTGCCAACCAGAGGGCAGACTTGGTTGTGGCATGCAGGTAGAGCTTAAAAGTTAAATTACCTTCTATGAGAATGAGAAATGTCTTTTTTCACATGGTTCTTGGTAACTTAAGTGGTTTTTCGTTAACATTCTTGCAAATTCAATTACATTAAAGCATTATGCTTTTCACTTTTCATGTGAGGCACCCTATCTGTTCATTTATTTCCTCATAGATACTGTATCTTTACTGCAGAATCCGAGAAAAGAAAGAATCTGTGACGGTGCTCTTGTGTGGCACTAGTGGATGTGGAAAATCTACTTTGTCTGCATTGCTGGTATCCTTTTCATCCCAGCTTCTTTTTCTTTTTCCATCAGTAATCAGAATGGCTTTATGCCTTTTGTTACCTATAGGTAAGTTTTTTCTTCAAAAGTTTTCATGTGAGCACATGGATTTTATAGACAAATGGGTTCAGTTCAATCTCTATGCAAATGTTTTTCTATGCTTATGTTGCTACTTGTATTTTGTGCAGGGTAGCAGGCTAGCAATTACTACAGTGATATCCACTGACTCTATTCGGCACATGATGAGGAGTTTTGTAGATGAACAGCAAAATCCTTTGCTTTGGTCTTCAACATACCATGCTGGGGAGTTTTTGGATCCCATAGCTGTTGCAGAAGCAAAGGCTAAGAGGAAAGCAACAAAATTGGCAGGTGTTGCAAATTCACGTCCCACAGAGGAAGTATCTGATGGGTCAGGGAAATCAGGTATAGTGCCAGAGTTGGGTTCAACTGCCGAAGTGATTGGTCCGAAACAAATGGCAATTGAAGGATTCAAGGCACAAAGTGAGATGGTGATTGACAGTCTTGATCGTCTGATTACTTCCTGGGAGGAGAGGAAAGAATCAGTTGTTGTTGAGGGTGTCCACCTGAGCCTTAATTTTGTGGTAAGTGAAGTCCTTGTTATCTGTTATGTTATGCCTTCCTTTTTCTGCTCCAATTCTCCAATCCTTTTTAATAAGACTGACTTGTAAGCATTCTCCCTTTTATTGTTGTGTTATAGATGGGACTTATGAAGAAACACCCTTCAATAATACCTTTCATGGTATATATTGCTAATGAAGAAAAGCACTTGGAACGGTTTGCTGTCCGTGCCAAGTACATGACATTGGACCCTGCCAAAAACAAATATGTGAAGTACATTCGAAACATTAGAAGAATCCAAGATTATCTTTGCAAGCGGGCTGACAAGCATCTTGTTCCCAAAATCAACAACACAAATGTCGACAAGAGCGTGGCGGCCATTCATGCCACTGTCTTCAGCTGTCTGCGCAGGCGTGAGGCAGGGGAGCAGCTTTATGATCCTGTGACCAACACTGTTGCCCTTGTTTATGAGGAATACAGAAACCAGTGTGCTGCCAATTCATTGAGTTCCAAGGGGATGTTTCAGCTTATTCAAAGGAAAGGCTCTTCTAGGCATCTGATGGCTCTTCTTAATACTGATGGATCTGTGGCAAAGGCTTGGCCTGTGGGTTCTGTGGACGGCAATGGGAAAACTCTAGTGGGTGTCTATGACAATGGAATGAGGGCACCAATGTATGGACCATTGCAAATTGGTAAGGCTGAGCCAGTTAATCTTCAGTTTGGCCACTTTGGGATTAGTGCTTGGCCTAGTGAGGATGGCACAAGCTATGCTGGAAGTGTTGATGAGTCAAGGGGTGATGGGACTGATAATGGAAGCAAATACTATTCTTCTTGTTGTAGTTCCCCGAGGATGTCTGATGGAACTTCTAAGGAGGTAATTTTGTCTTGAAACTGTTGTTTCTTGGAACTCTAGTAAATTGAAGATCTATGACCTCTGATATGCCTCTTTTCTCCTTGGGCTTCTGTTTTCATTGACCCTTCAGCTCAAGGAGGAACATTCGGTCCATGGCAGTGATGAGGAAATTGATGATCAACCTGAGCTGGATAGTGATGATGATCTTTCTGGAGTTGATGATGAGCATGACCATGAAGAGGTATGAATTAGCTTAATAAGCTCATTCGCATTTTGCAAATACTTTAGGAGTGTTTCAAGCATCTAAGAAATGTACCAGTGAGAATTATTGATGCTCTAGGTATTATTTGTTTATTACTGATGCCACATGTATTATTCAGGATTCTGTGACTTAAACTCATTAAATGTGTTTTCAAGTCCAAGTTAGCTTTCCAATTCATGTCAGGTTTTATCACCAGTCATCTGATCTCCCTTTTTGTTTGTACAGGTTGGGTCAGTTGATGAGGAGTCAACAAAGTCTGATGAAGAGTATGATGATCTAGCAATGCTGGATGTGCAAGAGAATGGCTATTGGTCAGACGATGATGAGGAGGCTAAAGATAAGGTACTGCCTATATCTCAGAGTCAATCAAGCCCCTTGAATGGAGACAAGTACAGGCAAAACTTAGAACTCTTCCTTAAAAGTAGAAATGAGAACCTGTCCGAGCCACTGTGCTCTTACTCTTCTCTGCTCATGGAGAAGGGCGAGAGAATCCCAAAATCTGTCAATGTCAAAATGAGAAAACGCTCACTCAGCATTCCGGCCATCAGAAAGCATGGCTCAGCCATCAGCGGTCCCATTTTGCACCAGCTAGTTACCTCTCCTTTTTGTGCTTTTTAGTTGATGGCAACTTTGGCAATCTGTACAGTGATGTGTAGAACAGTTATAGCTTGGAATTACTTCATCCACGTATTTCCTTTCAGTCGAGCAATAAAGCTAAAAGAAAATAATTGCAATTAATTAATGGAGGATTCTTGTGTCTCGCGATTATGTGATGCTCTTTTGTTAGTTGAGAACTAAAAGTTGGATGTTCTCGAGTTTGATGGTTCAAGATTCGAACTGTAAGCCCCGAAAACAATTCCGCTGAATAGTATAAAAGGGAATTTATTAGAGTGGTATTTCTACCTAGTAATCCTAGCCCATGCTCAACGGTCCTTTAGATGGATTTCAATAAGAAAATAGTAAATTTTGCCTAGAAAACATTTTTTCTTTTGATTCTACGACCCCGTTTTGCATTTTGCATTATATGGATGAATGTACACAATTTCATATGAGATCAGGCTGAACGTGGAAGCGTAAACTAAACTAGTAAACGTTACATGCTCTCTGCCGTCTGTAGCATTTGCGAAACGAGAAGAAAGTTCACGGTAAGGCTTCAACAACGAAGTAGACGGGCTAAGCAAGAACACAACAATAAGCACGACAGGAAAGTCGTCCAAATCCTATTTTTTAACGAAACAGCAGTTGCCATTTTACCTTTTTGCAGGCAAAGTAAATCAAGGACTCAATATAAGTCTCTAGAACCTTGAAAATATCTATTTTGAGAAAAAAAAAAAACGACAATGGCCTGTGCCAAAAACATGATCTAGCCAATAGAATTGAATCCTGAAAAAGCATTTCAACCATAAAAAAAGTCTCATAAGCTCTAAAGGAATACATTTCATGCTAGACATGAAGGTAAGAAAACAACAGTGCTGTCCTCAAAACACAAAGCATGTCTCTATGAGTTCAACCAGCCCAAAAGCAGACATATTCCCAGTTCAAATCCTTGCTGATATCATCCACTTATTTTTTTCAGTTAAAGATATCATCCATTTATTAAACTCTCGTAGATCCAACTTCTTGCTGTCAAGCCATCATTAGCAACAAGGAAAAAGAATCATTAGACAAAAAGGTGTCCCAGCGCACAAGTCTCCTGGGTCAGATATACACAATTGGACAATGAAGTAAAAACCAATCGGATTTGCATGAAAGCAGAGACTCTATCCAGGTGAAAAATTGAACAAGTTCAAGCTAGTTAGATCAGCCTCCTGAAACTCAGGCACAACCTCCTAGAACTGGCCATTCAGAGAAGTTTCTTTGTATCAAAGTTCTAGCTGCTCATCATGTTCGTACATTCACAACTTTTCATTTCGTCATGTCCAAACTGGATTGTTTCCATGCACAAACCAACGTACCACCAGAATCCAAAGGACCACATTAAGTATCACCATCAATTGTATTAATGTCGACACTTACAATTTCTGGTTTGCTAACACCTGCCTACGCCAAAATCTCATAAAATAGTTGTGTCCTATGGAAAAAGAATCTGAACATAAGAGTTTCCACAAGAAATAACCATTAGCATCCGTTCCCTTTTAACATGCCACCATTAACCTCTGAGTACCAGAATAGGGCCTACCATCCTCATCGCATCCCCCATATTTTTGTTTCATGGTCCAATCAAATTTGTAAGGTTCAACAATTCTGTGCTTCCACCTTGTTTAACCATTATGCTCATCAGCATCTTTGCCTTCTCATACTGTTTTGACTCACACAGTCTGCTTACAATCTTGCTGTAAACAGATAACTCAGCATCAAATCCTCTTTTCCTCATCTCAATTTGCAATTCAAAAGCATCATTTACCATCCCCTTATTGCAACATTCATCCACTAATAAATTAAAGATAACCTGGTCAAGCTCAATTCCATTGCTCTGCATCTTGCTTATATATACCAATGCAGCCTCAAACTTCCCCACCTTGCAGAGACCATTTATCAAAGCCCAATATGTATCGCCATTTGGGTTAACACCTCTCCGAGTCATTTTTTCAAATGCCAAAATTGCTTTATCTGTATATCCTTGTCTGCAGTACCCACTTACAACCCAATTGTATGTGTGGGTATCCACTCTCAAATCTTTATCATGCATCTGCAACACGCACTTTTCAGCTTCCTCAATTCTGCCAAAGCTTGCGTACCCTTCGGCCAAAATTTTGTATGTCTCAGCATTAAAAGCCTTTCCTTCCCTTTCCATCAAGGCCAATATGGAATCCAATTCCACAAAATTCCATCTCTTGGCACAAGCATCTATCATTATGTTATATGCAATAACATTGGGTTTAATTCCTTTCTTCAAAATCTCCTCCACCAATTCTCTACACTTCTTAATTTCTCCATTCTTACATAAACCATCCACCACAACTGGCAATGAATAGGCAGAAACATCGATACCCAATTCGACCATTCGATTGAGGAACTCTAGGCATAATTCCATCTGATCAGTTCTCTTTAAAGCAACCAAATGCAAAGAACAAGTTCTCTCATCAATCTCAATTCCACTATTCTTCATGTGATCAAGAGTCTCAAAAACCAGATCAAGCATCTTATAGTCAGAATAAACCTTGAGCATCAAATTGAATAACTTTGCCTTAACTCTTGATTCAAAGCAACAACTCTCAATGGTGGAAGCCAAGAGAGGAAGAGGGTACCTGTCAATTTCCGCAATCGACAAAGATTTCAAGAGATTCTCTGCATCTAAGAACCTCCTAGCATTCAAAACTCTGCCAATCACAGTTAAATGGGCCTGAAGATCAGGCTTAAATGAGATCAAATTTTTATTTCTGAGGACAAAGTTGAAGAAATCTAAGCATTGTGAGGAATTGAAATCTGGGCTGGAAAGAATTTGGTGGAACTTTGTGGGGTTGAGATCGGAGAGAGTTGCACAAGACGGGGAGGCAATTAGGGTTTCAGACACAGAGTTTGGAAAAGGGTTGAGGGAAGGAGTTCTTTTGATAGTTTTGAGGGTTTTGAGAAATCTTTGGACAGACATTCTGGTTAGAATTAGGAACTGAAAGATGTTAGAAACAACAGTGGTCAGTCTGCATTGCATGTGAGAAAAGAGAACCACTACTTGGAACAACATAAGTGTTTCTTTTCCCTTTTTTTAATTTTTGGGTTATGGAATGAAATTAAATTTTTAAACTTTTAGTTATATATATATATATATATATATAATTCATAAATATTTTTTTGGTGCATGGAAAAAATTAGCCTAAAAGTTTGCTTCTTGATCAAAATCATTACTAAAAGTCATTTCTCTTTTGTACTTAAGTGTTCAAGATCTGAGATTATCTATATCATTGTATAAAAAAAAATGGTTGTGATAAGTTACAATTTTTTTTTAATATTGTACTTTTATCTTGTTAAAGTTTATTGACTAAAATAATTTTTTTTAAAATTAATAGATAAATTGTTATTAGATAAAATTTAATATGAACATAAGTTAAATTTAGAGTTTTTATTAGTTGAAGTTTTTATACTTCATAATTGTACAATAATAGTACGAATGTAAAATCTACAAATCATTATTCCAGGGAAGACAAAGAACTTGTGGAAAGAACCCCAAATTCCAGTAAGGTATGTTAGTTGATATCATCAAGTCCCTAATGGAATTGCACACTTTTTTTCTCTTCTTACCCTACCGTTGGCTTCAGCTCGACTGTTTCTGCTTTGCTGTCTCAACAGAAGATCCTACACAGCTGGGCCTCCATGGAGTTTCCTGAACACCCTGACAACAAAACCTTTCACAAAAGGGCAGACCCACGCCATTGTTGCACAAAAGTCACGAATTCGATTCATGAAGACTTATCTATTTGTAAGAATAAAAGTAAATCTGAATACATTTTACCATTCTTTAGACTATACAATATAGGAATTTCGTGAAACGACTTTTTTTTTTTTTTTTTTTTGGCTTAGCTTTTCCTACTGCACGTGGGCAGTGAAAATTCATTAAACATTCACCTTTGAACAAATAATAGAAGTCAAAGATCAGTGTTCACAGCTGGATCTAAAGCAAACAGCATCTTAACAAAAAGAGAACAGTAAAATACAGACAGCAGTACTTAATACGTAGCTCCCCTCTCTCTCTCTCTCTCTCTCTCTCTGCGGATTCTTCGTTGGGTTTATTGAAGAAGTCCCATCATATCTGCCTACAAGAAGAAACTAATGGAAAAAGGACGATACCATGAGTTCCATCTCAACAGACTGTCCTCGGAGGACTTACCATAGATATGCCATGTCAGAGAATCAAAGGCTGCCGTGTAGCCTATAAGATTCCTATCCATTCTCGCGCCACCAGCTAAAAGAAACACATAAAATATGGGCATTAGATCCATAAAAGGGGTCTTTGTTTTTTGTTTTTTTTAACTAAATGAATCCAACCACAAGGCCATAAAATAGAAAAAAATTGAGTTTAACGTCTCTTTTTTGCTGTCATAGCAGATTAGTAACTTTCTCAAGCAATATTCAACATGCATAGTGAATCATGGTTTGTTGGTAATCATTTCGACTTTCCAGTTCTGCATGTTTTCCATATAATAAAGCATTTTGATGAATGAAAGTGTGGTTCTTCAGCTCTACATCATAGCTATACTGCATACTTATCGGATTTTTTTTTTGATGCATTGTTGTTTCTTAGCAACACATGGTCGGAAAAATAATTAACAAATAATAATAATAATAAATATAATATTTTGAAGAATATTAAATATTATGTTTTTGTATTTATAGACAAGATGCTTTAGTATAATAAATTACAATGGTTATTTTTTCAAAGTACAACAGATTTTTTAACTAATATACATATTAAATAATGAAGTAAAATAAATAATTCAAATTTTTTATTAACCTAGTAATAATTCATAGATTTTTAATTATTAAACAATAATATATTTTTTCTTTTTATATCCTTTCTCTTTGTAAAGAGAGAAAAAATTAATTTATATTAGTTATAATTTAATAATTTATATTATGAAATAATATTAAATATAAATTTTAATAATAATTAATAATAAATACGTAATGATTATAATAATTATATAACAATTAATTTAACAATTATAAAATAATTAGTTAACTGAATTTAAAAATATAATATTTTA
The DNA here is from genome assembly GCA_020883675.1 of Bruguiera gymnorhiza. Lineage (NCBI taxonomy): Eukaryota > Viridiplantae > Streptophyta > Magnoliopsida > Malpighiales > Rhizophoraceae > Bruguiera > Bruguiera gymnorhiza. The sequence continues at coordinate 1,119,137 of JAIRCJ010001042.1, read as the reverse complement.
CAACAAAATTATCCTACTAAGATTCTAATCAAATTAAAATATTTTAAATAAATAAATAAATTATAAAATTAAAATAATTAAATTTATACTATTTATTATAAAATAATAAAAATAATTTTTATTACTTGTTGTACGTTAAAACCAAACTAGTCCCGATTGATTTTTTTTTTTTTTTCCTGTAAGCCCATTTGCTTAACTAGGAGAAAAAAGATAAGGAAGCATGCATTCTAGTATAAAATGAAAACATGGCCCAAAGTCACTGCTTTGCTTTCAATCTAGGTCCATTGGTAAGGGTTTCTCGCACAGAGCCCAAGGCCTAATGGGTTCACAGCAGAAAATCATTGTGACACACTCGGCCGAATGGTAAAATTGGCTTAGGACTATGAGTCATTTTGGTTTAGCTTGTCCATTGTTCATCCAAAGTTAGGCTTCGTATGGTTTTCGTTTTCAAGTAATGAATATTCCAATTGAGTGGTCGAGTCACTTCTCTCCTTTTCATTCAGGTCACATCCTTTTCGTTTCCAAACTGAGTTTTTTATGGCACCATGCGCAGATCTAAGTTGACATTGATTTTGTTAAGAGTAAAGCACCCGTTGACTAATTAATTTTTTGTAGAGTGTGTGACAAATAATGTGTTAAGAGTATATAGTAGATAAAATGGCTTTTACCCATTAAGCAGTGTACAGAAAGGAGAAAGGACGAGAGATTCTCTTATTGACTTTTTATAATTATTAACATTCTTCCTTTTTAATCTCAACAAGGGCCTTTTGTTTTTCATGACTTGCCAAGATACCAAGAAAGGAGAAGTAAGAGAGTGTTATTCATGCGAAAACACTAAAATTCATATTAAGATCAATTGTCAAAAACCGTTCAAGTTTGCAAAGGAATTGATGTTTTCATATCTCAAAACTAAAGAGTTTTGTATGGAGAATTGACTTTTCGTGTACTTGCGTGTTAGTTCTTTGGAGGAGAAATGGTTGGGTGAGTAAAGATCAAGAGTCTGGTCCCCAAATGATAGTCAGTAGCGGTTTTGCGCAAGTTTAATAGTTTGGTTGATTATATGAACTATCTCTCAGTTTTATCTCATAAATAGTTTTATTAAGCTTCATTAAATTTACCTTAACCCACTAATTATAAGTTATTGATGATCGCGAGTAATGATTTTTGCAGAAATTGAACAATTTGGTCGATTGATTGCATTTCTCCAAACCCATAAATTGCGTTATTAAGCTTCATTAAATCTATTGAAACCCATTAATATTAAATTATTATTTCTGTGTCTCTTATTTTGATATTTTGATCCCATGATAGTTACAGTATTAATGTGAGAATTACCTAATAAATAAAATTAAAAGAGAGTTAGAAGTTAAAACAAAAAGGAGGCAAAAAGAATAAAAAAAAAAAGAACAAAAGTATAAAAGAAACATATCATGTGACATATTGATGTCACAGAAATACATATATGTATTTTTATAAATTTGAATAATTGATCACAAATAGCAAATTTTTTTAAAAAAACTAAGCGATGTTCAAATTCCTTTTTTTAGAAGGTAGTGAAATTCAAATTCTACCTCACTTAAATTCGCTCTAAATGAGATTTAACTGTGGTGAAAAAGATTACAAAAAAGAAAGAAAGAAAAAAAAAAAACTCTTATTCATGTGGGTTTTGGAGAATATTCTCACTTATCCGAGATTCATAGGTTTCCAAAAACAATTTCATTGGCCCTCTGCATTATCCGTGCGATCATCTCTCTCACGTTCGTTCAAGTAAAAGAGGTCCACCAGTCTGCTGGCCGAGAGGAATGACATTTTCATCTCTCTTTGTTCTGCATAATTCTCATATTCTCGTTTTCTTTTCTCAATTATGATATAATCAATATTAAAAAATTATAAAAATTTTACAAATATTTAATATCTTAACAAGAGGCAACCTTCTTCTTTTTTTTTTTTTGGTATCAAATATTTATTATATAAACACAATTATAATTAATAGTATATAAACTACATCAATAATCGTTCTTATTGTACAAATATTTTACTTTTTTATATTAACAAATTTTCTTTTTCATCAATTAACAAAAATGTTAAAAAAACATAAGAAATAAATATAAACAAAGGTTTATAAACATATTGTTATTAATTAAAATTAGTACTTATCTTTTTAACATAATAATTAAAATTATAATAACATAATATGAATTTACCACCTACCTAACCTAAATAAGCCCTTTAATTTGACCCGTTCTTTCCTTTTAAATGCTTTCTTTCCTTCGACAAACAGTTGTCTTCGTGTCAGATTGTGTGACGGGTTCTCCTAGAAAAATCCCTTGGCCCTTCTCCTCTCAAACTCTTGACAGCTTTAGCTTCCTTTATCTCTAATTTTCTCTGGAAATTCTCTTTGTTCATAGAGTAAGCTCTTTATTTTCGTTTCTCCTCTTATCTTCAAAATCTCGTCTTGGGTCTTTTTTGATGGCCATTGTTATTATAATGGGTTTAATGTTTTTCCCATGATCTTTCGCTTTTTTAAGGATTTGGGTCTTATTTTTGACGATTTTATGCTTCTGGGTCCTGGGATTTTGACAAACTTCTGATGTGTTGTGCTTAATTTCAGCTGGGGTTTGCCTTATTTTGTTGCTGATAGGGTGTGTTCTAAAATTAAGGTCTTTTTTATTGGTTTTTGCTGGGTGGCACTGAGGTGCTGGTGATTTGGGGTTGAAAGTCAAGAGCATTGGCCCAGTCTGGTAAGTCTCTTTTTCAAATATGTGAGCTTTATTCTTAGATTTTGTATGTGAGGTCTAATTTTGTGGTTCACAACTACTTTCAGTATATTTGTTTAAAGTTTTGATGGCAAATTTTAGGGTTTTATGTACTTGTTTATAATACTTAGGTTTGTCATTTTCTTTTCTAACGCATTTTGATCCTCTTTTGTGTTGTGTGTTTAACTGCAATCCAGGACGAAATGCATTCCAATGTTTTGGAATCGCTTTTGTGTTGCTTCTTCTTGTTTATTAATAAATCACAGAGAGATTTGTTGTTTGTTGCATGCATAAAGGCCAATCTCGCCAAGCTGTTTTTGTTCCCTGTAAAGAAAAATGAGAGAGCAACTCAACCCAACTCAGTTATCCCTTAGTCTCAACTTGAAAGGTCTGGCAAGGTAGAATGAGGAGGGAAAATAATTGCACAATTCCATATCACGTGCAAATTAAGATTTTGTTTGGTGCTGCACATATACTCCAAAACACGTTTTCCTGCCTCTAAGTGAGAAATTTGCAAGGCTCTGGTTTCATTGCTAGCATATAGCTTGAGCCATGAGATTAGAGCACCTCCATTTAACTTACAATATGTGATACCAAGGAAAAACTAACAAGATCAAGTGATGATGGTGAGTTGCATGGCAAGTTCCAGTCTTGGTTTGATGGCAATGGAGTCTAGTTTTAATTGAGCTAGGGGCAACCATCGTGGGTGGCAGTAAATGGGATCTATGGGATTTTGAGGGGAGAACTTGGGGTTATGGGCATAGTAAATGAGATATGTTGATTAGTGATTTTGACCTATGGCAGCATGGGGGCACTCTGAGTTGGTGGTCATGTTGGTTCTGGGCTTCTGGCACTGGGATGCTTGTGGTCTTTGTTTTCTTTTTACTGTGTTTATCTATCTTAATATCTGGTCTGACAATTTAATTGAACAAATTTGTTTAAGGAAATATAAAAAACGGTTTCCTATTCTAACTGTATCTCTCCTTGCATTTTCTACCTTATCATCTAGTTCAGCAATATAATCACACAACCAAATAAGGAAAAATATCATTACTCTTGTTTAAAATTCTCACATAACATACAACGGCGCTTTGTATGGACTCTGCTTCTTCTTTCCCCTTAAACAGCTGAAAAGTATTTTTGAGAAAAAAAACCCCAAGCAGAGGAAGAGGACTGAGTTTGGATCTGGATGGAGTGGGGGTAAGTAGCCACATCAACTTTGATATGGATAGAAATGGCTAGTTCTGCAATAGGTCCAGCCTACCAGAAATATTCTTGAGTATGTAGACAACAAAGCATAATGCAACACAAAAGATACACTTTCTCAGGAATTTACTGATTCCTGTTACATTAAATAATGTTGGTATTTCTCTTTTTTATTGCAGAAAAATGCTTGAGTATTTTCTCTCATCCCAAACTCAGAGTGCGTATATAAAACCCCATATACTTAGAGACTGGCTTCTCCAGTCTTGTGTTATAATAGTTGAGTATCATTGAGGCATGAAGCCAAGTAACTTCATTTTCATGCTCTGTAGTTCCACTTTCCTTCTTGTGACACATTATACATAATTGCAGAGAGTTTGAACATATAATATCCATATTTGTGTATCAAAGATATGAAGTAATTATGAATCAGTTGCAAATGTAAGGTTGTAACTAAAGATAACATGAAAAAATTTTTGTGAATAAGAAAGTCAATCATGATCACTATGATATGTGGCCCTAGACTCTTGTTGATTGATCTTGCAACTTTTAAGAGTGCTGAGCCACGATATTAAGACAAATTACTTGAAAATTCACTGCTAGCACAATCAATACTGATAGTTCCATTAAAGTTTTGTTTTGGATGCACATTTGTTCTTTGATGGTTATTTAATGTTCTGGCATCCAATTTAAATTTGCATTGACCTGACTTCTGGCTTAACCAATTTCAAATTCATAGCATAGAATTTGCCTCACCAACTTCAATTTGGCAATGCAAATCTTGGCTTGTTACAGTTTCACTATTGAAATAAATACCTGTTTTATCTTAAAATGCTTATGGGAGGAAAATTTGTTTTCTTTCCAGGTTTGATGATTTTGCATTTAGCAAGTCACATTCTGTCTTAAACATGAGCAATCAATCCCGTGAAGATCATGTAAGCAAAGCTGGTATCTCACGACTTCTGAATCAAGTGGTAACTTGAAAATTAATCCTTTTTTCCCTTCAATTCAAAAATCTGAGCAGGAAGGAGCAACTGTGGTGGGATTTGAAGTCCCAAATTCACCTGATTCAAGTTACAACAATGCATACCTTGGTATTGAAGAGGAAGCACGGGACCCACCTATAGCCCCCCCACAACTGCAACGCACCTTGCTTAGCTACCCAGCGGTTGCAGATGCTGATGAAGCTATACCATTGCCTCAGAGTGCAGTTCTCAATCATCTTTATATTGAGAACCGAGAGGTCCGGCATTCTGTGGTGGCAATGGGGTTTACTCATCGCTTCCGTTCAAAATTTGTCACAGTTGTGCTATACAAGCCTGTTCAAAGGGGGGGCAGTACTAGTGCTTAGTGTGCACATTCGAGCTTTCATTATACTTGACTTCTTTGCCTCCATTGATGGACTTAACTGCAACAGATAGCCATGCAATTTGGCGAGAGAGGAAATATTATTACCTCACATAATGTTGTGGAATTAGGTCTCATTTATTTTTATACCATATTCTCTTGACTTGATTTATCAATTGATCTGGCAGGGTAGATTTTCCATACAAAGGGCTCCAATCATATACTCCGTTGGTGTATGGTAGCTAGAGTGAGGTTTGCTTGTATTGAATGCATAGACATATTTTCTTTCCTGGCATTCAATGTCTCATGGTATGTTGATGGGGATAGCTCTATTTTAAAGATGGCATGTTACTTTGATATCCATCTAGCTTGGGATATTAGAACGTTGACCCATAGATTCTCTCTCCCACTTCTTCGGCAATCAGCAACTGCAAAGATTATCTCCATCCTAAGTTTCTCTTTATTGCTGATGTAAATTTGCATCTGCAGAAAAGGCATGCAGTTTATTTGTATTATATTCAAGAATATGTATGCATACATGCACATAGGGTCGGGTGGAGGGGTTGTGGACGAGAGCTGACTGGGTGGCTCTATACGGATTGTGGTTATCCCCACATGATCTAAGAACGAAGAAGGGATAAGTCTAATGAATTTCTAGTGATAAGAAATATTCGTTGTCATGCAATGATTATTAACATGGTCATATGCCCCTTTTCTTTTCCGTTTTTGTGATCGGATGGTCATATGCCCTCTAGATGACAATGATGTCAGGTGCTTAAATGTGGTAAACTTATTGAGGGGAAGATGGGTGGTCATTATGAGTCATCATCTACCCGGCATTTAGGAGCTTGTTATATGTCTCAATCTTTCCTTTTTCTAAGGAAAAGGCCCAATGCTACCCTTAATTGTATACAGCTGCCTCTTTTTTGCCTCTCATCGGTGGTTTGGTTACCATGGCGGCCAATTGCCAGCCCTAAATCATCATGATTCCTATTAGGTTGTTTTTTTCAACACCTTGTCTAGGTTCCTCGCTGAAGGGAATTTGACGGTCCAAGAGCAACACCTTAATTAAAGTTTCTAACTTGCAGGAGATTTAATAGCTGGAAGAATTTCCTTGCGGCCAGATTCTTGGACCTAGCACAAATTGTTAATTGTACATTTATGGTCATTAATGCATAATTATAATTAATAATAGGAATCGCGAATACATAAGCGACAGTCATAATATTACTAATATATTTATGTCTATTTTATATCGAGGTGATTTATATTCATGTAATAAACTCTTTATTTATTTAACTGATCAATGAGATGGACCTGGTCTAGAGAGAGAAGAGAACCCGAGTTAGCCTACCACTATGCTAAACTTAATGGAGTGGGTGTAATATGTCAACCGCACAATTCGATCAGTGCAGGGCCCCTGTAATGGAACCCTGCATTAAAAAAGAACTCTGATAAGATATGAACAAAGACTTTTATCATATTTTTATCCCTAAAGAACGGAGTCAAAGCACACTTATTTCCCTCTTCATTTTCAGCAATTTGCTACCAAACATGCACCAACACATCATGTTCCAAGTTCTCTGAATATAATACTCCTAGAAAACCTTCGGAGCTAATGAAAGGTTAATGTCGGGCTGGCATGAAGTACATTGCGGCCCCATCAAACCGGCAGAGGCAATTGTGCGATGTGGGGAAAATAAAATTGCCGTACCACTTGACCGACTTGGAATAGAGATCGCCGCCAGGCAAACACAAAAACAAAAAAGGGTACTTTAATATAGCTTGACAGATCACCCTAATGTGACTTTTTCTTGAAGAAGTGTGGTGGGTTTGGAGAAGGTGATAGGAAGGCTTTTAATATAATTTATCGGTTGACTTGCACTTTGCAGTAAATGAATTATGCTAAAATCATCCACAGGTTGGCTGCTCATTAAGCCATTAGGGCATTTTGTATGACATTAATGAGTGACCCATCAAGATGACGCAAAACAATGTTTAGAAAATAAGATGGAATACTAGAACATCAGGGTTAATCAAGATCGCTAAGTCTTAAACTTAAGCAACATCCAAGTGTAAAGACTCGTAAACTTTTAAAATTTTGAGTCAAAGTCATAAAATGTTGTTTGCTTGAGACTGTTTTGCAATTCTTCTCCGGATTTGGGCTTCTCGTATAAAGTCTCACACTTGAGAGGTGAAAAGAGCAAACCTTTGCTCTTCTCAGTTGCTTCACCAGTTGTCCCAACAGATACAACTGCAAAATTTGCCTTATTAGTTGATTCTGAGCACAGGGCCAGCGTGTTCAAGATCTTCTCTTTGGCTAATCCTCACAAGAGAACCTTTCCCCTCTCCTGGATTTCCTTCTTCACTTGCTTTGTGTCCACGTTTGCAGCTTCTCCCCTTTTTCCCATCATCCAGGACAATCTGAATTGAACCGAAGCAGGCATAGGAAATGCAGATGTTGCTTCTGTCCCTGGAAGCATCTACTACAGGCTTACTACGACATGGGTGTGCCTGTCTGATCATGTTATCAGCCCCAATTGTATTTTTCATGTCTTTTGTGTCCTCAGCTGGAAGGCGCAGGAATTCAATGCCATATTCTTTCTGCTCTAACTTAGAACCTTAAAGAGTTTATGATATTTAGAGCAAAGAGAGAGCAAAACTGAGGAGGAGCTTAACATTCTCAGCTCTTTTTCATTAAGAAATCCAGCATTTAAGTGCTTAAATAGCTTACATCAACAAAACAGTGCATTTTGTACAAAGCATGGACATTGCTTGTTCAAATAAACAAAGTTTACTAACCATACAGGTTTGCTTGCAGGGGTTACATAATCTGAAATCTAAGCATAAAAGTCGAGCTTAACAGATTAAGTGACACCTATAAACTTGAATTACAACCAACTATATTTCAAAAATAAAAAGAAAAATAGTTACGTATAATTTTTAATTTAATGTATAATAAAATAGAATAAAATAACGATAAAAATTATTATTATTAAATTTAGAATCACAATTTTATTGTTACCGTTTTGGTTAAATTTGTGTTTCTTACGGCAGATGCATAGAATTGAATATTGATTCGTTCAAGCATCAATGTACAATTAATAAGAATTTAATACTAGATGATACTTTTCATAAGGTCCTGTGACGAAGAACCATAAATTGTGACCTACTGTATGTAATTAATCAAGAAGATGGACTGAATGAAGGACGAGCTATGAAAGTAATTTTCTGTCATTTTCTTTTTATTTTCTTCACGGAAAGTAACTTTCTGAAGGAAAACAAGTATAGCAGCAGGACCCACTAAAAAAAATACTAAGACTTGGTGAGGTCGCTCTTTTTCTGTTTTTGTGATTAATAGGTGTTATTATTTTTGAAGGGAGCAAAAGGAAGGAGAGTACAAAAGCTTATTAGACACAGACTAAATTTGTCAAGACAAGATATATGATATTAAATATTGAAAAGAATACAAAATAAAATATCGATTTAGAAAAAAGAAAAAAAAGTTTGATCTAGATCTATTAATAAAACTAAAAAAATCTGAAAAAAATTAAGCCACTGGATAAGTGATAACTATTAAAGAAGACATACAACTCAAACCCACCAATCCGATTGATTGATCAAATATTGGAATTGTTCTTTTTCTGCTACAGGGTTAATAGAATTGTTTAAACTTAAAGATTAAACCTTTTCTGTATACCCGAAAAAATAAAATAAAATAAAATAAAATAAAAAATAAAAAAATATATATATATATATATATATATATATATATATATTTCTGAATGTTTCAAGCATTGTAAAATAAACGAATCCTTCATTGACTCTTCTAATAAGTAAAGGGAATTACAAATTGGGACTATAACACATGAAATAATGTCGTTGTCATTTTGTTCTGCCAAATGGCAACAATTGAATCTTCTAAGAATTATAAATTTAACCAGAACATGTGTCAACGGATGATCTGTAGCGTAATGTTGTTGAAAAGGGGAAAAAAAAAAAAAAGTGGCGACAATCGAAGTGCTGCAGATAATGAATGAAATTGTTGAAGTTGGTGCTGGTCGGCTTCATTCAGGTGACAGCATCCCAACGTGTCCCCGAAGGCAAATTACCGCTTGGCATATGGCGGTACGTGAATTAAGGTTGACTTGAGGGGATGAACAGTAAGATTTTCCACTTTTTATCCGTTTCCTGAACTCCCCCAAAAAACACCCAGCCTTTGAAAGCCTTAAAAACGAAGATAAAATTTGGGTTATAAAAATACAAGCAAGCTATCTTGGACACAAGCGAGCAAGATGGCACTATTCCAACGATTACAAATTTATAATTAAGGGATACAATAATGTCACATGACATTTTTTTTTTTTTGATCGTTTCAGTTCTATAGCAAGAAACTCGTAATCGTATAACACTTTTATTAGAGATATTTTAGAACAATAAGTATATGGTATACATTTCAGCAGGACTTTGAAATAGCAAGAAATTAATATATTTCAGAAGCAGTAATGGGTATCACGTGCAGAACCTCGAAGAGAAGCTTGAAATCAATACCGTGTCTAGTTAGGCATCAACAAGGCGCCACCAAGAGTTTTCCCCCCCAATTTTTGGATCTTGCTGTTCAGTTGGTGGGATCGAAGAACCGCAATTCATACTTGTTGGTAGACCATTGCCAATTCAAATCCTGTTCCTGAGATCAACACACATAGGCACGGACATTGTATCGCGATTGCGTACAAACCTTCAATAGGCCCCTCAATTGTTGATGATCATTATTACCATGACCCAGGTGATTAGTTGAGATATGGGAGATGCACCATATACAAGATGCCTTTTCTATGAAACAGTGAATTTTAATAATTATTGCAAAACAAGAAGTGGCATATGAGAAATTTAAAAATGGAGACTGTTTTTTTTTTTTTTTGGTCTTTCTTAAGATATACACCATTTGTTAGATTGGGAGATGCAAAAGGTAGGGACCTTTATACGATAGGTGCAATAACGATAACTCACGGGCATTTCCTCACCTCTTTCCGCAGCGAAGAAAGAGAACCCACCTTCACCAACTCGACACCACCACCACCTCCTCAACAAGTAATGCTATTTCCCAGCAATAAGCTGTGCCAACTCTGCCTTTTGCTTCAGCAACTCACGAGTCTATTTAAACCCCTTTTCACACCTTTTACTCTCATCTTCCATAAAAACCTTCTGAAAAAACCTCCCTCCCATTCATAAACCAAAAGTAGAATCCAAACCATATAGCAATCTAAACCAATGTCAAGTGCCATTGGTTATATCTGGCTTATGCATCTCCTGGTGATATCTTCGTTAGATATCGGTATGGCCGGACGTGAAATCCCATCGAGCGGTCCGAGCACGATGAGGCCCATAGGCTTACGGCAGGGAACTTTAGTGAAAATGAAGCCAGAGTTGATCAGTCACAACAATGGACCAGTCCCCGGCGGGACGGAAGCAATCAAGAATTGCAAGCCGAAAGGGATTAGGCATACCTCGGCTCCAAGTAGATATGCGAACTATCAGCCGCTTGGCTCATGTTCTACGGTGCACCCCAATCCTTGATTGGTTGTAGTCTCTCTAATAATTGAAAAAGCTTTTGAGGTAGTGACCTTAATTACTGCTATGTATGTATGTATGTATGTATGCATACGTTCATAAAGAGTACTCAGGGTGGAAGGATATGGATATGTTGTTTATCTTCCTTGATTTTTGGGTAAGCGATGTAAGTTCTTTCTAGCAAGTATAGTTCGAAAGAAACAATGTTGACTTTTTTTTTTTTGGGTTTCATCTTTTCTGGATGTGCTTACGGGTGTAATAGAAGTGATATTTGTGCTAATTGATCCCAATATCACTGTCCTGGCAGTTCCGTGGCCAGTCGGAGACACCCATCGTTTGTTTATTCACAACATCAGAAGAAACAGCTTATCAGTTTTTCTAAAGCGCTTCCCACGGCAAAGAAAGCAATTGAAGGAATATCCCGAATTGTTACAAACTCGTGGCCGCCAGCCACTGCTACTTCATTTTTAAAACCTTTTATCTCTAAGATAAAAATTATTATCCCCACAGAAATATTTCCGTAATATAAAAAACATAATTAAAAACGAGAGAAAGAGGCAGTCAAAATAAGCGACGCAGGGAGAGAGCCCAGAGCCTACAGAGTTAAACCTGAACTTCTACAACAGCTCTGTCCACAACGAGCCCGGTGCCACTGTGGCTGTGACCTATAACCCAGACACGTTCAAGAGAATTCAAGACCTTGGGCCTCGGTTGAAAAGTCAACCTTGAGCAGTTAGTCGTCCCATGAACGTGCAGTATATAGGGACAACCAGGTTTAGCCAGAACTAAAAGTATACCATGAAGGGTAGAAGTCATGAGGTCAGTTTTGAGTAACATTAATAAAGGGCAAATCCACAGACAATAAACAGCAATGTAGACATTAGTCAACCCGTTAAAGAACCAAATTCTATAGTACAAACACTCGCCCCATTTTGATTCAAAGCTAAAAACGCCATAAGTGAGAGAAAATAAGATGAGCATAAAAACCTAACTATACAGATCATCCCCTTCAGCATCGCCAGCTGAAGTTGAAAATGGATCAGATGCTCCGGCCCTACTTCCTGTTTCTGAAAACCTAAACTCGGTCCCAATTCCCCTTGACTGCTGCAAAGTCTGAGCAAATGCTTGGTATTTGCGGATGTCAGCATCACTGACACTCCTGCGGGCATACTTCATGGACTCCTCAAAATGAGCCGCCTTGATCTCTGCCAGTTCTTCCTCAACATCCTCATCCATTGCCTCAGGATTCTCACTTGCCCTCCTCCCCTTTTCAATGTCCTGCAACAATTTCAGCGACATACATTATGACATAATGTCTGCAAACTCCAATCATTCTAAAACAATGGGGTCTAGAAGTTTAATTAGAGTTTTAAAAGAATTTGCCGAAAGGATCACTTTCAATGATAAGCAATATCAATAAATTCTAAATACAATTACCATGATCTATGCAAAGAGATGCCATCAGAATATATTTTCCCAAGTATTTGCACGTGAGAGACAACAGCTAAATCAACAGAAATAGAAGTGAGAAGCGTACCTTCTCTATGTTCTCCCTTATAGCATACTTGCATGCTCGCTGGCATATTTCGGTAATATCAGCTCCACTGAAGCCCTGAGTATACCTCGCCAATGCCCTCAAATCAACATCTTTGGAGACAGGCGATTTCCTCAAGCAAGCTTTGAAGATTTGATGACGTGAATCCTCATCTGGCAGTGGGATGTATATCAATTGATCAAGTCGGCCAGGCCGTAAAAGTGCTGGGTCAATTATGTCAGGTCTGTTGGTAGCCCCAATAATGAAAACAGTCTTCTTTGCTGTCATTCCATCCATTTCTGTAAGAAGTTGGTTCAGAACACGATCAGCTGCGCCACCTGCATCTCCTACACTGCTTCCTCTCTGCAACATTGGTGAAAAAACTAGTCAGACATCAGCCAAAAACCAATAAGTCATGAAAATTCCAAGTCACTAAACAAACAAGACTCGATTAGTGCCACCCTATATGACAAAAGCAATTTAGTAAAGTTCAAAGGAATACAACCTAGGTTAGCGCATCAGACAAGTTTATACTTATTGTTGTTATTTAATATCAGTAGCAATAATAGATCCCAATATGATATAGGATTAAAATAGATGCAACAATGAAATAAAAAACTTGATGCAACAAAGAAACAACCTGCGTAGCAATTGAGTCAAGCTCATCAAAGAAAAGGACACATGGAGCAGACTGGCGGGCCTTGTCGAAAATTTCTCGAACATTAGCTTCACTCTCACCAAACCACATTGTGAGCAGCTCAGGGCCTTTGACACTGATGAAGTTTGCTTGACATTCATTTGCAATTGCCTTAGCCAGTAGAGTTTTCCCACATCCTGGAGGGCCATAGAACAGGACCCCCTTTGAAGGTGACATACCAAACTTCTCAAACTTCTCTGGATGCTCCACCGGGTACTGAACAGTCTGTAAAGGCAAAGAAAATTAAAACTAAAAAAATTTGCCCCGAAAATAAAGTCAAATTAGGCTGGACACCAGTCCCATAAAGCACTATACCTCTTGAAGCTCCCGCTTAACATTTTCAAGGCCACCGATGTCCTCCCAGCTGACATTAGGCACTTCCACAACCTGCCATAATAGAAATCAAACAATTAGTTTACCATTTAGAAACATTGGCTACAACATGCAGAGAAATATGCACCAAACATTGAGAGAAAACATCATAAAATACTCACTGTTTCGCGCAAAGCAGACGGGTTGCTTGTTCCAAGAGCAGTCTGGAAGTGCTCGTTGGAAACAGCCATGGAATTGAGGATCTCAGCATCAATAGTTTCATCCTCCAAGTCAATTACATCCATTTTCTCTCTGATGCACTGAAGAGCAGCTTCAGTGCACAAAGCAGCAAGATCGGCACCAACATAGCCATGGGTGTCTTTTGCAATCCTTTCTAGATCCACCTGCATACAAGAAACCAAAGTTGTAAAATTATTGGCCCCTAGGGCAACTAGCCATCACCATGCTAAGTATATCCAAGTTATTTTCCAACTTATGTTAGCTCATAGAATAAGGATACTACACTTGATCACAACCAAAGAGGCCTAGAAAGGTATTTTAGCTAATATAATGTAAGGCCCAAGTTTGTACATGGACCCAGACCAAATGGAAACTGAACAAGACTAATTTGTTTGGACATTTGAAAAAGAAGAAAATAGCTGAAAAGTTAGGAAAGCCAACTTACATCATCAGAAAGTTTCATGTTCTTGGTATGAATGCGAAGAACTTCGAGGCGCCCTACTTCATCTGGAACACCAATGTCTATCTCTCTATCAAACCTTCCAAACCTTCTCAAAGCTGGGTCAATACTGTTTGGACGATTTGTAGCCCCAATAACAATAACATGTGCACGGGATTTGAGTCCATCCATAAGAGTTAAAAGTTGCGAGACAATTCGTCTTTCAACTTCACCATGTGTTTTCTCACGCCTGGGAGCAATTGAATCAATCTCATCAATAAAGATGATGGAAGGAGCGTTCTTCTCGGCTTCTTCAAATGCCTTCCTGAGATTGCTTTCACTCTCTCCAGCCAATTTGGACATAATTTCTGGTCCATTGATGCAGAAGAAAAAAGCACCAGTCTCATTAGCAACAGCTCTCGCTATCAATGTCTTCCCAGAACCTGGTGGTCCATAAAGTAGAATTCCTTTTGGTGGTTTGACACCAATTGATTTAAAGAGTTGAGGATGCCTTAGTGGCAACTCCACTAACTCACGAATCTGAGCCATCTGCTTCCGGACACCACCAACATCATCATAGCCTACTTCATCCAATCTGTCTTCATCCTCCCTCCTCACAGGTTCCCCCTCACAGAAAATCTCAGTATCTGGGGCAACCACACAATATTCTCCTGGGTCTGTTTCGATGACCTTGAATTCAACACTTCTCATCCCTCCTCTAACAAGGAAAAGATCCCCTTTTCTCACAGGACGATAAGCCTCCAAGAAGTAAGCTACAGATATGAAATTGGCAACGTTCAACAATGACACAAAATGTATTAGGGCGGAAAAAAAATAATAGATGATAGTACAAGTTCTAATAGGTCACGTTGGCAACCACAAATAAGAGGAATATTTTCATCCAAAGTAATTATATCTCAGATACGCAAAGGACAATGAATGGAAGGATTGTTACAATGCTTTATGGTAAAATAGAGCTTACGCATCCCAACATGACATGCTAGATACAAGAAAGTGCTGGCTTATTTTGCAGTGCAGTTTTTCTGAGCAGAAAAACTTCCTAATATTTCAATATCCAAAGTACCAAAGAAATTTACACAGTAACTTCAGCTTGAATGCACAGAATACATCTATAGCTCTGGTTGGAGATGAAAATAACTTCATAATACTAAAAGGCACATGCACAACACAAACTCAAAAATATTTTTTTAACTAGATAACATATTAGCATAGTTGCCATGGGCAAAGACAACATCAAATCTCAGTTAAGAGCTTCATGAGTATGATTTCAAAAACCAAATCCCAACTGATCTAAAATAAGAAAAATTGGTAACTATTACCAGCAAAAGAATACTTCACGTGCGAAAGTAGCACGTAATCATGTCTTCTGCTCATTCAGAGAATATAAGAATAGAAAACAAAAGAGAAAAGAACAGAAGCTTACGTTTTAAGTATGCATCAAAAAGACTCCCAGTTACACCTTCTATGGTATCATCAATTGGCAGTATGTGAACACGCTTTCCGTACTTAACATCTGGACATTGGTGCACAGACACAACATCTCCAAGGCGAACTCTCAGATTTGACCTAACTACCTTATTCATTCTAATCTTTGGCTGCTCACATGCTTCATCAGCTAGTGCAATGCAGATTGTATCCCTTCGTTTCTTTCCCTGAAAACACAATTATTTGATCAACTGCAATTACAGCACGTAAGGAAAAAAAAAAAAAAAACACCAAAACATGGTAGAGAGGGAGACAGAGTAAATTCCAGAAAGTTCAAGAGCAAAACCATGGATTCCTAAATCATGAAACACCATACACTTGCATACAAGCAACTTGAGCAAGAGAGATAGAGAGAGAGGTCGCTGGATTATGCATGAAAAAAACAACCAAATTCAAAGGGACGTCTCTGATGAACACAGTTTGAAGTTCCAAATTTGAGCCATAAAAAACAACAAACATGATTTTAATTCAATAAAATGCAATCTGGCATCTACTGGGTACTTTAAAGTTCAACGCTACCAAAAATAATCTTTTATGCACCGTATCACACCATATTTCCAAGTTCCAGCCCAATTAATAATGAACAGGCGCGCAATTCCAGTACAAAAGTACCAACAGCCCAATTCCACCACGAACAACACCATTCAAGTAACAAACCCTAGCACGGAAATTCAATTAACACCAACACTAACAACAATTTCAGAAATTAATCCCCCAAAATTCCACCTAAACCCTACACCAAAAGCAACAACTCGCAAAAGAATTAGAATGATACGCGCGCGCGCGCGCGCGCACACACCTTGAGGAGAACGGTGTCACCGCGGAAAAGCTGGAGCTTTTCCATGGTGTCGGGGTGCATGGAGACGACGGAGTTGTCATCGTTGACAGCCTCATCGACGATCAGCCGGTTTGGAGACTTCTTCTTGTCCAAAATCGCCGTCGAGAAGTCCTTCTTCCCCGCCGATTTCCTGGAAAACCGCCGACCAAATTACACAAACCCCACAATAAATTTTTTTTTAAATTAAAAAAAAAAAAAGAAGAAGAAGAAGACGGAGAAACTCGAGCGAATTGACTCACGAATCGGACGATTCCGCCTGGCTAGCCATTGTGGTTTTCGTCTTTCTTCGGATCGCTTGCCGTACAGAGAAAGAGAAAATAAGAGAATTGGAATTGAATCGGACTTTGTATAGGAGTCTGTCTTGTTTATGAAGCAAGGAAGGGTTGCGTTTGGTTACGCGTGTTTAAGTAATCTTCGCTTGGTTTTCGGAACTCCGATTTCCTACTAAATTGGATTGTCAAACGAAACCTTTTTGTATTTCTCTTTTGTGACCTTTTTTTTTTTTTTGTCTCTTCAAATTCAAAAAATGGGTAGGTCTAATATATTAATTAATAACCCGCCGAAGTTTACTCTTAATAATTTCTAATTAAAATTTCAAAAAATGCAACCTATCAGAACAACTTATTGTGACTCGATATGACTATTTTCCTTTGTAATGGGCGCATAATAGACAACAACAAGTACAGGGAAAGGAAAAAAAGAAAAAAAAAGGTAAGATTTCATTTCCCCCTTGGAATAGGCACATAATAAACAACAATAAGTACAGGAAAAGAAAAGAAAGAAATAAATAAAAAGTAGAATTCCAGTTATACTAGAGTTGGACCACATGGGCCGAGTTCCGAAATGGTGAGATTCGAAGACCGGCCCAAATTGTGATTCGGCCTGGTGACTTTGAGCTCAGTGGGTTTGACTAGCGGATTGTCCAAATCCAAGTCAAAATAATTTAATTTTGTTAGAGTTTGTCAACCCAAATTATGGTGGAAAATGAAATATACGTTTTTCTAAGGATTTATGGTGGAAGTGGGGTGATTGGGTCGATAGGCCTGATCTCGTAGCCTACTACTAATCCCGTTAGGGGTGCAAGGGTTTCATCTTAGCAATATGAACTAATTATATTCAAATTTAGAGTTTAGGGTTTATCAATTAATTTCTAGTTAATCAAAACAACTTATTTTAATTCGGTTAAGGGAAAAAAAAAAAGAAAAAGAAGAAGGTAGAATTTCAGTTATATTAGAGTTGGACTACGTGGGCTGAGTTCAGAAATGGTGAGATTCAAAGACTGGCCCAAATTTTGATTTGAGCAGGTGACTTTGAGCCCAATGGGTTGTACTAGCGGATTGTCTAAATCCAAGTCAAACTAAGTAACTTCCTCCACTGAGTGGGAGCATTGATTAAGTGAGGTGGGCTGCTGGCTAAGCTGATGCTTCTAAACAGCGAAATATCTCTGAGTGGCACAAAAATTATAGGGTTTTTAGTCCAACAAGCTTTGTAATGGATAAGAAAAAAAGGAAAAAAAAAAAAAGGGTTTCATAAGGGGGGATAATATTTGCATATATATATGTATTCTCGAGTTTGAATATGCTGTCTTCAACGCTGGTATAAAAACACAGATTTGCTGACTACTTGATGGACGGAAAAACTTCTTTTGATAAATGAGTTACTTACTGACTTTAGACGTTCTCTTATTTTTATTTTTTTATTTCTGCAAGGGGATTTGATCCGAATGTGATTGATTAGGTACTATTTTTTGTTTTTTTAACACAAAAACAGGTGCATTGCGGAGATGTTGACGTGTGGATTGACATTGAAAATCATTTATTTCTGCAAAGATTTGACAATGGTTGGTAGGAATTTGTGTACCAACTGCGATTTCCTTTCCACACACACACCGGTTTACTGGCCTAGGAGTGGGGGGGGGGGGGCAGGTCACATGAAAAATTGGAGGCAGGGAGAGATGCGAAATGTCATTTCTCGATTGTAACTGGCGGAAAGCTAGTTGTCCCGCAGATCTGCTAGCCAGATGCCTTGCGCTCTTTTGACTGTTGATGGGGTGGGGGGCATATTTTCAACCTCATCATGAACAAATTCCTGAGTTCTTCTTACAGCTCAAAAAAAAGGCACAAAAAGAACCAGGGGGAGCAGGAGAAGGCAGGCACAATGTCAAATACCAAATATATTATACAAATGGAATTGTTTCTTTCTTTCTTTTTTTTCTTTTTTTAATTATTATCAGGGAATTGGTTGCAGTACTCAATGCTGCTTATTAAATACTCTTGCAATAAGTAGGATTCTGTCAGCTAATGCCACGTAGCCTTGTCCGTAATTTAACGTAATGATCCCCCGAGGAAGGGGTGGCTTGTGACTTTACCTTGTCTCTATCGGGTTGGCCCGTTTTGAGTTAAATTTTTGTGTCATTAGGCTAAATTATCAGCAAAACTACACATTAAAAATACATACGAAAGAATACATTATTTATTTTATTTTTTTATTAATCTTATATAGATACTCATTATTGTGTGGCCTAGAAATGGAAATTAGGTCAAACAGAGCATTTACGATATGATTTAGAATGACTAATCATAAATTATACATAATTTTAAAATAAAATAATAATTATTTTATATTTTAAATACTTAAATTCATAAACTCGTACGAATATTTATATCTTTTATATGCTTTTCAAAGATCAACAATTAAAAATTGGAATTAGAGTTGTGGAATTGAAAAGAAGTTGGAATTGGCGTTCAAAACTATATATTTTGTTAATTATATTTAATTGTGTATATCAATTCCTTTGTTTTTCTTTTTCGCATAACTGTTCTTTCTTTTTTTAAGATAACAATTAAATGTACACATAATTTTTATAAATATAAATATAAATAAAATAATTTTATATAATATAATTTTTTTAATAATTTTATACTATTTTATTATATACCTCGAAATACATATATTTTTTTAAATTCTTTGTTAGAGAGCCTAGGCTGCTACCTAGCTGGTAGTGTGTTAAGCTTTCAAAAACTGAACAGAGCCACCACCACCCATTATTCTAGTTACAGATGTGATGGCCCTTTCCTTTCAAGGACTTAGCATGGGCAATAGCTGAAAATCATTGCAAATCAAATCTTTAGCGGGCCAAAAGTAATTACCCGGAATGAAAAAGACAAAAAAGAAGCCATTAGAATTAGAAAAAGCAAAGATGCCAATTCCCAAGCAATCAAACTTTTTTAAATAGAAAAAAACAAAAAATCCAAAAAATAAACCGAGCAAAAAGAGCAGAAATTACAGGACCCGGAGTAAGCGGGTCAAATAGTATGCAACCCATTCCACCTTCCACGTCACATTCCTTAATAAAACTTTATTTATTGAAACGCCTGCCTGATCGCCTCACTGTTCAGTCTTCACTTACAAGTCCACTGGCATTGCATTTCCTTTCACATTCATACACACACACACACACACACACTCTCTCTCTCTCTCTCTCTCTCTCTCTCGCAGCCTTCTCTCAGATCCAGCTTGTTTGTCTCTTGAACTCTATTCTGATTAGCTCTCTATCATTTTATTTTATTCTGCCTTGCATGAAGTAAGCCTGTTCGCGGCAGTAGCAGTCAGCTATTCTGTTTGTTTGTTTACTGAGAAAAGCATATAAATTTCAAGTTGGGTGCTTTTTCTTTGTTGGGTACTTTGTTATTTTTCGAACATGGGCCAGACTTGGCTTAAATGAGTTTAGAGTATTTATAGCTTGAATTGAGGGTCTAGAAGCCGAGTCCATTCATAAAAATTTGTTCTTTTTGGAACTTCCCGCTTCATTTACCGGCAACCCCACAGGGTTGCCTGTTTTTGGACATTAAGTTGAGCAATGGTAGAGAGATTAGTGAAAGAAAGTGTAAATCTGTTCAGCTTTGTTCTTTGTTTATTGGTTCCGTCACTTTTCATAGGTTGTATTTATATTAGAACAGGGTTCAAGCGATTTGTCTGTTTCTTCCTTTTTTTTTTTTTTTGGATGTTTACCAGTTTAGTTGAGGTTTTGGGGTCTTGGATTTTGTTTTGTGCCATTTTTTGATTTCATTTTTGTTGCCAACTTCAGCCTTGTTGATTGTTGCAGATTTCAAGTGCTAGGAAAAGCTAATTGCCCTTGACTATCTGTTTTGGGAGGTGGCACATATAAGAAAACTAGGGGAAAGAAAATAGCTTCGACTGCCCTTGTGTCTCTGTTATGTGGCTTAGATTTGATGAAAGGAGTGTGCACCTGTTTATTTTTAGCTTTGGAAATATAAGCAGTTGTAATTGGTGTTAACTTCCAAACTTGTTTTTATTCATGTCTAAAGAATAAAATGCAAACCATCCGACTTTGATACCTTATTAACGTTTTAAATTTATTGTCCTTAGTGATAATGAGATCTGACCACTTGAGAAATTGTTATTTATAGGATATAGTATCAATAGATGCTTCCTTCATGCTATTTGTTGACAGATATGGGAATAAAATAAATAGGCTTACGTTAGAAGTGAAGGTCTTAATAGTTTTATGGCATTTTTAGTTTTGAACACAGAATCAAGATTTCCTTCTTAAAGATCTTTGTGTGAACCTTTGACACATCATCTTTTCAATTTCTTTTTATCCCCCAATTATGGTGCAAGATACTTAATTTGTCAAAAACAATGTGTTGTTATGGCAGGTCACGATCTAGATGCAAGTGTGTCAAAACCTTGGTAATGTTATAAAGAAGGCGCAGCATCACTTCAATTGCAGAACGCTGTTTTTTACAGCTTGAGGTCTCAAAAGGTAGGGAATTGAAGATGGAAGAGATACAGTCTCAGTCAGATAACTATCGGTCTTCTTCATCTTCAGCCAGTAGTCCAGCAAGCAGGGTGCCGTCAAGCAACTTTTTCTACTTGCGGAAGCCTGGTTCACTTAAGCAGCCAATCTCCTTCGAGGATTCACCAGAGTGGGAGGATACAGATATTGATGTTAGGTTAGAGGAGGGAGGCGACTCTATCAATGCTGCTACCACAGTAACCACACCAGCATCTCCATCTCTGTTGAAACTCAATAGCGGATCACTGCCATCCCCACCATTAGCAGAAGGTGGGGTTGTTACAAGGAAGATTGCAGGGGCTTCTGTTGTATGGAAAGACTTGACTGTCACAATCAAGGGGAAAAGGAAATACTCTGATAAGGTTGTAAAGAGCTCAACTGGTTATGCATTGCCAGGAACCATGACCGTAATCATGGGTCCTGCAAAGTCTGGGAAATCGACTCTACTAAGAGCTATTGCAGGTTTCTTAGTATGCTATTCCTTGTGACCACTAATTGGTCTGTTAAACTTTCACTTTTATTATGTTATATGCCACTCTCAATGCATTGCAAATGAAGAAGTGTGTTTCTGTGCTTTAGGACGATTGCATCATACAACAAAAGTTTATGGTGAAATATTTGTGAATGGTGCTCCATCACACATGCCTTATGGCTCATATGTAAGTATCAAGTTTGCAGTTTGTAGTGCATCCTCGTTTTTATCCAACATTTTAATTTTCATCCAGTTTCTTCAGGTGCAGAAATCGGAAGGTAACTGCTGTTAAAAGTGTACTTTGGTAGAAATTTAAGTTTCTAATGTGGTGTTTGGATGAAGTTATAACTGTTTTGGTAAAGTTGGATTTCTGACTTCAAATTTTCTTCTAATTGATAGGGGTTTGTTGAGAGAGAAAACACCCTGATTGGGTCCCTAACTGTTCGAGAATATTTATACTACTCTGCACTGCTTCAACTACCGGGTTTCTTCTGCCAGAAAAGGAGTGTAGTAGAGGATGCCATACATGCCATGTCTTTGAGTGACTATGCAAATAAACTGATAGGAGGCCATTGTTACATGAAGGGCCTTCCCAGTGGTGAGAGAAGGCGTGTCAGCATTGCCCGAGAACTTGTGATGAGGCCACATATCTTGTTTATTGATGAGCCTCTTTATCATCTTGACAGGTTACTCTACATTTCTTTGCCCATTCCCGTTCAAATTTTAAAGTAGCACTCATGATTTTCTGCCCAAATTTTTATAACAACCAGAGGATAAGATTGTGTTACAAATATAAAATCAAGACATGTGGATGAAATTACCTGACGTGACGAGGGAAACGATATAAACATTGCATAGGCTGATAAACTCCAACTGGTTTGTCATCATAAACCACTTTGCACGTATTTTCATGGAGATTTACCTCTATTGACAATCTAACATTTACACCCACAAGGAGCAGGTCGTGGCCTTCATGTTCATATTATATCTTTTCTGTTAGTGAGCATGTGCTTTGTCTCCACAATCTAACCAACTCTATGACTTTGAATGCATCAGTGTCTCTGCCCTTCTGATGATGGTTACTTTGAAAAAACTGGCTAGCACTGGGTGCACTCTTATATTTACAATTAATCAGAGCAGTACGGAAGTATTTGGTCTCTTTGATAGGATCTGCCTTCTTTCAAATGGGAATACTCTATTTTTTGGTGAAACATTGGCTTGCTTGCAGGTAAATGATACTGGGAGCTTGATTTTATTCTTTGTACGAGTCTTGTGTGAAGAAACTATTATGGTATTTAAGGTTGGCACTGATGAAGTCCATATCACATGTGCCATGTTTTGTGTAAACTAGAAATTGAGAATCTCCCCCAGTATTGAGGCAATTGTTGTGTTCCTTCTTTTGTTTGTTGAAACTTGAAAGGTGAGAAAATTAAAATGAAAGGAGGAAGCTTATTTGTTTGAAGACTCCATTGTTCATTTATTTTCTTCTTGCGATTATTTACAGCATTCTCGGTTGATACTGATGTGACATATCTAATATTATTGAAGCACTTCTCCAATGCTGGATTTCCTTGCCCCATTATGCAAAGTCCTTCTGATCACTTCTTACGCGCAATAAACACAGATTTTGACAGGATCATTGCAATGTGCAAAAACTGGCAGGTATTTTTTTTCTATTCATAGTGATTGTACTCATTTTCATACTTGAATCGCACTACTTAAGATGCCCCTATTTCACAAAAGAATATTGAGAAAAGCACTGAAATTGATGTTTAAAATTTTGGGGTGAGAAAATTGGTGAAATTAGTGAGCATAGGTTATGTGTCAATTTCCAACATTGCACACTTATGTTTCCTAATTATGCAACATGAGTGAATTTATATCCTGTAGATCCCATAATTTGATAAAATTTCTTGGAGAGCATAATTATTGGTGTGTCCTATATGTTCAATCAAATTTGTAGGATGACCACGGAGATTTTTCATCTGTTAACATGGATACTGCTGTTGCTATACGGACGCTGGAGGCAACGTATAAATCATCTGCAGATGCTGCTGCAGTAGAAACAATGATATTGAAACTCACAGAAAAGGTATGGTTTAATATGATGTTGTGTTGTGATTCTAGTTTTAACTATTGTCTATGCTCATATTTGTGGACTTCTTTTTGGTACTTGGCATAAGAAGAAGAAGGAACATGCAAGAAGAGGAAGAAGAAGAAGAAAATAACCAGATTTTAAATTTTCTATTTTCCTGCCAAATTACTTGACACTGCAACACGATATTTTGGATGTTTTCCCAAATTGAATTCTGTGATGCTTGTTAAGGGCTCTGTTTGTCTGGGTCTCTAGTTTTTGGTAGCATTTGGAGCATATGAATATGAAGATGCACTGGCTGAAAAGGCTGGTCTTGTAGATGTTTTTCTTGTAATCTTGATACAAAAAGAAGCAAGCTTGCCCACACGTCCCATTGTGTCGAGAGGAGACAGCTTTCTGTTCATGAAGACTTATAAATGCATTTTTCCAGATTTTCACATGTATCAATGGATATTCTCCAAGTACAACAGTATTTGTGCAAATTTTTATGTTTAATCTTGTCTGACTTCTTGTGTAAAGAAGAATGGATTCCAGTAAGTATAGACATGAAAATGCAGTTGTGCAGAATTGCACTTGTATATCTTCCTTGGCCAAGTGTAGACATGATTAAATCTAGGTGCACAGACAAGTTTCATGGCAAAAACTGTTAAATGTGTTCTCTGTTCTGGTATGAACATAAGATTCCATGCAATGCATTTGTTGGGGACTAAATTGTAGCAATTGCACTTCTACATGCATGGATGAACATACCCTAGCTCCCTTTTGTCTTTTCTAACTCGTCTAATGTGATTGCATCTTCAGGGAGGTCAACATCTGAAAAGCAAGGGAAAAGCTAGTTGTGCTACTAGGATTGCAGTTTTGACTTGGAGATCATTGTTATTAATGTCAAGAGAATGGAAATACTACTGGCTTCGTCTTATTCTCTCTATGCTTCTTACACTATGTATTGGCACAGTTTTCTCTGGCTTGGGGCATTCTTTGTCTTCAGTAGTGGTAATTTTCTTATCTGAAAAGTAAAATGTGAGTACTACATCTGATTTTATGTCACTAAGATACCACAACAATGAAGCAGAAATGTGCAGAATGTATGTGTTGTTCACTTATGTTGTTCATTTCCCTTTGGTGAAAATTTAACTGCATCCTGATGGCAGTTTCTGTTTCTTCCCCTGCTTCTTGAAGGTGCTTCCATGATTGTTTCCTTTATTCTTATGCATGCACAATATATAGCACTTGTGATAGACTTGAATCAGTTTTCCATCTCATTATTTTTCTGACTGCAGACAAGGGTAGCTGCCATATTTGCATTTGTATCATTCACCTCACTTCTAAGCATTGCAGGAATACCAGCACTTTTGAAAGAAATTAAGGTATTCTTTTGCTTGAGTGACTTTGGCTATGTATTCTGGTTTATGTTAAGGTACCTGTGCTGTACTTCTGACGTAGAATTGTTTATATCTGTTTCTTAATTGATGTCTTTAGAGTTCTGCAGGTATTGAACATACTGTTTATGCCTTTCATGAAAATTTTATATACTGCAATATATCAGAGGAACTGGTAAATATTTAATTGTTTATTTGTAACCTAGCTTCTGGACCCTTTTCTTTGGTAAACTGGTTTCCTTTTGAGTAAAGTGGAGTCACTGTTTTAAAAATAAGTCCTTTTAATTTTTTTAAATAATAGTTTCCTTGTTTCCAAAAATTAATTGTGACTCTATTTCCAATTTGTGCAATTTTTGAAGAAGGTTGTGGCGCATCGCCCCAAGTCTTGGGTTCCACACTAGTGCTGACAAACCCCTTGTCTGTTGCATTTTGAGATGTATCCTTGTGATATGTTTGCTGTTTTTTATACCGCTCATTGTGTTACCAATTATAATTTATATGCTTAAAGTTGTCAAGTCTTCTTTGGAAATAGTGCTTACCATAACATTCTTGTAGAATTATCATTAGTTAATGTTGTTCACTTATTTTGGACGTAATTCAACAAACTATAAAACAAAATCTAGAGTTAATCCACTGGTTGATTATACCTCTGCTAGAGTTAGAAAAGAACGCAATTTGTTAGTAATAATTGATAAATGTCTCTGCTTGAGTTATGCTGAATATAGTATACTAATAAAATACAAATGGCTTCCCTTTTTATCTTTTCATTCTGATCCTCTTGTCCACCTCCCTATTGTTGAAATGTTCTGCTTTTGCTCATTTTACAGATATATGCCAGTGAAGAATCAAACTGGCATTCAGGAGCCTTCGTCTTTTGTCTTGGGCAGCTTTTCTCCAGCATCCCGTTTCTGTTTCTCATCTCCATTTCATCAAGTCTTGTCTTCTACTTCCTCATAGGCTTGCGAGATGAATTCAGCTTGTTGATGTACTTTGTTTTGAATTTCTTCCTGTGCCTCTTAGTAAACGAAGGATTAATGCTGCTTATCACTTCCCTTTGGCGACATGTTTTCTGGAGTGTCTTGACACTCGTATCCCTGCATGTGAGTTTCCTTTTTTGACAGCACAATTTTTTAGGGTAGAACTTTTTAGAGTGATTAGCATCTCTGCATAGACTACAACATGGATCAGGCTCGCACCAGATCAGTTATGTACTATATGAGAAGTGAATTACAGGAAGACAGAACTTCATTCTCCAGATTATTTATTCGTAGTGTTTGATACTCTTGGGATGCATCTGTTTGTATTTGACCATCATTCAGTTGATGTGATTGGTACTCTAGCAGTGTCCATTGGCTTTGAATTGGCACCTATTGTTGTGTTAGTATTTCCTGATCTAATAGCAGTATTCATGGCATTCAGGTGGTAATGATACTTTCTGCGGGGTATCTTAGAATACGAAATGCTTTGCCTAGACCAGTATGGATGTATCCGGTGTCCTATATTGCATTCCACACATACTCCATTCAGGTAAGGTTGGCTAGTTATGTAATCGACATTACAAAATATGTTGCTGAATCTTGTTTAAATTCTTACAGTTGTGTTAAGCAAATTGTACTCGACCATGTGGTCGTCTTGTTAGAATCCAAAGCCCCTGCTGTACTTCCTTCCATTTTTCAAGCAGTCAGTGATAGGTTTTTACTCCTTACATCGGTTTTCCCATTTCCATATGTTGTAGGGGATGTTGGAGAACGAATACCTCGGGACTTCTTTTGCAGTCGGGCAAGTAAGGACCATTTCTGGATTTCAGGCCCTCCGGAGTGCATACGACATCTCTCTCGACAGCAATTCAAAATGGGTGAATCTGTTAGTATTGTTTCTTATGGCAATTGGGTATCGCGTTATAGTATTTGTAGTACTGCACTTTTGCGTGGGGAAACATGAGTCAATACTCAAGTTTTGCCGACCCAATCCAGATAGGAACAATCCAAGATGAATGGAAGTCTACTGCCAGTTTTCTCGTTTCTTCTCAAGTTGTTCAATTCCCTATCAATTTTGGTCTGGTTGTTTCAGTTTGCCTTCAGAAACTGATGATACAAAGTCTATGCATAAACTAAAGAAGCTGGAGATGATCACGGAGTTGGGCTTATTGAAACTGGAAAGGGGTGGTGTTTTCAGTGCACGACACTCTTACGCTGCGGGTTTGAGGAAAGGTCTGTATATTTTTTTTGTAATAAAGCGGCTGTTTCATGGGATGAATTTAGGACCGCCGTCGAGTTTTGAAGACATT
Organism: Bruguiera gymnorhiza; assembly: GCA_020883675.1. Classification (NCBI taxonomy): domain Eukaryota; kingdom Viridiplantae; phylum Streptophyta; class Magnoliopsida; order Malpighiales; family Rhizophoraceae; genus Bruguiera; species Bruguiera gymnorhiza. The sequence continues at coordinate 1,091,642 of JAIRCJ010001042.1, read as the reverse complement.
GTAAAGAGGTCTGAAACCCAACCAAAACACACGAAAAAATAAAAAAAATAAAAAAAAAGGTTCCAAGTTGTGGTAGACCAGGTGGCCGGGCTGATTACGGTGCAATCAGGTGGAGGTTAACTCTTGATTAATTGGCGATTTAAGTAAAAAATTTAAAAATAGATAGTCCTCTTTTGAAAATTTTCAAATGAATTAAGCATACATTTTCCTTTACAAAAACTTTAAAATTTTTATATGTGTGTGTGTGTGTGTGTGTGTGTGTGTTTTACTTAATGGAAGCAGAATCGGGCCAAAATTGATGATGGACTCGAAAGTATAACCGGAATTAACGGCTAAATCAAAATCAAAAGTTCTCTATTTTTGTGAATTTGAACCGTTGGTTCTAAATCAAAATCCGCCCATGGTCCGATAAATACACGCCATCCTCCCATTAATTTATCAACAGACTTAAGTAATGACCCAACACCGAAGCTAACATGATGGACAGAAGATCTGTAAGGTGGCCCATTTCTAATTTACAATTTGGGCCCCTAGACTAATGGGCTCGGCCCAAATGCTCGAAAGCCTTGGCTTAGGTTCCAAAACAATAAGAGAAAGCGAAACTGCAAACTACATATATTTTGATGACCATTAAATTTAAAAACATTGGCTCTCTCTTGTGTACTATTACTTTAGAAAATCCTAATGTTGGATATAGTATACTGATTAGTCAAAGGAGGTTCTGTTAGGATTCCAATTAAAATTTTTATGCTTTTCTAGTCATGTATATATATGTATATATATATAAGATGTTTCAGTTGCACTATTTCCGGATAGACCATACCTATTAGTTTGCCATTTCCTGTCTGTGTTGGACGGGCTTTGTCTGAAAATGCACTGCTTAATTAACAATGAAATGAGATTCATGCATTAAGACATATATTGATCATGTTTTAAGACACCTTGGTTCACCAAATGCTGCTGGCTATTAATTTGGGTTGTAGTTTTCCTTGATTGATTTAGTATGACCTTCATGATTGCATCTTCCTGATGCTGAGTAAGCATTGTTCTGTTGATCTCACTTGCTCATGATGTAACTGCTTTTTCAGGACAAAATCTACTTTGCAATTATGGACGCAGGTATAGTATATTACTTTGTATGTCAAGTGCATCTTATGAAGGATGCACAAATGCAATACCCATTTTCTCTTCATTTATTTTATTTTCATTCAAGTCACTTCATTACATTGCAGCGATGTAAATATGAATCTGAGAATGTAGAATAATACTAAGCAAAAGTGGTTAATAGAAAAACTGTATGGATGAGATTTTTATAGACTTTCATGCGAATTTACATTCTTTTCATATGAAACTTTATGATACATCTGCTCGTATTTATGCTTATAGATGTACACCTGTTAAGCTTGCCCATGTTTTACACATGAGAGTTGCTATACGAAAATTATGTGGTGAATTGTAATATTTTAGAAGCAAATTGTAACTTCAGTGACAAGAGTTTAATTGTTATCTTGCAGCATGATTTAGTGTTTAAGTATGTGGTTTCTCGTCTTCTACTCAGAGTAAACTTTAATTCTCTTTATTTTTCTTAATGGGGAAATATATAGTATGCACAGACAGCCAGACCATGCCATGGCCTTCTTACTTGCTGAACTGGGGACAAGTGTGTCCCTTGATGGACAGCAAAGACTGGTTGTTAAGGGAAGATTTGCTCCCAAAAACTTTGAGGGGATCCTGCCTCGATATATCAGTGAGAACATCAACTGCCGCTTTTCTTGATGGTGCCCTTCCTCTTTCCTCCCCTGTTACAACAGTCAATTGGTTAAACTCATTTTAAGCTGTCAATGAGGCACAGTTGATTTGGTAGTGCTTTTTCTGCTTGTTGGTGATATCTCCTCCTTTAGTTCCAGATGAGTATGTCATTTGCCCTGGTTGTAATAGTCCCAACACAATTCTTTCCAAGGAGAATCGTCTCTTCTTCCTAAGATGTGAGCAGGTAAAAGTTCAAGATCCTTATTCTTATGTCTCTTGTTTCTCTTTCTCCATGCCATGTGTAATGTGGCTAATAGTATCTGTATTTGGATGAACATGCTAATCTAATTCTCCATACCAAAAAAAATCTCAGGTAACACCCTATAGCATACGTGGCCATTGAAAAGTATATTGTCGTACTATGTTGGCGGATTGTGTCTGCGTAGGAATATCAGTTTCGTCTAGAATATCACTGCCTAGGTGTTCTTTGTACCAAAGCATGAGTCGTATTGTTGTGCTTCACGCATATTATGGATATGACACTTAGATGTCGTTTTTCATTGTTCCCTTTTGGCTTAAGGCACGTATCTCTGTTTTGCACCGTCCTTATCATTGTCTTGTCTTAATATGCAGTGTGGCTCCGGACGGTCAGTTGCCCCAATCAAAGCTGGTTTTGTTGCCCGTGTTGGACGCAGAAATACTGGGACATGAGCATTTTAAAGCTGAATGGTTTAGCTACGCTGTGGAACTATTGAATTATCTGTTTTTTGACCTGTTTTTGACCAGAGTTTGTGATTATATTTACTCCTAAAGAAGTGAGATACAGATATTGAGTTGCTTACTGTGATGGTTGCATGCAATCTTTCAACTTATTGCAGTCAACTTATTTTGCGATGTACCAAAAAAGAAAAAACAAAAAAACAAAAAAACCTATTGCAGTTAACTCGTGTGTTTCACAAAAATGTTGATGTTTCTGGTTAATTGATCATTGTGGCATATGACCTGCGTTAATGTTTCTATTGGCAACTGGTAACTTGCATTCGCCTTTGCCCGTGCATAATTTTAGCCTGGATATCCTGAATTGTCCCTTTAGTTACTCCGGTTTTCTCATATTTTCCCCGGAATAGTTGGTTCTATTGGTCTTGGATGCACAAGGGGCGACGATGGTACTATAGACTTATCGTTTCCCTTTTATAATAACTGAAACCTTCATTTGTGATCTCTGTATGTCCTTTGTGAACCGCGGTGGTTCGGAACCAGAATTTCAGGTTCAATTCTGGTTCGGTTCTCGCATGGTTTTGGTTACTGTTCTGGTTCCAGTTTTTTGAGAGAACAAATCGTAGAAGGACCGACCCTCTCTTCACAATTCTGGTTCAATACGAAATTACAGAACCGATTTTGACTCAGATCTAGACAAGATGAGGTTTACTTTAAAGGGGAAAAAGTTTTCCTTTTTAATATCCAGGAAGCTTATAATTCAAGCGTTCTTCGTACCGTACGTTGCCTCCAATGAAATGAAATGAGATACAATGTAGTTCTACACGAACATCCTTGAGAGAGTACGAAATATGCAGCCACTTATACTAACAATCTACAGTTATTGCCTTATCTTCTGGGTATAATAATTTTGCAGAATCTACTTGCAGGAAAAGTCTCACGTCTTGAGGATGGCTATGGTGAGCACTGTTGCCAGAGACGCGACCAAAGACTTGAATAAATTCTGGTATGTCTTCATTGCATTGCTCGTGAAATCTGCCATACTGAAAGCTACAGTTCCGCAAAGCAGGTTTTCAAGTTTAGGATATTGTGCCATTGAACAGTTAAACAGCAACTAAAAGAAGCAGTATGATCAACCAAGAACCAAATACTGTATTTTACGACCCTTGGCACAGTGGGTGATCAGTACTTTGTCTTTGAAGCCACTAAATTCTCCACTCCTCTCAAGAGAGAAAAAGTTAACTCCACTCGCTCAATCGACCAAGTAAAGACTACAGGGCATCTTAGAGTTCGCAAAAATTGACCTGACCCGCATAACTTGGTTTAATACATCTGAAATTCAAAAACTTAGATGACCTGTGAAATACAACTACCGTAACTCGAATCGTTGGAAGGACGTGAAATTTAATATATTCAAAACCAATGTACAAGAAACCTGTGACCCAAAACAACCGAATCTGAATATAACCTAACTCTGCTTTTTGCCATCTCTAAGCGTGTAGAGCGTAGATTATGCTTCGTGATATATGGCGGAAGTAAATAATGAAAGTTTACCTCTATTATTGGCGCAATTCTTGGTAATGGTTTCATTGAGGTCTTTAACAGTGGCCTTGTTTGCAAACCAGAAGTCTCGTTTTGCCCAATGGATGCATTTAAGCACATATTTAGTGGTGTGTTCTGCACACCCACCATTGCAGTATTGTTCCACCTCGGTTTGGTTTACGTCCAATTCCCCAGAAAGAGTCAGGTCCTTATTTGAACAACCATCAGATACCTATACCACACACACAGGGTCCCCCATCATAGAGTCTACTTATATCCACCAACAACATAGTAAAGGTGCAAAAATATTTGCTAAAATGCATATCACATCAGAATAGCAACAGAAAGCAATTAGTTTGTCAATATTTTCAGTATACCCCTTAACAGAAATCTTACATGGACGCAAATATCTTGACTTGGGTCAAACAAAAACCTAAAAATGTGTCACACCATTTTATTATAGCCGTTGATTGTACATTTATAATTATTTGATGCATGATTACAATTAATGACAGTGACTACAAATGCACGGTGAACGGTAAATGTAATATCACCTTACCTGCATCTGTCCTAACAATCCACCTCCACTTCCATGTAATGAAACCCTTTTGGATTTTGTTTCAAGATGAGCACATACTTTGGGTAATTTTTATGACACAGACTTGAACATGAAAATGATTGTGATGTGGCTCAAATATATTGAATTGACGCACCAAAAAATCTATTGATGCGCAGTAGCATCGAGTGGAACTGAGAACGAGAGAGACAGAACTTTACATTTAACAGGCATTCATAGGCGCATCTCCACTGCATGAACGGACTCTGATGTAGATATTTTAGGGGCTGCAAATTGTCTGAACAAACATAATATGGAAGCAATCAGCTTGGATATTTGGGTTGGGAAAAAAAGGGGGAAGTGAGAATGTCCTAATTTTTTCTCACTTGAGGTTGCAAATTTAAATAACAGATATGGGAAGAGAGATTTACATTCAGCCTTGGCATAATGAAGAAAGAGACAAATCCCCATGAAAGACCAAATGATCCTCATTCTGCTTCCAAAGCTCCTGTGGCTTTCCATGCTATATCAGAAGGATAGCTGCCTTTTCTCAAAGGAAAATTGCTAGAGTCGAAGAGATCTTTGGCATTAACATGCCCTGCAAGATTGGCCTACATATATGCATGTGGATATAGGAATACGATTTTGTGAAGATGTTCCCGAAGTAATACACTCTGAACTAGGAATGCCATATTGAGTATATGCCTAGGATGTACGTGAAGGTATCACTCGTCAAAACCAAGAACAATGTGGAAGAATATACGTTGAATTATTATAATCGTTTTGGGCTGAATAAAGGCATTTGCTTTGACGATCTATATGCAAAGGGAATCATGTGCTCAGGCCATGACAGATTAATGGATCGAGAATTTTCCTGATTATCCGAAGTCTCTGGTTCGATGAACACGTGTGGCAGGGGATTGTTATTGGAGACTATCGAAATGTGTAAAACGATTCTTAGATAATTTTTAACAAAGGAATTTGATGTAATATCTTTTTCCCAGCAAAATTTTTAGTTAACAAAAAAAGTTAAATTTTCAGAACATACATACTAGCTCTCATGAATTCCTAAGAGGTCAAGCATTGCCCCTTTGATCAAACAATGGCATGCTTTCTCATCATTTTTTGAAGGACCTTATTAATTCGACCTGTCACTTCCATTTCTGCTGCAGGCTGCGGCACATGAAACTGAATAAGGTTAAAAATTTTTGGAATATCAATGTCATCAACTATTAAATCTTCGTCTATGAACATCAGTAACAAGCTTAAAGCTTTGAATTGCACATGAGATTAAAATTTTGTAACATTCGGGCATACTGATTATTGCGGAACCCTTTGATTATCTGTCCCAAAAACAGAACTCCATTTTAGCACAATGCTTCTATGAACAGGACCCCTCAGAGCATTTAAAGATGCTAAATTTGAAGGAGAAAAGGATGGTAGTGGTTCTGTACTGCACGTATATGTCAAGACGATGCATGATCACACGTTAAAAACTAGAACTCAAAGACCTTCAGTAACGAAGACGAGTCCAGTACCAGTGAGCCATATAGCTCATTGGTACCATTGATTAAAATTTTCTAGGCTTATCTGCCATGGTGGATGGGTGAGAATTGGACCCATTACTTGGGCAAGCAGGCCTGATTAACATCAGCAATTTGGCTTTGTCAAGGCAAATGAGACAGTCCCTGTCAACATTTGGCAATCACATGGGCAAACTGGTTAGAGCTAAAACTCAGCAATTGGTGAAAACAATTGATGCCGTACGTTCTTATGTTATGCCCAACACACATATATGTGCAAGAAATAGGACAAGCTCGTAAATGGCATTGGTGACTAGTAGCAGTTATGAAGGGTACCACCAAATCGTGCAGCCTAGTACCATGTCCTGCAGTTTAGAGGCAGAGGTGTGAAAAACTTAAATTGGTCCCGACTGCAGCACAAGCACGCAACAGAACATGGTGTTCAATATGGTTGCGGGGAAAGGAGGCCCATAGCATGGTTGCCAATTTTGCAAGTATATAGCATAGGAATTACCCAACATTAGAAGGAAAGTTGTCTGTTGTCTTGGATTTGATTCTCCGTCAAGACGGTTTGATGGGATTAAATCTATACTCTAACCATTCAAAGTTACTTTTCAGCACCAAATTCTAAGTTTTGGGATTTTTCATGCGGGAACCATCAGGATGCAAGATGGCCTTGAACGTTCCCAACATAAACCCTTTTTCCCTTTTGTTATAGTTGGTTATGGGTCTATTTGACATTGATGTTAAGTTTGCTGTTCCGTTAAATAAACTGAGGGTACAGATACCTTTAATTGGTTACGAGCTAACAGTAAAAAGACAGTCGTCCGATTAACTTTTTCTTTCTTTCTAATCCAAAAAAATTAGAATTTGAGACATTTAATTGATCAATTTAATCTCACAATTATCAAGATATTTTTTAAGTAACTGTGCTACTGAGTGTTCTTTTATGCAAAAGACAACTTAATGAAAAAAGAGTATGCCAAATTATTTTCAACTTTTCTTCTTACTGGGAAGTTTGCTCAATTAGGTGTACATAATGCCTATCACTTGGTCTCAACTTTACGGAAATCTTATAAAAATTGGAACAGTAAATTATAAAAAAGGAGTCTTTGTTATTGTAATAGAGCACAAGTAAAATGACTTAAATTCCATTTTGTCTGTAAATATATATTATTAGGTTTTAGTCGGTACGTTACCCAAATTTTAAATATTTTTTATCATTATTTATTTAAAATAATTTATTATCTCAAGCAAGAAAGAAAGAGAAACTGAAACTTTGAGAAATATTGAAATTGTCATTAATTGTAATAAATGAGTGTCTTTATAACAGTTAGCAAATAGGAGCAAATTAATGGTAATTACAAACTTTTACAGTTGTTGAGGTTAAAGAAATGGCAAAAACGGATACCTTTATTTTAGAAATTGTAGGACTTTATGGTAGTTTTTGCATTATGCTTTTTCTTTTTTTTTTTTAATTTTGTCTACTGTGAAAATTTTGTATCCATTTCTTATTAAATTTAGGAAAAAAAATCATTGTTTTTCTTTTTAATGATAGATTATTGATTAATGTAGTTTTTTCTTTTTTCATTACTTCCTATGATTTATCAGTCCATTTAGGATAAAACGATTTACTTTTCTATGGTCTGAATCAGCTCATATGCGCTCTAAAAGGCAATACTTTTGTGGTAGTTTTTGCGTTATGCTTACCTCTTAACGCTCAATCCTCAAATAAATTCTATTCACATTAATTATATCCTCTCAAAGAATTAATTATACCCTTTCAACTCCTAAATAGTTATTGGAAATTAAAAAGCAAAGATTAGAAACGTAAACAAAAGAGGTGACATAAAGTATTTATGAAATTGGTTAATTATTAGAATGAACAATAAGTGCTGATATATATATATATATATATATATATACACACACACACACATATATATAAAATTTTTGTTTACTCTATTAAAGAGTTACTAAAACCAAGGATTACATTTCGTCGCATAAACTATCCATATTTCCATCATAACATATTTAAACAATTGTTTAATGAGCTTTTAAATGTGTTTAAATAAACCTTAAATAAATCTAGGTTCTTATTAGTAGTTGTCATTATAAAATATATCTATAATTTATTGCAAAAAATAATTTGGTTCAAGAAAATAAGTATTTGAGCACTTTAATCCACAGGTAGGAGAATAAAGTGATAACGAAGATACAAGAGAAGGAAATAATGAACTAAAATATAAAATGCGAAACTAAATTTCAATGTCCAAAGTATGGTCTAAAATCGATCTCAAGAATATTTTCGTAAAAATATCTTCATTCTTTCTTGAAATTTGACTACAACTTAATGGGAAAAAAAATAAGCAATCACAAAAAATGTTTATATTACATTTAAGATATTTTATATTATGTAGATATTTTTTTATATATAATATGAAAACTCTTTATAATTATTTAGTCGGCCAAATAAAAAAAAAAAAAAAGAAATAATACTGATTGACGAAATAACTGAATGACGAAGGGAATTAGCTCACGAGGTATCCCTGTTGACAAAGTTCAAAAGAGGTGGCCTGTCAATTTTGGATCTGTGATTTATGAATCTAAATAATTTTTAAAATAAAATTATTAAGTTGCGTGTGTTGAATACAGGTGGCAACGCAATGTTCGCGGGCGTATGTGATGACGTGATCAAACATTAGGCAACTGAAAAAAAAAAACATTTCTGAGATTTAACTCGAGCAAATGGACTCGGTGGCTCCATCGGCCTGGTGGTAGGTGAGCCGTTAGTCAACTAGTAGTAGGTGAGCAATAGGATTGTCTCACTAAGTATTACCAGGTCAATAAACATTATGTGGGGGGGTAAGTAAGTGAAATGAGATTGTTTATTTGTGCAGTTTGTTGTCAATGGTGGATTCATTCAAGGAATCGGATTGTCACAGGATGACACAGAGAGAAAAAAGGACAATGACGGCCCAGGTGGGGTGTGCCCATTCAGGACAGAAGAGAAAGCGTGTGCTCTTTGGCTAATAACAGTGCGTCGTTTCAGCGGTCGGACTGGTAACACATTGAACTGAATCGAACCGAATCGAATGGAGTTATGGTCCAGTTCATATTACAAACTGTGCTCAATTCTGTTCAAACTGATATCCGTTCCAGGCTGTCAGGGTTGAAACCTGCCTGTATACATTGGCAATACGCCACTGGCCTTAAAACGCTGTCACTTGGAGTAAAATAAAAGAATTTTAAATGCGCAGCTCCGGGCGTTACAGGAGCGTTGGATGCGTCAAAAAGACTGATAGCTGGTTGTTTCACCTACCAGCTTCCCTTCACCAACCCCCTTTCTCCCACACACGCCGTCCTCCTTCCACTACCACCACCTCCAGTCGTATCACATTTCAACCGGCAATTCTAAGAAGCCTCCATTATCTACTACTCCCTACTGTAAATTTTTTCAATAAAAAAATAAATTATACTATAAAAATATATATATTTTTAATTATAAATTTTATGTTTCCTTTTATAACTAAAATTTAAGATTTTAAAAATAAAAATTTAAGATTTTAAAAGTAAAAATTTAAAATTTTAATTATTTTATATCGCCCCTAAATTGCACCCATTTGGCTAATCAATAAATGATTGTTAGTACGAACCTCATTAAAAGAGAAAAAAAAAAAAAGTCTTGTGAGTGTTAGCGACAGCATAATAATATTTATCCATGCAGTTTGTCGTATATAGCAAATTATATACCTCTATAATTGGGCTTAACCAATGCAACGCTGTAAAGGAAAGATTTGAATGATATTATTTTTCTAATAGAAAATATCGGGTGGCTTCACTCTTTGGAACAAATTGTACCCATTGAATAAAATACATATTTTTTTAAATAACACGTATGACAATATATAATATAAAATGCTACTTTTTAACTCTTTTTTTTTTTCTTTGTTTATTTAACGTGTACCATTTTTCCACTCAGAAGTGAGTCATGGAGTCGGACCCTTTTCTAATATGGCATTCGATTATTGTTACGGACACTGAGTCATGTTACGGAATCGTTGCCTTAAACACTTAAGGTCTGCGGTGTTTGTGGGTGTGAATAATAATTCTCAGAATAAATTTGGCTAAACTCACTTGTTCGACTTTTTTTTTTTTTATAGTTGGATTGAAAGGATTAATAATGAATGTAATTTTATTATTGGAATTTGTGGCTAACGTTAACAATACTACAGTGCTGGAAAAGACACCAATCTCTCGCCCACTCCCTCAATTTGGAAGCATGCCTGCACGCTCCACCTAACGTACCCACTTGGCCAATGTGGACCTCTCATTTTTCATGCTATAAAAGCCCCCCCTACAGCCTTCACCCCCCCCAACCCTCCTGCTCCTCATCCTTTCTACACTTTTCTCTATCAGTTGAGTTAATTTTTTTGCAAATTATAAATAAAGAAATAAATAAGTAATAGTTGAGTAAATATGGATCTCCTCCTCTTGGAGAAGACCCTCATGGGTCTCTTCGTCGCAACTATTGTTGCCGTAGTTGTTTCCAAATTACGGGGCAAGCGCTTCAAGCTCCCTCCGGGTCCTCTGCCCGTACCCGTATTCGGCAACTGGCTCCAAGTCGGAGATGACCTGAACCACCGCAACCTCACCGATCTAGCCAAGAAGTACGGCGACGTCTTCCTCCTCCGCATGGGGCAGCGGAACCTGGCGGTGGTTTCCTCGCCGGAGCTGGCCAAGGAAGTGTTACACACCCAAGGAGTGGAGTTCGGGTCCCGGACCCGGAACGTGGTTTTCGACATTTTCACTGGAAAGGGACAGGACATGGTGTTCACCGTCTACGGGGAGCACTGGAGGAAGATGAGGAGGATCATGACCGTCCCTTTCTTCACCAACAAGGTGGTCCAGCAGTACCGATATGGATGGGAAGACGAGGCGGCGCGTGTGGTGGAGGACGTGAAAAGGAACCCGGAAGCTGCCACCAAGGGGATCGTGCTTAGAAGAAGGTTGCAGCTGATGATGTACAACAACATGTACAGGATCATGTTTGACAGCAGGTTTGAGAGTGAGGAGGACCCTGTTTTTGTCAAGCTCAAGGCCTTGAATGGTGAGAGGAGTAGATTGGCACAGAGCTTCGACTATAATTATGGTGACTTTATTCCCATTTTGAGGCCATTCTTGAGAGGTTACTTGAAGATCTGCAAGGAGGTTAAAGAAACGAGATTGAAACTCTTCAAGGACTATTTTGTTGACGAGAGAAAGTATGTTCCTTCCTTCCTTCCTTCTTTCTTTTCTCTCCATCTAATTTCTTTCTTTCTCTTTCCTTTTCCCGTATATTATGAAAAACATTTTTATTATAAATATATAATTAATAATCACAACAAACATTTATACCGACACCTAACTTGGCATTCAATGACGTCATAAATTCCACTTTGTTTAATATATGTTATATTAAGTTTCTAAAAATAATATATGTATGTATACGTATATATACATACATATATGTATTAAAGGAGATGTGGTTTTTTGGGTTAACAGGAAACTTGCAAGCACAAAGAGCCCGAGCAAAGAAGGCTTGAAATGCGCAATAGATCATATTTTAGACGCCCAGCAAAAGGGAGAGATCAACGAGGACAACGTTCTTTACATTGTCGAGAATATCAACGTTGCTGGTATGTTGTACTAACTCCTTTTCCTTTAAAATTTAATTATTTTCTTCTAAATATTCTTGAAGTCCATGTTTTCTATTTTCAATTGTTTTTAGTTTTTAAGAGAACCCTTTTTTTTTCTTTTTTTTAAGTGAACATCCGCAAGTTTTAAAGGTGGGCCAAATCCAAACCTAGTTAGGTACAGTTGTAACGCTTACCCATGAAATCCTCCGAATTAATGGAACTCTGTTAACGCTTATCTGAACAATTTATTATCAGGACAGGGAAATTGATGTATCTCTAGAGGGAGAGGAAGAAAAATATCTTTAAATTATTATTTATCTTTGTTTGCCATATTACATTTGGATAATGATCATCAAGAAACAAGTCGATCCTGTTGACCTTCACGGACACACGCGCACGGGTTATATCTTTTAATTGACTTTTATGTCTCCTATAATATACACTAATTATAAATACAGTAGACACGGTAATTCGGAGAAGTGCCGACATACACGGCACTATTAGAAAGTCGTCTAAGTTGGAGAGCCTTAAGAAACTGTGAATTATTACAGAAGACTTGATATGTTTGTTTGTTGTTTGAATGGACGAATTCTACACACGACACTTCAAGTTGGTGGAAAACATACAATTTTCTTCTACTTGTACCCTGTCCAGCAAAAACATTAATAAAATAAACATATGCCATGGAAATCATTATTTATAAACCCATGAATTAGCTTTTTCAAATATGTTTGAATTTTGATTCAGCTAGAAAAACCTGTAGTAGATCGGCCTGGAATAGTGGGAGGCGGGAGTTCGAATCTCACAGCCTCTATTTTTCTTCTCATATATAGGCTATGCCCTTCCCTAAGATAAAAATAAAAATAAAAATACAAATAAATAAAGAAAAACCTGTTGTCTACAGCAACCTTATGCATTTCATTTTCCAATTTCCAATCTCACCTAACCTCTAGTTTGCCGAGCTGGCCAAATGTTTGCTATTGTCAACCATTGACACGCCATTTGTACGCCGAAGATTTGGTAATTAGATAAGAAAAAGCTACCCCACCAACCAGAAAGTTGGGGGAGGGTGGGTTAGGTTGCACGAAGACATCTGTTGTAGGTGAATTGATTATAATATAGAATTCGGTGAATTTGAAGAAAAAGGGTTTCTTTTCAGGTTGTGAGTATTAGGACACGCCCATCTTACCTATACTTTTGTTCAAAATTAAAAGGCCTTTCTAACATCATCAATGTCTAAATTAGGTTATGCCTCTATGTTGAACTATAAATACACATGTACCAGACACTAATAGATGATACTATTCACACTTTATTACTAACTGGTCAAATTAATTTCTTACTTGGACAGCGATTGAGACAACACTATGGTCGACTGAGTGGGTCATTGCAGAGCTTGTAAACCACCCTGAAATCCAGAAGAAGCTGAGGATCGAGCTGGACACCGTGCTTGGACCGGATCACCCGATCACTGAGCCAGATACCCACCAACTTCCATACCTTCAGGCTGTGATCAAGGAGACTCTCCGCCTGAGAATGGCAATTCCTCTGCTCGTGCCACACATGAACCTGCACGATGCCAAGCTCGGCGGCTATGACATTCCTGCCGAGAGCAAAATCTTGGTTAATGCTTGGTGGCTCGCCAACAATCCAGCTAACTGGAAAAACCCTGAAGAGTTCCGGCCAGAGAGGTTCCTGGAAGAGGAGTCCAATGTTGAGGCCAATGGCAATGACTTCAGGTACCTTCCATTTGGGGTTGGCAGAAGGAGCTGCCCTGGAATCATCCTTGCTCTGCCAATTCTTGGTATCACCATTGGGCGCCTGGTGCAGAATTTTGAGCTCTTGCCACCTCCTGGACAATCAAAGCTTGATACTACAGAAAAGGGTGGGCAGTTCAGTTTGCACATATTGAAGCACTCCACCATTGTTGCAAAGCCAAGATCATTTTAATTTCTGGTGTTTTTGTTTTTGTGTAATGGTGCTTTGGTGAGGCTGTCTCACAGAAGGAAATGTGGAGCAATATTCAGCGTGGGATTTAGACCGGAAATTGGCTATTTATGATATAATTTGTGGCTTGACGGTATAAATCTATGAACTTGAAAATGTTCTCTAATTTTCCTGTATCTAAATTGTTCTCTTGACTTATAATTAAACTCACGATATGAAAGTCTCGTGGGGTTTAAACACCTCTTTCATTTTAAATTGTTCTTAAAACTATCAATATTCCTTGAATTTTTTTCTTCCCCTTTGTTAACTTCTTCGTGCTGTGGCATACAGGGAGTTGCTTGCATGGTAACAACACTAATTCCTTTTTAATTTAAAATTCTGAGTCCTAATCTCCTTTGGCTTTCATTGTACCAAATAAAATCAACGCCAATGATTTACGTTATCTTTCAAATTGAATTTGCTGCCAGGAGTTGTGATGGAAAATGCCTGTCGATAAAATATGGTACATGACTGCAAACACTTAAAAAAGGGTCACGATGCTCTCCATAAATGACATCTGAGATCTGCCAATTTGCTACTAAATACTTTTTTTTTTAAATTATTATTATTACATTAAAAGAAAAATACGATTAGATTGATAATTATTATTTTTATAAATTTTAATCAAAAATTATTTTTAATAACAATAATTTTTAATGAGTTTCTCACACAACTAATTACTATAATTTTACATTTAAAATTTAATGATATATTTCTATCATAATTCTTTGTATTTTGAGAAAAAAATGCTACTGAAAATATTCGAATTTGGTCCGAATATATGAAAATTACACAAGATAATCTCAAAACGCCCACATGAGGTGGTATGTTTTACTAGATACTAATATGCTTTGTTCTTCCCTCATTGTCATTAGACATAAATCCCGGGTGTTCACATGTTTACCAAGTATGTGTATTTTACATTATGATGTCTGCCCCAAGTATGTCATTTTAAAGGCCTCACATTCATTTTGCCATACTTTTACTCTCATAAATGCATCTGAACGATGAATGAAAGACCGAACCCGCCGGGCTATCTCGTCCCCAGTTGATAAGAATTAAGAAGAGAGGGACCAATTGTCGTCGCCATTTGAATCCCCTGGTTATGACCAAGGCGATTTTGTGAGCCACACGAGCACAAACTGGAGAAGCCTGTGTCGAGCCTAAATGGAACAAGTGGGCAGGCTGGCTCACCATGCTCTTCAAGTTTGCGAACAAAAACACAAAAGCCTTCCAATAAGGGAAAAAAAGGCCCAAGAGGCCCACGTCTGTTCCAGTGCTTGACCCTAAGCTCACCAGGCCCATCATGGCCCAAACATGCGGCGCTGGCCGTACTGCTCGAATTTGGGAAGATTTAAAGGTCGGTCAGAACTAGAGGACAGCCTTGTGTTGAGGAGAAAATAAAGGTTCGAATTTTATTTTTTTCTATATATGTATAGGTTATATGACATTCTCTTTAAATGTAAAAAAAAAATTGAAAAGGAAGCCGGCAGCCTTTAGTGAAGTTTTGAATATCAAATTACATGCCATTAGAGAGACTTTTGACCCTGTGAAGCTTTTCCTTTCATAGATAACAACCCATTCTCCTTAAATTACTCAATCCCCATTACAGTATTGGTAAAAATAAAACATGTTTGCCCACAAAACATTAATCAATTCCTTTTATAGTACGGAAAGATCCAGATTTGGGTTTCATTAACAACTCCATAATCAAAAGACCATCAAACAAGAAGCAAAATATGTCTAGCCTCTACCCAATCTCTTCTTCTTAAATTCCACAACATAGTCATAGACTTTCTTTGGGTCAGGAAGTGATTTGGAGACATTCTCCTTTTGCATGCACCTATGCATCCAAGCAATGATCTTGGGGCACTCTGCCTCTATGCTGAAATTCCCACAAATCTCCAATGTGTAGAACCAACTGGTAAAGGGAACAAGTGCTACATCCACAAATCCAATGGTCTCGCCACCAAAATATGGCTTCTCCCCAAGCTCCCCTTCCAGGGTCCTCAAGCTTTCTATGAAACCCCTTTTTGCTTCTTCCTGCTTTTCTCCTTCCTCCATCCATAACATCTTCCTATTGGGATTTACCTGCATTATAATAACAAAAAACAATAACATAGTATAGTAATTTCCCTCATCCTCCAGAAATTAACCTAAGAAATGGATCGTTTTGAAAATAACCTAAAAGTAAGAAATGTGTGGATTAGTTCATTTGACAAAGAGAATTGCGTGGCTACTTTGCATGTCAAGTTTCAAATCTTCAAGTGCAAACAGTAATTAATATACGTGGACAATAAGTGCCCAAAATCTGGCATGCAATCCAAGAGATTTATGAGTTATCAATATCAAGCAACCATTCAACTTAAAATTTTAAGCTAACTGCGTGGGTAGTTTTGAACTCAAGACCTTTAGATCTCAGTTATAAAGATTTTAATATCGCGATCAAAAAAATCATTCAACCAAAAAATTCAAGCTATTGGAAACTAGTCAACAAAGCAAGCAACTAGGTGCCAACACCATATTCATATGTAAAATATCTATAAATATATATAAAGGAAGAAGAAGATGAAAGATTGAACCTTTTTCTCGAGGAAATCAACCCAAAATCTGGCCTGGGACCGTTGATAGGGATCGGAAGGAAGTAAAGGAGATCTGTCATGCCAGACCTCGTCAATGTATTCAAGTATGATAAGTGATTCACATATGGGTTTACCGTTGTGAATAAGAACAGGGATCATTCTGTGAACTGGGTTCATTTCAAGAAGCAGAGGGCCCTTGTCGAAGACGTCCTGCTCCTTGATTTCATACTTGACCCCTTTCTCCGCCAAAGCAATCTTCACCCTCACTGCAAATGCGCTCACCCAGAAGTCCAACAGAACCACTCGGTCCTCCATCTTGTGATGATTGATATGTATGGCTTTCTTCTAGTTGCAGACTGACCCTTTCGTTGCCGTGAATCACCAGATCAGGATGGCAAGAGCTACTTTTTAATATATAGCCGCTTAATTGTCGAGTGAGAAGGTAAAAGCAAACATTAGCCTCCCATTTTTCTGTTTCAGGGCTTGCGTCCAAGCTTTTGGCTTTACTTCTTCAGGTTTGACTAGGAAATTTCAGTCAAGATTCCCGATCTATTGTAGTCAATTATGTCCACTTGTCCACCTACACCTTTTTCTTATCTTTTTTTTTTAATTAAAAATTTATTGAACAGTAAATATATGATAAGATTTTTTTTTTTTTATTTTTACAAATTTTATACATATTTTTTTTTTTCAAGATTAATTATCGAGACCGCGAAGATAGATCTACTTAGTATAGTACCCTGCATCCCTCTTGAGATGGCATTTTGTCATAAAGGCGAATCTTTTGTGCCTGGAATATGAGTCAAGTTTATTAGTTTTATTATTAGATTAATCACAGGAATGAACGTATAAGCTACTCCGAGTACACCATGATTGGAGGTTAGACGCCTCTATCTGCACTTTGTTCTTCTAAGTTCTTCTCATCTTTTCGATTTCCTTTTATATGGATTTTTGTAGAAATGGCGTGCATGACGCGGTAATTAGTTGCTGCCTCGAGTTTTGGCTAATAATGAAATTGGAGGAATAGAGCGGAAATTTCAGGTTAGATTATGAGTTTCCACAAAATATTCCTGTACCTCATCTAATAAAGTAGCAAATATACTCAGCAAAAGCCATCTAGAGCATCCAAAAATTCAATTCCGATCAGGGCGATCTACCTTTTTCCAGATACATGGGATGGAGGGTATGAGAACATTTTATTATTCTATTAAAATTGAACGTACCATTGAAAATTATGAACATTAGTTTGTTTTATTAAATTGAACGCACTATCAAAAGTTATGGAATCTTAGTCAAAATGAGAATGGACCATGACTCATAAATTGAAGCATAAGAACAAAAACTGTCTTGTAAATACCATCCCAGGACCATCAACCCATTAACTATTTTACTATTAACCCCAAATCAAGATACCCTCAACAGATTGGATTACAAAAAACAAATACTTTATAATAAATTATAATAACAATGAAATATACAATTTAAAAATTGTCACTTTAAATTATTGGATTATATCATAATATTTATTAAAAAATAAAAAATATTTTATTATCAAATGCAAATTTCTATAAAAGAATAATGAAATTTATGAAAAAAAAAAGAATTACCTTATAATGTGCAACTTGTTGAAAAAAATAAAAAATCACTGATTAATTAGGATTGCAACCTATATTTGTATTGAATGATCGCTAAAAAGAAAAAAGAGAACAAATCATTAAGACAATTTGATCAAACTAATATTTCCCTCTCGTACAATCACATAGGGTCCATTTACGTAATCATAATTTATTATATTATAATGTAGTTTTGTGTTTAAACTTTGAAATATGTCAAATTGGCCACATTTGCTAAATAAAGCTCAAATTCACCACTTGTGTCACATGAACATTTGGATTAAATTTAGAGTATTACTATATAACAATACATAATGAATAATATGATAATAATAAAAAATATTATAACAAATTTTTTAAATATTTATATTTATTTATTTGTAATATTAAATAAAATATAATTAATCATATTTTTTATTATTATCATATTATTCTCCAAATGTTGTTATTTAACTTTTCTCTTAAATTTATCAAAATTACTCTTTTCTTACCTCTACATGCTAGCTAAATTAGTGCATTCTTCTGAAAAACAAATACAAATAAATATAAAGGAAAATTTTAAAATATCTGATAAAAAATTCACAGAGCTTTTAACCTTACGTGTCAATTCTTACAATTTGTTTTTTTTTTTTAATCGCAAATTCCCGCGCTGAAGTCTAACGACGACGTAATGACCACTTCGTCTCTAAGTCGTTTTATGGAAATTTGAAAGTTGAAATAGAGAGAAACTCAATACGCTCTGTTTCTGGTTCGCACCGGGACTCTCGGCTCTTCACACTCGCCAAGCTCTTCCTCTTCATTTATATTTATTTATGTTTTTTTGGTCGTTTAATTTGTAAAATTGAAATTAATTTGAATATTTTTGTTTTGATTCTTATTTGCTGGATTTGCTCGACGAAATTGAATATTCGACGACCGTGTTGTGCCTAAGTGAATCCTGCGTTATGCAATTTCAAGTCTGGCTAGATTTTTTTTTTTAAAATTTTTTTTATAAATATAATAATCTGGTTAATTTCACCATTTCGCTTAAGGTCCGTCAATGGAAGTGTACGGTTAACGTTCGATTGAACAGAGATTCTGTGATTATCTTTAGCAGCTTTTGGCCGCACAAACCATTGCATTCGCTATCTCGCCAACGGAGAATTCAACTTTCTGTTGTTTGTTTATTGTTTTTTTTTTTAATTTTTCTCTAGGTGTTTGTGAAAATGTTGCAGTGGATGGGAGGATCAAGAAGGAAAGTCGCAACTGTAAGCTTTTATTTGATTCGTGTTTCGTGCGCGCGCGTGTGAGAGAGAGAGTGTGCCTATGCGTATATGTAATTGATGTTGAGCTCTTCGTTTGTGCATCAAGAATGTGTGTCATAGAAGGAACTGACATTGGAATGTAATTTGTTTCTGTTTGTGCATGATTTCTTTGGGGGAATTTCAAGTCTAGGAAGTCTACACAGAAGAGGTAGAGAACAATTTCTGGATTTAGTATATTTAGTGCTGATTCTGCCATAAATTTTCTCTAAGATTTGTATGAGAATGGTTCTTGCGCTTACCTTTTGTGCCGAATCTCAAAGGCAAAAGCAGTACTTTGAGCAAAGGAGACGACAGCAACACAACCAGATTTCTGGCTTGGAGAACTATGATGAAGGAGCGAGGATGTTTGGCCAAAATCACCAAGAGCATCGATCATTGGACATTCTTAATATGACAAACTTGTCAACAGTCTCCCAAGACCGGAAACCTGCCTTCATTAATGGTATCTGAAGTTTTGTGGATGATATGCCAATTTTCATCCTTAGTTTGCTTAATGCACTTGAGCATTGTGAGAATATGAGACCAAATTATTTGCCTCAGAGAGATGGTAGGGAACAGGGGTGCAGTGAGGCACAGATAATCACCACATGGAATTGCTTAGACTGTTGAAGCCAATAACTAGTCGCAAATTGCCTTCCTGCAATAAATTTAAGAAATTCTATGGCGGGCTTTGTCAAATTCTGTTGTTCCAGCAATACTACACTCTCGAACTAAGAATTTTTTTTTTTTTTGAAACGTTTTATTTAATATCAAGAACATTTTTTTTCCCTCTGCAGCATCATGCAATTATGAATGTCTGGTGTTCATTTGTACTCTGCTTTTAACTGTAGTCTGTAGATTATCGGCCTTGTCGGTAACATCAAAGAATCCTGTTTGTTAATTGTTTTTGTTCAATGGTATCATAAAATTGTCATTTACTTTACTTTCATGATTTCAAATGTTATTAACCTTATTGTTCTTCCGAATTTCAATTTAATTCAACAATTTAAGGGAAGGATGATCCGAAGGCCACTGCTTCAGCATTCCAGTATCGAATTACTGAGGATCCCCCTACAGTCCTTGCAAATAGTATTACTACCAGAGGTTCTCTTGAAGTAAAGGAAGCACATATGTTTTCAAGTGTATCTGTTCACTCTTGTTGTTCTGGATCTTATCATATTGTTTTTGGCTATTTTAGTTGGTGTGTGATGTTTACTGCACATTAACTTGAATCAGGAACCCTCTCATGCCACCAAATGGAGACTGGATTACCAAAGAAGTAAGTTAAAAGGGATGGGGGCATATGCAGATGGCCATGCATTAGGGGATACTGCTATTGTTCTTAAGTTGCACTTGACAAAGCTATCTTTGCAATTTTTAACCAATATGAATTAGTTCACTGGTATTTTGATGGTGCTCCCAGTCCAGCAAGGAGTTTCCTCTATACGTTTAAACCCACATGGCCATCTCTTTAGCTGTTACTAAATGATATTATAATTATTCAATATTATTTCCTTGAGTTTTCCCTTTCGTAGTGATGAGTTTATGTATCTGACTGTGTTCTGGAGTTCTGTTCAGTCCTCCAATTAATCACAGCCATGGCATTGATGGAGTTGATAAGAACCTGGATCTTTCCAAGATAGCAGCTCTGCAGCGTAAGTACCCAATATTCATGAGTCAAGCTTTTCCTTTCCAGGTAATTGCACGCAGGGCTGCTTCTTGCCAGTTTGTTCAGATTGCATTTTCAGATTGTTTTGGTGGTTGACTTGTTACTTTACTGCACCTTTGTGTTCCATTGAATCCAACACTATGTATTTTTGAGTTGTACCTGAACAACTCCAATTTGTTTCTCAGAATTATCAGTTTTTGATCTGCTTGGTGAAGATGGAGTGAATGGAGACTTGGAAAGATTTCCAGTATCTGAACCTCATGTTGCATTTTCAGTTGAAGGTAAGATCAAGTCTTTTAATTTGAAGACAGTTTGAATAATTTCAAAGATTATATAATGCTTTCTGTTTTTAGTTTGCATCTCAATGGCACCAAGGGAATTTTTGGAGATAATGCGACAGAAATATTATGCATGGCATGGAAGTGTTTCATGATGTTTGTGGTTTTTGCTTGAATTTATGTCTAGCTTGTTGTTCCAGAAGAAGATTTGGTAGTTTATATTTTTTCTCGAGGTAAGAGCATGGCCCCAATGGTAACGATCAGAGCTGCAAAACTTCTAGCTTGGTCAAGAAATAAGTGAACATGGAAGAAATCACAGAGAACTAGTTCACATTTTGTATTTCTGCTATTTTCCTTCTATGAACCATTAAAAGTGTGAATAATGTGCAGAGGTTGTCTGATTGGGTGCTCTAAAGGAGGTTTCTATGTTCTGGCAAGTTGTATTCTTAAACACTACCTTTTTTTGGTACATTGGAAAATTAAACATTGCTGCTGAGTTCTGATAGCTAATCATTAGCCTTTGGCCTAACAGGCACTCAATCTTTGTTTGGGGAAGTGGGAGAGGTTGGGGGGTTCAGACATCCATTTTATCCTAAAGAAAAAAAAAATCACACATTAAAAAACAAAAAGGGTTGCCTTTGACAGTTAAATGATATATCATAGTTATCAAATTTGCTTTATTATTACTCTTTCCTCTTAACAGAGCACATGTAAGGTACATAATTCACTTCATAGTTCAAATTCCTCTAGAATGACTGTGTGACATATTGGCACTAGCTGACATCAGATTCTTTAATGCTTAAAGTTTTAATTGTTTTCTATATGTAATCAATGCTGGGGATATAAGGGAACTCAATTGGTGCTTGCAATGCACATCAGGTTTGGGTAAAATTGGAGCAAAAACACCAGTCCAGTCACCACAACCTGCTCACAGGTAACTAAATGAACCTAGACAGGCTAGATTTATTTCTCTGTTTAAATTTCTTTTCTTTCCATGAATTTGTTTTGAGCCTCCAGAAGCATTTATTTTGTATTTTGCTGACAGAAGCTGCATCAAGATGATGTATCAACTGCATTGTCTTGGAATAAATTACAAGTCTACTTGAAGCTTAGTTGTTGGATGATTTATTGGAATTTCATTGGTTCCATGTGATGCTTTCGTTCTCACAAAACAACATGAAACATCTCCAATTGATAGCAGAAGTACAAAATGACCAAACACCCACATACATAAACACATTCTAACAATACGTTATATTGAGATGCAGAAAAGATTACGTATAGCAAGCTTGTAATTGCAACTTGATAATAAGCTTTTTTAACATAACTGATATAAAATCAGGCTTAAGACAGCAGGTTTGACTTGTTTAGGTGGCTTCTGGTTTGTTTTCCTTGATGCAAGATGCTGCCGACTGGTTTTAGACTTTCAGTGCTGTTTTCATTTTTCATCTCTATCAGTATTCAGATTGTCAAGTTGTTTTGCTGCATTTCCATGTGGAATTAAAGCTACAATAAATTTCATCAAAGGGTGTTATTTCATGTTGGAAAAAATTATTTGTTTTTCAAATTTGTTTACTATTTCTTGGGTTATAATTTTTTGACTAATTATAATACAAAATAATCCATTATAGCATTTTAACAGTTAAAGACTTAAAATTTGGAATGCTTTCGAAGCAAAACTAATATTGTGCTACAAATGTGTTTTCTATAGTTGCCCACCGCTGAAGGCTGCAAGGCGATTAAATACATCAAGAAGTCTTGGTTATTATGTGTTGGATGACATTGGATTTGAAGTTGTAAGAGAATTCTTGAACAGAGATCTGGATCATATTATGTTGCTTCATGGCTCAGAGTTTGGCTAATCTTAGTTCTATAACTCTCTATTTCTTGAGCAATATATATATATATATATATATATATATATATTATTATTATTTTCTTTTCTTTTCTTTTTGATGCTATGAATTTCTGCCTTTCAACATTGACCTTTTATTTGAAAGGTTCTTCCTCACATCTCTTTTTGACTTGATTCTGCAACTTTTGTGGAGTTGCATCCTTCTTTCACTGTAACAGTGCTGTCATCTTTGATGGCCTATGTGAATTTCCTTAACATAAATCCATCTGAAGGGATAATAGTACTCATATGAAATGCACTTGTGAGTCACAATATATATGTAGGATCAGTCTAGTGCATTTTGAGGAGCCTATGTTCGCTTTTATTCATACACACTGGTACGTTGATCAAAGTTCAACAATGATTAGAATGATGCACCAAATGCAGAATCCATTAATGGAAGAAATTGGTGCGCCTAGTGGCAGTACTTTGGAGTTCTCAACAGGGATCAAGGACTCATTTAGCAAGCTCAAGATGAACTTATCCACTTTTCAAGACCACATGCAACTTGATGGCCACAATGCTGAGATGAGGGGCGCACCCAGTGGCAGGAGAACGTTCTGTAATACTGGACATGGTGATGATATGTGGGAAGGTAATTTCCCACATTTCAGTTCACTGTTATTGAGCTTTGGCTGAGATTATGATTTGTGATTTATCACTTTTGTATGCTAGGTTTCACCCAATGCAACAACTAGTGATGTGGAAATCAAAGTATCTTTCCTTGTTATGTCTGAGTTTAGTTACTGATATCCAAAATTTTGAGCAACAGATTCCATTTTGTGGAAATGGACCTGTTGTTTGTCACTGCTGGCTGTGTTATCACATAACACAATCCCATAAGTAACTCATAGTTTAAATGGATACAACCTAGCAGTACAGAATTAGACACAACATGATAGTCTAGTTTTGGTACTGTGGTATACATGTGTCAGTGATATTCAGAATTAGACCTTAGAGTGTATGGGGGGGAGACTACGGTTGGTGTTATAGGCAACTTGCTTAATATTTATTAGCCAACGTAGTAGTTGTTGTGAATCATCTTTGTTGTTTTAAATGGTGAAAGAGTTACATAAAATTCCCTTTTTCATCCTGTTCTCTCTCTTTCTAGCAAGATCTTGTATACTAGATGCCAATATGTTTGATGAGATGGACTCTGATGTTTTCTGGAAGATGCCATGTCAAATGGATGATATCTCCTCTGATTTTCTCAAATATGGAAATGGTGAAGTGCCAGATTATGGTTTTCAGAGTCCTTGTCGGCCTTACAAAAGGTTTGTAATCAACATCTAAACTTATTTTCCTGTATTGAAATGAGAAATCTGAGCTTGGGTATGGTACATATCCATGCAGGGAGGCTTCAAGAGCAACTGAACAATTCAGTTTCTTAGGTGCTTTCTCTTACTGCAGCTTTGTAATCTGAAGGTTCATGTTGTCTTATTGCAGACACATCAGTATATTTTGCTTAAAATATAATTTGCATATCATATGCAATGCTTATTTTTCCACCAAGATATCATGTATGTACCTTAGGAAGTCAAATTTTGGACCTTGATTCTTGGGGTAAATGGTGACTGAAGCTTAAGTCTCTTTCTGCTAATACTCGGTGGAGTTTGGACTCAGGCATAAATACATCTGTTGTATGATAACCAGCATAATTTTGAGGGAGCAATTGCAGTTCATGTGGAGCCTTTTCTTCTGCAACAAGCCCCTGCAACACCCCCCCCCCCCAACAAAAAAAAAACGAATTGAAAAATTTTTCTATTTGGAGATGTTACTAGATCCCTTATTTCCTTGGTATCCTTTTTTCAGTTTCTAAAGTAACTTTCTAATTAGAGTTCTCTGTCATAGAAGGAAATTCTGTCCGTAGTTGGTAATGTTAAACTAGATTCCTGCCATTGTATGTCACTAGTTTTTTTATTTTTATTTTTATTTTACATCGCACTAGTTTTCTGATGCTGAATTCATGTTTGTTTGCCCTATTTATTTTGCTGTTACCCTTTTTATTTATTTTACTATTTGAACCTAAAACTTTTGTTTTTGCCTTCTTGTTCTCCTGTGGAAATCAGACTCACCTGCTCCAAAGCACCAACTTTCAGGAGATGGTCATGATTTCTTAGTTTTCAGAGGGGCAAGGTAGTAAAGTTCAGTATGCAGGCGTCTCTTTATCCTCAGCATATGCAACCAACAAGTTTTCTCTTATATGATAGCAGGCATCATTCAGCAGGGACAAGTTTTAGTTTTGGAGATGTAATTGATCAATCTGATAGGGCCTGCTACATGACAGAGGCTGAAAGAGACAACTTGAACTTGACAAGGTAATTTTAGTGCTTACCCAACTGGTCTTCTTCTCTGTACCATACGATGATTCATTTTCTCTTTTGACTAATATTCCTCTTGCTTTTGCAACTTTTGGCAGTGAAGAGTCATGCTCATCCACTGCAGGTTATAATCTTTATTGTGTAAGATATTTTCATGATCTTGTTCTTAATCCAGTTTTCAAGCTTAGTGATTTTTATTATGTTTCAGTGAGAGGTTTGCCTGCAAAGGGTTGTCTGCCAGACATTATGGCAAAAAGATACAGCAGAAGACACCAAAATTCTTTTGGCAGTCCTGAAGTCATCTATGGTGGCGACAAGAATTTTGCCCAAGAAACACATTCCAAAACGATGAGTAAAATTTTGGAGCAAAATAATGAATGGGGTTCCAGAAAATCCAAATGGCTGCCAAATCTGTCAGAGTCAAAATCAGCCTGTAAACTGAACTCCTTTGGGGCCTGGTTGTATGATGGTGGATACAGTTCTGCAGAAACAAAACATACATCCTTAGACCCAAGGCATTGGAATGAAGATAGGTTTAGTGTGTTTCCTGTACCTGACCCATTTATTGATGGAAAATTCTCCTCCAGTATATCCAAACATGATATTGCGGTTAAATTTCCACCTTCTGGCAGTTTTATCTCTGGCGAGTGTCCACTCTGCCTGCCATCTGGTCCAAAACATTCTCACGGTTCCCCTAAAGTCTCTAAGTTTGACTTTGGGTTAAGCAAGCAGGAATCTTATCCTCATTTTCCAAATTTTGAGTTGGAGGATAGGCCTCCAATTTCATCCCATGATGCTGGTTCTTGCACAGAGCCATACATCCCAGATTTATTAGCACAGCAAAGTGTGAGCAAATTGGAAGAAAATAAGTCAAAATTCCATCAAGACAACCACGGAAAAGTTGAGACCAGAAAAGAAACTCTTGTTGAGAACATGATGACAATAAGTGCTTCTGACACTGGGGAGAATGCTCCTGGATGCAAGGAAGAAAAGGACCTAACTTCAGAGACATCATCATCTGTGAAGATCCTGGACAGACCTCAAACCGATGTTGAGGAGAAAGAATGTGACCGTTGAACTTGGGAGTATACTCCTTGCTTCTTGCTGCAACCTGTCTTCTACTATGCATTAAACATGTTGTATTGTGATCAGGTATGACCATGATGCTGAAGTTCCTCTTCCTAAGAAAAAATGCAATGATGGTATCTAATTTTGGCGTTTGCTCTGAATTTACTTTTAGCAGTCCCTTTGTCCCATTTGCATTTTGATGAACCAATTTTCATATGTACTGAAAAAGGTTTGCTCGTTGTATTGCAGAGACAGATAATGATGGGCCTGCAGATGGAAAGATGACTAAGATGTGTAGTAGTATTCTTCAGTCATCCTCACCAGTGTTGATGCTACAAAGCCATGTCCTTCAACTTGTTTGTTTGCAGAAAGTATTAAAGGAGGCATCTTTATAGACACCAGAAGAAGGTAGGCATCTTCTTCACAATTATACCAAATGCTTTTGACAAAAAGTATGAACGGTTTAGTAATTGATTTCCCTTTTCAATTGAACTCTTTTGGTAATTGGTGTTGATTAATAGTGAAACATCAGTAAGTGATTCGCAGCTCCTTATTGCTTGCTAACATACGTAGAACTTGAGGAAGATAACCTTTTAGATGAACTCCGACATCTGTACATTTGATGCAAAGGAATTCACACGGAACCCAAAGCGTCTCCAACCAACCAAAAATGAAAAAAAAAGACGAAGTCGCCTTTCTTTTTTATTTTTCGTCCTTTTGATCTTTGTTAGTTATCTCGTTTTCTAGCTGCTTTGAGTGGAATTGGGGATAAATTAGCATGTTCGCATCTCAAAAGCTAATGACGTGCAGTTTGTAAGTGGTTGATCACTGGAAAATTTTTGTTGATACTAAGATGGTCAATATTAAAATTGAAAAATGTATCAATCTTCATAATCTTAAAATAAAAGAATCATCAGAGACATTAAACACATAATTATTATCATCGGAATGTAATGGACCAGAAACAAATCCAAACCAATCTTCCTTCACTATGCGTATAAGAAAAATTAAAAACTACCACTGTAAGTCAATTGTAGATCTTTATATTTGTTAAGTAAAATGGTATTTAAGTTCACGTCTTAGCCAGCAATGTTTCTAATTTGAGGTATTATTTGTCAGTCTGACCGACATTGGTGATTATAATTGAATTTTAAGGTTAAAGAAACCTTTTTCGATAAAGATAAGGGAATTGTGTTTAGCATGGTTTTTTAAGAATTATTATAACAAAACTTATTATTTTTTCAATAATTCCATTCTAAGACTATCATTGACCAACAATAAAATCTTAATCTTAAATTTAATTAATAATAATAAAACTTTCCCGGCAAGTGTACTAAATTGTAAGCTTCACAGGGTTATAGTCTGAGCTCACGTGCTAATCTAAATAGTTTTTTTTTTTAGTACATATATATATATATATATATATTAAAAGTTTATGCATATAATTACAATTAATTAAAGCTATGCTACAACTAAAAATTTGAAACGGGATATGGTGTGGAACATAGATTACTTAGTTACAAGCACCATACACAAGGCAAGTGATTGATTTGGCATATTTGCACCCATTTTATTCATTCTTTATACAGATCTTTGTTACAGGGAGAACAAATACTGCAACATACAACGTTGAGAAAAGTGCGCGCCCTCCTACCTTATTGGCAGATTAGCCTCAAGTGGCTCAACGTCTGTTTAAACCTTCCAATACAACATACTTCTGATCTCTACACACGTAGATATGAAACAGGTAGACTACAATGTGATCCCTACCAAAACAAAATGGGCATTCCCTCTTAACCAAGACTTCCCAATTTCCTGAATTTGATTAGAAAAAGAACTATCCAATACTGGAAAGCAGAAGTGTGAATGGACAGACAAGCTGAATAAAAACAGGTAATCATATAAACTGCAAAGAACATTAAGTTCAACATACAATTCTCAAATCTCAATGAAAGGATATGCAGATTACAATGCACGATGTAGGTCTTTGCAGTCTAGTTTAATGAAAATTCATGTGGGTTCTTGTTTCCTGCAAATGTTACAAAGTCTCCAATTTATGATGACAGTGATAGTTAAAAAGGAAGAGATTAGTACCTGGTGTCAAAATCCAATATGCGTTGCTTTTGCAGAAATGCGTATCATGTCTTGGGACAAGAGAACCCTTCCTTGCTTTGTGATCGCATTTCTGTTACTTGTTTCAGCCAGAGTTCCTGACTCAGGAGAACATGTCACATTTAGTTAACCTTATAAAACTGCAACAAATTCTCTAATTAATATATTTGGCCATCAATTGTGACATAAGTTGAAGGGGTTTCAATCAGACTAAGCTAGATTGGGAATTAGTGCTTAAGGGTATAATGGGGCAAATTTGAGAAAACATAATAGCATGAGTGCT
Organism: Bruguiera gymnorhiza; assembly: GCA_020883675.1. Taxonomy (NCBI): domain Eukaryota; kingdom Viridiplantae; phylum Streptophyta; class Magnoliopsida; order Malpighiales; family Rhizophoraceae; genus Bruguiera; species Bruguiera gymnorhiza. Next base: position 1,062,788 of record JAIRCJ010001042.1, on the reverse strand, counting down.
GTAATTAACAAATCTCTGATGTCACTATAATATAGTTAATGCCACTCACTAGATTATTTGCCTCTTCCTTCAAGGCTTTATTCATTTGATCAAAAAGAGGTGTCCACTTTGCTTGATGTATGTCCATAGCTGTGGTCACCGAGGATCCAGCATCACACAACTGCTCATTTTCTTGCTCAGGTGAATATTCTTTAGCTATAAGTAGAGGCAAATCTGTCTGAATTACATCTTGAACCCTTGTGCTACTGCACTTCAATGCTGCACAAAACACAAAGCAGGTTTTTGCATACAGCTAATTTTAGACCTCTTGTCAGCAAAAAGTCAGGTCAAAAGAAGGTAAAATGCACCTTCAAGTCGCCTTGAAATGTCCTGGTGAAGAAGCTGCAACCAATGAGAAGCTAAATGAGCACCTGGAAAATTATAAAGAAAAGTCAAATTAGTCAAAAAAAAGCTTGCCACCTTGTTTATTGTATTAGCTACCTGACATCAACAAACTGTTCTAAGCAACCTGAGAATAAGGAGGGAGCAGGGAGGGAATAATGCAAGCAATGATTGTTGAATGTTTATAAGAGTAAGAATAAACTCAAGCTGAAGTTCAATTCCCAAAGCAGAAAATGGGAAAAAAGCTGTGTGATTGAGAAATCTTATGCTGCATATGTGAATCCGTTGAACAGGGTATAACATCAACCACAACAATCCGTATGTGCTTGATGTGAATTTACATGAAGTGCATTATAAATGGATAGCGAACTAAAAAGAGGAATGTAAATAGTTTCTGACATTATCAGTATGATAAGATTAATAGCCAGGAAATGTAAGGAGGTTTGAAGTGTGACACCTAAAATAATTGATCTTGATGTTCTCCATCTCATCTCCATCATTATTAGCTATGCCATGGCAGCAGAAGATTTATATTTACTTTTATACATGTAAGATTTAGTTTGTAACTTAGACATCACACACAATGACTACAAAAGACACAATGAATGCCCTTTAACTTCAAGTGAGACCAACCTTCTTGAGGAAGAGAAGGATGAGTATCTGTGTTTGTTGACTCTTCATTGGACTCAGAGCTGATTGCACCGTCTGAGACATTACTTAAAGATGATTGTGACATCAGTTCATCTATATCAACCTCATTCTTGACCCTTGTCACTGCTATGCCCAAATGGCCAAACTCTGTTTGGTGTTTGGATGTCATATACATTTGCCTGCTTGGGCTGATAGGACAAATTCCTAAGGGACTACTACCTTGTAAAGTATTTGAACATTCACTAGCATGATTTCCTCCAACTCTTTTTTGCACGTATTCTGTTTGCCTGCTCTGTAAATTACCATCTCGCAATCCATTGCTTTTAACTAAGGCCCCAATTGCTGAAAACACTTCATTGCTGTTTCTTATTCGGCTTACAATCCCAGGATTAAGTTTATCAAGCAACCCACTGGATGCAGCAATCTTCGTAAACCTGGTCTCCTGTTGTGCCCTTGCAACCTTCACTTTCCTCCTGTCCATGTCAATTTTATGCTTCTCACCACATTGTTTTGGCGTTGGCAATATTCCCCCAGAACCTTTGATACCGGGATCAATTTTCTTGGTCAATCCATCAGCAGGTGCAACAACATGAGGGAGCCTATGTACTTGTTGCACCTTTTCAATCCCCACTTTGCTTCGGACCATGCCACGGCTTCGTTTTGTACATAGCTTCTTGGGGGTTGGGACCTGGGCATGTGCAGGAGTGAGGAACCCATTTTCTTTCATTTCCAGCCAAATTTTCATGGCGTCCTTCTTCTCCAATGAACCTGCAGCACAACCCAGCGAGGGCCCGCCGGCTACAAAGGATCCTCCAGACTTAAGATCCAAACTTTTATTACCCACGTGGGCAGTATAATCCCTTTCAACTGGTAAGGCTTTGCTTAAACTTCCAGTTTCCATTTCAGTTATTTTCAACCTGAACAATCAATCACAAAAGGTCCATATCCATTGTAATCACTACCATCTTTTCTTGAAAATTTGGTCTGTTAAACCCTCCATAAGCAAGTAATTAATTTACAGTTTATTTAAAAAAATTAAAAAAAAAGAAGAAGCAAACTCTCTCTCCCACACACACACAGAGACAAAGGGCTCCAACAAGAAGGCATCTCAGTAACAGTGAGAAATATAAAAGAAATGTGTAAACAAAAAATTAAAGATAAAAATTGAGAAAAAGAACAGATCCAAAGATTTGGAAGACTTACCTCTCATAAAGAGAGAGATAGGGAGAGAGTGAGTGAGTGAGAGAAATGGATTGTGGTGGTGAAATTTGGGGAGGGAAAGTGGAGGGTTTTCAGTTTTTATAGGGTTAGGTTTAAGATTACAGAAATGGGCTTCTCTTTTCTTTTCAAAAATATTGAAGAAGACAAAAGAAATAAAAAAAAAATCTTCTTTTTATTTTATTTTATTTTTTATTGATAATTGAACATTTTGTTTCGCCAAATTTTTGTTTTCTTCTTTTCTTTTTCAAAAAAATAAAAGTACAATTGACCTTAACATATTTAGGACTGTAAAGGAACCCATAGATTAACTAAAAAGTTCTAACAGAAATTATTTTTATGAACTAATAATCTGAATTTGATTTTAATATATTTATCATACAGTTCTAATATTATTTAATTTAAATATAATTGTGTCTGATGTTAGACTTCATTAATTAAAGCTACCAGGAGCATAAATTTCACTATATTTTATATAACATTGCAAACTGATGGTTATCAATGTAAAAAATCAAATGGAAAAAAGGATGCTCAAATAGAATATTATACACATGCACATTAAAAAAAAAAAAACTTGCACATTAGTTATCATTTTATTGCTTAAAATATTAAGAAAATCCAATAAATAGAAATAATTGAAAATTTGATAAAAAATTATTATTAAAAAATTAAATACGTTAATTATTATATTTATAAATTAAAAATTAAATTAATAAAAAATATATATTAAATTATTATTTAAAAATTTTGATAAACAACGTGTCCATGCACTCAAAACTTGAAATGAATAAATGAAATGACGTCGTTTTGCAAGACGATGGCATCCACTTATTTTCATTTTCAGAAGGGTTCGAGCCTTCTCTGGCCGCTGGCTTGTGCCGCCAAGAGCGAAAACACAACTCCTTAGCCACCGTAGCCGCAGCCGCCGCCAACCTTCGCTTAACTGGCTTTCGCATAGGCCGGCTCTCGCTATCAACCGGATGGAAATTCAGTTGGTAGAAAAAATCCCCTAAAAAATCTTGGTTGCTGACAGTAGGGTTGCGTTGCAGTAGCCGCGGCCAAGAATTTGAGACTGAGAGGTTTGAAAATGGCGTTTAGAGGGAAGGAGATGATGAAGAAAGTGCTTAGAAAGGTAGGTCAGAATAGGTTGGAACCTGGACTCGAGAAATCTCTACAGAATAGCTTACCCGATAGCAAGGTTGTTATGGGCCGAGCCAAGCGTGGTCTTTATGCTGGCCGACACATCCAGTTTGGTAATCGTGTTAGTGAGGATGGCGGCAACAAGTCAGTCCCCCCCCCCCTCTCTCTCTCTCTCTTCTCTGTATTGATGATGCTTGGTTGTGATTTCGGAATTCTCGGCATTCACTTGTGCATTTGGATGTTGGTGCTTATAATGATGTTGTGGACTTTGGAAATGCTGCGCAGATTATCTGCTTCTCGTGAATATCGTTAGATGCAGGTGTTTTCAGATCGTAGTGTTTAAATACTAGAGATGGGTGCTATGCTAGGAGACTCTTGGGAATGAATTTTTCCCTTCCGTCATTTCTTATGTCCCATATGTTCCCGTGGAGTCTAACCCATTTTATCATTAAGCGAAGGGTAAACAATATAGCGGATTGATTTTTCAACCAAATTTGGGTTGAAGGCATTGTTGTTGTTGTTGATTTTTCAATCAAAAGTTCTACATAAACTCTTTGGTTTTCTCCTCTTTCACTATCCCTGTTTTGAATATGCAGTGTATTTGTTTATTTTAGATTACAAGTCAATCATATCTTTGCCTTATTAGTTCCTCAGCCAATTTGATTTTCAGCAGAGCTAATAGTTTGGTTGCCAGCAATGCTCTTTTAAGATTGATTACCATGTGAGAAGCATGACGTTTGATATTTTGTCTTAGTGAATTCTGGTTTGAACTCATCATACGTGATTTTGTTGTATATGCACTGGAGGGTGCATGGTTACATTTGGGAGGACTAAGTTGTCAATTGTTATCTGAGATCAGTTGCTCTCACCATTGACTTTTAGTGCTTTGGAGATTGTTTAGGAAGAGGGTTTTAATAATTCTCTAGTGCTTTGTGCTTTCTCGTGTTAACAGGACCAGGAGAACTTGGAAGCCAAATGTCCAGAAGAAGAGGCTCTTCAGTTACATCCTAGACCGGCACATTCAAGTCAAAGTCACCACTCATGCCCTCCGTTGCATAGACAAGGCTGGAGGAATTGATGAGTACTTGCTTAAGACTCCTTATCAAAAAATGGACACAGAGATGGGCCTCTTCTGGAAAGCCAAGATTGAGAAACTGTATGAAGAGCTCGGGAATGTGCCAACAGCTGAAGGGGAAGCAAGTCCTGAACAGGGCTTTAAGGACTTGACCTTAGCCGAGCAGGATGATCATAGGCAATTCAGAAGGCACATATTTAGCAGGTTTGGCAAACAGAAGCAGTCTGAGGGAGGAAGTCGAGAGGCCGGCGATGAAAATGCCAGCTCTCGCGCCCCTGTTTCCTATGTCATTTGCGCCCATGATCTAAAAGAGAAGTCAGTCATTGCCAATTATTGAGTTTTAAAGCTGTCATTAGATGCTCCTTCACTTTTTGGTTGTTAGGTGCTGCCCAGCCTCGAAGTTTCATTTCCAGAGGATGAATACTGGCACCCCCCCCTGATTGACATTTCAGGCCTTGGATTCAACAAAAATCTGTCAAGACATTTCCAACGATATATCCAACTTTGAACTGAATAAAAAAAAATGATGGATCTTGTATTGAATAGGTCTATTAAAGCTGATCACGAAGTGAGATGGTTTGAAGTGTAAAGAAAGGTCTAAGAGATGCGTTTACTCACCTTAAGAACGAAAACATCTATTAGGAGATCTCAGTTTCGTAAGTTTAGGAGGGTTTTTGAGATTTAGGACAAAAGGGAGAATTATCCGTTCGGAGAAAAACTTTTTATGAGAGTGAAGCAAAAATTCTCGCTAATAATCAGAATTACATTAAAAAATAATCGTTTATTTCAAATTTAAGTTTAAAATTTGGAGTGAAATTTTGAGTTTTAACTTTAGACCTCATTTTAAATTATAATTAAAACTATTCTCCCCACTTATTAAACTGATTTTTTCTTTTTGTAAAAAAAAAAAAATCAACTAGGGAAATTTATTATTATTTTTATTTAATTTTTTATAAAAAATATTTATTATTTAATACTAATAAATCCAGTAGATTTTTTTTTTTTTTTTATAAACCTTTATAACTTCCGGTGCTAAAGAGTCTAATATTCTATTTTAGCGAGAGTTCTAAAAGAATTCGAGCTGATCATTTCAATCTCCGCCCGAAGTTCCGATTGGCGGCCATACAATCGCTACATCCGGTGGGTGAGCCAGCTCTCGACTACTTGAGACGTGAAATTTGAACACTTCCGAAGGTGACTAATTTTCAATAACGCCTTTTATTCCCCCCTCTTTCCAAATGCTTTTCATTTGCCTGAGCAGAAGCAGAATTATTTTTTATTTTTTTATTTTTTGTGGTGGTTTATAAATAGGCACAAATACATGGCAAGGGATTTCAAGACCGCTACTATATATTTCAGGTAATATCTTTTTTTTTGTTTTAATTTTTTTCCCGTTTATTTCATGGTGTGAAAAAGTCTTTATTTCTGTTTACGTATAAACACACACACACACACACACACATATAGGTGCATTTGGTTTTGAAATAAGAATGAAAAATGTCGGCTTTTTTGTTTTTGTTGATAAATTTGATATGGTTATTTGAAAATAAGACGTTTGTTGAGTTGAATGTAAAGATTATCACTGATTTGCAGAATTTGGGGGTGAAGACGCTAAAGATGAAGAAGTTGAAGAATGTCAGTTCAAATAGTCAACCGAAGAATTGCTTAATAAGGAGACTTTTACCACAATTAGCACTCAATAGGAAATACTATCATAGTGATGCAAAATAGGGAAAGTACTGCACAGCGCTGCAACGTCTTGAATTGTTAATTAGTTGTCACAGAAAGTATTGAAATCAATGTTGTTGAACTTTGGTTTCCCTTCAATGTCTCTACCTGGGTCTTCTCTCTGAATCTTGGTTCCATTTTCTTATATCATTCCTTCGAGACTTTCTCTCTGAATTGGCCCTTCGGCATCTCTCACAGTATTTATTTTTCCTTTTTGGTGGGTTCATTTATTTAGTCTGGTGAAAACACAAATCCGTTTTTTTTTTTTTCTTTTTTTGGAGCTCAAATTAGGGAATCTGGAGTTTTTTTTTCTTTGTTGGCACTTCTGTTTTTATGGCGGCAAAGGCTTTTAGTAGGAGGCTATTGAGAGATTTGTTGTACAAGAGAGGGGCTATTACATCCTCTCCTGATCCTGTTATAGGATGTATTAGGCATTGTTCTTCCACCCCAGAAACAGCTCCTAAAATACCTCACTTCTCCAAAAAGGTACTCTCTCTCTCTCTCTCTCTCTCTCTCTCTCTCTTTCATTCATACTTGTGCATGCAGATCTCTGTTTTCATAAGGACTTATGTGGAACAAACTGGGTTCAGTTTAATTTTCTTTTCTTTTTTTTTTTTTTGTGGGTTCAGTTCATTGGATTTTTTTTTTATTTTGTTTTAATCTAATAAGTAGTAATTGAGAATGCCTGTAGTTTCAGGAAAGAACTTCATTGCATAGCAGTATTCTTTCATTGCGGTATTTCATCTCTGAGTTATGACAACCATTTACTGGTATTTGAGTTAATTTAGTGTCTTCTCATATTTTTTACATTAAAATGAAAGTGCCTCTATTGTAGCAGTAGCAATCATGAATTCAAAATAGGAAGAAGATGTCCCTTTTCATGCTGATTCAGTAAGTTTTATATTTTCCTATGCTCTGACAGTTCGTTGAGTGCACTTTTTATGTTGTTAACCAATTTTCACTTTTTATTCATCTGAAGGCATATTTTCTGTGCCTTATGTTTTCATATCTCCAGTAAAGAGGCAGATTTTTTTTGACTAAAAGAGTAAACAAATAATTTTATGTTCAGCGGGGTACCAATCAAATTTGTCACATGAGGAAAATGGAGGGGAAAATATTCTTTTGTTGCTTTTAGTTTTATTACTGTTTAGTGGCTTCCAACTATTATGTTGTTGAATTGAAAACATGTTTCTAGGTCCATCAGATCAAAGGATTGTCTTCTAGCTAATGAAGTGTCTTAGCTTGGTCACTTTCTCTCTGGCTTATTGCTTTCCCTTTATCATTGATACTGCATATTGTCTAGTATGCTATTATGAGTAAACATGTTCTTGCCTGATTCTGAACTTTTGGGCTCTGTTTTTTTTCATCTTTAGGGAAGGTTAGTTACAGGAGCAACCATAGGATTACTTATTGCTGGAGGAGCTTATGCAAGTACAGTGGATGAAGCAACTTTCTGGTATGTTAGTTGAATTTATGAGAAACCCAAATTATAATTTACTTTACATTGGTTTCAGTAGCCTTTACATGTTATACGCTAGTGTACCAAATGTGAATAAGGATTTCAGTGAAAGGGACCGCTTGATTGCATTGTAGAACTTGGATAAGTATCATAAGCTCATTTTAGTGCTATCATTATGTAGCTTTGCTAAGCCATTACCTACATATATTGCCACAGTATCTGGGGGTTTCTGTTGCCCAAACCTGCACCCTGTCTTTTAGAAGAGTGCATGTTTCTATAAGCTTGATTATGGAAAGTGTGAATGCTTAGATACTTTGATTTTTTGTTTTTTAGAAGTATATGTTGCCTTCAATAAGCTTTTGTAATTAAGGCCTTCTTATGACTCCCTTGAAGTTTTTAAGTCCAACTGTTAATGTGACTGTTTATTGTAGTGGCTGGCTATTCAATGCAACCAAACTTGTGAATCCATTTTTCGCACTTCTAGACGCAGAGGTTGCGCATAGACTTGCTGTTTCTGCTGCTGCTCGTGGGTGGGTACCGAGGGAGAAGAGGCCTGACCCATCAAATTTGGAACTGAATGTTTGGGGAAGGAAGTTCTCCAACCCTGTTGGTCTTGCTGCTGGCTTTGATAAAAATGCTGAGGCTGTTGAAGGCTTACTTGGGCTGGGTTTTGGCTTTGTAGAGGTTGGATCTGTTACTCCTGTTCCACAAGATGGTAACCCAAAGCCACGTATCTTCAGATTGCGCCAGGAAGGGTGAGAGACCATTTTATTTTATGCATATATGAGGGTTATACTCAAGGTGCTTGGTTTTGTGGCCTGTAGTAGAGATGATTAATGGTTTAGACTTGAGAAAGTTGTTTTGGAACTAACATCCTTTGCTTGGTTTATTTTGCACAGTGCAACGATAAATCGTTGCGGCTTTAACAGTGAAGGTATTGTAGCTGTTGCAAAGCGATTGGGTGCTCAGCATGGCAAAAGAAAGCTGGAAACGTCGAGCACGTCATCTTCCTCCAGTGATGACATCAAACATGGAGGCAAAGCTGGTCCCGGCATTCTTGGGGTAAATCTTGGGAAGAACAAGAGAAGTGAGGATGCTGCTGCAGATTATGTACAGGGGGTTCATACATTATCCCAGTATGCTGATTATTTGGTAGATTCTTTTCTTTTCTTTTTTTTATCCCAACTTTAATTTTCTTGAATGACAGATATGATGTACCTCACTAGTATTGTTGTTGTTGCTCCGCCTGTTAGCTTCAGTCATTTCACTTATAATGGAGTTTAACAATATATACACATGTATTGGATGAGAAGCTAAAATTAGAGTGCCACCTGCTGAGCTTGTTTATCTGCTGATATTATATGGTAGACTAGAAAAAGCTTTAGGCTTTATTATTTGGCATGGGCATTAATTATCGAATTGGGAACAAGTTTTTTTGGCATGGTGTTCCCTGTTTGCTTGTGGATGGTAAATGGAAGACATGACGTCTGAAAAAGTCTATTTCACTGTGTGGAAGAGAGGTATCTTGTGATTGGCTGCTATTACTTTACTTTGTTCTTAATGTTTGGTCCACACATAACTTAGACACTGCTTACAATCTATTAATATACTTGCCTGGCGGAGCATTCATTCCTTTGTGCATGTGCATACTTGTCTGTGACTTTGTGTAGCGAGGGCATGTGAAATTCATCTGAGATCATGTGAAAGAGATTAGGTAGATTGAATCTATCACTTGATTTTTAGACTTAGCAACAGAGATTTGGATGGAAGTATCTCTTTCTCTCTCGCACATGGATGGTGTACACAAACACATGCATTCTCACAAACCCTTAGGTATGTCAGCAAATTGATGCATGTGCTTTCCCTTGCAGGTTATTAATGTTTCATCACCCAATACACCTGGACTGCGTATGCTGCAGGGGAGAAAGCAATTGAAGGACCTTGTTAAGAAGGTGAGAAGCTTTAACCATGAATAATGTGCAATTCTTAACCTATGTGTTTTTTTAGGCAGCGGTTGGAGCTCCCAACTGCTACCCCCCAAGCCCTTTCAAGGAACATGATCTAGCCAATACTAACTTGTTGCTTTATTTCAAACTTGTTGGTTTTTGTTACATTTTGCATTTTGTTAAGGTCCAAGCTGCTCGCGATGAAATGCAATGGGGTGAGGAGGGCCCACCTCCTTTGCTTGTTAAAATTGCTCCTGACCTTTCAAAGGAAGACCTGGAAGATATTGCAGCTGTACTCAACACCCTCTGTTCTAATTCTTTTCTGTACTTCCACATGTAACATTCTTGGGGTTGTTCCTGATTCTTATTTTTATTTTTGTATTTATAGGTTGCTCTGGCACTCCGCTTGGATGGACTGGTATGTAATTTGTTACTCTTATCTTTGGTTTTTAGTGGTGATTATTGGTTAATTTTCATACTCATGGAGTCTTTGATTAACATATGGCATGCTAACCAATGCCAGGTTTCTCAGAACAATGCCAAAAACTATTTTCTTTTAGATTTCACTTGCAAATTTCCAATTTTGTGATTGTTTTTCCCTGCTATCATCTTTAAAACCCACAACTTCACTCTGGTCTGAAAAATCTTGTCTCTGTGGTATCTAGTATAGTATATTTTCAGTTGATGAACTCATGATGCTGAATGGGATATCAATGCTACTTGTTCTTCAACTTCTTATGAAACCACGTTATTATTCGATTGACACTGGTTCTGGTTTTTGTGCTTCTGCGCTAGATTATATCAAATACCACAATATCAAGGCCAGATTCTGTAAGTAAATATCCAGTGGCCAGTGAATCTGGTGGCTTAAGTGGGAAGCCTCTCTTTGGTCTGTCTACCAACATCTTAAAGGAGATGTACATTCTCACAAGGGTATGCAACTTATGATGTTATAATGTCCAGATCATGGAGATTTGGTATGCTTGTCATAATGAATGAATTATATTATTGCTAGAATCCTAAAGTGTGTCCATGGGCTCTAAAATTGCAGATGCTGGGATGACCTTATATTTTAGAATATAATTTCCAATTTAGAGTACCAAAATTACTGAACTCTGTTTCACTCTATACTTTTTAATAAGCATCTCTCTTCGTGGAGGTGCTCCAACTTCCAAAAAATGCATATGCATCTATTTGCTTACATTACACACGTATATATACATGCACATGCATGCATCCAACTTCCTTTTCAATACATTTTAAATTCATTTTTATGTTTGTATTAAAGAGTAAAAATGTCCTATCAGTAAAGTTTTCAAACTTATCTAGAAAGTAGATGTGATCTGTTTGCATTTTTTTTTTTCTAGATTAGTCAATGAGACAACTCATTTTTTGATATCTGTCATCATTTTCACTTTTCAGGGAAAGATTCCTTTAATCGGCTGTGGAGGTGTTAGCAGGTAAAATCTAAGAAATTCGTACTCATTGTTTTCATCACTACATCACCCTGTTATGAATGTAATTATCTTTTCCCGTGCTTTTTCTGTACTTTTATCACTTACCATTGGTGCAGTGGTGAGGATGCATACAAGAAAATACGAGCTGGGGCAACTCTTGTTCAGCTTTATACAGCATTTGCCTATGGTGGACCTGCACTAATTCCTCAAATAAAGGTACCATTCTGATGACTTTTAAAATTTTATGATCTGGAGGAAAATTGCAAGAATCTAAATATGTTATGTTTCTCTCTGTTGAAAAATGCAATCTAGTTAAACTATGGAACTGTAGATTAAATTTTCTGCATGTGGTAGGTTTTTAGTCGGGATTCCTTCTCTTTTGGGACTGGCAGTTTGCTGTGGGAGAGGTTGAAAATGAATGGGAAATCTGAATGTGATAATCAGTGGATTGGAAATTTAGAGTGAATGAGAGATGCATGAAAACCATTTGATAAGACTTTGCAACATTAACTCAAAATTGTAATAATAGTGGCATGGTAATATGGCAGAAATCATTTCTAGCAGTTAGTCAAGCCTGAACAAAATAAGAATCTGATCATTCATCAGAGTTTGCAAGTGGTTATGGCACACACACTCTCTCTCTCCATCCATGCGTGTGGCTGTGGATGAGGGTTTTTTATATCTACATCCACGTAATGGGTCTGTTAATACCTGCATGAGTGAGTGCGTTAGGACTTTGGTCACAAAAGCTTGGGTCTCGGGTTCCATCTTCCAAGGCTCTCAATGCACTTGTTCTTGGGTGATTGCATTTATTGCGTATTTAAGGAAATTTTTCGGTTAAATTCTGAAAACACGTTTGGATTCTATGAATAGAATGGGGATATATATATATAACTCACACAATATTGAGTAAATTGTAAGCTCTTCGCTGTTAAGACACAGAACAACTGCCCCATGATACATAATACATGTTCGGCAATTTTATGTCCAGGGGTGTTTTCAAGTTATTGAATTAGCCTACCAGAGTTCTATGTGCAATGCATGTTGGTGGTGGGTTAATACTTGGTTATTTGATTAATATGGTTCCTATTTTCCTTTTTTAAGCAACATTCGTCAAAGATGACCCCATTTCTGTCTCATTACTGTAAAATGATTCACCCTTGTGCTTTTTGTTAGGCTGAACTGTCCCAGTGTTTAGAGAGGGATGGTTTCAAGTCCATCCTTGAAGCAGTCGGTGCAGATTACAGATGACATTATTCATATTTTACTCGACCAGTCTTCCGGAAGTTGAGTTTTCATGTGTATGCAAGTACAGCATGAAAAAGTTTTGCAGCTATTTCTATTTTGTTTGTCGAGTAGTGTTTACATGATAGGTGGGCACCTCAATTTGTTTTTTCTCAGCTTTCCATAAATTTCAAGCTTTCCTCTTTTCTGGGTTGAGACTGTATCTATTAGCCTGTAAATCCAGGCAGAATTTTGGAGTGACTTAACAGAATTGCAAGGAAGCATGCCTGTGGGTGTGGTGACATTTTTTTCGCGAGTCTCTGGAGTTCTGAACTATGCATTCGTATTACTCAAGTCGGTCCTTTGCTTTGAAGCTTCATGCTCAGAGCCAACATGGTTGGACTAAAGTGAAATCGGCTGCTTATTGACTTACTGTGTAATGGACAACGGAAAAAGGGGTTAGATTGGCTACAGAGAATCAAAATCTTCTAGTTTGTTGTGATGCTAATTTGTTTCCAAATTTACTAAGCTCTATAATAACATCATGCTACGTCAATGGGTCTAGAGCGAGCACGGGGAGCCAAGATAAAAGACAACTCAGGATATGAATTGCTTGGAGTTGATTGATGAACCTGCACGTTAGCCCAACCGGGAAAAAAAAAACACTAACTTCTGGCCCGGGAAACAAAAAAAATGCTTAAATTTTTGGTTAATTTTCAACTGGAGTGGTGAACTTACTTTGCATTCGATGAGCCCCTGCCCTTTTTGATAAATAAGTTAGAATAGATGAGTCCAAAACGGTTATCTATAAGAGATTACTTGACATGGATCAAAGAATTTCGTAAGATATGAAAACAAGTTAGGCCAGTATTTCGGTAGCAAGAGGAAAGAGACGACGATCTTGGTCGATCTTTGGTTAGAAAGGATGGTGGCGCATCACCACTTCGTGCAGTTGAGTAGATTTTGGATGGGAACAATTTATATGTAGATGGGAGTGACGTTTCGAGTTGTAATAAAAAACTTTCAAGAACAAAAGGAAATTAAAGCATTTCAGCTGCAAATATCGTTTATACTTAATAAAAACTGACTCCATGTCTTTATTCAACATCAGCTAGAGGAGAACTCTAACTCTGCTCAAACTTTATCGATATTATGTAATCTACTTGATTGATTCACCGCATGTAGCCTTCTTGCGTGAATCGGCACGGCACACCTTCAATCCAATTTATCGTATCCTGCAGCACAACCATATGTTGCAATGAATTAAAAATGAATCAAAATGAATAGTTTCTATTAAAATTCTGAAGAAAAACTTTCAAAATTCTGGAGGGCAGTTACTTTGAGCAGTCAGTCTTAGGGCTGACTACGTAAAAAGAAGTGGTTCCACATTGAGCAGGAAGCTCATTAACGCGAGTGTAATTAAGCCCAGGGATCCTGGCAGCCCCTTCCTTAACACACTCGCATTTGAGCTGCCTCTCTTCTCTGGTCTTGGCTAATGCTAGAGATCGCTTGATGCCGGAGCAGCATGCCGATGGCACCTCCCCTCCGAAAACGGCATAGCTGATGCATGGGGTCAGCAGGATTGTCACCTCCTCGCATGTTAGTTTTGCACTAATGTGAGGGGCAGTGAGAAGCATGCATGCTAGCAATGCCAAGGATGCCACCTTAAGTAGTGCAGATGTAGTGGCCATGGTTATTTTCTCAAGGGCCTTCAAATTAACTTTGTGTTTATGATTCTGGGTCGTCACCCTTCACCTTTATCTAGAGAATTCGGAACTCGGGTGGGCCCTCTGTCTGATTTCTCCTGATTGGATCGACAAAAGCTTTGCTGAAAATTCAAAGATAATTTTATGGCTGAAGGTTTTTGTTTCCATTGCTGAAAATTCAAAGATAATGTTGTGGCGGAAAATCTTTGTTTCCACTGAAAACTGCAGGACTCTAAAAATTATATGTTTTTAGCGGTTATGAGCTTCATTACACGAATGTAGTTAAGTCACAATATCATGACCATTAGATAAATATTTATAATCCACATCATTAACTATGATTATACAAGGAAGGAATACGAATATGCAACTAATTACAATAATTTAATATGTAAGATCGTGTTTAAGAAAAATGTAATTCTCTGTGTCCATATAACTTTTTACGGCCGCTAAACATCGATTTGAAGGTGTGAAGCATCTTCAAAAAGTTAGGCGACACGTACTGTTGAGATATGTACGATGACTATTGTGTTGATAATAGGAAGAAAATTGAGTGGTGTGCTAAACTTTCTTGGGTAGAAGAGTCAAGAGTCAGGCCAGAAAATTTTAGAGTTTAGGATAGTCCCAAAGGCGGAAGATCCTCCCAAAATCATGTGCGGTACGCATCTTTGACAGTGTAACATTCATAGATCTTCCCAATAAGGCGACTTTTCAAGTCATTAGCCCACACGCACCCTCGTTGATCCTTCCTAGTTGCACAAGAATGCTCAGCCATGCAGGCATATTAAACCCTCACAACCACTTAAAGGCTATCTCAAGTGGTCGTTAAGGTCTTTGGACTCGAGTAAAAGCCCACTTAAGTCATTGAATTTCACTGCCTCCTTTAATCGACTAGCTTCGGGTTCAAGAGACAAAAATTCTCTACTTCACTCCCAAAAACTTTAAACAAACGGGAAACACCTGATACACAGAGAAGTGATGCGCATAGATGTACACAATAAAATAAAATAATGTAGGTGTTATAATCATGTAGATTGTACAGGAATAATCTCAACTCCAGGAATTTAGCATTGAACACTGGGAGACTAGGCGATCTTACTTTCCCGTCACATACAAATGTAGTCAAGGAGCCATTTCAGGACAACTTTACACATAAATATTTCTTGTCCTAAAGATGATAGACTATGAACAGATGCATTCTCGTTAACAAATCTCGTAAACATGCCCTGAAAAAGCTTGCATCCATCGATACAAGCATCCTCATCAAATATATTTACACAACATTAATGCAAAATGACAAAATCTATCAGGTACATGAATAAGGAGTTGCTTGTAGAAACAATTCCTATATAAATCATTTCCGAGCAAAAACACAAAAATTTTTGCCTGGTGTTACGCATAAATTATGTATGCGCATCCGTGATGACAAAAGGGAATTGAGATGTAACGCCTGCATGCTCTTTTTGTAGGATTCTAAGACTCTTACTTGTATTTACAATCTTAAAAAGGAACGAAAACTGGAACGACTTAAAGAGAGAAAGAGAGAGAGAGAGAGAGAGAGAGAGAGAGATGACAGAATCATGCACGAGAAATGACAGAGGAGCTTGACCCCCTTGAATCACCAGTAGGTCCCTTTGCTACACTTGATTTGGGCTTCTCAACTGGAATGGCTGTCTACCTAGACTCGGCAATGACAAGAACCTTCCCAATGTACTCGTTACGAACCGGAAATTTATTTTTCAGTACATAATATCTGGTTCGTAGACATTATGTCAAGCAAAACAGCCCGTGCTTCAATTTCCAAAAGAGGAAAACAAGAATCCTTTACCCATTGAATCATTAAATGAAAAAAGGTGTTGCAACAATCATTTCAATGCAAGCCATGGATGATCATCATCATTTAGATTATGAACTAAAACGGCACTTATGGTCAAAGGATCTGCATTAAACAGTTTGTTATAATTCAAACCTCAATGAATCAAAGGCAAAAGAACTCTACTGCTAGGTGGATATGCCTATCTTGGATCAAATACGACACTCACGTACAAAGATAACTCCATCATAAGGAAACCTTTTCAATTCAAAGACACGCTGAATTGAAAACGGGCAGGCCGTGGCAGTCCCCCGCCGGATCGGCGGGTGACGTGGTGGCCGGTGAGGGACTGATATCGGGTGACGATTTCCTCGATGGTTCCGGCGAGGATGTGGCCGTGGTGAGGGAAGGCCGCCGCCGTTGAAGATGTACTCCGGTGACGATTGGGTTCGGCTCAATCGAGTCTCGAAGGCCTTGATTTCGGACCACAAGGAAAGGATTCTCTCCGCCTGCTCCGGGAAGGAAATGCCCTTTCCCTCGCAGACGTCCTCCATCGCGTCGGGTCGGGTCGGGTCGGTGTATTTGATTGGAGGGGCCCCTTTTCTTTTTTTTTAAGTCATTATGACCACTCCTAGAGTTGGGCCATTGGGCCGAATTTATATCTAATTATCTATTTCCAATAGAATTATTTTATTTTTTTCGCCTTTTGCCGATTTTGCCCTTTGTTTTATTTATTTATTAATTATTTTTTTGTCGATTTTATCCCAGGAAAATGATTTTAGTATTTATTGATTGTTTGATATGTGGAATTCAACCAGATTCAAATTTTTATTTCTAACGACTTTTGCTTGGTTGATGCTTATTTACACCAAAGAATGACTCTATACATGCAAATAGAATACATGAAGATAAAAAAATAATGAATTTAATCTTGGGCGTATGAAGTCGTTTTTATTGTGTAAATAGTCTCATTTTTTTTTACTTTCTGTTTTTGATCTAATTAAATTTATCGACCAAAATATATATTTCCTCTTTTGCTGATAAAATATATAATTAATTATGATCAACAAAAATTAGGTTTAAGAGTATTTGAACATATATTTAGATTTAGCACCTTTTTTTTTTACATAAAATGTGGATAAAAGGTATTTAATGTTAGAGTTAAGTGTCACTGAGTTATTATCTTTGTCTAAAAAGTAATATGTTACATTTATATTATTTAAAATTTATTATTTTCTATCTGATGTAAAAATTGAATAATATTTAACTCATTTGTGATATAATTTGTTATCATTTATGATATAATTAGTCCGTGATATTTTTTCATGATATTCTCCCACCGAATTTATCGATATTTTTGTCAAAAATTGAGACTCTCTTACTTATTTTTTTTGTATGAAGTACTTGACAAAAGATATTAGAGTTAAGGTCGATCTGTGATATAACCTATTCATGATATTTTCTCTACCAAATTTATTGATATTATACTAGAGTCGGAGTCATATTTACTTTAATATTATCGGGTACAAGTTGATTATTTTTAAAAAAAAAATAATTTATTAAAATATATAATATATAAGTTCTTTTATTTTTATCTAAAGTGACAGCAGGGTCGTGACCTAACTTGTCACTGTTCCTTGACATAATGGTCAAACTTGAAATCAACTATCTGTCATCTCGATGCTTCTTTGCTTTTCCAATTTCCATTGTGCTACGTAGATATTTAGTAAATTTTGTTCCTAAGAAAAAGTTACTATCTCGAAAAATTATAAAATATTAAAAAAAATTACAGCCTTGATTGAAACTTCCCAATTTCATTTCGATTAAAAAAACATTAATATTTTATTTTGACAAATAATTTTCTAGCTCATTTCATGTTTTGAGGTAAGAGATGAAGGTCCTCAACTAGTGGCCACTGAGGATCAGAAATTGAGCCATGCGAATCAAAATAAAAGAGTGAATGAATATAAGTAAAGATATAGTCACATAGTCAGTTGTTAACATCTTAATCAACTTTTTTCTTGGAGAAAAAATATTGACTGATAATTCTACACATTTTACTTCACACTTATTGTCATAATTTATATTTAACGCATGATGTTACCTTGATCTTGCTACCCACCTGACTTAAAAATGAAATTTGTCAGTCCTGGCAGTGAATACTCCCTAGCTGCTGCTTGGACTTCCATTTTCTACTATATTTCAATGAGATATTCCTCCTTTAGTTGGCTTCATTATTATAACCTTTCTTTCTGTGCATGATCCTTCCTTGCAGATTTTGGACATCATTGGCTTTGTTTGTCAATACCTTAAGCCATTGCGCCAAATTTCTCCCCAACAAAGGATATTTAAGGAACTACAGGACATTGGCAGCATGGAATTCAGATTTGCAGTGGAGCAACCTCAGGATGATTATGCTGCAGAATTTGCAGGTCTGGGATTGTTATATTTTGCTTCTATTCATTTTTATTGAACTTTGTAGATTAGTTACTGCATCGATGATTTCCTTATTTAATTACAGTGTCTTACCTTGCCCTGATTTCTATTTTTTCTCTATGTGCCTCTATTGGTATTTTGAAGGGCTTTACCTTTTAATACCAATTGCATACATTGCTAAGCAAAATAGTTCTTCAAGGTTTTTTTTTTTTTGGTCTCTTTGATTAGATTAAGCCTAAGGTCTCTGCAATGGGATTCACATTCAGCAGGCCCTCAACTCATTAGATCTTCCTGGATCTTTTAAGAGCTATATTTTGCAATTGGTCATTGTCATCTGCCTATCATTGCACAGTCAATCCATATATCAATTCAGTTACCAGCTACAGGACTTCTCTTTAACTAGTACCTATTTGATCATGCTTGGCTAATGGAAGGTGACTAATATATATACTCTGTAGAAGTTGGGTGTTCTTTTTTTTGTCCTTTTTCTTTTCGTCCAATTAGAATTTTTAGTTTCAATAAGCATTTCAAATGTTTAGTCCTCAACTATATCACAACTTCTTGTTGCTGTTCATATGGATCACTATTGATCTCACGCAGGAAGTCAGGTTTGTCTGACCACGGTTCTGATCAAACCGAAACAGGGTTCGGGATTTTTAGGAACCAAACCTAAAGAGGAACCGAATCATGGGAACTGCCGATTCCTAAAATTTGTATTAAAAAAATCCTCATGCACTAAATTTTTTTGAAAAATAAAAAATAAAAAATTAAAACACCAAAACGACCCAGAACCACCTGTTCTTCCTTTCCTCCAAACTGAACTGGGGTCAGGTCTACATGCATGCTTCAACAATACTGCCAGTTGCTTATCGCAAACATTGCTGAAAGTATTGACATATTATGAGGCTCGTTAAGGGGCAAATCTTCATTCATCTTCATAGATCACTAAAGATAAGACAGAGAACAATAATGGGAGTTTTCCCGGAATTTAGGCAGTAACATTATACACTTAACAAAACAGATTCGTTTATCACCCCATTGGCATGCCCGACTTGTACAAAACTTGTGATAAAAAAATGCTATATTAAAAAGACATTTGCTTCATCTCTTAATCTAACACAAATAATAGTCTCAATACCCTTCGTCACACATAAATTGCTCTATCCACTGACCTTGATCTAGGCTGAATAAATAAATCTGTAAAAGTTGAGTGGGCTTCATGTCTGCAGGTCCTTGTTTGCCTCCCACACAGGAGCACTTTCAGCCAACGTTCCAGTTCCATTTTCCATGCCGATTAGAGGATCGGATTCACTTTCCTTCACCTGAAAAGGGGAAATAACTGATTATCCAAGAAACATTTGTAGCAAAAAAGCTGAATACGATATGAATAGCCTTCTTGGGAAAAAAGTGGAAGCAACAGGAGAAGAGACGAGGGAAAGAAAAAGAAGACAATGTGAAAACTTTCTGTGCATATATAAAATATAAAGGAATATGAACTACCTCTCGTAATTCTGCTGATCCTTCACTAGCCTTCTGCTGGTTCTCAACCGGGCAACAATATGAATACACTACCATCCCAATCAATGCAACGAGGATCCCTAAGATGTTGCGCCAGCTAAAGGGATCACGAAGAAGAACATGGCCAAAGCCCAAAACTAGGGTTGTTTTCAGGTGCCCCGAGGCCTGATATGTGACTGGAGATGTTTTTTCAATAACAAGAAAAGTGCTCAAGTTTACATAAATTCTTTACGTTCGTGATTTTAGAAATGCATTTAATTAGTTGAATTCAAATCCGATCAACAAGACTTGAAACCTCATGTATCCAAAAACAAAGAACTAAACATTTGCTGTCCCATTGTCTTTTTTTTTTTTTTTCTTTCTTGGAACAAGTAAAAAAGAAAATATTTCGGGAGTTATATCATACTTGAGTATGGTTCAAACATTAATATATATTATTTTAAAAAAATTAAAAGCAAAATTCACATATCTTTTTTAACCATCCGATTTTACATATGCATTTAATTATTTAACGTTCGTGAATATTGCTTTTAATTTTCTTTTGTAAATGCAAATTGGTAAATCAATCAATTTCTGATCCTTGATTGACGCAAACTCAAGTGCGTGCCATATATAATAATCCAAATTGGACATGTAAAGCTCCATCAGGAGCAAGGTTGCGTAAATGAGTGGTCAAACATGACAAAATTTTTCATTAAGATGCACATGGTGGGGGTGGGGCTCTGTAGTTGAGGCTGTGCCACCACGGGGATATCGAGCGGGACCCTTCTAAGGCATTCTGTTTTGTAACCATGTTCTTGCACTTTCCTAATCAAAATCTGACCTTTCTCTAGATTTTGTAGTTTAAGAATTTCGTGCATTAGAACACCATGTCTTTTTATTCATTTGACCTGGTGCATCACGGCCGTTGAGAGACAAGGTCCTTTTCACAATCTTCGGAAAGATACACAATCGAAATTATATACAGATTTCTTGTTGACAGTTCAACAGGGCCATGGATGGGAGATCCTTAACAACCAGATTAGGTATAAGCTCTCCAGGAATTGGACAAGCATCAACTCACAGGGCAACAGAACAAGATTATGGAAAAACGCATTAGATATTACGGAGGAAGTTGGTATTATGATCTCAGGCTCCACCTTTTAGCATTTGTTAGTTATAGGCATATAACATTTGTTAATTATTGTCAGTTTTGCAGTCCCAATCACTCGTTCGATAATCAAATGTTAAATACACTATCCAAATCATATAATTTAAAACCTCATGAATGCCCCCAAAGTTTGAAGAAAGCGATGCATTAATATAGAGCAGAGAGTAAGCAAGCAAAGCAGGTACCCTGCATGTGCTCCTAACATGGTAGGACCAACACAGGATAATACCACGTCCAGCAATTGGAAATAATTAAATTGGCAATGGTTTTCAGCTTTCGCACTCAAATACTTTAATGGGGGAAGGAGACATGTTTTACAAGCATGCACAACATGTACATATCCAGTTACAGAAACTGAGCGGAATCAGATGGTGTTTCAATTTAGAATGGATCACAAGTGATTCACAACAAGATGGTCACAAAATCCTTCTTTTCTGTTTTAAACGATCAATTAGAGTCAACTCAATGTAGCTCAATTGGTAAATTACCAATTAAATCAACCATCAAAGTTGCTCATGAATCTTTACACACTTTGCACGCATAAGTATGAAAAGGAGAAAGTGTTGTGAGGATTTTGATTTAGAATCAATTGATGACATTATCTTCGATGATCAATCTGATCATTAGCTGGCTTAGTTAAATGAAAAAATCTATATGATTGTCTCACAATCTCGTATAGATGAGACAATTAGCCCCATTGCTACAGATAATGAGAAAATGATTTGCAATGGGAATTCATAATAGAGAATATGGACAAGACAATCATTTGATATAACAAGTAAATTGTTACAGCCAATGGCTATGATTTGTTTTCTATTTCTTCTCCATATGTACCCAAAAAAAGGGAGGGGGGGAGGGGGTTGCTGTGCCACTGGCTGCATAGCTCAAATGTTAGAGTTGTCGGGCTCTTAAATCTCATTAACTCTGTTGACGAAAACAAAAAATTTATATGATTTGATTTGTGCGTTAAAACTTGTACATGCAACATGTAATGATGTAGCATAATGATTTTTTTTTTTTTTTGGGTAGGAGAATTGTATTGTAGTTAATGGACTCTTTGTAGGTGTGTATGATTATATCAATTTTATATATATTAAAAAAAACTGTTTTTAGTTCTGACAATCCAACAGGACTATTACTAGAAAAAGGACTAATTGCAAGATTTTCCATAAATTGAAAGATTAGAAAGAGGAAATTTGAGACTTACTAAATTGAAGGATTTTAAGAATCGAGGAGAAAAGAAAAAGAAGAAAAAAGCTTAGTTTAACAATGCAAATGTAAAGACGTGCCGACAAGCCATAAATAAACTGTAATCGGTATTTGTCCTAATGATTGCCTCTACATGTAGCTTAACATGGATTTAGTTTGGGACTATCAACGGATCAGCATTTTTTTTTTTTTTTACTTCAGATTGATCTAATAAATTAAATAATCTATGCGTAAGAAGACAAGAATAATCTTAACTACCCTTCCATATCTTCGTAAAGTTCATATAAGAAATGGCCAAACATGACAATTTTCATTGGAGCTTTATGAACAGGGCAAGATACAAATTGAAATTAAAAATTAAACCTCTAGAATGAAAAGCGATCAGAATAGGGTAGAATCCTTCTCATCTTTGTGTTATTAAATCAACCCACTTCTCTCTTGTTGCGCTTTCGATAGCTAGATAAATGTTGATAGATAGCAACTTAAATCTTTACGAGGGGATTTGGGTTTACGGAACTTAAATGTTCATGTTCGAACAGAAAAATAAAACACAAATGGTGGATGCACCCCTTTTTCCTCGTCCATAAATTGACCCATTGAATCGAGGTTACACGAACAGGATTGAAATTTATATTGTTAATCCGGGACAGGATTTGTTCTTTCTCGTCATTGTCTAGCCAACTACTATGACAAAAGGTTGTGTGTATGTAATAAAGAAAACCAATTTTTGGTAGTCAAGCTTAACTTAGGGTGAGATTTAAAGTTCAAATTCTTAACTTAATTTATAGTTAAATTTCTTTCCTCCAATCTAACTAGACCTAAAAGAATATGGGGTATAAATTGTTGTACTCTTTTCACTGCCATGATAGGGTAAAAGGTATATGAATTTAAGCAGAGTCACAAATGCTTTTTTTCTTGTCAAATTTAGGAAGAACTTCTTGTAAGATAAGAGTACAACTATAGGATAGAATACAGGGCGGGATCTTTATCCTATTCGACCATATGTCCATGCTCACCCCAAACCAGTTGCCCAATAAGATATCTCTTAATGCATGATTTGCTTGATCCAAGTGTAGAGATTAGAGGATATCTCTAGCTTTTAGACGGCACATGAGACAATATTCACGTGTTGGGGCGGTGCAAGGTTCTCTGGAGATGGCAAGTACCATACGAAAAGAAAATTCACATTCGACTAAGGTGAATTGCCCAAAAGAAATATCAGCAAAACAGCAGAACTTTGTTAAGAAAGCCGCGTATCTCATCCATTGTACACCATATTAAAGTCCAAAATCCCATTTCAACCTCCAACAGCTACTTCAGAGTATGACGGCCATCCATGTGATCCACGTCTAACAACGAGTCATACAAATCAGAACCTTCATGTCAAGACAAATTCTTTCTATATGCAAAGTCTGCTTATAAAGAAAGATACTGAAAAACTTTTGGACGAAGCAATCAGCATTATGTAAATTTCAGCAAAATGAATATGTTAGTCATTGATACAAAATTATGTATACTCTTTATAGTAATATATATATGTTATGGCACAACAACATTGTAGCTTATAGATGGAGTCGTAAATAGAAATTTTTTTGAATAACTTTTTTACGAGAATAAGGGTAAAATTGTATATATCTGATTTTTATTCAAATATTATATTACAAAAACTTTATATATTAAAAATAGTTTTTTATTTGAATTAAAAATAAAATTAAATACATTTAATTTTTTATATATAATTTTCATATACAATAATTCTCTTATATTTTATGGAAGCTCTTGTCCCATTTTAGTATTTCCAAATTTTTAATTCAATCGTGCAAGTTCTCATCTATTATAGTATTTTATTAAAAACACGACATAGACATAAAACATGCAATTGTCTACCAGGATGAACTCGCTTGACCAGCCATGTGCAATTCAAGACTCTAATAGTTTTTAGTTTTTACCTCAAGAAGGCTTAATCATTCTCTCTTTGACCAACTAGGTCGGTACTAAAAGACAAAAATGGTTGACAATAATTTGGGTTTCGTGGTGCGGTGACACTTCTCTTTACCTTTCTCTCCTTTGGGTTTTTCTTCTTCTTCTTCTTTTTTTTTTTCTGAGTATTTCATCGTCCTCCTTCGCCACATCAGGATTACCGTTATCCTCTTTTCTAGCAGCATTATTCCCAAAATCTCTCTTAAACCTCGAGTTTCTTTTCTACATCCAAAGGGTTTTTTCTTTTCTCTTTTTTTTTTTTGTACTATTTTCTTATTCCTCTTCGTTTGGTGAATAAATTAATCTTAAATCTGATTATTTTTATAATACACCCCTGACATTTTTTACGCGTATCTCATCGTGGTTAGGTCAGATATGATAGAGGGTATTTATCTCTGTATGGGATTTTTTTAATTATTTATCAGGAGTTTCCCTCCTTTGTTAAGAGTATCTGGTGTGGTCTGTCACGTAGATGATATCTTTCTGGACTCTACAATACCAGCGGTGGAGAGTTGAGAGATGCAAAATCATTGGAGAAGATCCCAAAAGCCGAGACGTTAAAGCTACAGAACGAGCCAAATTTGCAATTAGTTAGTCGTATAAAGTATAATATCTACTAAATCCTTATTGTATCCTTAGTGACTAATTTATTTATCTTTTCACTAGAAAAATAATTTGGGTTTCGTATACGCGCGTATGAAACAGTACATGTCGTTGTCTTTCAAGGACCACGCAGACGAATTTTTAATTTCACCCTCAAGAGATTTTAAATTCGTGTATTTCATTGGCGACCCAAGTATTGAACATTTTCTTTTTTTTTCTTGGAAGATATTAAATATTTTACTTAGAAGGTTATGACATGATATAATTCACCAATTCATCTATAAATATTTAATAATTCTGTGACGGGACACCTTAGGTGATATGCCTCCCTCTTTTTATTTCAACTTATTTTGAACATAAATTATTCATCTTCTACTCTATTTATTCTTATTATCCTTCTTTTTTTTTTTTTAATGGCCTTCTATTAGGATGTTATAAGATACTTAAGGGCAATGTAAGCTCCTTATAAGCTGCTCCAATTGATTGCTCCCTTTCTTATCCATATAGACAATGCCCCACAATCTGAAAATGAAATAATAACGACGTCAACAAGAACCAAACTAGTGGCAACAAATACAAATTTAACGAAGTTGGAAAGGGAAAAAAAAAAAATAGTGGCAAGTGGCAACAACGAAACCAATACTAATTTAATCAAGTTGCAAGGGAGGGAACGGTTGAGAGCTGCATGTGGATTTGAGATGGCCCGGGGGGGCTGAACTTAGCGGTTGGTAATTAGTATTACCAGAGGCAGCACATGTGCAGCCTGTTTTTGCCAATTCTGTTAAACCCCACCTACGGTAACTAGTGTTTAATTTAGCTTACTTTCTTTTGTCTATAAATACCCGCCATTCTCTCCTTCTCTGCACCACAACAACGATAGCAACAGAAAGCAAATTTCTCTTGCTCTTGCACAAGTTCGTTGGCTACTAGCTCTGTTTTGTAGTGTAATATACAATCAAAACAGAAACTTGGCTGTAACAATGGCAGCTGAAACATTTTCTTCCTGTGTAGTTCTCTTCAGTTGCCTGTTCATTTTACACATTAATGGCATTTTGGCTGATAACGGAGGTTGGAACAATGCTCATGCCACTTTCTATGGAGGCGGGGATGCATCTGGCACAATGGGTAAGTCATTGAACTACTATTGCCTAATGCTAAGCTCATAGTTTCAAATTGTTGCGGCTATAGACAATAACGAAGTTGCAATAATTCTGTCTAGTCACTATAGCTAAGTGTAGATGCAATCGCAATTAAGAGACCCACAATTTAAGTGTAACGATAAAATTACGTTATTATTATTACATATGCATGATATTTGAATTACAAAAATTACTTCATTGACAAAAATAAGAATAATTTAGCTTTTCTTTAAATTGCATAACATGAAAATACTTACAAATTACAATTCAAAACTTTGGTTGAAAGCTCCCAACCACTTCAAGTCCACTAGAAATCGCGTGTTATTATGTCAGTTTTTCTTAATTGTTAATTGAATTGAGCGTAATTGGGATCTAATATGTGCAGGAGGGGCATGTGGATATGGGAATCTGCAGAGCCAAGGCTATGGAACAAACACTGCAGCACTGAGCACAGCATTGTTCAACAATGGCTTGAGCTGTGGCGCTTGCTATGAAATAAGATGCAACGATGACCCCAAATGGTGTCTCCCTGGCACCATCACTGTCACCGCTACGAATTTCTGCCCACCAAACCCTGCCTTGCCTAATAACAACGGCGGCTGGTGCAATCCCCCTCTTCAGCATTTTGATATGGCCGAGCCTGCTTTCTTGCAAATTGCCCAATACCGTGCTGGAATTGTCCCTGTTGCTTTTAGAAGGTTAGCCATTTACTGCTATATTAACTCACTTTTTTACAGGTGTAGTGCGCGCGTGCCGATCTTACAAAATTCGATGTTACTAATTTTTATTTTTTTTAATTAGATCCCACCTAATATTTATTTCACTATCACATTTGATATTAAATCAATTTCCCTTAAAAAGAGAGTAAAATTAGAAAAAGAGCAATTCGCCAGTTTATTTATAGTTCTTTTTTTTTTTTTTTTTTGTGGCAGGGTGCCTTGCGTGAAGAAGGGAGGAATGAGATTCACCGTCAACGGGCACTCTTATTTCAACCTGGTCTTGATCACCAATGTTGGCGGTGCGGGAGACATTCGCGCGGTATCGATCAAAGGGTCCAAAACAGGGTGGCAACCCATGTCGAGAAACTGGGGCCAGAATTGGCAGAGCAACTCATACCTCAATGGTCAAAGCTTGTCCTTCCAAGTCACCGCCAGCGACGGTAGGACTGTCACAGCCTACAACGTGGTGCCTGCTGGTTGGCAGTTTGGTCAGACCTTCGAAGGTGGTCAATTCTAGTTAGTAGGTTCATTTTACACATTGGTGAATGTTTCTATCGGTAGTCCACAATGTGATTATCACAGAGGAAAAGATGGAGAAGATGCTTTACAAAGCAGCGGCGACTAAAAAATTAGCACCCGCTCTTGGCCTTCCATTATTCTAGTTAAATAGTGTTGTTATAAGAAATGTATTTATCTTCGGAACACATGTAAAACTCTTTGGCTCGTCAAGGAATGATTATAAAATTATTACATTACTAAAAATGATTATTATCATACTATATATACAATACATTTTTTTGGAATTCGTTTAGCATCAAGTTTATAACGGAATTCAATGAGATTCGAATCTAATATAACCAAATCTCGCGTAAAGTGAATATTTTGTGGGATTTTTCTCTACATTACACGATGAAAGAATTTCGTGTATTATATTTAGACTAATGGTTCCAGGTCTATAACTTGTAGGCCTGATGAGATATGAAACCCAACCTTGGTCGGTGAGATTTCAACGAATTCTCTTTTGGGCTGGAGTACAAACTTGACTTTTGATCCAAATCTGAGATCGGTTCGGACTTTAGCACGAATGAAAGGAACAAAAGAAGCTACAAATTTATTAAAAAAAAAAAAAGATATGCAGCGTTTGAAAACTGCCCACAACTCTGTTTTCTAAATATTAGTTGAGCACTATTGGGCTGGCCCATTTTCCGCCCATGGAAGCTAGACATTGTCTCATTGCGTCGGTAATGTAGAATTTTAGATGCTGCAATGTACCAGAATTGTTTCCACAATTAAAGTTTTCAATTTAAATTTCAGTCTATATCAACTAACTATAAAAAAAAGTGATCACTTAAGAGATGACCTAATCATGAATTTGATTAAATTCAGAATTATTTTAATAATATATATATATATATATTAATTATGAACTTATCATTATCTCACCACTTAAAAATATTAATTGATATAATTCTTTTTAAAAAAATATTAGTTAAAATGTTCTCAGATTTAGACATATGAACGGTCATGTTCACAAAAAAATGACCAAAACATTATATTAAAACCTAGTCGTTCGGGTTTTGGTTAACTATTTTTTTTTTATTTAGTTTATTAATAATCTCAATTTGAGTTAACCGGTTCCCTAATAATTGAAAACCTCTAACTGCCATTGGGGAAGTCAACACCAATATATTCCTTCCATTATGTTCTACAACAAACTCCAATAATAGATGTTATTTATGTTCCAATCCACTCTCATGTTTGCTAAATTAAGGTTTGGTTAGACAAAATACAAACAATTGTTGAAATTCACAAAAAATTCATTAATTAGTTTTTGTCCTATTATAATTTTCTTTAAAAAAAAAAAAAAAACATAGATGGCACCCTAATCTTAACAAAGTTTCATTATTTAGTTCATTGATCAAATAAAGTGACAAGAAACCCTCATTTATATATGGACTCATGTATCCAAAAGTAATAAACTAAACATGTGTTAATCCATTGTCTTTTTTTTTTTAAAAAAAATTCTTGGAATAAACAAAAAAAATATTTCGTAAATATATTAATTATTATATTTATATATTAAAATCAGGATTATTTGTCGATATTTACATTTAATTTTTTCACACAAAAAATGTATCACCTATTAGTAGTGAGCTAGAAATATCAACATTTAATTTGGTAATTAAATATTTGCCTAAACTTTGTAAGATATTGTCTTGATTTAACACCCCCATAAAACAAATTGATTCTCCATATATTGTTAAGTCATGTCAACGTTGAGTAAGAAATACCAACTTTTAATTCAATAATGGAATATTTGCCAAAACTTTGTGGGCCCCGGGGTAAATTATAAAGATGCTCAATCACACTTTTAGCTATTCATTTAACATTATCATAAAAAATATATGTTATTAAAATTTAATAAATTTTTTAATATTTATATTTAATAGTAATAAATTTAATATTTAATATTTACGCTCATTATAAATTTTTTTATTTAAAAAATAAATTGACAAAAAAACTATTTAAATTTAAATTAATATAAAAATAATATATTAAATTATCATTAAACTATTTCCTCAATTGACCCAGCCCATTGTTAGAAATACTCGAAATTAGATAATTGGACAGTTAGCCTGTCACGTCAACCCCCAACCCCAACCCATATATCAAATTGATTTTACAATAGGAATGCAATAAACGGCGTCGGGTCAAAAGATTGCCAATTTCTCCCACGACAGCACAGCTACAAAGCTCCGAACAAGAACAATAAGCATTGCCCTTTGCATCATACGTTCCCATTCTGCTCTCGTCTCTCTCTACTTCTGCTTCTGCTGCACCCATCATTGCAAGAGCCAGCTCCTCTCAAAATCACAAGGATTCTATTCCCAATCAAGTTGACTTTCACTCACCCAGACCGCAAAAGGTCCCATCTTTTACCCTCTTTCCATCTAATTCTCAATGTTGTTGTTGTTGTTGTTATTGTCGTTGTTGTTTTGTTTTCTGTGTGTTCACGTTGTTCATTCTCGCAGTTGTAGCTGTCGGCTGAGATTTTCTTGGAGCAAAGATTTCAGGTGCGCGCGTGCTTCATTGGGTGTTTGTAGGATTTGGGTTTTTGGCAGATCCGGATCCGGATCGTGGAGGTTTTGTGAGTAGTATTAGAATTTTGGATAGAGGTTGTATAGAAAAAGAAGAGGGAAGAAATTGGTGTGGTGGGAGATTGCGAAGATGAGTGAAGGTCAGAGGTTCCAGCTGGGAACAGTGGGGGCTTTGAGTTTGTCAGTGGTGTCGTCTGTTTCGATTGTGATTTGCAACAAAGCCCTTATTAGCACACTCGGTTTCACTTTTGGTGAGTGACCCATCTCCTTTTTTTATGCATATTTCGTGTCCCATCGGTTAGATTCGGCTGATGAGTGATTGATATTGATTGTCTTATAGTAGAAAATCCTTTTCTTTTAATCCTTTTTTCTTTTTTTGATGTGGGTTTTTGATTTAATGTCTGTTAGAAATGATCTTGTTGTGATGTTGTTCACCTCTTGCATGTAAGCCAATTGTTCCACTAAATATTTGTCAATGGATTTCGGTTTATATCTTGTTTCGTGCCCTCGATGTTCTTAATTTATAAATTTTCTTCGATGCACAAATGTTCCTTCATGGGATGATGGTGAACGATGTCAAATTTTTTGCAAAAGGAAGCTTTTTAATGTTTTTGGGAGATGTGTAATACGAATACGTGGTTGGTTATCATCTGGGATCAATTCAATGCACAATAACATGGGTTTGTTTGTTTAAAGAAATGGTACCTTTTATTTCTTCAGAGGAGATATGTAACAATTCTATAAAATCTCTCAACATTTAATACATCATACATTTCCATACAGAATTTGCATTTGCATCATTGCTTGCAGATTTGAGATATTACTAGTAAATAGTAATAATGAAATGGATAAAACTCTCATACGCAAACTTTAATTCTGTCAAGGAGGAGATATACAAGTTGCTTCCTCATTCCACAGCATTCATGTTAATCATCATTCTTATATTTGCTGCCAATGTTTTCTTTTTATCTTCTATGAGCTTTTTATCCATTACTGACTTGGGTTCTGAAGGATGCAGCCACAACATTGACGAGTTGGCACCTCTTGGTCACATTTTGTTCTCTTCATGTGGCATTATGGATGAAATTATTTGAACACAAGCCTTTTGATGCCAGAGCTGTAATGGGATTTGGTGTATTAAATGGGATCTCCATTGGGCTTTTGAATCTTAGCTTGGGTTTCAATTCAGTAGGTTTTTATCAGGTAAAATTCATTCTCTAATTGCTGCTTAAAATAGAATCCAGGCACCAAACTCTACCATATCACTTACCATAATTCATAATTTGTGAATCAAAACCAGGTAATTTACACTTGATGGTGTCATGTTGTCAACAAATTATTTAGCCTAAAAGGTTAACCTGTTGGATAACACCTAGGAATGAATCATATAATAAGGTCAAACATACTCCCTCAAGAAAAAGTCCAACCCTCTTGGGTTGGAAATGTGAACAAAGCATGTGCCCACCTTACTTGTAGAATTCACAATTTCACAATTAAATGTGAGGGCAATATGATTGGAATTCAAGATCTCTTTGTCATGAAAGTTCAAATAACTGTTGGTTTGTATGGTTTTTTGATATGCTATCAGAACTTTCATGATCAAGAGATCATGAGTTTCTAATTGCACTTTGCTTGATTGAATTGAAGCCTAATTATAATGGAGTTGTTAAAGCTATTCTAATATCATCAAAAAACTTGGGTATACCAAAGCTTAGAATTGTAAAATATCTCAAAACCTTTTACTTGGTAAATGTGTTATTACATTGTTGCATCCTTAACGTGAAAATATAAGTTGCAAGATTTAAGGAATATTAGCTTCTAAAAGTATTCTCTTATTTTTCATTTTAGATGACAAAGTTGGCAATCATCCCATGTACTGTTCTCTTGGAGACCCTTTTCTTCAGGAAGAAATTCAGGTGAGCCTTATATAGCCCCCCCCCCTGCATGGTTCAATGCACTTCTTTTTCTTTCTATAACATTCTGGTCCATCAGTGTTTTCAGTTTCTGTGTTTTAGATTGAGTGTTTAAACTTTTCGGGTGTTTGTAGTTGGTTTACAATTCTCTCAGAATTTCGAACTTTGAGACTAAAGCAAAATTTAAGTAGCTTGATGGTGGCCTAATTTGGGGAAAATTTTGGCTCTTAATCATTACTGGGAAACTGAAACTCTTTCAAGACTCCTACTGAGGTCCATGCATTATCTGTTTATGGAATCTTGAGAGTTTCTATGATTGCAAGATGCTCACTCGAACTTAATTGAAGACTGAGCTTTTAGTATGCATACTTTGCTGAATATTGTGCATATCTTTTGCTAGAGTTATGTTTATTTCATAGCTTCTTGGGCAGTTTGTTAATATTTGCTTTTCTTATTCACCTTGAAATTAGACTCCCTCACTTCTGTTACTTCCTGAAGTTTCTGCCAGTACTTATGTTGGTCCCTGCTAACTTTCGTTCATAAAAATGCATAATATGCAGACCATGTGGTTTTGCTGGTTACTTCAGGAAAAACTCAGTTTTGACTGATTTTAGTCTAAGTTTTTTTTTTTTCAAGTTAGAGTACGGACTCATACTTTCTTGGATTTTTGCAGTCAGAATGTCCAGCTTTCGCTTGCTATTCTTCTTGTGGGTGTTGGGATTGCAACAGTAACTGATCTCCAACTCAATCTCATGGGTTCCATTCTGTCTCTGCTTGCAGTCATAACAACCTGCATTGCCCAGATTGTATCCTCATATGAACTACCTTTGATGTTTACTATTCTTAGCTTATTTCTTACCTTTTTCATGGTTTGAGTGTCAAAGCCATAGTTAAGCATGTGGAAAATTCCTATTTTGCGGGGAATGTGTTCTGTATGCTTAGAAAATTTTGAATTTTCATTCTTTCTTTTTTCATTTTTATTTGTCGGATCCTTGACCAGAATTTCTTCAGATGACCAATACAATCCAGAAGAAGTTCAAAGTTTCATCAACCCAACTTTTGTATCAGTCATGCCCCTACCAGGCACTCACATTGTTCATCACTGGCCCAATTTTGGACTGGCTTCTAACTAACCTAAATGTTTTTGCATTCAACTATACTCCTCGAGTCCTGGTGAGGATTGAAGAATCCTTGAATTACCAACCCTTTTGTATTCTCCAAACTTCTGTTTCTGATATGATTATCTGTGGTTGTTTGGTTGCAGTTCTTCATTGTTCTATCATGCCTGATATCTGTTTCTGTAAACTTCAGCACGTTTCTTGTTATTGGAAAAACATCTCCAGTCACATATCAGGTCTTAGGGCACCTGAAAACATGCCTAGTTTTGGGCTTTGGCTATGTTCTTCTTCATGATCCCTTTAGCTGGCGCAACATCTTAGGGATCCTTGTTGCAGTAATTGGGATGGTACTGTATTCATATTATTGCACAGTTGAGAACCAGCAGAAGGCTAGTGAAGCATCAGCAAAATTACCAGAGGTAGTTCACATTCCTTTATATTTTATATACGTGCAGAAAGTTTTCTCATTGTCTTCCTTTTCTTTCCCTCCGCTCATCTCTTGTTTCTTCCACTTTTTTCCTAAGAAGGCTATTCATATTGTATTCAGCTTTGTTGCTAGAAATGCTTCTTGGATAACCAGTCATTTCCCCTTTCAAATGGATTAGGTGAAGGAGAGTGAATCTGATGCTCTTATCGGCATGGAAAACGGAGCTGGAACATTGGCTGAAAGTGCTCCTGTGTGGGAGGCAAACAAGGACCTGCAGGCATGAAGCCTGCTCAACTTTTATAGATTTATTCAGCCTAAATCAAGGTCAGTAGATAAAGCAATTTATGTGTGACGAAGATGGTACTGGCAACTCCACATGTACTGCATAACAGCAGTATGGGTATTGAGACTATTATTTGTGTTAGATTAAGAAATGAAGCAAATGTCTTTTTAATATAGCATTTTTTTTATCACAAGTTTTGTACAAGTCAGGCATGCCAATGGGGTGATAAACAAATCTGTTTTGTTAAGTGTATAATGTTACCGCCTAAATTCCGGGAAAACTCCCATTATTGTTCCCTGTCTTATCTGTAGTGATCTATGAAGATGAATGAAGATTTGCCCCTTAGCGAGCCTCATAATATGTCAATACTTTCAGCATTGTTTGCAATAAGCAACTGGCAGTAGTGTTGAAGCATGCTTGTAGACCTGACCCCAGTTCAGTTTGGAGGAAAGGAAGAACAGGTGGTTCTGGGTCGTTTTGGTGTTTTAATTTTTAATTTTTTATTTTTTATTTTTCAAAAAAATTTAGTGCATGAGGATTTTTTTAATACAATTTTTAGGAATCGGCAGTTCCCATGATTTGGTTCCTCTTTAGGGTTGGTTCCGAAAAATCCTGAACCCCGTTTTGGTTCGTCCAGAATCGTGGTCAGGTCTAAATACATGTGAGTTATTTAAGCCATGCAAGCGAACCCCATGTCAAACTATGTGACAGGTAGATGACTGGAAGATCTGTGAAGCCAATTCCCTGGTCCTCAAATGAAATGCTTGTCAACTACATCTGCTTGACCAACCCTTTAAGTCTGAATGCAGGTGCTCTGTGCATACTTTAAGATTAAGAAAACGCGGAGATTTATTATTTAAGACATGCCGCCTAGCCCAGCCCAACCCATGTTCAATTTGGATATGCAGGAAATGGAAAAAAAGGACAGTAAGTCGTATGTGAAGCACAGGGTAAGTTTTATTATTACTTTAATGCCCGTCCCTTGCCTCCGCCATTAAGGATGACTCGGGGCGGGGGGGGGGTGTTTTAAGTTTTAAGCAAATGTTACATGGTATGCTACTCTTCTATTTTAAGCTCTTTTTAGTGTTTTTTTATTTATTTAATTACTGTTAAATTTAAAAGTGACAAATCCTCTTATGACATTGAGGAATGCACTATCCACAAGGAAATACAAAGAAAACAAAACGGCTGATTCTCTCTTATTGTCTAAGTTAACAAATTATATTGGCACGGGCATGTCCTCTCTTAACTTTGCGATTTTAGATACGTATTTAATTCTCTACGTTCGTGAATATTGCTTTTATTATTATTATTATTATTATTATTTTGTAAGAAGGGCATGTACCAATATGCAAATTGGTAAACCAATCAATTTCTGATCCTTGATTGACGCAGCAACCCACGAACAATAAAAATGGGGTAATTCTCTACCACAAGGATAATCATATAGTTTTTGGCAGTACAAATATAATTATAATTAATTAGCAAGTTAATAAAATGTTTAAAGACAAATTCTCTCTCACTCTTTAATACACTAAATAGAGTCAATAACGCCATTCCACAACCAGAAAGCAAGCCGAGGTGTCTGTTGATCTACGGAAGATTTTCATTCACGGCTAGGGAAATGATAGGTGGACGGGGAGGAGTGCAGATGAGACTGATGGGATTTTCTTGTTTTCGAAAAAATATATATATATAATGTGCAAATAATTGAGGAATAATATACATAAAATTTAAGAAATATGTACAAACAATTATCAAAAAGTATTAAATATAGATTATACGAAAATCAGGTATACATTCTATTTTAACTATTTACGCATTATATATTTTTTTAAAAGAAAAAGAAGTTTGGGGTGAGACTCGCGAGGCCTCGCGCCGAAGTGTCTCTTTCTGTCTCTGTTCTGGCTTTGTCCTCCGTCTGCGTGTCAGCGTCCAAACTAATATAGTGTCCGAGAAAGTTCCGTGCCCCCACTTGCTTTTACTTAAATATATTTAAATTATATTATTATTATTATTTATTTTTTTAATAATTTTTTATTATGATTTCGATTTCAAATTTAACTAAAAGACTGAAAAAATTTTAATTT
The DNA here is from genome assembly GCA_020883675.1 of Bruguiera gymnorhiza. NCBI lineage: Eukaryota > Viridiplantae > Streptophyta > Magnoliopsida > Malpighiales > Rhizophoraceae > Bruguiera > Bruguiera gymnorhiza. The sequence goes on along the minus strand of JAIRCJ010001042.1, from coordinate 1,027,307 downwards.
TAATTTTAATTTTAATTTTGAGATAAAATAAATATATTGAAAATTTTATTATTTTATTTTTAATTTCACTTGGTTTCAATTCTATAATAAAAACCAAACGGTCCCTTAATTAGACTATACAGAGTTAAACCCAGCGGATTGTCTCTGAAATGGGTTTGAAAGCTTGCATGAGAGTCATGTTTTTCCTAGTAGTTTCAATTAGAATGTCATTATTTTACAACTGCCAGCATAACATCTCATTATTGCAACTCCTTGCTTAAAATATAAAATACACTTAAGAGAATTAAACAAAAAATGAAAAAAAAAAGAAATAATACCCTAAAATCCCACCACTCTTTACTTTTTTGTTAAAAAAATCACGAGTTATTAGAAAAGTAAATTTTGTGAATATATATTTCAAACTTAAGACCTTTAATCTGACAATGAACGACTTTTTTACCACTAAATCATAATAGTATATATCATTATTTCCCACATTAAAGATTTTGTTAGGATTATACAACATATACTATAGCAGTCCTTATATTAACGACTTCCTTAAAAACACTAAGGTCTTCCACCTTGTTATATACAAACATATATGTATGTAAACATAATTTTTCTTTTGTTTTTTTTTTTATGTTTTTCAAAAAAACTGTTCTTTGGTTAAAGGCTTTATCGTATGTTCCTCTTCCTCGCATATAATCCAAGCCAAATGGTAGCAATTCACCAAAAAGAAAAAGGAAGGTACGACATTTCAAAGAAGTAAAAAAAATCTAGTGCCACTTGTTTTCCAAGCATGTTGAAGTGAACATTTTGTCTGCCATATGGCATAAAGTATAGGTTCTTGTGTATGGTAGCTTTCATTGGCTTCATGCATGGCCACTATCTTCTTCTAGGTTCTAGGAATCCATTTCAAGCAATCGTGGGTGTTACTGTTAGTGGGAATCAAGAAAAATTCAAATTGTAATTTAGGCATGTTTTCGACCTAAAACAGTAAACACAATATGGTCTTCATTTTATGTATAAAAGAAAAAATTATGGTATTCATTTTTGTAATCTAAGTTAAGAATTTGGCGAGGAATGCAAATAGCTCACAAAATAATTATATTTGAAAGCTGTTCGATAACCGGGGATGCTGACAACCACTCACGGTTAGCTTAGTACTAAAGACAAATTTCATATTATGTGAATTAGATGCATAGTCTTAGATTTGAATCCTTTTAGTTATATTCTGTGTTCCACATTTTTTTTTAAAATTTTTTATTTAATTAGAATGATAAATCCCCATTATTTATTTATTTATTTTTTCTTGTTCTTAGACTAGATGCAAAACGTGAGTGGCTCTAAAGTTTGATTTAGTTAACAGAGCGAATGTATTCCTTATCTCATCGACCTATGTTAGAAAATTGAGATAATTTTTAGTTATGATCTAAATGATCTACTTCCTTGTCAAACTGAAATGGAGCTGTATAATGTGCGCAAATTGGCCTCTAACATTACTTGACCTTGTCAACGAGGGTTCAATCTTTATCGGAAGGACTTGACCACACGGTCAAGCAATTTTATAAATTTATTAAAACACAATACAATTTTGAATTACATGTGATTTTTTTCTTTTTTTAATGTTATATAAAAATACGGTCAATTACTCATTTAGAAGTTTTAATTTGGATGGCTCAGATTATGGATGGATGAATAATTGGCCATCACGCAAAGACCGGTCATTTTGTGGATTATTAGTAAAGTGAAAAAAAAAAAAAGGGTTGCTCCATGATTGAAAGAAACTATTAAGGGGGATAAGAATGAAAACCAAGTGGAAGCAATTCTCTTTCATTTGGAAAAGATTGATTGAATTGCAAAAGGGTTGTTGAAAATGAGATGTCCAATGCTAAATGCTTTTGGTGAAAATTTATATGGACGACATCGGCTTAGTTTCTGGCTCAAATCAGATGGGCGGCTATAACGATTGACGCTGGGCCCAAATGGGAGCTTCATTGACCTTTTTTTTTATTTTTTTTTATTTTTGTGGCTTAAAATAATGCTGATAATCCATAAAGATACGATTGATAAAATCTCTGAGTTGTCACACCGATAGAAAATTTCGATATTAATTATCTAAAAAAAAAACCTCCTAATACTAACTTAATATATATACTTGTTTAATACCCCGCTGAATCCTATAAGTTCATAGTTCACATGGTAATATTAAATTCGGTGACGAGAAATTTCCTTTTTTTTTCCTTTTTTTGGGGAAAATAATAAGAAAGTAGAAATGGTATTCTATAATCTTATGCGGGAGAATTGTGTTTATTAAACATACTACACAATAAATTAATCTGTATATTTAGACTTACCAAATATCTTAATGAAAAAATTGAACCCATAACCTTATACGAAACAAATAAATCTTTTACTATTAGATCATAACTCCGAGTGATTGACGAGGAATTCTTTAAGAAAAGGTAATAATTTACATATGTACCATAAGAAAACTATCATATATAATATCATTTAAAAAAAAAAAAAAAAGTCATGACAAACCAAAGAGAAAAGGATACAGTAGACGCTTGCTTGATCTTTGTGTATCTTTAGCCAAAACCAGATAGAAATAAGTCTAAATCTTGCTTGAACGTGACGATCATTATGGGGTGGCTTCATATGTATTATGCTAATAATACACTTTGGCCAATAAATTGAGGTTTGTAAAACACCTTCATTTTATCCATTGAAGTTCCTCCAATCCCCTCTTGTCTTGTACGATCATTGTTGGATGGAGTCTTCCTCCGGAGGGTCGGGTCGGGTCAAGCTGAACACAAAAATGGTGTCCCGCATGAGAATCCTGGCCCAGCTAGCCTCCCGAGTTGGCTGGTACACTTTGTCTGCGGCTGAACTTTGGGGAATTTTCTGGGGACCCAGTCTAATCTGGCCGTTGGATTTTTGCCAGATTTGACTTGAAGTAGGTTCCCGCATTGCCCTTGACAACCTCCTCACGAGCAGCCGTCTCACATATCTACATTGAAATTTAGTCCTTGAATGCTGTGACCTCTTGTAAAAGGATTAGTATCTATAGTTCTCCCAACCATCGGAAGGGTAACTACTGACTATATTTAACCATTTAACTATACTTTCTCTTTGCCAGCTGAAGAGCATTTCTTTGCTTTCCTTCTACCAGAGGTAGTCCCATTTCTTCTTCGAGACACAGTAAGTGTTATGTGGCCACGAGCGTTGGGGTTAAGCCCCCCCTTAGTCTTGCTTTTTCTTGGTTTTTTTTATTTTTTGGGTCTTTTACCCTCCATATAGACAACAAATAAAAAAAAAAAAAGAAAAAGAAAAAGGGAAGGAGACCCATCATTGAAAATGTCAATCCTATAGTCCATAGGGGGAAGCCGTGTACCCCTCGACTTCTAGGGTGGCACTTAATCGATTTGAGGCATGCTTGGCTGCATCAAAGGTCAAGCTTGACATGCTACATTTCAAGCTTTTGGTTGTTTCTTCTGCTCAAAAAAAAAAAAAAAAAAGTTCGGTTGTTTTTGTTTTGTTCTTTTTTTCTTTTTTTTTTTCCAGTGATAAAGACATTATCACCGTGATATAGATTCGAGGCCCGTGTCTCGCCTAGGTCCTGCCTTCCTGTGACCCAGAGCCCCTCAGGTTGGATTTTGGATTGACATGCGCACCCCAAATTAAGTACTTGCCTTAATCACTACATTATCCACCTTAAAAGGAAGGGTATTCTTACAGTGCACTGGGCTCTCTTATTCTTATAGAAAGAGCTTTAATTTTCATATCACAATATAATTATTTTATCGTTACAATAAAACTTGTCGTGGATTATTCATCTTGAAATTAGAGAATTCTCAAAGCTTTTTTATTTTTTGTTATGAGTGGTGTCAACAAGAATGAAGATCTATGCGCTTAAACTAGCTTAGACTAATTGAAAACACGCTTGGCAGCTGCTACAGAAGGAAATAAATAGCAGAAGCCAGAAAGAACGTCACTCAGCACACCCACCCACCAGATGCCCCTTATTACACGATGCCAACTCCATCATCTTAGGCCCCACCACCCCTTCTGCTTTGCTCATGTGGTTTTTGTCTCCACTCTCTTCTATTTGGTAACTTCTTTTATGTGAAAGTGTAAACCACTTAAATATCAGATATCCTCGCATCCCTCTTCTTAATCTCAACAAACACAAACACTTTTTGCCCTTTGCCTTGCAGGTTCTCTGGTAGGCTCCCAAATTAAAAATCCCTTCTTTCCTTCTTTTCATAAGCTTAAAGTGTAGCTTTCTGGGAATTCTCCTATCTCTCACAAATGTTTCCAACAAAGGGTGGCCACAGATTCTTCAAATTCAGAAACCCATCACTTTCTAGCCTATCCCATCACCTCTGCATAATTCCATTTCCTTGAGTATTGCTATATTTATTATCTCTAAGAATATTGCCTACTTTGTCCTTGTTTGCAGACAATATTTGCTTCCCAACCCCACCAAAAATCCTTATCCCAAGGACACGAAAACTTTCAGAATATCAACTTTTGAACAAAGGCCTATCCTGTCATAGTTAACATTTTCTTTTCAAATTTTTTTACACTTCCTTACTTATTATTATTATTATTATTTATTTTTAAGTCAATTCTGCAAGCCTTCCAAAATATTTTTGTGGTTCCCGCTCCAAATGGTTGCCAAGGCATACGATTTCTCACGTGTGGTAGTGGAAATGGCATGGATCATGCTGTGGATTGACTACTCAAGGCTCTTCTGGCTTCTCTTTGGAGTCTTCTCCTATGAAAATCATGAAGGAAAGCCTCGGATTTAGAGCACTCTGCACAGATATAAAGCCATCTTCTTGAGATATATATACAATATTCCAATAGTATAAAGTTGAAAAGTTTTTAAATTTATTGTCTTTTTACAATTATCTTCCCACAAAAGTTTGCAATTAAGTTGAAGTTTAGGTAGCTTAAATATGTACAGAAAGCAAGTTGGACACTACTCCAATGAGGCAAACGCCGGGCTTGGATACCTCGAAACTGATCCTACAGGCCGGTATGGCAGGGTAAGTTTTGCAGTATATCAGTTCTCTTAACTATGATTTTTGCTAGCTAGATGCATATTTGCATGCATTTCTACCTGGAAAATATAGTCCATGAAATATTTTGTCCCTTTTAGATGCAATAATTCTCATGTTTAGAACGTGGAAGAAGGCCTTTTCAAGTGTCCTGTCTTACATAATTGCTGAAATTGCCGTTATATAGTTTTGTTTGCATCACTGAAATCTTTGTTAATTGGGATTCCAATTATTTTGATTGTTTCTAGGCCTGCGCTGCATGCCTTTTTGGGTTATCCTGAGAGGTAGAAACAAGCTAATGGTAATTTGCTGGCGTCACAGCACACAAGTTCTTGAAAAACTAGGGGACCTGAAAGCTTGAAACTGCTTTCTAACTTTGAAAACTTACTCAGAAGATCAATAAAAAAATGAAAATAATTAATGATGGATGTGAATATAAATTAATAGCCGATGCAACTTTGAAGGTTCAAACAATATTATAAGAGTCCTTGATATTATTGTTTTATCCACATCCCTGCACATCTCTCTCAGGTCCAGCACATTTCAATACTTTACTGGGGTGGACTTGCTTAAGTTTAGCTGGGAAAGTCACCATCCTGCCTTATTATAAATAGTAAAATTTTGGTCGTTGTTAGGGCCTTGATGAAATGTAATATATTATGCTAATATCTATTATTGGGTTATTTTTATTATACTACAGGTGGTATCAGGAAAACTGATGTGTTATAATATAATTTCTATGCATACTCTAAATAGAATTTGTCCATGCATGGATGGTAAATGCTGTCATTCATATGTGGAAGTTGAAATAAAGATTTTTGGAATGACATCAAAGGCTCCAATTTGTGGATGTTAGGTACACAAGTGGTTTACCGAGAAAGAAAATTAAGAAGTTTTTTTCTTTTTGTTTTTAGCTTTTTAACCGAAAGTAATTTGCTTTGTGGTATAAGAACTCAGTTAGAAAATCCCTCTATTGAAGAGGAGCTGAAAATCATCCTTTGAATTATAATGAAAAAGCCGAAGATCAATACTTTTGTTGTTGAGCAAGTTCCTAACTAAGAAACAGGGCTGAACATATAAATTTCCAAGGTTTAGGAATGATGAAGCTTGTGTACTGATGCATTATTCTTGAATGTTAATGTTAAATAGTTTATTTTGTGTAGCAAAAGGAAATTCTTGTCAAAGAGGAACGAACTGAAAGAGACAACTGACTGTACTTGTAGAAACTTTAGCATCATAAATGAATCAAATGAGAAATGAATGAATGGTTCATGTTGAGAAATGTAAAGGAAACTGAGCCAACAGCAGGAAAGGCCAATTGACATAGAGCAGGATAATGCTGTTTAATTGCTTATGATGGTCAGCATATTTTTGTTAGTAATCAAAATCTCATGAGCCTTTAATTTGAATTTCTCTGATAATGTGTTTGTACATCCCAAATCCATATACATTGTTTATCATCATAATTGGAGAATGCTAACTTTTATTCACTCACTTATAGCACAGATGGTTTGTTATTTTGGTAAAATGACTGATTATTTGATTGATCAGATCATTAAGAAAAAATGGATTGGTTATAATAAGCTGAATGCATATTTGACATGAATAGTTTGATGAAGTTCTTGGCAAAGGAGCAATGAAAACAGTATACAAGGCAATTGATGAACTACTCGGAATGGAGGTGGCATGGAACCAGGTCAAACTCAATGAGGTTCTTCAAAAACCTGAGGATTTGGAGCGGTTGTACTCAGAGGTTCACCTTCTCAGCACCCTCAATCACAACTCTATCATACACTTCTACACCTCCTGGATTGATGTTCATCGAAAGACCTTCAATTTCATCACTGAAATGTTCACGTCAGGAACTCTCAGAGAGTAATTTTCTTCCCAGCTCAGAGCTTGCTAACTATTCTGATATGTTAATTCAGTTGGGCACATATGTTGATTCAAGGAATAATAGTTCAGTTGTGCCAAAAAATACCAGTTATGCTATCCAGACATTCTTATAGCAGGAGTAGAAAGCAATATTGCTTGACAGAGCAACATTCTCTGGGTTGTAATATGAATTTATCATCAAAATTGGAGCTCCTCAGAATTAATCCGTAGGTTTGAGAGTAAATTCTTTCAGCTGCGGTTTCTCATGTTACAATGAGAGGCTAGTAATTATCTGTCATTTTGCAGATACATGAAGAAATATAGGCAAGTGGACATCCGAGCCATTAAGAACTGGGCTCGACAAATCTTACAGGGCCTTGTGTATCTACATGGCCATGATCCTCCAGTAATTCATAGAGACTTAAAGTGTGACAATATCTTTGTCAATGGCCATCTTGGGCAAGTGAAAATCGGTGATCTAGGTCTTGCAGCAATTCTCCGGGATTCGAAAAAAGCTCACAGTGTGATAGGTGCTTTGCTTGTGCCTTTGTTACTCCAAACAGAAATCACAATATGGCAGTTTGTGCCAACATTTATCGGAATCATAATTTACTTATTTTTGCAGGCACCCCAGAGTTCATGGCACCGGAATTATATGAAGAAGATTACAATGAATTGGTTGATGTCTACTCATTTGGCATGTGTCTTTTGGAGATGCTTACATCTGAATATCCCTACAGTGAATGTAGTAATCCAGCCCAAATTTACAAGAAAGTCTCCTCGGTAAAGCTTAGTTTTGATGTCTGTTTTATATTTGTTGATTAGCCAGAGTCATCCTCATGAGATTTTTGCTATTCAGGGAAAGCTTCCAATGGCCTTGTACAGAATTCGAGACTTTGAAGCACAGAAATTTATTGGAAAATGTTTAGTAGCTGCTTCAAAGAGATTGTCAGCCAAAGAGCTACTGGTTGATCCATTTCTTGCATCAGATGAAGCTGAACTGCCAATTCTTAGAAGGCTTAGAAGTCAGAAACCATTTCTGAATGAAAGGGAAATGGAGACATTGCAATTGAATGATGATCCACAAAGGACAGATATGACAATAACAGGAAAGCTGAATCCTGATGATACCATCTTTCTTAGGGTGCAAATTGCTAATAAAGATGGTATGTCTCTGTTTCTTCCTTCCTGTGCTCGTCTCATTGTCCCCTTTTTTGAATTTTGAGACATGTTCAACAACATTCTTAGCCTGTCAATAGATTATTCATTTCTTCTGTTATCTGTGTACCTACAGATCCTCTATATGTAATACAAAAAATAAATAAATAAATAATAATTTCATAGCAGTAATGGATGTTCCAGTCTAATGAATCTTAAGATAAGTACAAGCTGCCTTGCTTGTGCACTGTGGCTTTGATATACTTGGGAGACTGTTGGATGGTTAACAAGCCTTAGTCTCACCATAGAATCAAGGGAAAGCTATTTTAATATTGAGAATGCCAAAATCTTAGTGCGAATATGGGAAGGCAAGTGAAGAGTCATGGATCGTTTTCGTATGTTGATCAAATATTCTCCGCTTGGCAATGTCCTGCAGGTTCATCTAGAAACATCTACTTTCCTTTTGACATTATACATGACACACCAATGGATGTTGCAATGGAGATGGTTAAGGAGCTAGAAATAGATGATTGGGAGCCACATGAAATTGCTGAAATGATTGATGGAGAGATTTCAGCTCTAGCTCCAAGCAGGAAGAAATGGCACTTGCCTGATATTGAAGCCTATCATACATTTGATTACCAAAAAGATGATAGGCATGAAAATCCTTTCCCCTCTACCTCCTCATGTTCATCGTCTCAAGCATCCTTATCAGAGTTAATGACACATTGCCTACAAGGTACATCTGTATTGACTTGCATGATCAAGATGAGCTCAAATCATATAAAAATATGCACAGATGGATGTCAAATTAATGAAAGACCAGACATCTCCAACCTGTTTGAGATCTTTGCATTTAATCCCTTTTTGATATAAAATCTTACTCCTTTTCCATGGCATGCATACCATCAATCCACAACTTATTGTTTAAAATTGCCAAACAAATTCTTTTTCTGTTTGAGAAAAGTAAGAAGAGAATCATCTCTCTTCTTGTAAGTAACCAAGTCCTTCGTGTTTAATTTACTTGCTAAAAAGTAATTTGTTTCTAGCTGATTTTTTGAAATCAAGTAAACTAAACATGTAACACAAGTTCACTCTCTCTCTCTCTCTCTCTCTCTCTCTCTCTCTCTCTCCCCCCCCTCTCACTCTCTCCCCCTCTGTGAGTTTTAAGTGGCAAATACACCCAGTACTTTTTCCAGGCAGGCATGCTGGGCATTATGATTAACAATTAAAAATCAGAATGTCAATTGGTTGCTGCAGATGATTTGTTTGATGATACCAGTTCTCAAAGCTCTTCACACTCAGTATCATATTCCAACTTGAATTATGTTTCTGGTGACGAGCACACATTCAATATGAGCTCGACAAGGAGGGATAAACTTCCCATTACAAGGGTTCCCAACGTGTCAAGATTTTGTCAAGACAACTCAAGTTCTCATATTGGTGAGGCAATTGCTAGAGATGCCTACAAACACTGCAACGTTCTGCTGGAGTCACAATATAGAGTTAGTAGCTCTAAAAGTAGAAGGGTGATCAACAGCCGGAAATTAACAAGGAACCAGTCCCTGATAGATGTCCGAAGTCAACTGCTGCACCGGTCATTGGTAGAAGAAGTGAACAAGAGAAGAATGTTCAAGACAGTAGGAGCTGTGGAGAATATTGGTTTCCAGGCACCTCCTGATGTTTCTAACAATGCATCACAGCGGACTTAGAATGGAAGAAATTAAACATAAGATCTGCCAAAACAGCTGCCAACAAGCAAGCAGATGATGATATTGCTCCATAAGGACGACAGAAGACAAATGCTTAAACTACATGTTTTGTTTTATGGCTAGTTCATGAGTCACTTTCCGGTATCAGGTACAATGAGTGGCCACCCAGAGAAGCTGCATTGATATCCAATTGAGTAAGAAGTTGATTCTACATAGATTTTGGTGTAAATATGTATTGAGTACAGCATTAATACAGTGTTCGCTGCTTAAACTACACCCCAGTTAAAATAAATGAGCAGAGATCACAGAGCTTTGTGTCTGCAACAAGCAAAATACATGCACATTTGTCTTCAAAAGTAATAAACCCAGCGCACTGTAAACCGGGATGCATCAATCTATGCATCCTATCATGTTCTGAGGTGGGAGACTAAAAGCATATTACTGATATTAGTACTTTAATTCTATTACCTTTCATACTAGGCACATGTTGACTTTGTCTCTTTACCAAAAGCACTGAAAAGTGAATCATGAGCTTCAAATTGGAGGAAAAACTTTCTTTCTTCCATCCTTAGGACGTGTGGATGTGGATGTGCATTTCAGGCTTCAATGTTTTCAAAGTAACATTTTACAGAATAAGTCAGTGGTAATGAATAAGCTGTTATTTATTATAGCGTGACCATGGTGAGGCAAGCTTGCCAATACCGAATCATGCAAAGTGGCATGCTGGATTTTTAAAGTGCATCACTGGAAAGAATTAAACTTTAGAGATATATAGTGGAAAATTGTGGTCATAAGGTCTGTTAGTGGATCTTGCCCGAATTATGATGCTCCCCACCATTTTCCCATTGTATAATTTTGCTGTGCTTTATTTTACTTGTGGTTTCTGACTTTCATACACACTGGGATCACAGCAAAAAGTCATCTTTTGGTTTAAACATTATTCCAACAGAATGATAAGCTGAGATGTGGTGGAAAGGTTGGAAAATATATATCAGCAGGTTCGTAAAACTAACAAGTCCTGAGACTGAGAGGTGCTTTTGCATGAGAAGAGGCTTTTTGGTTACTCCCTATCAGGCGGTCCTCATTGCTTTCTTCTACACACCTAGTATGTACAATATTGTGGTCCTTGCAGATAGAAAATTGAAAATTTCTGTTTGGTGCACTAAAAGGCTGTGTCACTGGGCACATTGCCTCAGGCATTGTAGATTCTCTCTTTCACATCTTTAGATTTTGGAAGGCTAAAGAACTCACATAGGATGGTTCTAACAAGAGCTAACAGTGTTATTTTGGCTTTCGAAGGCCGAAAAACACCTGTGCTAGGCATTACCAACTTATTTTAGTCTTTCAATTCCAATATTTATGCATTTTATGCATGATCACTGTAAGACGGTAAAATTGCATAAAAACCTCATTGCTGCCGGAGCTATAATTAATTCATTGATGTTGATCAAGCCTAATCTAGAAAATGGTCCATAATTCATTTGGAAATAAACGGGGTATTTCATCTTAACCTGGTCATAAGCGAGGTGTGTCTTATCAAAATAAGCATAAAATTTGTACTTGACATTGGAGAATGCTGATACTTGTGATTCTCATCATCGGCGGGAAAGCTCTGCGTAAAAGGAAAAAGAGAACATGCTCTTGCAGTAACTAGACATTAACCATCATTCTCAACAATATACAAAAAGTCCCTAGGATTGAAACTCATCAGTGCAGGTGGCAATCCTAGATGCCTAGCTAGGAGGATGAGCACAACCATGAATCATATAGGGAACCACCTCTATACGTAACAATCTAATGAAATCCTTCAGGGCACTTTTTGTGATCCTGTTTCACCTTATCATTGATCTGAACCAACCAAGTTGTTCTCAGAGTTACAATAATTGTCAAGGAAGTGAAAACACCAGTTGTTGTACTACATTGTTACCCTTTTAGTCAATACACTGGCCGTTGGGGAAAGAGATGAAACTTGATTGGTATTTACAAGGTAAAAGTTTCGTCTATACCATAAGTTACGAAGTTCATGCAATTTCATCTGACAAATGGTCAACTCAGACAAAAATGGAGATCTACCAGCAGGTTTAGATCGTCAACCAGTTCAATCATTCCTTTTTACATTTTATTGAGTGGTTTTTGTCATCCATTGTTCAGTTTTCACTTCTATATGAAGATTAACTTCAATTGCAAGTTGTAGCTCAGTCATAAGACAACTACGAGAATATTAATAATATTGCCAAACATTACATTTCTTGGTGGCTTAATAAGCTATATTCAAAGCAAAGGACTGAAGATAAGATATACTCCCTTGCACTTGGCTTACAGAGAGAGAGAGAGAAGAGAGAGAGAGAGAGACGGAGAGAGAGAAGAAACATTTTAAGTGAACCAATATCATAAAACACTATATAAATGCATCTGAAAATCAAAGAGATTTTACAACCGAAGGTGTGCCATGTCAAACCAGATTTTCTCAAAGGCCTTGACTATGACATCATGATACTCATTTGAATTAAGTGAAAGATAACAAGCTAGAAGGTCTTCCAAATCCTTTGATGACCGGATATTTTTCTCCATAATCATCTCCGTCATCGATTCCTCGAAGTCTTTTTGAGGATCAACTGTGGACTTAACCACTGCAAGGCTATCGTAAAGGGTCTTATTTCTCGATACTGACAGATTTTTTCGAGCATAAGCCCGAATTTTCCATCTAGAAATCTTTGGGGAATTGGATCGGAGTCTTATGCCCCTGGAGCTTGCAAAAAACCTTCGTCTGGCATGATTGGTGTTTTGCTCTTCATGATTCTGAATGCTTGCCTTCCTGACAATCTTGACAGGGAGAGAGCTGCGTGCTTTTGTCTCTTCCAATTTTGAGGAACTTCTTTTGAACTTGGCAACTTCAGTGATCTCGTGATTGAAGTTTTCTGGCTTAGTAGATATACAAGCAAGCCTTGGCTCAGGAACCATGCAAAACCCATCAATCTTCTTGATTTTCCTCTGATAGGATTCATCATTCACGTCAATGACAATATCAGTAGTTGAAGAACTAACTTTACAGTTACTGAAGCTCGACGAGGATGCTACTTGTTGATCAAATGAGCCATGAACAACCATGCCATCATCTTCCTCTGATTCAGACAGCAGCAATTCGTGGAAGTGAGGCTCTGGTGAGCTCTCCAGGGAAGAGCTAGAGTTGCCTGCAAAGTAAACTGGATTAAATTCAGTCCACGCCGAGTCGAGTGATGCATGGAAGCCACAATCTGCAGAAAATGACGAGGAGACAAGCTTAGGAGAAGGCCTGTAGATGGTTTTCCTCTTGCTTCTTTTCCTGGATGATTTCCTTTGTGGATCAGGAAAGGGAGCATCTGAGGCTTCCAGATGTATTGCTGAGTTGCAGCATTTGTTAGCTATGCCAGGTTCTGAGGCATAGTAGTAAGAGTATCTTTGCTGAGAAACATTTGGTTTCCTTGTTGTATTTGCTGAGGATGGCTTTTTCTTCTGAGGTTGAGAGCTATATTGCTTCCTGCTTTTGCTCATGTCCTTGAGCTTGTAAAACCAGGCATTTGGTATCATATCTGACAGTCTGAACCTGTAATTTCCCCTCTTCATGGAAGTGGTCTCCTCCTGCTTCATTGGGACACCCTTTTCTTTCTTCTCTCTTCCTCGGCCTGAGTTGGTTTGTGCTTCTCTCTTTGATACCTGAAAGTTGAAGACTTTTAGTGGTGGAAACTAAAGCTAGCAAGATGTAAAGAGCTCCAAAGTGGAGTGTAAAAGTTTATAACAGATGGGGTTCAATGCAAAAGTGTAGCATGAAATTGGGGAGAATCAGGGGTGTCCTACTGCCCGGCTTTTCATTGTAACCACCAAATATCAAAAATTCTATCTTCAGGGTGATTTCTCCTACTTCAGCTTACGATCCAAGTGGTCCCCGAATTAGCATGATTTTATAAGCCAGGAGTTTATCTGCCAAAAGTATCAAAAATGGCATTCCTTGTCATTAGAAGAACATGATTTTTTTTTTTTTTAGTACGGTATGAGTATGACTATTTATTTTGGTCAAAAAAAAAAAAACGAACTTAAGCTATTTTTCAATAAGAAATGTTTTACGACAGGACAAATGGGGACCTGCAAAAAATATCATATTATCCTATCATGCTTATTAGTTACATATTTATACTTATTTAATGTATAATTATACTCACAAATGTACAATTCGTGTCATCTTATTCTTATTTGTCTGAGATTGAGACAATTCGTGTTTATTTACTGAAAAATTCTCATAAGAATAGAGTTCACCAACAAACAATTGGAATTATAGTTTAAAAAGAAATCGTGATATGATGACAATATTGTTTACACTGGGATGGTTTATTAAATCCTTTTGCTATTTATGCATATCCATGGCCACTGGCCAGTACATAACTGCAACTCGAAGAATTGGCAACAGCTTAATGTGGGTCCAGACTCTTTTGTTTAACTAAAGTAGAATTTGACAGCAATGATGATTTTAGCAATAATTAAGACCCAAATGTCTACCGAGTGCTGTTTCTCTCATGATATCACAGTTCACAAATGATAATATTCCTTGCCTTTTTTTATAAAGTTTAATATACTTATTGTTAGCAACCCTGCCTGGTGCTGCTGGACATTCGGTTACCAGGGCCCATCAACCAGTCAGTGGCACGCTCATGTTACGTGGTGATACTATATAACCGTGAAGTTGAGCTTAGTTTATTGGAGAAAAAAAAACAAAAAGGGTTTGAATACTCGAACCCAAGAATGGATACACCGAAAAAAAAAAAATTGCTGAAATTTATACTATGGGATCACAAATCAAAACGAACATTAATTTTATTATATTTAATATTTATTTTTAAAAATTAAAAGTTATTCTATTATAATGTAAAAGTTAAAATTTTGAGATTTAAATAACTTTCTTTTTTTGTGAAAAAAGAAGACTAATATTGCGTGTAATAAATTTTTTCTATCGATAAATCTTAATTTATTATTACTAAAATCATTTCTAAAATTAGAAAATTTAAAATTCAAAATTTCATGCCAGCCAATTATAACCAAAAAACAATAGACCCGGAAGCATGGTTGAAAACGTGTAAATGTTAGGTATCTCTCTCGTCTGTGTAGCCCGTGTTGACACAACTCTATCACCCCTCGAATCAAAATTGCTGCAAGCTTCAGGACTAGGGCATGCAGCAAGTCAGCAACAATTGCTGGGGGTCTGAAGAGTAGAGACACACATACATGGAATCCACAATGGTGAATATGACAAAATAAGCCATTGACATATGAGATAAAAGGGACGAGAGAGAGATGGTTTGTTAAAAGCTGGAGAAACAGAAACAAGACGTTACCTTTGAAAAAGGTGCACAGGTTACTGCAACTATCTGTGTCTGGATTTGAACCCACGAGTCAGTGTTGTTGCTTCTGGTCAGAGAGACCCCCATGAGACCTGTTGGCTAGCAAAGAGAAACTTAGACCCGTAGCATTAGCAATTAACTTATTTTTTCATTTATTAAGAGATTTATTAAACTGCAAATTATATAATAAATATAAATTTTTAAAAGGGACTTAGCTATCAGCTCTGTCAACAAACTATTGGACTCGAGCAGCTATTAGCCTAGTTGGACTCAATACCAGCATTTCTTTCAAGTGTTGCAATGAAGGGTGTAGCCCAAAATTCTACAGGGCGTTCCTTTCTTATGACACGTTAAAAGCTACTTGGCCCAGAAATCGCCCTGGAGGGTTGGGCCATGGCTAAGCTGAGACTTGTTGCAAAAGACGGCAGGGCATCATCTAGAGGCTGAGCCAGCCAGAACGCCCAGAACTAATAGTTATTTCTATGAAAAATTAAAAAAAAAAAAATATATATATATATATATATATATATATATATATTAATGGCTTAATAATTTTCTCCTTAAAAAAGAATTTCAAGATGATAAAATTATTTTATTATAATTTAAAAGGTGTAGAACTCATCATTTTGTGAAAATAAAAATAATTAAAACTATCTCATACATTTTTACATATACCTCACTTTTTTTTCCGTCTCAATGCGTAAAAATCTTGTGTAATTATAGAACATTTTGAATGATCTCTAGAAATTGACTTCAATTTTTTGAAAATCAAAATTAAAATTCCTGATCATCCTCCAAACACGAGGGGCTCATTTCGCGTAGCCAGATTGCCAAATTGTTCCCCCTCAAAGAGAGAAGCCAAAGGTGATTAGCTACCATTTTCTATAATAAAATCTAGCTGTAACGAACATCCTTCTCTCCCTGGTGCACCAACCATCAGTGTTAACATGTATATGAACGCATACCAACTATTTCCCAGATGTAATTAGAAGCAACCAAAGGGCTCTTGCTTCAACTTTAGTGCTCTTTCATCCCCATCGCTGGGGATGCAGAATGAAAGCATTAGTTGCTTCCACATCAAGGTCTTTCATGCCTTGCATAAAACTCTCTCTCATCTTCAGATCCAAACCCAGAAAGCCCATTTTTATAAGAGCTCTTCGGTTCCATGCTCGCAGCCGCAAAGCAAGAAACGCTCGTCCAAAGAATCGATTTTTAGCCACTCTACTCTCAGCCTCCCATTCGCTTAAGCAGACAAGAAAGATGGATAGATTAGGAGAGCTGATGAGTGTCTCTGAGGCAGTGCATGAAAGATAGCTCTTCCCATCACCTCTTACACCAGCTTGCATAAAGGCCAGCAGGGCCAGTAAAGGGAACCCTTGTGGTAATACAGATGTTGCTGATGCATGCAGGAGTTTTGAGAACTATTTGGTGGAGATGAAGGGTAAAATTTGAGGGATTTGTTGGAGGTAGAAGAGCTTCTCTACTGTTGAAAGAACTTTTTTACAGATTTTATGGAGAGTGTTAAAAAGAATCAACTTGTTAAAATTTTAAGTATAAATGTATAAATTATATAATTAAAAAAATTTTACACTGAAAATAATAATAATAATAATAACATATAGATAAAAACACTCATAAATTCACTTAAACAGTGAATATTACTCAAATTTCTCTTAATTTTGAGTTCTAACATTTCCCCAACACTATTTTCCCCCGAGGACAACAACATCGACAATGATGATTCCCAGTGATTCGGCAAACTACTCTCTTGGCAGAGCTGTTCCTTTTCCTGCTGTGCAAACCACCGCACCCCCCAGGGCAGTGCCGCAACCTGACTGCATTTCCAATCATTAGAATCTCTTCTACTCTCGTGTTTAACACCTTTGTAACATAATCACAGAATGCAGGAATAAAGCCCATCTTAAATATTTGTTCCACATAAGAGTCTAGCTCTTCTAGTTCCTAACTGTCCCAATATCGATAATAGTTGAACTTAAGCAACATGATAATCTAATTCTAACCATAATAGCAGAACATCAATGATAACAAACTGTAACATTGAGAATGATAAAATATGAAGGAAAACAAATAGGATAACAGGATAAACCTTATGTCAATAAGATAATTTTGGTCCAAAACTCGCATCACATTCATGCTCCAATGCTCAAATAATCAAGAAAGTAGATTACAAACCTGCAGACTTGTAGTTTTATTTACCACACAACAATAATGCCATAATCAATGTTCCTACAATTCCATCCAGAAGTAAAACCTCATCATTGCAGCATCTTTTATACATTTTATGCGAGTCTAAATTCAAGTCAATAAACAAAAAGATCAGGATAAAATCATCACTCAGCACACATTTGAATTAAATGCAATAATCACCGTATATCTACTTACATTTAGGAAGTAAACAACAGGATTCTTGCAACACGAATGTTTATCCATATATTACAGACAAAACAAAGAAAGAAGTACAAGTGCTGCACTTCTGGGTTTTATCCCACAACAGTAAGTAAGCTATATCTCAATCTAAAAAATAGAGGTCCTTAATTAACTTAAGCTAAATATTGACAATTCCAGAAAAGAAAGTTATTATCTTTATCAATATATTTAGTCAGGCCATGTCTAGTGTGTTCCCAAAGATGGCTTTGTTTCTGAAACATATACCCGAGCCTTCACCAATGTATCTCCAATTCTAAACCCAGGCATGATCATAAACTCAACTCTGCAAACAGCACATCTTTCTTCAAAGGAAAGAGCACTCATCCCATCTTCTTCAACAAATTCCATGTAGTCGTCTGAGAAATTGCTTCCTCTATTCACAGCAAATATTTTTGCCTTGGCGTCAATTGAGACTGCAATCCCTTGTATAACCCAAATCCATTTCGCCATTTTTGTAAATATTTGATAGAATGGTGTCCTTGGATGCTTGCCGCTCAATACAAACATCCTCTGATCCAAATTCCCAAAGAAAGACATCTCCATCAGCGGATGAACGACAAACAAGTACTTCTCTCTGCAGAACTTGGAAAATCCTGAATCTGGGTTTTGTATCAGAGCATCGAGAGGATCATCAAACCTCATGACATCATCCACAACATAAGGTCTTAGTGATATCCCATTAAACATTCTTCGTGAAATGAAAGCTTCAAAAGCATACTTCTTGTGTGACCTTTTTGAATAAACAACATTCATTTCAATCGAATTTGCTGCAAGGTCCAAATCCCAATCTGAAGCTTTCATGAAGCTAATTACTGGCTTTGCAAAATCATGAATAGACTCTGAAGCTCGTTTAAAGATTTCCTTTAACATGTCTATATTTAGAGCACTTTCCAACTTTTTTCCCAAACTTTGCTGCCTTGACCTCTCAGCCAATACCGTGTTCCTCACATTCAAATCATGAAGTTCTTGCTGCAAAAGCACAATCTCAGCATCTTTTGCTCTGTTCTGGGACTTCAGTATCTCTAGCATCTTCTCATTGACTTTAACTTCAGCTTGCAAACATTCAAAGTGAGAGGAATCAAACCTGGATTTTGTGAATGGCTTCTCCTTACATGTTTGCTTGATCTTACAAAGAGCTTGCAGCTGAACCACAATGATTTCATCAGCAGCTACAATCTTATCTGGGTTGTAGGGAACATGAGCTTCTTGAAGTTGAATATAAGCTAATTTCAAGGCAGAAACAGCATCGAATAACTCACAAATATAGCCATCACCACAGATGTTGCCTTTACTTTCATTAACTACAGGGTGTGGATGGATTTTCTCCCCGTCACATTCTGTCTCCTTGGTACCCTCACTGCTTTCTTCACCCATTGATGGGCCATTGCTGCTATTGGAGTTGGGATGGTAACTTGGGTTCTCATTGGAGAAGACGCCAATGGACCTCGATTTGCAAAGCTTAGCAAATTTTGACACCATTTCGGTGATGTTTGAGGAGGTTTTAGTGGGTCTAGTGGTGGCATTCTCCATACCTTAAAAAGATTATGTAAGACCTCTAACCTGAAAAAGAATCTAACAGTGATAAGTTCAACGGGCTTCAGGTCTCGAAGACAGCAAATGGAATTATTAAAAAAGGGAAATAGTGAAGAACCAAAAAAAAAAACAAAAAAACAAAAAAAAATGATCCAATGCCTAGAAACCACCAAGAAAAACCGGGATTCCCGGTCAAATGTCCAGGTGAAAGCACCCAGTATTGAAGGAATGAAATGGGGCTTTAGTTCTAAATAGGAAATCGGAAAAGGATCATTAAACAATAATTAAAACTAAGGATTTGTGGTCAAAAGAGGATGAAGAGATTAAAAATAATTAAAACACTTGTCTTTTATTTCAGATGCTCAAAAACCCAAATCATCGGGTTTAAGAAGGTTAATATTTTTATGGCTTCACCTGCAACGTTCAAAATGCTCAGCTTCAAATTTTACCAGACAAAGCTTATATTTTCCCTCGGTTAATCCTTCCCAACGAACAAAAAAATTCACAAAGCAACCAAAAGCAACGTTTGGTTACGAGGGAAAACCTGGACTTGGTCGAACTTTGTGATGGGAAGGATGACTTTGAAGCCTTTTGATGCTTTCAATACTAACACATGATGGTTTCAAAGATTGGAACTTTTTTTTTTTTCCAGCTTTGATGAATGCAAAGATTGAAACTTTGGCTCAAAAAAAAACAGAGCTACTTTCCGGGGTGAACAGCAAACTTTGGCATTGTACTTGGCAGTGTGTGCTGGTGCGTGTATTTGTGTGTGTGTGTATGTGTGTGTGAGTGGTCGTCTGCTTGTGTGTATGTGGCTGCGTGGGGTTTGAGAAATTTTGTTTTTTGAATAAAGATGATTCTTTTTATGGGAAAATGGAAAGAGAAAGAGAGCAAGAATCTGAGCAGTTTCAGAGTTTGCAGGTGCTTGCAGTTGAATTCCCTCTTCACTCCCTCTGGTTTAAAAATTGAGACTACCGCACGTACTCACACCTTGGCCAATGTTTGCCTTCATTAGTTAAAAGTTTTTTTGGCAATAATTTTTTTGAACAGTCTGAAAATCAGTGGTTAACCTTTTTCTTTTCTTTTTTTTTTCATGACCAATGATTTTCATGTACAGTGTGAACTAATTTAACTGGTAAATTATTTTGATGATTTTTTTTTCTTTTTTCTTTTTCTTTTTACACTGGAGATGGGATAAATTTGAATGATTTAATGATGGGGTACGTGATCTTTTGTTGCCAAATGTTTACAAACTCAAGTCAAGCCCTTCCACCTTTTCAGTTGCATGAAAATTTGAATAAATTATATTAAAAAACTAAGCACAATACTTAAATGAGTACTTAACAGCTATGTGTGACGAGACGTAACAAAATTTGATAAAAAAATATTGTCAAAAATAAATAACATTAAAAAATAAAGAAATTATTTTGCTGCTTCCTCTCATGTCTTGGGCCTTTTGCATTTTTTTTTTTTTCCTGTTGCTGTTTAATGGTGCTCTACATTATATAATTTTGTTTGTTGTTTTTTTAACTATTTCTCGAGACACTCATGCAGACGGAGGCCAGTTTTATTTTAATTAGGCCCACGAATACTTGGGTTGGAGCTCAGGGCCTGAAGTGCCAGTGCCATGCATGTGGGCAAGGTGCCTGGCCAACCCAAATCAACCATATTTGACAGATGCTTGGAAACATCTAACAACCATGATGACATCTGGCTTAGCAGGAATTACAGCCTCTGTGGGGACCCAATATGCCTAGATTTGTCACTAAATAGGAGCTGTACATAATAGACAACAATACTCAGCCGAATGGAAGACCCATCTGTCACAATCGACGTTAGACACTCAGCATTGATCAAGTTAAATAATTGAGATGGCAGGTTAGATGCTTGCCTTCACATGTCCCTTCACATTTCTCACACTACCGTTAAGCAAAGCATTTATTGGACACTAAATTGATAGATATTGCCAATAAAACTATACAAATATCATCATAATAATATAAAAAGGTAAGCTAACGAAAAGATTTAAAGAAAAAAAGAAAAAAGGTAAAAAGTTGTGTTATTTTGTTAATTGTATTCAGTTATATTCATCACTTCCGTGTTTGTATAATTGCTTCTTTACCATTAAACTCGTAGGCGGTGGATTAATGGCCAATTTGGACTTCTATTTTGTTCTTTGAGGGGAATAAACCTCTTAACAATTCTTCATCTATCATATCGCTTAGCTTATTACTGGCCAATAGCCTAAAACCACAGGTTTAATGGTCATTTTGGATCCGAAGCCAAGTCATTCCGAAAGAAACTATTGCCTACGAGGGAGACAAGGGTTTCTGGTTGTGAGGCAAAGGCAGGCATTAATAGAATTTAGACCATGAACCTCAAAAGAATAAAAAAAAAAAAGAAGGGAATTTAGAAGACTTCAGATACAAACAAAAGAACAGGGACAAAGGTTATACTGCAGAGATTTTTCGTTTTCTCCATATCCACATCCATAACTACAATCCATAACTACAAAGGCCCAACCCCACGCTTGCAATTTTCCAATCAAATGATATGGACACAGCGGTCAAGAGAAGTACCCAAAAGGAATGTGATTTGAATGTGATGTTATGTTTAATGGCCACACCCTACCTACTCGAATGCCATTCGAGTATATTTCCTACAGAAAAAAATTATACAAAGGTCATTCCTCAACTCTCCTAACAACGATATACATAGATAAAACATCCAATCCATTTTGATTCATTTAAAGGCTCCATATCATAGATTTTCTTTTTTCTCGCGTCCATCTGGAAGTATATTAAATTATAAATACACAGTGAACCTTGCCGTTTTCTTATCCCTAAGTATCTCACCCTCGACCCGGGAGACTGGAACCAAAGTCGGGTCCTTATCTACCAAGAGATTAACCTTCTTGACTGTTGTTAAAAATATTTACATTGAAAATCAGCTGTTAAAAGCTGCATCTCCCAAGTGCCCATCCCTTGGAACTTAAACAACCAAAAATGTCCCAACCTGCGTGAGGTCCACAGG
Source organism: Bruguiera gymnorhiza (assembly GCA_020883675.1). Classification (NCBI taxonomy): domain Eukaryota; kingdom Viridiplantae; phylum Streptophyta; class Magnoliopsida; order Malpighiales; family Rhizophoraceae; genus Bruguiera; species Bruguiera gymnorhiza. The sequence continues at coordinate 1,005,131 of JAIRCJ010001042.1, read as the reverse complement.
GTCAGATTGAGACAGACAACTTGCTCCTTCCCCACTGAAGTTAGATGTACATGTTCATGACACTCACTTTATGTAAGAGAAATCTATTCCCATTTACCAAAAAAAAAAAAAAAAGTCCATCATAAATCAAGTATAACTAATAATTATCGTCGAGGTACAAATTTGACTTCAATGAACTCATCTCGTGACACTAAATTGCTTGCGACTTGGGAAGTAGTCCAAATGTGTAACTGGGTTCTAGCTAAATGCTCTCCACATTTCAGCACAATTGCCAAAGCTGATGAGTCCCGACTCTTTTGTTGGTGTAATAAGTTCCTTGAGTTCATTCATATAAATAAAGTACATATAACCCTAAGTCGTAAGATTGGTGTTTTATGATTTAGATGTTATATAATTTAATTGCGAAAATAATCTTTTTTTGTATACACTTGCTCCTTCCCGGACCTAAGAAGTTTTCATTTAAATGAGTCATCAATCATCATCTATGTGGGGATTCATACTAAGCGTCGATTATTAAAAGACAAAAAGAGTAATTTTCGGGACAAATTAATCTCCGTCTATGCCATCTTTTTTTTTTTTGTACATGCCAAATAGAAACAGTTAAAAGGAGAGATTAGAAAGGGTTTTGGAAAAAGAAAGCAGCAAAATGGCAGAGGAGCTGCAGGCGCGGGGCAGGTGTGGGTTGGGGAGGGGGTGTGTGTTTTTTTCTACGCACATTTCTGGGTTTGGGAATCGTTGAAAGACAGTGAAGAAAAAGCCTGTAAGAGAATCCAAGACCCAAACTTGGCAAAGCTTAGGAACTGACGATTCCCATGATATTCACAATCTCTCTCTCTCTCTCTCTCTCTCTCTCTCTCTCAGTCTCAGTCTCAGAGCAACACTTTCTCTTCATAGACCAACCCCAGTTGTAGCCCTTTTACTCGTTTGTCAAGTTTAAGATTGCACAGACAGAGGGAGAGATACGTAAGAGAGGAAGATCAGCAAGTAAGAACAGGAGAGAGCGGATGAGAATGTTAGGTATTGGCCAGTTAGCATAGAACGTGGGGGTTTCAAGCCATAGTCATTACTTCAGGAGAATCCGAATCTCAAACAATTAAGATAGTCAAACGACAGACAGATTCAGAGAGAGACAGAGGTTGTGTTAGGTAGTTTAGTGTTTTGTGCTCTCTTTTTTCTCTTCAGTGTTCATGGGGTGGAAGAGAAACAGATCACTAAGCCTCAACAAGAATTCCTCTTTCCTTTGCTTTGTCTCCATCTTCTTCTTCTCATTCTTCACACTCTTCAGCTCCATCACTTCCACAATTACCTCCACTGGTAAGTATCAATATCCTTCATTGGCAGCCATTAACAATGGTTTTACAAGCGTTTTTTTTTTTTTCTTGGAGAAAGTGATGGAAGATAAACTTAGAAATATCAAACACCTATCTTAACCATGCTATGATTTTGACTGATTATATCATGCCTATTTTGTTGTTTTCCAAATAATGCAGACAACAGCAGGTGTTTATTACCCAGGAAAGCTGATCTCTATTTTCAAGTAAGTTTTGGTTTCTGGTGCCCTTGAGCAGTCTATAAATGCTAAACTATAAATATAATTTCACTAAATGATCTTCATTTAGTTAAGCACAAATTCTAATTCAATGGTACATACACTATAGTTCCAAGTTCCACTTTATTTATAAATCTTAATCCCATCATGCACACTCATACATGTTTGATTTTAGATGAATCATAACAGTCAAAGATGAGGCCATGAACTGTGGCTGTTGCTTGATAGTTGCTGTTAGTCAAACTATCTTCTATGTTTCTTTGTTTCTTTTCTTTTCTTTTCTTTTTTCCTTATTAAATAGTGAATTTTATTTTCATAAACTTACTATTTTTTAAATTAAAAATTAAAAATTAAAACTTTTAAAATAAAATTTTAGGTGTTTAATTACTAACTTATTTCTTCAAAGATCATCTTCATATTTTTCTTCTTGCACCTAAATACTGTACACGCTAAATTTAGGTTCGACTTGTGGTGGGCTTATGCTAATCTTTTTCTTAATTTACACCATATGGCCATGTATAAGGACAACTGGCAGAGCCATTTAGAATGATAGAAGAATAATATAGGTGCAGGACTAAGGGTTCTCAGGAGTCAGGACCCTATCAGAAGCGACGTCAGGACCCCATTTGCAATCTGAACCGTCAGATGCATCCCAGTGGAAGCATCGACAGCCAGGATTAGGCACACACGCGTGGCTTGGTGGTCCCTTTCCCACTTTAGTTAATTTCGTGTGGCGCACAGCACCACCCGGCGCACATTAGACAACGCGAACTGCACCCCATTTCCTTTTCTTTTTGTCATCTTTTCAGTGGTCTCAGCGCTGTAGCCGGGAGGAAACATGTTCATGTGTACCCCCAAGCCCTAATTTATAATATAAAATAAATAAATAAAACCCCATCTGCCAATCTGACCTCTTCTCGTGAAAGCACGATCCTTGATTTTATTGATGGAGAATTTCCACGAAAAGTAAGTTATTTAATAATTATAATAATTATTGGGTAATTATTAGTTTTTTTTATTTATATATATATTTTTTGTGTGCGTAGGATTTGGACAAGAGAAAAAACAATCAAAAAGAGAGCATGGAGGCTTCTTTGGTTATGGCAAGGAGGTTCCTGGGTGGGCCTGGTTCATCCCCTCCTCGTTGCACTTCGAAGTGTGGGAAGTGCACCCCATGCAAGCCGGTGCACGTGCCGGTGCCACCGGGGACGCCGGTGACGGCGGAATATTACCCGGAAGCATGGAGGTGCAAGTGTGGCAACAAGTTGTACATGCCATGAACGATCAATTATATGTGTGATTTCTCTGCATCATTACCTGCTTAATTATAATGTATATGTTGATCACTACGGAGTAATATCGATGAATATAAAGATATGGCCAATCATTAACTTATTTTTACCACGATGCATATTGAGGCGGAGAATAGGACCATAGGATTTTTATTAACCTTATGTAAAGACTAAAAAATGTGAACACTTATTAATGCTCATCGGATGAGCACTGCCCATGAACATTTTCTTATTCCCTTCTCTATTTATTCCTATTTGCATTTTTTTATACGGACATGATGTGAATTATGAGTTAAATTATGATCCTCTGATTTATCGTCTATGGACTGATTGATCCCAAATTTATCACAAGGTCGAATTATTTAACATGATAGATTGCATTCTTCCTAACATGACAGGAGTTAAATCCGTGAAATTGTACCATATTTGTCTAGAAGCAAAAAAAAAAAAAAAAGAAAAAAAAAAAGAGGAAACTAGTGTACTAATTGGTTGAAAATCTTAAATTTAGTCCCAAAGAGCACAGTCCAGATGTGATTAGTTGATATAATTTCCATGCAATTTATTATTATTAATTGACCAGTGGGTTTCACATACAATAGAGTCTGAAGACTTTCGTTTGAGTGAGTTAACGGAAAGTTAGATTTGAAAAAACAAAATTAAGATTATTTGTTAAATTTACTAAAATACATAAATTACGAATTTATTAATATATTAATTCAAAATTAAAATAATTGATTACGAGTTGTTCCGATCAATGCCCATTAATTGATTATCTGCACTGCACGACCCATTTTATTTTGTGCCACGACAGGGCATGGCTTTAAACGGGTGATGGTTATGCCCACGGATGGTCCATTGGTTGGCACCTGCCAGTCCTAGGGACGGTGTCGTGGAGCCAGATGCAACCTATTATTATTATTATTTTATTATTATTATTATTACTTCTACCCGAGATATAAATTTAAATTTAAGTATCATGGATGACTCCCTAAAATATACAAATTCAAATCATATATAAATAATTTTAAGGTATTTAATTTCTTTAGTTGTTATAATCTGACCCACAACATATACTTTATAATAAATTATGTTTAAGAATAGGGCTTGACTCAAATTTGGTGGATAAATTCTAAATTGTGATTCGTTAATATTACAAAGAAATAACTAATAAATATTTGTATAATTATTATTATTATATATATATATATATTGTAAGATAAATTAAGATTTTAATTTTTTTATAATTTTAATAATTTTCTAAGATGGTGTATAACCAACAAAAAAAAAAGTTAAACTATATATATATATATCTTCTTCTTTTTTTTTTGATCTTTTTAATTTCCAATACCAAACAAATTGTCAAATTCGCCTTTAAAATGAGATCCGGGGGGGGGGTGCATATTATATAAGGTATAATATCTCCATCTATCCTTTTCAATTATTCAATTCACGAGCAGCGATACTTGACTTTGAAGCGGGCCCCCGCCACGTGGTAGCGATTTCTGGCTCTCATCAGCGATCATTATTAGGGTCTAGCTTTTTCCGTACTTTTCTGGACAATGCCGGGAAATTTCCTGCTGGGGAAGCCCTAAAAGTGTCACATCAATCACGTCCAATGAATTGTGGCCGGATGGTCAAGAAATACAATTTAAATAAAATATGATTGCTCCAATAAAACTAAGAATGCCAGCGTAATTTTTGATAAGTTTAGATGTTTAAGCCAAAGATAAAATTTAAAATTTATTAATATTAAAATTAAATTTAATAAAAATTAATTAAATTTAATAATATTTAAATAATATTTTTTTAAAAAAAATTAAATAATAAATAATTTTTAATTATAATAATTTATTTAAAAAAAAAAGTGCTACGAAAGTATATATATATTTTTTACCAAACTTATAAAGTCGGGTCTCTAATTTATCTTTTTATTTTTTTCAATTTTGTTAATTTAAAACACATGTTTTAATTTTAATTAACTTAATTTATAAAATTTTTAATTCAATTAATTTAAATTAAGTGTATTTTAATTTTTAATTAATTTAAATTATAAATTTTTAAAAGTCGGTGAATTTAAGTCAATCAAAAACTATAGTATTTTGCTGACGTAACGAATCATGCGATAATTTATATTAATATACAAATTTTTTGTTGTTAATTTGGACTAGTTTATATCATTAAATATGACTTTATTTATATTCAAGTAAAAAATTACTTTTAAATTTGTTTCCATATTTTATTAAAAATTATAATAGTAAATTGTGATTTAATTTAAAATTTTGTTACATTATTACACCATACTTTTTTGTCTTATAACTCATTGAAAATATTTTAGAATAAGTCAATTTAAAATATTTTGAAAAGGTTGCAATATGAATTGGCAATAAAAATTTTGTGTATTAACTTGAATTGTCAAGTAATTAAAAAGTGTCAGCTCGATTCAAGCGTTGCCCCTAAAAATATTTAGAACAGATTTTGTGAGTTTTAAGTGGCAGCAAACATGTGGGGGCACGAAATTAATGATCTCAATAAATTTGGGTAGGTAAAATACCATTTTTTGCAATAATAAATTTAGTAATTATTTAAATTTGTAATTAATAATATTTAACTTATAAAAGAAAAAAATTTAAATTAATTAAATATGTTAAATAATAAAATTATTGTTATTGTATAAAATTTTCTCGTTTAAATAGTAATATTCATTGGTTAAATATAAATTTAAAAATTTATTAAATATTAATAAAAGTTTGTTTGAGTCGAAAGGTAAAATTTTAAACCGAAGAGAACTTCCAACCGCCCATTTCGCCCTCTTTCTCTTATAACACCTCATTTAGCTTTTCCTCCACCGAATTACACTTAAAAATTAATTAATTAATCGATCGGGCCAGCCGCCGGACGTGTACGCGGCGGTGGTGGTTCGATCTCTCTGCGGGCGACGGGAACCTCGATGCGGGCGATCGAAGATGCGGCCGAGAACGCCTTGTTCGGCAAGTACGAGATCGGCAAGCTTCTAGGGTGCGGCGCGTTTGCCAAAGTGTACCACGGGCGCAATGTGCGGACGGGACAGAGCGTGGCCGTCAAGGTGATCAACAAGAAGAAGATAACCAACCCTTCATGGACGTCAAGTATCAAGCGAGAAATATCCATCATGCGCCGCCTCAGGCACCGGCACATCGTCAAGCTCTTCGAGGTCCTCGCCACCAAGACGAAGATTTATTGTGTGATGGAGTTTGTCAAAGGCGGCGAGCTGTTCGCGAAAATCGCTAGAGGCCGCTTCACGGAGGACCTCGCCCGGAAATACTTCCGCCAGTTGATCTCCGCCGTGGGATACTGCCATTCTCGCGGCGTTTTCCACCGTGACTTGAAGCCGGAGAATCTGCTCCTTGACGAGCATGGGGATTTGAAAGTCTCGGACTTTGGACTCGGTGCTGTCACTGATCAAATCCGACCCGACGGTCTCTTGCATACGCTCTGCGGAACGCCGGGTTACGTGGCGCCGGAGATTCTGGCGAAGAAAGGCTACGACGGCGCTAAGGTGGATGTCTGGTCATGTGGGGTCATTCTCTATGTGTTGACCGCCGGTTACTTGCCGTTCAACGACCCCAATCTGATGGTCATGTACAAGAAAATTTACGCAGGCGAATTCCGCTGTCCGAAATGGATGTCTCAGGACCTCAAACGCTTCTTATCTCGGCTTCTGGACACGAACCCCAATACGAGGATCACAGTCGACGAGATTCTCAGGGACCCATGGTTCAAGAAAGGAGGAGGATGCAAGGAAATCAATTTCTACGGCGAAGACAGCAAGCCGGCCGATGAAGAGGAGCCGGGTGGCGTTTCCAGCCTGAATGCTTTCGACATCATTTCGTTCTCGTCCGGCTTGGACTTGTCCGGTTTGTTTGACGACTCTTACAACGAGGTGGACGACGGCGAGAGGTTCGTATCGGCTGAGCAGCCGGAGAAATTGGTCGAGAAAGTTGAGGGGCTTGCGAAGGCCGAGAGGTTGAGGGTGAAGAAAAAGAATGAATGGGGTTTAGAGATTGAAGGGAAAAACGGGAATTTTATTATTGAGGTCGGAGTGTACCGGTTAACGGACGATCTGGCGGTTGTGGAGGCCAAGAGGAGGGGCGGAGACGCCGGATGCTACAAGGAAATATGGAAAGGCAAGCTTAAGCCTGAGCTCTGCGGCGGCCCAATTAGTCAACAGGAAACTCATGTAGCTGACAACTAAATTCGCGCCACCCCTGCCCCCCCCCCCCAAAAATAAAAAGGAACATCCGGCTGTGTTATTGTCATAACCGTATACAAAAAAATTCTAACAAAAAAAGACAGAAAAAAGAAAGATGAGGTCTTTGTACTTTGCAAGTTATAATTGCAGGTGTTTCCGTGTTCTACAGTTCTGAATAAAGTGTTGTCATGGCGGGCTTGTAACACTGCGCTTTGACAATTGACACCCAATTTTGCTACAGTTATAGACTGTAGTTTATATGTATATTGTATTGTGTATGTACACCGTGCGCTAACAAAATGTATAAAGGGCAGAATTTTTTGTTTCTTGAAACTTAGGTGCCTTTATACTTTCTTCTCTTTTCTTGTATTGAAAAAGTCTTTGTATCTTTTTGAATTTCTTGTTGTTTGAGGTTTCTGTATCTCAAGGGAAGTTGGTGTCTGTCTAAGTGACTTATTTTCTTGGGAAGTAACTGTTCTCTTGGTATAATGGCATTCTTAACAGTAGCTTTAAATCTGCGTATTACAATTGTGTCACACAATTCCAGGGTAACTTTGTTTGTCGCTGGTGCTGGATGAAAATCAGTGAGAATTCGGGAACATCGGTGGTTCAAGCAACTATTCAAATTGCTCTATAACCAATTACTGTGAAACTCCAAGTTCATTTCATTTTTGCTCATTCCAATGTTTGGAAGAGCAATGAACAGTAAGAGTAATGGGAGGTGACATAGTCCTTAGGGGACACTCAAAACATCTATTTTAAATGTTTCTGCGTTTGAATAATCAGAGAGTGTAAAATTTATGCAAAGTGAGAAAATTACTATTCTAACAATACCTTCCTCAATTCAGAATCCTTAGGCAACGACAACTTTGGTGCTTTTCCTCTTTCTGGCTCCTCTGTTTTGTAATATTGTAATCAGATGACATTTAACAAAATTTCATGAAGTCTCTGACCAATGAGTTTGAACGTCAAAGACACCCCATCTTTCTTTTTTTAATGGTACGGATTGTGTATGGTTGCTTTTCCTGTGTTCAACAGGCAGATTGCCCATTTCAGACGCCAAGCAATGCGTGAAGTAAACTCCCGATATAGCAGTAAAAGCAAGAGCAATGAAAAGCAAGATGTGTAGATGGATTAATCAAATGCCCATTGAAATAGGATCCACACACAAGTAAAAACACTTGCCATTCCTTGGAGAACTTGAATTTTGTACTTTTAATAATAAAGATAATTTCAGTATCAGCGAACTATTAATCATTCGATTGCTAATTTAGCTGTATTGAACACACTTAACACGCTTGATTGCCCAATTGAAGGCCCGGCATTAGTTCAAGTAAAGTAGTGAGACGCTCTCTTTCATATTCATATCAGGCTATTAGTTTAAGTCAAGCCCACTTTTAGTTTGGCGGGCAAGTTTTTGAACTTGTCTGGTTGTATTGATTTGGGTCTTAAATCAGCAGGGCCTAGGAAAAGACCTAAAGGCTCCCCGTAGCTAAAGCCCATAAGAGGAAGCATTGTGGAGAGACGGAAAATGGGAACCGGAATGCGTAGGGTTGGCTGGAAAGCGGCAAATGTTCGAAAACAGCCTCTGTAGTAACAAGTTAGAGAAAACCCAGAAAAATTTTGTGAGTTCTTTGTTCTTTGGCTCATATTATCAGCATCTCTTAAGTGTTATTCGCTTGCTTCCCCATGTCTTCATGTTTTTCTAGTTGGCCTATTCATATGCTATTTATACTTTGTCTTGTTTGATAATATGTATTTTTGTGTGTGTGTGTGTGTGTGTGTGTTTTTTTTTAATGGAGAATGTTAGATTGCTGGTTAGTGGAATGCAAAGAAAAAGTATTTTTGGTAGTTCTCTCTCTCTCTCTCTCTCTGTCCCTCTGTGTTTAAAAGAGAGTAGCAGTGGAGAAGTTTAATGAGCCTTCACAATCGGGATTGTTTTATAACATTGTCTTTATTTCAATGCAATTAACACTCTCATGCTTGTATTTTTATCTAGAATTCTTAATTGTCCAGTTGGGGATTTAATATCTACGCCAATAATATCACACAGGGTCTGAGGTTTTGTGTTGAATTGGAGCAAAAACAAATACTACAAGACAATGTCTACAGAAGCAAATTTAAGGTTTAAGCTTAATAAGAAACTCAAGGGAGCGAATGTTCCACAGAGGAGCTCGAAATCAAGATTAAAAGCTAAACAAGTTGAAGATACATTTTCTGGAAAGAGAAAGTCTGAACCCGTGACCTCTGGTAGGACGAGGAAGAGAACCTATGCTGACAAAGATATTGGTGAGAATGTGAAGGCTTTATCCAAGATTGTGCAAAGACAGGTGAAAAACGTTGCTCCTAAGGGAAAAAACAGCAGCAAACATTCTCGTTCCATTTGGGTTGCTAGTAAAATAGAGGCTTCGGACAGAAGATATTCATCTGACAAAGTTAAGGGTACAACAGGAAGTGCACAATCATTCAATATTTTGCAGCACAAGGCAAAGGAGGCAAGTAAATTAGGATCTGATGTGAATAGTTTGGTAAAGAAACATACTAAAAGCAAACTGGATTCAAGTAAATTCTTTGATCAGAGACAAAGCAAACATGCTGATACATCTCGCTCAACCTCTGCCAAGAAAATTGTGCGGAACAAAAAGGACATTTTGGAAAATGATTCTGAAGTACCTAAAGAGCAGCCCAAGAAAAGAAAACGTGTAATCCGGCTAGATCCATATGATATTTCAAACAAGCGGCTAGATGAAGGAATAGTTGTTAATGGTAAGGTTCTGATTGACATTTCTATACTTCATATCCATATGCACAGTGCTAATTTTTCAGTTTCTTCAGTAGACAGATTGATTCAATACTATCTTATGCTAGTATTTGGTTAATATTTCTCTTCTCCTCAACCCCCATGTTCCAAGAGAGAAAAAAACAAGACAAAAATGAGGGCATATGGGATGTTGAATTTGCTTTCTAGAATATCCAAACCTATATGTACTTCATCCTTTTTATGTAATTTGTTGTAAATTGTGTCAATGTTCCTTGAAAAAATGAGTTTTTAAAAACTTAAATGGAAAGCATGTCCTTTAGAGCCATTTTTTCTTAGCAACATGGTTGTAATTTTTTTTTTTCTGCAATTGTTTCTTTATATATTTATTTTTTTTCCCAGAAAGTAACAAAGAGAAGGAGAAAAAGAGTGATACAGATGCTAAAATGTCAAGAAATGCACAGTTTCGCGCAATACAGCCCAGCCCTTCTATCCTTTCCTTTGTGGAAGAAAATGTAAAATTGTATAAGCACATTTTGGTTTCTGCTGTTTCATTTATTCACTTAATTTTCCTTTGTTCCACTCATGGATAACTTTATTTCCAGCTGTTGGGCCGCAGGCGCTTGATTGAGCTAAAGAGGGCTGGCTACAATGTTGAGCTTTCTGCACCATTAGATAATATCCCCTTCTCTACAAACTCTGAGAGAGAACGAATTGAAGAAAATGTAGGATTGTACTCAATGCATTTTGACACATTCTTGCCTTCCGTTTTAAGAATGGATGAACTACTCATATTAATTTTAGTCAATATAATGACAAATTATTGTTTGCTTTTTCTTACTGTTGATCAGTTTCCTTGTTTGAGATGAAATTCAGAGCTGTTGCTAACTACTTTTAAGGCAGATTTTTAGGAATAAATTGTCATTTTTTGCTGCTGCAAAGGTTTCATCATCCTTCCCAGTTCCTGATCTTCCAGAAATTGCATTTGCAGGTAGGCATTTGATATTAGTGGCCTTTATGTGTATTTATGTTGTGGGTCTCTGCCTTTCTTAGTTGCCTTTATTCTCTTATCCTAGAGCACATTGTGATGAACAATTTCAAAGTTATGTATTAAGTGTAAATCTTGATAACCACATTACTTGTATAAAAATCTTGATTTTCTACATTTAAAATATTTAGCATATTTTACCCATGGATGGGAGTACCTCTTTAGGCTGTTCTTGACTCTTTTGGCAGCATCAAATGAGCTGTTGGATGATTGTCATTTGTTTTATATGCTTAACAAAATTTAGTTTGCTTTATAATTAAGATATCATATGCATTCACATGTATATTTGTCCTTGATAACAAGACAAATGCAAGATGTCTACTGAATTGCATTACACTCATTAGGAAGATCAAATGTTGGGAAGTCATCTCTCCTTAATTCACTTACCAGACAGTGGGGTGTTGCTCGGACATCAGACAAGCCTGGCCTTACCCAGGTGCTATGATTTTCTTCGACACTTATAATGAACATGATTGTTGGACTTTATTCGGTAAAAAATTAAAAATGAATGATTCTTGTGCAGACCATTAATTTCTTCAAGCTGGGGTCAAAACTATGCTTGGTTGATTTGCCCGGATATGGCTTTGCTTATGCAAAAGAAGAAGTGAAGGATTCCTGGGAGGAGCTTGTAAGTATTCATGGAGAAGTTGCCTTTGTTTTGTTGCTTTGTGTACATCTAGTTTGCTATTCAACTGCTGTGAAATTATCATATCCACATTGTGGATGAGACCATGTTCATGCCCATTGGCATACTATCACCAATTTCTCTCCAGTTATTTCAATCATGGTTGCACTGTTTTGCTAGTGCCCCAGCAGGCTTCTGCAGGAGGATGCTGCTCCCAGATGGGCAGATCAATTTATCAGAATGAGTTACTGAACATTGGACAGAAAAGGGCAGCAAATCTCGTTGATGGGAATAGCTACCTTTCCTGCCAGAATTTCCAGATAGTTGAAGTAATTGCCTTCTTTGGTTGTTGGAGAATGTGATCTCCCAAAGAAAAAAACATGTCCTTAACATGACATCTTAATGCTTATTAAGTAAAGAGTAGGATGATTCTGCATTGGAAAGATTGAACTTATGATACAACATAGAAAGTGACCATAGGGACTTTTCCTTAGTGAAAAGAGCAAGTATTTTCTGCTCTTATGAATAATTTGAATGTATGAGTGATTGTATCAGCATATCAGCCTTGTTTATTTGTTCTTCGTATTTTTGTGTAAGTGGATTGAATGTGTTTGATACAGAATCTTATTTATACAGTCAACTCTTCGCTCAAAAACTGTTAAACTTTATAGGTGAAGGAGTATGTTGCAACAAGAGTTGGTCTAAAAAGAGTATGCCTTCTGATTGATACCAAATGGGGTATGAAACCAAGAGATCATGAACTAATTCATTTGATGGAAAGGTAAGCCAATTGCACCATGTAGATTGGTACTTAAGTCTGTCCTTATGTAGTTGGATGGCTATTGCATGGCCTGCTACACTTATGAGTCTAAATGTCAATAAAAACACAGTGAAATACCATTGCAGTGCTTTTCTCCTAATTAAAATTCAATGGAGCGAATTATGGTTGCAAAATGTTGGTATTGTCAAGTTTTCGGTGCTGCATACTCTTCCCCTTTAGCTTTATTGTTCATCGTCACATACTCAGTGAATTTATGTTTTTTTATACAGATCTCAGACTAAATACCAGATTGTATTGACAAAGACAGACATTGCATTTCCTATTGATGTGGCACGCCGTGCAATGCAAATTGAGGAGGTAAAGTTTGCATGCACATATTAATATAGATGGTTGCCTTTTTTTTTAAATTTATGAACTTTCATCCTAGGGAACAAACTTTTAGTGTTTATTCTGTCTTGCAGAGCCTCAAAGCAAATAAATCTATAGTTCAGCCCGTGGTACGTTTGAGCAAATTTAATTGAGTGAACTATTTAACTTGCTGTCATTTTGATTGACTGCTACAATATGAGTACTGCTTATACTCAGATGATGGTGAGCTCAAAAAATGGAGCTGGTATCCGAAGCTTAAGAACAGTGCTTTCCAAGATTGCTCGGTTTGCCAAACTTTGACTTGTAGGTATCCAATGGGTTTTCTCTTGTATAATAGTTTGAACATTGGGTCTCGCCATGGATTATTTGAACTGATAAAAATTTTAATCAGTCATCTACGATCGTGAAGTGTTCCTTATTGCTGGCCCATTCCTTTGTTTCTAATGTCTTCTAAAGGAATCTAATTATTGGGGTTGTCTGGGGTCATCTTTTTGTGAAAATTTAGCCGGATGATTATTTTTGCTGTCATGTTGTGCTCATGGTTCCAAGAATTCTCTTTTTCTTACTTAAAGCAAGATTTGATGCATTGTTTTATATGTTTACGGGCAGTTGCAATTTCGACTAAGATGCCATGTGTGTATATGCCACTCGTGTCAGCCAGCAAGACTGTAGATGCAGAATCCTAGACCTTTGTTAGAAATTATGTATTTACATTATCGACTGTCTTGAAACAGTATTCAGACTTGGCTCGTAATAGAACAGAATAGTGAGAAAAGATTCATGTGACCAACTTCAATTAAATTTGGGACCACAGCTTGGTTGTTATTGTTGTTTATGGATTGCCGTGAAACATTTCTCATTATCAGTCTCATGAACCTGCGATTTTATTCTTAGATCAAACTGGAAGCCCCTAAATGGGTGAGAAGTACAATTGCATTCATCGATGGGGATGTTGTTTCAGTTCTTAGTCACCAACGGAAGTGCAAAAGCATAGTGTCTTTCATCTGTGATTCACTCCTGAATCAACATGAGGCAGGTCTACTGGGTAATACCTTTCACAATGCAATGCACTAAAAGGAGGGTGCTTCAAATGCGGAAACAGAAGGAAAATGGCAAACCCTGGTGCTAAATGAAGCCAAAAGAGGCAAAGAGTTGCTGCCAATGGTTCATTCTTTTGCTTAGTCTTTTTCTTTGGTGTCTTCTTTTTTGGGATGTTTTTAGGCCAGTCATGTACTATCCTATGGCCACGGGAGATAATATGCATGGCTCTGGTTTTGAAGACAGGTGACAACTTGAAATGGAATGTTCAATGCCCCAACGCATTTGATTAGATACAAGATGGAGTCTTTGTTCTCTGTGATTGTAACTGCATGGTTGTTCAGGACCCAGGAATTGGGATTGAGTTCAAAATTCTATAGTTACCAAATTATCAGGCAACTATGGCTATTATGATCAAGCCCTTCTTGCAACAAGTGAAACATATTGGCTATGTATTTTTCTTCAAAATAGCAGTTTTTGGTATGACATTGAGCTAAAATTACGTGAAGTCCCCAACTACTAGTATTACTTAAAGAATAACGTTTTTTATTTTTATTTTTTATTTATTAATCAGTAGACTAATGTAATTTTTCCTGACCTAATTTATTGATTAAGTTTCACAAATGCATTAAAAAAGAAAAAAATGGGGTTACATTAAGAAATTATATTTTGTAATTATTAAAAGGAGTGAGGAAAATGGCAGAATAAAGACATTATAGGGGTTAAGGAATTTAAAATTTTACTTCTGAGATTTTAAATATTGGCATAAGAGTGTAAAGTAAAAATTTTAAAAAAATTATCTTAATTATATAATTTAAGATTAAATAAATTTGATAATTAAATGATAAAAAGAAACAGAAGGGACAGAAAGAAAACCTTCAGATCAACAACATCCAAATTGAAAATCTATTCAAAGTTAGGCAGCGAATGGTTCCACAAAGGAAGCGGCGATGTCGGCAGCGGGTAAAATGTAGCAATCACACACCTCTGTCTAGGCCCACTAATTTTTCTTTTTTCTTTTTTTTTTTTATAAAAAAACACGATTAAATTGATGCATACAGATTAAATTATTATAATCTTTTTAATAAAAAATAAATAATATTTTAAATATATTAATTATTCTTTGATTCTACGTCTTGAAATGCAATATGGTAAGTATAAGAAAGTCCATTGAATTGAGAAGCTGACATTAATTTTCATTTAAAATAATATTATATTCATCCACAGAGGCTGTGGCTGTATAACCCGCGGAAACGACTGTGCCTCGGGACGAAAGAAGGAAAGCGAAAAAGGAAAGAAAATGTGTCCACTGAGGCTGATTCTGATATTTCTTTCCGCCACCGTCGCCGGATTCTTAGTCATCAGAAACTTGAAATCATCTGCTCTCTCCGACGACGCCGATCTCTCCGCCGGCAATTCCCTCCCTTCTATCCCGTCTTCCGGCTCTGCCTCCTCCTCTTCTTCTTCTTCTTCTTCCACCGTTAATCGATTCTCCAAGGTAGACACATACGTTTCCCCTCTCTCTTTCGGTTTCATTGACAATGATTGCGTACCTCTCTTGTGTCGCGCAGGCTCGATCGGCGATAGCGTCGGTGTTTTGGATGGGCGTTGACATGGCCAGTGGCCGATACTTGTGGAGGCACTTGGCGTCTTTCTCTTCAAAGCGTTCCAGTTGATCTCCTCTTTTCTCTCGATGTGTTCGGTATTTTTGTTCATGATGATTCGTTTTTTCCCTTTTTTTTTTTGTTGCGTCCCATTTTAGGGTTTAGTTGGTGATTGAAGAGAAGATTGTGAATCGTGTTGTTGTTGTTGTTGTTATCTTTAATGGTGTAATTGTAACGAAACATTTGGCAATTGTGGCTACATTGACCAGAATATTTCCATTTCTCAATCGGGGTTCCGAAATTCTCGGTCCAACTAGCCGAGTTCTTCGACGGGAAGATTTCAAATGGAAGCGATTTATGTGACAAAAAAATGTAATGACAAGAATTTCAATATGGATATGTGGACTATGGCTATCAGATGATGTAATTTCTTGCATGGTATGCTGTAGAGTGATGGAATGATGTGTCAAGTCGATCTTGGCATGGAGCCTATTACATCTATTTCCGTTTGTCTCGGAAATCCCCGAACTGAGTTCTCTGAATGCTTTCATCTTCCAAATGTCCAATTCCGGGTGTGGCAGTCATCTTCAACATTGGTAGAGTATAAGCCTAAATCGTGATTCAGTACTTGTACCATAGAAATGTAGATTGGTTTAAAAGCTGTTGTGTTCAGTCATTTAACTTTCTCTACATCTGCATTTGCTTATGGAAAACCCAAAATGTTTTATGCTTAGCCAATTAGCAATTTCTGATGCCTCACAAAGACTTGAAATGCATTCATATCTGGTGAAACGTTTGTCACTTTCTCTGTAGTCCTGAGATTTTGTCATGTTCAGTTTATTCTTACTCTGTCTTCAGGTAAGTGGGTCTGTATGCTTTTCATTCCCTAATCAATCTCTCTCTCTCTCTCTCCCTTTCACACACATGTGGGTGCGTGCACGCGCACACTTGCACATGCTCATACAGTCATACAGTGATAGAGAGACTGGTGACCTTCTTGGTGCTGTTGGATCTATGTTCTTCAATTTTGGAAATCTCACTCTCAGAACTGTATTATTGCACTTATAATCTCAAGTTGTACGAGATGGTTACACATTCCGGACATTTGTAAGTGTCAATTGAGCTTATCTTAATTGCTCAAAGCTTGATAAGGAAAATGGGGAAAGCACATGGAAACAAAGTTTGGAATGACAATGAGAAAGTCAATTGTCAGCATCGACAAGCCCTGGCTTCTTGATGTGCTGTGGCACAGATTGACTAATACCGATACAAATAGCTGGTTGTTCTATGACTTTGATAAAACAGAGGTATGACCAATTTTGTGTACTGCGATTGAATGATCGAGCATATGAGTACTAGGTAGATGAGATTGCTTCATCAATTTCTTTGAGCCTAAATATTGGAGATCATCTACTCTGTTCGCGGGGCGGCCAAAAAAGTCTACTTCGTTCGCTGATAGTTTGGAATGAGGTGAATTGTGTCCTTGCTGCGTCTTGCATGGCTTACGCCTGTGCTTTCCTTCATTGCAGAAGAAAAGAACGTGCTTTCGCTTTTCTTGTCTTTAAAGATATCTGACATCCGGAGAGTTTGATACTGCCACTTTTGCTAATGCTGAATAGAGTTTATATGCAACTCATAGTCGTATACTTTTCTTCCATTAAATAAACCGAAAAAAAAAAAAACAGATATCTAATGAATGTTTCAATTATTTTATTTATGAAGAAAACATAATTATGTTTTATTATCTTCTATCGGTATCCAGCCCACAGTTCAAAACTCAGATATTTGAGAGGTGCCACTAACACGTATATTTTAAGGTAAAGAAAGGTATATTCCATTCAAAGGAAATCCAACTCTTTTCCCTATAAGGGAACGGTATATTTCATTCGAAAAAAAGAATTCAAGTAGCAATAAATCATAGTTGATTAGAACTATACTTATTTTTATTATTGAAATTTTTGAATTTAAATTTTAGTTATAATTAATTAATTTTAAAAAATATAAAATTTATAAAAATCAAAAGAATTATTTTTATTGTATAATTTTGATAAACTCTTTAATGGGAAAAAAAATTCAGCATTAGAGATGTTTGTTACTACTATTAATTGGCATTAAATATATATAGATATATGTATATAAACCAGATGCCAACGGTCGAATTTTATCTGATTCCCTTTCCACTCCTTTACTTTGCTTAGGAATTTAAGTCACAGACGAGAAAAAGGAAAAGCCAGAGAAGGCGAAATGCGGAGAGGGAAAGGGAAAACCCAACGAAACCCAATAAGGAAGATGGCAGTAGAGAGAAAACCAGAAACCCAAAATCCTCAAGAAGAAGAAGAAGAAGAAAGAGAAGTAGACGAAGATGAAGAAGAAGGAGCAGAAGAGAAGGGTAGAGCAGGAAAAGGGTTCTACGCTTGCTATCTTTTAACTTCCCTCTGCCCCAGATTCAGAGGCCACACCTACATCGGGTTCGTATAAATTCGCTGCAACAATTTCTTGATTTTCCTTTCGATTTGTTGCTTTCTCCACTCATTAGTTGATTCCCAGATTCAATTTCCGTAGAAAGCTTCCATCTTTATAGAAATTATAAATCTTTCTGTTAAATTTGCAGAAATGGGTGTTTTTTTTTTTCCTTTTTTTGGGTGTATGTTGTGTCCCATATGATAATATATGCAAATCGATTGATGGTTCTTTTTGGTTCTGTTTTTGACAGATTTACAGTGAACCCACGACGTCGTATTAGGCAACATAACGGTGAGATTAGGAGTGGAGCGTGGAGGACCAAGAAAAGACGGCCCTGGGAAATGGTTTTTTGCCTTTATGGATTCCCAAATAATGTTTCTGCTCTTCAGGTCAGTTCTTGTTTTCCTAAGAGATGGTTGGTCCGTCTTAACTGCAAACAATGGGCATTGAAGCCGTCTTCTTGTAGGTGATATTGGTCTAAATCATGTATTTTAGCCTCCGGGAATAGGTATATATGCAGCTTCTTCCCCAACCCATTTAACCCATCGCAGCATTTCCTTTGCATTGGTTTTCAATATTTCCTGTTTTTCACCTTCTTTTAATTCTAATTTGCTTGTTTCTGTCTTAGTTGTTGGCTGTGTTTCTTTCGGTTTGATGCTTAAATTGACAAATTTTGATTTCATTTTTGTCTTATATTCCTGTGTTATTGTTACTTTTTTTGCTTAGTTAGGATATCTTATTTACAGTGTGATGCCATATTTTACAGAATGTTTTATGTATTTTGTGCTGTAAAATTGTCTTCTTTTTCTTTGCTCTTGGCTGATGGACTCTGGCTATGCTAATAAAGATGCTAATAAAGTTACAGAATTGAAATTTTTAGTGGGTTAGTGATCATCTTATGTAATAGTCAGTTCAAGAAAAGTCTTGAGTAATACTCAGTTCAGGAGCTTGCTGTTTTCAAAGTTCTTTTCCTTAGTTACTACTTGTCAGCACATAGAATGTATGGACAGGATATTTTCAAATTCCAGAACATAAAATTTTGAAAATCTTGCATTTTCTTCAGCACGCATTTTATGCCTCTCAAAAGTTGCCCTTGATCCAGTGTCTAAAACTGGAATTCTAGATTTCCCTTCTCCCCAATTTCTGACTTTTAGCATTTGGTTTAGGTAACAATCCAAATAATCTTAGAGCTACTATGCCAAAATGTTCAATTTTATATGCATGTACAGTTTGAATGGGCATGGCAGCATCCAACAGAGTCATTGGCTGTCAGGCAGGCAGCTGCAACTTTCAAGTCCTTCTCAGGAGTTTCCAACAAGATCAAGCTTGCATTCACAATGCTTAACCTCCCGTCTTGGAGTAGGTATGGTGTATTCCACGCACGAGGGAATGGATGTAATTACATTTGTAATCTATTGTTAGATAGTTCAAATACTGAATGTTCCTTTTGATGATCAGCTTGGGGATCACAGTAAATTACTTCTCAACAAAATATGAGAAGCATTCAGTGGGTTGCCCTGCCCTGCCAGAGCATATGAAGGTCCGAGTTTGCCCCATTGAAGATCTTCCCTGCTATACTGAAACATTTGACAGTTTCTCAGATGATGGAGATGCTAAAGAGTGCTTGGGTGATAGCGAAGAACACGAGGAAGATAGTGCAACTGTTAATGCAGACAATTTGGAGTTGCAAGGTCACTTTGTGGATGAACCTCGATGCTATGATAGAATGGAGGATTGCTTACTTGACAGTGTGAATGACAAAAATAGCAATGTAGATGAAAGATATGATGAACATGGTATTGAGAAGACTTTTTACGGAAAGTTTGGATGGGAAGGTGAATGCAGCAGCACATGGTGCAGCGATCCAGTTGCCACAGAAATGGGTTATGTACATCCGCCTACTCCTGAGATTGATCGCGAACAGCCATTTGGTGTCATCAATTCACTTGCGAGAACATCATCTTCGACTGTTACCAGTGAGACTGGAGATGGCCATATACTGACATCGACTGACAAGAGTATTTTGAAGTTGGGTTATTGGTCGAGAGGTGAAAAATTCAAGACCAAAGAAGAAGTTGTCAAAGATCAACAAACATGCCATAGCTCTAGCTTCCAACATGGAATTGAGGTTATAGATTTGTTGTCCCCATCTCCTAAAAGTAGAATTAGACCAACCACCAAGAAGAGAAGCGTTTCTACTGTCTGTCCTGAGATCATTGATTTGACATGATCCCCCTCAAATTTGTTCAACCAAGTGCTTACAACCACTGAAGGGAAACTATTTTCTTTCTACAAACTTGCATTGGCTTGATTGTGCTATTTTTATTTCAATAAACGCCATCCTCATCCCTTACTTCTTTTGATTATATCTCTGACTAATTTAGTAAACAGCAAGGTATGTGTTTGTTCACAGCGTGCTACAAATATAACTAGTTCTGAATCTTCCCGGAATTTTCCATTATAGCCTTATTTTTTCTCAAAACAAAGGTGTCTCGGGCACTTAGATGACCTTTTAGTCTCAAACCTATTGATCTAACCTTTTTTTTTTTTTTTTATCCATCTAATTTTGTTTAATTCTTTTTTTTGTTTTTTTCTCTAATGTATACTTCCTTGCTTCTAATCCAAGATAATTTATTTGGTAACTCATATTCATATCTTGTCCTCCCATTAAAAAGTGTGATGTGACAATTAAAGAAACTGGGCATGAGAATGAATCCAGAAATTCAGAATTTATAAGACGAGAATATTTAATAATTAAACTCACTCATGTTAACTCGAAACAAAAAGATTCTTTATTTTTCTTACCATAGATGAATAGGAACAAACAAATAAAGAAAAACGACAAAGCTTAGCATGCACGTATCTCCATCTCCATCCGGGGGCCGATGAAGACCTCATTAACACCAGAACCACAATTCCATAAATTTCCAAACCAGACGCATCACAAGGATTGCTTGAGATAGACTGGAGGATACTATAATGACTAGAGGACAAATTGAGGACAACTAATTATGCAGACAGACATAAGAATACATTGTTGCATCGAGAATTCTAGAGTGGCAGGCTAGAGTGGTGAGCCGCGGCGGCGGTGGGGTGTGCTAGCAGTACCCCTTATTTTTTTATAAAAATTATTATTGTTAATTGCATTTGAAAGAAAATGTGCAGTTTTGTTTTTTTTTTCAAAAATATATTGCGGTGTTAAAAAAAAAAAATCCCAAGAAATTTTTTATCAACTTGGATTATTTCCAGGACCTAGCCCTTGGTCCGGGATTCAAGATATTGCTGAACGAACTTGGAAAAAGCAATGGTGACTGGTGTATATTGGGTACCTGACTGCTTCTCAGTCTCGTTGGTTCAATTCACAGTGCTATGTTGACACACGGGCAGCAAGAGGAAGGAGATCATTTATTTCATTACTTGCAGATAAAGAACTAGAGTTAAAACGTTTGTGATGAAAACAATTTTGCTCATTGACAACATCAGAAACAAGGCAGAGAACTGCTAGTTGACTGTGGCACACAAGTTGCAAAACCTTCGAAGAGATAATAAGATATTTTTAACTTACAAAACTTTCATATTGTAAAATTCAAAAATAAATTAAATATACATAACATTATCTTTATTTTACACAAACAGACTGCTTTAATAGTTTAAAATTTTTATTTTTCACAAAGAAATTGTTTAAGTAATTTAAACCTCTCTAAGTCACAATGAATTAACTTTTAATGTGTAAATAGAAAGCCAACATTTATACTAAATACCTGGGAAATATCCTAAAAATCCTTTGAAAGACGATGAATAAGGACATGAGATACCACAAATTGACTATAAGTGTTAAAAGAAAGTTATCAGTCCCAACATACCAAATACAAGCAAATTCAGTTGGTTAGGGCCACGACACACACAAGGACGCGCACAAAGCTAAAAATGAGCAGTTCATAAAATTGTAAAGACAAGTATTAGATGTCCTGAGAAATTAAGGCACCAAGTATGACCATCTTCACTTCAGCCGCAGCTGCTGTTGTAGTTCTTGTCATCGTTGTTGCTGTGGCTGTGGTTGTTGTGTCTGCTGTTCTTGTTGCCCCTTCCAAACCCAAACAATGTCTTGCAGAGCAGGCCGTATATCCTCATTCAACATCTTATGATATTCCAATGTATCACCATTAGATTTTTTTATCTCCACCAAATAAAAAGATTGAGTAACTTGGAAAATCTCTGCATCAATCGACAGGGGCCCTTTTCTACCTTCCTTCAAACTCTCCATTTTCAACAAACCTGCTTCCTTTTTCATCACCTTCAGACTACGACGCTTACCAATATCTTCCAGTTTGGAGATGATGACAGAGGGAGGTAGCTTAGAAGCAAATCTGGCTTCTCTCTTTTCAGAGTTGCTCTCAAATAATCCAGACAGATCAAACCCAGCAGAAAGTGAAATGATATCAAAAGCATTTAATGTAGAAGATCTGGCTGACTCTTGCATAGTCTCAAAAGGCACACTGCTATGCTCAGAAGGACCGGAACCATTCTCACCCAAAGCAGGTGGTCCCTTGCTCTCTGTTTCAGTTTTGGTTTGTTTAGGGTCCAGTCCTTTCCTAAACCAAGAAGATTCCTTGATCATAGCCATAGAAATCCTGGTATCGGGGTTGGGATTCAGGATCCTGATCAGCAACCTGTGAACTTCAGGTGGAAACCAATTTGGGCATTTAAACTCAGCTCTGCTGATCTTTCTGTACATCTCCATCAAATTTGAATCATGAAATGGGAGATAGCCTGCCATTAGCACGAACAAAACCACCCCGCAAGACCAAATATCAGCCTTAGCTCCATCGTAGCCTTTCCTGTTGATTACTTCTGGAGCAACATAGGCAGGTGTCCCACAGGTTGTGTGGAGTAGTCCATCCTGACGCTTGGATTCTGCCAGGGCACTCAACCCAAAATCAGATATCTTGAGATTTTCCTTTTCATCCAATAACAAGTTTTCTGGCTTTATATCACGGTGGTAAACACCTCTGCTGTGGCAGAAGTTGACTGCATCAATCAACTGCTGGAAATACTTACGTGCAACATCCTCCCTCAGTCTTCCTTTAGCAACCTTGTTGAAAAGTTCACCACCTTTGGCATACTCCATAACAAAAAAAATCTTACTTTTAGTGGCCATAACCTCATAAAGCTGCACAATATTAGGATGCCTAACAATTCTCATGACAGAGACTTCTCTCTTGATCTGATCAGCAAGTCCTACCCTTAAAATCTTCTCTTTGTCAATCACTTTGATGGCCACACTCTGATTGGTTCTGATACTCCTTGCATAGTAAACCTTTGCAAATGTTCCTTGGCCAAGCAATCTCCCTAATTCGTATTTCTGTGTCAACACACTTGGTTTGTTTTCCATCCCAGGACAACTACTAGAAACAAACTCTAATACACTATAATCTCCCACCACAACAAACTATAATTTACAAACAAATCAGTAATTTACCTATGATTCAACCAGCTCAACCGTCTTCGCACAGATCATGCACAAACACAAGAGGAAATTTACAACTAGTACCGTTGTAGCACAATTGAGCATCAAATGGAAATGA
This sequence comes from Bruguiera gymnorhiza, assembly GCA_020883675.1. Lineage (NCBI taxonomy): Eukaryota > Viridiplantae > Streptophyta > Magnoliopsida > Malpighiales > Rhizophoraceae > Bruguiera > Bruguiera gymnorhiza. Next base: position 981,791 of record JAIRCJ010001042.1, on the reverse strand, counting down.
AGCACAATCTGCAAATCCAGTCTCATCAAAGACGGGGAAAGGCATCCCTATTGAAGCCACTGCCTCAGTGGCTTGAGAGACAGAGTTCTGAACGTTCAGACACATCATTCAGCATTCCCTAAATTTTGCCCTTTCAAAGTACCAAACTCAAGATTGCTGGAAAGAGAGCTTCTGGGACAATCTAACCAATTTCAGTGGTGTATTAGAATTTATGACCTGAAAGGAAAAAAGAAGAAAAAACGAAAAAAGCAAAAAACCAAATCAAGAACAAACAAATAGCTAAGAAGTTGCATCTTCAGATGCTAGAAGTTTAAAGAATTGAAGACAAGAACGAAACCCTCTTTTTCCTTTCCTAGTTTTGCATGCTCAAGGGAATAGAAAACCACGTCAGGTACAAAACCCTCCTTCTAAACAATAAACCCAGAATACAAGGCTACAAGAACTCATCAGAAGCTTTCTCAAAATCTGATATACTCGCATGATAATTACAAACAAATGACAGTGAATTAAACAAAAAATTAAAATAGATAAACAAGACCTCCAATTTCTCATAATCAATCAAATATCTTACAAGACTGAGACTTTCAAACTTGCTTTTCTCCTCTTTCCTTTCTTCTTTTCTATTACTGCAGTACTAGAAATAGAAAACAAACTTACATATAAACAAAAGCCCAAAAAAAACTTTGAATCTTAAAGAACAAATGATCAAATCAAACGCTAAAGAATTACAGAAGGCGGCTTCTTTATGTGAATCCAAGCCTTTAGAAACCGAAAAAAAAAAAGAAACAAAAGCCCAGAAACAGAAACACATCAAATCCCTTCACTAACCCTCATAATCGAAGCGAAGAGCCGATTAGTACCTTTAATTGAATCCAAGGCAAGCAATACGGACGATTTTCTCCCCTCTTTTTATTTTTGGATTTTTTTTTTTTTGGAAAATATTCTGGTTGCGGAAGAAGAAACTCGAACGGACAGCCAAGTGGCATTAAAAATATTCAGTTTTAAGGTTTCTTGTCGAGACCGTACCGTGTTATGATCTTATACGAGCAGGATGATCCTGTAAACTGTGAGCTCAACTTTATCCCTCATCCGATTGGTGGGTACTCGGATCGATCGAATGGCGGAAGAGGGATGTGCTTTTTCCGTCGTCTGTTTGCTGAGATATAAGATAAATAATAATTAAAAGTTACTTAGACCGTTTGGTTTGACCAATTTAATTCTTAATAAATCGTCTGCCGCCGCGTGAAAAGAAAAAGTCAAACTGATTATATATATATATATCTATATATATATATAAGTTAAAATTGAAGCCGGCACCCTGAAAAAACAGATACCAAAGAAATATCCCACTATTGCAGTGCCCTTTTTTTTTTTTTTTGATAAATATTATCTGATTTATGATTTATTTTTAATACGGTTGGTTCTATTTTTGGTTATTTTTTTTCCTTATTGTTTTTTTTTTCTTTCCACCCACATTGGGCACATGAAATTTAATTTTAAGCCACGTCACCATCTGGGGGCGGGATGCAAATTTCAATTTCTACCGAACTCTGAATGAATCTCTATCACACCACCCAAACCCGAACCCAAACCCAAACCCAAACCCCCAAAAAACAAATAATAAAAGGGTGTCGGAGTGTGAACGCGGGACGTTGACATTTTGAAACTTGAAGTCGGGTTGGCAATGGAAGTAAATGATGATGCAGATAAGTGTCCGCGCAAACGCGTAATGATGTCACATTTGATCGTACTCCCACGGCATTGACCTTATCGAGTAGTTGGAGGCGGGTTAATATATGTAATTATACGTAATTATGTTATTAAGATATTAATTTATAAAAATAAAAAGCAAATAGACATATAAAAATTTAAATTCTTGAGACTTTTAATGTACAGAAGACTTGAGCGCCGTCGTTGGGCCAAGTAGACTGAGGCCAGAAGGTTTGAACTTTAAGAGGACCGAGTTAGATGGGCTGGGAGGACCAGCGACGGATGTCCGTATTACATATCCTGTCCGCCGCCCCACGTCCTCTCTGTCCCAATCGCTGCAGAGAAGAATCCATTCCTTCCTTTCCATCAAACCAATCCGCAGGCCGAGGCTCAGGAACATGGGGATAACGACGGTGGTCAGGGGATTAATGGAAGCTGTCAACTTTGCCTGTTCGTTACAATTCTGGAGAATGGCCGTTTTGTGGACAATCTCTCTCGTTGCCTCGTATCTGCAGTTGTTTTCTCGCAGGTTTTTTGATGGAGGGTCTTGTCGATATTCCCATTGCATCCCTCCAAGAATTGGGTCCAACAGTAATAGACCCATTTGCATTGTTACTGGTGTCAGTGAGCTTATACTTCACTTTCTTTTTTCCATTTTCTGGATATATAGTGCCCGACCCGGGGCTTATTTTTTAAGGTCTGTGATTGGATCGTTACAGGCTACGTCTGGTCTTGGTGCAGCTGCGGCTCACGCTCTTTCCAGGAAAGGCTTTTGCGTTGTTCTTGGTACCTCTACCTCCATTCCTTCCATCTTTTTATTTTTATTTAGGGGCGTTCGCAGTACAGGAGGCTCCCATGACGGTGTCCAAGAATAGTCATATGTCCAAAGTCTTGTCTTAGCGCCTTGATTGATATAGGAAGTTGTTTTTGCAACTCGAGCGTGTAACTTTCAGGTCACGACGGAGTAATTTTACCGTTATACCAAGTCTCGTCTTTCAATATTCTGTTTTAATTTATGGCAACAGTTTGTCAATCGGATGAATTTTTATTTTTGTGTGAAAAACATGGTGTAATCAATGCTAGGGAAATAAGTTACCGCAGGGTTTAGCATTTGAATTTATAATTAATGTCAAAAGAATATGCTTTGCTAAAGATGACCCGTCTTCAATAAGTTGTCTGTGCTTTCCATTTAAATATTGTTGTTTGATTGGTGATGTAGCTTCTTTTATGCAATTTATTTGTTCTCGCAACCCTTTTGAAATGCATTGTGTTCACTTATCAAATTGCTTTTTGCATTAGCTGAAACTGTATTCCCCTGCAAGAGATCATGACATCCAATTACATTTATCAAATCTTACTCAGGAATATGCTGGCTGTACCTTTGAACAAAAAAATTTCCTTGTCTTTATATAACTTCAAATAGCTGAATTCCATGTAATGTTTGCAGTTGGACGTTCTGCCCAATTGCTATCAAAGGTATAGCTCACGTCATCACCTCCTTGTCATTTGTCTGTGTTCTTAGATATATATAGACACACACACACACACGCATGCACGCACGCACGTATTCTAGATGGTCATATGCTTACTTGTAAGGTTTGTATGGCAGACTATGAAAGAGATAGAAAAGTCAAATAAGGATGTCATTCTCAAATCTTTTGAGGTGGACCTGTCGACTTTCCAGTCAATCCTGATGTTTAGAAGCTCACTAGAGAAGTGGCTCTTGGATTCAGGCATGCATTTGTCTATTCAACTCTTGATAAACAATGCTGGCATACTAGCAACATCGCAGCGTATTACAGCTGAAGGCTATGATCAGTAATTTTCTCAGTTCAACCTCCACATTCAATGGATAAAATTTTCTTGCATCTTTGTTTTTTCTTCTCCTTTCCCCTCCACTACCCTTTGGGGCCAGCCCTGATCATATGTGTGTCAAAAGGTTGAGTTCAAAGCCTCATTCACTTTCTATCACTCAACTTTACTGGACCTCACCCAACATTTCAACCTCTTGTTTGCAAGAGCATTACAAGGATGCTAATAAGGCACCTCAAGCTACCTTTATCCCTGTCAATCTTTGTTAAACTCACACCTGAAATTCCCAACAAACCTTATTCTTTCTTTGATTTGTGTTATTATTATTATTATTATTATTATTATTATTATTATTATTATTATTATTATTATTATTTTATATCCATGCTTCAATTCAGGAAATTATGTCTTCATGCTGTGTATACAACATTATATTTGAACTGCTTTATAAACCAAAGCAAAATAATGGTTTCATTTAGTGCTTGCTTCATCAAGGGTTGAATTGTGGATTTCTTGCCAAGAAGCTTACCTATTTTTCCCAGCAAAATAATGGTTTCATTTAGTGCTTGCTTCATCAAGGGTTGAATTGCGGATTTCTTGCCAAGAAGCTTACCTATTTTTCCCAGGATGATGAGTGCAAATTACATTGGTGCATTCTGTCTGACCAAACATCTAATGCCACTTCTTAAAAGCAGCCCTGTTGGTTCACGAATAGTAAACATTACCTCCTTTACGCATCGAACTGGTAAGAACCTTTCTAATCACTGCAGGAAGAATATGTCTAGCACAAATCAGTGATTTTTAGCCATCTCTTCCAAAATAATCTTAATGGATGGAAGATATTGAAGTCTGGAGTTTTTTTGTTAGCAAGATGTGTTCGCTCTATTGCTTTCACTAGGCTCCACATATAGTTTGGATGAAAATCTTGGCTTTTCCTTGAGGTTTCTAAGCATAGATTTGATATCAAATGTAATTGTTTCTGCTTCTTGTTTAGTATCTGAGATACAGATTAATGAGAGAACTATTACCGGGCAGTGCTTCATTGGATCTAAACAATATCCATATGCTTGCATCTATGAGAATTCAAAATGTAAGCCAAAGCTGTTGCACTCTGTGTTAAAATGTTGTCCATGATCTCATTTTCAGTAATCCATGGTTTTTGGCTTTGCAGTATGCCTACTGCTCTTTACATATTGGCTTCACCAACAACTTCACTTGATGGATAAATCTTGCAGTGTCTCTGTCATGTATGTGTTTCTACACTTTTGCTTAATTTTAGCACCAATAGATATAGTTTTCTTCTCTAATGAAGGATAACCTTTCTGATAATGGCTTCATGACTATATTGCTTTTGCTTACATTTCATGCTGAAGTGCTGCAGATCCTGGAGCTGTGAAAACTAATATCATGCGAGAAGTTCCTTCTTGTCTTTCCCAGCTGGCATTTTCAGTGTTGAAACTTCTGGGCCTTTTACAAACCTCTGAAAACGGGGTTAGCTCCATTCTTGATGCTGCCCTTGCCCCAAGAGTAAGCTTTCCTTATCTTCCTTCTTATACTTGTTAATTTTGTAACCATGGACACATTCCTGACATGCCTCATTTTAAAAAATTGAACCTCAAATTGGAGGAACTACTAAGTACTGATTGATTATGACATTTGGGCTGGTTTTCTTTGAGACATGGCTTTTACTTGTTGCAAATTGACTAGAATAAATTTACAACGAAGCCATGTTTATTTATTGGAAAAGAGTATTCTATTTTGTCAGTAATTCAGGGAGATTCGTGGTTTTGTGAACTTTGGTTGTTTGCCGCTCTCAGGAAGTATCTGGGGTATACTTTTTCGGTGGGAAGGGTAGGACTATATACTCTTCGGCACTTTCTTGTGAAATCAAACTTGCGGAGAAACTTTGGACCATCTCAAGCAATCTTTTTCTAGAGTTGGAACTTGCTCATTTGGGAGCTCCCACTTCAGGATAGAATCTTTAGCACAGAGAGAGATACTGCATGGATCAAAGATCCTAGCGCACGTGCAAACTGAGGCGTTCGTACATGTCTTGGAGGCTATGGATCCAAGGCCATGAACCTCCTCTTGGTTAGAGGAATTAGAGATCTTTTCGTTTATTGGCTATCTGATATTTGCTCGTAGTTTCTACCATATCTACTAACTGCTATCGACTTTAATATAAAATTTCCCTTATTATTTGTTCCCCTTCATCAAATCACGTTCCATTGCTTCGGTCGTAGGCTAGTGAGATGCGGTACATCCTGGTTTGATGTGCATTATTTTTAGGTTGTAATCCGTTCCTTATTATTTTACAAAAGGGGTTGAACAAAAGCACTTATTGTGAGTCCTATATCTAAGGACTGTAGCTAATCTATCATGGACTATCTTCAAATTATCAAATACAATCGCTTCACTTTGGGTGGGAAAACAATGGAAAAACTGCCGGATGCGCCAGCGTATGACATCATCAATAGAACATCGACATCTTAGATAATAACAATTGAACGTTCAATAGTAGGTTGTTAACCACGCCAATGTATTGTTTCTTGTTCTCTATTTTCTTCCATCCTGGTTGAAATATTTAGTCAAATTTTGCTTACATCTTGGTTAAAATACCCTCTCGCTATTAGATTAATTTTTAGTGGTAAGCCTGACTTAAACCAAGTTACCCCATCATTTTCACCAACTTAGAATTAAATTACCCATCGTTTTCGCAGACCTTTGGCACATATTTATGGAACAAGATATTGCCTGGTAATCTATTTACTTAGTAATTTTCGTGTATCGTCTGTTTATCTTTCAATTCCGATGAATTGTTAATCGAATTCATGGGAATATCGCCATAATCAGCATGACCATGTTCCGGATCTGTAATCACGGCCATTAGCAGCATTAATTTACTTCCGTGATGTATACGTACGCACGCACAAAGGGGGGAAGTGACCACATGATTGCCAGAGTTCATCGGCCAAATTACATAGTTAACTTTCCGTCAAAATAGAGACTAGACACCAGACTCGTGCAAAATGACACTATTCATATCTTATGTCCAAAAATCCCAAGATAATTAATTACAATGGTGTTGAAACCCCTCGGCTCGATATTTCAAATAGCTTTTATTTTATGCAAGTCGTTTCTTTCTCTCTCTCTCTGTTTTTTTTTTTTTTTAGTACAAAAGACGTCTATATTAAGTTGGAATCGAACTGAGAAAGAAGAAGCCGTCATCTTGATGCATCCTAGGCAGCTACCGTATTCCCTTCTTTGGCACAAAAAATTCTGTCACCTAAAGCTCACCATTAATTGTTGTCTCTTCGCTGAAACAAGAATCCCACATGCTTCCCGATATGTCGCTCTTCTGCTGCATGTTAACAGGTGTAGCTTGGCTGCTGCTTTCTTTCTTCTTATTACGAGAGCAGAACGTCGAGCCGGACGTGATCAATGCAATGGTTTTGATAATTGTGTGTTACAAGCTAAACTAGATCTTTTCTAGAGCAGAAAGTAGATTAATTATTGAAAATAAGGACAATAAAGGCTGCGCCCCACATGAGCTCAACTGGAAAGGTGGATATCAACCATAAATTTTGTTCTTTATCGAACCCAGAACTTTAAAATGCCGTGTATATATGACAACAATAGGGCTGCATTATGGTTGTAGTGTTCGTTGCAACGCCACATTTATATTACAAATATGGCCACATTATTAATCACGATTGCGCCTCATTAATGGTACTAATTATAATTGACTTGAATGACAAACAATAATTAAATTTTTAAGGCAATTGTATCCAATTTTATATTCGTCCGTAAATGACAATAAAATAATTTAATTGATACACCGAGAAAAGTCTCGTGCGGTTAAAACTTCACTTGCGAACTCAACTATAAAGGAAGGAAGAGTCTCAAGTCACCTACCCTTCGAGAAGCTTTTAAGTGTTAAAAACTATGTCTTGAAATAGTTGTACTTTGGTGGTGTTTGTACAAAACCTCGAAAGCAACACGAACCAACTCCCGACGTAGCTTAAACTCATCTTCTTCACGTCCATGTCATCAAATATATCTTCGAACTGTGTCTTGGATCAAGCAAAATGCCTCGAAGTATGTCAAACCTCCTCCGTCCCCTTGAATCAGTCAAGATTAAGCACGATGTCGATAAGCGAGTCTCCATGGCTAACTCTAACTCTAACTCAACAGAAGACTACCATGGGGGTCCGTCTGTGGCAATTCCATTCAACTGGGAATCCCAACCAGGCACTCCAAAGGTTAAGTTCCGCCTTGAAAACCCTCTTCCTCCTCTAACTCCGCCACCTTCCTACTTCTACACTACTCCAAAAAGACCCACCAAGAATACGATGAATCACTCTAAGTATAATCTCTTAAACACCATATTTCCCAAACGTGCAACAAGAAAAGCAACCCTCCAAGTATCTCCTGCCTCCTTTTCATCAGCGTCTTCTTCGCAATCACCCATGCCGCGTTCACCTTCCTCCTCCCAGTTATCGATCGCGAAAGCTCAAGGCGTATTACATTGTGCAACGTCTAACCCAAGGGAATCGTGTGATTCACAAAGGGTAAACGAGGAAGCAGACGATGATCGATGTAAATCACCAGTTTCTACTCTGTGTTCTGGCATGAAAGGTCGCGGAGTGAATGCTAGGTCTCAAAGCCTCTATGCATCCATAATCAAGGTACTGCTTAAAGCTAATTAATGACTCGTAACTTGTTTAGTTTGGGTTGTAATGAATATGGATGGAAGTTGGAAACCTCTTGGTTTTGTTCATCCTCTAGAGCATAAAATGTTGAGAAATTATCTTTGTAAGCAATGTTTTCAATGCAAAAATAAGTCAGTACATGAATGTGGGCTTGAATATATGGATCAATGATCCACAAATTATCATTAAATCTACGTCGACTACCATTGTTCTTCCATGCTATGTATCAAGAAATTATTCATTTCATCAGTTTCTTTATATAGCATCATAGCGTCACATTTAATTGTGAAAGAATGTTTGCAATTTAACCTTTTGAGTTCAATAATTTCTCAACAATATTATTCTATTTATTAAGTGCTTCTCAGTTCCCTCGATGGAAAGCAGGGATTTAGGTCTACAATAGGAGATACTTTAGGAAAAACCTCTTCGTAATATTAGGGATATTTATATTTTTAGTCTCGATTATTTTATTTTTTTTTTCCTATAAAGTTCTAAATATTTTGGGCATTCTAATTTAGTTTTAAATATTTTTATTCTATTTTAATTGAGTCTAGTTAACGCAGTTTGATTATTAAATAAATGAGTTAACTAAAAGGTAAAATTATGATAAATTACAAAAAAAAAACCATATATTTTTTTTCTGTAAGTTTTTATTCCATATAATTTGTAACAGAAACGTTTTGTTTAATAGGAAAAAGAAAATGTCTATTCAATCTCTTTTGGACGAATCAATCGTTTTCTTTATTTTACAGTAAAAAAAAATAAAAAAGCATTCTTAATTCCTAGTCAACTATACCGTAATACTTTATGAAATCTACGAAATTATTTTAATTTTTTATTTAATCTCTTTTTGATTAGTTAATTTTTTTAACCTAAAAGTCATGTTTTGGGCATCGATAGTCAAGCAGATCAAGCGTAAACAAAAAAGATTAAACTTGTGGAGAATGGGAGCTTCCTAGATAAATCTCAATGTCATTATTTTAACTTTTACGTATAGTAATCTGTGACGTTATTTTTTTTAATTTTTATTATTATTATGCACACACATATTATTCGCTTGCCAAAGCATGGTAACGTGCCATTAATATTAAAATCTGTTAATTTTGATCTTCAGATCTCATTTTAAAATTAGAGTCCAATTATATGAATTTGAAAAACAAACGGAAAAAAGACAAAACTTTATGTAACAGTAAGCCTCTTTCTTTTTTTTTTTCAAATTTAAAGTTTTTCAAAAAAAGATATATAAAGAAACAAGATATTGTATGCAATAGAGAATTATACAATGTGGAATCACCATTTTTGGTAAATAATTGTGCATTTTATGATGCCCTAATGCCTATTTTACCTTATTTATTTACATATTATATATTTATTAATAATTTTTAAAAAAAAAAAAAAAACAGTGCGAGACTCACACACCCTGTCTCTCTTTCCTCGTCGGCGCAAGTATTTTCTTAAAACAATTGCATTATCTGCAAGATATTAATGGAACTTTCTTCGTAATTAGAATTCAATTATGATAGTCAGTTTAGAAATTCCATCATGTGACCACACATGGGCTCTTTGGATACTGCCTAATTTAATTCTTTAACCCTTCCGGGACGAATTGATTAATTTGCAGCCACCCAGCTGTCAAGTAAGGTATGCGAAGGTTTCTGCTAAGTACAATTATTCAAAGGGCACTTAGATTTTAATTTAAACTAACTAAATTATGCATTGGATTATTCAATTTGTCGGCAGATTGCAACTTCCGAGGTCGGCCGGTTTGGTCTAGCCCATCGCTTATTCAATTGTAATTTAATAAAAACTAAAAGAAATGAAAAGCACATCCTCGGTAACCCAAATGGCTTCACCATTTAATGCGTGGTGAATATTTAGTTTGAAATGTTACTCCCGTTCTAGAGTTTAAATCGTTCATAAATAATTTAAGTAGAATATATGCAGACCAACAGTAATATTGCATTTTTTTTTTGTTTTTTTCCCTTATTTTATCCCCTGGGACTAAGAAGAATAAGGTTACCTGTATACCATATTTGACTTTTTTTTTTTTCTTCTAAATCTTACAGTCGTAAAAGTCTTATGTACCATACACTTAGACACTCTTTTAAAAAGATGAGTCATTACAAATACTAAGGTTATTCATTATTTACTTTCAATGTATTAGAAAAAAAATTATTTATCGTAACGTAGAGATCATAAATTTGGGTTGCTAAAATAACCTTTTTTTTTTCTTTTTTTGCAAAAAGTAGTGAAGAAATGGATATCCGACATATTCTTAAATATTATAATTAAGAGTTTCGTACATAGTAACATTGTTTTAGTAACTAATAATTAGAGTTTATAAGTTACAAGTTCAGAGTTCAAACTATACATTAAGATGTTCACCTTTGTCATCCGGTAGACAATTTTTTTAGTCATGTCTTGTTGACATAATTTTAACTTACCTTTCTACAAATTGAAATATTCAGCTCATCAGATGATCACATACGAACATTCTACGTATAAAACTGAAGTTATAAATTAAAAATCATTTGACAAACAATTTAATGAGTGGCCTTGCGTTTGGGGGTACAACCACAAAAGCAACCTCGAGCTTGAAAGCAATCAAGCTCTGTTGAAAGCAACTAAGGGGACGGGCCTGGACCACCATAGTTTTCAAACTTTATGTCTCGTTTTCTTTGAATTGGGCGTCCTTTAACAACCCTGAAACCACTTGAAAATAGAAAAACTGAGAAAAGAAATTAAAAAATAAAAGAACTGACCTGACCAGGAATTGCCTTGTAGTCAAAGAGATATACAAACGCAGGACGAGCCAAATTGGACATAGTTTGATTCGAAATAGCCTTCTGGTTCCGTGATGCGAGTCACAGTGACTACCCAAAATGACCCAAGTAGGGAATGTTCAGCTACAGGGCGCACGACCGTTTGTTGTGGTGTAGTTATATGAAGTTTGATTCGTGCCAGAAATCATATGTTTAAATTTTGAGAGTTACCAGTAATTGAGTATCATATAATTCACTTTCTTGTGAGTTGATTTTAAAAAGTTCAATTAACTAAATAGTGCAATTAATATAATACTTTTTAATGAAATTGTAAAGTACTATTTTTATTAGTTATTTCATTTAAAAAATACTCAGCCGTCCAGTTGGATATATAACTATAAAGGGCTGTTCGGTCAACTAACTTCTCTCTCTCTCTCCCTCTTTCGCTCTCTCCCTGTGAAATGGTTTGTGAAAATTGAGCTTTCAAATTGAAGCGCTCCAGTCCAAATCACATGGTAAATAGAGAGGAAATTTTTAAGATATGAGAAAAATACTCTTCTTACGGCAATGGGCCTTTGAATTAAACAAAAAAAAAAAAAAAAAAGAAAAGCAACCCAAAAATTAATAATTTCTTTTACCTATTGTGTTTTTATTTTTTTATTTTTTTCTTTGGTTTTACGTCTGTATCTGGTATTGGCTTTAGAGTGCTTCGGAGGGCCATTTGTCTTCTAAAATTGTAAAGCGTGCCCTTTTGATAAGTTTTCCATTTTTATTGAAAGGCAAAAACTTCAATCAAGCCACAACGTTTTGCTATTTTTAAATAAGATTTATAATATTATTTTTTCAATTTAGTTATTTTTTTTTGTTAATTTATTGTTAGATGTGCTACGTGATATGTGACGTAAGTTAATTGATACGAAATTAAATATGGCATCATCATTTTTTGATGACACAACACTTTTAAAAAATTTTAAAAATTTACAAGATTTAAAATTTTTTTCAAATTTCAAAAAAATTATAAAAAATGGAACTTTTAAAAAATAAAAAATTCAAAAAATTGAAAGTATTTTCAATTTTTGAAAAAAAAATCAAAAAAATAAAAAATTTTCTCCTTCGTCTCTTTCATTAAAAATTTCGGATTTTTTAAAAATATTTTCAGATTTTTTTTCTTGAATTTTTGGATTTTTTTGATTTTAAATTTGGTCAAAACTTTCATACTTTTTAAAAATATTTTTCAGATTTTTTTTTAAATTTTCATATTTTTTAAAAACATTTTTATTTTTTAATTTTTTTTTGAATTTTTATTTTGTTTTCAAATCTTTTACATTTTTAAATTTTCTCAAAGTGCAACTTCATTGAAAATGAGTTGATGAAAAAAAAAAAAGCATTGAAATCAGTTTTAAAAAAGAAAAATGTTGTAACTCTAATTTACAAAGGAGTCGAATATTGTGGTCTAATTGAAATTTTTTTCCTTTTCGAAAAATTAAATTTTAATTGGAAGTTTCATTATTGAAGGCGTAAAACCACCAAGTAAATTCATGCCAATCGTTACATTTTAACGTGGGTGATTGTTTATAGTTGGACATGGAGGAGGTAAAGTTAGTACAATATGTTTGCAGAATTGAACTAAGGTTACTATCTTAGTTATAAAACCAACGGGTTTGGCATCTCGGACACCGAGCTTAAAGCTCTCTTTGAAGATCGTCACAAGAATTCTTCGAAATTATTTGTAGTGTATTTTATTCTTTGGAGCAAGACATCATTCTAAAGATATCATTAATATCAAATCGGTTGTTTGGACTAACACGGATTTCATTATATGGAATCACTTGATGTAAGTAATTTGGTCGGTATTTTAGTATATTTTCATTTTGATTGACGTTGATGTTCATCTTAATAAATAATAATTTTTAAAATGTATGAAGTACGGTAGTAAAATTTTAAATTTATTAATATTAAAATTAAATATTTTAAAAAATATTTAAATGATAAAAAATTTTTATAAAGAAATTAAATAAAAATTTTGATTTTAATTTACAATTATAATAACTAATATGTTTGTAATATAATTTTTTTTTTCAAATTCATTATATAGAGAAACATGAAATGTCTGTGTTGTTCATTTAAGATAATGGACTCACATATTTCTTCACTACCAAAATAACTATCAACATACCATGTTCACAAAGAAAAATCGAACTTTAAGGAAAATGGAAAGAACAATATGTCAATCAAACCGTGGTTGACATCATTTTATTGTTGATATTCTTATTTTACCCCAATTCCGTAATGGAAAAGAGAAGTTAAATTTGGTAATAGTTGTTCATCCTCCGAAGGAATCATTCCACGTAGAGGGTCATCTCCGACATAACAAAAACATGTATGCCAGAAGTACAGAATCGCCAAATTGCTCTGTTTCTGGTTTCCTTCATTATCATTGACCATTAGATAATCCAATGTTTTTTTTTTTTTTTTTAATTTTTAAAACCCATGTCAAGATTTTGTAAGGGTTAAATTGAGGAGTGCGACTTGTTAGCCTTAAAATCCGGGTCAAACAAGAACTGACAGTTCGGTTCACTGGCACTTGAAGGGGGAGTTCTGTGATAACGACAGAAAAATAAAGGGGGACGTAATAATTGTTAATTATAATTAATATATTTTTTATTTATATAATAATTAATAATTACTATAAATTTATATTCAATTTTGTGTTGTTTCCCTAATTTTCCTTTTGGTTTTTGTTGAAGCAAAGCTTAGAAATTAGAATACTCGCCTCATGGTAGTTGTACAACTCTCAAGAAACCCCATGTTTCCTTGTCAACTCCCAACTTAATTAATCCGAGCATTTCTAGCCCTTCTTAACATTGGTATACACACATATACGTTCAACAACTTTCCTGCATTGTTGCATAGTTCTGCTTTAATTAGTCGCGCAAGAAAGAAACTTCATTGTTCAATAAAGAAAACAAAGCAATGTTTTTTCCTCTGGTATATAAATTTGAACTTCGAAAGCCTATTGGCTTGAGTTATATACGACACAAAGCAAGCAGTCATAGTTTCATTATTATCATCTTTTCTAATAATTCAAACTTGAAACCTTGGAATTAAAAATTCGAGTTGTGGAATGCTGGAGTGTTTGTTTATAGACATTCAATCCAAGCGTCGGATTTTCACTGGGCTGAAAAAGTTTCAAGATCTGATTATTAAGGAACTTCTGAATTAAAGGTTTGAATTATGGAACTGAAGCCGAAATGGCCAAATGTTTTGCTAGTGAGTGCTGGCGGGTTTTCGAGGATTGGTTAAATAACAGAAGAGACTGTCATGTAGACACAATTTTTTTCACTCAGAAATGGCACGGTAACGTGAGAATATGCATTTAACTAGTAATCATGCATTCAACGGTCATATATATACAATTATAAATAGTATATTTATAATAAATCCCGAATACTTACTGTCATGTGTAATAGTAAATGATTATAGATAAATTAATGAGTAACATGTTTCAATTGTACTACCCTTTAATCCCCTGGAGTTCATAAATTACAAAAGATTTTCTAGGTTCAACATCATATGTTTAATGAAAAGGTTAATTGTTTTGGATAATAGAAACACACATTCGAGGCATGACAATATTCAAAAACAAAATATAATGAAACTAAGAAATTACGGTGCAAGATTGCGAAGAAATTGATAGAACCCTACCTGTCATCTTTCGTACGTGCTACACAAGTAATTGTTCGCTCAATGTCAACAATTTTAGGTTTGAGTACAGCGAGAGATTTGAGGACGAAAATGAAACACAGTGCCCTGTTGCCTAGGCTGCAAAACCCCACTTGCACTTGGGGCACCCAGCTTTCAAAGTCAATAGCTGCATACACGTGGGGCAAGCTACTAAGATTGACATCGGACTACCCTCTTTTCTTTTCAACTCTACTTTCAATAATCCAATCCTCGAGGCTACAACATTAACTGCAAACTAGAATTATAGGGAAAGTTATATGGATGATGCGGTGATTTGGATGTATTTTAATTTTTTTATTATTAAATATGTATTTATTAATTACAATAATAAAATATAAATATAATGAATCGAGTTAATTGTCACCAAGTTAATTTTATTATTATTATTTTCTTAATCTTTTGATGTAATAGAGAGGGCAGAGGTCAAGGAAGAGTTACTAGGATTAGAAACTGAAACCCAAAACCAAGATGTTTTTACGGTAGTGTTCGTTACAACTTATAAGCTTATAACCAAAGTGAATTCCAATTGCTTCAATTCATTCAATATATGCTCTTTGGTTTTGCTTAATTGTTTCATCCAAGAAAACAAAAAAGAAAAAGATTGACCTACTTTCTCTAATTAACTTGCCTTTAAAGCACTCCTTTCTCTACTCCTACTTTTCTTCTTCTTCTTCTTCTTTATTTGAAGCTTTCTTCTCCATTTCTTCTGATCCGGACAACTAGCTGGCATGCCTGAATGTCAAGTCAAAGGTAAAAGCTACCCGGAAGAGAACTGAAAGCATGATCTCTCCCTCTCTCTCTCTCTCTCTCTCTCCCTGACTAAGCTAAAATTTCTCCAATTTAATTGAACTATTTGATGTTAAATTAAGTCCATATTTAAGTTGTGGTGTTGACTGCTCTTTTGTGTTTCATAGGGAGATGCTTGATGAGATAGAAAAGAAGATCAAGAGATCAGAAACTGATGCATCTTATCAAATCGGAAGGAGACATATGTTAAATCCTTCTGGGATCTTGAACACCATCACACCTTGTGCCGCATGTAAGCTATTGAGAAGAAGGTGTGCTGAGGAGTGCCCCTTTTGTCCATACTTCTCTCCACATGAACCCCAGAAATTTGCAGCTGTTCACAAAGTTTTTGGTGCAAGCAATGTCTCCAAGATGTTAATGGTATATCATTTAATTCCTTTCTTCTGAAGAGTCAACTGTCATCTTTGATGTCCTTTTGAGATTGATCAAGGTTTGTGAAGTTCAATCTTTTCTTTGAATACATGCCGCTTAATTATCTAGGAAGTGCCGGAAAGTCAAAGAGCAGATGCTGCAAACAGCCTAGTTTATGAGGCGAACTTGAGGTTGAGAGATCCAGTTTATGGCTGCATGGGTGCAATTTCAGCTTTGCAGCAACAAATTCAATCCTTGCAATTGGAACTTAATGCAGTCAGGGCTGAGATACTCAAGTACAGATATAGAGAGGCCACCGGCAACATCGTCTCTTTCACTCAAACTTCTGCTTTAATTTCTTCTTCTTCTGATGCTGCTGCTGCTTTGATTCCTTCTGGGGCTGTCTCAATTGCTGCACCATTACCAAGTCTTCCTTCAGCTGCTGCTCCATCGCCCACACCGCCGCCTCCTCCGCTGCCGCCGCATCTTTCTATTGTCATATCCTCGTCTTCTTCTTCATCTTCTACCTCTTCCCTATATACGTCTACGACTAGCACAACAGGTTACAGCTCCATTTCGAGAGAAAATGTTCCTTATTTTGAGTAACTCTACAGAACATAATCAATTTTTCCATGTTACTTTTCTATCAGATTTTGACAGTAAGAAATATAGTCTGATCTGGTCTATTGTACTTGCTTGACCTCTATTTCAGCTTCCATGTCTAGTTTGATAAGCCATTGGAAAGGGAAAAGAAATCAATGAACTCTAAATATCCTAATCTCTTATTTGAGTTCAAACTCCGTATTGCACTTTAATTTGTTTATCTCTGAAATGGGTTAATTGTTCTCACATTTTCCATTCGTTTTCTTTGCTTAAGCATTCAATTTTTCATCTTTAATTTTGTTGTCAACAACTTTGAGCAATTGTAATGTGGAGGTCGAATTTCGGAAATAACCTCTACTAAAAACAAGGTAAGGCTGCTTATCTGAGTCCTTCCAAAATCTTAGAGCACGACAACCGAAGACCCCATTTCACTCAAAAGTTATTCACATTCGTAAATTGACAATCGCCACCCTACTAAGAACTAGGGATTACCATCCTTGCTGTAGACTCTTAACTAGGTTCATTTAACAATCTTTCATGACCTTTGGTTTCACGAGTGGCAAATGGCTTTGAGCCTTTGACTGTGCCTTTCGTTAAGTCCATGTACTTGTTAGTCTGTGCCATCAAAGGATCTGATGAGAAAACTTTGTCTAATGGACCCCCGGGGGGGGGGGGAGACAAAAGGTACTGTGGGTTGTGATTTTCCCTAGGCAAAGTCAAACATATCATTTAATTGAGGATTGCCATATCTTTACTCTTCATAATTTTCTTTCCCATGTGAATTACCACATTGAATCCATATACAATCGGTACTGCAATGTAATTTTAGCTAAGTGACAGCTATCTCATACCCATTTCTGCTTAACATTTTTTTGGGCTTCAATCTGCGATTGTCTTTACCTTTTTCCTGTTTATATGATAGCAATCCCATAACCAGTTTTCCTAGGCTTGGTCATTTGGGCTTCACCATTTTACTTTGCTGAGTAACTGTTTTTGGTCACAGTTAAGAATATGCATTTACTATTCGTTGGAATTAGCAAATGCAATAAAAACATTTTGCATGTTTCAAGAATTTCTACGCTTTGTTTGACTTGGATATTGCGTAAAAAGGCTCTAGAGATGAAACTGGAAATTTTACTTATTTCTTTGACATGCATGATCAACTGGTTCTGGTCATTGTTTGCTCCAAACCGAACCTCTATGTAGAGAAAGAAGAGAGGTTTATGAGGTGCAGAACGACACCCTCTATTGTGTAGTCAGTTCCACATTTGAAACCCTAGAGAAACTATTTAATGGATGTAAAACAATATGTATGATTTTAGAAAATATTTCAGTAATTAAGAATTTAAACATTTATTTTTTA
Source organism: Bruguiera gymnorhiza (assembly GCA_020883675.1). Classification (NCBI taxonomy): domain Eukaryota; kingdom Viridiplantae; phylum Streptophyta; class Magnoliopsida; order Malpighiales; family Rhizophoraceae; genus Bruguiera; species Bruguiera gymnorhiza. Next base: position 963,927 of record JAIRCJ010001042.1, on the reverse strand, counting down.
GATTTTAAGTTTTAATTATGAGAAACGAATATGATATTTATGAAAATTAAAAAAAAAATTATTGTATAATTCAAAATCTAATGAATTTACTAATGGACCGAAGAAAAAAAAAAAGAATTTGTGAAGACTTTTATTGTTTTTGGATAGTTAATGCAAATATCCCACATAGCAAGGAGATCAAGGACACTGAAAATAAGTAGTGTTCCCCCATATTTTTGAGGTTAAGGCGAAGCTAACTGCGTAGTGGTCATGCGTTAATTGTACTGGTTCTCAGCTTGCTCGTCATACTGTAACTCCGAATTTCCATCGGGTCCACAGTAGTCACATTGAGAGAACTTCGGTGCAAATTATCGATTGCCAGCGCTTATGATATTGCCGTTCGATCTGAATTACGAAGCAAACTGAAAAGATAGAGACTTTTTAATTTGAAATTTCAAAGGATAATCACTATTATGGACGGAGAATTAACTGTTGAGATCCTTTAAGCATTTATCTGATTAGTATTTCACATGGCCAGTCATAGTTTCAAGCATTAAATTCATGATAGGAAGCTACAATTTTTTGTCACCTATTACTAGTAAATCAACGAAGAAAATATGTGAACATCCTAGAGTTGTATAAATTATATTATTAGAGTATAATAAAAGAACTATTAACCAAATTAGTTGAATTCGAATTTTAAATTTTAAAAATTTTATTTATTTTTAAATTTTAAATTATTATGTCAATTTTACAAGTAAATTCAAATTTTATATCTTTAGAGTTGGCATTTTAGATTTTGGCTTTAGGTTATTGTAAGTTGTAATGTGCTTTGATTTTTAGTTGGTGTTTCAAATAAATGTGCCATTCATGAGATTTTTTTTTTTTTGGGAATTGCGTAAAAATTTTATTCATGGTTGTTCTAATAAGAAACAACTCTTAAAAAATAAATGCATAGGAATTAACTACATTATCGTATATACAATGCCTACCCAGTAAACAACAGCACCTAACTATCTACCCAAAAACACTTTGTACGACAATACTATTATTTTTAAAATTTTGACAATATTTGAGCATAAGTTCAAAAATAAACAAAGAGACCCCTGTACATACTCAAAGCAACATCTTGTCAATGACACTGTTATCCTTGTGAGAAGCAAATGGAAAACATTATATCGTGCATCCCCCTATCTATTGAGTCTCTGTGCAACTCTACTATTCTTTATATCGCCAGCTTCATTAGGTTAGCCTTCTAGAAAGGCTTGGTTTAGGTCTTGGAAAAAGTTGGAGCATGAAAAGGGCAAACAGTATGTGTAAATATGTATGCCTAGGCTAGGGTCAATGTCTCAATGTTTGGAAACGCGTTGTAAATTTCCCTGGCGTGTGGAGCTCAATTTACAAGTAGAACAAGCCGAGAAGACTGGTCGGGGGATGATGATACGGATGAAAAATATGTGGGAAAAAATAATACAGTTGAGACCAATTTCAATGCCAGAAGCCAAGGGTCGGAATTTGGTTTCACGTCATGGTGGCTTGCAATTTTCGCAACTTGTTCATTTTCAATTCATAAAACTATAACCCACCAAAGTTCATTGCTTAAAACATAGACATGCATACAACTCCATTTCTAGCGTCGCCACTTGTTTTCGAGCTCAATTTCCCAATTACAAAATGCATATGGATCTACACATACCTATTACAAAATTCAATCTTGACATCAGGTTGCAAAATCCCAACGTAATTAAATTACCTTCTTTTGATTAGATGGGTCAATGATTTTAATATGATACGGCTGAAACTGTCATGTAATTTAAAAAAAAAAAAAAAGCTAATATAATTGTTCAACAAAGGAAATATTGCAAACAAAACGATTAAATATAACATTATTTCTCATTAATATTTATCACACTCATGCCACGTGGTAATAAGTTATTAAATGTCTAACATGTTTATGTCAAGAAATTAATCAATAAAAAAAAAACCTATGTTTATGCATGAAACCCAATAATAAATCACCTGTTAAATTTTAATATATCTTCTCACCTAAATGAGTTTATAAAATATAAAATCTCTTTATTTATATGAATTCACCATTAATAAAAAAGAATGAGAAGATTTGAATTGATAATCTCATAAAGACTGATACAAAGTCTAAGAATCGACCAAATCAAGAGTTTTAATTTTAAAATAAAAATAAGGGATAAAATACATATTAAATTCTACCAATTTGTAGAAAAAAAAAAATTCTAGGGCTTCTCATCATTGGAAAGTCAAGAAATGGGGTATAATTGGGCCTCCGCGGTTGTATCTATTTGCAATTGATGCTGACGACTTTTATTAGATTGGATTTCAACAAGCAAATTATTTTGAATGATTCCAACATTTCTTAGCATGAGTGATTAAGGACTCGTTTTCCTCGTTACAAGAAAATCTTCAACAGTTCCACATGGGGCATAATGCATAATTGGGACAAAACTGAAAACAATTGGCTCCAAATCACATGTACCCATTTGAAATTAACGCAACTCTTTCTCAAAAGTCAAACACAATTACTTCCAATTATGTATGGTTGTATGATATGCCAATTCACGTCATATGACTTTTCCCCGACGAAAATAATGGCATATTTACATAGATCGAGTGCACTAAAATGATCAGAAAAGCTGCTTTTGTTGATTACATCCAATAAATAAGAAAGTATATGTGAAATAAATGAAATGAATATTTATCATTATGATAATTAATTTTAATTTATTATTATGTATATATGAAAAAAAGAAGGTGTTAATTGTAATTCATCTATTGTTTTGTCCCAATTTTGTATCCTCTCAGTCTAACTCTACCCAAAAATCTCGAGTGCTTGACGAACCATTTCTCTCTATTCCTTTTTTTGATTGCAATACTGTCAAGTATTGAAAACCAAAAAATAAAAAAAATAAAAATCTACTAAAATTCTGGGTTGTTACTGATTTCTCATTCGTTCTTATTTGATGCAATTATTTTGCTGACATCCAAGAATAACTAAGAATTACATAAGTTGTCATTACATAAATTATTAACACTTACATTTTCCTTATCTTTCAATGAAATCTCCTTGTTCCTGTTATGCATAGAGAGAAGGTAACCCCAGTATCTCCTGTCTTAATCATGGCGACCGCGACGTCAGACTGGAAGATTTTGGGGTTGTTGCCGACGTTTCTAGCCAAAGAATCCGTGGATCCACCATTGAAGAGGACTTGGTCCCAGTGAAGAAGACCCTCATATTCTGGTTTATTAACGAGGTTCTTGTGATAGGCATTTTCAAATGCATTGGGCGTTTTATGACTAAAGGGGTGCCAATTTGTTGTATATATTAAGTTTTCAATCAAAGTGTTTGAGATTTGATTCAATTCAACCCAAGTTAACTTAACTGAAAAATAAATGGTTCATAACTCAAAATAGTTAAAATTAAAATAACTTGAGTTGAATTTGGTTAATTTAAAATATAATTATCCCAAATAATTTCAAATTCAAATAAATTGAATCCAAATTTCCAAACTTAATATATACAAAACTACATGAAACTCAAATTTAATAAGTCAAAAATTCGATATATTCAAAACACTAATATACATAAAATTAGATATTTGTTTAATTCATTAAATTTGAAATATGGCATACATAAAATCATAATAATCTGAAATTTAAATAATTGATATTCAAAACAAACTAATTTGAATCCAAACCGACTTATCTAATTGCTGCCACTTTGTAGTTCCTGGAATTTTTTCCCTCTTGTTTTAGCAAATGAACTATCAATGTCGGTTACCGTGTAAAAATTGCTAACAACATAGATGTTATCAACAATAAAGATCGAACTAAAGCAAACATGGGGTTTTTTTTTTTTTTTTTTTGTCTATTTAGAAGTTTGTTGAGTCGCAAATTATCTAATGGAGCTAACTCTTCCCATTTTTATAATTCTATATTCCACTCTCCAAAATTAAAAGTTAAAGAGTTTTCAAACAAAAGTTCTAAGTTTTTATCAACTACGCGCCTCTTAAGTAGCAGTAAACATAGTTTTAACCATTTTAGGATGTGGTCTACATTTGGGCCGAATACAGAAAGTGGCCTGCGAATTATGAATAGTAGGAAAACTGGCTTGGGCTTAGCCGAATGTGGATGAAAAAGATTTCCTTAGAATAAGGAACCAGCCCAACTAAGAGTCTTCAGTTTCTGAAATTTTAAGTAAGCTCCACCAAGCCCGTATGAACATTTTCTTGGGTACATTGTAGGCATAAAACCCGTATGAATAATCAATAACAGGTTTTAAAGGCACCAGGAGCCCTCTATTGTCCACCATTGCTTCTTCCCTCCCATTTAGATCTCCATATATATATTACACAACAATCAGTTGGTCCTTGACTAGTAAAGTGGTCCATGAAAGAAGAAAAGGGGTTGGCTGAGGTAAGCCCGTGGGCATACGGGCTTAGCGGTACTCCGAGGAAATTACAGGTTGGAAACTGGCTCGGGCTTACGCCAATGTGGACTGAAAGAGATTTTCTGACTTGAATCCAGTCCAACTAAGAGGCTCCAGTTCCTGAAATATTCAAAACCAATCCCGCAATAACCTTTTAGACGTAAAGCCAATGTGAACAATGAATATGCCTAAGGATGCGTGGAGCAACTCAGGGTACAAAAAGGCCTCGTTAGGGTATTGTGTTCGCTCGAAAAGACCATCAATGAAACACAAGAATTATTAAAATTTAATTGTTAATTATAATTAATATATTATTTTGATGAACGGTAAACCGATTATTACCAATTGTCAAAGGTTTAATAACGTAAGTTAATATATAATTTCAGCGTCTAATTTCTGTGTCAAAGTAATAGAATTCTAAAGAAAATCATCTGGCACAAATAGAAGAGGGTAAAAGGCTTAGAGTTCGATTTGGGAATGACCCGGTTTGTTTATTCACCCCCAGAAGGTTGACTTGTTGGAGTTGTGTTGGCATGTGGTTCGGGAGGGGGACAATTAGTGATTTAAAAAATGAGGGCACTAATTAGTTTATTTGCTCCTAACGGTCGGACTGATTAGAGAACACTGAATAATGTTCATTGAACTTGCATTTCGCAGCTGGCCACAGCCTAGGGAAAGTTTTAAAATTTAACCCATCTCTCCATTTTAAGATTTTATTCTAAATGACAATAATAATAAAAAAATGATGTTTTCAGAGAAAAAAACAAAGGGTTCTCTACTCCTCCCCGCCGCCCTCGGTTTCCCTTCGACACTTGCTTCGAGCTTCGAGGAAGTCAGACTTCGAATTGAGTGGTAATAAAAATGTACGAAATCCTGATTTCACTGGGCATTTGCTTCCAATCTCATTATATAATGTGGCTCGGCCGGTGATGCTGACAACAATTTAAACTATGTAGTACGTAATTTTAAAATTAAGATATTAAATTAGCTTGCGCGGATTATAATATTATTATATAATAATAAATCAAACAACGTGAAGAATCATGGTGGATGAATCATTTGGGTGCGGATGACAAAAAAAAGGCTATAATCTAACTGAAACAGTATCATAAGGACTAAGGAGCAGACTTTTTAGGATCGTCTCTTGACACGTTTTATATTTTAAAGGCCATGACTCGGCAGTGCATATTTAAAACTACTTAATACACTGGTTGGTGCTAATTGGAGTTGATGTTCAATTTTAAAGGGATGAAACGGGACCAACACTAAGACAAACTGGAGAGAATGTTGTGTTCTTCTATAAATAAGCATGCACATACGCTATTCCATGTTGTGCTACAAAAGTTAAAAGCTAGCTAGAAGCTTTGAACTTCGTGCCTATGTCTGCCCTTCAAGCTTTGTTGTTTTGTATTGTGGCAACTGCCGCTGTTTTGGTGCCTACTTATGCACGCCTGACACCAAATTTCTACGAAGAACTGTGTCCTGCTGCATTGCCCACCATTAGAAATGTTGTGAAACAGGCAGTCAAGCAAGAACCTCGCATGGGAGCATCGCTACTTCGCTTGCATTTCCACGATTGCTTTGTCAATGTAGGCTCGTTGGGGGGAGGGGCTTAGACTTTTTTTTTTTTTTGTTATTTTATATTAGTTGCAAACTGCTTATATTTCACCGTTCTCTATACCTTAGGATATAATAATTTTGTGCTTTAGAACACGTTTTTTTTTTTCTAGCCTTACGCGTTTCTATAAGACATGCTATTTTTCAGGTTGGATGTGGTACGTACGCGACTTTTTTGCTAACCCTCCAAGCCTTTTTTTTCCTTGACATACCATGAATCATGTCAATTTGCATTGGTAGTTAAGTCGAGTTATATTAAGATATAAAGTTATATTACATGGTCACAAGTTGCTTATGCAGGAGTAATATACATCCTCAAAAAGTATAATCAGTATTGTTAGTTATACAAATATGATATTACAAGTGTGTAACTCGACGGTAATTGTATCTTCTTATAGGTCTATTCGCATAACTCCCGTATCAAAAATTCAAAGTCCACGTAACATTTCCCTAAGAGATAAATAGGTAAACCTCACAAATGGTACCCGCGTGAAGGGTGTATGGTGGATTATGTTCACCAAAGAACCACTTTAGAATGGAAGGTTTGGAGGGTCGTTTAAGGATGGTCACGTATCATTTTTCTTTTATATATTGCATTTTGTATTGGACGACATTTTCAACATGATCTTGATTAGCTGAACTCAGCTGTTGGATATATAATTTGGTATTCTGAAAGCTTAAATCAGTACTTGAACAAGTACAATACTCAGCTGTATCCATGCATGTTTCCGACATTTATGGTTGCAATGACAGGGTTGCGATGGATCAAATCTTCTAGATGACACAGCCAACTTCACAGGCGAGAAGACGGCCGTGCCCAATTTGAATTCACTCAGGGGCTTTGGGGTTGTTGATGCAATCAAATCAGCCGTTAACAAAGCTTGCGAGGGCAGTGTAGTCTCATGTGCAGATATCTTGGCTGTTGCAGCCCGCGATTCTGTGTCCCTTGTAAGCAACAAAACATAGAAATACATTACATGATATCCCTCTGTTCATTTTAATTCAACTTTTTGTTCTTTTTAATGTACGAAACATATCTTGAGTCGTTAAACAAAAGTGGACTAGAGAATTGATTGTCAAGATTCATTTTGTGTTGCAGTTGGGGGGTCCTTACTACAATGTCTTGCTAGGCCGAAGAGATGCCAGAACTGCGAGCCTTAAAGCGGCGAATACTGATATTCCTGCTCCATTTCTTAACTTCTCACAGCTTCTAGCTAGCTTCCAATCTCATGGACTTGATCTTAAGGACCTAGTCGCCCTCTCAGGAGGCCACACCATTGGACTTGCTAGATGCACCTCTTTCCGGAACAGAATTTACAATGACAGCAATATACACCGCGCTTTTGCTGCCTCCTTGCAATCTATATGTCCTAAAACTGGAGGAGGCAACAACACGCAGATGCTCGATCTAACTCCGAGAAGATTTGATACACAATATTTTAAAGATTTGGTTCAATCAAAAGGTCTTCTTCATTCTGATCAGGAGCTATATAAAAATAATGGTACTACTAGTGATTTTCTGGTGAGGCATTATACTCAGCGTCCACGCGATTTTGCCAAGGACTTTGCAGCCTCCATGATCAAGATGGGGAACTTGAAGCCTCTTACCGGTGCAAGTGGAGAGATAAGATTGAATTGCAGAAAGGTTAACAAGGCTTGTCCAGTTAATTTCTCTTAAATTGGCCCTTTGGCAGACTTTGTTTCTTTGTGATTTTATGTTACTAAAATCCTCCATGTGACAGTATCATAAAACTATTCATTGGGACGTGACTTTAATTTAATGATATCGACCATTTTTCTTTTATTTAATGTTTTTGGGCATGAACATATTGAACAAGACATCCGCGAAACATATCTTATATAAAAGTAACATTATTGTTACATCAAGGTAGGAATACACATGATTGAAACCCATGTATTTTACACGAGTAATTCAGAAAAATGAAAAAAAAAGGAAAAAAAACAAAGTGACACTTATCGTTTATTCTTGGACATTGCAATAGAAGAAAGTAACACCCAAATAATCACACATTAATTATCAGTTACCAATAATGTTAAGTGACAATAATAACGAGATTCAGTTTATTTTCCGGCAGTTGGTGCGAATTTCTCCACTAGTTCCCGTCAGCGGGCTAAGGTTCCCCATCTTGACCATGGCAGCAGAGAAATCCTCAAAGAAAGTAGCAGCATTGGTGCTGTAAGTGGTGACCTGCGAGTCCGTCGAGCCGCCGCTGAAGAGCTGCTGATCGGAGTGCAAAAGGCCTTTGCTGTTGACCAAGTTCCTGAAGTAAGCATTATCAAACACAATAGGGCTAACAGCATCCAGATGTGAAAGGGTGTCATTGCTTCCTGTGGTGGGACAGTTTGGCTTCAACGATGTCGCAAATGCAGAATCAATGTTGGTCTCATTGTAGATTCTGTCTCTGAACATTAAGCACCTGGCTTGCCCTGTTGTGTGAGCCCCTGTTCAATTTAGAAAAATAAGTTCTAAAGATCAGAACTTAATATTGAAGATGTGAAACATATACTACTTGGAATAGCCCTCCATGATTTTAAGCTTTTACCAGAGAGTGCAACCATTTCTTTGGCATTGAACCCTTTATTTGAGAAGGCAGATATAAGGTCACTTAGATCCATCAATGGGGATGGAAGATCAGTAGTTGCAGCGCTGTAACTTGCGGTGGTGGAGTCTCTTCTGCCCAATTGGACTGTCCATGAAGGCCCACCTAACTGGAGATAAAAGACAGTGTGACGGCCAAATTAATTTGCTATCACTCATTTAATAAGAGAATTAATTTTATTTTACTGATAACTGATTTTTATTCTCTCCACAATTAATTTTACTAGAACACTACGGATACAGACAATTTGACATATCGAAGTTTACATTTCACTCTAATAACCATTGAATGCACATTTGTGATTTTTCTTACTAATTGGGACCATGCATAAAAATACCATGCACTAGTCAAACTCAATACCTAGATTTCAAGTACTCGTTTGTTATTCATTTACTTAATCCAATTAGAATTACTCACATCAACGACTGAATCCCGAGCAGTAACAGCTAAGATATCAGCACAAGAAACAACTCCGGGACAAATGGACTCTATCTGAGACTTAATGGTGTCGATAACATCAAAACCTCTCAAAGAGTTGATGTTTGGGCCAGCAGTCTTCTCCCCAGTAAAGCTTGAAGTGTCATCTAATAGAACAGAAGCATCGCATCCCTGTTTGAGGCCAATTGCAAACCTCGTTAATGGTAAATTGTCCCATCAGTTGTTAATGACATCATACGCACGAAATAACTGCAATCATGCCAACTACGTCGGCATACAAAGCAAACCAATTTCAAGGAAGACTAAAAATTTTACGAATATTGCTCTTTTTGGTCCATCTTTAGGAGATTTATTGGCCCTCGCATTGGATTCAACCTGATATCTCTCATGGGCAGTGTAAATGGATGGATCTTCAACAACAACAACAACAACAACAACAACAACAATAATAATAATAATATGGTAAAGTTACATGAATCTAGATAAGTTGAATTATTATAAATATAAATTTATATATTGTAACGTGATTATTTTTTATAATTTTGTAATTTATAAATATAAGATTATAATTTACGATAAAAATTATTAATATATATTTAATAATTATGATAGAATAAGCTTAAGATGCATTAAATTTATACGATGATATGTATCTTTCAAATACCAAATAATTTTGTGCATGATAGTGTGGTGGAACACGTAGTGGCTTTCAAGGGGGAAAGAAAGAGAGAACGAACATTTACAAAGCAGTCGTGGAAATGCAAGCGGAGCAAAGAAGCACCCATGCGGTGGTCCTTGAAAACAGCACTGTTAACAGCACGTTTTATGGCAGACAGGGCCAGTGGGCATGTTGTCGCGTAGTAATTTGGAGACAATTGTGCATGGGCCAATCCAAGAAGGAGCATTACTGAAAAGTATAGCCCATAACTTTGCAAATGTGACCCCATAATCCGAACTCTGGCGAAAGATGTGCACAGAAAAGACGAACTCTGGTGATTTATATCTCGTCTTTGCTCTTCAAGGTCGGGTGTATAGCCATATATATATATATAGAGAGAGAGAGAGAGAGAGGACCACTTGTTGTACTGGAGCCGTCTTTTTTACCAAAAAAAAAAAAAAAAACAAACTGTTATTTCTTTTAATATTGTACTAATGATTCAAAGTTAAATATCTAATGCAATTATATGCAAGCTATTACGTGACAAAGCAAACGTTATTGCCACTTTGGTCAATTAATATTTCATAGTGGAATCCCCACTATCTTATTACTTTTATGTTTTATCCCAAAAACGTTGGACCAAGAAAAGATAAATAATATATACCTACTTTGCTTATTTTTCTTTTTATCTATACAAAAATTCATTGAATCATAAATTATACAATAAATCAATTCTTTTTATTTTTAAAATGCTCAGGCTTCATCTTTAAATTAAAATCTAAAATTTTTAATCACAAAAAATAAAAAAAGTGATTCGTAAAGGACTACCTTCTTTACTTATTTACTCCACGACAATGAACTTTCTAAATACTGGGTTAGGAATGCCATTGACATCCTCGGAATCGGGCTCCTTGCCTTGTGATCCAGCTCGTCTTGCTCAAGCAGTAGGTTAACAGATCTGTCCACCCTAACCATTAGCACTTGTGTGTTAAGGATAATATATTAAGGTGCACTTCGTATATCATATCTCGTTAAAGACCTTTTTTCATACGTAATTTTTTCAACCTTATAAATATTTCAATCCTCCAAAGCAATGATACGTAGATTTTTCTTCATAAATTTTTCTCTCGTGGACTTTCTCTAGCAATTAATGATATAAATGTGTGAGTACCAACACCAACTTTTAACTTAACACTTTTTAACTTATTTTTCCCTTTTTTTTTCTTTTTTTTTTTTATAAGTGTCTGATCCAATCGCATATGATCTGAAGTAATTGAGCAGCACGAAAATTTAATGGCATTAGGTAGCGTGTGAACATAAGTCCTGTGAGGAATCTGGGATTAACTAAGTCAATGAAACCAAGAGTTTAATCGCATTACTATCATTTTCTTCAAAGACCCTTTTTTTCTAAAGAAAAATTATGGAATTCTCCCAAACTTTAGAATCTTCTATCCTTTCAATTCTGACCCAGAAAAGGAAAAACAAGTCTCAACAATGACGTGCGAGTGCACTTGGTCTTAAAGATTCATATTGACCTCTCGCTTGTGCAGTTTCAAAACAGTGGGAGGAGACTCGTTTGAAATGCGACTCTCTCTGTGGCCCGTTTGAATTTTTGCTGCGTACAAATCAGGACAGGACTTCAACGGAAATATGTTAGGCCGCGCCAATATTAATTGCTCCTGCACTAGCAACAAAAGCTAAAATCTCACTTAGCTTGCCAAGTCAACTTTAAAGATCAGTTTTGAAAATAATTTAAGTGGGTATCTTTTTGCCTAAAAAGAAAGGGGTTGGGGGGGGGGAGATATCTTGAATTTTCAATCTCAACCCAAATATGATGTGCGTTCCAACTAATCCAGAGGAAGAAGGCAATAGACTATTTTCTCTGTTTTTTTTTTTTAAAATTTTTACTTTTACTTATTTAGTTTTAATTGAAATTCAAACTGGAGATTTTCAATTTTAAAAATTATTTCATAATTTTTTTCCCCTAATATTAGAAGTGTCAAAACTAGAGTTGAAAACCTCTAATATATTGATGCACAAATTGTTCAAATCCTACATGTCAGGTGTCAAAATTCAACCTCTCCATGATACAGTTGCCTCTTTTTTTTTGGCAAAAACAGAAAATAATAATTGAAAAAAAATAAACTTGAAGATATATAAAGCATCAAATTTTAAGTACATTAAATAATTACTTTGTTCATTACATAAAATAATAATTAAAAGAAATAAACTTAAAGGCCTATAAGTCATCAAGTTATACTACTATTTCTTTTTGTTTTTAAATAATTAAATGACTTATTATTAGACTATTCTGTTTTTATTTTGTTACAATAATTTTTTTTTCATTAAAGAGATATATCATGATAATAATATTATTTAATTTATAAAAATTAATAATTGTATTTTTATATATTGATTAATAATGTCATTGTATTGATGATAACTTTTTATTATAGGTATAAATTATCATGAGTAGTTTTATTGTAAGAAATCATTGCACAATATTTTAGAAAAATAGCACTGAGGGTGAGCTAATGCTAATAACAGTGAAATAGAAAAAAGGAATAAAAAAAAGTAATTATAGGCACAATTTCTTTTAAAAAAATGAAAGTCATAAAACAATTAAATAAAGAGACCTAAAAAATTGCAAGAACAAAGAAATGGGAAAGCAAAGGAGAGAAAGCACACAGGAATAAAATCACCAAAAATCCAAAAATGTGTTTGTCTTTGAAAGAAGCATTTTTATAATAAAGGCAAATGTATTAATATATATCAATCAGCAATCAATTGAGCCAGAAAGTAACTTGGAATGACCTTTCTGATTAGTTGTTGTTAAACATCTTTATAAGCAATCAGCAATCACAAACCCAAAAAACGGAAAAAAAAAAAAATAGCAAACATCTTCTAAGATAGATTGCTGTTGCCAGAAGAACAGCAGTCGGTAGCTTTTAAATCCTGGTTGTTGGGACATTAAGAGTGCAGTTACTCTATGAACGTACGATGTGGCTGGTGGCAACAGCAAGGGATGTCACCGACGGACCTGTTCATGCATTTAGCTAGCCAGAAGCTAATTCTTTTTCTAGAATGTATTTATAAATATTTATTTATTTATTTATTTATTTAATTTTTCCCAAGCCCTTTCCATCTTCATTATAACCGAAACTAAACTCATTATAATGTTTTTGGGCTCATGGACCCTCCTTTCGGCTGAAAAAAGTTAATTAGTTCAAAATGGACTACTGCATGGCGGCCCAACTGTTTGAAAAATAAGCCCATAATGTGATGGGCGAAACTTGCTCATGTGAAGGATATTAATTTTTATTCCAATGTAACCCCCCCCAAAAAAAAATATATATATATATATCTATATATATATATATATATATATATATATATATATATATATGTAGTAATTAATATTGGCAGTATTTCCAATTTAACATTGATTGGGACACAACTTTCGAATCAGAAAAATTAATTCACATAATCTAATGCTTTCGTGCTCTTCCTAATCCAGGAAACTTTAAAGACACTAGGAAAACCTTATCAATATCATTACCTTCTATTTACATCTTGAATTACTTATTTAATCTACTAAACTATTATTAAAAGAGAAAAAAAAATTTTACGAAAAAGAAAAAAGAAAAGCAATCAAAGGTTAGTATTGCAACTATCAGGATTAAGAAGATGCAGATGAGGAAAGGAAGAAACAAAAAAAAAAAAAAGACAGACAATTTTATATTATTTTAACATCTAATTGAAACTAAATGACTTTTTTAATGAAATGCTGAGGTTATTATATATATTTATAAATATAAAAATATCTTTTAACTCAACGTTTCTCCCACACTTCTTATCCTACCTTTTTTAAAACGTATCATCTCTAAACGTCGAATCTCATATATTTGTCATTAAAAGCTAATATTATTGTTAAGGAGGTTATTAGTTGTAAGAAATTGCGGTTTGTAAAACCCAAAAAAAATAAAAAATAAAAAAAGGTTACGAAGTGTAAAATTATAACAACTCAATATCAGTATTCTAGGGCTATCTGACTTGTGCTAGTCTGAGAAGCCGATTGCTTGTTCAAGGCCGCTTGCTAGCAGTGTTGGGTTTTTTTATTATTTTTTATTTTTTAGGTCTATGATAATATTATATTTAATAATTATTATCATTATTAATCATATATTTATAATATTTATTATTAAATGCGAGTCACTTTAACGAACTTGCATATGATCCGTTTCAAAAAAACCCACATCCTATATAGTTTCTAAACATCGAATCATGTACTGTTGCGCTTTTTATTTTTGTTTTTATGCTACTCAATGATTAAGGGTTTGTTTAATTTATTTATTGTTGATTATTAATTACTGTTGATAAATAAAAAAATATAATATTTAGTTAATATGATATTATTTATAATAATAATAAAAAAATAATAATAATAATAATTACATAAAATATTGTCCAAAAAAATAGTTAAAATTTATTAGGAGTATATTAATAAACAAAAATCAATCAAAAAACAGTAATTCTAAGTAAATTTTACCAAACACTATTATGTCTGCTATTAGGGAACCGAATAGCAACAACAAATTTAAAAAATTAAAACAAACACCCCTTAAGTGACACTTCTATGTTATTTCGAATCATCCTTTAATATCTTCTGCGACATCGTTGGACTCGAATACTTTTTCTTTGACTATTGGTAGTCTTATTGAATTATTTTCAAGCTCACTAATAATTGAGCTGTTTGCTGTTCTTGACGGCTTTCATTATTTCGTGCCAAAAAACTGTTTTTCGGCCTCGTTCAAATAGCCAAAGAAAAAAAAAGTCTTTTTTCTTTTTTGCACAATAGTCAAAAGAATGTCAAACGGTATTCATGCATGCAGTCTCCCCACATGTTAATTATTTTTTAAGGAATATCTTAATAATTAAAAATTTTAAATAGCAAGTTGGAATTCTTAAGTTCTAATATATTTGAAATGGATAAAATTTATATGAAAATTACTCCTGCTATGTGTTCTCAGTTCAATGAACCTTTTTACTAGAATTGCAAAAAATAGAAAAATTCACATGGCGGCTGTATCTACAGAGCATGGGAGGACGGCGAATGAAGGCACATTCTATTCTATTCTATTCTATTCTATTCACAATAGCATATTATGGTACAACCCAAATGTATACATGTAATGTCTCCGTCTCCACAAGATACATACAACATTTTTTTTTTGGCATAAACTTGGTCATTTTTGTCATTAAATATTTTTTAGCTTCTTCATACTAATAAAGTTAAATTTGATATTGATAAGGGTAATTTTTATATATTGTCAATAAACTTTTAGTTTAGTCTAATAATACTCAGTATACTTTTTATTTTTTGGCCTAATTTGATAAAAATGATCTCTTTGTGATAAACATAGTCACCTCTTGAACTTCACATATATATTCCACCAAATTCTTTTTATTTTTTATCATATGATAACAATTAAATTTAATTGTAAATATTCTATAAATATCATTTTTAAGATATGTATTAATTATTCCTTCATCTTTTAACTTTTATCTCGTTGTATTTTTTTTTCTAATTTAAGTATTAAAGTACTAAAAATAAGTTTCAACCCTACACCTCTTAGTTATTCTTTATCTTCCGAGTCATAAATTTAATTGGACTCAACATTCAACACCCGAGTCCTCTTAGTTATTAATATAATTATTAAATATATATTTATAATTTTTATTATTAATTAAATTATAAATTAAAATATTACAGTACAATGTGCCAAATAGCGTTTGATAATATGCCAAAATGACTGCACCTTTGTAAATTTAAAGTTTTTGATAAGATGGTGTAGTCATCATTATTGTAGTAGATTAATTCTGGCGTCTCCAGTATTGAATCTCTGCCTCGAACTTCTACCTACAACGCAACTGCACGAGTTATGTCGGGGATGGCAGCCCTTAAATGGGGTTGGAAGGTATGGAAATTCAAAATAAGAATGCCAACTGGAATTGACAGCTGCCTGCCAAGGCGATTTCAGAGACGAATTTGCCATTAAGATACTGATTGGCACAGTGGCAACTCTAAAGAAATTAAAAATCTACACTAGATTCCTTCGGTATTGGTTGCATCCAGGCACGACTTTTAATCGGTGCTTGCCGGTGAGAATGGACGTATTAGCCTTGAATTTCTGGAGAAAGTTTCCTGGCTGTGTTAGATAATCTAAGGTGTCGGGTTAAAAATTCTAAATCCAAACAAACAACGTTAAGTAAAATTAAATATATATTTAAAAAATTCTTTTTTTAAATTATGTATATACTTTTTAATAAAATTATAAGGTGTTGCTTTGCTTTTCAATTTCAACCACGCAAAAAAAAAAAAAAAAAAATCTAGATGTGATCACTCTCCATTAAGTTGTGGGCCTAAGTTGTGAAATGCACCACCTTAAATATTTCGATGACGTGGCTAACTTTCATCCAGAGTCAGAGAGCTTTTAATGCATATGGTACGTGTGGGCTAATTTCATAGAATTGGCCAGCGGTATACGGTAGTCAAGTGAGTCCAGATCAAAGCCTCTCTATAGATTTTGATCGTTTTTGGGTGGGAACATTTCGGCTTCGGGACATGAAATCTAAACACTATTTCGTAATGTACGGATTCAATCGTTTTAAGAAATATATATATTTTTTAATTTTTAACTTTTTCTTAAAATTTTATTATATATTAGATTATGTCCAAGAAACCATCATCGTACTAAGATGACCAAAAGTCTAAAATCCATTAATGAATACGTTGATGGCTTACGTACGTTCATGGTCTCTGGCTATCGAGCACCATGCATCTAGACAGTTGCCTTCAGAGATTAGAGGCAGAAATAAAAAGTAAAGAAAATGAGAATGAAAGGTGAGGAGCTTAGGATTAAGAAAAGAAAATTCACATAAATTAAATTCAATTGAATTTTTTATATTTTAACCATATCAAATAAGGCTTTTATTATTATGAGTAACAGGTCTGACTCGTGAGGGTGAGTTTTTTGTTCATTTTTTAATACCTTTAGCAATAGAATGATATTGTCCAATCGTCACTCTTACATCACCAGTCATGTCATGTGAGAACAAGACTTGCTTTTACGATTCTGCTCTGCTTGCTTCCAGTTTAAATTTTAAATTTGATTATAAGAAGTTTGGTATCATATTAATACTATATATAAATTTAATTTTCCTTTTTATTAAAAAAAATAGCATCCTACATTTGAATAAAATAGATTAATCAAATGAAATCAGAAAAGAACCGCCAAAGTAAATAGAAGAGAAAATAGGTAACTTAATAAACAGGGTATAGGGGCAAACTCGAGGGGTTGGCTCAAGTGGTCTAAAGAGCATTTTGGAGCAAACAAGGAAAAAGCCATGTCAATTAGATGTCATGAGTTAATTTTTCTGAGACTGGAAAATTAGGTTTCTCGATTTATAATTCCTTTTAACAGACCAATATATATCAAAATGAAGTTAAAATCACACGCCTTTGTCATTTAGCTAGAAAGCCAAAGATCCGAGAAAAATCTTGACAAGAAAAGGATTGGCAACACAAGCTCAAACCCTAGTTTGCCCGAGCTTTAAAAGCAGACAACCTACCACCCCAGTTATTCTTATCGAGAGGACGAAGGAAACCTGCATATATAATTACAATCAACCAAAGTGCTATATTTTATTACCCTGCACATCCCTAAATTTTCCATGGTATGCTGTCGGTGTGTTTCATTAATATTTTGTCAGTTGGTCACATTTCGCCTCGGCATGTGCATGTTAACTACGCCCCATATAATTTAGGACTATATATATGGGTGCGTGTGCGTGTGCGTGTGCGTGTGCGTGTGTGCGTGTGTGTTTATCTTATACTCCTAACACAGATGAACTATCTTTGACTGAACGGAAAATGATGATTAGTCGAAAGCTCGAAATACATGTAAGCTGGCATCTGTTGGCTAACAACCAAGAAAAAGGGGAAGAAAATATCTAGGGCCAAATAATATTTTCTTTAAGAAAATTGATAAAATATTCCTTTCTTCTTTTTTTTTTTTTTTGGTTAATTAAAAAATGGAGTTAATCTCTAATTATATATATATAGCGAGAGAGAGAGAGAGAGAGAGAGAGAGAGAGAGAGAGAGTTCCCCAACTAGGACGTCTCTTTGACCAACGCTCCCCAATAATTGTCTGACAGGGACAGATCAAGGTGGGGGCGATCCCCCATGATTCCCTTTGGAATTATATACTTGAAGTAAAACATTGTAAATTAATGAAATCTGGCTACGTGGTAAGTTGCATTTTGCCCCCTCCCCGTTCAAGGTCTTGGGTCCAACCCTCAGAAAAACCATGTCTTTTGTCTGTTTGTTTGTTTGTTTGTTTTTTTTTTTTTGACTCCCTTGAAAATTATTATGGATATCGTTATGTCTTTGTTGTTTTTTTTTTTTTTACTCCCTTAAAAATTGTTATGGATCCGTCACTTTTTCGAGTAAGGGTTATTCTTTCGGGTAACAACTATTTTCTGACATATTCCCTTGTGAACATGTTTCCATTTTCTGCTTTTCAATTGCTGCATGATACAATCATCAGGGTGCTCAGGCTTCTATCATCTTTTTTTTTTTTTTTTTTGGCCATTTCGTTTCGTGCAAAATAATAGGTAATAACCATCAATATATATTGTAGAGTATGAGTGTGGTGATTGAGGTTATGCCGAACTAAACGTACACGACAATCTCTTCTAGAAATATACTTTTGTATTCTTGCAAATTGTACCGCCAAGTGAATATAATCATACAAATGCTACAGAATTTTATTTTTCAATTATCTTTTTCGATATCCGAATACTGGGAAGGCATATGACATATGTAATCCCATATTATATAAATATGACAATTAAATAACAAGTCCAATTAAAAATTTTAGCTAAAAGATTACATTATATGACACAAGTAAATTTCTATATTATATTATCATGATTATTAAATATGTATTTATAATTTTTATTTTCTCTATGAATTTCACCACGTACATACAAATTTAATATCTAATAAAATGGGAAAAGCATATTGGTTATATATGCTATTGTTGGGTAAATAAACTTGTTACAGTATGCAGCACATAAAGGCTGTAACTCTTTCACTTGCTACAGTATTACACTTGTTTTATACCCTCTAGTTAATTAACAGCAATTATTGACATCTGTTCCGAGTCCCGGTTTTGATTCTTTTGATGAGTAGAATTTCCTCAGGCGAAGGTGGAGAACTAGAGCCAGAGAAGTCCCCAGCAAACAAAGTGAGCCCCAGATAATGAAAGTTTCTCGGTAGCATTGCAAGCCCATGCATTTCCCATCTCCACTTTCTTCCTTGTGATAGACCAGAGCTGCTAGATAGCCAAAAATGAAGGAACCCATTGGAATATTGGCTACCACAACATTGTGATTTACAGAGAATTTCTTCGTGCCAAAGAGCTCGGTGGTTGTGGACACTGCAATGGAAATAATTGCTCCTGTACAAACTCCTATAACAGCAGTGCTGATGTAGAGGGAGATGTCGGTTGGGTTTAGAAGTAAAAAGAAAGCTCCTGCCATTGGGACCATTAATGAAGCTATAAAGGCTGGTCTTGAGATCACATACCTGCTCCTGAAATATTTCAACATGGAACTTTTATTGGAGACAAAAAGAAAAATAATGTCAAATAAGTCCATGGAAATTATAAGGCGTGTCAGGTCTTTGAGTGCGTCAGGTCTTTATAGTCTGACGATATCAAAGAAACAATGATTTATAATCATCAGACACCTAAGAAAGAAAGACTAAGAAATAGTTTGAATTACCTTGAGAGAAAGTGGTCCGTAAGAGATGGAACAAGACGGCCGAAGAAACCAAATGATGAAGACAAAGATACCAGAGAACTCGTTCCAGAACACCCTCGAGACTCAGCTATTTGTCCCAAGTTGTTCAAGTAAACCAACCCAAGTGTGGCACCAAAGAAATAAGCAAAGAAAAACAGCCAAAACTCCACTCTCTTTATCATTTCCCCAACCCCAATTTCCTCTTTCACACCCACCTGATCACGACCTTCTCTTGTTCGGTTTTCGACATCTTCCTCTTTGACCTCATTCTCTGATCTTTCAATGCCAACATTCTCCTCTGCAGTAAAGTGATAAATTTTGGTCTCCCTCTTAACCCAATTTTTCGCCGACGAGACTTTTGCAGTCACTTCTGCCAAAGGAATCACTAGTGTGGCTAATAGAAGGACTAGCATTCCGATGGCATTGCCTGATGCTGATAAACCTTTTGACAGGGACTTCAAACTGCCTATAATTGCATAGATTCCAGTGGCGATTGTAATGCAAAACATAGCTTTGAATCCACCATTCATGCTGTCACCATGTCCAACGTCAGCGACTCTAACAACGAGTGAAGCCGTCAAAGACACTAGTAAAGGCAATATGGAGCTAAGAAGAAGAAAGGCTTCAGCTCTTTTAGCAGGGAAGGATGAGAAAAAAGCGTTAACAATTAGTGTATAAATTTTAGCACTTAAGCCTTGATAGCTAGTGGTTAAACCCACAGCAACTTGGCGATATTCCAAAGGAACATTACGAATAGAAACAATATAACAGACTGTGTTGATCCAGCAAATGCTATTTCCAGCCACAACTGTGAGCAGGAAGATATGGACATATGATAAAGAGTGTACATAGTTTTCTATGAAAAGATACTGAACCCCATAACCAATCAAGCCGAGAGTTGAGCCAATCAAGAGAACTAGCCACAGGGGAAGATAAAGAGCAGCGATGCCTGAAATGAAGCCCAGTAACTTGCCAGCATCTGAGGCAAAAGCAAGGTTGTTGAGCTGCAACTGGGAAATAGACAAAAGCTGCTTGAGCTGTGATGAGTAAGCAGGAAAGTTGGCGTTTGTGCCACTCGCTGACTGAAGCCATATGACACCCACCAGGCTTAGCCATTGAAGTGCAGTTCCAGGCATTGCAATACTTTAATGAAAGAAGCTTACAAGTTTGTGTCTTAATAGATTACTATCAGAAAAAGAGCCTATTTAAAGAATAGAAATCGTGTGAGAGACGTGGGGGTTAGTGTGAAAGGGAAAAGGGTTTATGGGACGGAATTGTTTGGGCATGGAGGGGGGCCATGGTGTGGTCATACGAGCAAAGACGTGGTCTTTCTTCCACCATCACCGCCATTGTATTAATTAGTCCCTTGGTGTTTTGGGAACAGAAATAGACTGGTTGGTTATTACATTGATTGAAAAGAATGATAGAGATGGCATGGGCAAATGCTATGTAACAACAATCTTGAATAAGTCAGAAGATATTAAATAGGGCTCATATATATATATATATTAATTTTTTTAATATATATATATTTTTAATTTTTTGGGCATCAATGTTACGTGAATATGTCGTCATAAGTTGAATCTCATTTCACAAATTCTGTATAAATGAGGGAGGAGGTGGAAGAGTGAAGTCAGACCTTTCAATAATAATAATAAATTTTAATCTCTATAGGTATTTTTTAGTTCATTAGTAATAATCATCTATTTTTATTAAGATACATGTTTTTTGTTAACTGATAAAAAACTATATATCATCTTTCTTGTGAATAAATTCTTATTAATATAATTAAAAGAAAATTAATTATAAAGCTGCAAGACATCGACTTTCATTTAGTCTTTAAGTTTTCTAAATGGCTTGAAAATTAATTATGAAACTAATAACATATATTTTTATTAAGAGCTTGTGATATTATACTTTTTTTTCTTTTTAATCTTTTTTTTTAGTCTAATATCATCTCCTCATTCTCATCAATATCACACATTTTTCTAAAATTAAAATTCAAACTTTTAAATAAAAATTTAACTTCTTATTTATTATTTATTAGAGTATTTTTTAAAAAAATCTTTTTTAAATTTAATTTTTTTTATTTTTTTATTTTTTAAAATTCTAATAGAAAGCTCTTTATTCTTATAAATATCACACACTCAAATTTTTAAATGAAAATTTATTTTTTTTAATTAATATAGTGCTTTCTTTTATTTTTTTTAAGTCTAATAAAAAATTTATGGAAGCCTAATAGAATTACATGTCACCGACTTACCTCTCACAATAACCCGACCCTACTACTCGATATGGGAAAAGCCCAAATCAGTCTGAGCCGGCCCGATTGCCACTTTTTCAGGCCTAAACAAACTCTTTTCCAACCCTAGAAAGTTCTAGCCCGCGACTCTCTCTCGTGTCAGTTACCGAGTCCGGCCGGCTACCTACGGCGGTGTCGCCCAGTGCCGCTCTCTTCCCTTCCGCCACCAGCCTGTTCTTCCCGGTAAAACTCTCCATCTCGTCAACTCAACCCGTATCTTTGTGTTTTGCAGTGATAGGTATGAATGTGTGACTTGTAGTTCTCCTTTTAATTTCTTCTACCTTTGGTTTGCGCACAGGTTTCAATTTATTCCATATTCTTGTTCGGTTGCATGCTGGAATTTTGAAAACTTGAATTCTATTTTTTTTGGTTCTTTGAGCTTTGTTAGTTACTTATAGCCGATTTTATTTTGGTTATATGTTGTAAATTCACATGAATTTTCCAAAATTAGCTTTTTAATTTCCCATTATGATCTTTCTTTTTTTTTTTTTGGGGTTTGTAGGTTTGAAAATTTGAGCTTTCAAGTTTCCTTTGCGTGTTTTTTCATATATGAAACAAATTCATGCTCAGTTATTTGGCTGGAATATCATTAATTATTTATGTTTTCATGTCATTTAAGTTCAGAAACCCTAAATATATATGATGTCAAACATTGGGGAAAGCTCCTCCGAGAGGCCTGTGATCGTTAGGGTTAAACGCAAATCCTACCATTCTCCACTTGATGCTTTCTGTGAGCTCTCTCGATCTCACTCATGCTTTTATCTTATTTCTACACTCATATTGCTTGTTTATTTAGGCCAAAACAATAATGTTGATGAACTTGTTGCAGGGCTGGAAATCAATGAGAGGCCAGCCAAGAGGCTGCATTTGGATTTTCACAAGCTGTCAATTAGTGATTCAGTCGATGGAAAAGGTAATTTTAATTGGCTCTTGCTCTTGTGTGTGTGCGTATGCACACAAGCTTCCATTGATAATGTGTTCTTTGTTTATTGTAGCTGAGGAATTAAAGACAAGAAAAGTTCTTGTACAACATGTTGAAACAGTTACCAGCTCAGAGGCTACCATTGACGTCATGCAATCATATGTTGTAAGTTTATGATTGTTTGGTGTTTGTGTTCACTCTGCCCTTAGAAATGTCATGCTAGAATATGTTCTGTGATTCCTTTCTTTTGTTATAAAAATTGCTAGGGACACTAACACTTTAGGTTAATCACTGGTTTCATTGTGAAAATTGCCAGGGATACTAACAATTTTGCTTGTTTTTTATTTTTTATTATTATTGGCATTGTGTGTTTTTCAAAATCATAATGACCAATGCCCTTATGAATTATGAATTCTGCGGGCTGGAACCTTTGTAGAAAATAAAAACTAATGGTCTATAAAACACATCCTATGAGCTTGTTAAAATGTTTTAGTATAAGTGTTAAATCTCCTAATGGTACTTTTCTCCTGCAGACTAATTCTGCGAGTGCAGTTGAAGGTAAACTAAAATGTGAAGAACGAAAAGGAATGTTTAAAAAGAACAATGTAAGTACTTTGTCGCTCTCCAATCCTAAAACCTTATCAAACTTTTGCCTTTTTGTGTAGCTAAGATGTTCTGTTTCCATATTTAACACTTTAGGCCTTTGTAATTTTATTTCAGCAGAAAGAAGAAGCACTTTTGACCAAAGCCAGACAGAATCAAGAGGTATGCATAGTCACAGTGATTATATTGATTGAACGGATAAACCCAACACTCAATGCTTTTAAAGTCAATTAACAATGCTTTACTTGTTCATTTGAGGACAGTGGGATATGATGTCTTAAAATATTTTTTTCTACACTACACTCATGTAGTTGCATTCAGTTCCTCTCAACTCAAGTGCTGTATTTGAAGTTTTTCATTGTTGATGTGCAACCTTGGGCAATTCATTCTGCTACCTCTGATTTATGTAGCTAAGATAAGCAGATTTTTGCAATAACCTTTTTTTATCTTTTGGAGGAACCCTTAGGTTTTCCAGGCATTAGATTCTCACCAATGTTTGTGTTACTCAAGCCGACATTCTGGCTTGAGTTACTAAACCAAACTAAACCAATTTTTTACATGGAAGAATTCCATTTCTTGGTAATACCTCAGCTTGCGGGAGTCTGGGAGACATTGACATGGCCAATCCAATCACTTGATTACACCTTATGAAATACTAGGTTAGCAGGAGAAATTTTAGCACATTTGACATTTTTGGTGATTCAGTCCCAAAATGTGTGATGTACTTATATTGTCTTTTTATTGAGGAAAGCCACTATTTCTTGTCCTCCCAGATTTTATTGTGATTGAAACCTGTTAAGTTCTGACTGCTAACAAGAGATCAATGCCACTCCCTTTCCTTCTCTCTTCTTTCTAACAGAAAACATGTTTCAATCTCGTGTTTTAGTCTTCGAAATTCCAGAGTGCTTTCTCCTGTGAATTGACAGACTTATGTAGTTAACCCTGAGTTATTGAGATTACATTATGCTAAGTTAACTTTCAGCTCCAAAGGAATGAAATTTGTTTTTCATTATGGTTTGTGGGTGTGAGTGACCAAACTTGTTTTATTGATTCCCAGCCAAGCTCTAAAAGAATTTTGGCTAGTCTGATAGGCATCATCATTTCTTCAACTGACCTGTCTGTGTTGCATGTTTGATAATCTTGAGTATGCATTCCATAAGTAACTCAGACTCTTGACATTATTTTACAATGTCTTGGTTTTGTAAGCAAATCTCAATGGCCTACCGGCATCTTTTTCTCTGGAGTGGGTTTGAATTTTTTGTGACCTAATTTCTGTAGTTTTTACAAATAGCAAAGGTAAATTTCCTTTTCAAATTCCTCCATCTTGTCTCCTTTATATCAGGTATCAGCAAAAAATGCTCGTTTTGAACAATTATGGAGGAGACGT
Source organism: Bruguiera gymnorhiza (assembly GCA_020883675.1). NCBI lineage: Eukaryota > Viridiplantae > Streptophyta > Magnoliopsida > Malpighiales > Rhizophoraceae > Bruguiera > Bruguiera gymnorhiza. The sequence continues at coordinate 939,073 of JAIRCJ010001042.1, read as the reverse complement.
AAGCAAGACAAAGAGGGGTTGAATGACAACATATTATATGATGTTTGTCACTTTTATGATGTTCTTCGTGTTGATGAAAGTTCTAAAGAGGTGCATGAGCAAAAGTAAGTACTGTCACCATAAAATTCTGTCTGTTGTGCTTTCTTGTGCTTACTTAATATACTTCAACCTATCTGGTGCTGCTGCAGAGATATGTCTTCAGAGGATCAAAGAACTCTCTCTAGCTATCTGCCTCTGTTAAGGGAGTTTATCCCTAGTGCTGCGGAGGAAATTGAATCTGATCTGCGTTCATACACGTCCAATCGAGGTTTTGCCTACTTGGTCTCAGTTAATAGTTTGTTTACCTAGTGCATACTTCCTGCCTTCAGCGATTATTTTAGCGTTCAGTTCTGAACGTGTCAATGATGAAGGAACAAATTAACAATCAATTCTTTATTTAAAAAAAAGGAGAAAATCAGGTTGCTAACTTGTCCGGTACAGATTTTTCCTCCTTTTAGGTTGGGATTAGGATGACCATGTCATTTATTTTTGGACATTTTTTTAGACATGCTATTAATAACTACAGTGATCAGTAAATTATCACTTTAGCCTTATCTCTAATCCAGTACTGGCTATTATGGTTCAATTTCTTGAGTCTCTATAGTGTGTTCCTACACTGGATGTACAGATGATTATGAGTTTGACTACTACACTGTGAAGGAAGACATTGGTATGGATGATCAGGAGGTTTTATGTCCATTTCCTCTGTGAGTGTCAAACATCATGTAGTGGTTTTTCTGTACCTCTGTTTTATCCATTCTTTTATCACTCTCAATTGATACTTCATCTGTTCAGTGTGCAAGTTGAGGATGAGGACTTCTATAATGGGTCAGATGATGAGTCAGATTATGGTAGTGAAGATTCAAATGGTACCACGGAATCTGCTGTCTGTTCAACCCTTACAAATTGCTCCTTTCTGACATCTTTTTCCTCTCTTGCCTGTGCACAGCGGAAGCTCATCCACAAAATGATTATCCCGATGAGATGACTGAAGTAGATGAAATGACGAGTGAAACTTCTACCGATCAATTGGATGAAAAAGAAGAAGAAGAAGAAAGTGATGGTGCTGGCAGTGAATCGGATGATTTAATGCATCACTTTTATGAAGAAGACACTGACCTATCATATCAAGATGAATACTATGATGATGTTGATTATGATTACAATCATGATGGTGAAGACTGGAGATGATCATGCTATTTATTGACTGAAACACTTCAATTTTGTGACAAAAAGGTACGACCTTGTACGTAAGTTTTGATGACAGGGAAGCCATTTTGGGTGAATCCGGCTTGCTAGCTCGGTTTCTTGGTGTTGCCGCTCTCACCTTTATCATAGAAGTGTTGCTTTGTTTCCTTTGTAATCTTTAAGTCGACCCCCTACTTCCATCTCTTTTTTGTTTGTCCATAATTGAGGTAATGTTCCGTGAGAATTAAGATTGCAATGAGGATGTGATACGTGGAACCCGAACAATTCTGTTCCTTTTTGACATTTTCGTGCCAGAAGGCAGAAAACTGGTTCTATGTCTTGGAGTTAGACGAGGATTGCACCAATCCTGAAGGGACAGTGTCAGGACAGGAAGGGTCCTATCACAAATTTACTTCTCTGACCACTACTTTCGGCCCAAGCCTGTTTGTGTTGTGTGTGGGATCAGAAAAATAAGAAGAGTCTAAGAGATTCCCATGAAGAAAACTAGTTTACCATATCATCATAAATACAACAAATAATAAATCTGGAATGATATACTTAACGGCTTCAGGATATCTTTATTATCGTTGTTTCCCTAAATCGGAAATTCTGGAGGGGCCGCAAGTTGGTGGACGGAGAGACGTGGACCAGTTAACATATTCTTTTTTAAAAGATTAAAATGTATTTGCCTTTCTAAGAAAATGCATTTTATAAAGCATTGTTAGAAAAAAAAAAAATGGCATCCTCTAAAGGGTTAACTTTTTCAAAGATATATTGTATCGTAAAAAAAAAAAGAAAAAAAGAAAAGAAAAGAAAAAAAAAATATATATATATATATATATATATATATATATTGTGCTCCAGTTTACCAGATTTGAAGCCATGTAGTCGCGCTATATAATCATCTAGCAAATGGTTCAATTGAAATTGAAGGCAATTTGTATGGATAAAGAAAATAGACAATTTAAAAAAAATAAAAAAGGAAAAAAGAAAATAGACATTTTGGATCGCAGGGCCGGTGGCGCCACTGCACGTTGTGGTCAGTCCAAAAGAAAAGAAAACGTTTATACTGCGCAATCTCTAAAATACCCTTAGATGCTGCAGGCAGAGAGAATCGCTTCACTGATAAGTCAAGGGCAAAGTCGTCAAGCCATTATTCTGTTCGACGAGCTCCGGAAGACCGGCCTTAAACTGAGGGATTCCATTCTGTCGCCGATTCTAAGAGCGTGTGGTAGGCTCGCCGCCGTGGGAGAAGGCAAACAAGCTCATTGCTTATTACTGAAACATGGGTTCAATCGAAACATGATTGTAATGACTTCCCTTCTTGATATGTACTGTAAATTTGGTAATATCAATGAAGCTCACAATGTGTTTGTTGAAATGCCTGAAAGAGACGTGGTGGCCACAAACAGCTTGATATCTGGCCTTTTTCGTTGCCAATCAACCTCAAAGGCAATTGAACTGTTCGATAACATGGTGGACCGAGACGTGGGGTCTTGGAATTCGGTGATCTCTGGGCTCGTAATGAACTCGGAAGGAAGGACTGCATTGGCTTTCTTTGAGAGAATGAGATTAGAAGGAGCCAAATTTGATGCTATTACCATGGTGAGTGTTCTTTCTGTTTGTGCAAATCTCGCAGCTTTGGTTAATTGTAAACAGGTACATGGGTTGGTTGTCAAACATGGGATTGAATTATATTTACCAGTTGGAAATGCCATTGTTGACATGTATGCTAAATGTGGGTCCATGGAGGATGCTTGTTTGTTTTTCAAGCACATGCCTGTTAAGAATGTGGTTTCTTGGAGTTCATTGATTGCAGGTTATGGGAAGCATGGACTAGGAATTGAAGCTGTGAAGGCATTTGAAGCAATGGAGATGGTGGGTATTGTGCCGAATAATATCACATTTTTGAGTGTCTTGTATGGATGTAGCCATGCGGGCTTAGTTCAAGAAGGATGGAGATTTTTTAACAGAATGGTGCACACATACTCCATAACACCCACGATGAAACATTACACATGCATGGTGGATTTACTAGCTCGAGCTGGCTGCCTTAGTGAGGCTTTTAATTTCATAGAAACTATGCCTGTAAAGCCAGATGCAGAGCTTTTGACAGCGTTTCTTAGCTCTTGCTGTTCCTGCATGAATGTAGAGTTGGCAAGAACTGTTGGCAATAAATTGCTTGAATTAGAGCCTCAACAACCAGGGGCTTACATGCTGCTCTCCAACTTTTATGGACTGATTGGAGACTTGGAAAGTCTAGCAAATGTAAGGAGATTGATGTCAGATAGGGGAATAACAAAAGAGAAGGCGCACACATGGGTTGAGATAGGTAAGAAGGTCCATATCTTTGAGTCGGGGGATAAATCTCATCCCCTCAGTGATGAAATATATTTTTATCTACAAAATCTTGTTTGCAAGATGAAAAGGATGGGGTATGTGCCTAACACAACCATGGTCATGCAAAATGTAGATGACTGTGGGAAGGAAGAAATAGTCCTACGTCATAGTGAGAAATTGGCTATTTGTCTTGGGTTAATCAGCACACCCCCAGGAACTCGCATTACAATTGTCAAAAATCTTAGAGTGTGTGTAGACTGTCATACGGCAACAGCATTGATTTCCAGAATAGAAGGTAGGGAGATTGTTGCAAGGGATTCAAGCCGATTTCATCATTTCAGAGATGGAAATTGCTCTTGTGGAAATCATTGGTGACAGGTAAATAGTGGATGGATATGATTGTCCTGATAATTGAAATTTATATTGTACTTGTAGATGTAAACTCTTCCTGAGGTCAGCATATACCACTCATTTGAATCAATCACATGGGTATACTTCAAGAGGGAAATTCATGCTTCTGTTCAGGCTACACATCTTGTGCTTGTGCTGAAGCCTATTTTCTATTTAGGAGAATGCTTGCAGCCTTCAAAGTCTCAGCAGCTGGCGCAATGATAATGGTTTAGAAATTTAGGTAATAACCTGTAAGTCGGTTAATGATTTGTACGAAACTTTGAATGTGTAATAATTTCATCGTAGTAGAGGACAGTTTTACTGATTTGATAGATACAATTCATGTTTTACCGCTTTAAGCTAACTTGGTCCTTCATCTTCTAGTTCACTGAAGCAAATGTGTTCTTTTTGGTAGGTGGGGTATTGCTCGCACAGTTAGCTGTAATGAACAAAGAACCGCTCATTGCTATGTGTCTCTCTCTTCCATTCCTGTATGAATGACCTTTTTTCTTATTTACATGCTTACAAGCTTCACCAGTTCTTTGTCCGGAGGAGTAAATTTCGACAGACCACATGTGGAGTTGGATATTTGTTTCCATTGTCCACGCATAGACTGTTTGTCAATCTTTGACTTGGTAAACAATAGGGTTGATGATTCTTGGAGATCTTTTTCTTTTATCTTGTTTAAAACTGTTTCTACCACAAAAATATGACTTGAAAAATCGGGTCGTGACTCTGCATCGACAAAAATATGGCTTAGGGAGCGTGGGCCAACCACTTTTGTGGTCCATCCCGTTCACAACTGCCTTTCAAATGTTTGTACGGTGCCTCCGAGTCCTAGACCATAAAATACTTGCTTTGTGAACGATCAAGGAATCCAGTTCCATCAAGAAGGCAGCAGTCGTCAGTGTGCCAATTATTACTGTTGTCTTCTATAACAACATCCAATGTACGGTTTTCATTGATCCCAATAGTAGCACCAACAGAAGTGGGCCACTGCGCATGCATCTTGGTTACAGCATTATCCCTCGAATTCTCTGATGCCTTAGCCGACGCCTGCAACTCCTGAACTGAGTTTAATTTCTCTAACTCTACAAAATCCATATGAAGTCCTTGGGGAGACATGTCCCTCTTGTTGATCTTCCGGGTACAATGGTCAATCCCCATTGTTTCTTCCTACGAGAAAAGACCAACAAGTTGTTGGTTTTATCATGATCTAGTGCATCATCAAGAACCCGATTTTAAAGAAAAACATCAAAGACGGCATCAACAGAAGGATACCAAGAGGAATGGCGCTTCTGTTTTGAAGAAGGCAAGAACGAGACCTAAACAGCAACACGAGCATGCATTGAGATTTCCACGGCCTTGTTGATCAAACCCTGATGCCTCTTGCTGAGAGTAGCGGCTCGTTGCTTTGTTGTTTCTTATCTTTTTCCATTGGAAGTTTTCTTCATTTCTCCATTGGCCGAACCTCGAACCAAGAGTCTGAAGGAATTCAAGTTGGAGCCAAAACCAAGATGAATGAACGAACAAAGGGAGACAGACACTTGTCTGTAATATAACAGGTGAACAGCGAACTCTACCTTTGTACAGATGTATTATTTGCATAAACATTTGCGTGGCGCTCCTCAAGTTTTTTTTTTTTAAATCATGTTTATGAACTATGAAATTTGTCAATGAGTTGAGCACATTTGTTTTTACAGATTTTTCATTTATCTGTGAAGTATAGACATATTCAAAATTATATATATATATATATATATATATATATATATATATATATATATATACTTAATAAAAATTAAAAATTAAAAATTAAATAAATATATTATATATATATATTAAATATTTTTAATTAATGTATTAAATGTGTCTATATATATATATAAAAGATTAATTTTAAAAATTTTAAATTCATATACTCAATACTTTTTTTGAGTAATTCAATAATAAAAAAAGAAGTATTAATAAATATATTTTTTAATTATATTTTTTATTAAATTTATAATTTTTTTAAATATTATGTTATATATATATATATATAATATTTTTAAAAATTTTTAATAAAATAATAATTATAAAGTAAAATAAGATAATATTAATTATTATAAATTATATGTTGAAAAATATCAAATTTATTAAAAATATCAAATGAAACGAGGGTCTCCTAATTGGTAAAAGAAAAAAAAAAGGGTAGAGAGAATTAAACTCGGGGAAAAAGGTTTAGGGGTGGGGAAAAGTGAAAAATTCTGCCCCCAAGCTCTGGACGTGGCGGGATATGATTGGTCAATTCCTTCCGGCGTATTCTAAACTATTCCGTACTGGAACATGGGTTGCGCCGCCCTATTAAAACAGACCAGGCCATCGGGCTTTTGTCCTCTGCGGAGCTCCGGAAGAAAAAGACAGACCAAAAAAAAGGGGGGGGGGTTTTGCACACTTTGAAAAGAAGAAGCAGACCGAAACGGCGTGACGTTTGGTGGCAAAGCAAGAGCATAATGGGAAAGCCGAAGGGCGAAGCAGGAGGAGGTAAGAGCAAGGCGCGTCCTTCGAGCAGCAGGTACCAATTCAATCTTGTTCTGTTCTTTTTCTTATAATATTTTCTTTTTCTTGGAAATAATTTTTATCTTTATTTTGTGAAAAAAATCAAGAAATGGTTTTTTATTTCTTTTAAATTTCTTGGAAATTCGATTGCAGTCTCGCTGCTTCGCTGTTGCCGTCATCGGGCTCTGCAGCCACCGTGGGGTTCGGTGGCTATGTCGGTAGCTCCCGTCTTGATACGTCTCTCGCAGGAGACGACGCCTTTCCGTTTTTGGTGAAGATTACTCTTAAATGAATTAAGCAATGTTTTTAATTGAGGATGTGCTAAATTTGGGTGATTATTCATTCATTCATTTATTTATTTATGGGGTTAAATGTAGGATATAGACAGTGAAGTGGCACTGCACTTGAAGAGGCTGGCCAGGAAGGACCCCATCACCAAGGTTTTACCTTTCTTTCTTTTTAGTTTTTTTTTCTTTTTTTTTGCGAATTTTTTGTGAAGTTTGCGTCTTTCTTTCTATTTGCAATAAAGCGAAGTAGGACTCATTCCTTTGGTATTGTTCAACAGCTTAAAGCTCTACAATCTTTATCTCTTCTGTTCAAGGAAAAGCCCGCAAAGGTCATAGTGCTGGTTATCCCACAATGGGTATGTTTTCTATGCCTCTTTTGTGTTTTCTATCTAGCTTGGCCATCGTATGCTATCTGGGTTGGCATGTTTGATTGGTATGAATGGGAAGAATGAGAAAAATAACAAACAGTGCCTCAAACAGCTGTTGTGATTGTTTTACTTTACTGTTAGCTTACTTAATTTGTTAATGGCCGATATATTTGAACATGGTAGTGATGAAATTAGGAGGAATAACTAATTAAGGCTGAAAAAGTTGTGGGTTTTTTTGGATGTATTGAATTATGTTGTTGTTGTTGAAATATAATGAATATAGCATTCAGAATTTGCAAAATTATTTTCCACAGAAATACTCCTCTGCATTTCATTTTTTTATTTTTAATCTAGTTTCCATTTGAATTAGAATTAATGCTTTTGAACAGAGCAATGAAAATTCAAAGTTACAAATAATGTGTCCCTGTCTTCATGTTTAATATATAAATGCTCTTACCTTGATGCTATGGTCTGTTTTATTTAGTTAGCACTGTGGCTATTTTGTTCACTTCTCAGGCATTTGAATACAAGAGATTGCTGTTGGACTATAACAGAGAAGTTCGGCGAGCCACTCACGAAACCATGACCAATCTCATCATTTCTGTTGGGTATGGATGCTACTGCTATGTGATAGTTGACTGACTATATGGCTTCCTTCTTCTAAGATACATTTTCTGTTTGAAAACACAAGTAAAAGAGAAATGTCATGTTTGTAGGATCACAAAAGAGTTCCTAATCCCCCTTTATACTAGTTGTTTTTTGCAGCTTTCTAGTTTGTGTTTATCTTCTATTAGCATGATTTGTAATTCTTGCTATTGTTGATAAGATGTTTTCTTGCCAACAACTTGCACATTGAAATTGCTTTTTCAGAAGGGACTTAGCTCTGCATCTGAAATCCTTGATGGGACCATGGTGGTTTTCTCAGTTTGATCCAGTTTCTGAAGTTTCTGTAGTGGCAAAGCGATCATTACAGGTTTGCTGTTACCTTAGTCCTGGAACTATCGGTGAATTAAGGGAAGTCAAAAGCCACATTCTATCTGCGAGAGTACCATAATTACCTATATCTAGGAGTCTGACCACCTCGAATAATTATTAATGTTGACAATACTACTTTATTTCATTCTCAGAATGACATGGTGTATCCCCTAACGTGCCTAATGTAATCAATTACGTCTTCAATTAGCTTTGATTGCTGCAATGTTTTTTGTTTTTTTTTTTTTCCTCTTAATATATTGGATCAATTGAACAAATATACATGCAGGGTTCCATATGAATAATTTTGCAGAATTCAGGGACTTCGGTATCCTTTTTGCCTAAGGAAATGTACAGCTTAAATACTTGCGTGTGTTCTGAAAATTATTGAAATTAACTTAAAGAAAAGGATGGATATAACATTGGAGGATATGTTGCATAACCAGATGTGTTTGTTGTGAGAAGATTCATTTTTTCAAAGCTTGATATTGATGTTGTGAGCTTGATGTGTGCTTGAGTATCTTTTTTCCCCCCTCTTTTTGATAAGATGTGGATGTCTTGTTATAAATTGCTTGTACGCATCATTTCTGAATGAATGGAGTTTATAGATAACTATGTAGATCTGCAACACATTTTGACCATGCCTGTAGAACATATGTAATGCAATGCTGTTCACCAGCAAAAGGAAAACATGTCAAAAGCGTTGGTAGTTGTATTGTCTATTTGTACCCTAAATGGCTTTTCTTTGCATTTATTTTATTAAACAAATTGATATGCAGTTTTTGTGGCTTTTGCCATAATTGTCTTACTCTCTATTGTTTCAAACAGGCTGCCTTTCCAGCACAAGAAAAGAGATTAGATGCTGTAATTTTATGCACAACTGAGATCTTTGTGTACATAGAAGAAAATCTCAAGCTCACCCCACAGGCTATGTCAGACAAGTCAGCTGCTTTGGATGAATTGGAAGAGATGCACAGGCAGGTACTTGATGGTTTTGTTTGGCTGAGTAGAGGGAAAATTTTACCTGTTCTTATCTCCTTATTGGACAACAATAGTTGTACAGTTGTGGATGCAATGTAGAAAAATTGCTAGCTGTTTCAGCAAGCAAAATTATGCTCACATAGAATTGCATAACATTTTCTTTCTTTGTCTTTCTATGAAAAATGAAATTCCAATTCCCAATTTGGACATCAGTATGTCTAACTAATGCTATTGGTCTTGCTCGCAACAGCTTTTAAATAAGTTATTTGCATTGTTTTCTCTGTTAAAGTTTCAAGGGTACTGTTGGTTTTCAGGTGATCACATCAACATTACTGGCATTGGCCACTCTTCTTGATGTTTTGTTTGCCATGCAATCTGAAAGTACTGGCTTTGATAAGATGGCTGCTGAACCAAAACATGCTTCAAAAGCTAGGATGACTGCTATTACCTTTGGTGAGAAGTTATTCTCAGCCCACAGATGTTTTCTTGATTTTCTGAAGTCCCAAAGTCCTGCAATCCGGTCAGCTACATATTCAGTGTTAAAGAGCTTTATTAAAAGCATTCCTCAAGTTTTTGATGAAGGAAATATGAAAACTGTCGCTGCTGCAATACTTGGTGCTTTCCAGGAAAAGGATCCTGTGTGTCATTCATCAATGTGGGAGGCATTATTATTGTTTTCAAAAAAGTTTCCTGATAGTTGGACTTTGGTGAATGTTCAGAAAGTTGTATTCAATCGACTATGGCATTTTCTTAGGAATGGTTGCTTTGGATCTCAGCAAGTTTCTTATCCAGCTTTGATTCTATATCTAAATACCCTTCCTCCAAAAACAGTAGCAGGGGAGAAATTTTTTCATGACTTTTTCCATAATCTATGGGATGGAAGGAACCACTCCCATTCCACAATTGCTGACCAGCTAGCATATTTTTGTGCATTTAAAGAATGTTTTCTTTGGGTATTACGTAATGCATCGAGGTGGGAGCTTGTTCTGTCATTCTCCTTGACATTCTATCTTCTGACATACAGTTGCTCTCATAGTTATTTGACATTCTAATTTGCTTTCCTTCATTGCAGATATTTAGACAGTTTGGATTCACTGCATCATTTTCGTGTCAATATTGTTAAAAGTGTCATTGTGAGGCTTCTGTGGGAAGAATATTTCTTTTTTACTGGCTGCAGTAACCAGGAAAGAGAGTCCTATGGAATGTCCGGAGATTATTCTGACAATGAATTACAGCAGAAGGCAGTGGCATCACTAAATACGAAGCATTATATGAGATTTTCACAAGAGTTAGGGAAGTGTATCATTGGACTACTTTCTGGAATGTACTTAATGGACAGTAATCTGCTTTCTGATTTCTGTTTATCATTTGAGGATACTTGCCTGGGAATGTTTCAGCAAATGGATAACTCAGGAACTCCTGATAAAGTAGAAAAGGTTATCAATTTTTTCACATTACTGGAGAAACATTCACTGGAAACAGGTGAAATGTGGCCTGTGAAATTTTTGGTGGGACCAGTCCTGGCAAAATCCTTCCCACTAATAAGATCTCTAGTAAGTCACCTGTGCACAATTTCAACTGATTTCAGCAGGATGTCCTCTGTTCATTTTGCTGAGGTGTTTTGTGTTTCTGGTTTTGTCCTTGTTTCTTGGTAATATGTGGAATTTAGACATATTGCTTCAAAATGGAGCATGCTTAGAGTCAAACTCACCAATGGCTATTGAATGTTAGGAGAATGTTCTCTTGCTTGACAAATTACACATAACTCAGTTGAACTATGAGTGGATGAAGCTGTCAAATAATTAAGTGCATGAGTTATTTGATCTGATTGGAGACTTGTGTGCACAGAACTTAACTTCTTAAAACTAACTGCATTTTCTTTTTAGGGGAAAAAGATTTTTTTTTTTCTTTTGCACTGGAGAGTGACATAGTGTACTGATTGTATTGAAGTTATGAGAACTCCAATGAGGCCATTTAATCAAAAGTTCTTTTTCCTTTTTCTTTCCTTTTTAATTCTAAATTTCTGATAAAAAGATCAATTGCTTTTTCATCATTTGAGATAGTAGCCTTAAGAATCACCAGAATTGTTATCTATCTGGGTTATTGAAATGGGAATGAGCTCAGATGAAGCTTAGCATCTCGCTTGCTAACCCTAAAAGAGTGTACTCAATTTGATTGATACGTGAGCTTCTCTTGAATTGCTCTGTGGCTTTTTCCTTCTCCCAATTTTATTTATTGGTTTTACCTCATTTTCTTATTTTAAGATTGAATCTTTAAATTCTGTTGGCATCAGGACTCACCAGGTGGTGTAAGGCTTTTATCAGTTGCAGTTGCATTATTTGGACCACGCAAAATAGTTGAAGAACTTTTTATCCACAATAAAGGGTATTCTTGTTCTCTTCCTGATGAAAGAGAGAAATTATTGGAAACAGAGCACTTCATGCAAGTGTTCAAAGAAACATTTCTTCCATGGTGTTTGCTTGGATGTAGTCCCTCCACCAGTAGTCGACTTGACTTATTGCTTGCATTGCTCAATGATGAATGTTTCTCTGAGCAGTGGCATGCAATCATATCCTATGCAACTAATGAAGAAAACTCTGGAGCTCAGACAGAGTTCACAGAATCTGACCACTTAATTCTTTTGGCAATGATTTTAGAAAAAGCAAGAGTTGAAATGACCAGGAGGAAAGTAAAGGATTCGAATCATCCACACTGGTCTAATCCAGAGCACTGGCATTGTCAGCTTCTCGAATCAGCAGCATTTGCTGCCGTCTGCTCCCCTTTTCCCTTCAGAACTTCGGCTGTTCATTTTCTCTGGTATGTGATTAGTAATATTTGCATGTACAATTCATGATACATACAATAATGAGATGATGACTGCCACAGAAACATATAAACTTCCTACTGCATCATGAATAGGAAGTAATCTAATCAATGGTTTATCATGCTCATGCCCTAAGCTCATTTAAGATCAGGCTGCCAATACAAGGAATGGAATGATGTCTGATTTGGGTGATTGATGCGGTTTTGAGTTTCTAAGTAATATAGATGGTAGAGGTCTAGCGGATATCTCTTGGTCCCTATGTGATTTAAGAAAGGTCTGTCAAAATGTATTTCAACTAGCTCCATTTACCAATAAGGCTAGCCCAGCTTGCTTTTTTCAAGATACTTGTCTTGATACCACACTCATTCAATGAGCACTTATAAGAAAATTTATGAAATGGTTGTGTTCTTCTGTGATACAGTTTCTTAGCTTGTGATTGGTATGTCTAAGGCATCCACTGTTCTACATGCATGGTTTTATTCATATGTAAAAGGTGGCAGTGAATGCAAACAATATACTATGTACAGACACTTTAGGACAGCTTGGAGGATAGTTAAAACATATTACCTTTGTACAAGGAAAACAAAATCAAGAAACCTCCAGTATATAGAGTTTTGTACAAAGAAGAAATTAGTTGCCAATTTGTGCCTTTTGCTATAATTTCTACATTCTCTGACCTTTTTGACTGGTGCATTGCAGTGCTGTTATTGGTGGCTCCAGCGAAGGAGACCATGTTTCATTTGTGGAAAGAAAGGCATTGATTTTGATATTAAAAGAACTTAACAAAAAGTTGCTTGCATTTGTTTGTCAATCCTCCTTCATTTCAATCAGGGGTTTGGGTGCACTGTTAATTGATGGAACACACAATATAGGAGTTGAAAATAATAGCTCTATAAGTACAATTAAGATGGCACAGTTTGCTTGGGAGGTTCTTAGTGGTTGCTTCTTTTTCCTTAGAGCAGTCAGTGAGGAAATTGACCTTGTTGCGAGTATTTTGGCTTCACTGTTTATTATAGGCTGGGAGCATAGCATGGCAACAACAATAGACAATGCATTTGACAAGGAAACACAGGAAAAAATCAGAGAAAGACTGGAATTTGGCAAATCTTTAACTGGTCTTCGTAGTACTGTGAATGATCAATTCTGGAAAGATCTGAGCATTGGCAATCGGAAGAGGTTGGGGAGTATCTTAGTTAAATTCATTAGGTCTGCCATCTTCAATGAAGTTAAGCTTAATGCAAGTGGAATCACTGTTTTGTGCTGCTCATGGATGCTTGAAGTTCTTGAATGTCTTTGCCATGATCAAAACGAGGAACAATATCTGTTAGACCAACTTCTGAGCAAGGATGATATTTGGCCAGTGTGGATGGTTACTGATTTGAGCATTTCAAGGCAATCTGCTGTATTAAATTCTTTTAATGTCTCCATTGATGTATGTGTAAGAGATTCCGATTATTATTCTTGTGCATCAATGCATTTGGATTCTAGTGCCTTGTGGTCCTTTCCTGCTGTTCCATTTCATTTTGTCTCCTTGACTTTTTAGTTTCAAACATTTAAAAAATAATTATATTTAACATTGAATGTAAAACTCGAAAAGCCAATTGGTGGCTTAAATTTCTGATTTCTTTAAATGACTCATTTGAGAGTTTCTTATGATATTTTTTTCCCCTTTTTGGGTCAAAGCATTTGGTGGTTTCCATAGTTAGATTTCTTCCTTTGCTTAGCAAGAGGTCTGATTCGGCAGAAATACCATTTTTCCACTGCATAGATTATTTAGAAGTGTTCATGTTGTCTTTGGGGGTCATGCATATAAAGGCCTCGTACAGGAATTTTGTCCCCCTTTAATTCAAGAGTCTCTTTTTGAAATCTTGGGAAAAATTATTCAATTTCAATTGACATATAGTGTGAATGTGGAAAGACATATGCTTGATGTTTTACCAAATGAGATATCTTGTCCTACCTAAGATGAAGAGTGATCTATCATCTTTGATGACTGCTTTTCTACTTTATCATATCACTTGACTTGATTGATGACTTACAGCTGCATTACATACTAATTGCAGGAATCTGGGAATCATAAGTTTGTTTCATTTATTGACAAACTTATCTCCAAGATTGGGATAATGAAAGTCATTGCTTGTTATGCTGAGCAATCCCTTTCATATACTCCAACGGAGCTGACAAATGAGGGGACTACTTCTCGAGCCTGGATTGCTGCTGAAATATTATGCACATGGAAATGGCCAGGAGGCAGTGCTGTAGCTTCTTTCTTACCTCTCCTGAGTGTCTCAATCAAGAATAAAAAATATCCTTTTAGAGAAAACCTGTTAGATTGCATCTTTGACATCTTACTTGATGGTGCTCTTGTTCATGGAGGTTTTGGCTTAAAGAGCTCTTTTATTCTATGGCTGGCCAGGGGTAACAAATTGGACAAAATTGAAGAACCATTCTTAAGAGCTCTTTTGTCTTTACTTGTTACCTTGTTCAAAAATAGTATATGGCAAGCAGAAAAAGCTACAATGGTCTTTAGAATGCTCATCAATAAGCTCTATATGGGTGAAGCAATAAACCAAAATTGCTTGAAGATTCTTCCTCTAATTGTCAATGTTCTTATACAACCGTTATGCCAGAGAAGCTTTGCATCTGGTGATTCTGATACTGATGCTCACCTTGATTCTTCTGATGACAATCTGATACAAGTTACTGTTAAGGACTGGCTACAAAGGGTACTATCCTTACCACCTTTAATTGCATGGCAAGCAGCACAAGGTAGTGTATTTTGAAGAATAGATATAGCATTCTTTCGTATTTTACAGTGCCATCTTGGTTAACTTGAAGATCACATACCCCTTTCGACATTAAATCAACAATAGGCATTGCTGTCATTGATTTCTGTCTCATTTTCTATTTTTAACCTGTCACTCAGTGACAAGTAATGTAAATCTTGCTGGCAAATTTTTTTTCGTTTCTTTTTTTTGTGAGGGGTGGGGGCTTGGTTAAGAGATGGACCTTATATAAAATCCTTATTGATGCATTTTTTCCAATCTCTTCAAAATTGCAGACATGGAAGAATGGTTCCAGCTGGTTGTTGCTTGTTATCCTTTTAGTGCATCAAGCAGAACAAGATCATTGAAGCCAGAGAGAAACATAAGCCTTGAAGAAAGAATGCTAGTACTTGAGGTATTCAGAAAGCAGCAACATAGTGTGAGTGCATCAGCAGCAGTTAGTAAGCTGCCAGTGGTGCACATGTATCTATCAAAGCTGATGGTTTTTTCTGTTTGTTATTGTTGGAAAGAATTCACCGAGGAAGATTGGGAGTTTTTCTTCTCACAATTGAGGTCTTGGATTCAGTCAGCCGTCGTCATGATGGAAGAAATTACAGAAAATGTGAATGACACTATTACAAACTGCTCTGCTTCTGAAAATTTGGGAGTTCTTAAGGACCTTGAGCAGATTGTATTTGCTTCAGACCCTTGCATAAATGTTGCTATTAATGCCTTGGAATCATTTTCTTCATTCTGTCAGGTTTTGGGATCCCAACAACTAAATGCAGACAATCCAAAGCCCTTAGCATCAGGGAGATGGGATCCAGTAAGAGATCGAATACTAGAAGGTATTCTTCGCTTATTCTTCTGTACTGGTATTGCCGAGGCCATTGCAAGTTCCTACGACCACGAAGCTGCATCAATTGTAGCAGCATCTCGACTTGATAATTCATATTTCTGGGAGTTGGTTGCATCAAATGTTATTATGTCACCACAACATGCTAGAGAAAGAGCAGTAAAATCAGTTGATTTTTGGGGTTTGAGCAAAGGGCCCATCAGTTCATTGTATGCAATCCTATTCTCTACAATACCAATTCCATCATTGCAGTTTGCTGCTTATGTCATTCTGTCATCTGAACCTGTTTCACAATATGGAATCATTGAAGAAGAATGTTCCAATGATGATTCAGGTGGTGATCAGGATTCATTTTCACTTAATTTGCCATCAGGAAAAAATGTCCAATTGAGGCAGGAACTATTGTCAATGATTGAAAAGCTGCCTTATGGGGTTCTCGAAATGGATTTGGTGGCACAACAACGGGTAAATTTTCTTGGATTGAGTACTGACTAGTATAGTTGTTGGCCTTATATCTGTAGAACCTTGTGTTCTTGTGTCAGAATAAGATTATTGGATGTGTGATATGTTCAAATTTGCAGGTGAATTTCTTCCTTTCTTGGTCATTGCTGCTAACACATATACGGTTGTCAACATCATTATCATCTTCGAGGGAGAGATTGGTCCAGTATGTACAAGATTCTGCTAGTTCCATGATACTAGATTGCATATTCCAGCATATTCCTTTAGAATTGTGTGTAGCACATGGTCTCCGAAAAAGGGATTTAGAGCATTCCTCTGGGTTGTTGGAGCCAGCAAGTGCAGCAACAAGTGCCATCAAGACAGGATCATTATTATTCTCTGTGGAATCACTTTGGCCTATTGAACCTCAGAAAATGGCTTCATTTGCTGGAGCCTTGTATGGTTTGATGCTTCAAGTTCTTCCTGCTTATGTTCGGGGGTGGTTTACTAATATACGTGACCGTTCTGCATCATCTCTAATCGAATCCTTTACAAGAACATGGTGCAGTCCTCCTTTAATTGTGAATGAACTATCTCAGGTATGTGTATCTTTAATTATCTCTTGATTTCTGGGGGACAGGTTTCTTTTTCCTGTTTAAAATTGAAGTTTGTGATTTCTTGCATTCAAAATGAGCGTTTTTTCAGAGCATTGCGAAAGCTTGATTGAACTCACAGAATTTGAAAGCTTGTACTAGAAAGTGAACATTCACTAGTACATGATGACTTATATTGGGAAGATTATGTACCATAGCTGGCTCTTTCGTACCCATGTTGTGTTTGGCTGATTTTAGATAGTGTTTTTTGGGAATTCTCTTCCTCACGGATAAGCTGGGTAGAAACAGGAAAAGAGGAAAAACAAAACATATCCTGCTTTTACGGTGATTATGACAAATTTGTGTCCCTATTTCTTTGATTTCATGCAGATCAAAAAGGCCAATTTTGCTGATGAGAATTTTCAGGTAAGTGTATGTAAATCAGCGAATGAAGTTGTTGCTACATACACCAAGGATGAGACAGGAATGGATCTAGTTATTCGTCTACCTGCATCTTATCCTTTACGACCTGTGGATGTTGATTGTATGAGAAGCCTGGGCATGAGTGAAGTGAAACAGAGGAAATGGCTAATGTCAATGATGATGTTTGTTCGTAATCAGGTATTTGCTGTGGATGTTACTTTTGTTTGCTGTTATTGCCATGGCAATATCTCATGTGCTGTTTAACCAGGTTGTCTTGTCCTATGAGCTATTGGCTTGCGCTGAAAATTGAAAGGAAGAAGGCATGGGGGAAATGATAGGGCATCAGGCAGTGAAAGAAATGGTAAATTAGAGGTCCTAGTGAAAAGTTGTTTAGGGCCTGTATTGCTTGGAAAATGGCTGCAAGGCCATACTTTTAGAAGAGGAAAAAGACAAAATCACTGAGGTTAAAATTAGAAATTTAGGGGTTGGGGGGTGGGGGCAAGGCACTTTGATCTCTTAACAAGACTTGTAGCTAGAATTTCCTGAAGGCAAGAATGATCAAATGTCATTGATAGGCTGAAAACTAGTGAGAGAATAGCCCAAGCACTGTAAATGCTTAACCATGTGCGTTAAAATGTAAAACTGTAGTGACACCAACAAACTATATCCCATCTTTGAATAAATCCAAGAGCCTAAACTTCTCTGTTCAATGCCTCTGAATAACAGTCACTTTAAATTGATAGTACTAGTTGGGACTAAAGGAGTCTGTATCACAATAGTTGAGCTTTGGGTTCATTTTAAGATGACTTATCCCATTTTCGTTTGTCTTTTATTTTCTAGTGGGTTGATCTATGCTTTGACAATCATGAATTCTAAGTACACAACACTGTTTTCATGTTCTGGGACATTAGGAAATTTTATGCTGTAACTTATCCGCTGCTTTGCTAATATAAATACTTGCTACAGAATGCATAATATTCGACAACAAATTTTGTTAGAAAATATTTGGTGCGACTGGTTCTCATCTTGTGTGGTGCAGAATGGGGCTTTAGCTGAAGCCATCAGGATATGGAAAAGCAATTTTGACAAGGAATTTGAAGGCGTCGAGGAGTGCCCCATTTGTTACAGTGTCATCCATACTGCAAACCATAGTCTTCCTCGTCTTGCCTGCAAGACTTGCAAGCACAAATTCCACTCTGCCTGCCTATACAAGTGGTTCCGGACCTCTAACAAATCATCATGCCCGTTATGCCAATCTCTGTTCTAAGAAACTTTTCAGTAAGCAAATCCTGTGAGTCATCCGACAGCAACCGGTCTTATGAAGGTGGCAACAGCATCTGTGCAAAACTCGTCCCAGATGGTGACCAATTTCATACCGTTAGGGGGCAGTTCAAAGAACAATGACTCATGGGGAGGTGGTAAGGGGCCTCTACAGTGTACCAAGGCTCTCACGCCCTGCAGAGTATGAAGAAGGGTCATATGGTGTGTCCTTTGGAATGCTGCAGTGACATTACATCTCCACTCACTGGCCTTCTGATTGCAGGCTTGGAACGAGGAAATGTGTAACATGAATACTAAAGATTTTAGAAGTCGTGTGATGATTAAGTCTGTATTTCACATATCAAATAGGGGCACATGAATCTGAGTTAGCCTAGCTATAAGAATAAATTTGGGATTATGTAAATTATTTGCATATTCTGAGCTTCGAATTCTCACTACATGTTTCGAGTGAGGATTGTGGCAGTGAAAGCGTTGTTAACAATCTGGAGCTGGCAGAGTTCTGTCATCCGAAAAAAGAAAAAAAAAAAATGAAGAGTTACACGGTGAAACAGCTATTCATGACTTCCAAAAAACAATTTATTTGCAAGTTTCTTGTGTTTTCCCTATGATCAATTCTTTTCAGTATTTTTCCCCTTCTAAAAATTACATGTCCATATTCTTGCAGAATTTAGGTCGACAAGTTGGCTCAAAGATTGCAAGTACACGTATAAGAGGAAAGCTCGAATGCTTTCGGTGAACAGCTGACAAGGCGAAAGTACACCATCAATGTGTATAATTCAGCACTGAATCCAAAAACGATCAATGCTACGTAAAACATGGAGAAGATGAAGTGCGCTTTATTCCCTCGACATTTGGTAAAAATCTTCGGATATTGTAAACCGAACAAAAAAATTCTCATAATTAGATATCTAAAATATTGAATTAATTACACTTAAACCACATGCTCAGGCTACAAGAAACGATATCGAAATCTATAGAGTTAATTTTGTTATATCAAAAATTGCGAGGTCTTCTTGTCGCTCTCATGCCACGCATTTCAATATCATCAACAACATATTCAATGGGATATCATTTTCCCCATCTCACATTGAAGATTTCAAAAATGCATCGGCTGGTACATGGATCGGGAGCTGAAAACTGATCACCTCATTAGAGGAACTAAAGTCCTTATTTCTGCTCCATTCCCATTGGACAGATAATATATTTTCTTCCACTTGTCATCTGAGAATGCTTCCCGACTAACTAGCCTTTGCCTGCCATGGCAACAGGACCACTAGATAAGAGTCTGAAGTATCTGAGACAGGTATCCTATATCATTAAGATGGTCAATCTGGGAATGTTACTTTGCATACCTCAGGTAATAGTGGCAAACAGAAGCTGCTTCATCTAAACCATAGCGAGGTAAATTAAGACGAGCATCTGCAGGAACATCTGGCAGGTCCTTGCGTAGCTTTCCAACTGCTGTTGAATGAGAAAAGGCACCCACCATCATATCATTGTGCACCATAGGCCTAAAAGCATTCACCTGCAAAAGATGTGACAGAACCTCTCATGTGGTGCACTCAAACTGACCTTGCACTCTGCATGTATGTTCTTACTGAATAAAAAATATTGACAAGAAAACACACGAGGAATGAGATTAAAAAGTTAAGTGCAAAGAATTGCATAGAGCACATACTTATTCCAAACTGAAAATGATGAAAGTCATTACACAGCCTTACTGCTGCATAATAAAATCACTAGAAAGTTAATCCCTCAATGAAAGAGTAGACTAAATTGAATAGATACCAACCATTGCAAGTTCTCTAGCATGTATTGGCCGACAAGAATGCAAGGTCACTGGCTCCTCATGCTCGCTGAACGTAAACCAGCTGTTATACTGGAAAAATGATAGCAAGATGTAACCAAAGGTATACTGTTGACTTTGGAATTGTTAAGATGTGAATCAACCTATGCTTGAGAAATGATAATACAATATAAACAAAGGAATGCAGTTGCCTGGGAAACAACTGACACAACCCTCATAAAAGGATCATCCAAATAATTTTCAAAGAAGTATTACAATTTGAAATTGGAATTGAGGTCTCACTTGATCAATTGCAATGAGAACAGGTTTGTCCTTTACAAGTGATAGCTCCTTTCTCAAACGAACAACAACTCCAACAGCCGCATGTGTATGCTTGATTCCTACATGAACCATGTCATACAGAGTTGAACCTTGGGACACTGGCATGGACTCAACTCCTTTCATCAATCCAACGCCAGGACCCTCTCCCAGTGGAATTGGGTCGACTATATGGCAGGGTAATTGTTTCAAGAGGGATTCATTGTATTTCAGAAAATCCTGGAATGGCATAATGAGTATTAAGACCACATGTCCAAGCGAGAATATCATAATGATCAACCAAAAAAGGGATCAAAAGGCACATATAATCCTTCTAAAGTTTCAACAGAACCAAACCAGAATGAAGTATGTAGAACATCCAATTAGACATCTTTGGTCTTTCTTTTTACTGATTGGGGGGGGTGGGAATAACGTTCTGCTGTACCCATGATAATATATATGCAGATAGGTGTAGCAATAATGCATAACATAATTTCCTAGAGTCATTCCTCCAGCATGTTACTGATTAGCCATTAATAAAGGATCATGGGAGTTGGATACATGAGATGTCAAAAGCTACAGCTACATGGATAATAAAACTGCTCTGCTTCTGACAATGAGAATAACAGTTAGTCAGATCATGTGAAACCCTTTAATTGCCTTCACCTAATAGTAAAAGAAGATTTTAATGTTTCTTGCCTTTAGAACACTAGAAGCCTGAGCAGGAGTGTCCCATAGACCAGTTTTTGGGTTTTTATAGAAAAATCCACCATGTGTCCACTCCCGTCCTTGGGGCACATATAAAACTAGCCAACCTTCATCACGAGCCCAATGAACAAGCATTGCAAGGGTAATACTCTTCCCACAGCTGACAGGACCATCCAATACAATTTGCTTTCTAACTTTGGGACCTGAGAGGGTACACCGATCAAGATCATATCAAATCCAAAGTCTCATTATTTTGACTCTATTTATCGACATAAGATTCATGAGTCCAGGTTCACTACTTCATACGCAAATTATTGAGGAATAAGCAGTACCGAAACCAGAATAATTTTGATGATTGATTCGTTTTCCCCAAGTTTAAAAAAAAAAAATGAGGGGGGGAAAAAAAATCCATTGAACACATTCCCCTACATTTTAGCATCCACAAGTGTTTTCACTACCCAAACTTCACAGACATTAACATATTTGCTCTAACTGCAGTTTAACATAATCTACCCTCTTCGTCAAGTCTTTACAATAATATAACACCGTAGTTAAACCAAAAAAAAGACCGAAAAAGATCACACCTTTACCATCAGAAGACCGCAAAGGAGGATCAACAATGCGTCTGAAATTATCTCGAAGATCCAAAAAACTCTTTCGAACAAGCAGAGAACTACGCATTGATTCTTCAAACTCCACCACCATCCCCTTCGGCAAACCCTCCGGCAACACCGCGTTCAATTCCTTCTCTCTGCACCCACCAAAAAAAAATAAAAAAACACTTGTTTTGAACAAAAATAAACAAGAAGCCATCAACCCAGGTGCTAAAGAATGCAAATTTATACATGGGAATAAAAGGGTAGACCTGAATTTGAAGAAAGAGCAGGCGTCTTTGCGGGTGAGCTGAGAGAGTGAAGGAGTGAAAGTGAAGAGAGGGAAGCCATTAGGTCCCACGTCAAGAGATGGGTTTCTCTCATCCTCGACCAGCTGTTGGCGACGACTGGCTACACGGTCGGAGGCGACCGAAATGTTGCGCTGGTCGGCGGTGGTCGAGGCGGCGGAATCAGCGGAGGAATTGGCGGCGGATGGTGTTTTCTTGTTGGGTTTATGTTTCTGAGCAGGCTTTTTCTTGGTCTTTGATGAAAAGTGGTGAAATGGAGATGGAGAAAATGTTGGATTGGTTTTGGGGTTCCATGAAGGGGCCGTTTGGCAGGGCTTTTGGGCTTTGATTGTCCCTCTCAGAAGTGATCTCAACATCTCTCTCTCTCTCTCTCTCTCTCTCTCTCTAGATTGCTGAGGTTCTTTGTAGGGTTTTGTGTGCTCAGGCTGTCACAGTGAAAGTGGAGACAGGAGGACTCATATGGTATTTTGGAAATTATTTTGGGGTTTTATAGTAATTAAATGATAATTTTGGGGCCTTTGTTAAAAAAAGAACATTCATTTCTTGGCTGGGAAAAAAAATGAAAAAGGTCCAACTCAGAGGAGAATGTACAGCACTGACTGACCCACAATGCATCTAATTTTTTTTTTCCCCCTTAAAAAACATTGTTAAAAAAATAAAAAAGAAAAGATCAAAATTAATCAATAGAAAAATTTAATTGAAATTACAAAGACTATAGCATTACACCAAATTAAAATTAACTACTCTTAATAATGATACATAAATTTTGTTGAAAGTAGCTTATGTGGCTAAGATGAGTCATTTATATTTTTGTAAAAATTTCTCTAAGATATATTTATTAAGATAATAGTGTTTCTTTTCTTGCGCAAATGCCATTTGTTCAAGAACAGGTTTTTATGATACTCTTTTTGGCAAATGGTTTCATTTTTTATTGAAGATAATAAATGAGATTTAATCAAGAAAAAATTATTTAGTTTAACTGCAAAGAGCCACAAAGAACTATAAAATTAGAGTAATCAATCAAATTTTTATTTATTTTTTTATTTTCTTTAAAATAATTAATTAAAATCATTTAAAAATTTTTATTTTCACTTATGTTTTCTTAACTAACCATATGGTAGTGCTCATTCAATTCAAAAGACTACAATTGCCCTCTCTTCTAAACTTTATTCTGGTTTTGTTATAAAATGAAATACAATTTCTGGTTGGTGTTAATTTAAATTTAAGTTATTTTAACGCCGTTTAGTTTTTAATAAACAAAAATTTATATTTATAGTATAATATTAAATTATAAATTTACTAATATTAAAATTAAATTAAAAAATTTATTTAAATTATTAATATTTAATTAGTGAGTTTTCTTTTTATTAAATAGAAGCATTATTGTGTAATTTTTAATTTTAATTTATAAATATGATAATCAATATATTTATGATATTTTTTAGTATTTAAAAAAAATTAAATAAAAAGCATAGCTTTTAACATAAATCTTGAATTGAAAGGGTGTCTATATAGTAAAAAAGAGGTATAGTCTAAATTATAAGTTCAATTTGGGTCAGGCCCAAATGAAACTTTAAATTAAGAAGGATTTAGCAAATCTATGTCTCCTTGTGGGTTATTGATTCTTTTAGCCGATACAATGATAAGTTGACTTAATTTCAAACCGGTTAAGTCGGCCTTTTGGAATATTGTATTTTGAGCCTTTGCTGGCTCTAATACTACCTGTAATTTCATTGCATGAATCACCCGACGAATTTAAACAAACCAAAAAAAAAAACACAGTGAAAGAAGAACAACATTGTGCTTTTCTATTTCATCTCATAATTTATCGTAATATCAATTCCATGGACGAACCAAACAGAAGATAAATTCAATCATGCAGCAATAAAAAGAACAAAAAAGAATAAAAATCCAATCATGTAAACTTTTTTGGTGCTGTTGTTAGATTGTGTTTTTTTTTTTTCTTTTTATGTGACTTTTTCATATTAGCTGATCCAAAAATATTTCATGATTACTTTTTAGACTATTTTTTGAGTACTTTTCACTTTTTATATAGATATAAATTAAATTATTCTTATAAAAAAATATTTATATTACTTTATTATTTTTTAAATTGTTATATGAGTTAAATCTATAGTTATATTTTACAAATATTTATATAAATATAATATTTTCTTTTTTTAGCAACTCTTAAATAATATTTTTTCACTTCAAATTTTTATTGACATTGACACTAATAACAAATATCTCAAATATTATATTTTTTTACTATTTAGTAAACATTAATAATTCTTTTAAAATTTTAAATTATGGAAGAAAAGTCTCAATTTTATTTGTATAATATTATTTTAAAAATAAAACTTTTAAAATATAAAAATAAATTTATTAATATGATATATTGATATAAATTAAATATTCAAATCAATCATTTTATTATTTAATAACAACAATAAGTACAAATTAATCAAACACTTCATTAATTTTTTCAGCAATTAACAACTAAAATTTGTA
Organism: Bruguiera gymnorhiza; assembly: GCA_020883675.1. Classification (NCBI taxonomy): domain Eukaryota; kingdom Viridiplantae; phylum Streptophyta; class Magnoliopsida; order Malpighiales; family Rhizophoraceae; genus Bruguiera; species Bruguiera gymnorhiza. Next base: position 914,560 of record JAIRCJ010001042.1, on the reverse strand, counting down.
ATTAGTAATGAAAAATTAATAACAACAATTAATAATAATAATCAACAACAACAATAATATTAAATAAGTAAACCAAACAGACCCTTAATTAAATAATGCATTTGGACAGGTGATAACAAGACTGTCTATAACCAGACATTCATACATTATTGCCCCAAGTCACAATCAATCAATTTTCATTTCAGCTTTGCCCATTATATATTAACCTGTTGGGCGATGGAGCAATTGCCAACCCAATGAGATGTAATCTATTGTATCTTATAAGATCCGAAAAATCAATTGGTCATGAAAGACTCGCATCCAACAATCCAAACCGGTTCTGCCTGTTCATGTTCATGATTGAAACTAATGAGAGATGTCCGTTGGACTCGCAGCCTCTAAAGATCACATAATCAAAGATCATAGGCTCTTAAATGCCGTGGAGAATTGAGAGTTGAATTGTAATCGGGTCTGTACTAAATGTCAAATTTCTCAAATACAATATATTGGAAGTATCAAGCAAATAATTGTCAACATGATTGCAAGACAGATTGCGATCGTTTGATCACCTAAACAGCTAATGTCTGTGTTGACATTAATTTATATTACAAAATTATTAAAATTATAATAAAAATGAAATTAATTGAATGCTATTTAACTTTTCTTATTTGCATCTATATATATATATATATATATATCATTGTAGGTGATATTTCATCAGATTAATAAAAATAATTATCATATAATTAAATACTAATAATAATAAACTTTAAATTAATTATTATTTGTGTTAAAAAATAATATTTTTCCTTCTTTAAAGTCATCAAATAATAATTTTTATGAATCAAATTTTTTTTCATATATTTAACTACTTACTTGCATATATTTAATATTTTAATTTAAATAAAAATATATATATTTAAAAATTTTTATATTATTAATGAATATAAATTTTAAAAATTAGAGAATAAATTTTTTTAACATGAACTCTAAAAGAAAATATAGAATAATAAATAAAAAATAATAAATTATCTATAAAAATATAATCAAAAAATTAAATCACGATTTTATGAATTATATAATTTAAATTGAGGCTTTATTAAAATTTTATTTCAAAAATATTTTAATATCATCTTAATTGTAAATTTCACAAATAATGAATTATCTTATTAAGTAAATCGAAATTTTAACAACTTGAACTGTGTCTATGTAAGGTCTATTGGACAACACTATTCTAATGGTAAAATTGGAATGCCATTAATAACACAAAAAAAAAATCCCAAAATTTTAAATAAGGGAATATAGGGTCAACCTCAAGAAAATTAACCAAAAAAACAGCGTGTATGGAGGTTCAGAATATTTCCGAAAAAGAAGAAGAAAAAAAAAAACAGAATCTCGCGGCCTATGTTTGACCACGTGGGCCCTCGGCCGCTTTACTCCTCGCCAGCCATGAACAAGAAGGCAGTGGTAAGAATCTGATTCACCGTGTTTTCCTTTCATTAACTTAGTTTCGACTCTCTTTTCTTTTTCTTTTTTTCTTGTTTCCAAATTGTCGTCTACTTTTTAGTAAACAATGATTTACACTGAATGTTCAATATTAGATTCTACTCGTTAAAAAAAAAAAATTACTTAGATTTAATATTATTTAAATAATAATTTTTTATTAAAAAAATTAAATAAAAAATCAATAAATATCTTTAAATATTTGTTTGATAATTAACATATATATATATTTTTATAAAAAAAAATAAGGCAGTAAATTAAAACAATGAAAGTTGTTAGAGGAGCTGGGTTGTCAAAATGTGTGATCCGTTCAGTAAAAAAAATAAAAATTTTGAATTTCTTTTTTCAAAATTTTGATTTTTGATTTTTTGTTCGTTTAAAATAGCAAGTTGTGAAATAATAGTGTCCCAGAGATCTATTTATGTGAATAATATACAGCAATAATGATGGTGTCCAGCTCAATCTTCTCGCTCATGTGTAAAACAGAAATAATATTAGATTATAATAAACTACAACAACCGCACCAATCGTCCACACTCAGAAATCCAATTCTCTGTCACCTATCTAAGCACTTCCATTCCACATCAAATCGTGAGACATTGCCCCACAGATCATTGCATTGTCAAGCAAAAGTCGTGGCCAATTTACAAAAGCTCAACATGGGAATGACAAAAGAAGAACGAAGCAAGAGAGTGGTGACAGCCTTATATGTGGCTTTAGCCATGAGGCACGTAGAAACAGTGCACCGGTTGCTGGCACCGGACCTCGAGTGGTGGTTCCATGGCCCACCGTCCCACCAACACTTGATGCGCTCACTTACTGGATCATCGTCAAAATTACAAATATCATTCTCTTTTATTCCTACCTCCATCTTTGCCGTGGAATCGACGGTCCTCGTAGAAGGGTTCAACCCGGATTGGAATGTTTCATGGGTGCATGCTTGGACCGTCAATGATGAACATATTGTTACTCAAGTTAAAGAATACTTTAACACTTCTGTCACCGTCACCCGCTTTGGACTGCCGGAGCCGGCGAGCATTTGCCAGAACGTCTGGCAAAGCAAGCTGTCCGACGACAAGTCGGTGCCTGGTCTTGTTTTGGCACTCTAGCGAAGACAGGATTATTGTATTCTTTTGGTTCTTTCATACAATATTAAGTCCTAATTATTTGTGATTAATTATCACTACTAATGTCCCAAAACTGTGTAATGGAGATTTGTCTGTGGGCTTTCAAAAGTTGTCTTTTAAGCTCATTGATGGAGTGTGGAGTGTTTTTTTTTCTTAAAAAAAAAAAAAAGAAAAAGAAAAGAAAAGAAAAGAGCCCAGAGTCTCGCGAGTTCAAACTTCTTATCCTCACTTGAATTGTAGGGTGTAGTTTAATTTATTAATTTTGTTAGTCCATTAACTTGGATAGTTATGCATTTTTCATAAATTGTATACCTGTCCTCTAAGAATTTGACTTTATCAGAGTATCCATTGAGGACAAATTAAAGCAGATAGACTTGGTGATATGAGGATATGTTATTTCTAACCAAAAAAAATAAAGCAAATATAAGGATATACTAGTTTGTTTTTTATTATTATTACTATTATTATTATTTTTTTCCATCCATACCTAAAAAACATAGCACAAGTCTCAATTATTGTCTTACAGGCGAAAGTGCAGTGTAATTTAATATATGATGGATTTTTTAGTTTTATTCAACAATTTAACCTTTTAGATCGAATTGTTTTTTTAACAGAGCGAACCCAACTGGGCTATAGAAGGGTGGAAATCCTTGCTCAAACTTTCGCAATGGCGATGATCAGATCAGGCAGGTTATTAAGCGAATGAACACATGTTCTGTGACAGTTTAGAGCACTTGTTGGTCTTTTGATGACTCAACAGGTGCCAACAAGCTTCCAATTTTTCCCACCTCAAAACAGCTACATATTCGATCAACAAGATGTGAATTTTTGTATATGTTAGCATTTCTGCTTTTCCATTTGATGGATTTCAGGTCATTGTCAAAGCACCTGTTGCTACGGAAATCTCTGGAAATGAGCTGCAGCTCTCTGACAATTAGTCAATGTCTGTCCTTGCTGCTTTCGTTTTGTGCCTTTGATGAATGTTCCTCAATAGGAGAAAAAGGGAACAAGTATGGTCGAAGAATCAAGAGGCATGGATAAATGCCTGCATTGGTTAGCGACATTCAGATATTCTAATCCACTCTTGTTTTAATTCTATAAATTAAAAAAAAAAAAAATGAAGGAGAAGAAGTAGAAGAAGAAAAGCATTCAAGAAGAAGTGGGTTTTTGTTGTCTAACTAAAGGAAAATTAGCATACTCTTATAATGAAATTCTCTTTTACTACAAAGTAAAATGTATATCCTAATTAAGTTTATACTCTAAAGGATATATATATATACTTCCCTAATTTATTAAGGGTGCCATGCCAAAGGAAATGCACGATGAATTTGAGTTCTGAAAAAAAAAAGAAAGTGCACAAATAAATTATTGAGGAGATTTGGGTTCTCATATATCTACTTGTGTACTTCATCTTATATATTCATGCAAATGAAAAATTATTAATTCCTGCCACTTAGTATATCACCTGCTAAAAATTCTTGATGAGCCCTTTTTCAAAAATATTGAAAATTTTAACCTAAGAAAAGTATCATTTTGAAAATCTAAGGGGCATTTATAATGAATTTCTTTTTTTTTGTTTTTTAATATGGGTATGCAAAATCAAAGAGAGATTAATTTGGACTTGCCATAAGTTATTTTGGGCCAAAAAAGTCCACGTGTAAATTAACTTAGCCCATAAGCCCAGTTCGAGAACCCGTTGGCCCAACTCAAATAACAGTGATGGTCTTGGAGACCCAAAATGGACATCTGGAGCTCGGCCCGTTCAACAACACACCCTCCCGCCCACCTTCTATCTCTCTCTCTCTCTCTCTGCTTTCTCGGATTCTTGTTTGGCTGCCGGGAAAACCCACCGAACTTTCGAGGAAAAGAACGAAAAAAGAAACAAAAAAAAGAAAACTACTTATCTCACCTTCACATCTTTTACTTACAAATTTAAACTATTAAATAAAATTTAAAATATAAATTATATACTATATTCTAATACAAATTAACAAATAATAGGTGTAACGATATGTATAATTATAATTTATAGCTTCTAGGGTTTCATAGGCATTATTGGCTGTTTTCTTTTGTTTTTATGGCTTAGATATTCAAGGCTCTATTTGGTTGGGATTTGTTGAGACCGTTGCGTGGAGTCTCACAACCAATGGGTGTCGAGGAGAAGGAAAGTGATCCATGTAAGTACTTGTCATTGCTTGTTTGGGATTGAGGTTCAGCTGAGTTAAGAATGTGTGCAAGTTGGTATGTGACTATGGAATGAAGTGATGAGCTATTCTCTTTCTTTTTATGATTAACCTCGGCATTTGATGATAAGAGCGCATCCGTTTGCTTGTAGACTGATGATCCTATGGAGTGTTTCTGTAGGTGGAAGTTGTAGAGAATATCAGGAATACCATTTCACTGCTAATTCTGAATCATATGACACTATGTATCTCTCCTTTTGCTTTAGAAATGCGTAAATCAAAGTTAATTGGTTCACTCGTACAAGCTCATCGTTTTCTTTAACAGAATTGAAGAGAGCCCTAAGCCAAATTTATTGTCGTTTTCTCACTGTGGAGAATTTTTGGAAGTCGTTGCCTCGAAGACTCCTATGGGTCTGTTTCAGTGAACGGACAGCTGCCGGTAATGCTGTGCGGCAAATGCGGGGTTTTCCTCTCTCTGAAAAACCTACGGTACATCTTAATAAATCAAGTTGCTGCCTTTACCATTAAATTCCAGCTTGCGCATTGTGGAAAAAATAGGTTATTTCACAAACCAATTCCACTGAACACATATTGTTCAGAAGATTGCTTCTCCAGTTTCGGCAGTGTATTGTCTTGTGGCTTTGTTGCATGCCAGTGCCACTGCCATTGACTACGTTTTTGCAGCTTCAATTGGAAACTCTGCCAGCCAATTAAGGCATAAGCTTTATCTTTTTAGCTCTCGGATTTTTTTTTCTCCTTATTGTTTCAAAAGTAAAATTTCTTGTTTTCTTTTTTGTTTACACTGTCTAATTTCTTGCTTCTCAAGGCACAGGTGTTTCCTGCCCACGTCCAACTCTAACACAAATTTCCAAATTCCCTTAATTCACCTTGTAAACCTTAAAGTTAACATAGTTAACAAGGCAGATTCTCCTAAAAAGGAAAGTACATGGTAGGTTAGCAGTAGGAATCCTTTTACATGTCGAATTGTAATAAATCCTTTTACACGTCGAATTGTACTGACTGTAACTTCTTGTTGTCTATAGATAAAACCTACGCAAACACTCTTCCACATTCACTATACAATTCTTAGGTTGCTCATCCAGCACCTAGTTTTCTCCAAGATTTTAAAGGTTTCTTGTCAGGGAAAGAAGAAGGTACCTTTACTGTTCTAAACAGAAGATTTATTGTTAAGAAAGGAATGAAAATTTCTTTTGGGGGTGTGGGGTGTGATTTCAAGGCCACGGATAATGAATTGGTTCGTCACTATCTCTGGAACAAGGCGACTGGAAAGCCGCTTCCATGTGACTATCTTGTGAAAGAGTGCGATCTTTATGGAACCATAGAGCCATGGGACATATGGGAGAGTTATTGGGGCGGAGAGCTCAAAGTAGAAGATCTTTATTTCTTTACTAGACTCAAGAAGAAGAGTATAGAGGGTGCACAAATTCAGCGCAGAGTTGGTCCTAATGGAGGCATGTGGCGGAGCGAGCAAATTGGCAAGATGGTTAAAATTGAGGGAGATGAGGATTGTCCCCAAATTGCTTGGACTTCCCAGAGATTTTGTTACGAGAACAGAAGCATACCGATGCATGATGGTTGCTGGCTCGTGCAAGAATATAGCCTTGATCCGTCTATGACTCGGACTGATATTGTCCTCTGCCGGCTTAGAAAGAACCAAAGGAAAAGAAAATTTTCAGAATTGATGATGGCGGAAGTTGAGGCTAAACGCATCTCTTTGCGTTATTCTTTCTCTTAACTTATTTCATTTGTTACCTTTATTTATTTATTTATTTTTTAAATGACAATTTTATTATTTTTAATTGTATATTTTTTACTTTAATTAAATTTTACTTAAATTTTTATTTTTATATATATAAAAATGAGTGACATTGCTCACACTTTAAATAAGTCAAATTAAAAGTTTTCATTTAATTATATATGTTAATATAATATCATATCCCTAAATTGGGAATGCTTCTTTTCCACTCTTATGCTCATATTCAACTCTCTCCAAGGACTGCATGATGAGATGCACTTGTGGATGAAATGCTTTGACCGTGTGCCATTATGTGTTACCTTTTATTTGGATCATCCTGTTTATTGTTCATTAAAGTCATTCTTTTTAATATTCAGTCTTTTTGTTTCGGGATCTATTCCAATCTTTTCAGTCCTAATGACCAAAATTTAATATAGACTATTTATACGGCTTCATGTTAGTTAGGTAGAGGCATTACTACAACCAAGTACTCGGTATTTGTTGGCTCTTGAGCTCAAATGATCACAAAATTTCCACGGTTCAAAGAAATTGAAATCAAACAGAAGGTTTTCGATTGTGCATGCAGTGGGCACGAAATCCACTTCGTGTGTTTGCTTAAGTGAGATTTTGTTGTAATTTTCTTTTATATTTATTTATTTAAAAAAAATTGTTGCTGCCGTGAAGATACCGTGAAAATATAATGACATATTTTCATACTTTCGGGAGTTATCAAAGCATAAAGATTAACGAAACGTTTATAATTGTCAATAAGATTGCTTATCTATAAGCCGAATTGGCTTCGATAGAATATGAATCTATAAAAAGAATCAATGTGCACTCTCCAACGGACGAGAAAGAGTTCATATTACACCATACTTTGAGTTAAGAAAGTAAATTTTAAATTTGAAATACAAGATTTAAGTGAATCTATTATGGAATTTACGGATTAATGACAAAAAAGAAAAAATTCACTTTATTCCCACGTGATATGGTTGCGACGACGCCATGCAAGGGAATATTTTGTCCCTCGCTCTCTCATGGGCCATGTGTTACCGTGTCAGCCCAAATCATTAAAACAGTTGTAAGATAATGTTTTAGTTCACTTAATAAAAGAATCTAGGATGTCCCTGGAAAAAGAGAAAGAAAAGAAAAAAAATTCTAGAAAAGATCATGCATCCAAGTGGCAGCCGCCATCCAGTCAAACCCACGAGTTTTGACCCAAAAGGTACCGTACACAATCTCCACACATGCGCACACAAACACACAAACCTATTCCCACGCATCGCAACCCCCCACTGGAACACACCTGCACATTTCTTTATTTCCTTCGTTCCCACATCATCTTCCAAGAAGAAACCTCCTTCCTCCAATTACAAGCCAAGCCTTGTTCCATACGTGATCAAACCAAACCAAATATCAGACACACACCCCCTCTCTCTTTCTCCGTCTGTATTTCCTGTCTTTCGTTTCATTTTTTATGGCCTCTTCTTCAGGTAACTTGGAAACCTTTGCAAACTCTGCGCACCATCACCAAAGTTTCACTTTTTCCACAACATCAACAGGCCACCCATCTTTCATGGGGTCGTTCTCTGAGCTTCTGGTGTCCGCTGTTGATGGCCCCACTAATACTGACTCCGGCAGTGATCAACGGCGGGGATTGGCTGAGAGGATAGCAGAGAGAACTGGGTCGGGCATGCCCAAGTTCAAGTCAATTCCACCCCCTTCTTTGCCTATCTCCCCACCTTCTGTTTCTCCTTCTTCTTACTTCTCTATTCCCCCTGGCTTAAGCCCTGCTGAGCTTTTGGACTCTCCTGTCCTGTTAAACCCTTCTAACGTATGTTTCCTTATACTTGTGTAGGGTTTTTGCTGTTCTGTTTTATTTGTAATTGTCTGATTTGAGGCAAAACATGTTTGGATTACTTTGATGGAATGGTTTGAATGATGGGGTGTTCATTTTTGTTTTTGCTTTTTTTTTTTTTTTGTATGTATAGATTTTACCTTCCCCAACAACTGGGGCATTTTCAGCTCAGGCTTTCAATTGGAAGAACAACTCTGGCCAGAGCAGGCAGAATGTCAAGGAAGAAGACAAAAGTTATTCTGATTTCTCTTTCCAGACACCGGCAAAGCCCCCTACGACTACATCAGCAATGTTTCAATCCTTAAATAGCACAACAGTTCAAGCTGTATGTGAAATTATTATTGCAAGCGTGTTTTTTTCCTTTTTCAAACCTTCTTGAATGCGTGTTCTTATTTGGTTGATTTTATTTGTATCTTTAGGCACCGCAACAGCCATGGAGTTTCCAGGAATCTGCAAAGCAAGATGATTTTTCGTCCGGGAAGGGTATGGTTAAACAAGAATACTATCCAAAGCACAGCTTCTCCGCTGAGGTTGTTTCAATTCAAACAAGCAATCAAAACAAAGGTGGCTTCCAGTCTGATTATGGGAGTCAGCAGCCGCAATATCAGTCAATTAGGGAGCAGAGAAGATCTGAAGATGGATATAATTGGAGAAAATATGGACAGAAACAAGTTAAAGGAAGTGAAAATCCAAGAAGTTATTACAAGTGCACATACCCCAATTGTCCAACAAAGAAGAAAGTCGAGAGGTCTCTGGATGGACAGATAACTGAAATAGTTTACAAGGGTAGTCACAACCATCCTAAGCCTCAGTCCACTAGGAGATCTTCGTCATCATCATCAGCAGCTTCTAATTATGCAATTCAAGCTCCTAATCCTACCACAAATGACATTCAAGATCAGTCTTTTGCCTCTCATGGTAGTGGCCAAATGGACTCGGTTGCAACCCCCGATAACTCTTCCGTAACAATTGGGGATGACGATTTTGATTCGCAAAAGAGCAACAAATCAGCAGATGATGACTTTGATGAAGATGAACCTGAGGCCAAAAGATGGTAAGTTTTGACAAAAATGCAGTCCTTATTGCTTTGTATCTGAAATTGTTCGGCTTCTTTAACCTATTCTAATCCCTTGCTGCAATTGTGTATTAGGAAAAGTGAGGGTAAGAATGAAGGAATCTCAGCACCAGGGAGCAGAACAGTGAGAGAGCCAAGAGTTGTGGTTCAAACAACCAGTGACATTGACATTCTAGATGATGGATATAGATGGAGGAAATATGGACAGAAAGTGGTCAAGGGAAATCCAAATCCAAGGTGAACATTTCTTTCTCTTCAACTAATTAATGTTTCTTTTTCTTCAAACTTTTGAATAGTCTTTTATCTACCCTTTATGCTATATGAAAGCTTCAAGTAATGTTACGATTTATAGTCAATAGTTTTATTGACAACATTTTAAAGTGGTTCTGCCAGTATGTCTCCCTATATGGTAGGATTTGGATTCTCTTAAGTGTCTTGGGCTGCAAATTTATTATCCTTGGTGCTACTTGTCTTCCATGTTCTCTGATCTTTGCTCTAATCATTTGCTTACAGGAGTTACTACAAGTGTACATATCCAGGATGTCCCGTTAGAAAACATGTTGAGAGAGCATCCCATGACCTCAGGTCAGTGATCACAACCTATGAGGGAAAGCACAATCACGATGTTCCAGCTGCTCGTGGCAGCGGTGGCCACTCTGTTAACAGGCCATTGCCGGAAAACAATGGTACCAATACCAGCAACACCAATGCAGCCTTGGCACCCACCAACCCTTTTCACAGTTTAAGGGAATCAACAAGCTCTGCAGGGGAAGAAGCGGCCTTTTCATTGGACATGTTGCAAAGCCCTGGAAGTTTTGGTTTCTCAGGATTTGGGAACTCTTTGGGGTCTTACATGAACCAATCATCAGAAAACATTTTTTCCAGGACCAAGGAAGAACCAAGAGATGACATGTTTATCCAGTCATTGCTGTGCTGAAATTCGCATGAAAAATCAAAACTTGAAAAAAGTAAGAAAGGTCAAGTTCATTAATCAGATTTGATTAATTTGCTTTCTGTTTTTTTTTTCTTTTGGTGGGGAGGGGGGGGGGAAGGGGGCATATTTATTTCTTAACAAGAAAGAAAGTTGGGGTTGTACATTCCAAAAGCATCTTTCTTTTTCTGTTTTTTTTTTTATAGTCTGGTTGTTTTGAGGCCTTTGGCTCTACTGAATCGCAAGCCCTCAAACCAATTATGTTATCACACACGTCGGTTGCAGTTGTTCTTTGTTGGTTTATTATTTCATTCGAGGTCAAAAATGAACACAAAAATATTTCCATTGTTATTGTTTTTTGCGCATTTAAATACATTGTTGGAGGGGAAATGGCAGGCAAAATGTGGGTCCCAAAAACCGTGTGATATCGGATCGCAAAGGCAGTGCCTAATTTAATCTGGGAGACGCGTAGATAGGAGACCCATGGAGGCCTTTGAATTGGTCAAAAGAGAGGGGCCGAAGATTGCTTAGCGGACACGTTGGTCAAAGTCAACATGTAAATTATCATGTGGGCGCTTCCAGGATGCCCCCCTCTTTGGTGGGTCCAAACCTAACCCCTTTAGAAAACAGCTGCACTTCCCCCCCCCTCGTTGGGCTGGTCAACGTTGTTTTGGTGGTCGACGGGAGAACTGACGTTGAGCCTTGAATTCGAAATTTAAATTTTTTATTGTGAAGATGACTTGAGTGTTTCATTAGTTTGAAAGAGTTCTTTCATCGTGATAAAGTGGAAGAAAATTGGTTTTTGTTTTTGCTATGAATTTACATTAAAATACAGAGAAATCTCACAATTAAGACATATATATTAAATTTTTATTCTTAAAACGAGTTAAAAAAAATTAATAAATTATAATTTATTGATATTGAAATCATCTATAAGATTAAAGATCTGGAGATTAAACAAACATGTGTCCCACAACTTTTGTTTCTTGTAGCTCATATTTATGGAGTACAAAGTGTTTCTGACCTAGTCCCTGAGCCGAAGCTGCTCTATAAGATGATATTATAGTCATCAGGGGGCTTTATATATATATATGTGTGTGTGTGTGTATGTATGTATGTATGTATGTATAGGAAGCGAAGAATGAGGGAATGAAGAATCATGTGCTATTTAATAAATTTTGTAAAATTATTTGTTAAAGTGAAATATTTAGTCTATCAAATTATGTAAACACAACATTCAAGTAATTAAAACCAATTTTATGATATTTTGTAATTTACTCCTAAAGTCCAATATTTTATTAGGTGTCAATATACAATCGATAAATTTTATTTTTATTATAAAAATTAAATAAACTCAAAAATAATAAATCTAAATAAATATAATTAATTTTTATATTATATATATATAAAATAATTTATACTATATAAAAATTTTATATATAATGTAAAAATTTACTTATATCTACTCAACTTTATCATTTTGGAACGTAGTTCGTGGAAGTGTCGGATCCTTTTATTGGTCAGAGCAGAGCAGTAGATGAGACAATGAAAATTGACGTTTGCTTGGACAGCACGGGGTATTAAAACAGAATTGAAAGCCAATGGTCCCCACAGGACTCATCCACCCGTGTAAGCCCTAAATGTCACAATAGAGGATTCTTAATCTTAATGCAGAGCTTTATGAGAATTTGTTTTGCATTTTTTTTTTTTTTGAAAAAAAAAATTTGAGTTTACAATCAGAAGTCCCTGAATTTTCGTAAAAACACTTCAATAATCTCCTCCTGTTATGGTTATGAAAAATAATATCCAAAAATCAAATATCAACCTAAAAATTTAAATTATCAAATAATATTTAAAAATTTAATTAAATATTAAACTCCAATACACTATCATACGCACGTAATATGGTGCACCATAGATCATTGGGTAAGTTGGGATTCCATAGAAGTGCAGAAATTACACTTGAAGGAAGTCAAGATGTATGTAGAAAATATAATTAGAAGAAGGTCTAATTTTGTAATCGGTTCTCCTATCGTACAAATGTATTCATTTATTTACTTTACAATGAAGGCTAAAATACTAAAAAAGAGAGAAATAATTAGGACTTAATATAAAACCAATAGGTTTTAACAAAGGGTGTCTCAAATAGTTGAAGAAGAATAATAATAATTGTGTGTGTGTGTGTGTGTGTGTGTGTGGGTGTGTGTGTGGGTGTGTGTGTGTGTGTGTGAGATTCTTCTTTTCACACAGAAGAAAAATTAAAGGTGGGTGAGAATTAGATGCCCAGAGGGTGGGTGAGAGTGTGAAATGGTGACAAAGGGAAGAGAGGCAGTTTCTCTCGGTCTTGCTCTGTGCGGCGACTTTTTCCTACCATCCGTCGTTCCAGACAGTTATTATTCTAACTAACCAAACTAGTCTCATTGACTACGATAACACAATTATAGAAAACAAAAGTCGAGCGTTTAAACTCTTTAACTCCCATAAATTCCCAAAACAATGTGAATCTTAATTTCTTCTTCTTTTTCGAACAATGTGAGTCTTAATTTTTACGTTATTTAAAGAAGGCCTATTGTATACATTATTTTGTAATAACAGCTCGGGCCAATCAAAACGCACGTCTACTTATACGAAATTCTCACATTTGTTAAATATTTTTATTTTTATTTTGTGGAAAAATAATTTTTGTAACTCTATCTCATAACCTGCAAAATATATTAGAGTAACTACTTTATTACGTTAAGAGTCTTATCGATTCAAGAAATGTAACGGATTCGATTTGAGGGTCTTATTTCAATTCAATTATCTGAGCGGAGGATGGATCATGGTTTCGGGTATAAAAACCAAAAAAAAAAAAAAAAACAAAACAAAAGAATGATCCCCATTGGTCAACGGTAGAATAGTCGGCTAAGGAATGAAGAAACATGGGAAACATCAAAAACTCCGCATGACACTCCTGTCCGTACAGTTTCCTGGAGCCTCTTCGTAAACACTCCTCTCCGCCATGCATGCTTGCTCACCGCTTCTTGGACAAACACGCTCTCTCCCTCCTTTTCTACCCTCCACCGCCACCGCTGCCCGGCAAGCCGTACGGATTACAACCGGGATCTTCTTCTTCTTCTGATGAACGATAGTACAGGGCACAATGAGTTCGTCGTTACAGCAAGCGCAATTAATATGGGTGTGCCGTTCAACAGTGCGTAAAGGAGTAAGAGGTTTGTTTTTCGGTCATCCTCCATTGACTTACGCCACTTCTCTTCTTCTGGCTCAGCTCATCGTTGCTTCTCTCCTCAGTTCGTTGTTACAATTTGTTCTCACTCCACTTGGTGAAAGCGCTTTCATTTCCATGGTTCTTGTAAGTCTTTCTCTAATTCTTTGGCCTTTTTTTTTTTCAAATTTTTATTTCGTCTCCCCACAAATGAAATTCTGTTATGGGGTTTGGTTAATTAGGCTTGGATTTGTCTTGTTGACTAAAATATGAACCTATCCTACAAAATGTGAACCAACATCGTGGTATTTTTATGGTTTCAAAATAAGAGAAGTGGACTTTTGCTGAAATGCTAAAATGGTTTTCTTTTTAGCTACAGAACGAAACTTTAGAATGATCAAACAAAGATTCAGTGAGCATGAATTAATAGTCTTTGACTGGTGGGGCTAGGCAAAATTTTTAAAACTTGAAGGTAAAAAGGGTGTCTTTTATCTTGCGTAACTCTGTGTTATCTTCCAATTTGATCAGGTGGGTTTTGCTGTGGGACCATCTCTTTGGGGAGACGACAATGAAGTCCTTGGGAAACTGTATCCCAAAAAGAGCTATAATATCTTTCGAACGGTTTCCTTATTTGGGTGTGCTCTATTTTTTTTCGTTGTTGGAGCCAAAACGGAATTGGGAATGGTGATGAGATCAGGAAAGAAGGCAGTGGTGATAGGAATCCTGACATTTTTGGTTCCGTTGACGTTGAACTTAACCGTAGCAGGAATTTTAAGAGATCGCATGCAAATGGACTCTAATCTGAGGAATTCTTTGTTCTATATTGCAATGTGCCAATCTACAAGTTCCTTTCATGTCATTGCCTGCCTTCTAGCTGATTTGAACCTCCTCAACTCCGAGCTTGGCCGGTTAGCTCTGTCTTCATCGATGATCAGTGGTACCTGCAGTTGGGCTATGGTCGTTTTGGTGTTAACAATAAGGCAAGGCTCAATTGCATCAAAAGATGCACTGATACTGATGATTTTTTCTGCTTTCTTGCTGGTGTTAATAGTAGTCTGTGTCTTGAGGCCTGCAATGATTTGGATGGTTAGAAATACAGCAGAAGGGAAGCCAATAAGAGAGAGCTTCATCTTCTCCATCTTCCTGATGGTATTGGGATCCTCGTTCTTGGGTGAAGTTGTTGGGCAGCATTTCCTATTTGGGCCTATGGCTTTGGGTATGGCAGTACCAGAAGGCCCACCATTAGGATCAGCGATAGTAAACAAGCTTGAATCCTTGGTTTCTTCCATTTTCCTGCCCAGCTACGTCGTTTCCAGCATCGCTAGAGTTAATGTTTTTTCTATGCATTCCAGGATGGTTGCTGTTATCAGTATCATGTGTATTACTAGCTTCATCGGAAAGCTCCTGGCTGCCATGCTGCCTTCACTCTACTGCAAAATGCCTATTCTTGATGCCTTTTCACTGGGCCTCATCATGAGCTCTCAAGGAATTACTGATGTCCTTCTAATGCAGAACGCCCAGCTACTATATGTAATCTCCCGAATGAACCTCCCTTGTGCTAAAATAGATCCTATTAGTGAATTAAGCCAGTATGCTTGGCCTCAAGAGGGAGGCCAGCATTACTCTATGGACTTAATGCAATGTTTGAGTGTGGCATCTGTGCTTAACAATCCGTCCTGCCTGTGTATCATGTGTGTGCCCTACAAAGCCCCTCGTACCTACCCATCACATTTATAAGCACGAGGGTCTGCACTTTCATAGAATTTAAAGGAAGTAATGGTGCCCCTTAACAAACAGTTTTTGGTTGAAAAGGAGAGCTTGATCCTAAAAAGTAGACTGTGAGGAGGAATAATCTATATGAGGCATGATTTCTACAATTGCTTTAATGAGACCGTCACTGCAAACATGTTGGTTTTGCTAAGCAAATTGCGCCTAATGCTAACATGTTTGTTCTTCATGTGTCGCAGATTCTCGATGTTGAAACATATAGTATCATGGTTATATCAATGGTGGTGCTAACAGGAACCTTGACTCCGGTAATAAAATTTCTTTACAATCCATCCAAGCAATATCGGTTATGCAAAAAGAGGGGCATCCAACAATCCAGCCCCAATGCAGAGCTCCGCATTCTGGCTTGCATATACAATCAGGATTATGCCCCTACCCTCATAAGTCTTTTGGAGATTTCCAATCCAACAGCCAGGAGCCCTATTTGCTGTTATGCAATTCATCTCATTGAGCTCGCAGGACGCTTATCCCCGCTTCTCGTGTATCATAAACCAGGAAAAAAGAACTCCTTGCACGCTGATTATTCCAGACAAATTATAAACGCATTCAGGTATTATGAGAAACAAGGTGGTGGTAAAGTAATGGCCAGCATATTCACAGCCATTTCGCCTTTCACTACAATACATGAGGAAGTTTGCAGGCTTGCCTTGGAGAAGAGAACTTCCCTGGTGATCATCCCGTTCCACAGGCAGTGGACACTTAATGGGGTCGAGGATTTTCAAAAAGCAAGAGCTATCAATTGCCAAATACTCTCAAAGGCCCCCTGCTCTGTCGGCATTCTGATAGATCGAGGCAGTTTAAGCTGCTCCAGGCCTATGAGCAGTCCTGCTTGCACGTACAACAGTATTGGGATCATTTTTATTCATGGGAAAGATGATCGAGAAGCATTAGCATATGCTATGCGAATGGCAGAACACCCGAATGTCAGTGTCACCCTGGTCCATTTGATCGATCCAGGGCTAACCAGCAAGAATTCTCTGGACATGGAGCTGGACAATGACATTATATCCGAGTTCAAGATCACAACAGTGGGGCAAAAGCGCCATTTCTACAAAGAAGAAATGCTGAAGGATAGTGTCGAAATGGTTAACATAATCAGATCCTTCGAGAATTCATATGATTTGATTGTCACGGGAAGGAACCATGACAGCGACTTGACAGTGTTTGCAGGGTTCATTGAGTGGCGCGAGTTTCCTGAGCTAGGATTTATTGGAGACATGCTGGCATCTTCGGACTCCAGTTGTGAGGTGTCTGTGCTAGTGATTCAACAACAAGCATCCAGAGTCGAACACGGGAACGATAGCGTCATGAGAATTGAGGAGGAAAAACATCCAAGTGTAGCTGTAGATGTGTGAATCGTTCTTAAGGAACACAGGGAAGGTATGACATAAAAACATCCACTTTTTCTTCCCTGTTTTTGTTTTTCACACAAGAATTCATAGGGACACAATTAGCAGGGGCTCTATCTGCAGACATATTGGCAACGGCATGCGACGACCGTTAACTGTGCGCATAGCTTGTTAGTTATTTCTTTCAATCTGAGAAGACACTCTGATTTTAGGAAAGGATGTTTTTTTTCGGTTTATTTGGATCAGGTCTCGGACTGTGTCCGTGGGACCAGGAACCAACACCTCTATTGTTATCAGACCTGTGGTACTAGAAAAGAGTGAAATTCAAGAGAGGTTGCTTAATGCGTGGATTGCTTGTGTCTTCGATACAATCTACATATTCTAATATTATAATTATTAATAGGATATATATATATATATATATATATATATATATATATATATATATAATAGTTATAATGATACGAGTTAGCTGTCTATATAATGAAACCCTTGAAATTTAGTAAGGAATTTTGTGATGTTTTTTTTCTTTTCTTGTCTTTCAAAGTCGGACTTCCGAATATTTATCTATATTTATTGGCGAAATCATATGGAATGGATCTAAAACTAACTGAGAATTGTCTGATTGTTGGTAATTAAGGCCCCATTTTCCAACAAAGTAGGCCCATCTATCTTTCTAACCGAGCATCATGAATGTCAACGCCCCATGTTATTAGTCCAATGCTCTTGTACACCATCAGCCTTGAATATGTTAATCCAGCCCAAGTGCTTTTCTCTGGTCCATGCAGTCTATACGACCACGGTGAGTGACGGAGGGCGATGCAGCCATTCCCTCCGACGAATTGAACTGTTGATCGTAGTCACATTCGTGCCGTGGAACCCCCAGTGGCCAACTCTTTTCAAATTCATGCCCAATGTATCATTTTAATGTAAATGTTACCTAACAATTTTTCCATCATCACAATAATCCTTGCCTTTTCTATCCTTCTGCGACTAGAAATTTGACTGTAATTATGAATCAATTTGATTTGATTAACAATAATTCTAGGTGACAAAAGATAATACAATTAAAATAATATTATTTAACTTGTAAAAAACTTGACTTCCACCGAATTCCTTCTATAATTTGTAATTTAAAATATTTAAAATTCAAATAAACTAAAATTTAAATAATTTAAACTTGATTAATCTAACATTTGAATAATTTAAAATTTAAATAAATTAAACTTAAAATTCAAAAATAATTTAATCCTTAAATTGGTTTCTTCGATGGTGAAGGGTCAACTCTGATGGAACTCAGAATGAAAATAGCTCTCTCCCGCCCAAGAATTAAAATAAAATTTAAAAAAAAAAAAACAACAGAGCAAAATGTTTTCAATTTAGAAGGACCAAATTTGAGTTTGGTATAGCACCAAAAAGAAAAACAAAAACTATACAAAGTGTCTATTTCATGATTTAATAGAACTATACAAAGTGTCAATCAGAAAAAAAAAAAAAAAAAAACTCTACACTGCGGATATTAGAACTCCACAATACCAATTAATGCTACCCTTTCCTTCTTTGCCTCTGACTGCAACTTATTTCAGAAATCATAACGACATGATCCCTAGTTACTCGAGTTGGAATATTGTATATACGCGCGTGTCATAAGCTCAATCGCCATTTTCTTGTTCATCAAGCGACTATCTCAAACGGTATGGTTAAAGTTTAAAAATTTTAATCAAAGGTTATCAAATTGTAGGCAATGCCATTTCCCCATAACAATTATGCAAATAGGTAGGCTTTTGAAGAAAGAAAACCAACATAACGCTAAAATTGCAACGGCCTGAAACAACCAATCAACAACCGAGTGAACCGAGCAGTCATGGATCCGTGCAAGTGACCCTCCGATGGCATTATTCACAGTAAAATGGGGATTGAGTACGAAACTCGTGTGCCTGCTTGATTACATAACAGTCGTTGGAGCACACTTATTACAACCAACAAGTCACGTTCCATCCATCCCACACGTGTTTGTTAGAAATGTTTCCATCCAAAGGGGGCTCAGCTACGTGCTGTAATGACGCATTAATTCGAGACCTGGAGGCGCCTGACTTGTTCCAACCATCACTGGGTGTCTCTACCAAGTAGACAATTGCACGAAATGTTAGGTCTGTAAGTTTGGCAATGACAATTTAGTTATCAATTAAATAATTATAGTAATATTATTTCAGTTGCGTCTATCTCTAAACCGAGCGAGCCTGCATTCGTGTGGTGATGAAATCCTTAACACGAATATTAATTGCCTGACGAGAATTTGTATCTTAAGCCGTTTGGTTTGGTGAGATTTGCTTGAAGATAGCTTCTGGGCTTAAGATGGTAATTAGGCTAAACGATAGCACGATGGGGCGGACGTCCACGTTCAATTGGGGATCAAGGAGATGTATGGATTCCATTCAGCTTTGAGTGGTCCCAGTCACATTTAACAGAAGGTCCATACGCAGGTCTGACAAGCCTAGGGTTTTCTGTCTCCAGTTCAGCCCAGAAATCGACATGGCCATTTACGCATAAGGCCCACATTACAGTTTACAATCGGAGAATTCGTTCAAACTAATTAATGTGCACTAAATTCATCGGTCATTTGCTTTGAGTGAATGGACGGGGGTTTTTCTTTTTTTTTGAAGGTGCTACACATTGTAACGTAATGTAGTAAAGGTTAGATGATCAAGAATCTTTTTCTTCATGAGATATAATAATTAAGAGCTTAGATGCTCATTTTAAAGATCTGAGTTGGGATTCGGAGAGGGGGTTATGGGATTTTTAGGAAAAAGATTGCTAGTCCTCGTTAAATTGAAAGGTGACATTTTGTTGTATCGTAAGAGCCTCCTAGTGAAAGTTTAACAAACAAGAGGCACTCCCGTATGAAATATAACCCAGCACAGCACGATTTGTAAAGGTCGGGCCGGTTGGTTACCAATGCAATAAGAACATCATATTCGCAAAAGGGGGTACCAATCGGTGCCTCCGAGGGTGGGCAATTGCTTGGGAAAAAGAACAAAAAAAAAACAAAGAAAAAACTGAAGTTTCGCATCCCCCGGCACGCCGCATGGCGAGTAGTAATCCACCAGCTTTTCTGGTGGTTCGTGGCTTTAAAATATTTGTTGGGTAAAAGCATATTGCGAGTCACATCTCATACTTGTGAAACCATCTTCACGCCCATGTGGATGCACCCGGGCTTCCGCGCATCCACAGGATCATAATACCCTAACGCGAAATAAGAACAAAAGATATACTGACATTCAAAATGAAAGTGTGCGGGTGAAAACATCCGAGTAACAATCGTGTCTTGAAACCTCTGGACATGCGTATGACAGAAATTAAAATTATAAGAAAATAATTAACAAAATAATAGAATATTACAATAAAAATATTTTAATAAAAATTATATTCGAAATGTATATCAGATATTTATTCTCAAAAATTATTTTGATCTTTATATATAAATTATCTTAATATAATAAATTAATAACACATAATAACTGATATCCAGCATTATTTAAGTCAACAAAACCTCCAACGTGAACGTCACCGAACCTTATCTTCTTATTAGCCTCCTTACGCCACAAGACATCGCAGTAGAATCCAAAATCTCAGTTTTCTGGCAATGGCAACTAATAACGTCATCGCCACCTTCTTTACACTCCTCGTTTTAACATTCTTTCGCCCCAAAACGCTGACAGCTTCGCAGAATTTCACTGCCATTCTCGTCTTCGGCGATTCCACCATGGATACCGGCAACAACAACTATGTCAGGACATTCCTGAAGGCCAATTTTCCACCGTACGGTCAAGACTTTCCGGGTCACGTAGCCACGGGAAGGTTCTCCAACGGAAAGCTTATGCCTGACTTTATAGCCATTGAATTGGGGATTAAACAAGCTGTTGCACCATTCTTAGACCCGACGCTACCGGACGAGGAACTTGCCACCGGGGTTGACTTTGCGTCGGCCGGATCGGGGTATGATAATTTGACGACGACCTTGACAAATGTTGTTCCAGTTTCAAAGCAAATGGAACATTTCAAGGAGTATATTGCACGACTTGAAGGTGTTGTTGGGAAAGAAAAGGCTAAGGAAATTATTGGTAATGCCTTGGTGATTCTTAGTGCTGGGACTAATGACTGGACTTTGAATTTCTATGATATACCCACAAGGGAATTAAGATTTGATGTCAGTGGGTATCAAGATTTTTTGCAAGGTCATATGCAATTCTTTGTCATGGTAAGTCTCTCTCTCTCTCTCTCTCTCTCTTTCTTGAAAATATATGTATCTTTTGCATGAATTACATGTCAGTTTTCTAGATAATATAGAGATGAAAATTTCACTAGTTTTACCCTGTTTATCAATTTTATAAGTTGGAAACATGTAACTTTCAAATTCTTCTTGTTGAAAAGGGCGTGTATGGATTGCAATTGGTCAAAAGGGATGAGCCATGCAGCCGAATTTATCACATGCGGCTTATGCAAGCTCAGAGAGTCGTCGAATCACTTAAATTACTGTGCACTTGAATTTGTGTGTGTGTTTTTATATTTTTTGGTTATTAATTTATTTCACCTAGATAATCAGTTTGAATCCGAGGAGATTACAATGGTCAGTCACAACACATATGATAGTAATGTTTCATTGGAGTTTAAAAATAATAAATAAATAAATAAATAAAACGAGATTGGTTGTTTAGAAACCAAGTTGGCTACAACATGGTCTGATGATGCGACGCCAGACTCTGAACAATATGTGAAATGAAAACAGGAACTTTATGATCTCGGATGCCGTACATTTCTAGTGTATGGCCTTCCTCCGATTGGTTGCCTGCCAATTCAGTTGGCGCTTGCAGGGATAAACCCATTTGATGCAAGCTGCGTGGAGGATCAGAACTCGGATTCTCAATCTTATAATGCAAAGCTCGTCAAGCTGCTGCCCCAATTACAGGCAAAGCTTCCAGGGAGCAAAATTGTCTATGCAGACATATACACACCAGTTCTTGACATGATCGATCATCCTGAGAAATATGGTAAGTCTCGTCTATATAAAGAAACAATATGTGTTCACTTGAAGTTATCAGACCGGAGTCAAAGAACTTGCATACTTTAACTACAGCATACTAGGTGGTGATGGATTGATAATAATATCAGGTTACCAGTTTTAGATCTTTGTTTCCCCCCTCAACCAAATAAATAAAAAAATAAGATTGATACTAATTAAGTAGCATAAGAACATAATTGACTTCCAGGGACTTTTCTGTAAAAATAATACTAATTAAGTAGCATAAGAACACAATTAACATCTAGAGATATTGATGCCTAGAGTTTCTTTTTCTTTATTATTTTTTTTTCTTTTTTGCCTTTTCAATTAATGACATTGCTTAACTGTGAGGAAACGTTTCAATTAATAAAAATAGTTATGAGTAACTACAGCACGGGAGTTTCTAATACTGAATTCTTAAGGTTTTGTTTCTTTGTCCGTTTGGGAGCGTTTAGGTGTTTAAGTAAGATTCAATCCAAGTCTTTGCTGAGAATTGTGAACGAACCAATCAAATCCAAGAACTGAAGTTATTAAGTGAGACTCATAAATAAATCATAACGTATTTTTTCGTGTACAAATTTCTTAACCTGAAAATATAATTAAAGTACAAATTCCTATTATTTTGTAGAAATTTATATTTAAATGTAAAAAAAATAAAAATTAAATTATAACGAAAACAATAACTAGAGAGTTTACTTTATTAATATATTTTTAACTGGATAGTGATTGTCATACACATATATGTGCATAATTTTTACCCATAATACCATAGGCTAATTATGTTATATTGCGTTGCAGGCTTTGTGGATGTGAAAAGAGGATGCTGTGGGGAAAATCTCCCCGTAGTATCCTATCTATGCAATCCATCAGTGCCACTATGTTCAAATTCTTCAGAATTCTTGTTTTGGGATTTTATTCATCCTACTCAAGCAGCATACCAGTACCTCGTGAAATACTTGGGAAATACAACTCTTCCCAAGCTGTTCTAAAATTACGTTCTTCTTTCTTTTTTCTTGTATTTCATTGATTCTCCAGCTCCTTTGAGTAATCTGTAGTGGAAACTGGCCATCTGCAATCCTAGGCCCAAGATTATGATTAAAGCTCCTTCGAGCTACTTTAATCTGTGGGCAACGAGTTCTTTTGTTATGATGTCAATAAAGATGAAAGCTGAGCTTCCACAATTTGTCATAAATGCCCGCAAAAGGCTGGTGTGTATGGTGGGTATGTCCTTATTCTGATCTCTGCCTTATCAGTCAATATTTCTTTTATTTTATTTTATTTCGGTTAGATTTCAACTTCTCGTTTAATGTTTCTTGGCCACGACTCCCGAGTATTTGTGACCGTTATGATCATACAAGCACAATGTACCCCTAATTACCATGCTACTTTTACAGACATTAATGAATGGAGGAAGTGCAATATAACACAAACACACACACACACACACACACACCAATCTTTTGCCCACTAGAGGCTCAATACACCATGAGCCATACGAGAAGGGGGAGTTAGAAAAGAGAGATATAGATACTAATATGAGCCTCCGAAAACGCTACACGGATCATAGGGCTCCCACAAATGGACCGCGTCGTACAGGTTCTTGGGCTAGGCCTAATAAAATATTCAGGTTTGGATAAATGAATTAATCGTTGGTCTTTCAGCATCGTTATTTGAGAGTAAGCCTTTCTTTTTCTAGAAAATCCACTATTGTGCTTTATAGGAAAGCCGATACTGATGACCATTTACAAAGAAGCTACCCTGTTTTCCTTCGAATCTCTTCCCGTTTCTTCTTCCTATTCTGGGATAGCATCCATTGAACTGAAGTATCCTGCCAGTCCCCCGCGATTAAACAACTCTTTGTCCGATATTTTCCTCCCCATTGGCTGATATTTTTTTTACTCACTCCTGATCATCATCTTGCCCTTCTTCCATTATCAGGGACGGATCCGAAAAATTATTTTTGACGAGGTAAATTTATAACATCTCTATCCATTTCATCTGAACGCAAAAAATTCATAGTTCAGACTCGACGTCTCATAAGCCTCTCTGAGCTATCTACCTGAAGGATTATTAATGGATAAAAACAAACGGATGTGAATGAGAAGAAAATATTTTAACGAGGAAATGATTTACAGAAAACAATTTTATAAGCTTATCAGGGAACCTGATGAATTATGTCATATAGCAGCAACCCTTGTGAATGCATTAATAGACTCTACTTTGATCAGTTGCATATAATGCTTTTGAGATTTGTAAACAAAGACAACATTTTTCTTCAGCTGAATCCAAGTATACAACGGCGCTAATCACGATCACATCTAACAGATGGAATACATACACATAAACAGGGAAAATTCGTCCACAGAGACCGAGCACTACTCTGACTTACAGCCAGCGCATTGCACCTATATGATCAACAAGGGTAATTCACATGTAGGAAATGCGAGAAAAATTGTCGATTACTTCAATGCAAAAAAAGCTGTGGCTTACCTTCACTTCCGGCCACCAGCCGAGCTGCTGCCACCCTGGAATAAGCCATTAATCTGAAACTCAATGTCCTCTACACCGTACTTGATATACTTATTCGCAAGTTTCCCGACTTCCGGAGAACTCTGGAACCTTTGAATGAAGTTCCTATATGCAGGCAGCAGAAGCTGGGATAAGGACATTTTCAAGTCCTTTCTTAGTTGCTCATCAAATATGATCCATTGAGATTGGGTTCGACATGCCTCTTCAAAGTGCGAGTTGAACAACTTAATCTTCTCCTTCATGGACATTGAGTTCCCCACAACAATAGCAGCCGGAGAGCCATTGTCTCCTCTCAGGACTCCCAAAACCTTTTTCCACGAGCTTTTCTGGTAACTCGACTGAAATTGCCTGATCTTTGCATTGTGCTTTCTCATCCAACCATCCCCCAGAAGCAAACCCAATTCACTATCCTTCACCTTCTGCACAATGTACGTGCCATTATTCATCATGAACACAGAGCATAATGCAGGATCCCCATAAACCTTAGACTTCATCTCTAGATTACTCTCCAGTAACTCCATGATCCACGCCACTTGGACAGACAAGGAGGACGACGGAGATGAATCCTTAGACATAACAACATTAACACTAACATTCTCCTCAAAAACCTGCTCTAAAGTTTCTCTTGATCGACAGGCAGCTCGCAAATAGTTCATCACGTATCGTGTGATCGGATGTAGTCCGCCGCCAGGCACGGCGGCCTTAGCCGGATCTCGCCGGATTAAATTCTCCAATTCCATGAATATCCCTCTTATTGCTTCCCGCAACCTCTTCCATATCACCGCCGCCTCATTTCTAAGAACCAAACAGTAGTGATCAGAGAAATTGGACTCAAACTCGGGCATCAAGTCCCTGAACGCCTCAAATAAGTCTAAAATCTTGAACAAACGCTCGGGCGACCGGCTTCCGATAGCAACGGCATCTGCGAAACCGAGAATTTGAATGGTAGAACCGCGACATACCTCCATGAACGACAGGTCGGCGGCCAACGGCGACCCGAAAAATACGCGGTCGCAGAGGCGTCGCTCGCTCGGAAAGAGGATGCGAAGGAACACATTTGCGGCTTTGATCAACTTTTCAATTTCGTCCTCGAGCTCTTTCCAAGGCAAACTTTGGACCTCCTCGGCGCTCAACTTCTGCAACCCTAGCCTCGACATGCTCTCTTCTAGAAACTCCCTCCTGCAGCTACTGTACACGTGCGAGCACTCCTTGGCAAAGCCAGCATCCACCATTCGCTTCGCGATCTCGTGGAGGTCGCCGATCGTTCCCAGCGGAAGCGCGTCAATAATGATGTCGTAGTCGGAGACCGGCTGCGCCACCGGGATGTGGTCGTCGTCTGCTTCTTCTTCGTCCTCGTCCTCGTCGGTATCAAAAGAAAGGTTTCCCGTTGACACCCCGTTTCCGTACCGCCGCGTCGGCTCCAACGACTCGCAGCCGCGTTCCATCAACATTCTCAACTCTTCCTCCAAGCGAAACACGGCCAGGTGCATCAAGTCCTCGGCGCGTAACAGGCACGCGCCGATCGATTTGTCTGGCGAATTGGCCATAGGAGTCCACTGTCGCATCGTGGCAATCAGCTCGTCGACAGAGTCCAGGAATGCGGCGGAATCAGCCGAGTCGGCCCAGACAGGGTTGTCGGCAGCAACGTACCGTCGGATCCGACGCTCTAAAGACCTAAGAGTCTGGTCCAGAGCTCTCGAATCTTCATCGCCGCCGCCGAATTTATCGGACAATTTCTCGCGAGAAAACCGGCCGTCGAAGTTGGAGAAGATCTGCAAGATATCGTCGGCCATGGAATCGTTCTGGCCAAGATTCTTAGCTATGTGGCGGGCCATAGCTATCAACTTCTCCTCGCCGTTCTCGGCCATTTCACTAATTTCTATACTGAAAAATAATAATAACAATAACACTAATAATAGCAATAAAAATAAAGAAATTAGTATATCACGACCAACATCTAAGCAAGGTCCCTTTGGTTCTTTCTCTCAGATTGCAATAACTGTTTTCAAGCGAAGGAAATGGCAAAAGGAGAGAGAAAGGTTTAAGAAGAAGGCGATGGCTGTTGGTGGGGTGGGGTGGGGTGGGGTGGGGGAGGGCGCGTCGCAATGACCGAAAAGTCGTCCCGAGACGCGGTTTTCATCGAAGAAGAAGAAAATAAAGCAGCCGCGGGAAAAAGCAGGACAGAGGTTCCAGGGACAGAGACAGAACAGAGGCTGTGGTGGGGCCAGGAAGTTTTAGGCTGAGGTATGTGCTAGTGCCGCACTCTCTCTCTCTCTCTCTCTCTCTCGGTAATTAATTCTTCTTCCCATCTCTTTTTGGAACTTCCCTAAACCACTTCGATTGTTATTATTATGTTGTGATTGTCGCTCTCACTTGGGTGAATACAAAAATTTGCGTTGATTTTTGGGTTGGAAACGCAAGTTTGGCAAAGGTCGCGGAAGGTTCATGATTTCAATGGGCCCTAAAAGCAGTTGCCGCCTTGACCCAAAAAAAGAGAAAAACCCAAAGGCAGACTAAATATAATTAGTAAAATACCCCCCCCCCCAAAAAAATTATTTAATGGGGTATACAATATTGTAGGTGTATGCGAATGTGATCGGACAATATTTAATTAACAAAATCATTTTTTTACTTTTTTTCTCTCTCTTTATTAACTATTTTATTGTTATAATAATAATAATAATATCTATGTTAACTTTCTTACTTACTCTGTTATGTTATTATTTAATATTGAAATAATTGAATTTATTTTTATCAAAATAAACTTTAAATTTAAATTAATCAAAAAACATATTAAATTATTAATCCTACTTCTTTCTTTTTTTTTTTTTCCTGCTGAATTTATCCTTACTTCTGTGTCTATGATTTTCAAAAAAATAATAACCTAACCGAGCGATTAGTGTGATGAGACAGAAAGGTCGAATTTCCACCACCTAAGAGCGTGTTCTCTCATCTCAAACACCTAGTAGTGTTATCGCCAACGAAGATACCGCGTGAACGCGTGCTTTTCTAGCTTGCTTCTGAGGTAACCTCAAAAATAATAACACGTCTACATATTTATAATTATTTGATATAAACCCGCAATAAAAATTATAAATATATGATTAATAATTATAATAATATCGTTCAAACTTGTATATCAAAAACACGGCTAGCATTCAAAGTATTCAACTAGGGCAAAGCCTTAATTTTCGTCAAATGGCAGACAAACTTAACGATCGAAGGATTTTCTTATTTGACTACAGAAAAAACAATCGTTTTGTGAAAAAAAAAAAAAAAAAACTCAAAAAGGTCGTACAAAATTTTATTTTATATTTCTTTAAATAAAAAGCACATTATCTACGTATTATTTAAACCGATGAGAAAAAAGTTTTTTAAAAAAAAGGTAAAACACACTATCACACTATCCATAAATTGTCTTGTTTGCTCCAAGGAGTTTGTAAATACCAAAAAGCGACCGCACGATCAGGCATCAGCGGTTTCCAATACTCCAGAGTCCATTCCGGTCCTGTATTCTCGGAAACACCGCAGAATTCCTCCTTACCACCCTATACAAACCCTATCTTCTTCCCAACAGCGAAAGATCCCTTTGCGTTGCGGGCCTGCACTTGAAAACTCGCCCATTTTCCCCAAAATACCCTCACTCGTTTCCTGGTATTGCAGCCGATGTCTTCTCCTGCTACGCTTCCCACCTCGACCTCCCAGCCCACGTCTTCTGTTGCCACCCAATCCCAGGCCTCCGTCATCGCGTCTCTGCGATCCTCCGCAACGCGCCTCTCTGGCTCCGTCCGCCACGCGCTCGTGAACCGCCGCCCTTGGACAGAACTCATCGACCGGTCCGCCTTTTCCCGACCGGATTCGCTCTCCCACGCCACAACTCGGATACGCAAGAATTTCAATTACTTCCGCGTCAACTACCTGACGCTGCTCGCGATCGTGCTTGCGCTCTCCCTGCTCTCGCACCCGTTCTCTTTGCTCACCCTCCTGTCTCTCCTCGCTGCTTGGCTCTGCCTCTACGCGTTCCGGCCGTCGGATCAGCCATTGGTGATCCTAGGCCGCACGTTTTCCGATCGGGAAACCCTAGGAATATTGATTCTGCTGACGGTAATTGTGGTGTTTCTGACGAGCGTGGGATCTCTGCTAATATCGGCGACCATGGTAGGGTTGGGGATCGTGTGTGCACATGGGGCTTTCAGAGATCCGGAAGATCTGTTCATGGATGAGCAGGAGGCGTCGGGATCTGGCTTGTTCTCGTTCATCGGCGGCGCCGCTTCCTCCGCAGCTGCCGCCGCTGGTCCAGCCGTCATGTCGCGCGTCTGATCCTCAATCTTCTAATCTTTGTGATGTTTTCTTTTTTATTAGAATGAACTGATTTCCAATTTTGATCTTAGAAGAAGATCATATCGAATTAGAAATCGTAAGTGATTTTCCAACTCCAATTGACAGCAGTGTTATAGAGAGCCTGTAAATTGTTTGTTTGTGCATTGAAAATGGGGTAAAGTTCTGATGCATTTAACCCACAATCGCTGTTCTTCGTGATCTTTTTGTGCATTGGTTTCATTTTCATACTTCAATCCATCATTAACATTCTGCGATATTCATAAGGCTCCTTGCACTTCAAGAATGGAAACACCCTTTTTCCCCCTACTTAAAACGTTGGATTGGCTCTCAATGTAACATTTTATTTTCGTATTTATCAGAAATCTAAAAAAATAACTAATTTGAATGTGTATAATAAAAATAAATGTTTAAAGGAATTTCTTCTTTTGCTTTATCAGTAGTCTCTAGTTTATGTCTGGTAATTAAAAGATTTTACAACACAAAAGTATATATCTTAACATCTACATCAAATTATGTTTTTTTTTTTTTAAAAAAAAAAAAACCCTTTGAGATTTGCAATAAAACTACATTACCAAAAAAAGAATTTAACGGAGGAATGATGGATAGATTTAATTGTTGCGATTGGAAACTAAAAGGCCAGAAAAGTTCAAATAAGCATTCGGGAGAGTGATGTGTTAAGGCGTTAATGAGGTTAAAATGTATTCAACCCTAAAATATCTTTCAATTCTACACGCTACTGCTTATGCATTCAATCAATTCTGAAAAAGATAATGACGAAAAATGGTAAAAGAAAAAATAACCCCTCAGATTTTCGTGTATAATTCCTAACCAAACGCGATTCCCACCAGCAATTTAAAAATTGGAGCTTGACAATTTTTTACAGGTAAAACTAGACACTCCCCATTGATCAACAAGTAGAAGAGAAGAAATCAATTTAGTCTTACATTTTTTGTTGACCTTCTCCCTCAAAGCGAAACTCATTCTCAGTCTTACTTTACAAACATGAAGTGAGGAAAGTCCCCCCCCCCCGCCAGGAACGGCTTCTATAATTCGGACAACTTCAAAGATGGAAGACTGTCCAACTGAAGCTATATTGTGCCACATGGTTGCAGAGATCCTCTTTCTTTGCCAATTTGCCATCTCAAAGTGAGCAACTTGGTTTAAACCTAACCTTTCAGACATTAAAAAGGTAATAGGCATATTACAATGTCATACAAACAACAGAAACGTGTTTTAATGACCACTCTGGGGGCAGAAATTGAAAGAAACGAGAAAACAGGTGTAACGGATACGAATTTACAGCTGCATGCTCAAGTGCTCTCTCTTGCGTATTCACAAGTCTCTTCCGCAACCTTTGTCCACACATCCGAGATTTTTTCAGCATATCCCACCTGCATGTTCAAGATGTAATCACATGAACATGAGAAAGAGCATACGAAGTTGTGTAAACAAAATATTAACAGAAGTAAATTGCATATTTGATGCCAATATTCCAGAAAGTGAAAAAACAGTTGTCTTTTTAGTCATAAATAAAAGTCGAGGAAACTCTAAAATTACCACTGTCTAGACCATGTCTTTGTTCAAAACCTGTGTGCAACATACACCCATCATCAATTAAATTTTAATGACCAAAGAAAAGCAACTTAGAGATGTTAGAAGTCTAAACTCTCTCGATTGAATTAGGGGGAAGCTTTGAAGTTGTTTCCTTGTTGTAAGTGCAGCTACCTAATGAGTCTAATAACAGAGACTCTCCTCCAGTTTCTGCAATACCCATAAATATGGTGTCGAAGCAAAGTAACAACTGAAGAACATTTAAGCTTAACTCTCTACACTTTCACTTACACTAACTTAGCTTAGGATAGGATCTCCTCTTGAACATTTTATCTCTTTTTTCCCATGATTCTTTTCTTCCCTAAATGATAGATGTTATAAACCCAGACCCAGGTTAATTTGTGGTGCATTGGGTCTCACTGATACTCTCTTTAATGCTTTCAGCTAGGGGCATTTTTCTCATAGATTACCCTCAGCCCATGGAAGCTTTAGTTGAGAGAAGACAAGGTCTACCAACTTGTCCAAAACTTGCCCAAATGAAATAGTGACAAATAAAAGCTTACATAAAGAGTGAGAGAGAGCCATAAAGGAGTCTGATCGAAAGACAGTGCTTTCAAACCAATTCCACTTCAATGGGAAAAGGCATAGATGGTACCTGATTAAGCACAAACCCTTTTAGCATGTTCAAGAAATCAGCATGCCTTTCCCTGTCAAGCCTTTCCAGTTCACTCCTGTTATTTTCCTGTATTAGATCATCATTAATAGTGCCAGCGGAAAACACGACAAAGACAAGAAATTTATAATATATATATATTGAAGAGATGGCAACCCAATAGACAGAAATATTGGGTCACAAATTTATTCCTTGCCCCATTCCCATCCTCCTCCTCCTCATCAAAAAAAAGAAAAGGCACAATCACAAAACAGTAAACTTCAGCAAAGATGAGATGAGCAATGAGACAAATGGCCAAAGGTATTAACAGGTATTTCAACAAGATGGTAATGAATGAAACAGGGGAAGCCGTTCTAGACAGGGCAAGCAGTGAATCTTCATATTTTATCCATCCGGGACTCATATCTAGTCTTGAGTAGAGTCCTGCACCTAAAGAGCCAACCAAGTGTGTCCTGCAAAGTTATCTTTATGCATGGGAGAAAGCTAGTAATATATAAATAAGCCAATCTTACACTGCATGGTTTGTAGTCTTTAACTTCTTACAACCAAGTAAAGGAATAATTTACTACTTGCATGTGAAGAAGTGTAAAGATTGCATTATGTCTCAACATTTAACACCTTTAGGCTCTTCCTCCCATCTATAAAAGAACTAGATCAAATAGAAAAGGCAACAAGGACAAACTTATTGACCATACATTGACAAAGGTATGTAACTTGTCTACCCTTGCCTGGGTCTGAAACATGATAGCAACAGATCAACAAAGGTGGCTTATTGGTTTTCAATGACAAAGATAAGGATTTCTTGCCAAATTAACCCAAATTCACTAAGTCTTATAACCACAAGCAAAAGTGCTGCAAATTTTGGTTAGAACATAACAATGCCAATAAAGACTGCCATTCCATAAATTAAAGCGTGCACCAGAAGTGGAGCTCAATAAAGTTGAAATGTAACCTAGCAACTTCTTATAAATCAAGCAAAATCCCAATGCTCCAGAAATTAATGAGTTGCTAAGATAAAGAAAGTTGCAAGCATACACAAGAGAACGGTTTGATAAGGACCAAGCGTCAAAAGATCAGTTCTCTTGTGTGAATTGCATACAGAAACAATACCTTGATCCGTTCATACTCTCTGACGGCAATGTTTTTAGCATCCTCAGTAACTCTGACAGTCTCTTTCAGCTCCTCTATCTTGCGAATCCTTGACTTGTCACCACCAAATATCTTGGATGATGCAGCTTCAAGTTTTTCAGCCCTCAAGTGCAATGAGGACAATTCTGATAAAAGAGTTTGCACTGTCAACAATGCACTGGATCGATCCGAGAATGCATTATGGACAGACAGCATCAAGCCAAGATAATCATGAAGAGTATCCTATAAATTACAAAAACCAATAAACAATTTAGACAATGCTGGAGTTTCCTTCTAAAACATTATTTGCAAATGTTACAAAGGGCTTAAATACTTTGACCAGCAGGAGATTAGGGATAAACATTACGTCATTAGGCATTACACACTTCATGCATAATGCCTACAAGTTGGTAAAAGGGAGCAACTATTTGTAGATAAAAGCTAATGGCTACTCTAGTCCCATTAAATAGGAAAAAACTGCAAACAGCAACCAAAAACAATAATGCCAAAGCCTTAATTCCTAATTCCAAATTTAATTAGAGTCAGCCACGTGAATCTTTTGTCCCCAAATTTAATAGGGGTCAAGCTTGGGACTGGCAAGGCAGAACACAAGGTCAGATGCTGGCAGAGTGTGCACACAGCAGCCAGCAGCCAAAAAAACATTTCTGCAGCTCACCAGGTGCTTGACAGTCTGCGCATTTAGTTCTCGATAAAATCTGCTTGCTTTGACTGCAGCAGTGGCCACATTTTTCATGTCAGCAGCCCTTGTTCTTTGTGTGCTGAATATAGCTTCTTCATTCTCGAATTTAGTCAGTTTAATAAAAGCTAACCCCAGTTCTCCCACTGTCTCTCCCATGTCTTGCTGGGCCTTTACCAGAGATTCAGCCTACAATTAAAATAATTAAACAACATCACAAAAGAATGCAAAACCATAAACAATAGCTAATCTTCTAAATATTATCAAAAGCAATGAACTGCCAAACAAGCAAGAAGTGCAGAACCTACCTGTTGCGAAGCATTGCTGAGCTGCTGCTCAAGATCTTGTATCCTCTCTTTCTTCTCCAAGAACTCCTTATCTTCCTCAACAACTGGTGGCTTTGATCCTCCCCAATCATTAGCCACAGACTGCTTCAACTCCTTAAACAACCTCAACAAATCTCTCCCTCCTTTGGCCGGCTGCACCACTTCTTGTGGCGCCATCACACTCTCTCCAAACAGCTGCTTTGGCAGTTTCACCGCACCATCAAGCATCCTCGAAGCCACGTCAGTGCCCGTTAGCAGCGGCAGCTTCCCTTGCACCTGCAAAAACACCTTCAGTTCATCGCTCTTCCTAATTACCGGATGTGCCGCGAGTCTCCTCAAGTACTTCTCCAGAGCCACTCTCCTTTGCTCCACAAACTCCTGCTTTTGCATCACCTGGCTCTCCACGACATTCTTATCCGGCCTCGGCGGGATAAAAAACCCTCGGTATGACTCCGCCAATCGTTCTGACAATGTAACCACGTCTCTAAATCTCCTCCGTACACTAAATTCCGTTCCGTTAAACTCCGGTATGTTCGTTCTCGTTGTGATAAGATACGCAACATAAGTGTTGCCTCCTGGAACCAGCGAATTAGAAGTTTCTTGCTCCTTCTGCGGATCCGAGACCGTGATTCTGATGTGCTCGGAGCTGCTGGACGACGGCGACCTCGAGAGCGAGAGCGAAGAATCGGAAGATTGACTCGCGGCACCCATGCCGTTGATTTCATTGACGGCGCTTTCATCAAAAGGACTGAAAATGACGTCGGCGTAGGCCGGGGGTTCGATGTAGGAGGAGTTATCAGAAGCGGCGTTAGGGTTTCGGCGATCGAGGTAGGGCGGGGGAGAGAGAAGAGGATCAGAGTCGACCAGCGCCGGCGTTAGTGACAGCGGGTGATTCTCGTCTGCGAGCGAGGACATGGCGCTACCATAAGCTGCCAACGACTTGCTGCCGGTGGTGTTGCCGGCGTTGCCGTTATCCAACGGGTCGTCGAGCACTAGATTTTCCATTTCTTCTCGGGAAGCGTACAGCTGGGCTTCCTCAAAGCCCTGATTCTCCGATCCCATCATCTTGCTCTAGAACTCTAATACCAATCAGTTAAACCAAATACAGAAATAACAAAACAATAGCCAACAAATGTTATATATCTCAGCTTCTGATTTCTACTATAGCTCGTAGACTGCGATGGAGATAGAATTTTGAGTGTTGTAGAAGCTAGACATTACGGTTCCGGAACATACAAAGAAGTCGAGACTTGATAAGCACGGCAGCAACGGCGGCGGCGGCAGGGGCGGAGCTGCGTGCGCCAAGCTGAGGGGGGGCCTACGCGGGCGAATGATGAACAAGCATGGGAAGCATGGGAATTTCAAAGAAAAAACTATTTTAGTTTTGGAGTTTTTATCGTATTTTATTTTATCTTTATCACGTCGTTCTACAAGTTAATTGGTGGCAGATGGGGGCCCACATTTCGTTGAATTCGGTGGCTCAAGGTAATTATCGGAACGTCGGCGTTTCTTTGGATCATTATTGGGTGAACTCGGCATCACGCAACAACTCCGTGTAAGGCGGTTCTTCGACGTTGAGTTGCTTGATGGGCCACGTTGGCTGCGCATGTTTTGGCTGGGTGACTTCACTGATAGTGTGTTTGAATTTTTTAAAGTAGACTGTAAAAAAAAATTGTAAGGAAGAAAATAAATATATATATTTTTTTCAATTATTTATTTAGATTTATTAGAAATAGAAAAAAAATGAAAAAATTGTTATTTAAATATCATGAGAATAAAAAAAAATTAATATATGAAAGCAATTATATCTTTTATATAGTCTAATCTTTTGTTTAGATTTAAAATGAGATGTAAAATAAATTATAAAAAATATTATTTTATGAAGATATATTAAAAATTAAATTATTTAAATTGCTAGGAGAAATTTAATATATAAATTATATATCATATTTTAATACAATAATACATCGTCTTGACTTTTTAATTATTTTTTGTATAAGAGAGTGGAATTTTTCATAAAAATAAATAATGATGTTTATGGCAGATTGCCAAAAAAAACAGAAACATGTTCCGGTTTGATTTGTTACTATTTTTAACGGCCAGGAAAATTAGACTTCAAAAAGCCCATACCTAATTCCAAGAAACAAAAAAAAAAAAAAAAGCAACAATAAACAAAGGCTAGTAATTAAGTGCATTTTGGTAATTATCGAATAGTGATATCACGTCATCTGGTTTTTTCTCTTAGCGCTCTCACCGAATTGGTGAGAATGCTTTTGAGTGGCCCCCACGCGTTATTTTCTCACCACTTTCTCATATACTTTATTTTTCCTTCCCTTGCTAAACAATGAAAATTTTCTATTTACATCGGTTGCCTTTTTTTTTTTTTATTCTTTTCTTTCCTATGATTTTCACACAATATAAACATACCGTTAGAGTCGTAACAAATACTTGAATACAAACGATTGAAAATAATTCGAGTCACTAAGCTTTTTTTTGTTATAACTAATATTCTCACTTTAATTTGTAAATTTAATTAGGAGATATTAATTATTTTAATTTTAAAATTTTTATAATGTTTATAATTAAATTTTATATATTTTAACATTTTTAATTTAATTATTTATTTTATCAAACTTTTTTAACTAAATTGTTTTATTAATAATACGTTAAATATGATAATTTAATTAGATAAAATTCATAATATATATATCGAGTTACTGTATAAAAAACTCTAAATTGAAGTCAAACTTATCTTCTCCGTATAATTAGTTTCTTCGATTAAAAAATCAATCTCTTATTACAGTAAATCACCTCTTACAGTAAAAATCAATCTCTTATCATCGACATCATTCAAGTCCTCGAAATTCAAGTGGACATCAACATAATCGAGCATAGTGTGGTGTCCTAAGAAGGGACAGACCGCCAGTAGTTGCGAAACTGCGTCGTTTAGAAGGGAGAGTACGAGGCCCGGAATCTCGCATCTTGGGTGGAACCGCAGAAAATCGAGAGAGATTTTTACTAGCCTCTTTAATCTAAAACAATGATGTAAATAAAAAAGGGAGATTTACATATTTTTAGACTAAAAAACACAAATCAAATAAATAAGAAGAAATTAGGGAAATAAATATTTTTAATGAAAACTAAAATTTTTACTAAAATTCTTCTATCCTTTTATTGTTTCCTTTTTATTTTAGAAAGTTTTTTATTTTTATTTTTTAATTTCAAAAAGAAGCAAAGAAAATTTGAAATCGAAGAATTCTTTTTCATTGTATGAAGTATGTATAAATTTTTTTAAAGTAGAACGTAAAATATAGTAATTTGTTTTATTTATTTTTTATTAATTTGTATCTAATGAAACTATGTTATTTAACATTTTAGCTAAATTTCGTTTACAAAAAAATTTGATTAGAAAAATTGAATAAGATATATGATTAAATTAAAAAATA
Source organism: Bruguiera gymnorhiza (assembly GCA_020883675.1). NCBI lineage: Eukaryota > Viridiplantae > Streptophyta > Magnoliopsida > Malpighiales > Rhizophoraceae > Bruguiera > Bruguiera gymnorhiza. Next base: position 878,056 of record JAIRCJ010001042.1, on the reverse strand, counting down.
TAAAACTTAATTTAAAAAATGTTAAAATATTTAAAAATTAAAATAGTAAATATCCTGTCTAATTAGTCCCAGAGGCATTGAGTCAACTTATGGATCGTTTCAAACAATAATACTCCAAGGATACAATTTCAACCTGCTTCGTGATAACTTCTTTTCTATGCAAAATCTCTTTAATGGAATTACCCAATATTTGATAATATACATTCTATCATACTTATATTAGATACTTTAAATTATTTTTTTTATTTTTAGGTACCATAATTTAAATTTTAATTATTAAAATTAAAAATCTAATTATTCTATCACTAGATTATTAAGTCAATAATCAATTCTAATTTATTAATGTTTGGTAATTGCGCATAAGAGACATCCAAAGATCTTATATATATATTTTTTTTGTAGAATATCAAAATCAAAGCTCTCATTTCCCTTTTTTGGCTTTTTTGTAGAATTTAAAGATCTTACAGTTTGGTTGAAATCGAAAGGAAGATATTAAGGACAGCTAAATTCTGGCCCCTTTCAATTCTTATTTCCTTCTTTTTATACCGAGAGCCTGAGTTCATGGTGTGCGCATAGTCAAGCCAAGGGATTTGATTTCAACATCTTCGGGTTGAGCCATTCTTTTAAAAAGCTAATTTTTTTAGTTTTAAAAAAAAAAAGGAGACTAAAAATCAAATTAAAAATTAAAAATTTAAGTAATTTTATTATTAGACTTTTTGGTGAACATATGCCTGCGATGAAGTTGTTAGATTTGCTCGCAGAGACCTTATGCATAAATGGGATACGTTCATCCAATACATATTTATTTGTAGAAAAATATTTTCTACTACAATGTGACGTCACAGTACAGCAGAAAGAAATTTATTTTCTTAAAAGCAACCAAAGCTGCCGGGTAAATATCTTAAGGATCTTGAGGGGGTTAGTCATAGCACCACCACTTATCGTTGTTATCAAACTCGAAATCGATCGGCGAGATCAATGAATCAAACTCCTAATTGGTTCATTTTTCCTTTTTAAATCTTAGTCAAATCCAGATTAACTCAAATTAATTTAGTAGTCAAATTAGTTATTATAGTTTAAGTTTTTTAGAAAAATTAATTTTTTGGATTGAAATTTTGTACCAAAATATTTATTGGTAAAAATACTTGAATTTAAAATTAAAAAATTTTAAGAAATCGAATTTACATATTCTAAATTTATTTAAAATTAATTTATTTGTAATATGTTATAATAATATATTTATACATTATGTTTAAATGATTAATTTTGTAATAAAATATAAAATAAACAAATACAATTTTATTCTTATAATTAACTTAAATGTCATAAAATTATGTTAAATATTGAGATATAAAAAATAAAAAAATATATTATAAATATTTATAAATATAAAATATTATCAAATAATTATTTAATTAGTGACATATTAAATTTTAAATATTTAAACAAATAATAATAATAATAATAATAATAATAATAATAATAATGATATTTTAAATATATTAATATTAAAATTAAATACAAAATTTTAATTTTATTAATATTAAATTTGTTTACAAGAAAAACTTATTTTAAAAAAATTTAAATAAAAATAATTATAATCAATAATTTTAGCTAAGATACACGTATACATGTTCCACAAACCCACACGAAAAGCATTTTGTTGCTGCCAAAAAAGAAAATTAGTAGCGCATTGATCCGACCTGCGGATGGGTTTTATAAATATGCTGGGATTTTATTCCAGACGGCGCCTCTTCTTACGCCTGCATCCAAACACCTAGGTTAGGTTTCCTAGTCTCCACTTGCCCCATTTCCGCCTCCTACTTGATTCCCCAAGCAAAAACCCTATTTTGCGTAAGCCGTATTCTGCTAAAAGACATAGTCGCCGAAAAGATTCGGACCCGACCTGAAATCGGAACCCTAAATGTCGTCGAAGTTCGGACTGGCCGGCGGCATACCGGAGCGGCGTGTTCGACCTATATGGGATGCTATCGATTCTCGCCAATTCAAGAACGCCCTCAAGCACTCTACTTCTCTTCTTTCCAAGTACCCTAATTCGCCTTACGCTCTAGTAAGCACATTACCTATGTGTATATCCATTTATATATGTATACTTATCATCTATATTTCTTGTTATATTTAGTTAAATTTTTAGGGTTTATAATCTTCTGGGAGAGAGAGAGAGAGAGAGAGAGGAGGGAGGTGAATTTGTGGTTTATTTTATTTTTCCCTGTTTTTCTATTTCGTGTTTTAGACTAAAGGTTCTTGAAGATTGTGAATCCTTGGTCAGAATTCTTTCTTGCCTTTTGACTTCAAAATTGGCTTTTGTCATTAATACCTTGTTATTTGTTCAAGGTGTCGGTTATCTGTTATCATTGGTCGCATTAAACAGGATAACATTATTTTGTCCGCATTGTCTTTTTTTCTACTGATATGTTTTTTGTGTGGAAATATTAATTGGGAAAGTTGTTTGTCAAGTTAAATTTCAGAAGCACAGACTTGTATGATAAATTTTTTCTTGGGACTGAACTGCTGATGCAAGTGCTTGTTATGCTTAAACAGGCTCTCAAAGCTCTTATTTTGGAAAGGATTGGTAAATCTGACGAAGCATTATCTATCTGCTTAAATGCCAAGGAGCTTTTATGTGAAAATGACTCTGTCTTGATGGATGATCTTACCCTTAGCACCCTACAAATTGTCTTCCAACGGCTTGATCACTGTCAGTTTATGTTTTACTTGATTTAATGATCTATTTATATGTATATTGGTGCAGGTATCTCATAGTCTTTATTTGCTTTGTCTTAATACATAATCAGTGGATTTGGCAACTAGCTGCTATGAGTACGCTTGTGGTAAATTCCCAAACAACTTGGAACTAATGATGGGGCTTTTCAACTGCTATGTTCGTGAATATTCATTCGTCAAGCAACAACAGGTTGGTTTTTCCCTATGTTTTCTCTTCTTTACTCATGCTTCTGCAATCTATTCTATTTGAATCATGAGATGACTAGAGTACTTCTTAGTTGTGACTTTATCTTCTTGCAGACAGCCATCAAAATGTACAAACTTGTTGGAGAGGAAAGGTTTTTGCTTTGGGCGGTTTGCAGCATCCAGTTACAGGTTTAAGAATCTCTCCTGCTCTACTTCCCCCCCCTTTATTGCCTATACATGAAGCATTTGCTCATTCTTTTAGATGTTGATGTAGCTGTTTTAATATTCTTGAATCACACCCATTACAGTATCTCTCCTTTTCATGAATGATTATGTAATCTTCACCAAAACACCGTGTATTTATCTCTGTCAAGTGAGTGCACCAAGAAAATGTCATCTGTTCAATTTACTTCATCTTATTGGGTGAAATATATCAATATCTACCCAACATTTTCTTACACCATGCTGTGCTGGTGTAGGTCCTTTGTGGCAATGGAGGAGAGAAATTGCTAGTCTTAGCTGAAGGGCTACTCAAGAAGCATGTTGCTTCCCACAGCTTGCATGAACCTGAAGGTTGCTCATTTTTGTGTTTTTCTCCCTGCCACATTTTCAGCTGTTACATTGTAATGCCCTTTACTGTTGATCTCCTTACCGAATGCTTGGAGTTTGCTGCAGCTCTTATTGTCTATGTGTCCATATTGGAACAGCAGGCCAAGTATGGAGATGCATTGGAAATTCTCTCAGGGAAATTAGGATCACTTTTAATGATTGAAGTTGATAAGCTACGCATACAGGTGCTTTTTGAAGTTTGTTTTATAAATAAAGTTATTACGGTGTTAAGAATAGGATTAGTACTATGCATCAAAATACATCTTACTTAATTAATTCTGTTTGGAAAATTAATTTTTTTTCTTGTCCTTGAGATGTAGAATTATTATTGTTATTGTTATTTTTTTTTCCCTTCAAGAAAACAAATAAGGTGCTTATAGGTAGGGCCGGATGAGATGTCCTAACCAAAGTTGTTAAAATCCCGATTCAGATCATAGGATCGTATGACTTTACGATCATACATGAGACCAATGATCCGAATCACGCTAAAATGTCTTTTAGGTAAAATTTTGATAGTGTCTCGATCCAAATCATAAGATTAGCGGAATATCCAATCTTATGATTTCCTTTTCCTTTATAATTAGTTTTTGAGTTCTTGTTCTTTTAGGCTGAAATATATTGTAAATTTTATAACACAATAGCTTCTTACTTTTACTTTTGTTACTTCCATTGTTGCTTACCGTTGTGTTTTTTTATTTTTATACTTTTATGTTTGATGGTCAAGATGAGTTTGCTTTCGAGTGGTTAAAATTTATGCTTCTTTCTCTTTTTGGGAGAAGTCAATTTAATTAGTTGAGGATGGGGTTTTAATTATAATTTATAAATGAAGTATGAAGTTTGAAGTCATATCTCACTTCAAGTTTTAAACTTTGATGGTTACTAGGCTATACTTAGTGGTTCAAAAGTCCCTGTTTATAATAAAAAAAAAACAAAAATATGTTTTTGTTTAAATTTGAATACTAAACATTGACAAATAGTTAAATGCAGAGAAGATTTCTAGTTTTTAAAAATTATTTTCTAATAATTATAAAGATGGGAGAGATTTTTTTTTTTAATATGAAAAAGAATTACTATAATTTTTCTTATTATTGTTGAATTGATATGTATAATATGTTTAATCATAAGTTATATCTCATAGTGTTAGTTAATTTTTATTTATTTATTTTTATTTTAGTAGAATTTTATGATAATATGATTTAATCCTTAACATCCAAATCGATCCTAGATAGGATTCCGATTTTAACAACCTTGGTCCTAACTCCTAAATGAAAGCAGTTGTTGAAATGGAGAAAAAATAGTATTGAAGCAGGTCAAAACATCCTAAATGACTTTGATGTGCATTATTTAAAGTTGGTTGTAGAAGTATACTGAATAGATGAAAACTATGTAGAGCTCCATGTGGAGATAGGTGGAAGGAACCTTCAATTGCATTGCCATGAGGAACACTGGTGGGAGGAGTTCATCTTGATAAAAATGCAGTTTGCCATAATATTAGTATTGGCTTCTGTAACATCTCCTAATATTCTTTAGCAGGAATAGACAGGATTAAGTGGATGAGGCCAACTCTTTTACTCCCTTTTGATTATATGTGGTGAACCTGCTTATAACTATGTAAATTATCTTACTGAAACTCATGATTTGTCAAGTGAGAACTGATGTTGGTCACCCATCAACACACAGTATACAACTTTTTCATGTTGCTGATTTTGAGAGCATAAATGCTGGATGGAGACCATACGTCCTGTGTGCCTTTTATTGTCACAAAGGATCCTTTGGCAACATCAGAAATCATTCTATGAGGAACAAATTAAAGGGAATTTACTATTTAAGGATGCAAATAGATTCTATTCTTTTGCTTTGATATGTTCACTTCTTTTAGTTGAAAATCACTAGGTCTTTTATTGATTTATTTTCAAATTGATGTAAGGCTTTTTTTCTGCAAGTAACTTTTCCATGTGGATCTCCTTATCAACTTGTATACTTTGATTTTAAGTTGACAGGGGAGACTTCTTGCTCGGTCAGGTGACTATGCTGCTGGAGCCAGTGTATATCAGAAGATTTTGGAACTATGGTATTCTAGTGTCACATTGCCCTTTTATGAATTTAAAGCTTTGACTTTTTGTTGGCAACTGGAGTCTAAAGTCATGATGCAATAGATGAAGCAATGAGCTTCTTTATCTTATTTTTGACCTGAAGCTTCGTTATTTTCAAATTCATTGTTTATTTCCATATTTCATCTTTCTACTGCAATTTTTAGGCATCTGTTAATTTTTGTTTGTTGTTTGAGATAACATGGTCATGTCCTTTTAACCAGATGGATGGTGACTTTTGTTTCCTTTTTTCTTTTCTTTTTTTTTTTGGGTGAACCCTTGGAGTGAATGGTCGGTCAGTGGGTGAGAGAGGTCTACTGCAAGGCCTTTGGCCTGGTGTTGAGAATATTTTTGTGTCTCAAACTACAGTTGGATACAATCATTAACATATATGTTTATAAGTTGAAAAGGATTCTCTACCCCGCAAATTTTGAATATATATGTGTGATTTTTTTTTGCTTAAAATAATGTTGAAGACATCTTGGTTGTCATATGTTTAATGCATAGGCTTTAGCTATTATTCCATCATTTCGAAGGTCTATGAGTTGGGTGGGGCAATTGGCCTTTTTGATTTTTTGTGTGGCTGTAATCTGCATTCTATGACATTCAACATCTTATCATTGACAGGGCTTTCTGAGAGATATTAGGTGAGTGAAATAATGTTCTTGTCAGGTGATCAGATAAATCTCTGCGAACCATTTTCAGTGGCCATTGTGTCTTCCTCTATCTATAGCAGCAATTGAGAACCTGCATTTTGTGATTTGTTAAAGTACTCTCTTCATACTCCTCTGCTTAGTACTTCCTCATCATTTTGATGGACATAGATAGTTGTTCTAGGTGACTTTTCTAATCTAGGCAAGTTTGGAATAAATGAATAATGTCCACAACCCCGTAGCCTGGAAACTAATCATGAATTGTGGCCTATTTTGTGTGGTTGTGAAGTACCTGCTGACTCAACCGTCCACTTGGTATCCATGCTCTTGTGTTTTTGTCTTAAGTGCTAACAACCAGTTTTAGAGTATGTGTTAGTACATGCTTAGCTGAGCAGTCATGTTATTTCTTTCCTGTTTGCTCCCTTAAATTGCCTTTTTGGCTGACCATAGGTCGATATATTCATCTGTGGGTTTGCCTAGGCCTACTAGAATTCTGTTCAATAAAGTCAGCTTGATGCAGAATGTTGCATTGAGATCTCATGCTTAAATTTCATATACCGATCATTTTCACATGGAATTCGGTGTACCTAATAATTTCACTTTTGCACTTTCATTTTGAGCTGTTAATGTTATTTTGTTCATTTGGCAGCCCCGATGATTGGGAGTGTTTCCTACATTATTTAGGCTGTTTGCTTGAGGATGATAGCTGTTGGAACAGTGATGTTCATAGTGGTCCAATTCTTCCTCAACAATTTGTGAACTGCAAAGTTGCACATCTGGCCGAAGAAGTGGTGCATATTCACAACTAAAGAGTGATTTTTTGTTAGTTTATTGTTGTTTTTTTTTCTTTTCAAGTTTGCTGTCATATGTGCATATTTATTGTAGCTCTTATACACCCTGTTGACAGAGTTTGATTCATACATATACCATATGCAGTTTGATTCTCGTATCTCAAATGCATCATCCTTCCTCGAAAAGTTAAAAGCAGATGCCGACAGTAAGTTTATTAGGTGTCCCTACTTGGCAAGTCTTGAAATTGAAAGGAGAAAGCACTTATATGGGAAGGAGAATCATGATGAGATAATGGGGGCTCTAATGCAATATTTTCACAAGTATGATACGATGTTTTTCCTTTTTTGTTTGTGACTAAATTAGGAGATCATTTTTTTCCTTGTAAGATTTGTCTAGGGACTCTGATTTGGTTTAATGCATTTATTGCTTATTAGTCTCATTGGAATTGTGGATCAATCAACTTCCACTCTACTGTGTTCTTTCTTGATGATGGCTGTCTTTGTTGAAGAACAGTGAAGTTTTAGCATTGACTACAAAATCATCCGGATTATTTGTTTTTGTTTTCAATACAGGTTTGGTCACTTAGCCTGCTTTACTTCTGAAGTTGAGATGTTTCTTCAAGTTTTAACTCCAGATAAAAAGATGGACTTCCTAGAGAAGCTCATAGAAAGCACCAACACCAAGACAATGGTGCTAACTAAAGTGCTCGGGCAGTCAATTACAATATTCAAAATGCGAGAGCTAATTGGAGATGTGTACAAGCTTCCAGTGGTTGGTGTGTGTCTCTTTGGTTCACAGAAATGTATGTTTCAATATGCATGTTTCTGACTTTAGCTTTTCTTCCCCAGACCTTGAACACTCTGCTATAAAAATGGTAGAGACATATTGTGAAAATCTGCCACTGTCAAAGGACCTGGATCCCCAAGAGAGTATGCATGGAGAAGAACTGCTATCCATGGCGTGCAATGTGCTGGTTCAGGTATTGCATGTGGTGCTTCAGATACTGGTTTGGCTTCAATGTTAGAAAATATCATTAGTTTGATTGTCATGCTGATGGATTCTAGGGCTTCCATCACCTCAGTGGTGCTTTCGATCTGATTTTACTTCTTATTGCTTTTAGAGTACTAGGAGTTTTGGATTCATTACATACACAAACTCATACTTCTGAATATGTCTTTGAATGCTTGCTATAATTACATTCTATTACAGCAAGAATATAATCTTTTATATGTTTACTCGACAGGATTTAAATTGTTTGTTCAGCCTGTGCACAGAACCTTTTCAAAGATGAGACCATCTGCTAATGAACTTTTTATGGAGGTTACTAACCAACTGCATTGAAACACATCTTGTTCTCTGGATAAATAAGGAGGATTTATAAGCAATCTATACAAGCACAATTTAGTTGCCAACCTCATTGAAAAATGCAATTATCTGCAAGTAATGGAATTTTAAAGCTAAAATTTCCTTTCTCATGCAAATGATCAGGACCACTGTATCAAGGTTATGCAACTGTTTTTCTCCCAGGAAATACCTTTGTGGTTAAGAGCCTAGAGCCCTAGACATCCATCTTAGAGGTCTAATGTTCAAATTTTTAGAGGCAGGTGAGAGCTATGGGAAAGGAGAGAGCTATATCATGTTGTGTAGCTCACAGCCCAATGAGTCTCCTAATAAACTTGAAAAGAAATAATCAACTTTGCAATGGTCAAAACATTTCTTTGGCTTGGAGACTACTTAAGGCATAAATCATTCTGTTCTGATAGTAGGGAACCATAACATGATCTTAAGAATTTTAATAGTGATTATGATGTTGATGTTCAGCTTCTGTTTTATTTAGGTTATCATAAATTAAGTTAGATGATATTTTATTATGCGTATTCAGGGGAATCTTCAGGTAATTAAGATTTATCTTGTTTCCTATTTAGCACTCATCTATAACCTGTAAGCAAGTCTTTTTTCTATGTAATTTGATAATTGAATGAAGATGAAGCATTAAGTTTCAGCTGCCTCTAGAGATTCTCATGTCTTTCGTTTCATCTCCTCCAAGTTTCTCTTTTCTTTAAGTTCTGGTCTTTTCGTAAAATTGTTGTCTTTTTTTCTCGTCTTTCCTTCATTCTCCCTCAAATTTCCTCTATTTTCTGTTCTGTCCTCCATCATGTAATAACACATACATGCACACATTGCACACTTGCACCTGCAGACATGCGGATTCTTTCCCAGCAGACATTTTTTTCCTGGTGATGGATATGTCTTCATTATATTTCATCTTTCTTCCATTTCAGAAGTCTAGTTTATTGGTCAACAGTCCTGAATAGCTTGCTTTTTTTGTCCCTTTCTTTCCCCCCTCGATCTATAGTTATTCTGTCGTACAAGACATCTTGGGTACTTCATGGAGGCAATAATGGTTTTGGAGTTTGGTTTGACCATCCGACAGTAAGTGAAATGCATTTTATCTTTTAAATATTGTTATTGCACAGTTAAAGTGTTCAATTTAAAATGACATTGCATTTAATTAGCATCATGCATCAGAAGACAACGAGTTAGTCTTAGGCATAAAAATGATGGCACACTAAATGACATGTGGGTAAAACAACCTTTTCTGCCTGAAGGTGTTCATTGTGATGGAGAACGCAGACTTCATATTCTCGGTACTAACTTTTGCATTTGTCATTGATATTTGGCAGATATGTGTGGCAGTACAAGATCTTATTGGTGCATTTGTATTCACACTTGGGTGTCCTCTCTTTAGCTTATGAATGGTAAAGCGACTAATTTAACAATTGTTTATAGACTGATACTAAGGTGTTATGCATTTGTACCATTGACACTCTTGTTAGTTGCCTCTGATTGAGTCTTTCTGCAAACTTTTGTATTATTCCTTTGATTGCCTCATTGTCTTTTATGTTCTTTCAATTTCTCTCTTGTTTAGGTACAAGTCTTTGGATGTGAAGAATATTATGCTGGAAACGATGACACACCATATTTTGCCACAGTTGGCGATATCTCCTCTTTGGATGGATTTAAGTAATCTGTTAAAAGATTATCTCAGGTTTATGGATGACTACTTCCGGGAATCTGCAGATCTTTCGTTTCTTGCATATCGCCATAGAAACTATTCAAAAGTATGTACCTGCTATGCATCGACTATTCAGAAGTATGTAATGTGTTTGTCAGTTATGCTTGCTCTCATTCAACAGGTTCATCTTATGCGATTGACATTTGGCTTTTGGACTTATTAAATTGTTTAGAATTCCTACTTGTATTGCTTGATTTTCGTGGACTAGTTATAGATGATAACTATCTGCAGTTTCTTTGTTAATATTTTTACTCAACTAGGACACTTTATTTGTTTTTCATTCACTGTAATGCAGTATGCTGTCCTGCAAACTTAACAGCACATAGCATTTTGCTTGGTTACCACTGATGGTGGACAATGATAACTTATGTTCTTTGTGTTTCAGGTAATTGAGTTTGTTCAATTTAAGGAACGCTTGCAACAGTCTAATCATTACTTATTGGCAAAGGTTGAAAAATCCATTCTACAGCTAAAGCAGAAAGCAGATAACATTGAAGAAGAAGAGGTTTGTCTTTTGCCTATATGATTAATGTCTATGCATTTTTATGTGTTTAACAGTGGACGCATTTAGGGTGTTCTCGCGGATCTGAATCATGGAATTCACTTTGTTGAGCTTGCTAATGAGATTGGATCCAAAACTTTGACCTTCAATGAAGATTTGCATTCACGACCTTGGTGGACACCAACTCCAGAGAAAAACTACCTTTTGGGTTTGTAGCTCATACACCTTCTCAACTTTCTTTTTTCAGATGATATATCTTTGATGAGAGAAGCTTTAAACAACAGAATTTTTGATAATGGTAGGCAACAATGTATCACTATGGGCCTGTTTGAAATGCATACATAAAGTTTTAAAAGTCTTACCTAGGCATCAGCTAAAGCTTTATATATATATATATATATATATATATATATATATATAATTGATTTAGTATATTTTATTATTTTAGTTTATTTTTTAATTGTATTGAATAAGGAATGTTCATAGATAAAATCAATATAATAACAAATGCAGGTTAACTTTTTGTACTATTTGTCTAGATTATTAGACTTTTGTGTCTAGTTGTTGTCTTTTTGGGCAAGAATTAGACAAATCAAGTTGAAATTAACAAGGAACACAGATCAAAACCTATGAAGTCTATGTGTCCACGAAAATGGTGTATAGCTTTTGGGGTGTCTGCATTTTCAGCATTCTAGAGGAACAGTGCATGATGCTGGTGTTGGAATTGTTCATTAAGTGGCATAGATTACCAGAAATTCTTTACCCATTAGGAATGAGTTGTATCATAGTTTAAGAGGCTTTTCTATATTAGGATTATTTCTGTTACTTTATTCTTTTGTAAACCAGCTTTTGGAGAATCTTATTATAATGTTGGCTTTGGGGTTACTTTCTATTTTTCCATTCTTTTCCCTGTGACAGTTCTCAAAATAAGTTGATAGTGTCCATCTTTTTCCAGGTCCATTTGAGGGTATCTCTTATTGTCCCAAAGAGAACCTGGTAAGGGTCTGATGCCTTCATTTGTATTTTTCTGTTGTTAACCGATGGTAAGACAGAAGTTACAGTAACTTTGCGTTTGATAGACTTTTCTGTATTTCTTATGCCTTTTATGTTCTGTCTTTTCCATGCTGCTGTTGACCCAAATTTACAGATAAAAGAAAGGGAAGTAAATATCCGGGGTGTTCTTGAAAGGAAATCTCTTCTTCCTCGATTGATATATTTATCCATTCAAAGTACACCGTCAATTAAGAGGAGTGTGGAAGTTAATGGTCCTGCATCCGAGACAAAAATATCCCAAGAATTCAAGTTTTTGCTTGAGTGCTATGCAAAGATGTTGGGATCTTCCTTCAGGGATGCTATAGAATTGGTTAAAGGGGTATCTAGTGGCATAAAGTCTGCCGAGGTATGAGGTGCCATCAGTCTGAATCCATGCATATGTTTGTATTACCTCTGCAAAGTATATGGCTAGTTTGTGGTGCACTATGATGTATTCCATGCTGATGTTTTAAATTATAAGTGTATGAATCCTTGGAATGTGACTCTGTTTATACTTCAACTTGTTGATCACCTTTATCATAAGTAATTATTCTAATATATGTTCTGCAACAATGTTTGAAGAAACAAGTGTCTTGATGGGAATGCGGTCTTAGAATTTTGAAAAGTGAAATTCATGTAGTTCAATCATTCTCCCCCCCAACACCACTGCACATAAATTAATCTATTGAAATCTCACCTATCTGTCCTCAATCACCTTGTTTACTATCAGAGCCAACCAACACCCTGAGGAATCTCATACATTGTCTAATTGCACTTCACCGACCTAATATTGCAGTTTAGAAGAAATTTGACCTTTACTCATGCCTCCACCTTATATGTGCTGCCTACTACTTGGTCAAGCTTTTCTTTTACTTTACTTTTATATGTTCTTTTACAGTATATGGCATTTACAATTCTGCATTGATGCTACAGAAATATCTGTAAGCTGAAGATTATACTGGCATATTTATTCCATAAATGATGACTTCTATGCCAAACAATTACATTCCACATTTCCTTTGTTTAGAGATTTATAGTTTCAACTATGCTGCAGGGTTTTGGTTCAGACATAATTGACTGGATGAACTTTACCGTGTTTTTGAATGCCTGGAATTTGAATTCCTATGAGCTTTCACAGCCAGATGGAAGTGGTCTTTGGCAAATTGTCGATACTCTGCTGGAGAAGTATATTTTGGAGAAGACAAGATCCATGGGTTCTCTTGTTTGCTCACCAAGGGATGCCTTTTCCAGTCTAGTGCAGTTGATCACAGAGCCATTGGCTTGGCATTTGCTCGTTATCCAATCACATGTTCGATTTTGTCTTCCAAGTGGAAAGAAGAAGAAGAAAGGTGGACTTGCAGAACAGTCCACCCCCTTATTGTCTAATGCAGCTCGTGATTCAATCCATTCTTTATGTGGCATAGTTGAAGAAGTTGCAAATTGGATAAGAGAGCAGAAAAGCAGGCCGGAGGATGAGATTTTGGATGCTACACTATCCTCTTTTAGGAGAAATGAGCACGACGAAGGGCCTGGGAAGGTGTTTCAAACTCTAGAAAGGCTGCTTTCACAAATAAATAAGGATGAACTTGGTGATCGAATCTCACAAGCATTGAAGTATTGGGATCCGGTTGAGGTCTCAAGGAAGATAACCATTGGCAATTCTACAGTATTGTCTGAGTTTCTTCGTAATTGCGAGGCAAAAATCAAGTCCTTGCAGGCATTGAAGCAGCAGATAGCTCAAGCATGAATCGAGTTTATGGCCGGCTGCATACCAGTTTTTGTTCAACCTTGTGTGTTTGATATCGGTAGAATTGCAGCACTCTTTCTTGATCCGGTGTTGCTGATTTCTTTCGAGTCATAGTTTGTCTTTTGGTTTCCAATCCCTGTTGGGTGTAAGCAGCGCTTCCCCCGGCCAGCTACCGCGGCTGTTGTTGAGATTTTGATTTTTCTCACACATTGTACACTAAATAAACCAGTCCTGCGAAATTTGTTTTTATATTCTTTGTTTTGGTTTGGTTTTTCTGTATCTCATTTTTAACCCAGGTTTGTATCTTTATTCACAAACAGTTGAATTCGGCAATGTATCATTCTTTTATTGGAATCTTATAATTTGCACGGACATTACTCCCAGCCATGTGTGACCTTGGGAAGGCATTTTGCGCCGACTTACGGTCTTCGGGTTTTAAAAGACAAAAAAAAAAAAAAAAAAATCACAGAATAGAGAGTTTACCAACGCACTAATCATACTTCAACGATAAATATTATTCCAACCGTTGAGACGTTAGCGTGATGAATAATATATGGTTCAATTTCAATGTAAACTATAGTGCAACTCTGATGTGTGAAACCCGAATAGTAATGAATTTACCTTGAAATCTTTCAAGAGATTGAGCTCAAAAGCCGATAGCATTTTTACAGCTTGCTTATGTGGGCCAGTGGCTGCTCGGTATAATTTATTGTTCCTCTTTTTGAAAGAGTTGTAGCATCGAATGTTGTGATTAGTATGAAGCCCAAATGTAGCCAATCACGAACTTTAGGACGTACTGGTTTCAAAGATATGGGAATGAACATTTCACAATCAAGTCAGTGGGGGGGGGGGCACTCGTAATTTTGCTATGAAGATAATGAGTATTAAAGTACAATGCTAAGAAATTTCTTAAGAGTGAAGTAGGACTAAGAATTACTGAATTTTTTTAGTTATCAGGAACATACGGGGGAGTTCAACCTCCAAGCCAGTTGTCCCTTATTTCTATCCCAACATCTACTCCTGAGGAAAACTACCGAATTCATTACTACCTCGATATCGATTGGCGTTCTGATGTTTCTACGTAGAAATAATATTCTGCCATTGTTGACGAACAACTCGTGGAGGCTGTTGGGGGTTAATAGCTAATCCACGTGACTAATCGTGATTAGACTTACCGATACAGTAGTTTTGTTTTTTTTTTTTTTCCTTCAATGTTAAGAAATTCCTTATAGACAAAGTTCGGATGACTAGCACGAGCACGGACCTTTATTCTCGTGTACCTAACTTGCTCGAGTGTCCAATCTCAAGAATAATCAAATCCGTAATCTCGAGTTAGCAATAGAGACCTCATAAGCGGTTAGATAATGTTGGGAGTAATTTGTATGAACAAGTTTAAATTTATCATACTGGTAGAATTAAATGCTGTGAAATTAAAGTGCATCAAAATTTTCTGACAGGCGGAGCCAAAAAAGAAAAAAAGAAAAAAAAAAACAAAACCCCGAGATCTTTTGACATTTTTGTAATTCAAAGTTATTGGTTAAAAAACATAAAATTATATTAAAAATAAAATAATTATTTTAATTTATATATCTAATACACCCTCATTAAAATAAAATTTATTCTTATAAAAAATATATAATTATATTATAATATATTTTTTATTCGATCAAATATAACCATGATATACATAAATAATTATAAAAAATATATATATATATATATATTAATATCATTCGACAGGATTTCTTTAACATATGCACGTCTAATTTGAAAACGTCCCAACGAAGGTACGACTTGGTGATGCCAGTCTTTTAGTTTTTCAACTCCTGGTCGGCCGTGGCCTCCGGGGTGGGGGGGGGGCGACATGCCGCGGGATTCTAATGACTTTTGTTGTGACGTGTCATCCTCAAAACAACAAAAAAAGAAAAAAAGAAAGAAAACAGAGAGCAAGTCGAGCAAACTGAACAAAAAACAGTGGGGGGCTGATGACTAGGTGCCATTTTTGGAAATGTTACGCAGAATGCGAGTTTTCGAAAGCGAGCAATTATGACTGTCGGACTTACTTTCTTGGACTTCGTGGTCTGGAAAAACTGCCAAAAATTACAACAATTTTTTCCACTCTCACCAAACCCAACAAAACTCATCCTTGCATTTTACTTGCCAAAGGACTTCATGGCCTGAGAGAGTACAAACGTTGGTTGAGCCAATTAGAAAAAGCCACCTCGTCCCTCCATTTACTTAGACAATGATCCAATTAAGCACATTGTTCCATCTCTGTGCTCGAATAGAAATTCAACGCTGCACCAGTTTCACTGCGCAAGAGTGCTTCTTCTTACATGGATGCACACTGCTTAATTTCAGATGCATGAAAGGTTTTGACCGTGTTCATGGCAACATAAATGGGTCCCCATAATATATTATTCCGCATTATCGTATCCCTTTACGTCTGTTGAAAAGCGGGCATCGTTATCTAACAAACTTGGACGATTTGTGCAACAACTCCGATGACTTCCATATGAGAATACAACTGAACATGTTGCCTTCTATGTTTGCACAACATCAAACACAATATATGACGTTGTGAGTTCGCTACCTCTAGAGTCTCGGTTCAAGGCAGCATGGTAGTCCCAACAAGAGATGGGAGATGAAATGTTTTGAGAAAAAAGAGAATATTAAAAAAAATAAAATAAAAACATTTGTTAATGGGATTAGAAAAATACATGGCATAGCATTACCGGTGTAAGAAATTCTTTTAATTTAAGATCTAAAAAATTTTTAATTAGACAGTAATTTTATTCTTATTTTTATAAATAAAAAAACTTAAAAATATTTATGGGATTCAAACTTATTGTAGTCTCAATGAAATAACTTTATTATAACACTAAAGACTTTTTTTTTTTTTTTTTTTTTGCATGACTAACTGAACATGGGAAAAACAAGACCGAGCAAGCATTAAATGGTTTTCTTTGATTTTATGTCTACAACACTGCAGCAATAAAAGCTAAATTAATTAGAGACATAATTAACTATGTTAGACAACGTGATGCATTTTTTTTTTCCTTAAAAAAAATATAAAAAAAAGCAATGAAATGGTGTTTTATTAACGACATTAACAATTTTAATTAATTGTTCATTGTGATCTTTTAATTCAAGTTAAAGTCGTGGAAATAGTCCCCTTGACTTTAACAAAAAATAATACCAATTTTAGTTGTTACACACACACACACACACACACACATATATATATTGCATATAAGTCGATTAAGTTTATAAACAATTGAGTAACTTACCAACATAGACATGCTTTTTGCCTAATATCTTCTTGATGTAATTTTTTTTTTTCCCCTAAAAAGTAGAGTGGTTTTGTCTAGTTAAGAGAACAGCTACCTTGACTTAAAAGAATCAAAAACATCGGCCATGGCAACTTGCTCAGATTATACGGCTGAGGTGCGTGACTTTGCGTCATCTTTGCCCAAAATGTAAGTTTGGCTTCGTTTCCTCTCTGTCCAAAATGCGGTCTTCGTTTGATCATTACATTGACGGGGCCAGGTGGGTGCAACCAATCCCCATTAGCACAAGACTTAAATGGTTATATTATATAAATTCTGTGTCTCCGCTGACTCAGTACCTAATCCTGCCGAAACCCAACCTCCCTTTGAAATGGTTAAAAAAGAAAAAAGAAAATAGTAATAAGAAAAATTCAAGTTAAAAGTCTTTTACGTCCTTTCCCGCTATTTGATTGATAGTGTATATATAGCTGCTTCCGCAATGCCTATATCTCATGCAGTAGCAATTCAGTATCCACTCAAATCGAAGGCTAAATGGCGCTTCATTACATGGTTTCCAAGAAATGGCTCTATTGCTTCCTTCTTGGCATTTCTGTGATCCTCTGTTTGCTTGCCTCTTTCTCTGAAGCAGAAATTCATTACCATGAATTTGTTGTACGTATTCATATATGCTAAGAGTTAAATGATCATACAAGTACCTATCCCTCTGCGTGCGCATGTGTGTTAATTTCAATTCTTCTCTTTTGGAATGAAATAGATTGAAGCCAAGCCAGTGAAGAGGCTGTGCAGGACCCATAGCACCATTGTAGTGAATGGGCAGCTTCCGGGGCCAACACTTGCAGTCAGAGATGGTGACACTCTGGTGATCAAAGCCATAAACAATGCTAAATACAACGCCACACTCCACTGGTACTTAATTTGTACATGCTATGCATGCATAATCCACAACTACGTATTTATGTAAACTGACATTCGCAACATGTGGTAACTTGAGGGAATTGTTTTGTCCAACTTACCAGGCATGGAATCCAGCAACTGCGCAATCCGTGGGCAGATGGACCGGCGTATGTGACACAGTGTCCAATCCAACCAGGAAGGAGTTATACTTACCGTTTCACAATTCAAAATCAGGAGGGAACCTTGTGGTGGCATGCTCATAGTAGATGGCTTAGAGCTACTGTTTATGGAGCTCTCATCATCTATCCTAAATTGGGTTCTCCATATCCATTTCCGATGCCCAAGCGAGAGATTCCCATCCTTCTTGGTAAACCTTTTGTTTTTCTCCCTAGCCTCTGGAGAATATAACATAGCAAGGATATAACTCAACAACTGAAAAGCTAATGATCATGATTATTAACAACAGGGGAGTGGTGGGACAGAGATCCTATGAATGTCTTGAGGCTGGCACTCTTCACTGGGGCACAACCCAATGTGTCTGATGCTTTCACCATCAATGGTCAACCTGGAGACCTCTACAGATGCTCCAACAAAGGTTTGCCTGCTTTCTCATTTTTCTACATGTGTCTGTAGCTGGAACTTGCATAACTTGTTAGTGGTTTTGGCGGTGCAGAAACTGCGATATTCCCTGTGGAGTCCGGTGAGACGATTCTGCTAAGAATCATTAATGCTGCAATGGACGAAGAACTCTTCTTTGCAGTGGCCAATCACAGACTAACTGTGGTGGGTGTTGATTCTTCCTATACCAAGCCTTTCACTACCTCTGTCATCAAGATAAGTCCTGGTCAGACAACCAATGTCCTTCTTACCGCTGATCAAACCCCGGCTCGCTACTACATGGCAGCACGCACCTATCAGACAGCTCAGAATGCAGCATTTGACAATACCACCACAACTGCAATCCTTGAATATAAATCTGCTCCTTGTAGTGCCAAGAAAGGAAAGCCCCTAACACCAATCCTGCCTCAACTGCCAGCTTATAATGATACAAACACTGCAAATGCATTTACTGCCCAGGTAAAGAGTCCTTCCAAGGTCCAAGTCCCCATCGAGATTGATGAGAGCCTGTTTTTCACATCGGGGTTAGGACTCATCAACTGCACAAACCCTAATAGTCCCCGCTGTCAAGGTCCAAATGGAACTCGACTTGCAGCCAGCATAAATAATGTGTCATTTGTACTCCCAAGAACAAATTCCCTGATGCAAGCTTACTATCAAAATCAACCTGGTGTCTTCACCACAGATTTTCCTCCTGTTCCGCCTATACAACTCAATTACATCAATATACCCCGAGGACTATGGCAACCTAGAAGAGGAACTAAGCTTTACAAACTGAAATATGGATCCAAGGTGCAGATTGTGTTCCAGGATACCAATATTGTCACAACTGAGGACCACCCAATGCACATACATGGATACCAATTCTATGTTGTTGGAACAGGTTCTGGTAATTTCAATCCCGCAACAGATACAGCCAAGTTCAACCTTATTGATCCACCACATAGGAATACCATTGGCACCACTCCTGGCGGATGGGTAGCCATCAGATTTGTAGCTGATAACCCTGGTAAGAAGCTTGATTTACTTATAGCTAGCTCATTCAGTTAGATTCATGTTGACGAATTCACTAAACATTAAAGGTTATTGACTCATCTGTTTCGAAACAGGCATTTGGTTTTTGCATTGTCACATAGACTCTCATCTCGCTTGGGGCTTGGCCACGGCTTTGCTAGTGGAGAATGGAGCTGGTTATCTGCAGGCCGTACAGCCTCCACCATTGGATCTGCCTCAGTGTTAAAATCAACAAAGTTTGCAGGCTAATGAATATGCTCTCCTCATCAATAAATTTAGGTGTCACTTAACTCATTCTTAGATGTGCAAGTGCAACTATGTTTTCCTGAATTTAGATTCTAGATTTTGAGTGCTATTGCTTTCTCCAGCAGTTATGTCCAGATTGGACAACACTGCGTTGAGCAGTTTGTTTGACTTGTTTCTTGAGTTGGTGTACCTTCTACAAAGCAATAAACCAATTTCCAAATTTATGTTTTTAAGTTGGTATCTCTTCCATTTCAGTTTGCTGTTAGTTGATAGCGAAGAATCCAAGAGTCCATTTAGCAAATATGTTGGATGGCAGAAATTCAAAAACAAGTCCAAGGAGACTCGGGATCTCCAGTTGGAACACACTTGGTCCCTAAGATACATTATTAGTCATAAAAATTGCCAATGCATGTAATGAACTTGCGGACCTTGCAATTAAGTAACTAGAAGTGAAGTAACAGCCTGGGAAAATGAAGGTATATTGAGTAAGATTTGTTCCCAATGTCAATGACAGAAAACATGAATGAATTGAATAAATTGAATTGGTTTTGACTGGTAATGGTAACATACACAGTAGAATAATCGGGCACACTCCTGCTTCCCAAAATTGACTGCAGGTATTAATGTGACAAGCAGCAATATCCAAGTGAGAATAGAAAATTCCGGGACTACTGTAGAAAATACAGGATCAATTTCCCTAAGTGTCACAAATTATGCCACAAATTTCAGACAATGAGTATCATCATGTATATTTTGGCAACATAATGAACAAAAGAGCATCCCACACCTGCACACGTATAGTTGGAAGAAAATCCACAAACAGTGCAGAAATGCCTCCACCATGTGGAGCTTGGCGGTCCTACTGCTGCCTTCAAGTAGGATGGCACATGAGGAGGCAGAGACTCTAGATTTGCCTGTAACAAGGCAATTGAAGTTCACACAAGCTATTTAGACAACCGGAAAGCAAAACACTAAAAGAATTTTCCTTTTCACCTCATGTAAGAGCTCAAGAAAATTTCTTGGGGCTTTCCTAGCATTTTCGAGCGCCTTTGCTTGACGAGTTTTCCTTTTTGTGCCCTTAGACTGCTTCTTTTGTAAATACCCTGAAATAAGAGAAACATTATAATGTTTGATGGGAAGAAACATAAAGTATCCTTGACCAAGTCTCACTTTGACAAGATTCTAACAAAACTGATCATGCATTGATTGATCCAAAACCAGTATTTGAAGATTTACTCAACTTGATAAAGATATGTTTGGTGAGAAATTTTTAAACTGAAGCTAATTAGTAACTTGCATATCTTATGAATGAAAAAGGAATGTGTAACAAAAACAAATACTATCATTCTGAACCCCACATATGGCAAAACAATTTTCCTCCTAAAACAACACATAATTTAGATGATGCCATTTATTCATGTGAACAAAAGCATTATTCTAGACGAGCAATAGTAGTCTATGATTACCCTGAAGAATTTGAAGAGCTTAGGTGGATCAAGTTACATTACCCTCTAATTCAGTAAGGAAGCAACACATATTCATGAAAAACATAATCAGCCATCTAAGTCCAATACAAAATTCTGAAAAAAGGGAATAGAGAAAAACAGTCAGAAACTAACAGCAAAAAATTTCAGAAATGTGACCTTCGTTGTCATCTTCATCAAGAGAGGCCTCATTGTCATCTAGAGTTTCAACCATTTCCATCCCCACATTGTTTTTCTCCAATGCTTCAAGTCGAGCAATAGTTGCCTGGGAATAGCAAACTATGATTACCTAAAATTTTCTTCAAATTAAAATCCAAAAAGAACTGCTGATGCTCTTATAAAACTGACAACATTCATATGAATTATTTAGAAGTAGGACTCTCTAATGCACAACGGCTCCTGCATTACAGGGCATTATGCAGCCTTACATAGGTCTTGAAAACTCAACATACAATTTAACCAAAGCTCATCCCTTCATAAAATGAGCCAACCCAATGGGTTTAAGAATCAAATTTATATCTACTGAGTAGATACCATAGGAATCAATATATAACCGGAATGCTTAATATGCCGGGCAAATTTTGGTTTTGAGCACACAGCTCCACAATGCTGCTATGAGCATAGGGTTTATTTATTTATTTTTTTTTCAAGGTGCTATTAACACACCCCATATCTTTTTTTGGGTGATAAGTAAAATAAAGGATACATGAACTGCTATTCATGGACGGACCTCTAACTAAATCCCAAACCTACCATGCATAATTCTCTTCTTCTAGCTAGATATTAACTAAACCAACTCACTTTGGGATTTCAGTAGATACAAAACACAAGCACAAATGATGATTAGGTATAGTTTAGTAGCAACAAAACTTAAAGTTTAAGAGTGAGAGTTAGGTTCGCACCTCAAATCTTACTGATAAAAAAATATTTTTTCTCAATTCAACTAAAAAAACAAAAAACAAAAAAAAAACAAACAAACAAAAGCACATATTAACACATCTGAGTCCGTCAATTGGACTGAAGTGTTCCGAATCTTAGACTTTACTCATAAAAAATACTTACTCCTCAATTCAACTAGACGAAAAAAAATACGAGCACATATTAACACACCTGAGTCCGATTGTCGGTGCTGGCAAGGGGGCCGAACCCATCTTACGGGTTGGGCTTGACATTCTCCGAAATGGGTTTGAACCATCATCTTCCATATATACGAAAATAAAGAAGAATAAGAGAAAAAAAATTAATTAAAAACCCCAATTCTCAAGTCAAATTGGCTACAAGCAAATCACGATCGACATAGCTAAAAGCTTGGAAAAGAGAATTAGTTAAATCCAAAACATGTTAGCCGGTGCTTTAAAGCAGACCTTAAAGTGTGAATGAAGGGCACTGAGAGTGAGAGCGGAGATGACGGTGGAGCTAGTGCCGCGAGAGGCAGAGAGCCTCCTCCGTGGTGCTTGCAATTTCCCTTTCCTTTTTTTTTTTTTTTTTTTTCAGAAGTCAAAAAAGTTGAAATAAACCCCTAAATTCTTGTCCAATTTGCGATTTGATACCTTAAGTTCCTTCACGTGCAATTGGCACACCTCCACCAAAGTGAAATTGAAACCAAAAAAAAAAAAGAAAAAAAGAGGAATGCCACTGATTTTTAATGTCAGAGTATTTGAAGAAGTGAAGGGATTCGATCCCTCGCTTAGTCCAAAGATTTTGTGGCCACTTGAATTAATTGAAGTGATTAAAAACAAAAAAAATTGCTTTCAAACTCCCACTACACAAAGTTGAAACGAAGAAAATGATTTAGCAATTAGTATCAATGTCACAGGCATAATAATCCAAGGACTAGGGCCAAGAAGGTTAAAAAAAAAAAATGTTTGGTCCTCACAAAATTTAGTAACAGATTCACTTAAATTTTTAATTTTAAATTTAGAATTTAATTCTCAGTTCTTGCAAACTAAAATACTAAACAAAGAAAAAACAGAAAAATGCTTGGTCACCTGGGCACAATAAGTATTAAGAGTCGTTGACCCAATCAACAAGCCAACTTATCCTTCTATTTTTTAAACAATGATCTAATTAAGCAGATTAATCAAGCCCCTTCCTTTGTGATAATCAGTGGTTTGTTCCCGACTAGAAATTATTAGTTGCACCTGCTTCACTACGTAATAGTACTTAAATGGTGCACTCGCAGTTTAATTTCAGGTGTATATGACCTTTCCTGATTATGTTTATGGCAACCTAAATGGGTCCTTGTAACTTCCGCATTATCGCATTTTTTTACTTCTCTCGTAGAGTGGGTAACGTTATCTAACAAACTTGACGATTTGTGCAACAACTCCGATGACAAGCATATAAGAACACAACTGAAAAGGTTGCCTTCTATGTTAAGGTCCACTGCAAGTTGAAAGCGGAAGGAGAAAATGCAAACTGCTGATGTGTGGAATTAAGCTTGATGTCTTGTTTTGGATGTATATTGTTGGTCAGTTGGGGAGGCCCCCCGCGGAATCGGGTGTAATGGTTTTTAATTGTCGGGGGGGGGGGGAGTGTTTTGTGTGTAGACGGAGACATTTTGTTACTTTGAGTAGCTTTTGATGGGTACAAGTAGATATGGAAATTGTACAGACGTGGAACCTTATTTTGTCTACAGTGGCTAACTTTAGTTACTGAAATTCAATAATTGGATCTTACATCAATTGCAGTTGTCTTTACTATCTCTGGAACAGTTATGAATAAAAGCATTTTACCATTCATAAAAAAAAAGAACAAAAGAGGACTGCATAACATCAAACACAATAATGCAGATGTAAATTCGCTACTTCTAGATTCTCGGTTCAAAGTAGCATGGTAATACCAACAAGAGATGCTAAATGAAATATTTTGAGAAAAGAGAGAGAGAGAGAGAGAGAGAGAGAGAGAAGCATAGGTTAATGGAATTAAGAAAATACACAGTATTAAAAGACTCACAATTTAGAATCTAAACAAGAGTTAATTATACAAGAGTTTACTCTTATTTTTACAAATACACTCGAACATATTACTGCGACTCAAACCATGGCCAAGCACACGTTAAATTTGTTCCCTTGAGTTTATGTTTGCAACACTGCATCAGTGAAAGCTAAAGTAATTAGAGACATAATTAACTATGTTACACCACGAGACGCACATTACTTTTTCAATCAAAGAAGCAATGAAATGGTGTTGTATCAACAACATTAGCAACTTTAATTAATTGTTTGTTAGTTGTTTTGAAATTTCGGTTCATGTTCAACTCGTGGAAACCATTTTCGGTTATTACATAGCTTATAAACGATTGAGCAACAAAATAACATGGACATGCTTTTCGTCTAATATCTTCATGATGTAATTTTCTGTTTTTCCCGAAAAGTAACGTCGTTTTGCCTACTTAACGAGAATAGCTACCTTGACTTCAAAGAAGGAAAAATATCAGCCATGTTTCTGGTTTAAACGAATCAAACATGGGATGTTAAACCCTCAAAACGAGTATTGAGAACGTATGAGTTGCAACTGCTCAGCAACTTAGATCATTTGGTTGAGGTGTTTGGCGTCGTGGGGGCAAATGGGTGCAACCAATCCCCTTTAGCACAAAACTAAAATGGTTATATAAATTTTGTGTATTCGTTGACTCGTTACCTAACCCTGCCGAAACCCAAACTCCCTTTGAAATGGTTAAAAAGTTGACATAAAAAATTCAAGTAAAAGTCCTTTCGTCCTTTCCCGCTATTTGATATATAGCGACTTCCACAATGCCCATCTCATGCAGTTGCAATTCAGAATCCACACAAATCAAAGGCTAAATGGAGCTTCATAACATGGTTTCCAAGAAATGGCTCTATTGCTTCCTTATTGGCATTTCTGTGATCCTCGGTTTGCTAGTCTCTTTCTCTGAAGCAGAAATTCATTACCATGAATTTGTTGTACGTAGTCATATATGCTAAGAGTTGAATGATCATATAAGTACCTATCCTGCTGTGTGCGCATGTGTGTTAATTTCAATTCTTCTCTTTTGGAATGAAATAGATTGAAGCCAAGCCGGTGAAGAGGCTGTGCAGAACCCATAGCACTATTCTAGTGAATGGGCAGTTGCCGGGGCCAACACTTGCAGTCAGAGATGGTGACTCTCTGGTGATCAAAGCCATAAACAATGCTAAATACAACGTCACACTCCACTGGTACTTAATTTGTACATGCTATGCAAGCATAATTCGTGACTACATATTTATGTAAACTGACATTCGCAACAAGTGGTCACTTGAGGGAATTGTTTTGTCCAACTTTCCAGGCATGGAGTGCGGCAACTGGGCAATCCATGGGCAGATGGACCGGAGTATGTGACACAGTGTCCAATCCAACCAGGAAGGAGTTATACTTACCGGTTCACAATTCAAAACCAGGAGGGAACTTTGTGGTGGCATGCTCATAGCAGATGGCTTAGAGCTACTGTTTATGGAGCTCTCATCATCTATCCTAAATTGGGTTCTCCATATCCATTTCCAATGCCCAGGCGAGAGATTCCCATCCTTATCGGTAAACCTTCTGTTTTTCTCCCTAGCCTCTGGAGAATATAACATAGTAAGGACATAACAATTGAAAAGCTAATGATCACAATTATTAACAACAGGGGAGTGGTGGGACAGAGATCCTATGAATGTCTTGAGGCTGGCACTCTTCACTGGGGCAGCACCCATTGTGTCTGATGCTTTCACCATCAATGGTCAACCTGGAGACCTCTACAGATGCTCCAAAAAAGGTTTGCCAACTCTTCTTGTTTTGCTTTCTGGTTTCTCTACATGCGTCCGTAACTTCTTTGTTGTTTGGCGGTGAAGAAACTGTGATATTCCCTGTGGAGTCCGGTGAAACGATTCTGCTAAGAATCATTAATGCTGCAATGGAAGATGAACACTTCTTTGCTGTGGCCAATCACAGACTAACTGTGGTGGGTGTTGATTCTTCCTATACCAAGCCTTTCACTACATCGGTCATCAAGATAAGTCCCGGTCAGACAACCAACGTCCTTCTTACCGCTGATCAAACCCCAGCTCGCTACTACATGGCTGCACGTGCCTATCAGACAGCTCAGAATGCAGCATTTGACAATACCACCACAACTGCAATCCTTGAATACAAATCTTCTCGTTGCAGTGCCAAAGAAGGAAAGCCCCTAACACCAATCCTACCTCAGCTGCCAGCTTATAACGATACAAACACTGCAAGTGCATTTACTGCCCAGGTAAAGAGTCCTTCAAAGGTCCAAGTCCCCGCTGAGATTGACGAGAACCTGTTTTTCACGGTGGGGTTAGGACTCATCAACTGCACAAACCCTAATAGTCCCCGCTGTCAAGGTCCAAATGGAACTCGATTTACAGCCAGCATAAATAATGTGTCATTTGTGACCCCAAGAAGAAATTCCCTAATGCAAGCCTACTATCAAAATCAACCCGGTGTCTTCACCACAGATTTTCCTCCTGTTCCACCTATACAAATCAATTACACCAATATACCCCGGGGACTATGGCAACCTAGAAGAGGAACTAAGCTTTACCCACTGAAATATGGGTCCAAGGTGCAGATTGTGTTCCAGGATACCAATATTGTCTCAACTGAGGACCACCCAATGCACCTACATGGATACCAATTCTATGTTGTTGGAACAGGTTCTGGTATCTTCAATCCGGCAACAGATACAGCCAAGTTCAACCTCATTGATCCACCGCATAGGAATACCATTGGCACCCCTCCTGGTGGATGGGCAGCCATCAGATTTGTAGCTGATAACCCCGGTAACAAGCTTGACTTACTTATAGCTAGCTCATTCGGTTATATTCATGTTAACGAATTCAGTAAAAATTAAAGGTTCTTGACTCATTTGTTTCGAAACAGGCATTTGGCTTCTGCATTGTCACATAGATTCTCATCTCGCTTGGGGTTTGGCCACGGCTTTGCTAGTGGAGAACGGAGCTGATTATCTGCAGGTCGTACAGCCTCCACCATTGGATCTGCCTCCGTGTTAAAATCAACAAAGTTAGCAAGCAAATGACTGTGCCTCTCCACATTCAATAAATTTAGGTGTCACTCAACTCATTCTCACATGCGCAGGCGCAACTATTGTGTTTTTTTTTTTTTTGCCTCACATCCCTTGTTTGGTGAGAAATAAAATAAAAGCGTACATCAACTACCGTACTATGCACGGATTGTCCTGTAACTAAATCCCAAACCTACTACGCATAATTCTCTTCTTCGAGCATAGATACTAACTAACTAAACCAACTCACTCTGGAATTCCAATAGATACTCGCACATATTACCATTAAGTATAGTCCAATGGCAAACACTTAAAAATTTTAAAAGTGAAATTTGAGATTCCAACCTGAAATTTTACTCATAAAAAAAAACACATATTAAACCACCTGAGTCCGATTGTCGGTTCTGGCAAGAGCCGCAGCCATCTTACGGGTTCGGCTTGACATTCTTCAAAATGGGCTTGAACCATCATCGTCCATATCTACAAAAATAAAAAAGAAAATAAATAACTCCAATTCTGAAGTCAAAATTGGCCACAAGCAAATCACGATCGACATAGCTAAAGCTTGGAAAAGAGAATTAGTCAAATCCAAAACATGTCAGCCGATGCTCTAAAGCAGACCTGAGGGTGTGTATGAAAGGCACTGAGAGTGAGAGCGGAGATGACGGTGGAGCTAGTGCCGCGAGAGGCGGAGAGCCTCCTCCGTGGTGCTTGCAATTTCCCTTTCCTTTTTCTTTTCTTTTTTTTTTTTTCAGAAGTCAAAAAAGTTGAAATAAACCCCTAAATTCTTGTCCAATTTGCGATTTGATACCTTAAGGTCCTTCATATGCAATTGGCACACCTCCACCAAAGTGAAATTATATTATTTATTTGTAATTGAAACCAAAAAAAAAAAAAAAAACTTGTCATTGGTACGAGAATGCCATTGATTTTTAATGTGGGGGCTTTTGAAGAAGTGATGGGATTCGACCTCTTGCCTAATTGAGAGATTTTATAGCCACTTGAACTATTTGAAGTGATTAAAAACCAAAAATTGCTTTCAGACTTAAACTTGTAATCTCCATTTTATACAATGTTTGACATGAAGAAAATGATTTAGCGACTAGTATCAATGCCATAGGCATCATCTAGGGACTCGGGTCAAGAAGTGGCTGTAGCTAAGAAGATCAGAGTTACACCACTACTTTTCAGGATGTTTTCAAACGTGAAAGGAACCACGATCTTCTATTTTCCAATGAGGAAAGTTCGACAGAACGAAATGTGACTTGCAATTGGAGGCTATTCGCCGTCACCCCTTTACTTGCAATCATTTGTTCAGTTGTTAAAGAGTATCAAGACTTCTAAGGGTTGTTGTGCCATGGCAACTGTCCTGAAGGGTCCATAGACATACGTACATAATTCTCCTTCCTTTGAAAGAAGATATTAGTGAGATCAGAGACTCCATGTTAGTGTCGATCAATCATCTTGCATGGTCCCCCCTTCCGTACCCACCACATGCTCGTCACTTCTGCCATCCACACCACACTACAGGAAGGCACCTCAAAACCAACCAACGCAGCATTGTCTCCTACTCATTTCTCCACAATTCCATCTCAGAATTTTCGAACAACTATAACTGAAATGGCCCCGAGTGTCTGTGGGCGTAAACTGCAACGTTTCAGTCACCAACGACGTACTTAAGTCCTCCATTTAGCTTAATCTGGGACAATCTGGCTTGCTACTACAGCTGTTTTCAACTGTAAATTTACCCACTTCATGAATTCAGACTATGCTGGTCCACCATCCTAGCCACGTGCCTATGTGAACTTTCTGACTCTCTCTCTCTCTCTCTCTCTCTCTCTCTCTCTCTCTCTCTCACACACACATAATCGACACACACTTTGCATAGTTTGTTAGGATCTGAAAGCCACTGAAACAATAAATAAATAATATGAAACTGTTTTTTTTTTTTTATAATTGAAAAATAAAGTACATTTTTGAAAAATAATTCCTTTCGTTTTCGTTCGAATTCGATTTAAAAAAAAAAAAGAGTATATTTAGTTTTAAATACAATATATTCTATTTTTTTTTTTTAAAATAAAATAAAAGTATTATGACTCACTCTCTCACCCCATTCCGGGTCCACTGAGCACGTCTTTCGCTGCACTTGGCAGGGCAGGAATTTAGCCGGACCGACGCTGAGTGCATGCATCTGCTCCTCTGGCCCCCTGGCCACATGCTCTTCAATCCAAAATTTATCCCCCAGGCTGCAGGACCACCATAACATAAATCTATTTTTTTTTCTCTTTTAACAATAAAAGAAAAAGCATAATACAGAGATGTTAGTCATAGTAAATATAAATTAACATTAAAAATTATTCATTAATATTTTTATTTAATTTTTAAGTAAAAAAATTTTATTTTTTTAAAATATTATTAAATTCAAATAAAATTTTTTTATATGACCCTTAGTAAATTTAAAACTCAATATTAAACTTTAAACACAAATTATCATTTATTATGAAACAAGTATCAATAAAAAAATAAAAAATTTAAATAAATGAGAAAATAATACGAATTTATTGCCCGATTGATATGAGAATAATAGTTGGCCTTTAACCTCGCGTGCCATATGGAACCTATTAATATTATGCAAGGGGGGCCTTTGGTTGAACTATCTATGTTCATGTTTTTTGTAGAAGAAAGCTTATATGTTCTCTAATCAATGATTAATGGCAATGGCTAGAGCCCCCAGAAACGATCTCAAGTTATCAGCAGTTGAAACAAAAAGTTGGATTACAGCTATCTTTCGGTTGGAAGAGACAGATTTACAGGACAACTAAAGTTACCTTTCTGAATCAGTGCTTAGGTTACTGTTTTGTGGTATAGATCAACTGGTTGTCTGGAAAACATGAGAGAGAAGAAACTGAAGTTACGCAGCATCATCTCGCCTGATGAATTGTTTTTTTTTTATTTACGAAGAAGCTATATAAATTTATAAATTCAAAATTTATAAGTATAAACATTACATCATCAACTTTTTATATAAATAAAAAACTTTTAATTTAAATTTTATCAAATTTAAAATTTACCTATTGAATAAAGACAAATAAGATTTCAATACCAACTTCACCGACTACCATAACTAACTCTTAAATTTAGAAAGAATGACAAACAAGAGAAGCTGATCTCTGTTTCCTGAAATAGCAAGGCAGCAGCACGATCCCCTACATCACTATCATCCGTCTACATTTCTCCCTGATTATTAGTCAACCTATCACAAATATCATTACAGTCATTCCGACTCTGGCCTCCCAAAAGAGGAAAAAAAAAATAAAATTAAACCGTTTCTCCGCAAGAGATTAAAGCTGAAAATAAACAGAAGCCACAGAAGCAAAAACACAGTGTGCCCCTCTAATCCAACCCTATTCTAATCGCTCTCTCTCTCTCTCTCCCTGTACAGAAACTCTATGAAACGTCGTTAGTACTTAGTTTTCAAACAAAAAAACAAAAAGAAAAAAAAAAAAACAAGAAAATTGCTTGGTCACCACAAGCTACAAAGTTTAGTGGTAAAGTCACTTAGAACTTTAAATTTAGAGTTAGTTGTTGAGCCCATTAAAAAGCCCCCTTGTCCTTCCACTTACTAAACAATGATCTAATTAAGCAGAATGTTCAAGTGCCTTGCTTTGTAATAATCAATAGTTTGTTCTCGAATAGAAATTCTTAGTTGCACCCGTTTCGCTACGCAAGAGTACTGGAATGGTGCACATAATTTAATTTCAGGTATATGACTTGTTTTGACTATGTTTATGGCAACATAAATGCGTCCTTATAACTTCCAAATTATCATATTTCTTTACACCTGTTGTAAAGTGGGTAACGTTGTCCAACAAACTTGGCGATTTGTGTAACTACTCCGATGACTAGCATATAAGATTACAACTGAAAAGGTTGCCTTCTATGTACGTTTACAGGATTGCATAACACCGAAGACAATAATTGCAGATGTAAATTCGCTACTTCTAGATTCTCGGTTCAAGGCAGCATGGAAGTAACAACAAGAGATGGGAAATGAAATATTTTGGAAAAAAAAAAGAAAAAGTAAAAACTTAGGTTAGTGAGATTAAAAAAAAAAAATTATTTGTATACAGTTTTATTTTTATAAATATTCTTTCAATTATAAAATAGAGATTATATTATTTTTATTATGTATATATTGCATATAAGTCGATTAAGTTTATAAACAATTGAGCAACACACTAACAAGGACATGCTTTTTGCCTAATATCTTCGTGATGTCATTTTTTTTTTTTCCCCCTGAAGAGTATCCTGGTTTTGCCTAGTTATGAGAACGGCTACCTAGACTTCAAAGAAGCAAAAGTATCAGCTATGTTTCAAGTTTAAACGAATCATACTTGGGATGTTAGCCCCTCAAAACGAGTCTTGAGAACGTATGAATGGCAGCTGCCCAGCGACTTGGATTACATGGTTGAGGTGTGTGGCTTCACGTCCTCTTTGTTCAAAATGTAGTATTGGTTTGATTATTAACTTGATGGGGGCGAGTGGGTGCAACCAATCCCTTCAAGCACAAAACTAAAATGGTCATATAAATTTTGTGTCTCCGTTGACTCATTACCTAATCCTGCAGGCCGAAACCCCACCATCCCTTGAAATGGTATAAAAATTGAAATTATAAAAAAAAAAAAAAAAATCAACTTCAAGTCCCGTACGTCCCTTCCCGCTATTTGATTGATAGTGTATATATAGATGCTTCCACAATGCCTATCTCATGCAGTAGCAATTCAGAATCCACTCAAATCGAAGGCTAAATGGAGCTTCATAACATGGTTTCCAAGAAATGGCTCTATTGCTTCCTTATTGGCATTTCTGTGATCCTCTGTTTGCTAGCCTCTTTCTCTGAAGCAGAAATTCATTACCATGAATTTGTTGTACGTATTCATATATGCTAAGAGTTAAATGATCATATAAGTACCTATCCCTCTGCGTGCGCAAGTGTGTTAATTTCAATTCTTCTCTTTTGGAATGAAATAGATTGAAGCCAAGCCAGTGAAGAGGCTGTGCAGGACCCATAGCACTATTCTAGTGAATGGGCAGTTGCCGGGGCCAACACTTGCAGTCAGAGATGGTGACTCCCTGGTGATCAAAGCCATAAACAATGCTAAATACAACGTCACACTCCACTGGTACTTAATTTGTACATGCTATGCAAGCATAATTCACGACCACATATTTATGTAAACTGACATTCGCAACATGTGGTCACTTGAGGGAATTGTTTTGTCCAACTTACCAGGCATGGAGTCCGGCAACTGGGCAATCCATGGGCAGATGGACCGGAGTATGTGACACAGTGTCCAATCCAACCAGGAAGGAGTTATACTTACCGGTTCACAATTCAAAACCAGGAGGGAACTTTATGGTGGCATGCTCATAGCAGATGGCTTAGAGCTACTGTTTATGGAGCTCTCATCATCTATCCTAAATTGGGTTCTCCATATCCATTTCCAATGCCCAAGCGAGAGATTCCCATCCTTATCGGTAAACCTTTTGTTTTTCTCCCTAGCCTTTGGAGTGTATAACATAGTAACGAGATGACTCAACAACTGAAAAGCTAATGACGACGATTATTAACAACAGGGGAGTGGTGGGACAGAGATCCTATGAATGTCTTGAGGCTGGCACTCTTCACTGGGGCAGCACCCATTGTGTCTGATGCTTTCACCATCAATGGTCAACCTGGAGACCTCTACAGATGCTCCAAAAAAGGTTTGCCAACTCTTCTTGTTTTGCTTTCTGGTTTCTCTACATGCGTCCGTAACTTCTT
Source organism: Bruguiera gymnorhiza (assembly GCA_020883675.1). Taxonomy (NCBI): domain Eukaryota; kingdom Viridiplantae; phylum Streptophyta; class Magnoliopsida; order Malpighiales; family Rhizophoraceae; genus Bruguiera; species Bruguiera gymnorhiza. The sequence goes on along the minus strand of JAIRCJ010001042.1, from coordinate 845,223 downwards.
TGTTGTTTGGCGGTGAAGAAACTGTGATATTCCCTGTGGAGTCCGGTGAGACGATTCTGCTAAGAATCATTAATGCTGCAATGGAAGATGAACACTTCTTTGCAGTGGCCAATCACAGACTAACTGTGGTGGGTGTTGATTCTTCCTATACCAAGCCTTTCACTACATCGGTCATCAAGATAAGTCCCGGTCAGACAATCAACGTCCTTCTTACCGCTGATCAAACCCCAGCTTGCTACTACCTGGCTGCACGTGCCTATCAGACAGCTCAGAATGCAGCATTTGACAATACCACCACAACTGCAATCCTTGAATATAAATCTTCTCGTTGCAGTGCCAAGAAAGGAAAGCCCCTAACACCAATCCTACCTCAGCTGCCAGCTTATAACGATACAAACACTGCAAATGCATTTACTGCCCAGGTAAAGAGTCCTTCAAAGGTCCAAGTCCCCACTGTGATTGACGAGAACCTGTTTTTCACAGTGGGGTTAGGACTCATCAACTGCACAAACCCTAATAGTCCCCGCTGTCAAGGTCCAAATGGAACTCGATTTACAGCCAGCATAAATAATGTGTCATTTGTAACCCCCAGAAGAAATTCCCTAATGCAAGCCTACTATCAAAATCAACCCGGTGTCTTCACCACAGATTTTCCTCCTGTTCCACCTATACAAATCAATTACACCAATATACCCCGGGGACTATGGCAACCTAGAAGAGGAACTAAGCTTTACCCACTCAAATATGGATCCAAGGTGCAGATTGTGTTCCAGGATACCAATATTGTCTCAACTGAGGACCACCCAATGCACCTACATGGATACCAATTCTATGTTGTTGGAATAGGTTCTGGCATCTTCAATCCAGCAACAGATACAGCCAAGTTCAACCTCATTGATCCACCACATAGGAATACCATTGGCACCCCTCCTGGTGGATGGGTGGCAGTCAGATTTGTAGCTGATAATCCTGGTAACAAACTTGACTTTCTTACAGCTAGCTCATTCAGTTAGATTCATTTAACGAATTCTCTAAAAATTAAAGGTTATTGACTCATTTGTTTCGAAACAGGCATTTGGCTTTTGCATTGTCACATAGATTCTCATCTCGCTTGGGGTTTGGCCATGGCTTTCCTAGTAGAGAATGGAGCTGGTTATCTGCAGGTCGTACAGCCTCCACCATTGGATCTGCCTCCCTGTTAAAACCAACAAAGTTTGCAGGCAAATGAATATGCCTCTCCACATTCAATAAATTTAGTTGTCACTCAATTCATTCTTAGATGCGCGAGGGCAACTATTGTTTTCCTGAATGTAGATTCATAGATTTTCATGGATTTTGAGTGCTATTGTCTTTTCCAGCAGTTGTGTCCAGATTGGACAACATTTCGTTGAGCAGTTTGTTTGACTTGTTTCTTGATTCAGTGTGCCTTCTATAAAGCAATAAACCAAGTTCCAAATTTATGTTTTAAAGTCAGTATCTCTTCCATTTCAGTTTGCTGTTATTTGATGGTGCAAAATCGAAGGGTCCATTTAGCCAAGATGTTGGATGGCAGAAATTCAAAAACAAGTCCGAGAAGACTCGGGATCTCCAGTTGGAACATACTTGATCCCTAAGATACCTTACTAGTCATAAAAATTGCCAAAGCATACAATGAACTTGCGACCTTGCAATTAAGTAACTAGAAATGAAGTAACAGCCTGGGAAGATGAAGGTTTGTTGAGTTAGACATGTTCCCAATGTCAACGGCAGAAAACACACATGTATTTGAACAAATCAATTCATTTTTACCTGGTAACGTTAAATACACAGTAGAATAATGGGGCACAATCCTGCTTCCCAAAATTTACTACAGGTATTAGATGTGACAAGTGGCAATATCCAAGTGGGAATAGAAAATTCTCGGACTACTGTAGGAAATCCAGGGTCAACTTCTCTAGCATCTATAAGTTTCACAAATTATGCCACAAATTTCAGACAACGAGTATCATCATGTATATTTTGGCAACGTACTGAACAAAAGCGCATCCCACACCTGACACAGGTATAGTTGGAGGCAAATCCACAGACAGTGCAGAAATGCCTCCGGCATGTGGAGCTTGGGGGTCCTACTGCTGCCTTCAAATAGGATGGCACATGAGGAGGCAGAGACTCCAGATTTGCCTGTATGAAGGCAATTTAAGTTCATACCAGCTATTCAGACAATCACAAAGCAAAACACTAAAAGAATTTTCCTTTTCACCTCATGTAAGAGCTCAAGAAAATTTCTTGGGGCTCTCCTAGCATTCTCGAGTGCCTTTGCTTGGCGGGTTTTCCGTTTTGTGCCTTTAGACTGCTTCTTTTGTAAATACCCTGAAATGAGAAACCATAGAATGTTTGATAGGGAAAAACAAAAAGCCTCCTTGACAAAATTTCACTTTGACAAGATTCTAGCAAAACAGATCATGCATTGATTGATCCAAGACCAGTACTTGAAGACTTAGTCAACTTGATAAAGAGATTTTTGTTCAGAAACTTTTAAACTGAAGCTAATTAGTAATTCAATATCTTATCATTGAAAAATGAAAGTAGCAAACAAAAAAAAAAAGAAATCTATCATTTGGAACCCTAAACATGAAAAAACATTTTTCCTCCTAAAACGACACATAATTTAGATGAGGCCATTTACCCATGGAAAAATTACTACTCTTCATGTAGAGAATAGCATCACCCTAGACAAGAAATTACTACTACATGAATCCCAAAATTCAATAACATGCAAAAAAAAGAAAAAAAAAAGAAAATGGCAGTCTATGATTGGGCAGTCTATGAAGAATTGGAAGAGCTTAGATGGAACAAGTTACATTACCCTCTACTTCAGTAAGGAAGCCAGATACATTCATGAAAAACATAATAAGCCAAAGCCCAATGCAAAATTCTAAAAAAGGGAATAGAAACGAACAGCAAAAATATTCAGAAATGCAACCTTCATCATCATCATCGAGAAAGGCCTCATCATCATCTAGAGTTTCAACCATTTCCATTCCTGCATTGTCATTCTCCAATGCCTCAAGTCGAGCAACATTTGCCTGACAATTACAAACTATGATTCCCGAAAAAACTGACAATATTCATAAGAATTATTTAGAAGTATGACTTCCTAATCGCAAAGGCTCCAGCATTGCTGGACATTACACAGCCTTACATTCGACTTGAACCCTTGACATATAATTCAACCAAAGCTCGTCCCTTTAGAAGATGAGCCAAACCAATGGGGTTTAAGAATCAAATTTGTATATACTGAGTAGATACTGTAAGAATCCGAATATAATGGGAATTAAATACCAATTTTATTAACTCAAACTCACTGCTCAATACGCAGGCCAAATTTTTATGTTGCGCACACAGTTTTTTTTTTTGTTTTTTTTTGTTTTTTTTTGTTTCTAGTGCTTTTAACACAATCCACATCTTTGTTTTGTTTGGTGTCATTTTGACACAAAGCATACATCAACGACTATTTATAGATCTCTAACTAAATCCAAAACCGACAGTGCATAACGAACTAAACCGACTTTAGTTTAGGATTCCAACAGAAGAAACAAGCACATATTGACACACCTGAGTCCGATTATCGGTGCTGGCAAGGGCCGCAGCCATCCTCGGAGCCATCTTACGGGTTCGGCTTGACATTCTACGAAATGGGTTTGAACCATCATCTTCCATATCTGCAGAAAAATTTTAAAAAAAAAAGAAAAGAAAACACCCTCTCATTCTCAAGTGAAATTGGCTACAAGCATGTCACAATCGACATACCTAAGCTGGGAAAAGAGAATAAATCAAATCCGAGAACAGGGGCGTACCAATTGCAGCAACCCAACTCCGATTCAAGCAAGAAATTGACAAAAGAGATTGAGTAGACTGAGATGACGAGAGCAGAGAGAAATCGAGGAGGGAGCAGAGAGAAAAAAGAAATAGGAAACACATAATTGAAAGAGAAAATCTTAAAACTCAGTGTCAGAGTGTCGCGTTGACGCGGATATGTCGTATTTTAATAAAAAGTGATTTATATAATAGTTTGCGGTAGAGACTAAGGTATCAATTAAATTAAATATGATTTTTTATTTGGGGCAAAATTCGAAATTTCATGGTGTATAATGTAGAAGAATAGTAAATTTGTTGACGATATTGAAAAATTGTAAAAAAAAAAAAAAAGATGAGAAAAAATTGTTATTTTATCTTTACTAAGTAAGAGAAAATTTTAATTTTTTTCCTCTTTAATTCTAGAAGTAAAAAAAAAAAAAAACAACTGTTGTGCTTAACTAATTATATAATTTTTTATATAAGATATTGCATATTCTTGATTTTAAAAAAAATGTAACTAAAAAGCCGAGCTTAGCTATATGTATGGCTCTATTTAGCTTTCATTTAATTAATCCATCTAAAATTATTTCACCGTCTACATTTTTTTTTTTCTTTAAAGAGAAGTTGTCTTTAGAAATACTGGTGAATAAAGTGAGAGGCCAGCTGAACTCGCGGTTCCTTACTGTAACTCACCTTGGGGTGCATCAAGGTGAGCTTTTTATTGTTGCTCTTTTTTTTTTTTTTTGTTCGGTCATGTTCTAAAAGCTTGGGGCTTTTTAGTGGGGATATGAAAATAATTTTTTTTAATTTTTTATAAATTATTATAATTAAATTTTAATTTTTTATATTTTTATTTGAATTATATATATTTTTAAATTAATTTTTTATAAAAAAATTAAATAGTCAAGTTGTTAATAATTTTTATTAATTAATACAAAATATTTAATAAAATTTCCCTCATTTTGTCAAAAAATCAATTTAAAATGAAATTTAAAAATATAAGACTTAAAAATAAAAATAAAAATAAAAAATTTAAAATCTAATTATAAAAATTACTAATTATTTGTATATACATTTTAGTGATAAAAATTTAAAACTAATTATTTATACATACTTTTTAGTGTCGTACATGATTTCTTTACTGCCGTACAACAATGGACGATGCATTGCTGGAAAGAATTTTTGGATAATATTTTCATTTATTAGTAACTTCATTAATCTCACAAATCAAGATTACAATTCTATATTTTATCATGTTAGGGCTAGCATCAAGCCATGGATTCTTGGAAGCAAATAGTTTAGAAACTAGAAAGAAACGGCAGCCTTCAGCTTCGATAATGAAAGTTATGTGAATCATTGGTGTAAGTTCTGACATTCTTGAATGGATCTTCATTGGAGTTCCTTATGAATGGACAATCCATTATCGTCCTTCTGTTACTCTGAGAGCCCATTTGACAACTTAAATGCATAACTGAGGAAGAAAACAAAAGATGCTAAGATGAAATGCTAAGCTACCTCCGATAATTTTTTTTTTTTTTAAACCTTCAATAAATGATATATAAAGAAATCAAAATTCAAAGACGAACTACCATTCTTAAAAAAAACATAATTACACCTCAGGGATTTTCTCCAACTCCACTCTCTCGTTCCGTTGATATGCTGCTTTGAGACTTGTCATTGCCAAAATGTCAGCATCACTTTTATATCTGGAAAGGTGAACAAAAAGAACACGCATTAAATACATACGGCATTGCTTCTTGACCACCATACCACTTACTCTACAGAAGTTATGCACAACCGAGTATAATATTTTCATAAACCTATTAATTCCTCCACCCTTACTCTTGAAGGCTGGCCGGTGTTGGTCACATATGCCTATTCCTCTGCTTTCATCATTCCGGTTTCTTATGATTGTAGCATTATACACGTTATGTGACTTGTCAGAGAGCGCTTGATCATTTCTCCACTTCCAGATCCACTTCCACCGGTGGAATGCAATAGCAAACATGGCTGGCGAATCCCCAACTGCAGACATTCCAAAGTTATCTCGGAAATTCATGGCTAACCATTCTTGCAAGTCTCCATGAAAGGCCTGGCTCCCATGGGCGGACTGACTAAGCTTTTCTAGAGTAGGAAGCCAGTTTACAGTCCCAGCAGAAGATGCAGAACATTCTCGGGGTAGCCAGCACACAACGGACAGGCATTCGAACTCTGTGAAACCTCTTTTCCATCGCTCTTCGTTATGTAAAACCAATGCAAACCCATCCAATTATACTTCAAAGTCAAGCAATAGGCTCTAGGCTGCCTTTTTACGTTCACAGCTTCCCCTGAAGTTAAAAATTTACTTTTAGCGCGAGCAGAGTGGGAGCCTAAAGACTAATTGAATTTAAGTTTACCAAATGTTTACAGGTTTCGTTTTAGACTTAAATCTATGAAATTTCTTTCACCTAATGGACTTATCATGTATTTCTGAAAATTTTTTTAAAAAATAATAGTGAAAATCTCATCTAAGCAGATTATTTCTATCCAACGCTTAGTTCTATTAAGCATTATTTTCCTTCTTTTACAATTCCTTTTTTGGGTGTTAAGATGGAGTGATAGTGAAGACCAGTTTGTGTTCAAAGCAGCCCATTCATTCATACTAAAACCAAGGGATTCACAAGAAACTATTTTCTTACAACCTAATTCGAGGTTTCCTGCTTTGATTATCAAAGTGTAAGCATACGCACTGTGCCAATTTAGATATCCTTTGCTGTTCCTTCTTTTGTAATTAAGCACATTACAACACATAGTTGTGCGGGTAGTACAATTCATAACATCAGGATAAGTCCATATTCCATCCCTAGCCTAGCTATTTACCCTGTCTCAAAATTTGCTGTTGTATCACTAGTACAGATGCTGTGTTATCAAAATCAATGGAACATACGTAATCACCTATTAATCCTAGTTCAGGGCGTTGCGGCCTCTCATTCCAATTAGACAACTCCTCGAGAAGCACTGGATTGATCTTATGTTTCCTTCCCATGATCCAGAGATCAAAGTGCCTGCTCCTAATAATTTTGTGAACGGTTGTCACCATCTCTTCTCCATCCATGACCGTAACCTCTGTGAACTCAACTCTCCTGTCTGCTTGATTCCTTGTCCAAAACCACGTCACCAACCCATCATCAATCTTCTTGTCTCTCTCATCGTATTCTACTTCTTCATGATCACGGGGAAGGAACCTGATCACTGTGAGTGACGCGTCCGGATTCATTAGCATTCTATCTGCATAAACAAGTCCCTCCCGAGAATCGGCTCCTCCTAGGAAAAGCATAATCATATGGAAGGGGCCGTGGACAGAACCCCTGAAAATGGGGTTCTGTATCTCACCTTTGTCAACAAGAATTCCTACCGAGCATGGAGCATGGTCCAAGACATTTGATATTACAGACGGCCTCCCACGGGAATGGGGCCCGGCTACTGCTACATTATCCAGCCATCCTTTGTAGAAAGGTAGTATAATGAGAACAGCTTCTTGCACGAGAGCAAGCTTACACACATCTTGGTACATTGTTCGCTTCGGACCCACGGCTGTGAAGGAATGGACCTCGACCAGTTCAGGTCTTGTCTTCTGATAGAGTTTGAAGGCATTGAGTGCAGAATCAGCGGAAATGGTACTGTCATCATCATGGCATATAAACAATGGGGCGGCTCGGCCAGTAATCTCAATTAGGTGAAGAGAATGGACTGAGAGTGGGCTCTGCATTGTCGGGTGAGAGAATTCCAGCAGATTGATGAGACCAGCAACACTATCTTCATCTTGGATGCAAACGACTAGTCTTAGCTCCTTGAAATTTTGGCTGTGTTGGATGGTTCTTCTAGTGCTTATTATGTACGGTCTTGTTGGATCGTACAGAATGCCGATGAGAGGTGTGGCAATCGCAGTCACTGCGGTCGTTAATAGTATCATCATTGTGTAAGACGGGATCAGAATAATCTGTTAACATTTATCCAAAAAAAAAAACCATCAATTAGGTGTTCAATATTCCTCCAGTGCAAGAAGATTCATAATGTGGAAAAGAAAGAAACGAGTGAGCATAACAACATTACTCTTCTAGCATGTGCATTTTCAACTAATTTGATTTTGTTTTTCACCTTCTTATTTATCTGATATCATCCATCAAATGGGGTACCAACTAAAACTAATACATCACTAGAAGGATTTGCTATACGTGGATTGCTTTGTTATGCATTACAAGACCAATTTGTCAAGAGGGTCATTAACCAATTGCTTGTGAAAATAAGAGAAAATAGATCGTACCAGCTTGTCTAGCCAATGCATGGCTAACAAGAATTCCAATTGACCTCTCAAGCTTAAGATAAGGCTGAGGGTCAGACCATCTTTCCACGGCATGCGCATTAGTAGAGACGGCACAAGAGTGGCAAGCAGTTTAAAGACATACCCTGTCATAGCCATGACAAAAAGTGGTGCCAAACTGGACCATGGAGCACTAATCATGGCAAACACGTCAATGAACATTCCAAAAAATGCATACGAAAATGGCACCAAAAGTTCCAATATAACGGTCTCGCTTCTTTCTACGAGAGCTGATCCCAGGGGCGGACCGTTGGGTATGACCAACCCAAGCCACAGCGGTCCAGAGGCAATGGCATTACCGAACATATCAGTGAGGAACCCCATTACTAGAACCGCCAGCAAAATGAGAATTACGTAAGACCGTTTCACAGGCTGCCCTTCTGGGGTCGTTTTCGCAATCCATTTTGCCGCTCTTCTGAGGGTTATAAATGTGAAGCACATGAGAACGACTGCTGATACAGAATGCCAAATGGCAGCCCTATAACTATAATCCGCATCCTTCATTGCCTCAAATGTGACAAGAAAGACAATGCCTACAGCATCAATTATTATTGATATGGAAAGGGCCATCCGTCCAACCTCAGAGTTGAGCAAGTTTATCTCCTCAATGATGGGATAAATCACGAAAAACCCCGTTATAGCCATTGATGAAGCAACTCCTCCTATTGAAGAAAGTTTTGCAAGTTCTTTATCCATTGAAGGCCGGATAAAGAGACCAACAGCGATCACTATAATGAGGGGAATGGCCACTGCCGAAAATGCCGAAAGCTTGGGACCTTTTCCTGACTTCCTAATCAAGGAGGCGTCCATCTTAACTCCAATTATGAAAAGGAGGTACATGAAGCCTATGAGTCCAACATTCCTAATAGCATGTATCGAATTATCATTGAGGAACATAGCAGCAAACTTCTTGTTTCGGCCTAGAACAGACGGACCGACGATTGTACCACCCTTGAATTAATCAAAAGGGCAATAAATTAAGTGGGGTTGAAAATTGAAGCACAATGCATAACTTACATGCGTAAATAATCCTACCATTCGAATGAAGGGGAACATGAATATATTGTTAGATTCAATTCATATCCATGGATGCATGACAAATAAAGAGGAAAAAACTTACAATTATCTCAGAAACAACCCGAGGCTGTTTGAGAGGCTTCAGAAGAAAGCGAACGATCCGAGTGATCACAATAATCAACGCTGCGTACGCCAAGATCAAACCAAATGGATAATGCAAAGGGTCTTCCACATTATAAGCGCCAAAGCCGCGATGAAAGCCGTTTATATCAGTTTTTTTACATACAATAGGAATCGGTGGAACTTGTTTCGATTGGTTCCCTGCCTTGGAAACAAATACAGCCTTAACAAAGGCATTAAAGCTATCAGCATGGGATTGCCACCCTTGTGTGAAAGGGGTCTTGCTATTGCTATCAACGAGGGTAAACCTGGCCATTTTGCCAGGGAGGATGTGTGGAAGCTATGAAGGATTGTAAACGTACGCTCAATGAGTGGAAGAAAGAATGTCTACACCTTTAGTTGCTCTTGATTTCGCCATTTGAATGTAAATTTTTTTCTCCTTATAATGATAAAGTTTTCTACGAGCATATGCATGGGGTCAGTTAGATCCAAACTTGTAGGTGTGAAGAGGACAGCCTGAGTAATTATAAGTCATTTTTTATGAGCAGTGCCGCCATGTCCGAATTCATTGGAGACCTTGAGTTTATGGATTTCACATAAAACTACGTGTGATGCCTACAAAATCAACGCTGCTAATGCATTCAAGCATGCCCAAATTTAGAAAAGAAAGCATTTTTTGTTTTTGGTTTTCTTTTTTGGTCAAACAAAATATGATTTATTGTTTATACCACGACCCTGTTGAAATTCAATTCAAAGTGATAACACTCTAGCCCACTTGAATTGGAGCATATTTTCAATCAATTAATCCATTGTCGAGTTCAATCAAAACTCTGGGGAAAAAATTGCAGACCTAAGAAAATTTAACGGCGTTAAATCCGAAATTATAAATAAAATCCAATTCGTTAAAATTTTTGATCTAATAAAATTTGATTTCAAATAATCTGTCTTTCAAGAGCTCAAAATCAAAGGTTTTGAGTTGTAAAAAAAAAAAAAAAAAAAATTCTTCTAAAACATCTCCAAGATTTGCTTTTATGTCATGTTTTATTCTTTGATTTTTTTTTTGTTTATATTTATGTCTTGGCTCAAAAACTTTTATTCCCATAAATTTTTATAACAAAAGTATTTTAAAGAATTTCTTAATAATGTTTTAAATACAAGTTAACTGTTTCACTCTCATATACTGGCTGAGTTGAGTTGTGATCCAACAGAATTAATGATTTTATTACTGTCAAAAACAGTTTGTATATAATATTGTAAAACTCAATGTCAAATAAAATAATGTGTTCTTCCTAAATTAACTATTTACCACTCGAGTCAACTTACAGAATTATATTAAGTTAAATGCTCCAAAATTATTACTTTGCTAGTTTTTCCAATAACAATAGCAAAAAGTCTCGTATTTGTTTGTTTGTTTGTTTTTTTTCTCTTAACGTTTTTATTTTTATTTTTATTTTCTAAAAAACATTCATTTATTTGAATATTAGTAAACGTAAATAAAGTTAATATTTTTATAAAATAATTTATTTATCAAAATATTATTATACTTGAATATATATATATTATATACTTAACTTTAATATTAATAAATTTAAAATTTAAATACTACGTCATACTATAATTTTTTTATTTAAAAAATAAAGAATAATAAAAAAGTTAAAATTAAAATAATATAAAAAAATATATTAAATTATTATTAGTGTTATATTTATTTGGTAACCATGATGGGTAACCAATTATTTAATGCAAGTGAGATTAAGTGGGGCCAATGTTTATCTATAAGAGTCAAGTCCATCAATTCGATTCAGTCGCTATTTAGGCATAAATGTTCATTCCATTTTGATCCCATTACAGTATTTGGAAAGTGGGGGGATGTGGACCATTGAAATCAAAGCGAAGGGTTGAAGAGAAAAGCATTCCGACTTGCCAAGGATTAAAAAAAATAAAAAAAGAAAAAAAAAAAAACAAAAATTTGCTGGGCTTCCCTCATATATTATCACTCCTATTTTCACTCTCCTCTCGCCATCTGCGAGTGAAGCTTCGTGTGTCTCTGTGTTCACTTCCAGCTATAAAAATTTGTGAAAATTTTCGACATTTTCTACTTTCCAAATCAAAACTCAGATTCTATTTTATCATCATCATCTCATCCGGCCTCTCCCTCTCTCTCTCTCTCTCACACGCACACGCACACGCACACACACCCTCTTTACCAAGTCTTCCCATTTGAGATCTTTTTTAAGAAAAATTGTTTTGTACCCTTTTGTTTATTTGTTATTTTGAATATAATGCAGTGAAATGGTACTGGGTTTTGCTTTCGTGGATCTGGGTCTTACACCACTTTTCACGGTTTTGTTGGTATGGTCCCAAATTTTTTACCTTTCTGTGTTTTCATTAACAGAAGAAGGAGAAGAAAAAGAAGATCTATACCCACATTCAAAGCTCAAATCTCCAATCTTTGTGAATTTTGGCATTCTGGGATTTTGATTCTTCGGTTTTTTAGCTGCCATTTCGGGCTCTGTGATTCCATGCGTTTTGTTTTTTTATATGCATTTTTTCTTCGTTGTCTTCTGTTTTTTAGGTACTGATTCTTTCAGTTTAATTTCCGTGAAACTGTTCCAGTGTTTGACATTTTTTCTTTAGTCATTTTTAATATTTGTTTTTTTTTTTTTTTTTTGAAAAGAAGAAATCTGTTTTTACTGTTCTTTTTTTGTTTGGGCTAGCCGGTGGTGGGTAAATTTAGTGAGATTTATACAAGGTTTTTGCTCAGAAAGGGGGGTGCCGGGGGGCAGGGGTTTGAGGATTATGAGTGGCTGATTGCCACTTGATTTAACCCAACCACCTTCACTGGACTTTGTTTCATCAAGGTAAAAATAACTTTTTGCCATTCCATTGCCTTATAATTTGAACTTGGGCTTATAATTGGCAGTTAGTGTTAATGATTATTCTGATAGAGAAGTTAGTCTGTATATTGAAAGGGAAAGATGAATAAAAGATCATGCAATAGATCATTTACACCCCAAAAAAATCCTGCAATAAACTGAGACTAGAGCCAGCATTGACTAGTATGTGGGGAGATCAAATGAAGGAGAGCAAGCCATTGAAGTTGATAACATAAATCCATTAAAAGGTCGATGAAAAGAGGGATTAGTGTGGGGGTTATTTATGCTTCCTTTAAGCATATAATATCTCATGAGCTGGTGTTGAATTTAGTATAAATTCAAGTCATTTAAGATGGAAATAGTATTTGCTTAAAATACTTTCTAGGCCGGTCTGCAAACTGTTGCTAGAAATGTTCAGATACCCATTTTATTACATCTATCCCATTCCTGGGTTCCTTTATCCAAGTTGGGTTTGGTGCTTTCCTATGGGTTATCATCTTCTTGATATCAACCCATCAATTGGCTTTCTTCTTTTCAAATTTATATCCATGTATTTTCGTTTTTCTTACTTCATGTTTGCTGCTTTGGCTGTGAGTTCAGGGGAGCATGATGACTGGGGGTGAAGATAGAAAGAGATACAAGGGCAGTTGTGATTCACCAGTCGAAGAAGCTAGCAATGGAAGAGCTTTGGGTGGAAATGGTCCATTGAAGAAAGGCCCGTGGACCTCAGCCGAAGATGCAATTTTGGTGGAATATGTTAATAAGCATGGAGAGGGTAATTGGAATGCTGTCCAGAAGCACTCGGGACTTTCCCGGTGTGGTAAAAGCTGCCGCCTGCGATGGGCAAATCACCTAAGACCTGATCTGAAGAAGGGTGCATTCACTCCAGAGGAAGAGCGTCATATTATTGAACTCCATGCTAAGATGGGGAACAAATGGGCTCGAATGGCTGCAGAGGTTGGTAGCCACATTTCAAGATTTTATATGAGTGGTCCACATATGAATACAGTGTAATGATCTGTTTTATTTAGATGGGTATATTTTGTGATAGTATCTGAGAACGAACTAAGGTCATGAATCTGTGTGGGTCCATGCATTGGACTCCTCACATATGTCCAGTTATACAAGGAATTTCAAATGGGTGCATCAAGTGGCCTAGTTCTCACTAGGGTAGGACTTGACTGCCCTTGCACACTATCCTCTTCCCCTATGGGATGGAGAAGAAATGATGACAGGATGGTAAAGAATTCTATATTAGTGTGACACCACCGGTGGTATATGTGAGTGCTGGCTGGAGGGGATTGGAAGAAATTCCATTTGTAGTACTCTTGAGAGCTGTTGAAAGTAGAGAAATAACACTTTTAAATGCTCAGACATCCTTGGAATAACTGATACATGACCAATTTTCTGGGTCAAGTGAATTATATGGTGCAAGACTGTTAAGTTGATATTTATCTATGTTAGTACCTTAGTAGTTTGTTTTTTGATAAAAACAATTTTGAAAGAAGAATATTCTGGAATTAGAGATGAATCTTTCCTTTATCTGCATGTTAAACATTGATACTTCTTCTTTTCTTTTTCTCCTCTCCATTTCAATGTCAAAACAATTTTGAAAGAAGAAAATTCTGAAATTAGCAATGAATCTTCTTGTACCATATCTTCATGTTAAACATCGATACTTGCAATGTTTTTTTTCTTTCTTTTCTCTATTTCAATATTCTTGTTTGTAGGCTTAATAAAATGTAGCAATCTGTTTCAGGGGTCCCCATGAAGCAGTTAAGTTTTCAAGTTGTTAAGTTTTTCCCCTGCCCTTGATGTTTTGAAGTGGGGATAATACAGGTTTTCTCACGCAATTTATATGTTATGTGCTTAGTTTAATCATGAATTCCATAGCATGCATGGTGGCAAAGCAGAGCTTTCATTATTCCACTGAAGTGTTTGCAGTGCAACAATATTTTTGCTTTCTTGATAACAAACCATGATGATGTCAGTGGTATATGCAATGGTGTTTCATTGGGTCTTGAATTCTATTGTCCGTGTAATATAGTGTTCACTGTTGTCTATTTTATGATATGTTATGCCGATTTTTGATGTCTTTTAATGACTAAGGTGGACACTTAGTTAAATTTTCTCAAATATTGTTTTATTCAGATGAGCATATCTCATATTACCTGTTTAATTTCTACTTTATGATGTGACTTCCCTGTTTTTCTAATATTGCCTTCTCTAGCAGTTACCTGGACGCACAGATAATGAGATAAAGAACTTCTGGAATACGAGGATCAAGAGACTGCAACGTGCTGGCTTACCAATTTATCCTCCAGAAGTGTGCCTGCAAGTATTAAGCGGTAGTCAAGAAAGTTATGGCATGGGTAAGTTGCTAATGGGGGATGCCCACAGTGCTGATCTGACACAAACAGACCATTTCGACATTCCAGATGTAGAATTCAAAAATTTAGAGTTCAGTCAAGGTGTTTTGTCTTATCCTGATGTCCCTGCAAGCAGTATGCTGAAACAAACTGTAGGCTCATCCCGTAGAAATACCTTTCTGTTCCCAACAATTCATCCATCCAAACGCCCTCGAGAGTCAGAGACCATATTTCCTGGTCCGGATGAGGGTGTCAGTTGTGGTCTCCTGGCATTCAATCAATTGTCGGATTATGCTTATGAAAGGGCTCCAGAGCCCCTAGGGTTATCTTGTCTATATGATTCGGATATCTGTGAGCAGCCACCATTGGCTGTTCTTTCAGGCAGCCACGCCTTATTAAATGGCAATTCTTCTTCTTCTGAGCCCATTAGTGGGCCTATGAAGTTGGAGCTCCCTTCACTCCAATATTCAGAAACTCAACAAGGTAGGTGGGGCACATCTACTTCCCCACTGTCCTCACTCGAGTCTATTGATACTCTGATTCAGTCTCCTCCAACTGAGCAGACCCAGTCAGATTGTCTTTCACCACGCAGCAGTGGTCTGTTGGAAGCAGTACTTTATGAATCACAGAGCCTGAAAAACTTGAAGAAAGTCTCAGGTCAGCAAATTTCTGATACTCCTGCAACACCTGGTGATTTGGTGCATGATTCACCCATAGATCATTGTGAGACAAAGTGGGAAGAACATGCTGACCCAAACTCTCCTCTAGGTCATTCTGCTGCCTCAGTCTTCAGTGAGTGTACTCCTATCAGTGGAATTACATCAGACGAACGAGGTAACAATCTCTTATGTTGCATGAACTTTCTGGAAATGTTCAGTTTTAGTAATGAAGTTGCTCATGTGTCTTGTGTAGGTTGCGATGTTAAGCCTGACATTGTCGACCGGGTTTTGGCCCCAAATGTTGAAGACAAGGTAGCTCCCAAATGGATGGACTTTACCAGGCCAGATGTTTTGCTTGGCTCAGGCTGGTCACTTAAAAATGGATGTGCCAATGACCAAGGCATTGGGGCAGTTCTTGGGGAAGAAAATGACAAAAAATACTAGCTGACGGGTGCTCTGAATTGTATCGGAGAAATGAGACACTTTGCCTTGTTGGCTGTGGTAATTATTTATATTTAGAACCTTAGTCACCTTTAAGATCTTTTTGCCATTGATTGAAGGCATCCTTGATATTGTTAATTGTGGCAGGACAAATTTTCATGATGTTACGACATGTATTGATTGTTTTTCCTGGTGCTGGTTGTATTTTGCTTTAGTAGTCATGTGTTGGACACTTCTTTTCCTGCATTATACGACGTTGCATTTGTTGAAATTTCAGTGTGGCACTTGATCAGTGGCATAAAGATGTCCACTGGTCTGAATTCCCACTATGGTGTAAGTTGTGTACTTTTGCCTGATACACTCTCACGGAACAGTGAGATTTGCATTTATTTGGGATTGTAAGCGTCTTACAGAAATTGATATCCCGGGAAAAAAAAAAGAAAAAGGAAAAAGGAAAAGAAATGAAGAAAAAGTTTATATTTTCTCGACTTATTGAACACCACTTGATGAAATCGCCCATTTTAATGACCTCCCTTAGTTTAAGAGCTAACCACTTTCCAAAGTACAAGGCGCGTAAACGAACTATGATTAAGGGTCTTTCTTGATTCTCACCGTGCAGAATACAAGAAGCTTGATGAGGCCACGACAGCAGCGTCATAGAACTGAAAAACACTCCGAGGAAAATTTGTTGTCACTTACGGGAAAATCTAGTAGCTTCAAGTCGAGGAGCAGAAATTGATAACTCAGTTTCCGATGTTGAGGTATCGAAGCAGCATAAAAGTGAAAAATCCATGAACTTCAAAAAGAAGCGAGAAACATGGTTGAATTCATGTTCCTACATCACATCAAACGTCTGTGGGAAGAACCCCTTAACAGAATCGGCAGTCAAACTGATAACTACAATATGCAATACGCAACATCGTGAGAAGACCAGGCCTTAATGACCAAATTATTGAAGACATCCATCCGCCATAGAAATAGGTTGAGCTCCATGGCAAGCTCAGCGAGTCCGCTTGCCTTAAGAAAATCGTTGCTCAAGAACTCCGCACACCGAATCGGAACCCGCATGCTTTTAAGCCGAACAAACAAAGAAAAAAAAAACACTACCTTAGAATTTTGGATCGATTCCGCTTAATATCCGAATACGTGTTTTCTGCAATTTCCGCCATGTCTAGAGTCCCTGTTTTTAATGGACCAAAAACAACAGTGTATGTATCCCTGTTGTTGTTAGTCTTGGTTTTCTTTTCCTGGGATAAGAAGTACCCTTGGGTTATGCCATTCTATCCGAGGTACTGCAGAACAGTCCCCCCTTAGCCTAAAACAAAGCAAGGAATGTTCGACTAGAATCACCGTATATATTCTTGGAGGTCCACCAAAATTTAGTTGCCTGATGGTCAGAAGTATCAAGTTTGAAATCCGCTTCTGAATAAACAAAAAACCAATGGTGATAATTCATCAGCTAAACATTCCAAAATCAACCATGACATAATGCCACCTTGAAATATAGTCACTGGACAATGGAACAGGTTTAACGGAAACCATGGGGCTAAAATCATTGTCAAACAAAACCCAATTTGTTGGAGCAACAAAAGAGTTTACCAAACCCCAAAACTCTCCAACAATAACACAAAACCCAAAGGAGACATACCAACAGTCTTAAAAAAGATTATCAAGTAATTCATAATTCTACTTTTTGGCCTTGGGAGGCTATGATCCCATTTCAAGGTCTATCATGAACCAAATCACTCTCTATCCACATCATCAAGGATGAGGGCTTTCTGTGTCGGCTTTCCCAGAAGATCTGTGTACTCCTGGAAAGGAGACCTGGTAAATCGTGTTTCCCTCCAGAAATCAGGTGTCAAGAAACCATAAGTTTTCAAGAGACACTCAAAAGTGGCCTGCAAGGTTAGGAAAATAAATTAATCAAGAATGAATCAACCGACCCAGAAAGCATGTCTCAAATCAACTGCAGAAATAGCAACTGAGAGAGGTGTTAAATATAAACATGTCCCTTATAGCAATCCCAGAAATCCAACATTAACAAGCAGCATGAAAACAGAATTAAATGAGCATGAGCAAGTTCATCCAGAGGTGTAAGACTGACAATGAAAACATCTAATAGAAAGAATAGTTGTTTGAGTCTTCTAACAACACAAGAAAGTTCCAACCAAATATACCGAAGGCTTTCATATTAACATATCCAAAGGTGCATTTTCCCGACCCAATAACATAAAACTAAATCAGTTGATTTCACGGGGCTTAAATGTTTCACAGACAAAACCCTAACAATGAACCTAACAAGCAAACTGAGCTGCTAATAAAAATTGAAAGAAACAAAAAACCCCACACAGTAATCTAAATAATGTCAACAAATTCGATCAATACAGATTAGACAGTCCAAAACATCCGCGCGCGCGCACACACACACACACACACTAGAAAATCAACGCCTGTGCTCCTATCTATTCAAGTTGATGACAAAACAATGAATTACTAATATTAATATTAACAAAAAAAAAGGTAAGAGACAGAGAGGGTAGACCTTGACGAAATTGCCGAGGGTCTTAGTAGAGCCTCTGGAAGAAGTAAAAACATCCTCGATACCAGCAAACTGCAGAACCTTCTTGGGAACACGGGCGGCGACAATTCCGGAGCCACGCGGAGCCGGAACCATCCTGACCGTGACGGACCCGCATTTTCCAGTCACCTTACACGGAACCGTATGAGGCTTCCCGATCTTGTTCCCCCAATACCCTCTCCTCACGGGGATCACCGACAGCTTAGCCAATATAATAGCGCCGCGTATAGCAGTGGCGACTTCCTTAGAGCACTTGACTCCTAATCCGACGTGGCCGTTCCCGTCCCCGACGACCACGAAGGCCTTGAACCTTGTCCGTTGGCCGGCGCGTGTCTGTTTCTGGACGGGAGAGATTTTCATGACCTCGTCCTTGAGCGAGGGGCCCACGAGGAGGTCGATGATCTGATACTCCTTGATTGGCAGAGAGTGGAGGTAGATTTGCTCGAGGCTTCTGATCTTCCCTTCCTTCACTAGGCGGCCCAGCTTGGTCACAGGGACCCACTCCTCCTTCTTTTCGCCGCGGGCGCGACGGCGACCTCCTCTTCCTCCTCGGTCTCCGCGCGGCCCGCCACCAAATCCCCGCCTGAAGCCTCGGTCTCCTCCGCCTCTTTCAGCCATTGTCAGTTGCACAAATCTCACGGAGAGAGAAAGGAGTGCAGAATGAAAGAGAGCAGCGAGGTGCAGAGGACGGCAACAGCCTAGGGTTTTCACTTTCATATATTGGGCGTAAAATGATGCGAGTTAGGGTTTTTCGGTTGCAACGAGTATAATGGGCCGGGCTTGTTGGCCTCATAAATGGGCCTAACATTATTGGGCCAAAATGGCCCGTTTTATCACTCTTTTATTCACAAGACTCGTGCAAAGGGAACTATGATTGAAAATTGCCTACTTAAAATAGTTGGTTTATCAAAAATATTTGATGCCACATGTCATCTTTTTTTCATAATTTTTATTTGTTGCAATTCGATTATAAACAAATAAAAAAAATAAAAAGATATAAAATTTGTATATAATGTAAATGAGTGTGATGTGAATTTTTTTATATTATAAAGATATAAATTTAATAATTATAATAATTAATTATAATTAATGGTCTAAAATGCTTGACATTTATCCCTGTATTCCACATGTTCACTATTTGATTATTTATTTATTTATTTTTGTGTGTTTTTGCGGTGGGCTTGGCCGGGAGAGGTGTTGGGGTGAGAATTGGTGGCAAAGCTGCTGTTGCGAGGTGCCCCCTGCCAAACAGGCCCCTACCTGAACTTGATGAAACTCCGCGTTTCTTTCTTTTCTTGTGTTTTTTACACTCCAAAATTTAAAATTATGAAAGAAATTTTAAATAATTTTTAAATAAATAATAAAATTTCATATTTAATATTATATTTTAATTTAAAATATTAAAATTATTTTTAATTATATATTAATTACTTTTTTGAGATAAAATTGTTTAATCACACAAACTCATATATTTACATTTTAAAAGTAGACGAGAATGCCCTTAATTACCTCCAAGGTTTTGACTGCTTGACCCAAACCCACCCACCAAAGAACAGAGGCATCAAAGCGTGCAAAGAGACTCGGTGTACCTCATCGGGCTATGAGGCCCAATTTGCATAATACTCTCTCTAATCTAGGGTTTTCGTTTTCTGCTTTCTTTTAGTTTTTATATTTTTTTATATTTTTCACACCGCCCGCAGCCACCCCAGAATCCACAGGAACACATTTCTCACTGCATCCAGGCAGACCCATAATTTCTGCTTCCACCCCCCCCCAAGTCGCGTGCCCCCCCGACAGGCGACACAGGACAACTCAAGAAGCATCCCATTGACTACTGACACTCCCCTCGTATCTAAAACCCAAAGCCTGCTGGCGGCTTTCAGACAGTCAATCTCTCTCTCGACCTTCGAGTCTTCACTTACAGAGATGAACTTTTTTTTAACTCTTTCACTTTCACCCTCGCGTTTCTCACTCTCTTTTGCCCTAAAAACTTAATAAAAAGTAGTTCGTCTTTCTCTCTCGCCGTCTGTCTCGGAAACCCATAAACCCTTTGGAGTTTGCAGTTGACATATTTACATCTTTGCCACTGCACTCGCTGCCCGGCTGCTTTTCATCTGCATTCCAGCTAATAACGAGATCCTGCTGCTTGTTTTCCTTTCGGGCGTTTGGTTTTCGGCCCAAAATCTATTCTTCCGAATCGGGGTTTGGGGTTTTTGTTATATGTTGATGGCGGAAATTGAAGCTGGGGACGATCACAAGGATGTGGCCGTGGCGGCAACTAAGACTGGGCCGCCCAAGTCACCGTGGAAAACGCCGGTCTTGGCCGATGCTCCGGTGATGGGCGCTGAGTTGGAGTCTTGGCCGGCTCTTGCGGACGCCCAACAACAACACCAGCACCACCGTTCCAAAATCAATGATTCTGTCGCTGATGGCTCTGCGGCTGCTGCTCTTCCTCCACCTCCTCCGCAGGTGATTGAATTAAATCAAACGTTTTTGGTAGAGACTTGGTTGTTTTATATGGTTGTTGCATTTTGATCTTTCAATCATGAAAGGGAGCAATTTTTGTCTTGTTCCTTTTTTTTTTCTAAGTTAAATTTTATAGGAATTTAGTGGTAAGAACTGTAGAGTTCTGATTGTGCTGCTTATGTAAGAAAGAGATGCTCTGACTGAAGTACTCACTTTGCCTTAACTGATTTTGAATAGTCATAGATCATGTAGGCATGCTTTATTGCACCTATAATCGGTAACATAAAAATACAAGTCAAGAAAAAGGGGTTTGATTATGTACATAGATGCTTTTGTTGCATGTGTCCTATAAAAAAAGAATCAATGAACATTGGTTGTTGATAAGTGACATGGAAAGATGTAAATAATTGTAAATCTGTGCAATATGATATTAAATTCAACAAAATTTTAAGTTCAATTTAATTTTCTATTGAACTCTAAAGTCAAGAATGCATGGTGTGGGATATCAACGTTTACCTCCATAGGTTTTCCTTAGTGCTGTCAATACTATGGAGGATCTCATTTTGGAGTAAATTACTTGGCAATGCACTTGGGAATTTGAGCTCGTGTTGTATTGTTGAGATTTGGGAATTTTAAGTGGAGAAAGAATGCATTATGTAACATGAGGTTGTCTGCTGGTAGAATTATGTTAATCTAATTGGTAAACATACATTTGTATAAAAAATTAGAAAGAGATGTTTGATTTTCTGATGGAAATCTTGTTTAGCACCTTGTGAGGCATAATTAGGAAGGCTGGTTATAGTCCTGCACATGAATGCTGCAAGTTTTATGATGCTTGAGTCATTTGGAATTTTAAGATTAGTGCCATGAAGTTTGTTTCATTTCACAGTTAAGAAGGATAGAAATGTTTGGTTTGCTTAATTTTGATATTTATCATTTCTTTTTGCTAAACATTTTGTGGATTGTTCAGGGATCTGTTGGGCAGCCCAAGTCACACGGGTCTGGAAACCCTAATTATTCACATAAATATTCGTCAAGGCATCAAAAATCAGGATCAAAACGCAGCCCAAATGGTCCACCTCCTTTTCCTGTGCCCTTTCCTTATACACAGCCATACATGCAGCCTGTTTTCCACGCTGTGGTGCCTCCCCCTCACATTCCCATTTCTGGATACACTTACCAGCCCAGCCCTGGACCTTTTCCAGGCTTCGAAACTCATTCGGTAAAGTCTGGTTCTGAGGCACCCCCCATGCAACCTTTTGTTACACCTCCAAATGTTCAACCTCCAATGAGGGGGGAATCTAATGCTTATTGGGCTAATATTCCTGATAGAAGACCTAACAGGGGAGAATCTGGTAGCCATTTGAACCACACATGGCATCATCAAGGACCTTTTGGCCCTGGTGAAGTTCCATTGCAACAGGGTATGGGACCAAGGCCTTTACTGAGGCCTTCTTTCTTTGCACCAGCTCCAGTGTTCATGATTGGTCCAACCTTACCTGGTAATTATTTGATCTCAGTGCCAGTGCTTTAATTAAGATGCTAATGCTAAATGCCAACTTTACATTTTTCCTGCTTTTTTGTTTTTTGTTTCTGTTTTTTTTCTTTTGTCATTTCTTTTTCCATAGAATTTTTCTATGGATTTTCCCCCCACCTTTTTTTTTTTTTTGAAATTTAATACTTTCAGTGATCACATATTTTTATTGTACAGGACCACCTATGTGCTATTTACCTGGCCCACTTCCAGGATCTTTCAGAGGACCTCATCCACCAAGATTTATTCCATACCCTATTAATCTGGGGGTACCTGTACTTTCCTCAGAGACACTTGCATTAAGGGCTAACATAGCAAAGCAAATAGAGTATTACTTCAGGTGAGTGGTGTTGTAGCGTAATTGACCACTGGGCATATAGTTGAAATTGACGGCACTGGATCCCAAATGGCACCTGTCTTTTGCTAGATCTCTGTTATGAAATCTTTGGTTTTTTTTTTTTTTTCTTTCAAATTCTTTTAGATGAAACTCTGATTAAATACGTTGTCTGCAATTAAACTGCATTGATGCTCCAGCATTAATAACATAGGCTTTCATGGAGGCCTAATGGATGTAGAATGTTTAGGTGCCAGCTAGATTTCTGAAGAAATTCCTGTATTCTGAAAGAGACTTTTGAAATATGAGGGTCCTAACTCAATATAAAGACCAAATTTTCTTATTAAGAAAATTGAAGAAAAGTATGAACAGCATGGTATGTTCCCACACTATTATCACTGTATCCTGCCTGCGCCAAAGCAAGCCTTTCAGTGGGATGGCTAAAACATTTGCAAGGAAACTTTTCACTGCATTATCTGCTAGAGACAAAAAAAGGTCTGTTCATATTGTATATTCCATACTTTTACTTCCCATTGACTATTTATATTTTTGTGGCAGTGATGAAAATCTACGGACTGACCACTACCTGATATCTTGTATGGATGACCAGGGATGGGTCCCAATATTGATTATTGCGGACTTCAAAAGGGTATCAGTTTCCTTTCGCTAGATGTGTTTATGCTTGTATGCTAGACATTATTCAAATACTGTTTCTTTTTTGTACTTTGCAATTGCATGTTGTTTCATTTGATATTGCATGTGAACATATCATTTTTCATTTTGCCACTTATTTGGTATCTTGAATAAATGTGATGTTTAACTCTTTATGTTTTTTCTGTCTTCATCAGTTTGGTATACAATGAACCAGTGGAACCTAGCGAATTCATAGCAATTAATATTTCCTTTACAGGTTAAAAAAATGACTACAGACATACCATTTATCCTTGATGCACTGCAGACTTCTAGCTCAGTGGAAGTGCAGGTTTGTTATTCTCACTGATTGATGATACTTTGATGTTATGGGCTGGATGAGATGGACCCAGAATATTGCTATGGGAGAATAGCGTATAAAGTGCACATCCAGCTAATATTTTTCCCTGTGATCCCATCTTTTTTCTAGACTGATTTAGCATAAAATGATCTTTTAGACACCATATTAAATTTTGGAGATTAGGTGGTCTCAGTGTGTGCATGTGTGAGAAGTGTGTGCGTGTTCTCACACATGCACACATTTGTTCCTTTCTGCTTTAGGGATTGCACTAAAGCAAAGACCAAATATTTATTTAAAATATCTGGATTAAACTGAATAATTTTGGAGAAGTTGCATATAGCTATGCGAATGAACATCTGATCTGTATCTACAAGTTTTCAGTCTGAATTCACAGCTTGGACGCACAAGGTATAGGGTGTTGTTTAGATGGACAGTTTTACAGGATGCTACTTA
This sequence comes from Bruguiera gymnorhiza, assembly GCA_020883675.1. Taxonomy (NCBI): domain Eukaryota; kingdom Viridiplantae; phylum Streptophyta; class Magnoliopsida; order Malpighiales; family Rhizophoraceae; genus Bruguiera; species Bruguiera gymnorhiza. The sequence continues at coordinate 821,188 of JAIRCJ010001042.1, read as the reverse complement.
TTTTATGGGGTCATCTTTAACTACAATCTTGTAATATGATTGCAGGATACCCTTATGTGTTATTTTCATTTCTGTTGTGTGTTATGTTTCAATGGTCTTCCCATGATCTGGATCATTCTTGTAATATGATTACAGGATACCCTCATATGTTATTTTTATTTCTTTTTTTGTGTTATGCTTCAATGGTCTTCCCATGACCTGGATTGTTCTGTTGATAGGGTGACAAGATACGTAAACGTGATGAGTGGTCAAATTGGATTCCACATTCCTCTGAGCAGAGACCATTATCCAAGGGTCAGACTTCTGTGGGCCAATCTGTACAGAAGTCTAATGATGATGATATCAATGCTGTTCAAGGAAATGTTGGAGTTTCATTACATATGGCTGGTGTGGTTGTGCACAGCAGACTATCAGATGGAGATATTCCGGAACCTATAGAAAGTGGCAAAATCCAAGGTTACCATGGATCTGCTAGTGAGGGTGAAAAACAAGCATTTGGTGGTGGAAACAGTGGTTTGAGTGGTAATTCAGTTTCTGACTTCAGCAACAAAGTCTCAGATCCAGGCACCAATTACAGTACATCCTATCCAGATAATGTGCGAGGAACTGAGCCCACAATATCCATTAATCATGTAACTAAGGCAAACCTATCATCAGATACAACCATAGAGAATCTTGGGGACCTGGCTAATGATTTTTCAAACACATTTATGCTTGATGAAGAGCTGGAGCTTGAGCAGAAGATACTGAAGAATGATGACCATTCACTGGTTAGAAGGTATTTCCAAATCCATTTGCTTAAATCCCATCATTCTTCTTTCCATGGTACTGTTCATGGTGATAATTTGGTTTTAGGAAAAATCCATATGTTGGTTCTGTAGAAGTTGTCTTTTGATGATGTTCAAATTCTCAAGGGTATTATTCAAATTCACGTAATTTAGATTTTGTGGGTTTCCTTTTGGATTTGAAATAGTTTTGGTATTCGGGTGATGGAAATTGGGAAATAAGGACTTGGGCTTGCTGTAAGTTGTATAAGCTTTCTTAGCTTTTCGTAAGGCAGTTCGCTAGAAGTCTCTGAGAGTTTATAGTTTCAGAAATTTTATGCTATTTTTCCATAAAGTATGTTTCTTGTGGAGTAAAGGTTACCTTTTTTGATCTGGTCTTCTAATCATTTCTGCATGAAATACGGTTTTGTTTGATTAGGCACATGCTTTTATATTCCTGCCCCTTTTTCCAGAAGAGCGGGGAGGGATAGTTGAAACTATAACCTCTTACTAAGATTTGCTGTTGCATAGTCCTCTTTTTTACTGTCAAACTTTCCTGCACCCCACTCCTACCCAAACAGGCATAGAGACTATGCTGCCAATTGTCCCTGTACTCCAGTTGATCTCTTGAACCATTTTCATTTGTGTTTTATAAGTGGTTTATCTATCCATTTGTCCAGGATTCACGATGAAGAAGATGAAATGCTTGTCAATGATCAGGATGTCCAAAGACTTGTAATTGTTACCCAGGTATAATTCTTCTGTGACAAATTGATATCCTAGCTTGCTTCTAAGCATGCAATAGTATAGTTCAACTTTTAGGGATGCTAATTTAGCTAATACCATGATAATGATACCGATTTAACACAACATCACAAGGTCACATGCATGCAACTTTACCCTGAAAGCCGAAAATAGTTGCTTGTTTTCATTTACTAGGCATATGTCTCCTGTCGTTGCACGAAGCAGGGGGTTTGCATTGCAAGCCTTGCTACTTGGTCTCGCATATGAGTCAAATAAATGTAATGGCTGGAGGTTGACCTTGCCAAATTTCCAGAAAATCTCTAAGATTTTGATTTGTGTGAGAATTGTGTCCATGTAAAGATTCTCTTCCAACATGGTATTTGGCCACGTGTTCTCATGTGTTCATGTGAAAATTTTCACATATCCTCATATGCAAGCAGATAATCCTATTGGAAAATGGCTTAAATCTAATGCATATCACATTATTGCATCTTTTTGACATGTTGATTTGGTGTGCAGAATAGCAGACTAGGTGGAGGATCCAGGCCTGGTAGCAAAGAAACAGAATCCCTGTCAAATGAGCTTGCTTCTGCAATAAATGACGGTCTCTATTTCTATGAACAGGTCGAGGCTCCTGCTCTGCCAATTCTGCTAATCATTTAGTTGCACTTATTGTGTTTACTTCTCTTTGGAGCCCATGAACCTATTCCTAAACTTCTCAAAACAATATTACAAATTTGCAGGAGCTCAAAACTAAGCAATTTGATTCCAGAAAGACTAGTTGTATTTCGGACAACAAAGATGGTATTCCAAGATCTACAGGTAATACTCCAGGTGTGTCTAATTTGAAGGCCAGTGAAAGTTCTGCTGGAAGTGGTGGACATGGAGAATCTGCAGGTTGCAATAATCCAAGGAAGCACAGTAAAGTTTTTCCTAAGCATCACTCATCGCATAAACAACGGCTTTTCTCCAGCAACTTTAGGAATCATGGCGCTGGTCTTAATTCTTTTGGAATCATATCAGAAAGTCCTCCAAGTGATTCAGTTGGATTTTTCTTTAGTTCTACACCTCCTGAAAACCATGGGTCAGTTTGAAGATACCATTTCCAAATTATTGAGTTTGTTTCTTTTGACTCAAGTTCTTTTGCTTGTTTAGTGGCAGTACTATTCATCTTCACTGTTTTTTTCTTTTTTGGCCAAATGCTAGAAAAACCTTCTTTTTTTTTTTATCTGTAATGAATAAGTTTTTGACTTCTTGTTTAGGTTTATTGATTGAATATGTTCCTGAATCTTAATTTTACAGCCTAAGGTCTTCAAAGTTGAGCGCTTCGCCTCATGGCATCTCAGGCAGCAGTCCACCAGTGGGTTCAATGCCAAAATCATTTCCACCTTTTCAACATCCAAGCCATCAGCTGTTAGAAGAAAATGGCTTCAAGCAGCAGAAGTAAGGGGATGGTGTACATGTGTGTTTTGTGTTTGCTTTGGCATTTACTGAGCATGCATACTCATGCATCATTTGTGTGTGTGCATGTGACAGAGAGGTCTGAGGTGGATCTGGAAAATGTGGGTTTGGGGGCATTTCATTGTGTGCATTATGAATGTTGTCTCACTGTGTTGCCTTTACCTTTAGGTATCTCAAGTATTATAAGAGGTGCCTAAGTGACCGAAAGAAGATGGGAATTGGTTGCAGTGAGGTGCATCTCTGAACTTTTGCTTTTAGTGTTTTAGCTAGTGGAAGGAGAAAGATGGACTTAATGGAAAACTTTTTCTTTTTTCTTAACTTTATTATCATTTTTGTGATATTGTTAATTTGGATTAACTTGACCCATGTACTTTCAACGCAGGAAATGAATACATTGTATAGGTTTTGGTCATATTTCCTCAGAAATATGTTTGTCCCTTCTATGTATAATGAGTTCCGGAAATTGGCTCTGGAAGATGCATCTGCTAGCTACAACTATGGCATAGAGTGCCTTTTTAGATTCTATAGGTATTACTGATAGCTATGCTTGGTTTGCTCTTTCCATATGTTGGAGTCACCATAAAGTTGTTCTGATTTGATTGCTAGTGTTTCTCTTCTCTGCAAAGCTGTTGTTTCCCCACTATTGTTCACTTATCATATAATATCAGCAGGTTTTGATATGGTTGTTTCATATTTGCAGTTATGGTCTTGAGAAGAAATTCAGTGATGACCTGTACAAAGACTTTGAAGAGCTCACTCTCGACTTTTATCGTAAAGGCAATGTTTATGGCCTTGAAAAATATTGGTAATGCTTTTGGAATCTTTGGTCTTAACCTACTCACAGACTAACTTGCCTAGTTCAAACAATGTATGTGGCATGGTGTTTGGTGCCATTTTTATTTTGTTAATGTGCTGACATAAATAATTTGGATGACATTGTTGTTTGGGAAGAACATGTTAGTAAATAAAAAGAGATCAATTGGACAGAGATAATGATCATATACACAAAGATCTGAATAAAAAAAATAGTTTAATCTGATGCCAGACATATTCATCCAGCCTTTGTTTTGTTTGCATAGTGATCCTAATGGGAAGATTGCCCATATGAGGCCTTTGTTAGTAGGAGTTTCAGTTAATTCCACATGTTTCGAGATTGAACTGCTCGGGCATTTAGGATTCTGAGCAGAGAAAGCTGATTTCATAACCCTGCAATTAGGTTTGTCGATAGAGTGGCTTGTCATTGTTTCAATACACTTGTTAAGGAGGGAGAGTCAGTTTACTGATTTCAATGCAATTGGTTAAATTATGATATCAATGAAAATAATGAATTCTCTGGTCCTTACGTTCATCCTGGAACCACAGCAAAATATTCTGAGCCATTAGAAGTGTCAGGCGAGGTAGATTGATGATGTAGTGCACTTATCCTATTGTTTTTGAGTTTCAAGTAACTTGGATATATGAAAATTGTGTTGATTAATTATACATACAACTTCTCATTATTTCTCCTTGTCTCAAAGTTTTGAGGATTAAGGGTAGATGGAGCGGAGTCTGAGCCTACGGGGAAGTTGCTCCTCAGAATGCCAAACAAATTTGGCAAAAGCAAATATAGTTATGGAAAATAATTCACCTTGTTGTCTCTTACAGATTAATTCTTGCTCTTTGCAGTTTTATCACATAACAATATCTGCTTCAGTGATTCAAATGTACTTGTCTGCATGTTAGGGCTTTCCACTATTATCGGCAGGAAGGAGACAGCGAAGTGCCGATAAAGAAACATCCAGAACTGGACAGATTGCTCAGAGAAGAGTACTGTAACTTAGATGACTTCCGCACCAAGGAGAAGCCTATGAAAGAGGAGAGCAATTAGTTGGAAGAAGTGCTCCTTTTGATGGCGATGACTTCTTTCCAATTTTGAAAGCCGATTATGAGGAGTTGGAGTTAATGGGGGGGCTATGCATGCTGCTTGTATACTAGATATTGGGGGAATCACTTGCACCTTCCAGGTTGCTGGGCACTGAGGTTTTGATTTGCTTTGATTTTCTAGGTTCTAGGCCACATTTTTGCATTTCAAGGTTCTGGCTCCTGGGTATCTTTTGTTGTCTGCAGGCTCAGAACCGATACTTTTTTGTTATGATCATACTCCCCCAGCTTTGTACATAAGAGGAAAAACCAAAAAAAAAAAAAAAAACAAAGAGAGAGAGAGGAAAATGGGATGCAACAGAAGAATGATGCAAGGTACTGTTTTTGTGAAATTAAACAGTGAGAGATTCAAAGATTTTTTCATGTACAAAAAATATTTATTTTTTATTTTATTGCCAATTATCTGAAATAGATATATCTGAGATGCAATGAACTCATTTTTTATCAGTATTTCTGGTTATGAATCCACAAGAAACCCCAGAACCCTGCCAATTGGCAGTCACGGTTCCGGCTTGTACCTATTCACACAACAACTACTGATTGGGGGATGGTTAGAAGTTACACTGTGCACACTATGGATTTGAGTTTCAAACAACTACAAGGGATCATCACAAAAATACATTTTCTATTATGCTGTAATATTTTCGTCCGGTTAAGTTAGATGTTTAATATTCCTCTATGAAGTGTATTTTTGCCAATATGATTTATGTCTTTTTTTCTCGAATTCCATAAAGATTTTGTTTGAGGGAAAATTAAAAACGGTATTGCCAAGCATAATTCCTGGTTCTGGGTTGCACATAGGTCTTTGATACTTCATACGTGACAAGAACTCATAACTTAAACAGTGATGACTTTAGGTAATCTTCATAATGTTAAGGCACGGAGATGTTACTGAAACCCAAATTCCGCATGTTACGACACCAATTGTTTCCTGCATGTTATGTCACCACACCATTTCTCCCCTGTACGAGAAGGGCTGCACCAAAGTTCAAATTCTGGCTAGTCTTGTGGCTTCATGTATACTTAACCACCGAAGTTCAATTTGGGTTGGTATCAATGTTTTAATTAGTGTTTTAAGAATCAGACTGGACAAAAAATTGAAAATTAGTTCATAGTTCGGTTCAATTCTTCTTTAAAATTGTTTAAATAAAATATTAATATAAAAATTAATGAATTAATAAATCAGATTTAATTTTTTCAAATAAAAAAAAATTAAACTTTCTTTGAAATAATATTATTTCTTGTTATTATTTTTTAAATTTTGATATATATATATATTATGAAATATTTCTATTTTAATTGTGATATTTTTTAAAAAATATTTTTTATTAATATTAAAAAACTAATGTTATTATATTTTAATTCTATATATATAAATATTTTTATACAATATATAATTATATATATTAAATTATTTATTTATTTAATATTAAATATTAATTATATTAATTTTATTAATTTAAAAATTTTTAACTTTTGAAAGTTTTAGTTCAATAAATGGTATAGTTCTCAAAAATTTCGTTTCAATTCCTAAACTTCTAATTTCGCCAACACTTTAGTCTAGTAATGGTTCAGAAATTTTTCTAATCATTGCAAAATTAAACCATGGTCTTCTTTAACTTTACGATGGATTATGTAGAAGGAGGCATCTTCTCAAATACAATAAACAAGGAACTAAAATTCAGTTCAATTCAACCCTCCAGATTTAATCATGCAAACAAGTTATGCAGAAAATAATTATAATTTAAATTATAGGTATTGAGAGGTAAAAACAATAGGTCAAATCAAGTGTCCCAACTTACAAAATTAATCCCTATAAAATAGTCCCAGATCCATTTTCTTTCTTGCCTGTTTAATTTATCAAGTCTAATTTGGCAGTCCATAAAATAATAATAGAAAATTGCATTCTTAATAATTAAATTAAATTGGATTATCCGACGAACCACATGTGACGCTGTCCGAAATTGACCGCAGACTATGATACTAATTTTTCAGGATTTTTCGAGTCCAAGAAATGGCAAGAAGTCAATACTTTCCCAGTTCAGCTGGTAATATTACAAACAGTGTTGGTTTGCACCAAGGATTTTGAGCAAAGCAGCTATGGCTTCCTCTCATGTTATCTGCAACAATTTCTTCAACCCTTCTTCTAATTCCTTTCGTAAAGCCAATCTTTCTTCATTTCGGCCAACTGGGTGTTTGTCTTTCAGTCAACCAACTCAATTTCAAAGTACTCCTCTTGTCAAAGCCACCAAACGACAAGTAGAGGTATAGTGTTTTTTTTTTTTTTGGGTTCTTGATTTGTGAGTTATTTTGTATCTCGTTTTCTTAACTAATTTTATCAATCTGATTGGTTGCTTGGTTTTGGAGGTATTTAGATTGTTTATGATCCTGATGAAAGGATTAACAAGTTAGCAGATGAGGTTAACAGAAATGCTCCTCTTTCAAGGCTCACTTTGTTCTCTCCTTGCAAGGTTATTTCTTGTTACTTGAATCTGCCATTTCCTTTTCTTGTTTAACTATCTTAAACTTTATGGGAACTTATATTGCATTTTGGTAATGCTTATTTGGTACAGATTAATGTTTTTTTGAGAATCACCGGTAAGAGAGAAGATGGGTATCATGACTTGGCTTCTCTTTTCCATGTGAGTTGAACAAAATTTTGTAATATGCTATATTATTATTATTTTGTAAGCTGTTTATTAAGTCGCTTGCATTTAAAATGTTGGCTTTTATTTTGGTTTTGTCAATGTTGGAATTCTCTAAAATCCACCTTTTGGTTGCTACGATGCCTTTAGGTGATCAGTCTAGGAGATGTAATTAAGTTTTCTTTATCGCCATCAAAAGTTAAGGATCGTTTATCGACTAATGTGTCTGGAGTACCCCTTGATGAAAGGAACTTGGTAGGCCATGAAACTTCGTTATCGTATTTTGTTTAGTTTTCTTGTCTCTTTCGTGTCATAATCTTGTTAACATTGTGTTTGTTAATTTTGCCTTTGCAGATTATTAAAGCCCTTAACCTTTATAGGAAAAAGACAGGCACTGACAACTACTTTTGGGTAAGGATTTCCACAAGTTACCTTTCCTCAATAAGCTAACTTAAATTTTCTCAGTGATACGAGAACTGTGATTGCCTTGATGGTAAACAGTATATATGCTCTCACTTGCCAGATTCATGTAGATAAAAAGGTGCCCATTGGGGCAGGACTTGGTGGTGGAAGCAGCAATGCTGCAACTGCCTTGTGGGCTGCAAATCAGTTCAGCGGCTGTCTGGCCACAGAGAAAGATCTCCAAGAATGGTCGGGTGAAATTGGTTCAGATATCCCCTTCTTTTTTTCACATGGAGCAGCCTATTGTACTGGTCGTGGTGAAGTAATGCCCCTATATTTCTTTTAGATGCACCTCATAGGTTAATAATCCTTTTCTCATTCCATGTTCATATCAAACCAGCTCAACTCATCTAATCTAAGCCTTAATACCAACCTCATGGGGTTTACATGGATCCTCTTTCACCATTTTCTTGCATATTGTTAAAAATTATCCGCAGGCTACAGTAATAGTAATTCCTTTTTCTCACCTCAGTTTATGTTGTTCATAATTATCTCAAATGGGATTTTTATCACTTATTTGAGAAAGCCATAATACATTTTTGACATTGTTCTCACCATAAATTGAATGCTAAACTTTCAAGTTTCATGGTTCATGAATGCAGTCTAGCTGTAGTACTGCTATTCTAAGATGAGGAATTTCAAAATTATATTGAGCACTCATGTTCTTGCTCCCTTGTTCAGAACCTCACAATTAAAGCTCCCAGGAAACATAGACATGGACTTGGCAGAATAGCAAAGAACATTCATATAATTATTTCTAATCAGTTTGAGATTAAGACTTACTGTAAATTGGGTTATTATGCATATACAATTATAAAAACCTGCCTGTTCAAAGTTGCGGTTCCCCGAATTGGAAGTGGCACACACTTGTGTAGGTGCACATACATGGTTGTGTGTGCTACAAGTTTGATGCTTTTTCATTTGTAACTTGAGTTCATTTTGGTCAAATTTGGCCAGATTGTTCAAGACATTCCCTCACCAATACCTTTGGGCATTCCAATGATTCTGATAAAGCCCCACCAGGCATGTCCAACTGCTGAGGTCTACAAGGTATCTCAGTTCTGAGATTATGAAACATACATCTGTTTAAACTTTCTTCACGATCAGCAATTCTTTCATTTTTATTTCTCAGCACCTTCAATTGGATCAAACCAGTCAGGTTGATCCCTTGACATTGCTGGAGAAGATCTCAAGGCATGGAATATCCCAAGATGTTTGTATCAATGATTTGGGTATGAAGATATAGGGATACTTAGTCTTGCTTTAGCTTTTTCTCATTTTTCTGGTTCCTCAGTGAATCTTTCCTTTCTCTAATCCTTCTGCATTTGCATAATTTGGTAACATTTTACTGCATCAACGTGATTTGGGTTGTTTTAAGTATGTTTGATAAGTGCGTGTTTTTAGGTTGGGAAACTTGTAAAAATGAATAAAATAATTATAAGCACTAATTTTTACCCATAGTCCGAACTACCTGGTAATATTTTGCATACTTAAAAACATACATAAACTTAGCTATCAGAAATATAATTGAATTGGTTAGCAGGTACACTGCATTCAGGGTAGTTTTGGATTGCCTCTTTGCAATTGTCGTCCAACCACCTATTTGTTTTCCTGTTTACTGCATATTTCTTTTGTGTTAAAGAGCATTTGTTGTCCACATATTCTTATTTGTGTTTCTGCAGAGCCTCCTGCATTTGAAGTCCTCCCATTACTCAAGCAGTTGAAAAATCGTATTATTGCTGCTGGCCATGGACAATATGATGCTGTTTTCATGTCTGGGAGGTAAACTATTAGATTTGTGATAGACTTCTTAATATCTGATTATGTATGCTAGTACATGAGTTTAATAAATTTGCACTTGGACGGCACATTGCAAAGCACTACACAGTAAAAAATCTTATTGTTGTCCTTTTATTATCTTTTTCAACAAATAAGCATGTCAGTTCCCTGTGTGCACAATTAGAGTTTTAGGTTTCAAGTTCATGGCTTATCTATTTATTGAATATGATATAAAAAATGCTTCATATCCTCTCAATGGCTTGTCTCATGTTCATCTGGTTTATGTTGCATTGGTATGTCATGGCTTGGTGGTAAGCTTTAGCAGAGATATTAAATGAGAAAAGACATGAAAACAGTTACTGGCTGTCTAATTGACATATTGCAGAGGAACATAGCTAGCTTCTCAGATGAAGTTTCTCATATTATCTGTTTGTATCATTGAGAACTTCTCATGCTTGCATTTTTTTTATATTTAATTCCCCTAAGCCAAAGAAGTTCTGTTGTCAACTTTAGTGTGCTTAATAGGATATGATTGGACTTAATGGAATTTCACGGACCACTGTCTTATTTTCATCTCCTGAATATAACTGATACAGTGGAAGCACCATTGTTGGGATTGGTTCCCCAGATCCTCCACAATTTTTGTACGATGATGACGATTACCAGGATGTTTTCTTGTCAGGTAAGAGTCAGTACTATCACACTTCTTAGCTGAAGTATGTACCTATAATTTGGAACAAGCTTTTTAAATGACTGCAAGGGACTTAATCTTGGTAGTTTCTTGCTTATAATTGGGCCAGTTATATGTTGAAAATTTTATTTATTTATTTATTTATTTATTTTTATGGTTTAGAAATGCAACATTGGGTAAACACTTTGCCTTGGAGATTCATTTATCCAATGTGTCGCTCTTGCAGTCAAGACAAACTTGGCATGTATCTAGCCATAGAAACGTACTGTTGTCTGTCTTTTCGTATTCATTGTTTGGTAGACTGGGAAAAGCCAGAAACAGATACACATGCCAGCAAGTTTTCTATGGCAGTTAGAGATGGGTGAGAATTGACAATTAAGCGTGGCCTCTCTTTTCTCTCAAATGCTGCCCCCATTCGGAAGGGGATGTGTGCTGGTAGTTTATTGCCAATTCTCATCACATCTGTTTGTTGTAGAAAGAAATGTTGGCTGTCCTTGTGTGCTCTCTTCTCTCCTTAGTATTTCTTTTTAAAAGACAGAATGTAATAGCTACATGCCACAAGTCAATGCAAGACGTCGGAGACAACAGAATGTAGTAACTACATGCTACAAGTCAATGTGAGACGTCATCTTCGGCCACTACCCAGCAATGGGGCCAAGCAGAATGTGCAGTAATCTGGCAATAATTCCAAAGCCAATGTCGGGGTTAAGAAAATGGTGATGTTTTCAACTTCTTCTCTCCTATCTGATCTAAACCTTGGATCTATGCTTATCTGCAGAGGCCAGTTTCCTCACTCGAGAAGCAGATCAATGGTACAGAGAACCTGCATCGACCACTGCTTGTATCGCAACGTCTGAGATTCCACATTCCAATGAGTGATTTCCTCTCTAAAATAAAAGTCATAATCAATTGTGCACTGTGTGTACTCTGATTGTTCCATTACCCGCTGCCTTTTTTCGGCTGTAGAAGCTTATGTTCGGAGAGAGAGCGCTGCATAGGAATTTGATTCAAGTCCTGTACTAAATGCTGCTTGGCGAACAGAAATAAAGCGAAAGTAGGAGTGGGGGTTCTCCTTTTTTTGTTTTTTTTTTTTTTGGAGGTCTCGGTGTGGCTACAGGCCTTACAAAATAAAACACGATACAAAGTCTAAGTGAGCTGTTCTTTAGCAATCTCAGAGTTCACAATTGCCCGCCCTTTAAGTGCCGTCCATTTTCTTTTTATTTTTGTTATTTTATCTCAATGGGATTGCTTCTGGGGGAAGCCAAACCAGATTGGGCCTATTTACGTTTTAAGTACATACAAACATGTTGCCCTTATCTCGAGCCCACTAATAGGGCCTGCGTCCAAGACCGTTGTGTTGTTTTCCTCTTTTGGAAAACCCAAAAACATAACCCACACTTTAATGAACAGGCCCGACCTGCATAGGGCTTGACGCTCAAAATCTCTCTGCGCTCCTCTCCAAGCAAGTCGGGTCCGGTTGCGATTGGCTTCTGACTCAAAATAATTTAAGTTCTACCCCTAATTAAATCAAATAAAGTGCTCTGAAAAATAAATAAATAAATAAATAAAACCTACAGGTTCATTGCCCTCCTATTTAAAAATTGCCCAACCGAAACATTATTACTCTACATTACTCCCTCTCGAACAAGCCAACACCATTACTGGAACTAACCATCTCATGAAATCACAGTGCCCTCTGCAAACCTAGCTAATCAAGGTAGACGCAACAAGCAAGCCACATACCGGAGCTTGCACTCCACTATAGCAGATTCTCTGAATTCTACACTTACGTTGGTACATGAATATCAATTCTCCGCGATTTGCACTCCACGTTATGAACAGATAATCAATGTTTTGTGCATTCAAATCTACATTGCCAACACAGGCAAATATTCACAAATGCACAAAACATTTAAGATGAACTGGGGCAAAGACAAAGCATGAGCAAAAGAAAATTTGGCAGTATATTTTGCTCGACCTAATAGTTAGATAGCACATTGATTGCCATTGCACCAAAAAGGTAGATGCCAGTTGCCACTCGAGTACTTCATTACTATAATGCTGACAACCATAGGTGGCTTCAATTGGGTAAGTTCCATGCGCCATTTTCACTAGCAAGGTCAGTTTGAAAGGCTTCACTCATATAGAGCGACAGGAACATAAGCTCCAAAATACAGCAATTTGGCAACAACACAGAACACAGCTTTGTTGAGCTTTAGATGAAGCAACCAACTCCAGAAAGCTTCTTGCCTTAGGACAAAGAGACCATAGTTGTGCATCACAACAGTGACTGCAGAATAAGAAGGATGCCGATGCTGGGATTTCCTGCCTTGTGAAAGAAAGGATTCTCAAAGCAGTGGAAATATTTCATGATACCATCAACCTTCAAGCCTCAGTGTAGATCAAAGAGCTCTGGATATGAGAACCAAACTCTATACCACAGGCATATCAACCACAGGATGACCCCTTTGAGATCTTATAAAGAGTGGGGCCATTTGATGCATAAAGAGCAAAAGCAATTAACGCAATCTAAACAAATCCAGACATTGCTAAAACTTTTGATTTTAAAGCAACAAACTACTTGGGCCAGTAACAACAGACCATTTCAGCAACTGATGAAATTTTCAGATTTGCTGAGGATGTACTTACAATACTGCTGGATTTCCTCAAAAAGATCTTCCCCTAAATTGATGGAAGGAAAATATGGATAAATGGAGAATAGATGATAAGGAGATAAACTTCTCGAATAGTAGCAAATAAATTCAGTTGTGTTCTGCAGTCCAATTGAACCATATCAACCAAAAAAGAAATTGAATGGCAGTGACTAATTTTATCTTTGTAGTTATATAAGGTAACAACAACAAATTAGGGGAATCAGTGTGATATCACAAAAATAAATCAGAGCATCACAACAGCAAAACAAAGTTTCTAACCAACCCATAAGACAGGCAGCAAAAGAAATTTATTACAAGCACAGACATAACAATTCAATCAGTGTTTTAGTGAGAGAAACCAAAAATAGAAGTTAAAAAGGAGGCCTGGAAATGGCACTGGTATGTAGTAGATATGATGCAATCCTACAGAGATAGTATTCTCATCCAGAAAATTCTTCTTTTACGCCAACAAGTTTAGGAAAAAAATGTTTAACATCAGCTACTACATCATTTCAAAAGCATAGATGAGGTGAAAAGTACTGAAATTGAAACGAAATACAGGTTTGAGATTCTGGCCTTTATAGGCAAAACAGTAACTTTTCATTCCAAATTTAAGACTTCATTGCTGGAACTTCAGAAGAATCACCAGTGCCCAAAACTAAATGAGTGATGCATCTATGAGGGATCTGCACAATGAATAGATAAAACATGAAAAGAGCTGATTTTAAATTTGTAAGCTTAAATCATATAAAAAAGATAAAGGCTGAAAGTCAACAACTTAGGGAATTTAAAGGAAAATATTTGTTATGCAGCACACATAAGAAGCAACAAAAGTGTAAGCAGGAGACATCTCATTCTAAGAAAGTGAGAAGCAAAAGGGGAGAAAAAGCGGGGAAACAATAAAAGTTATATAGGACCAAATATTATGGCAGCAGCAGGGGAATCTATCACTAACAATTGCATGCCAAAAGTACGATAAGGTAGAGAAGAGGGCACAAGATTAATAGCATTTAACAAGCATTATTCACAAAGGGAAAATCACATAAAGTAGATAACACATGGACAAAGGAAATATGAAGATTTAGTTGGGATATGTGTTAGCTAGCTCCCTCTACATATCAATATTGAGTAAAATTTCACAAGAACAACTCTGCACTCAGTGCCATATATAATATTAGTTAGAACAATAAAAGAGATACAACAATGACCAACCTCATAACATTCAAATAAAAAAAAAGATCAAATTCAAACATTAGCAAACAAGCGTTGTATATGAAGCATCCCATCCACTAATCTAAAACATAAAACTGATAGATATCATACCAAGTTTCCTTTCAGACAGCCAATAACTAAATATATAAACGTACCATTTGCATATATATATATATATAATGTGCAAGTGTATTTATGTTGACAAATGCACAACCTCAAATCCCACTGGGCGCAAGTGGTTGGTATGAAGCCAAACAAATAAATTTGTACTATATCGATAAGCACAACCCACTAAAACTCACCAAATCTCAAACAAAGAAGTTTCTCATGACAAACAAAAAAATCTAAAGATCGGAATTTCAAACAGTTAATTTGAACATTGACTGTGAAACAAATGACAGTAGATCATCTGATAATGGATTAAAAATCCAGTCTTTTTTTCACCTTAATCAGATCCAACTGTATTAATTCACCAGCCAGTAGCTTTCCTACCTGCGGACAACCTATTCCAAAGACATCATGAACATTTATTTGAGCAACATGCAAGTACCCAAAATATATGGTGCTCTCTTTAATGAATATAACATGAAAAGCATAAAATATAAAAACAATTTCCCTAAGAAATAAACCTGGAGCATAAGCCCCAGCTGAATTGGAAGGCAAATTATAGATATCTTTTGCCCCACATAATTCCCATTTTGACCTCATTCAATAATTCCCCTTCTTCATCACAAGCTGGCCAAAAATCAACCAATACAATAATTTCCAAAGACTTCCCAGAAACAAAGAAAATACTCTTCCCCCAGTTCCAAATAGACTCATCCACTACCAACAATGACTTGTTTATCCTCAAACAAGGTTTCATTAAGTTACTAAAAATAAAATGTTACAAGAACAACCCACCTACAAATCAAATTTGTTCATCTTTTAGCTCCACCTCAATTTCTGCTTATATAGAAGATAAAAGCAACAACAGAAATGAACATATCATCTACTTGTACAGTTTATGGAGCATTATCATTCTGTTTTCTGTAAGCAAAAACCACTAAAATAGTTTAGGTTCTAGAAAGCAGCTAATTTAGTAAAAGACATGAAAAATGGCACTAATACAAACGTAATGTCCCCTCTTATGCCACACATAAATTCCTATACCAATTCTAGACCATAACAAAAAGATGAGAATTCTTTAAACTTATATTCATTCCCATTAAAAGATTGTGGATCATGTTTGAAATAACAAACACCATAAAGACAAAATACGCAAAAGGAAAATATATTTAAAAAACTATTGTAATGTCGTCATTTCCCCACCCACGTCCACAATATAACATTTATCTATGAAGACAAACAAAAATAATGCCACACGAATGCCAACCTTAAAAAAATATATTCAATGAATGAAAGCAGTTGACCTCTACATAGATCATTATAGGAGTAAAAATGTTGAAAGAAATGAATGTCCTTCAGCTATTACAATCATACTACTAATACCAAACAAAAATTATACCAGGTTCCAAAAGAGATTGTAAAGAAGCAAGAATTTTAACAATGTGAATACCAGAAAATGCAAAACGGAACACAAGCACAAATAGCAAAGGATTGAAGTTAAAACTCTTAAGAGGAATGTGCATCCATCAAATGAGAAAAGTACATTGAACAAGCCAAAAACTTAAAAAGTTTCACATAGGCAAATTCTAGATGTTTGCATTCCTTCATGTTTGAGCAATTAGTAAGTGTAGGATTGAATACCAAAACACCCTTCCAGTACTGTCATTCTTTGTTTTCAGCCATCCAATCCTAATGAAAACATTTAATTATCACAATGTACTTGTTATGTAAAGAGGGAGACATAAAAC